>OX382271.1:22294367-24718799 GCA_947507595.1 Pyralis farinalis | reverse complement strand
TCTATATATATAAATATATACTTAAGTAATTGTTTAAAGATGTAAAGGGATTTTTGCCAATATTGTGTTTTTGGGACAATACTCTGTATCTCGCTGACAATTAGAATCCCACCAAAAACATTCTGTAAAAAACTAGCCAAGTCTCGACGGAGCTGCTTGTTTATCTCTAAAAAGTAATGAAATCTAGACAAAGTCGTGCCAAGTCTAAGGTTCCTTACTGCGATTTCTTTATTATTATAGTTAATGTTGTGTGACTTGGCCGTTGAAAATTATTTATACGTTAGTGGGTACAAGTCAATTTTGTTTACACGTAATGTTATATCTGTTGTAACTACCTATGTTTATTAAGCGAGATAATAGCCCATACTGGTATTGGTAATTGGATGCTAGTGTCTCATTTTAGGCTGTTGTTGATTGTGCAACACATGCATTCAGCATTGACAATGCTGACTTCTGCTCTCTTCTTTTTGGAGCGTCAAATCGACCACCGATCCAACATAAAATAGACGTACAGACGGACTTCTATCAATGATTAGAAGTCCGTCTGTACTGGAAATATTTTTTTATATTGTTTGTTTCAGGCTCGCCTATACGTAAGTATTATTGAAATCCGCAGCTTTATCAAGCCTACAATTGACTGGTTATTGAATCAACGTTTTCCAAGTGGCAATTTTCCATCGTCAATGGGTAGCGGTTCTGGCGACAGATTGGTGCAATGGTGTAGTGGAGCACCTGGTTTTGTACCCTTGTGTACCCTTCAACGGCCAAGTCACACAACATTAACTATAATAATAAAGAAATCGCAGTAAGGAACCTTAGACTTGGCACGACTTTGTCTAGATTTCATTACTTTTTAGAGATAAACAAGCAGCTCCGTCGAGACTTGGCTAGTTTTTTACAGAATGTTTTTGGTGGGATTTCACTTCTTTTTGTAGGAACGTGGACATATTGATTTATTTTATTAGATTTTCTTATTTGACACAGTTTTTTTCTCATAGTAGAAGGGGGCTTTACCATATCTCTAATACAGCTGAGACCATCTGAGGGTTCTTCATCAGATACTTCAGACCTTCGATTTTTGACATCAAATGAAGCGGCCCACCAAGTTGAACATTTTTTGTAAAGGCGGTATGTCGATCTCTAATAGTTTGGTTGGGCTTTTGTGTTTTCTAATCAGGGTCACCAGGTACTCCAGATCTTCGATTATCCTAGTTTTTATAGTTTTCCCTTTATGTGGCCATTAAACCCTAACTCTGTACCAAATTTCAGCTCTCGGAGTTTATGGGAAGTACTAGTTCTATTTTGATGATCATGAGTGAGTGTCATAAATGCGAAACTTTGCTTTCGCTTAACTTCGGAACTAAATGACCTACAGACTTGAAATTTTGGATTTTAAGTATGTGATTATAGCTTACTGGATGACGAAAATTTCTGCGCCCTGGTCTTATCCAGAGGTTCTCAAATAGGGGCCTGAAAATGCGGCGAAATGGTTCCAGTAAAGGATGGTACGGCAGTGTTTGCTTCGCGCTCGACTTGGCGGGGGCACTGCCGTGCCCCCTGATATGATTCTTATGTAAACTTAATTTACTTCATTTTGTTTTGTTGGCTTCTTGGTTACTTTTTAATTTGCATTTTTGTACATATTTGAATATCAGAAGATAGTAAGAGAGTGAATGAATGAATTTTAAAGAAGTGAGTGAGATATGTAAGGATCGAGTCATGTGACGCTCGGTTCCCTCTGCTTACCCCGCAAGGAATTTGGTGTGAAGATTAGATAATATTGATAGATAGTGAGAGACATTTAGCTTTAATTTGATCAGGTGATCAACGGTCGTGGTTTCCATTCCCATATACGACTAGTTGTGATCATGAACAGGTATGTTTTCTAAGTTTGGGTTTTTAAGTGGTATCAAAGCACCAAAGCAGCTCGACTGGGAAAATACCTCCACCTTTCTATTCTTATTCTGTTCATGTGAGTGAGTCATGTTAACAGTAAGCGCCTGAGGAGTCGTTGTATTAGGAGCGTGAGTAGTAACGCGTGAGTGACCTCTCCTGTATTGATAGCGTTCGTGGTCTTCAAGTAAGGTTTCAAATAAATAGATTCGACGAAGATGGATGATTTTGAAATGGATGAACTCGGAGACAAATGGCTTACCAATTGATTCAGTAGTGGTCACGGGCACAGCAGGAGATGAAGCTGGTCCTGGGCGAAAGAGGAGAACTCAGCGGATATTTAAATGTTCTCGGGTACGGCAAGAAGCGTCTTGGTGGAGATATAAATATTTCTGAGCGCAGCAGGAGGTCCCGGTGAAGTTGTAGATAGACGTAGAGCGGAGGTGTAGCCGGTACAGATAGGTAGGCCTTTTTCCTCTTGTATGGTTTATATATGGTGGCACTCCAATTTTTTTGGAATATTAAAACAATATTTTTTAGAAAATCGTCGACTACCATAAAATATTAGATTTTATTGAAAGAATTTCTACATAAATATATTTAAGAAACTCAGAAAAATGAGAGTAAATATAATTTCCTAAGTAAGGTGCATATAAGTAGTAGGTTAATATATGATAGTGTATTTTTAATTTTCAGGACAATAACACATACAAGAAACAGATTCAAACTTCCGCGTATATTGAATTCATACATACACACAATTATAAAGAAAGTAACAAAAAATTAATAGAGAAAATATTATTTATATAGAAAACGTAATAACCTTCCAAAGAGTTGTTATTTGGCTGCGGTTTTCTATGAGGTGGAGGTACCTACGAGCCTTCATCTTAAAGTTGTTGTTGCTAACCGCTAGACTATAAAATTGGCTTCTTCAAAATTGAAAACATACAAAGTTAATTACGTACATAATTTAAACTGAGTATAAAGTAAAAAGTTCGTATTATCCAATACTATTACGTGATAAAGAAAATTCCATACCATCTCATTTATTTATTTCTAGACAACGCTTTTTCCATACAACAAACAAAAGAGCAAAGTACGATAACAGAATACATTATAAATGAAAATTAAAGCAGCATCTTCAGAACGCTCCGTAAACAATGTAAATCATACCCAAACAATGTAAATCAGAAATTAAATCGCTCAACCCTTTAATATATCTGAATTCTCCTTAATTGAATTAAGCCGCCGTTAGACAATCGATGCGTGTCTTCATTATTAAATTCCGTAGTTTAAAATGTGGTTCACATAACTATAATTTAGTGGCAGCATTTGCGGGTTGATTTATTGGTACTCTAGAAGGGTGGAGAGGGAGGGGGTCGCATGGATACTACCCTATTTAATACTGAATACATTTTTCATTGCAGTAAATATTAAAGAACGTGTGGCAAGTTAGGTTTTATTGTATACTAGCTGATGCCCGCGGCTTCGCACGCATGAGATTTGGGCTTTTAGTAGCCTTTATTTCTCTATAGACCTCAAATTCGTAGATGCAATCATAGAGCGATTAAATTTTCATACAGCGCCATCTATTGACCTTTACGGGAGGCAACGTACAATATTTTTTTTTTATTACATAAAAAATGCGTAGTTATTTTATGTCACAAAAAATACGTATTCTGTGAAAATAATAAAATAAAACTGCAAAGTCCCCCGAAGGGGAAGATATTTCCCTCTAATTTTAACATTTTTTCATTTTTTACGCAGGAACCCTAAATATTTACGGGATAAAAAGTACCCTATATTCTTCTCGGAACAGTCCTCTACCTACCAGTGAAAGTCCCGTCAAAATCGGTTAAGCCATTTCGAAGATTAGCTCGGACAAACAGAACAGACAGACAGACAGACAAAAAGTTAAAAATGCGTATTTAGGCTTTGGTAACGTGAAAATAATAATATGAGTTTAAAATAAAGGCTTTATTTTAAAAACACAGACAGACACTTCAATTTTATTTATATGTATAGACAAGCTCGGTGTTATTGTTTTAGGAGCAGGGGTGAGATCGCGTGAATGATAGTTAATGTATTGCAAGTCTTCATAGGCTACCGTAACGGCGTTACATCAGAATTTAAATCATCCAATTTAAAGTGTCTGCTTTATTCTTTGAACGCTTACAAAAGAAGGAATATAGCCCGCGCTTTGCCATCCCTGCTGTTGACACAATTACCTAGGAGCTTTTGGTAAACTCGCTCTTTCACAGGAACACACTAACTCATAGAACTTGTTATTTAGCTGCGGTTTTCAAGTAGGACGCACTTCATCTGCCCGACTATTTATATGTGATCAGCCTCTCTTAGAAAGGTAGCTGAATGAAAGCACCTTAATGAAATCAATGTCATTACTAATAAAAAAATGAGAATGCAAGACACATTAAGTAATTATCCAATGCCATAATAATAGTCTGCTTAGGGAAATTGTCAACTGACTACACTGATTGGCATGCAATTTGACTTTCGCAAAATAACGCCTGAATCTATTAACTATGCACTGATTGGTTTATGATATATTTTTAAGAGGACAATCAAGCATAGAACCTGACAGATGGTAACAAGACAGATGATAAAAATAGGCAGAAAACGCATTTCGCGAATTAAAATTGTTTTAAAATCGTACCGTTTGAGAAAATTTTAGTATCAATATAGTGAGCTGTAGGTATTGGTTGGAGATGTTCATGTACACAAATGTTAGTCCTGTGTGGGAATCTAACCAACGAGCCTTTGTCTCGATCACCGGAGTTGTCAATCTGTAGAAATCACAAGGCGATATGAAGTTTTTCCTTACTCTTAAGCGCTTTATACTGTGTGTAAGCTTAGTATCGTCTCACCTGCTCATATCTGAACAGTGTCATAATGCAATTGATTTTCAATAGCCAAAGTCCATCTAAACTCCAACAGTTTAGGAGGAGTTCAGTGATATACACATGTATGTATGTTCACGCCAGGTCCCTTGCGGGGTAGGTAGAGAACCGAGCGCCAGAGGACGCGGTCCTTACATACTTCACTCGTTTCTGTGATATTCATAGCTCTTTTCATGCACGCTCGCTATTCATATGTACAGAATATATATATATATTTTATATATATATATATAAAGATACACCGCACAAAATGCTTGACATATTGCCATCTTCACTTAAGAGAACAACAATTTCATTATTTACACGCATAAAATGAGGAGGAATTTTTAAGGGAGGTAGGACGGACCTCACTGAAATCCGCGGCCAAATGTCAACCCCCTAGAGGGTTGTTGTGTTCCCGTGTGTGAGCGAGGTCATCAGTAAGCTCTTAAGGAATTACTGTGTTAGCAGCGGAGATAATATCGCGCTAGCAATCGCAATCGTTTATGCGAGATGAGCAAGTGGGGCGTATGCTTGTGTGCCTGCCTACGTTGCATATAAAATCTCAACCGATCGTTGTGGGAGTTTTTAATTTTTATATTCGTAATTTAAAGGCAACAATTATTACGTTCGTACCTGTTAGTCGTAAGAATCAAGTATCATAAGAGAAATATGTATTTAATCAAAAACGATTTTTGATAAAGAGTGTGTATATTCTTCTTTCACGACAAAACGGAGAAACAGGTTAAGATATTATGCATATAGTTTTGACAGTTTGAGAAACGCAGAATGACGTAGGTTGCTTAAAATCCAAATTTAATACAGGCGAAGAGGTGTATATCAAGTTCACATCACTATAGTTTAGTAACAGTAGTTGTGGGGTGATTTATTACTCTGCAGGGGTAGGGGTGAGCCGCGGTGACTTCGCGATTTTGCTACGGATTTAACCGATTGCTGCTGCGCTTGTTCATAGGCGGTTCATATTTTATTTTTATGTTAAGCTAAGTTTTGCCAGCGGTTTCACCTTCATTGAGACTCCTTTATCTATATTGATATTGGGCAGCCTATAATATCCTTTTCCTAGTTACTGAAGTTAAAGCCCTTCACACAATACCTATGTATGGACTATGTATACATATAGGAATCTAATCATAAGGCTTTAATTCTTCCGACTAAGTATTTTTGACGACCTCGGTGGTTCAGTCCTGAATTATGCGACTTTGACACCAACGCTCGTGGGTTCGATTCCCACATAAGAAACATTTATGTGCATGTCTTGGTCTGGATGTTTTAAGAGGGAGATTTTTTATCAAAGCAGTCCGTCTGGGGAAGTACCTCCACCTCACAGAAAACCGCAGCCAAATAACAACTCCCTAGAGGATTGTTGTATTCCTGCGTGTGAGTGAGGTCACTAGTAAGCTCCTTAGGAGTAGCTGTGTTAGCAGCAGAGATAGCATCGCGCGAGTGATACTTAATGTATTGCAAGCGTTCATAGGCTACGATAACCGCTTTAGTAAAACGATCAATCTTTATTGCTCCTAAGGGTGCAAATATTTAGTTAGTAAAACGTTTAGTCGAGATAAACTGTGTCGGTTTAGTCTTCTGTCGATCTACTGTACGTCGAAATTATTAACTATCGGTCTAGCGTTCATCGGGATTTTGTATGCCGAAATTAAGTGGCAGAGTCAAACATTTAACAAACATATAGATAGACGGACAGGGTGATAATCATATTTATATTATTACGAGCAGAAATTAGCCTGTGGTGTTACTCTCGTGTACAATATTAAGTATAATAAAAATAGTACAATATTCTTCTCAACAAATTATAAAAAACACATATTTTTTACAAATTTTCCTGCATTTCTCAAGTTATCTCTCTCCAATGATAAAATGTTAAAATCGATGTCCTTCCATACCGTTTTTTCATTCCATCCAACCGTGAAAGTTTAAAAACATACATACACAGTTGGTTGAAATATCCATACGAACTTATATAATACAATCTTCTTCAAGTGATAATTATATGTATGTACATAAATCCGAAAACACAAATTCAGTGGTACATCCCAGGATTCGAACCGCGGGCCAGTTGGTCAATAGACCGGTTCTTAATCCACTTACATCACAGCTCTTCGTGATATGATAATTTCTTACAATATACTAGTAATATTACGGGACATTGTTGCGGCCTCAGCCTGTATATCGCATTGTAACCGATTCAGCACTAATTCAGAAACCGAAGGAGATTAGAAAGTTTGAATTTAAATTAATTTAGCGGATTATTAATTTTGAATAATGAACTTTCTACCTTCTCGGATGAGCAATTTAATAAAACTTACAAAAGCGATGAGTCTCGACTTTATAGAATCTTCATTTCACAGTTTCGCAATATTGTGTTTTATTATAATGACTCTCTGTGTGTAATTGAAATAATTTGATTATAATGTATTTTGGGATACAAGTGCCCGGATCTTCGTAAACATTTGTTACAATTTAATTATTTAAACATGGGTAAAGATCGTATATTATACCTACAATGCATTGACAATGAAGCTAAACGTGCAAATATTATACATTAGGAGTGATTATTTTATTTTGTCGGAAAAACTATCGATCTAGTCTTTGTAACTTTATTGTTTTTCTCATGTAAGCTCGCTTCTGTGGCTCCTGAATTCTGAAAAAATACGACAAAAATAAACGGGAAGTAATATACAGTGGATTTCGGGTATAACGACAATGAAGGGACCACTCTATTTTTGTCGTTATATCCGGAAGTCGTTATTCAAAAGTTTACTAAACCAAGTTGCTACTCAGAATATCACTTTGTAACTGAACCATAAAAGCTCCGAAACGTATACGCTTCCCTACCTACTTAGTTGATATCTATAAACAAAAGGTAAAGGTCTCCACACTTGCTGACCATCTGTGTGCAATGGATGTAAACAAAAGATAAGAAATGTTTGTGAAAGAAAAAAATCTTTGTGTCTTTGGCGGCCGACTCGGTCGCAATATCTGCATGGGATTTCTAGGAATGCAGATTTCTAGGAATTTGTTACAAATGATTCATTAAAAACAGTCGCTACACCCGAACTCGGCGTTACATCCAAAGTCGCTATAGCCACATGAATTTTGTACTAAAGTATGCTTTAAATTCAAGGGACTTAGATTTAACGTCGCTATAGGTAAATGGTCGCTACAACCAAGGTCGTAATAAATGATATCCACTGTACATAAGTATTTATTCACGGGTGATATATTTTCGCATATAAAATTTTACAAATACACGTTAGACATAATTGTGTTTTATTATACTAGTTACATTATGTCATACATTATTTAATATCAGATTAAAAAAAAAGAAGTATATCTATGATATTCATTTGTTCGCATGTATACTCATTGAACTTCTCTTAAACGATTTTAGTGATATTTTTGTGTGTGTTTAAGGGAACCCTTACAAACACACACAAAAATGGAATGTTTAAATTCACAATTCGACCCGATAGAGCTGGAATCGAGTTCTAAGATTTTTTTATTTCCATGCAGGACAACGTTTGTTGGGTCTACTAGTAAAGATAAATTAATAATGCTTAGAACAGCCAATAGGATAGTTGACAATTTTATTAGTTTATGAGCCAAAATGAACAGTAAAATTATCAAACAAAATGTTTATCACAAAAATATTAAAGTAGTTTAGTTACGTCAACCAGTCGATAATCAATATCAGTGTCACACTAAATTATGTGAAATAAATGAGTATACTTAAATTTGGTATACGAGAGTTTTAAGTGATAACATATATCTATAACTTCACGCTAAATCCCTTACGGGGTAGGCAGAGAGAACCGAGCGCTTCATGACTCAATGTTTACACACCTCACTCGCTTAAGTGATAACATAGCACTGCAATATATCAAAAAAAAATGATTATTTTAAATACTTATAAATGGTTGCCTTTAGGATCTTGTGACGAAGGAATATAAAAACAGATAGTCACCGCTGTGAAGTCATCATTATGCTTTCCTAATTTTGGCATTGCTGTTATGTAACCATAACTGCTAAGTTACCATATCATAGTATTACTAATGTCAACACATAATTTACCATATAATTAGAATAAGTTATTTGTTACTGTTTTGAACTACGACCATCATTAGTTAAATATAATTCAGATATCTTTCTGCTTATGTATCACACAAGAACCTAATGTACGAACCTAATTAGTCAACAGCCATGTTCTCGCCCCTTCCCACTTCCCCTTCCAGTCAACACTCCTTCACCGTCAAACACCATATCCCGCAATCCTACACACAGTTCCATATCCGAATTCAAAGCGACAACACCTCCGTCACTATCCTTAAGTCTTATTACAAGTTATTGTGAACTATTTCATTGTATCAAATTAAAGATAGTTTTAAAAACAATGTTTATTCTTCACATCGTAACACTGCGCACTAAAACACATTGACAATTCCATTTGCAATGCAAGTTTTAGATAAAAGGAAATTGGCAAGTCCTTTCGTTACTAATTACTAACGCTGCATAAGGAGATAGGGCGCATCAAAGAAGCCCGTCTGGGGAAGTGCCTCCACCTCACAGAAAAGCGTAGCCAAATAACAACTCTCTAGAGGATTGGATTGGATGTGCTCCTGCGTCTCAGTGAGGTCACCAGTAAGCACCTAAGGTGTCGCTGTGTTAGCAGCAGAGGAGACATCGCGCGAGTTATGTATGTATGTATATCTTCACGCCAGGTCCCTTGCGGGGTAGGCAGAGAGAACCGAGCGACATAAGACGCGGTCCTTACATACTTCACTCGCTTCTGTAACATTCATAGCTCTTTTCATGCACGCTCGCCGGTTCCTGGGGCCCCTGACATCACCTTCTGATAAAACACGACCAATTTGGTCATGATAAATAAATAAATAAATATTGTCGGACAAATTACACAGCGCAATCTAGCCCCAAAGTAAGCGAAGCTTGTGTTATGGGTACTAGACAACTGATAAACATACGTAAATACATTTTACTATTTTACATTTTTTTGTAAATACATACTTATTATACATAGAAAAATAGATATATAAATAATAGATGATAGATTAGTCTCGGTCTTCCTCGACTCCTACATCCTTCCACTTTTGCATTGTATATCTGTTTCGTCATTCTTTCGTCCCGCATTCTTTCTACATGTCCGAAACAACGGAGCATGCCTTTTCTTATCTTAACACCGACACTCTCTTTCAGACCAACTCTTTCTATCACGTCTTCATTATGAACGCGGTCAGCAAACGTTATGCCACAAATTTTGCGCAATGCTTTCATATCGACCGCATTTATTCTACTTTCATGCTCTCTCTGGGCGAGTGATATTTAATGTATTACAAGCATTCGTCGCCTATGGTAACCAATTTACATCAGGTGGGCCGTATGCTTGTATGCCGACGTTGTATAAAAAAAAATGAGGAAGTAGTTATTACGTGATATTTCATCGATCTAGGTCTGCATATTTAAGACGTCCATTATCTCTTAGTTAGTGTTATAAAGGTGACATTCCTCTTAAATACTTATAATCGTTGCATCACGTATTTACAAGAATAAATACGAGAGAATATAGCCGAAACCATCCAAGGCGAGACTTCCATTTGCTTATTTAAATAATAAGCACCTCGTTTGCCAGTTTATTCAAGATTACGCCGAGTTCCAAAAGTGACGCTAATTGCACTTGCGAGAGTTAGCGAGAGTACTTGCAGATCTGCTAAATCCGAGTACGAGTGTTAAAAGATTTATATCAGTGGGTATACCGCGCTTAATCCGCAGTGTCTCGCCTAGTCCAGGAAATTAAGACATTCTTACATCCTTGTTCGAAGTTCTCTTAATGTTAACAGTTTGACTCTAAATTACGCCTTTAATGCGCAATTGTGTTAAATTTCAATTTGTTTGGGTGTCGTGCAGGATTTTATTCAAAAGTTAAGATAATGTTATATAAAATTGGCATAGTTTTCTTTATGGAGATAAGAATTATCGCTCACTTTGTTAGGGACCAGCGGAGCCTTAATGAAGAAATTTTCTGTCTATCTATAACTTCACGGCAAGTTCTGATATACTTCGCTTGCTATTTTAATATTCATAGCTTTATTCATGCACACTCGCTGGTTCCTAGGGCTTCTGATAATAAAATTAAATCTGTAATAAGAATAATTGAACAACGGGGCGACTATGACACAAAAAGTGATATGAGCTAAGTTAAGGAAAAAAAGTACAATGAAACGGCATCCAAATATTTTTATTGGGTCATGTAAGGCTTCTTTTTATTGTGTTCTTAAATACTAAAACCTGTTTGAAATATATTTGTACCAAAATATAAAAAATGTTGTACAGAAATTTGTACTTTGTTTGATATATATATATATATCAAACAAAGTACAAATTTCTGATATATATATATAGTTTATGTAGATTCTAGAGTGCTTATTATCTCCCTCACTTTTCTTCAGAGTTGTGTGATAGTTGTTAGAGTGCAAGTCAGAGTGTCAGAGCCCTGTCATAGTTTTCTGACTTGTAAAAAAATAATAAAAAAAACACTCGTTTTGTGTTTTTTTATTTTTTATTTGAAATCGACGTCAAACCAAGCTTCTTACTCCTTTTGGACGTTGTTTTACGGTGACTTTATTTTTCTGCGATACATTTATTATTAAAATCTCATAATTATGGGTATATTACACGATTTCCCACAAAATTATTTTTTATTATCAATCTCCTTGTGCGTGGCTGATTCTGTACAAATTTGTTGAAGTAGCGATTGAATTTTGAAATTTTTAGCCTTCTGCCACACTTGGAACCATAAAAATGCCCTAAGGTAGAGATTGTCGAGATTTTTAAGTGCTACAATCTCATAACGTCACCATTGTAACTTGTACCCTTACATTGTATAAACGATCTCTAAGTTGCAGCACCGCCTCGCTTCGTTAGAAACGGAGTGAAACCACTAACGCGAAACACTGATTCGATTTTACGTTAGACGCTCATAGTCGTATCGTAAATCCTCAGTGATGTGATTTACGCTAATTTCGTTTTAGCTCAGCGTTTTCACGTGGCCCTCTGTCTGAACACTCCTTAATTATGCTTACCGCTGTGATTGTGTATAGTGAATGTATATGTACTACGTACTATATATAATTAATTAATAGTTTCAAAGACTTGGATTATTATATAATACATTGCAGGTTCGGTTCTGTCTCGTGGATTTAGCCTCAAGACAAGTTTTATTAAATTTGAAGTACCTACTAAAGCTCGGAAACAAGTTCAGTCTCTCAGCCGATGAGTCTATGATTACTTCTAAACTACCTATCTTTCAATGGATCCCCGTTTATTAATTGGGAGAGGGTAAAATGTGCAGGTGAGATTGTCTTTGTAGAGTCATTTATATTATTTTAGGGAGCAATGATAGCAAGCCATATCTGCACTCCACATTTTTATTATTAATACGGAGATGCCATTCCTAACCGAAATATCTGCATATGCTTCAAACACACTAGAGGCCTTCGTATCCTGGACTTTCTACTTCACCTCTTCACAAACTTCTATTTAAGGGCAAATATATTATTAGATACTATCGATGTTAACAACATTGACTTTACGGCGCCATGACAGTGTTCTGCGGGGGAGTCTTTTTCTTAGAGTTGTTCCGTTTCCTATTATTAGCGGCTAACGAGCTAAGCTATTAGCTACGATTAGCGAGATCCGCTACCTAACCCTAAGGATTTGGCGAAGATACTGATTTTTACATGGAGCGACTGGCGTCATAAAGGGAAAACCAGACCTTTCTAAGAAAATGTCGCACGTTACATTGAAATATACGAGTGATAATTACAAATTTGTACATAAATCCGAAAACACGAATTTAGTGGTGCATGCCAGGATTCGAACCGCGGTCCAGTTGGTCAAACTGTTTTCCGGAAAGTATCTATTAAAATTGTGCAATTTTCACCAGACAAAGTTTAACAATTGCTACTTTAGAGATGCCAAACAATTGTAAATAAAATGGATATGTCTAACAATTTTGTTAGTCTTTTACTTTATATGATAATGATAACTTAGTGCTGCTTTTGGTGGACCTTTTTTAAACCTTCAGAGGAAACAGGAGGAAGGAGAAACCATGCTACAAAAGAACTTAAAAACTTTGATAAGTATCATGACGGTCGTCGATTCGAATCTCGTCTTAGAGTAAAGTTTTTAAGTTGAACTTCCTCTACATATACTCTATTACCTCCTCGACTTTTGTAAATTAATGTAGTCGAGAAACGCCTGGCCCCATGGTAACGAGTCGCTGATGTGGTCCAGTCCATGCCGCGACGCAGTACGAGTAGTTCTTCTTAAACACAGTGCTCTGCAAATTTTGTAAAAACAGCGATATCCTCCTCAATATTTAATTCAATTCAAACTATTTATTTCATAGACAGGATTATAAAACTTATACAATAGTTTCATAATACCTTAACCTAAAAGTATATGATATTTTAATCTTAACATAAACTGATTTTATGTAGAGTCAGCGACGTGTAGCGCACTATTTTAGGCAACCATCCTCAGAACTTCTGAAGTACGATTCTCTCCAGAATTCTTCTTTCGTGAAGGTCAGCAGACGTTGAGTCGGAAACCATGCTACGAGTACATAAAAACTTTGATATGTATCATGACGGTCGTTCGAATGTCGCCGACGACGAGGATACGCAGTAGTTCTGCTTCTTCTTCCTTTCCATTTTCTCAAATACAAAGAGGTGCAACTTCTGTATGACTGTACTATTTATTATCCATTCGGTATTTCCTTGTCGGAGTAAACTAATAAATTAAAAAAAAAATTGTTTAAACTCGACCCAAATAAGTTTTTATTACATGTTATATTTATGAATGAGCATGGTTAATATGATTTTATAAGACGATAGTGAGCTGCTAAGGCTCCAGTCTATCAATATAATCAATATCCATCCATACTCACAAACTTTTGCCTGTGTAATATTCATAGGATTTTAATGAATGCCTTGCACTTAGTAAATTCGCTCGTAAGTAGTAACTAGTATTTTCCGTTAATAACATCGCGTAAAATGCTTTGAAATTGTTTACAAGGTAACTAATCGGTAAATATTTTAAACTCGCTTTGCATCTGTTTAGTTTGTCTAATCATTAATACATTTAGTATTATATAGTACATTTAAGTTATAATAGTTACTAACCGTACTTAACGTGAGATGTATTCTTCTTCTTAGCGTTATTATGTTTACTAATCCATAAGGATACTGAAATTTTCTTGGAGCGACCGCCGTCAGACCTCTACAACCTAGAGGGGAAACCAGACCAGTCTTAGATCAGGTCACACGTCTTTTAAAATATAATTTTATAGAATTGTGGGTTTCCTTACGATATTTTCCTTCACCGCTGTGATAATTACATATATATAAATCCTAAAATATGAATTTAGTGGTACATACCAGTAATAGAATCGGGGGCCAGTTGGTCAATAGGGCGGTTCTCTATCCACTGGGATGTCACTGCTACCGTGAGATATATTAATGTGATTTATAGATTGACATCAAAATTCGGTAAGGAATTCTTGTGATGATATTTATGATATCAAAATCACATGGAATTATATGAACTTAGTGCATAATTTATCAGTTTGGCACCTACGTTTCATACAATACTATTTTTTATACCACTAAGGTGACAAATAAGCGTACGGCCTACCTGATGGTAAGCTATTACCATGGCCTATGGACATTTGCAACGCCAGGGGTGTCACTCTTGCGTTGCTGACCCTGTAAAAGCCTCCTCACTCCTTACTTGAAGAATTCCATGCTGTAGTCCTTAAGAAAAACCTCGGCAGGGAGCTCATTCCACAACTTTAGAGTTCTCGGTAGAAAACTTCTTTGAACTGCACAGTACGTGACCATTGCGATTCTAATGTATGAGGATGAACTTTTAGCTCGAGAGGTGCGATTGTAGAATGAGGCTGTTGGCATCATGTTGAACAGCTCCTCGGAACACAACCCATTGAACAATCGGTAGAGCATGAAAAGGGAGGCAAAATCTCTCCTTAAACTCAAAAGGCTCATACCGTATGTGAGTTTAGGATCGTCAAAGATCCTCACAGCTTGTCTTTGCAGCGCTTCACAAGGTCCTAGGGTCCTAGCTGGTATCCAGATGCCCCCGCCCAAAGGTGACTACAGTACACCATATGTATACACTACTCCATATGCGGTCTCACTTGAGACTTATACAACATGAGTCTTTGCTCCGAGCAGAAGTACTGTTTGGCTCTGTTGAGCACACCAAGTTTCTTAGACGCCAGCTTGACCTTCTCTTCCACTGGTGACTGTGGTACTGAATATCGTTGGAGATTTCGATATCGAGAATTCCAAAGCTCTTGGCAATGGTAAGTGGGATGTTCTGGAAATAATGAGCTAATGGAGTTTTCTTAGCGGTGAACGCGCAAAATTGTGTCTTTTTAGGATTGAAATGTACCAAGATCAACCGTCTCCAGTCACAGACTTAACTTAAAGTACCTTCAACTTCAGACACAAGTTTAGTTCAGTTAAGTTCAGACACGAGAGATGTTAGCACGGCATGTATAATAACTGTCCCCGGCTGTCCTTCGCATAACAATGAATGCTATCAATTAACTACATATCATTGATATGAAGCAGAAACAGCGTCGAGGAACAGCATTAATTGTCATGCTATCGGAGCAAATTCGGAGAAAAAAAAACACCGCTTATATGCGTCTGCTGGATAAGGAACTGGCAACCCATTTGCACATACACTCAGACTGAACATCGTGGAGAAGCATCTGGCCAGCTGGCATAGACCAGAAGGTTTTCTGCGGTTTTGTGGATCTTGGGAACGCATTTGACATGGTTGTGCGAAAGGAACTGTGGGGCATATTGCCGAGATATGGGATTGACGGGTCACTTCGTGCTGTACAGTCCACTTACAAGGATTGCTCAGCATGTGTGCGGATAGATGGTGTCATGTCACCCTCGTTTGATGTCAAAATTGGTGTCAAACAAGGTTGTATGCTATCGCCAAGCTGTATATCCTGTATCTCGATAGTAGAAAATAAGGTCAACGAATGTGGGATTGCGCATGGATCTGGTGGTGAACTGTCTGCTGTATGCAGACGATGCAGTATTATTTGCAGAAACACCATCTGAACTGCAAACACTGGTCACAATGATAAAAGACGAATGTATGGAGAAAGGCTTACTATTGAATGCGAAGAAAACAAAGATAATGAAATTTGAAAGAGAACAAACCAGAACCAATGGAAGGATTACGGTTGATGATGAAGTGTTGGAATAAGTGGATGAGATTGCATATTTTGGATGCGCTTTCAGCAGGGATAGAAAGTACACCGCAGAAGTGGAAAGACGAGTGACTGCTGAGAATAGTATGAATGGAGCGTTGGAAAAACTTCTTGGCAGTAAAAACTTGAGCTAGAAGGCACACGCTCGCTATACACAATGCAGTGCTGGTCTCAACGCTTACTTATGGAAACGAGACCTGGGTATGGTCTAGAGAGCATGAAAGTAGGTAAACGCGGTCGAAATGCGAGCGTTGCGAAGAGCTATGAATTTTAAAGAAGCGAGTGAGGCGTGTAAAGACCAAGTCATGTGGCGCTTTGTTCCCTATGCCTACCCCGCAAGGGACTTGGGGTGAAGATATAGCAATAGTAATAATAACTACTAAATCGTAGATGTTTTTTTAGGGTTCCGTACCCAAAGGGTAAAACGGAACCCTATTACTGAGGCTCCGCTGTCCGTCCGTCCGTCCGTCCGTCCGTCTGTCCGTCCGTCCGTCCGTCCGTCCGTCTGTCACCAGGCTGTATCTCATGAACCGTGATAGTTAGAGAGTTGAAATTTTCACAGATGATGTATTTCTGTTGCCGCTATAACAACAAATACTAAAAAATAGAATAAAATAAATATTTAAGGGGGCTCGTATACAACAACCGTGATTTTTTTTGCCGTTTTTATAGATAATGGTACGGAACCCTTCGTGCGCGAGTCCCACTCGCACTTGGCCGATTTTTCTAATATGTTCCATTCTAATATTATTAAGAAAAAATCTGCAAAAGGCAAGTGTTCTATCGTGTATTACATTAGCTTCCATTCATTCTTAAAATACTATTGTGTTATTGATATAAATTCTTCTAAAAAAAATAAATGTAACAGTGAAAACCTTTGTCATTAATCGTCTATTCTTTTCGACTTGTAAACATATTCAAAAAAATCAGCGCATTTCGATTAAACTTAATTTTGCCTCTGAAGTACAAAATTAGCAAATGGTATATTGATCAAATATCACGTGACACGATCACTTCCCCTAACAAGCACAGTGTGTAATCACGATTAGTAATTAGAAACATGGAAGGGTACTCGTAACGTTGGCTGAATGATTACATACGAGTCAAGAACACATGCTTAGGAAACTTTGTTAATACTTAATGAATATGCGCTGATTTGTAGGTGCTTTGAGTTTAATTTTCGTTCCAAAACCGCAAGTCTGTAATTCAATAATGTGACAGGTACGAATATGTGGCGTAGACGATGGAATTATCACGTTATGTGTTAAATTGATATTCCTCACTAGTATCAAAATGCGGTCATACGTAGAATAAGAAAATTAACTTACTATTTGATATATATGAATATCTCATGGATTTAGTATTAAGATTTTAGATTATTCGATATAGTAGATATTTAGATTAGTTGCTCCAGGGGGTTTAAACCGAACAGAAAACTTAAAAAATTGCGGAATGACAACACTAAATAAATATTTGAAATCAGATATAAATAGTTTGGCAATAAATACTATTACATATAAACATTTTTTTTTAACTTTTTCATTATTTTAAATTTGAAACGCGTTCATTATGTTAAAAACTTCTTTCGATTTCCCGCCGTTTTACATATTTTTTCGTGTTAATTACAATATGGAATGGGGTGTTAAAGAAAATAGCATTGCAGTGATTGCCTTGCATAAAGTGGTTATATGGAGCCGTCGGTCATATTCAAGATACTTCAAAAACTTAGTATTAGCCGTATGTTTGTATATAGTACTATCGAACGATATAACAACACTTCCTCCGTTGAAGACCAAAAGAGAAAAGAGGGGCAACCGCGTGCTGTTAGAATTACAAAGGCTGTACAAATGCTGTTTAAGTCAGAATTTGCCGAAACCCCATTAGGAAACAAAAAATCTTATCGCGAGAAATGAAGATTCGCGCTAGGACTCGGTCGCGTATAATAAAACAAGACCTGAAGCTCGACGCTTGTCGACGATTTACAGGATATCTCCTACATCAATCCCTATATTATTACATGTATACACTAATTAAAGGGAGTGGATCGATCGAAACGCCTTCTGCCCCGATACGCAGGTTAAAGGCACAGAAACATTCTCTTTACTGATGAATGATGGGGGAGGGGGTCCAATGTACCGTGGACTTTGGAAACCAACGTTCCGGACTTTTTCAGAACTGGAGCCCTCGTCTAGTCCAGTAACGACACGCCGACATTGTGTCTCATAAGAAATCTCTGGAGCAAGCACTGGCTAAATTTCCCATGAAAATAGTGTTTAAATCCGTAGATTCGTGGCCAGACAGATTAAAGGTCTGTATCAAAGCCAAACCAAGGTGGGCATTTCGAATAGCATCATTTTTTATTTTTTGCTGAGACTTCCATAAATGTATATATAAGATTTATTAACATTATATTACTTCATAAAAAATAAATGCATATTCATTTGAAACGGAACATAAGCGGTTATAATTTTGTTAGAAATGAATATGCATTTTTTTTATAAAATAATGTAACCTTAGTTGGACTAGGCATATAAAGGGAAAACTTAAAATAACTGCGTATTGACAATTCTAAATAAATTATATTTAAAATCAGATATATATTGATGATTTTCGTGGTGCGTACAAGACAAGTATAAAAATGCTACTTATCAAAATAATTTTGCCTTCCAAATAATAATAAATAAAATCAGGTGGCATCACCGTTTCAAAGAAATATTCTATTTGGAGACTCAAACCTGTCAAGACTTAATACTTTCTGTATTTTATTTATATAATTTTTAAATATTTGTATAATATTTTTTGGAATATGAAAAATACTGTCTATGTAAAACAAACAAAGCCTCGCTGCACTGCACAAAAGACCGTGTCTTTCCCTTGTATCAACTGACATAAATATCACATTCTACGTTTGACCCTCCTTGGGTACCAAATGTATGTTATTTTCATTTATATTAATAAAATTAAAGGTAAGGTTCGTTGATACTTCGACATAGTAATGACATTGTACGCCTGTTACTCTGCGTTTTTATACGCAAGTGATATTTTACGCAAACATGGACACGTCTGCAGATAAAGTATTTTTGTACTAGTTGATAAATAAATCACTTCAGTAGTAAGGGTATTCGGGTCGCTGCTGGTATATTGGTATGGTATATAATTTGTCTTCTATGAAATATTATTTAGCTGAAGTGTAAATGAGTCATCGTTATGGTTAGAGTCAACCTTTTATATTATACTACGTCGGGAGACATACAAGCATACAACTCGCCTGATGTAAAGTGGTTACCCTATGAACGCTTGCATTAAGTGTCACTCGCACCCTGCCACTCCTACTGATAAGCTGCTAAGCTGATGCTGCTGAACAACTACTTAGAGCTTACTGGTAACCCCACTCACACGCAGGAACACAACAACGCTCCAGGGACAACTCCCTTAATTGGTTACAGTTTCCTGTGAACCGCAAAAAATCGCAGCCAATTAACAATCCCCAGAAGGGTTGTTATGTTCTTGTGAGTGAGTTGGTTTAAAGAGTTGCTGTGTTAGCAGCTGGAGTACTGCATTTGTATAAGGTGGATTGTATGATTGTATAAAAATATATATTCAACCAACTGGTAAAAGATCTTCACCTTGCAAAAGACTGCCTTTAAATAATAACTCTCTAAAGGGTTTTTGAGTTTCCGGAAGTGAGTGCTGTTACCAAAAAGTTCGTGAAGAGTTTGCGGTGGTACTAGTAACACATACTTACTTCTTCTTTCTACTTCTATAATAATAAGTATATAATATATACTTATTGTAATGAAAACGTTTACAGAATACCGAACCGCTTCGCATGTCGTTTGTGTCATACTTGTTTTCCACCTGACGTAGTGTAATTAATGAATATTATTTGCATGATATGGAGATTTCGGACGACAATTACAAAGTTGATTATGTTTAAATCAATGTATATTAAACTTGAGCTCATTTCCCATGAAGAATAAACCAACAATATTTTCACAGAGTTTCTTTGAATAATACAAATATTTAATTTTTCATTTAATCACACCTTTTGTAACTAAACAAACAACGAAATTAAACCTAGACTAGAATGCTTAAAAATTTTCACGTAAATAATTTGAAGCTGGAATGAAAAATTAAGATTTATATTTTGCACAAAATTTATTTTAGAATAATCACAGTAATTATTTTCTTTTTGAATACCCACTAAATACCTATTCTGTTTACTTAAGTAATTTTGAGCAAATAATAAGTTACAAATGATATTGTACTATAGACTAATGGATATTTGAAATAAGTTGTTTCTGTTATTTAGTCGCAATAAAATCCTCTAAATACTTATTCTATCTGTTATTGTATTTATTAATAAATAATAGAGGTCAAAGTATGAAATTGCCGTTTTATAGTAATAGATATTTTGAATTGACATTAAACCTACATGGTGTGGGATTTTCAAGTGAAACTTTTTTCACAGGATACCCATGAGATTTTTCTTTTAATAAATGTGCAGCATTTGATTTTGGAATTTCGATTTCGAATTGTTTTTTTTTATTCAGCTTAGACGGAAAAGATGTATACTTCGAAAATCCGAGTCATTTTTGAATACGAGTTTCGACGCGGAACTAAGGCAGTCAGTTTGTAGACTGACTTTTCATATACTGAGCTATCACTGCACTACTCAGGTTTTGTTATCAGTCACATTATTATAGATAATGATTGTACTCCATCATACTTTGCTATCATTTTACGACTATGTTAGACTACATTTTTTTTCCGACAATTCATGCGGTATCCATTGAATGCAAGTCCTTCTAACTCATTTGTTGCACTTGACTCATTCCAACGTCTAATACAGTACGAATTTGTAGACAAGCAATTTTTTGACGATATTAATTAGTTGACGTACGGTATCAGTAGTATACTCGGTCAATCTTCACATGCAACGTCATAGAAATAATTATATCAACCTCTAAATTCCCTGATCCACGCAAATACAGAGCTAAGAGGTACGAGTAGTACTTTATCGCCAAATATCGATTAAAGTGTCCTGCGACTGTAACTGGCTAAAGCCGCAGCAATATTCGTAAAAGATCATAGCGTGAAAATTATCTCAAATTAAATTCATTGTAATTCCGAAACACGATTTTCAGAGCAACGACGAGCAACGACGACGTAACAATACAGCAAGTTCAAAAGTAATATGTTCCCAGAGAGTTCCATTTTCAAATTTCAAAATTAGTTTTCTATATCTTTTATTATAATATAATTGACCGATTCTACTACTTTCATTATGCCTAATGATATTAAGTAAAAGTTGCTGATATAAACATAATTTTATTGCAAGTACTAGTCGCTTCACTTATAAAATAAGTTTGAGGGATTTATTTTGGGAGGATTTAATACTTACAATAATGGTACAAAATATGTCCCTACAAACCTCATGCATGTACAGAAATATGTTATTTCCATATGCTATGGTAACTGTTTACCATCAGGCAGGCCGTACGTTTGATTGCCATCTTACTAAGGTTTAACGATTTAGATCAAATGTTGTATTAGGTAAGATTTTGCTTTTATAATCTTTACTGAAAAAAGGCGATTACTTACAAATAAAAACATAAAACACAACGAGCGAGGCTCGATCGCTCAGATACTTTTACATTTAATAACCATTATACTATATACCAGATCATATACAAGTACTTCATAAAAAAGGGCTTTTTGTTTATAATTGTAAAGATTTGTTAACTAGTAAGAAATAAAACTCTTCAGTACTGTCTACAATTAAAAACGAGCTGAAATGATAATGAGTTATAGTGTAAGTAAAATAAAAATAAATTACATTTTCTCATGGATGTAAATTTAATTAAATAATCTTCAGTGTTTTCGATTTAAAGAATAAATACACATTTACAAATGTGTATTTATTCTTTATTAAATACACATAAAGATATTTACAAGTATCGATATTTCATTACTAACACAATAATTTATTACTATATAGGAATTCCATAACTAGCGGTACAATTGAAACTATTTCAAGCAATTCAGTAGTACAACTGATACACTGACAAATCTTTCTATAATATTGATTATAACAGAGTGACAAAAGAAGCTTTATAAAGTTTTATTTTCAAATTATAATTCGGCAGGCGCTTTGTACCGTCAATATTTAGTCCATGTTCAAAACACCAAATTAATAATCCCTCGTCGGAGCCCTTAAATTTAATTCGAGCTCCCCTCGCATTTCAAGGTCAAATTAGACCTCTACGCGTGTACTAGGCAGAGAACCCCAGGCGAATATATTTATAATGCGATATAATATGATTATCAAGCTGTCCCCCTAACACAGACAAAATCAATATCGTCTGCATGAGGGTATATGCAAAATAAGGCGATACGGCGGGCAATGCGGAAAATTCTCCGCATTTACATTTATTTGCCTATCATTGCGTCTTATCTGAAGTAGTAGGTATGTTTACCGGGAAATTCTATAATACGCAAACCGTTTAAGTAATGTAAAGTAGTAAAATCTTATTAAAAGTTGGGACTTTCTGCGTTTTATTTCTCCGTTTCCGTTTCAAACTATGTTATGCATGTGTACATTTTTCGCCATAATGTTTGTTGCCGCGGTGTCTTCGACTGCGTGGGTGTCGTTTCAATAATTTTTCGCCCCAGCGTACCACAATGAAATATTATCGCCACGTCACACGTGTCGCTACAGCGTCATTCGAATCTAGGTATACCGGACCCATAAAATTAGTATTTACTTCTTCTTACCATTTCCTAATCCATTAGGGTTGGCGGAGTCTGCTACCTAAGTAAAAGTACCTATATATACATCAGTACCTTCGCAATATCTCATCAGTTAGACTTTGGTAGCGAAAGCCCACCAGTCCTAATAATAAAGGGTATGAAGCCACGCTAGGAACAAGAACAAGATCCAGCATAACGTGTATCATTACTCAATTTAAGTATCTTAAAGTATATCATTCATTATAAACATGCAATACGTTACACATAATATTATTTTCATACATTGTGATTGTTCTGAAATTTTCCGGTTTCCCCTTCGTACAGTTTCATAGCCTGTGTACCTGTATCTGTATACATGCGAGTATTTACAGTGATTGTTCTGTGTTTATGCGCGGCGGCACGCTCGCCCGTGACCGTGGGCTGGACGATACTTGTTTGTTTTATGGCTGATTTAAAACATGCCTACTGCCATATCCATTCGTATGCCTTGAAATGTTTTGATACGATACGTTGTTCAATCAGAAGTATTGTTTGAAAACCTGTCTTCTTATGATTAAAATAAATATTAGTATTATTATATGAATTCTATATGTTTGTCTGTGCATTTGTCTTGTCGCTTTTTTTCGAATATTCGAATTTTGACTTCAGATTCGGATTCAGCATAAAAAAGTAGAATAGGAATATTCATGAACACCGTTCCTATCTCAAGAAACATGGCCAAAATGGCCTACAAATAAAAAAAAAAATCAATTGTTATATAATTGACGAGCCAGGTGTTCCTCTGGCAATGCAAGCTTGCGCATTCTCAACTGGTTTTTATTGTTTACTAACTGTTACCCGCGACTTCGTCTGCGTCAGGTTAGCTGTTTCACCGCGATAGAAAGTAGCCTACGTCACTCCCGGACGCTCCCATTATCTTCATTCAAAGTATCACATCACTCTGTTGCTCCGTTTTGGTGTGAAAGAAGGAAAAAAAAACACTTTAACATTTATAATATTAACAGTAATAGTAAGGATATGGACGCTTGTCATTTACTAGATATTAACAATGAGGTTGTTACCTTACATGACGTTACCTGATGATGATGATGATGTGCCCAAGAGTGTAGTTCATGGAGCGTTCCTGTGGGTGAGATGTTGAACTTACTCAAATGTACACTTCAGATACACAACCCGATATTGATTGCCTAACTTTATTTAATTGTTTATCATGGTACTTTTATGTACTCGTATCTTCAATAATATTCGACTCTATTCGAAAATTTTCAAGCATCGTATGTTTTGACATAATATTCATTCAATCCTACATACCATTATGCCCATCTACATTGAGATAAACAGAGAGTACGGAATGTAAGGTGCATCAATATATCTCTCATCGGTTTCTGTTGATTTTAATTTTCGTACATCATTCTCAGAATTAATTCTATACCGTTAATCTACTTCCATGCTTCTTCCATTTCCATGTTGCTACCATACATAAACGTCATTAGTACTCCCTAAATCAAGCCCTTTTTATGGTCATTGCTTTCGTCTTGGGAGTATTCAATTTCATATCTTTTCTTACAAAATCGTACTTCGAAAATTGATTTTATTGATTGCCATTCTTTCTATAAATGTTATATATAACAAATTTTATATATGTTTGATCTGCAATAACAAAGGAAAATTACCGATTTAGATGTTTAAATTTTTAGTTGATTACACAGACAGCTTATACAACTTATTCCTGTCTCTTACATTTTACTTAATTTAACGTCTTTATATTTATAATACAATTAAGCAATAACCTGGAGGGTTGTTGTATTCCTACGTGTGAGTGAGGTCACCAGTAAGCTCCCAGGCAGTTGCTTTGAAAGCAGCAGAGGTGGCATCACGCGAGTAATACTTAATGTTATTACCAGCGTTCATAGGCTACAAAAAGTATAAAAAATACATATGTTTTAATAAATACACTGAGAGCCAACAGTGAGAATGTTTATTTTTTTTAACATTTCCCCAAGCGATTCTCTGAAGCGCATGTCATGAATAGAGCGTATGACTCTCTTTTGTAAACGTGAGTCTAGATATATATATATATACGTATATATACACACACATATATCTTTACGTTAAGTCAACAAACATCAACAAAGTTACTTAATAGTGTAAACGATTTGTAATAACAAATTAAACTATACATTTACACCACAAGTTTTACAATACACCTAATTCTTAAAGTTCTTCCCCATTGTTTCGCCACAATATTTTTTTTGAATGAATAAACTATGAAGAATCCAACAGCTATGTTTCATTTCTCTTCTTATTTAAAAGTACAACAGTGGCTTTAGCAGCTAACGTAATGTTCTCTTGCGTCGACATTGTGAACATTGTGCGAAGTAATATCGTACAATGGTCGACCTGTTAAATAACATTGTTGTACAGTGTACAGTTTTGTATTATGTCACAATGTTATATAGCAATGTGGCCGTGTTATATAAAATAAGTTCTACAACATGTTAATTAATCTAGACTCACCAAAAGATAAAATATTCACTACATAAAGATAAAATATGAGCCCCTTTTCCGTACAACAGTATTAGTACGAAGTAATTTATTTGTAGACTGCTTCATTTAGATTTTTATTACACACATTTCCTTATTTAACAAATATTTTTAAACGTTATGTAACAACTTTTAACATAATTTATAAAATCTAGGTCAAAATTTTGGCGAGCTCGGTGGCGCAGTCGTGAATGACACGACTTTGACACCAACGCTCGTGGGTTCGATTACCACATAAGACAAACATTTTTGTGCATGAAACTGTCTGTGTGGCTTGGTCTGGATATTTTAGGAGAGGTAAGGCGCATCAAAGCAGCTCGTCTGGGAAAGTACCTCCACTCCACAGAAAACCGCAGCCATATAACAACTTTATAGAGGATTGTTATGTTCCTGTGTGTTAGTGAGGTCATCAGTAAGTTCCTAAGGAGTTGCTGTGTCAGCAGCAGAGAAGGCAACGCGCGTGTGTTACTTAATATATTACAAGCGTTCATAGGCTACGGTAGCCGCTTTTCATCAGGTGGGTCGTATGGTTGTATGCCTTCTGACGTTGTATAAAAATCTATATCTAGTATTTTTGGTACATAATCCTGAATCAAAAGTTTTGTTTGTACTTATCCAAATACTAGTAGTTGCCCAATCACAAAACGTAAACGTATTGGTAAAGTTTTTTTTATTGAATGTATTGGGGTACTCACTAGGTATATGAAATAACTTGATGTAAGTCAATATAGTATGCAATATAATCCAATAATAATAAATCAAAGGTGCCCGACCATAAAGCGTGATATGTTATATTTATCTTAAAAAATTAAATATTTGGCTAGCCAGGTACCACGACTATAATAGCAATGGCTGTTTTACCACCAAGGAGTTAAATTTCCATACAAATATAAATTTGTGTGCATGAACATATTTATTTATATTGGGTCTGGCTGTAAGTAACATAAATATATATTTATAAACAAAAAATGTTATATTTATAAGTTATTTAGTTTAGGGAATCATGTGCCAGAAGCGTGCTCTTTCGTGACCCATGCCAATTAATTAGATTGCAATTCTGGCCCGAAAACGTACCGATGTGCAGGTTATGGCGTCCCCCGGAGGCGACATGCACCGATCCGCCCCCGTCAGTGCGAACGTAGGTGCATGCGGCGGTGGGAGCCGCCACCTACCACGCAGCGCCAATCTTGGCGGGCCGAGGGGAGCCGAGTGCTACACAGGACGTGGAATGTGAGAGGTGGATTGAGTGATAAGAAGTGATGACCTGTCTGCTTTATGCAGACGATACCGTCCTATTAGCAAAAACACCATCTGAACTGCAAATACTGGTCATAATAATGTAAGACGATTGTATGGAGAAAGGCTTTCTATTGAATGTGAAGAAACAAAGGTAATGATGTATTTGAAAGAGAATGAGAGAAGAAATCAGAACCAATGTTACGGTTACGGTTGATGGCGAAATGTTGGAACAAGTGAATGAGATTGCATATTTTGGATACCCTTGCAGCAGGGATGGAAGGTACACAGCTGATGTGAAAAGATGAACGAGTGCTTAGAATAGTGTGAATGGAGCGTTGGGAAAACTTCTTGGCAGTAAAAGCTTGTGTATAGCGAGCGATTGCCGACAATGCAAGAACTTCTACACACCTTTGTAGCATGCTGCAGTAATGTTTTATAAGCTAAAATATTTACTATATATCAGTTATTTAGTACAGGGGGACTTCTAGTGTGGGGTAAGATTTAGAGATTTTTGAAATATAACTCCAATACTATCTAAATATAATATAGAATTGTAACATAAAAATTCTGTAAAATTAAATTAAATTAAATTCGAAAAAGTACAGAAGGTTGAAATTAGGTAAATGTAGCGGGTTTCACGGTAATGTAATAAAATTTCTAAAATAAATATTATATTACCGGGAAACCAGCTATATCACTCTCTGGATCTCTCTCAAATAGCGGTACACAAATACTTTTCATACCGTTAAGGTGCAATCAGGCGTACGGTTTTCCCGCAGGTAGTTTCCATATCTCGTCGACACTAGAGATATGATTCTCTGCTGCTAGGCAAGAAGTTAATTTCACAGCCTAATCGCTCTCAGAAGAAAACGCCCAGTTGTGGATGATACGTGGAACGCTTATGAATATGGGTTATCTTACCGCAGTTGTTCGATATGATGCATATCGAACAACTGCGTCATAGCTTTCTCCTACATCCAGAAGGAAGCTGTAAGCTTCATATTGAACAACTCCTTTAAACATTGCCTATTGTACAATCGTAACATACAGAAGTAGTCAAGGTCCTCGCGCTTAGTGGTTAAGTAATGTATGTAATTTGTAAAATCTTGAGCTTGACGAGCTCGGTGGCTCAGTCGTGAATGACGCGACTTTGACACCAACGCTCGTGGGTTTGTTCCCACACAAGGCAAACATTTGTGTGTATGAACATGTCTGTTTGTATTGGTCTGGATGTTTTAAGAGAGGTAGGGCGCATCAAAGCAGTCCATCTGGGGAAGTACCTTCACCTTACTGAATACCGCAGCACAATAACAACTCCCTAGAGGGTTGTTGTGTTCCTGCGTGTGAGTGAGGTCACCAGTAAGCTCCCAAGGAGTTGCTGTGTAAGCAGCAGAGGAGGCATCGCGCGAGTGATACTTAATATATCGCAAGCGTTAATAGGCTACGCTACCCGCTTTACATCAGATGGGCTATATGCTTGTATACCACCCGACGTAGTATAAAAAAAAATCTATTTATTCTTTATATTTTATATGAATATGTTCACTGCTTAACCGTAGTTTTATATTCAAATATTAAGTTGTATTTTACACAATAATTATAATTAAAGTTAAGCCGTTATTCATTATTGCTATAGTTGTTTTGAGTACGTAGCAACTTGTTTCAAGTACACAGTTAATGCGGTCACATTATTAAGAATACCCGAGACGACTGTTTCTTTTAACAAATAGTCCATTTGAGAGCAACTTCTTTGTAGTTCTGAGTTAATTTTGCTGCAGAACTAATCTTTAGTGGCTCGGAATTTTTAATTTAGCAAATCAAAGAACTTTATATTGCTGTTTTTCTTATAAATAAGAATAAGCTAAGGGTATGTTTTACCATTTCACATTGTTATTTTTTTAATCTTGCTTTTAGGCTGTAACCTAATGGCATGTTATAACTTTGCCCGTATATCTACTCGTCCATATATATAACTAAAAATTTACCTGGTCATTATAAAAAATATTTTTTATTAAATTTATACTTAATTTAATTTATGATATTAATTCAGTTCACTTTCATTAATTAGAAATGTACATCAATTAAAATTAAAACAATTTAAGTGAATACAATTCTATGAAATTTCAGATTAGAATAATATATATAATTGCCCTAAAAGTCAAAATTCAAATTTTTGCAACAAGTTCACCTTCGATATCATTTTTAATCGGGATGCCTGAATGAGTTGGTATATAAATAAAATTTTACGATCATCTCTCATTTCAAATATTTTTGAAAAATGTTTTTCTTTTTAATATAGATAGCCTAGCAAACTTCTAACAGGCTAAAATATAAATTAGTATAATACCATCTCGCCTACTTTCAGTTTTATGATATGAATTGTACTTGTTACCAATATAAAATTAATGTATTTTACTGAATTTAACATTCGGTAAAATACAAGCTAAGTAAATAAAATAAGTTCAGATAAGTAATGTTATAATCAATATCAATAACCAGAAATTGTCTGCAACTCCATCAGAGTGTACCGGTGTATCATGGGAATTTACAAAATTATTTCTTACTCGATGTCTATGATCCCTAAAACCTCTATGCTAAGTTTAAAGTTGTGACTGGATGATTTGGGATGAGCTTTGATCATTCATTCACTTTCTTCTTTTATTTTCATTTTATTATTTAGTACTAGCTGCTGCCCGCGGCTCCGCTTGCGTGGAGTCAAATAACGTAGCCTATGTGTTAATCCAGATCATAATCTATCTACGTGCCAAATTTCATTCAAATCCGTGCAGCCGTTTAAGCGTGAAAGAGCAACAAACATCCATACATACAAACTTCCGCATTTATAATATTAGTAGGATGTTATCGATCAATCTTTTAAGTACCGAGATATTACGGTGTGGGTTGGGCCTTGATGTCAACCAGTTACCCACTTTCTCTTTTTACGATCGAACATCGAATTAACGAAATATGTACCCCGTTTTCAAATTTCGCTTGAAAACACTAAAATACGATTTTCATTATTATTATTCATAATTAACCAGTTGAGAATGCGCAAGCTTGCATTGCCAGAGGAACACCTGGTTCGTCAATTATACAACAATTCATTTATTTTGTCGGCCATTTTGACCATGTTCCTTAAGACATAGGAACGGTGTTCCTGAACATTCCTATTCTACTTTTTTATGCTGAATCCTAATCTGAAGTCAAAATTTGAATATTCGAAAAAAACGCACAGGCAAACGCACACACAGACAAACATATAGATTTCATATAGGAACGGTGTTCCTGAAAAGATTTATTATCACTTTACTAATACATAATTAACACTATGTTTAATTATACATAAAGGCATTTTTAATATTGGAAGTTGGAAATTATGGATATACTTATCTCGATAGTCGGCAACGCAGGAGTGATATCGTTGGGTTTGTTTTCGCTCATAGGCTACGGTAACTGATTACCATCGGTAGTGGTAGTCCATAAAACAATTCTAATACATCGGAGATCTAATTAAACTCTAATGTTTTTGACGACCTGGTGACAGACGGACGGACGGACAGCGGAGCCTCAGTAATAGGGTTCCGTTTTACTCTTTGGATACGGAACCCTAAAAAGAATAGGGTGGTAACATCGAAACAACTACTGAAGCGGTACGCAAAGGGAGGTCACAGAAAAATTTTGTTTACGGATGAGAATTTTTTTACATATGAGCAATATTTTAACAAACAAAATGACCGTATCTATGCTCAAAGCTCTAAGGAATCTTCCCAATTAGTCGACAGAGTGCAACGTGGGCACTATCCGACTTCAGTGATGGTTTGATGGGGTATTAGCTATGAAGGAGTGACTGAGCCATACTTTTGTGAAAAAGGTATCAAAACATCGGCACAAGTGTATCAAGATACCATTGAGCGCACCAAAGCAGCCCGTCTGGAGAAGTACCTCTAGCCCACAAATAACCAGAGCTAAGTAACAACTCCCTAGCGGATTGTTGTGTTCTTCCTAGCGAGTGAGATTACCAGTAATCTCCAAAGGAGTTGCTCCAGAGGCGGTGGAGGTGTGAGCGATACTAAATATATTGCAAGCGTTACCCACTTTACATCAAGCGGACCGTATGCTTGTGGCATACAAGCATAATGCATGCGTTGTAAATATATATTATTGACCTCAAGCCAACGCTATCAAGTTATATGTCACGATATTTCCACATTGAATAATAATCATTCATAAATATACAATTTTAAAACCCTCATTTTATATATCAAAAACTTATATTTTTATCAACTAAGCTAAATGGGAACGGTATAATAAATGAATTAACTTACGTTTCCAAAGCTATGTATAATTTTAAACCCTAAGCTAACCTGCGAATATTCGCCTCGAGCCAAATCCAAACCACCTTAAACTGTTTTCTGTATGCAATTTAAATTTCTACTTTTGAATATAAAATAATTTATTAAAATTTGAAAGTTTCGACGGTTGAAATTGAAAAGTTCTAATGGTTTGTATTTTACTTGCGCGGTGATGTTGACAAGTACTAATAAATAGTATTTATCTAATTTACTATGAACTAGGTTTTGCTCATGGTTCTCTCTATTCTAAATTACATTAAAATCAATTTAGGCGTTTAACAGAGCAAGCACGAAATGCCCTTTTTGATTCTATACAAATAAGTAAAGTTTGTAATGTCAAAATAACATCTTTTACTATATGCAATATAAATGGACTGACACCAAAAAACATTTTTAGGGTTCCGTACCCAAAGGGTAAAACGGAACCCTATTACTGAGACTTCGCTGTACGTCCGTCCGTCCGTCTGTTACCAGGCTGTATCTCATGAACCGTGACAGTTAGACAGTTGAAATCTTCACAGATCATGTATTTCTGTTGCCGCTATAACAACAAATACTAAAAAATAGAATAAAATAAATATTTAAGGGGGCTCCCATACAACAAACGTGATTTTTTTGCTCGTTTTTGGTTGATATTGATAACGGCAACAGGTAGACGCTTGAAATATTCACAGAATATTTAGTTATATATTCACTTTAAGAATAAATAATTAAATTAAAATAAAACAAATATTTAAGGGGGCCTCCCATACAACAAACGTGATTTTTTTTTGCCTTTTTTATAGATAATGGTACGGAACCCTTCGTGTGCGAGTCCGACTCGCACTTGGCCGATTTTTTTTATTTTCACTCATGGGTTCGCATAGAAGATACTGATGTATGTGCATGAATACATCTGTTTGTCTTATTCTAGGTGTTTTCACGAGAGGTAGGATGCATCAAAGCAGCTCGACTGTGAAAGCACCTAAATCTCACCGAAAACCGCATCCAAATAATAACTCCCTGGAGAGTTTGTGTTTATTTGTTGTGTTTTTGAAAGTGAATGGGGTTACCAATGGTGCCAGCTCCTTAGAATTTGCTATGTTTAAAGCTTTTTACTACCAAAACCTCCTTAACCTCTGCCAAAATAACATAGCTTGATCTGAATTAATCAATCAATCAATATTTTTGCAAACATTGGTAACAAATAGATAAGGAAATATATGTAGCTAAGCTATATACAACTTTTTAGCATGCATATTTTAATAATTTATCAATATGTTGGCCAAACATTAATTATAAAACAAAACATTACATTTCAAAGTTGTCAATTTCATAATCAATAGTTATTAAAATATTCATTTATTATAAACATTACAATAAATTTTACATTTCTTAATAATTTAAGTAAATAATTTAATAAATAATACATTTTGAAGGGACAATATATCCATGTTTCACATGTTTCAAAATATTACCGCTATATTTATTATGCTGTCGTCCGCAAACAGTACCATAGTGAAATTTACAGAGTAGGGAAAGTCGATGATATACACTAAGGCTAACAGCGGCCCTAGGACACTCCCTTAAGGCACCCAGTATTTTACCTCCTGTATTCTGATCAATATTTGGTTTCCACATTGGATTTCTGACAATTTTTTGTGATTACCGTTGCCTGTTTTCTTTTGGATAGCTTTGATTCAATTAGTTGTACTGGATTACCCCTAATACCGTAGACATACAATTAATTTTTTAGGATATAGCGTGGTCAACATAGTCTAAAGCTTTTGTCACGTCCATGTACTAGGACGTACATGTTCCTTATTGTTCCATACAATTTAAAAAGTCATAGATAGCCTGATAAATGGTTCTATTTTTCCGAAATTCTTTCTGCTCATTTGCTACTCGTAGTACGCCATTTATTTCATTCTCTTCATGAGCGCTCGCTCATGAAGAGATCGCAATTCAGTTTTTAAACTTTTTATCATTTCATTAAGGTTAATTATTGTTTGACTTTCGTTCATCGATGTATTCGGTAAACTCATTATCGTTTCATCAAGATTTCCAAAACTAAGAAAAGAACTGTTATTTAAAGAAAACTTGATGATTGAATTTTACGCAGTTATATTATCATTATCAATGGTCAATATTAATTAGGAATATCAATTTATAAATAATTATTTAAATTATATAAAGTACTAGCTTATGCCCGCGGCTTCGCACGCGTAGATTTTGGAATTTCAGCAGTTTTACTTATTTTTATTTTACTTCTTATTTTTTAGTACAGGCGGCATTAAATAGTTAGTAAAAGTATCAAATATCCTTATTTTTGTAGTAATGAAGATATGTCACGGCCTGTTCGGTTTTCATCAACTACTTTTCTGGATTTTAATAAAGAGTATCTGTATAAAGTTTCAAGTCACTAACTTGAAATAATTTTTCAACTCCATACAAACTGTCAAGCCCCTCTTCACTCTCGTGAGGATTATGAAAGTAACCTCGTTGCAAAATTTCAGCTTTCTAGGTTCAAGAGTTTGGCTTCGGAGTTGATGAGTCAGTGAATTAGTCACGAACTCCAGTTTTATATATTATATAGATAGCCGCCTTAGATTGTGATAACACGTCCTATTGTAGGCAATTTCTTAATATTACCAATCTCTTAATTTAGTATTATGGAAAGAGATCTTGTTTCCATAAATATTTTTATAAACCAGCATACGGTCTGCCTGATGGTAAGCCGTCAGCCTAGTCTATGGACATTTGCAACATCAGGGTTGGTTGTTACTCGTGCGTTGCCGACTCCGTACTAAAAATAGAATAAATAATAATAATTAATCCGAATATTGCAACAAAATTTTTTTGTTATAATAATCAAAGTGATCATCACCTAGGCTACGTCGAAGTACGAATAAGAACATTTCTTTTTTTGACCTGACTACGTAGTTAGCCCCGAGTGGATTGTTACTACGTCACCGGACTAAAGAGGCGGGCTGTGTGTGCGGCTGGGACTGTGAGGCGCCACAGCCTAGCAAAACTAAGTATAACGACAGCTTAAGGGCCCCCGAACCTCGGCTTAGGACGTCGTTGGGGAAACTAATCGAACACGCAGACAATCAAGTCAGTCTTTTTTTTTTTTTTGACCTGACTATGTAGTTAGCCCCGAGTGGGCTGTCACTACGTCACCGGACTAGAGAGGCGGGCGTCAATTCAGTCGTCACTGTGGTCAATACTTTATGAGCTACAAAAGAAACCATAGCGCGTTTCAATTTGGCTTATGGCGCCATCTCTTAGCAATAATTGGAACTAATCGAAACTAATCCATATATATTTTATGCCTCTGTTTTTAACCCCCGACGAAAACACGACGGGGTGTTATAAGTTAGACATGTGTGTGTGTGTGTGTGTGAGGGTGTGTGTGTGTGTCTATGTGATTCTGAGTCTTTCTGTGTCATCGTAGCTCCCGCACGGATGCTACGATGATGATTTTTTTTTGTTTGAAAGGTGTATTAGTCGGGAGTGTTCTTAGCTATGTATGGTGAAAATTGGTCCAGCACTGAAATGAAAGGGCGAATGACGAACTGACTTTCTGGACTGTTGGGGAGGTTTTAAATTTTAAACAGTTAGATATTTTCTGCATTCGGGTTGCTCACTTGTAGACCGCGGTACATCCGTGCGCGCACAGCCCGCTAGATAGAAGAGTTTCGACAGGTTCGAATCCGATAATGTAGGTAAAAACGAAAATCTTTTATACTTATTAGTTTAGAAAAAAATATTTTACATTTAGTTCATGACTGTCAATGAAACACCTTAATATCGAATTTCAATCGAATAACTTCAAAACATAAAGTTTCATACTAACTTTGCATCCCCGTTTTATCGCCCTTGAGGGATGATTTTTGAGAAAAATATTTTACTCGTGTTTCATGCCTTTCAATAAAGAACCTTCATGCTGAATTTCATTCGAATAACTTCAAAAACGGTTAAGTTTCATACTAACATTGCATCTCCGTTTTACCGCTTTACCGTTTTACCGTTTTTAAGGGATGATTTTTGAGAAAAATATTTTACTCGTGTTTCATGCCTTTCTATAAAGAACCTTCATGCTGAATTTCATTCGAATAACTTCAAAAACGGCAAAGTTTCATACTAACTTTGCGCCCCCGTTTAACCCCCTAAGGGATGAATTTTGAAAAAAATATTTTACTCATGTTTCATGCCTATCAGTAGAGAACCTTCATGCTGAATTTCATTCGAATAACTTCAAAAATGGCTAAGTTTCATACTAACTTTGCATCCCCGTTTTACCGCCCTTAAGGGATGATTTTTGAGAAAAATATTTTACTCGTGTTTCATGCCTTTCAATAAAGAACCTTCATGCTGAACTTCATTCGAATAACTTCAAAAACGGCAAAGTTTCATGCTAACTTTGCGCCCCCGTGTAACCCCCTAAGGGATGAATTTTGAAAAAAATATTTTACTCATGTTTCATGCCTATCAGTAAAGAACCTTCATGCTGAATTTCATTCGAATAACTTCAAAAACGGCAAAGTTTCATACTAAATTTGCACCCCCGTTTTACCCCCTTAGGGGATGAATTTCCAAAAATCCTTTCTTAGTGCTCCCCTACGTTATAAAACTAACTCCTGTGCAAAATTTCAAGTTTCTAACCCTTATAGTTTAGGCCCTGCGTTGATATGTCAGTCAGTCAGCTTCTCCTTTTATATATATAGATTATATATTATTAAGCTTATATACCTAGTCAGGTAATATATATATAATCATAAGTCATAAGTTCTCCCAAAAACTTTTGATGTAAAGAATGATATGCTTTTTAATAATTATGTAAAAGTTATATGTGAAGTGAAAGGTAATTAAAAGCACAATAAAAATTTATTTATATTATTCGAAATGGAGGAGCATTTTGAATACATGCCATTAATCGACGCGGCCAGTCATCGACCGCAGCTCGCACCACATTTATATGTATTTCCACCGCTGCTTAAATCAGAGATGCTCGTAGAGACTCCAAATTCTGATGAGGTTTAGCGCAGACTTTCTCCTCCGAATGTTGCCAAATCTTGTAGTCCAGTGGGTTTAAATCTGGACTAGAAGAGGGCCAGTCTCAAAACTGGTTGACCGCCCGTGGAATCAATGCCTTATGAGCTGGTGCAGAGTCCTGTTGGAATATCCAGTGTCTGTTTTTTAACATTGCTTGTTAGGACGGTATTTTGGTAAACCACGGCACTGGTTTTCACACCTTTTTCCAGAAAAACACCTCAGTTAAGCCTGAATATGAAACTCCAAGCCAAACCATGATTGATGAAGGATAATGCCCTCGCTGGACCCTCGGAATACGCCGCTCGCTTCTTCATAACTGTGTGCATACCTTATCATTTAGTTTGTTGTAACTTTTTTCGATGTTAAAAACTTTTTCATCCGAAAACATAATTTCGTGGTATTTTTTTCACGCGTACCGCCGTATCAAAGCGCGAGATCTTTCCATCCTAATTTTTTTCAAACACTCGTTCAAAATATGTCCGGTTTTTTACGATAAGCTCGTAGTCCCAGGTCTTCATTTAACACTCTTTTGAACAGTGGTTCTGCTTAATCCCACCTGAAGAGCTAAGATTTTTGAAGTAAAACTTCTTTACGCACGCTTGACTTGGGGAGTAAGCTGGTGAATGCGCGACGAGAGCGTTACGAAAAGTGTGATCGATCGAGGCGAATGGAAGTTGAGAGGGAGATATAAGTTAGTGAAGATAGAAAGAGAGTTTCGTTTTGTATATTACTGTAGGGGCAAGAGAGAGAGCTGCGTGCACACATTTTCTTTCTCTCTTTTACTTCAGTCGTGTGGTCTAAAGCACACTCGTTTTTTTTTGTTTGCGCTCGGGTTTTCTTTGAATTCGCGCCTTCACTGCTTTGATGACTGCCGGTGTTCTAAGTATGCGAGGTCGGCCGCTTCTCTTACGATCTTCGAAGCTTGAATCTTTAGTATATCGTTTGATAGTGCGATAAATAAACCGTACTGTTATTTTCATTTTTTGTAGAATGTTGAAAATCTCTTTTGGCGCGTAACCGTAGCGATGCAATGCGATAACCGCGACTCTATCTTCCTTCTTCGCCTTCGCTTCACCACTCCATATTTGAAAATGAATGAAAATGAATTTATTTTTTATTTTCGGCAAGCGGGAATGTTCTATTTTTAAAATTAGTCAAAGTATTTCTGGCCAGTATTCCAATATTAAAATAATGAGGTTTTGACAGAACTTATGACCCAACTAGGTATAATTCCTTAATGTCATATATAAACTCATTGCAATATAATTTGCGTACTCCGGAACATTTGTCCGGAATGTTTTAAACGTCACTTATGGTGATATTGTTGTGGTTCGACGTTAGATGTCGCTACTTGTCAAGCATTGAAAAGTGCTGTTTTACAGACAAGTCTCTTGTAACATTTATGTGTCAGATAGATAGCATAGAATTAAATTCTGTTTTTCAAACAATTATTTCATATAATATTAACTTTCTATTGTTAATGATGTAAAATATTTATAGACCTGGATCAATATATTGTATTCCTCGCCATTTAAACATATTAATTTAGTTTAAATCGTAATTTTGATTAAAGTTTCACTGTTCGTCGATCAGTAACTATTTTAGGTTTATACATATTATTCCACTTATATAACAGTAGCACTTAACAAATACCATACTGACTTAATAATGAAATTGTATAAATAACTATTTTTAAATTAAATTTTACACAAAGTCAATTGAAGCCGCTCAAACTCAATTAGGTAGATACGCTTTCCAGCTCATTTTCTTTATATTGAACAATGTGCTATCGCAGTGTCTCTCTAGAGACACCTAATGAAAAAGTGTTTAAAGATATAACGGACTATATTATAGGGAATTATGAAGAAAAATACTTTTAATTTGGTTATTTGGACATTATTTCAATGAACCATTATCATTTTCTAATTTTAAAAAAATATTAGAAACAGTTCATTTAATTTCAATTTATATTGGAAATTGAAATCGGATAAATTCCAATTATCACAATATACATGATATTGAGATGATTGGAAAGTGAAAAACGAAATGGAAATGACGGTACTACGATGAATTTGTCACTGTTATTCTAATGACTAACTCTACAGCGCCTGAGGATGCCTCGTAGAGAGGTGAAATATGTGTATGTAAATATACAGCGGCAACTAAGGCAGTCATGGCAGCAACGGTACCGGGGGCATGCGGTTTCTGTTCCAAATGGCGGGCAATCGCGAGGACGACCGCAACAGCCAAGGAGACTACCGTAGCAGCGACGACATGCTGCATCTACTAATGGTAGTGGGTGCCGGCTGGTGCTAGTTCACATGCACTAACTGATGGCGGAAGCAAACAAAGTAGGTTAGATCAAATTGCATATTTAGTTCGATAGGTACCTAAACTATCTAAAAGCGAGGCTTTTAAGTCAAATGACATGTTTTATGGTTTACAAAAATTATTTGAGCATAATTTTATTAATTGTCAATAAATAACTGAAACTTGCAAGTCTAATTTTATTGCCCACAATCTCGAATTGCACGACAGTTCATTACAATATCATTCACTCATCTTGAGCGAGATGAGAGCAGACAAAACTTCTACTATTAAATCTCGACAAACAATGTAACTGCCCTTTAAGTCTTTTTCTTCGCAATACATTGCTACTTCACTAAGAGTATTATAATAACGTGAGCATAACTGATACATCGATCGAGGTGAAATTATAGAAATATTCGTTTACATAGAGTATTCTTTGTGTATATGATTTATCTCTATTTTATGGTCTATTCTTTCCATAGACAATAAAGATGGATCCATTATGCGAAATTGGCGCGTACTGCGTGGCCATAACACATCGTTTTGGTAACGCTGTAAGACAGGTATAAGCCATTAGGGAACGATAAAATGCCCTTATCGGGCCATTAGATGCTCGTAAAATAACAGTTAGTCATATAATAATGTGATGGATGTTAATAAACGTGTTTTTCCGCCGGGATTTCAGCACCCTCAATAATATTACTTGGCTGTTTTGTTTCCTATGTATAAGCATATTTTTACACTAATTATTATATAATAACACTCCGTTTCAAATGATGGTGGAATTTAAAGTCCAAGTTAGTTTAAACCCTAATACCATAACCAGTGAGGTGCACTTTCGGTTACTGTTTGATGATAACTTAAGTTGACAATCAGAAAAATATTTTATGTATGGAAGTCTCTGCAAAAAAATAAAAAATAAAAATTATTCTATTCGAAATGGCCACATTTGGCTTTGATGCTGGCCTTTAATCTGTCTCTCCACGAATCTGTGAATTTACGCACTGTTTCCGACGTAGGTATATTGATTGACATATATTGCACTGTGTACGAGATACCTTCGTTTGAATATTCTACTGAATCAGTATCAGTCTGGTTTTCACGCCGGTCACAGCACTGTTTCAGCTCTTATACATATTACTGACGACATTCGAAACAATACAGGTAATAAACTCTTACTCTTCTCGTCTTACTTGACTTTTCCTATGCCTTCAATATGCTGATCACGAAATTTTACTTGCAATGCTTGGGTAATTGAATGTATCCTGTCTTTCTCTTTCGTGGTTTAAATCCTACCTCTCTGACCGGCTTCAATTAGTAAAAATCGACGATTGCAGATCTGATAGGCGAGAAGTCAACGTGGGTGTCCCACAAAGTAGTGTGTTATCACCTGTCTTATTTTTTATTTTCATTAATGGCATAACTTCATATGTATCCTCCTCTATTCACTTATACGGTGATACAGCTGCCTCTCTTCAAGACTTTTCAAATGCTACAGACGCTATTAATTGAGGTCTCAGTGCTATTGCAAAATGGGCAGAGAACTTCGGTAAGAGAAGTCGCTATGTATCGTAATAGACAGTCCTCACTTCATCTCAAATAAGGAAGTTACCTAAATGTTGTTTACAACGGTACAATAATTCCTTATTCCTGTCAAAAACCTGGGAATTATTATGGATCAGACACTATCCTGGGGACCCGAAATAAATGTCATTAACCGCAAATTGTTCACTTCTATTCACTCTCTGAAACGCATTCAAAATTTTATTCCAATGGAGACCAAAGCATTGCTGGTTCAGTCTCTTCTCCTCCCTCTCCTTCATTATGCCAATGTAGCCTTTCTGGATCCTTTCGAAGATTTACTGGACAAATTGAACAGGCTTCAAAATCAATGTATCCGATTTGTATTTGGTCTTAGTATGACCATATTCCTCAATTTGGACAGCAACTTAACTGGCTGTGAAATATGCTGATTCAATATAATAGCAAATATATTGTAATTAGGTTAAGCGCGCCGTATTATATTGTGCGGGCGTAGCCTATAAGAATAAATGTTATAGTTTTAGTAATTATTAGATTCATTCCATAAATGACTATAATCATCATATTATATCTATAAGGCTACGGAGTAAAATCCACATTCTAACCTTTCTATGTACTTTTCTTTTTAACCCTTCTTTTCCAACGTACTTCCGGGAGACGTTTCAGTTCTGGATCATGGACGAGCGTCCAATACTTATAAGTATTCCAATACTTTTGCGAATTCTTATACCGTACGAGCCGCACGTCTTTGGAACTTACTTCCGCTCGAGATCAGAGCTTCGCGAACCATATGTTCTTTCAAAAAATATTGTAAAAACTTTTTCAGTACTTCTGAGAGACATTGAGCTTACATTATGTATTATTTTTGTGACATTATATTAAGAATTTGTTAGTATTCTATTATTATTTATTAGTGTGTATACATGTATTTGTGCCCGTGTGTTTGTACGTATTTGAGTGTATACATATATGAATATAGTTGAACTTCTTTTCTTTAAATATATTAAGTAGTTTCAATATAGTTGATATGTTGACTTTATATATACCGCCATATATTATTCCACTCTGGAACTCAAAGGAAATGGTTGGCTGGAAGAGATTCCTGGAAGGTTTATTCCTTTTATTCCGCCTTTGCCAATCAAATTCTTGTATTTTACGAATGTAAACATTTATGCAATAAAGTTCTATATATAAACAAACAAACAAATGAAGGTTTGTGACGCTTTGATGAGACCCCCCGCCAAACCATTACAGACGCAGGATGGTGACCCGCTGTACATTTCCTTTGTTTCTTTAGAACTGTGTGCGTACACTTTGCCATTTTGCTTGTTGTGGTGCTCTTCAATCGTGAATTTTTTTTCATCAGTAAAGAGGCTATTTCTGTTTCTTTCAACTACGTATCGGGACAGAAGGCGTTTTGATCGATCTCTCTCTGTACTCTGACTCTTCAACTGTAGGGATTGATTTAGGGAATGTCCTATACAACAGCCTTTGAATTTCTAACAGCACGCGTCCGCCCCAATTTTTTATGGTCTTCGACAGAGGAAGCGTTGGTACTCGTACATGGGGCACACTAAAAGTTTTGCACTTCTAGCTAATCGGAACTATTTGAATTTCGAATGTTATATTTTTTGAAACGGTGCAACCCACTTTGTAATAAAAAATAAAAAAAAACAATTGGCGGGAAATCATTTGTCAATTGTTTTTTATCACACATCAAAGTTCTACGTACACAACGAAAATGGAATTGAGTCGAAAAGATTTTAGAGCGATGTTTTTTTATGATTTTAAAAGTTCTCTCTCTCCGCAAGTCTGTGCTGCTCGTCTTCAAAATGCTTTTGGGAGAGAAGCACCTTCTTTGAGCACCGTGAGGCGATGGTTTGCTGTATTTGAGAGAGGTCGAGTTTCTTTACATGACGAATTTCGTGAAGGGCGGCCTTCAACTGCCGTCAACGTAAATAATGTGGCTACTGTTAAGCGGCTAATTGAAGAAAACCCGCGGATTACCTATGAGACAATTCGAGAACTATTGGGGATTGGTATGAGCCAAATTCAGAAAATTTTACACGAAGAATTGAAAGTTCGGAAACTTTGTTGTCGTTGGATCCCTCATGAACTGACAGCGGAGCAGAAGCGGGCTCGCGTGGAATGGTGCTCACAGATGCTACTGAAGTACGACCACGGACATTCTAATGCTGTTTATGACATTGTCACAGGAGACGAAACGTGGATTTATTGTTTTGAACCCGAAAAAAAAACAGCAATCTTGTGAATGGGTGTTTGAAAATGAGAACAGCCCAACAAAAGTGAGGCAGGCGAGAAACGTTGGTAAAAAAAAGATCGCGTTTTTTTCTCAGCTACGGGTCCCATCTGCACAATTCCACTTGAAGATCAAAAGAGTGTTAATGCCGAGTGGTATTCTACCATTTGTTTACCCAGGGTGTTAGATAAAGTTCGCGAAAGACGACCAAAAACCCGCGTTCTCCTACATCACGACAACGCTTCTTCACACACGGCCAACAAAACAAAGTCATTTTTAACTTCCGAAAAAGTACAACTCGTTACCCATCCTGCGCTTAGCCCCGACCTAGCACCCTGTGATTTCTGTATTTTCCCCAAAATCAAAGATTTGATAAGAGATTTCACTTTTACCAACTCCGAAGAGGCACTGATATCGTTCAATCAGCACGTAGAAAACATGCCTACAGATCTGTGGTCCTCCTGTTTTAAAAAATGGTTTGATCGCATGAAAAAATGTTTAAAATGTAAAGGAGAGTATTTTTGAAAAGCAATAAACATAATATTTGGGTCATAACATGTTGTTTTTTTAAGTTACGCAAAACTTATAGTGTGACCTACGTATATCTGTTGATAGTACGTTACACGAATTATGTATTACGAACATTCGGTTGATACCAAGCTTTTCAAGTGTCTTGAATGTGACCGACGGCTCTATACCCACTTTGTGCAAGGTAATCACTGCAATTCTATTTTCTTTAATACCCCATTCCATATTGTAATTTGATAATAAACACGAAAAAATATGTAAAATATGGCGGCAAATCGACGAAAGATTTTTAACATAATAAACGCTTTCCAAACTCAAAATAATTAAAGAATTGAAAAATGAAATTTTTCTACCTAATAGTATTTATGGCGAGACTAGCTATACATTAAACTTAACAGAACAGAGTTTGACTTATTTCATAACATTGTTCCGAAAATAGTGACATTCTGGAGATTATTATATGATTAACTAAAAAGTATTATTTGTTTAGTTTATTATACGTTTCTGATTTTCATTTCACACGGTTCTAGATGGTCCGTAATTGAACAAACTTAAAAGTTAGGAAATAAAAAAAATAAAAAAGTCAAACCGTTTTCAGTGAAGTCAACGTCAGTCAACCGATTTCAGTAAAGCAACGCTATGAATATAATTCCTATATCAAACTTTTTTGGATACTGATTAAACTGAAGTCTATTTTACGGCGTCAAAATATACTTTAAAATAAGGTTTGTTTGCCTTTATTTCGGACACTTACGGTTCACACGTAAACCTTGAAGAAACAATCTCTACGTATTCGAAGCTGCAGGTATCAACTGATGTCCGCTACCTACGTCAAAAGATTTGACGAAGATACTGATTTTGACATGGAGCGACTGTCGTCAGACCTCCACAACCCAGAGGGAAAACCAGACCTTTCTTAGGTTAGGTCACACGTCTATCGAAACATGGACTTCTTGAATCTTGGACGTCTTGGTTTCCTCACGATCTTTTCCTTCACCGCTGAGCAAGTGAAAATTACAAATATGCACATAAATCCGAAAACACGAGTTTAGTGGAGTACATGTCAGGATTCGAAGCGGGGACCTGTTGCTCAATAGGCCGGCTCTTTATATACTGGGAGATCGGTGCTCTTAAGTGAATGTGTTTTTCTCTGATAGTTTCAGAGAATAGCGCATTCAAACAAAGAAACAATCAAGCAAACTCTTTCACTTTATACCTATTATTGTAGATATGTATTTATCACTAGCAGAAGCCCACAGCTTCGCACGCATGAGATTTGGGCTTTTAGTAACCTTTATTTCTCATACAAAAGACAGAGACATAAAATTGTCTCTGTTTAAAAAAATAAACAAAGTTCAGGGTCGTAGATGCAACCATAGAGCGATGCAATTTTCGTACAGCGCCATCTATTGACCTTTACAGGAGGCAACGTATATGTATTTTGTTTATATTACATTAAAAATGTGTAGTTATTTTATGTTACAAAAAATACGTATTCTATGAAAATAATAAAAATAAAATTGCAAACACCCCCGAAGGGGAAGATATTTCCCCCTAATTTTAACAGTTTTTTATTTTTTACGCAGGAACCCTAAATATTTATGGGATAAAAAGTACCCTATATTCTGCTCTGAACAGTCCTCTATCTACCAGTGAAAGTCCCGTTAAAATCGGTTCAGCCATTTCGAAGATTAACCCGGACAAACAAACAGACAGACAGAGACAGACAAAAAGTTAAAAATGCGTATTTAGGCTTTGGTAACGTGAAAATAATAATATGAGCTTAAGATAAAGGCTTTATTTTGAAATCACAGACAGACACTTCAATTTTATTTATATGTATAAACTATGAAAAAGGACCCACAGTACTTAAGTACAAACAAATGCCACCCTTTCGCCTACGCAACCAAGAAAAAGTCACATCAATTTTTTGTCGGATTTAAACGAGATAAGCACCATCAATCACAGTGTCACCTGAACCCTGTGTGCTGGTAAATAGTTCCTCCCCTTCGCATCAAGTGATGCAAGGAAAACATACATCATGCATACAATGCTTACTGTAATAGACTGGTACGTATAAAGTGTATGGAAATTCATCCGATTTCCGTTGCTACCCGTCTGTGATAATATAGCGAGATCGATAAGCAAGCTTAACTGAATTTTTAGTTAACAAAATTCAGTACGGCATACTACATGCCATTTATTATACGAGTATACGCATATTTTGATTATACCAAGGAGATAAATGCCATCGTTTCGTTTGTCCGTCTATAGAACTCGCAGATTACAAGCAAAGACAACCGCATCCTGTCTATGGATGGGTAAATTAACAATAATATATGTTTACTTTTGCTCTTTTCTATAACAGAAAAGCAGTCCGAATGACTGCTGGAAAGTTCTAAAAGAAAATTTGGTGGATAATGCATAAAAAAAGGATATGGATGCGCATACAAGCATAACACTCGGAAAGCTGACGCCTGGTGGGATTCGGAGGTCAAATCCACAGTAGTAAAAAAGAATAAAACGTGGTTGGACTATTACATCTTTGCATCTTAAAGAAAGTATGAGAGAGAAGAAGAAAGAAATTTACCGCCAATGCAAGAATAAAACTAAAGTTTTAGTGAAAGTGAAGCGTTAAATACTTATCATGAAAGAAGAAGAGAAGCTGACGAAAAACTTCTACGCGTATACCAAACTTATATGGACAGAGGTAATGAAGTCACGAGGTTACTCGTTAGTATCCAGAATAATTACATATAGACTAAAGCTGGTGAAAATCTTGTTAATACTAAGGACGTGTTAAATGGTTGAGTGAATATTTTAGGGAAATATATGGCAAGACTGTCCAGAATGCAGAGACCGTGAGTGATCTTAAGACTGACTCTGCAGTGTCTACGCCTGATGAGGAAATTACTTGGGGTGAGAATGAGTTGTCGAAACGAAGCTTGAAAAATAAAAATATCTGCAGGAATAGATGTAAACATCTAAGAGGATGTACGCACCAATTTTCTCACTCCACAATGTCCTAGAGAAGCATCGCTAGACCAGAAGCGATTCTGCGATTTTGTGGATCTTGAGAAAGTATTTGATAAAGTTGTGGGAAAGGTTCTCTGGGACATAATAACAAGAAATGGAATTGATGGTGTCTTAGTACATACTGTATAGTCTACTTGTAAGAATTGTGCGGCATGTGTATTGCCTTAGTATATGGTCTGACGCAATTGGTTTTTTCGCCCACGCGGGTGCCAGACATAGAGGATCATGCGCCCTCTATTTTAGATCTTCTGCTGACCTCTCACCCTGAAAACTATGATGTATCTGTTGGCGCCCCCCTCTGGTCCAATAATATCAAAGCTTCCCGTCTACGGAAAATTTTTTGAAGTACATTCACCTCACAGAAAATCACAGCCAAATAATAACTTTCTGGAGGGTTGTTGTGTTCCTGCATGTGAGTGAGGTCGCCAGTAAACTCCTAAGGTGTTGGTTTCTAAGCTAGCAACAAAGGTAGCATCGCGCGAGTGATATTTAATGTATTGCGAGAGTTAATAGGCTATGTTAACTGCTTTCAATCAGTGGGCCGTATGCTTGGATTCTCCCGACGTTATATAAAAAAAAATCAATAGGTACTAATATATAAAGCGGAAGATTTTGTTTGTTTGGACCGGCACTACTATCGGTCGGATTTGAAAGATTCTTTTTGCATTCGATAGCCCAATTCTTGAGGAAGGTTATGGGATACCGAGAAGTCGCGGACGGCAGCTAGTATCAGTATAAAATTCGCGAAGAAATGAGTTGGTGGGTGAATTGAGAACCACCACTCTTTACACACACACTCAACGTACTACGAGGCGTCTGTTGAATAGAAGAGTTTACGCACGTACTTTGATCCAGCAGTCTATAGCGGATCAGAAAAGTTTAGTATTTTCAAGCCTAGTTGCTTAAAATGTATTTCGAAACACAAAGGATATAGAGATGAATAACCACATCCAAATGACTGCATTGTTCGCTTTGCGTGATTGATTACGACATGTAGCCTACTGCGACGTGATGGATTTTTGTTGACAAAATTTTGTAAAATTTGGAATAGGTTATTCGATATGTATAATTAGTTGTCAATTATATAAAATAATTGGATGAACATATTTTGATCACTAATTAATATATTCCGACTTAAATTGAAATCAATTGTTTTTTCACGAAATTGATTTATCGGACGATTATTTGTGTACCTAACTGTCGAGTATAGTTTTATATGTATATCCCTTCGTCTACATCTTCACAGAAAATCACATATTAGGTAGGCAAAGATAGCTTGGTCTTTACAAACCTCAATTATTTATTCACATTCACTTTTATTCTCGGCATTATGGGGAAATTTAAAAATAAATCGCGGTAAGTCCCGCACATACAATAGTAATAGTAAATTAATCTATAACTTCACGCCAAATCCCTTGCGGGGTAGGCAGAGAGAACTGAGCGCCACGTGACTCGATCCTTACATATCTCACTCGCTTCTTTAACATTCATTGGGCTCCTGACATCACCTTCTGATAGAACACGACCAATTTGGTCATGGTAGGTAAGTCTTGGCCTTCCCCGGCTCCTACATCCTTCCACTTTTGCATTGTATATCTGCTTCGTCATTCTTTCATCTTGCATTCTTTCTACATGTCCAAACCATCGGAGCATGCCTCTTCTTATTTTAACACCGACGCTCTCTTTCAGACCAACAAAATAATAAATTAAGTGTAATTTATTTCGATTTAGAAATTGCTGGAACAAATATTTTGAAAATTAATCTTACAACATTAAAGAATACTATACAGTTATGCAAAATCATATACGAACAAAGTTGCGAAGAACAACATAACACGACAACTAAAGGTTATCGCTATTCATCAATTCAATATAAAAATAGAAGAAAAACTAATGGAACAAATTTCAATCTCGTATTCACACAACGAGAATATACATCACGAACAGAAGACGAGAATAAAATAAAATGATATTCCAATCAGTAAACATTTCGTGTGGTATTCATAAATCACATACAAACAATTTGACTAATGCTCTAATGAAATTTCAGAAACGTTCGCTACGAGAATTGCCGATAAGTGAAAAATGCCATTACTCGATATATTGAATTTTGATTTATTAATGTTGTTTTGTTTTTCATCAACAGTTTATTTCATAATTTAAAATAGATATTGTAGTAAAATAGTTAACATAAATCAGTTTTTTGAACATCGGGTGGCAAACAATCAAAACGCTGGGTATTTACTAGAGTGAGAAAATAAAAAAAAGACAACAAAGATTTCTTTTTAGAGCATAGAGTTAGGGGTCGTGAATATGTCCGTTGTTTCCGCTACAGTTGCCTATATGAGTTATTATCACTGTGTGTATGCAGTGGTAACTGTTACGGCTACTACGTAGCCTACATGTAGGTAATATAATATATTTATTACAACAGGGATACTAATCAGTCCGACGTTGGCTATATCCATGCAAGAATTGGACGTGATATGTGGTTTGTATATTGTATGGTTTGAACGTACGATTCGGGTAAGTGAGTGAACTGGTGACCGGTGAACGAAACCATAGATAGTTCGAGTTCAAGTTTCAGGAAAAGAGTCGCTAACCGTAATTCTAGAATGTTCGAAGATCTAAAATCTATTCAAAGAATTATTTTAAAATGGAATGTTAGAAATGTGTATTTTAAAAAGATTTACAATCTTGAATGCGCTTTCAGCAGGGATGGAAGGTACACCGCAGATGTGGAAAGGCGAGTGAGTGCTGGGAATAATGTGAATGGAACGTTGGGAATCCTTCTTGGCAGTAAAAACCTGAGCCAGAAGGCGCAGCTGGCTATACACAATGCAGTGCTGGTCCCAACGCTTACTTATGGAAGCGAGAGCTGGGTATGGCAGAGAGAGCATGAAAGTAGGATAAACGCGGTTGAAATGCTAGCGTTGCGCAAAATCTGTGGAGTAACGCTTGTAGACCGTATTCGCAATGATGAGGTTAGAAGCAGAGTTGGTCTGAAAGTGAGCGTCGGTGTTAAAATAAGAAGAGGCATGCTCCGTTGGTTCGGACATGTAGAAAGAATGCAGGATGAAAGAATGACTAAGCAGATATACAATGCAAAAGTGGAAGGATGTAGGAGCCGAGGAAGGCCAAGACTTACCTACCATGATCAAATTGGTCGTGTTCTATCAGAAGGTGATGTCAGGAGCCCTAGAAACCGGCGAGCGTGCATGAAAAGAGCAATGAATGTTAAGGAAGCGAGTGAGGTATGTAAGGATCGAGTCGCGTGGCGCTCGGTTCTCTCTGCCTACCCCGTAAGGGATTTGGCGGGAAGTTATAGTAGAAAATGTTTTGCAAAATTAACAGGTTTCACTCGCGACAGCAACACCTAGCGGTAGGTAGTGGTATCTACTATGCGATAGTGATATATGAGGTATGGTTTACAACCCCCCGATTGCTCTAGTAGTAGCATTTCAAGACTAGTTATAATTTAGTGTTTACATTGCCAATACAGTGCTAGTTAGGTAGTAACGGTAAACCGTTACAAACGTCAGGCAGTATAGAACCATACGCCCTGACGGCCTGGTTACCGTAACCCTTCAGGGAGAGTTTATTCGGCTGTAGTTTTCTGTGAATTGAAGGTACTAGGACTTCCCCAGACGAGCTACTTTGATGCGCCCTGTTATTACTAATTTCTACCAGTTAAAACTGACATTTGAAACATTTATCTGTTTGTGTATTTTATGTACAGTGTATGTAATGATATGTATATGCGTATATATATATATATATATATATTTGTCTGTATGTGTGTAATTGTATTACTATTTGTATACCTGTAACTAATAATATCAATAATTTTAAATTAGTATTAGTTATATTTAATTCTTCATTTACTTCCGGACTAGCCCTACCTTTTTTGAAATCTGATTCGTTACCTTATGGTTGGCTTAAAAAGATTGCTTTGAGCAATAATGCCCCTTGTTGCATAGTACATTTCTATAATTGTAAGAATCAATATAAAATAAAATAACAAACCTAGAGGGTTGTTGTGTTCCTGCGTGTGAGTGAGGTCACCAGTAAGCTCCTATGGAGTTGCTGTGTAAGCAGCAGAGGAGGCATCGCGCATGCTACGGCTAGGCTACGGTAACTGCTTTACATCAGGTGGGCCGTATGCTTGTACGACTCCCGACGTTGTATAAAAAAAATCTTTTTGAATGTAAATTCTGTCTTATGCAAATCTGTTTATCTATCTATAACTTCACGCCAAATCCCTTGCGGGGTAGGCAGAGAGAACCGAGCGCCACGTGACTCGATCCTTACATATCTCACTCGCTTCTTTAACATTCATTGCTCTTCTCATGCACGCACGCCGGTTTCTAGGGCTCCTGACATCACCTTCTGATAGAACATGACCAATTTGGTCATGGTAGGTAAGTCTTGGCCTTCCCCGGCTCCTACATCCTTCCACTTTTGCATTGTATATCTGCTTCGTCATTCTTTCATCTTGCATTCTTTCTACATGCCCGAACCATCGGAGCATGCCTCTTCTTATTTTAACACCGACGCTCTCTTTCAGACCAACTCTATTTCTAACATCATCATTGCGAATACGGTCTACAAGCCTTACGCCACAAATTTTGCGCAGCACTCGCATTTCAACCGCGTTTATTCTACTTTCATGCTCTTTCTGCCACACCCAACTCTCGCTTCCATAAGTTAGCGTTGGGACCAACACTGCATTGTGTATAGCGAGTTGTGCCTTCTGGCTCAGGTTTTTACTGCCAAGAAGTTTTCCCAACGCTCCATTCACACTATTCCCACCACTCACTCGTCTTTCCACATCTGCGGTGTACCTTCCATCCCTGCTGAAAGCGCATCCAAGATATACAAACTCATCCACTTGTTCCAACACTTCATCATTCATCAAATCTGTTTATTCCTGTTAAAAACCTCTTAAAAATGCGAATAAGAACATTAGATTATTAATTGCAATACAATGAATAACGCACTCTACAGGAGTGTACCTGGAACCTCATATACTCGCAGAAACACAAGAACCCGCTAGAGAATATTTGGCTAGAGTCTTCAATAATGTAGAGCAGTTGAGAAATCAGATTGTTGTAAATAATAAATAATTATTTTATAAAAATAGTTTGTTTATGTGCCAGAATGATGCCAAATTTCACCTTTATATGTATGCCTCCTACCACTATCTGTGATAAATGAATAGAAAACACTGACAAACGGACAGACAGACACGTGAATGTGATAAAGGTTCCGTTTTTATGTTCTAAGGTACCGAATTCTAAAAATGAAAACATAAAATCGTTGTTACATGGTTTCATTAATTATTGTTAATAGATTCAGGCGTTATTTTGCGAAAGTCAAATTTACATGCAATTTGATCTAACCTGCTTTGTGTGCTTTCGCCACCAATTAGTTCATGCGGCCTAGCGCCGGCCGGCACCCACCCACTACTGTTAGTAAGTGCAACATACCAACGCTGCTATGGCTGCTCCGGTAGTCTCTGCCTCGGCTGCTGCGTTCGTCCGCCATCTGGAACAGAATCCGCACGCCCCGTCGCTGCCACGACTGGCCTGGTCGTCGCTGCGACACGTGACATAAAAATTCTAAAATTACTCTCGTGAACAGACTGACGTAAACCATTCCCCATTATTAAATATCTTTTTGCTCACACCATCCACCCCCACCCTCAATTCAATATAAGGGACGACACTGCGATGGATTTGTCACTTGTAGCATGTTATTCTTACGATTAACGTCTACAACGCCTGATGATGCCTCGTGGAGAGGCGAAACACGTGTTGTGTGGCGAAACATATGTCAGAGAGCATGATAGTGGAATACTATCATGCTGTCTGACATATCCAACTCTTGCTTCCATAAGATAGAGTTGCGTGCTGTACGGTCTAAGAACTCCTAACTTGCGGAATTTACTTCCTGACGAGGTTTTCCTTGACTAGAATACAAGCTGTATGTACGCAAAACACATTTTTACGGGGTCGGTTTGCAAATTTCGATGAGCTTATGATAACTACTTACCTTTAGACGTACTTACGTTTTTCTGCCGTCTTTGTGGTATAAAAAAAGTACAAATCCTATTTTTAGGTACTTCCATTTATTGAACAATGTAGATTTTACGGTATGATATTGAAGATTTTTATTTTTTATAACTTTATATGTAGGAATATATATAGTGGTCAAAGCTATTCAAGCATTAAAAAATAAAACCTGTATGTTGCCGCTGTACTTAATGTCTTCACCCTATTTGCACGTTGGAAGGTTATCGTTAACTGCGGTGAAGTGAGTTATTATAAATTATACACCGATCGAGTCGCTGATAAGGTGTCGTAGATCTGCTTTGATTTATGTTGCCAACAGACAGCTACGTGCGTGTACGTAATACGTCATATCATGTAGGCGCTATAATTTTTGTGCATGTATTTTGTTACGGAAGGCATTCTATTGTTACTCTTCATGTACCTATACGTTTTCAGGTAGGTAGTATAGGTTTAAGTTGTTAAAAATACTTTTCAGGAACTCCGTTCCTATATGAATTCTACCTATATGTTTGTACTTTTTTTCGAATATTCGAATGTTGACTTCAGATTCGGATTCAGCATAAAAAAAGTAGAATAGGAATGTTCAGGAACACCGTTCCTATTTCTTAAGGAACATGGTCAAAATGGCCGACAAATTAAAAAAAAAATTAATTGTTATATAATTGACGAGCCAGGTGTTCCTCTGGCAATGCAGGCTTGCGCATTCTCAACTGGTTTCTGTTTATTTTAATTATTTATGTGTGTGAAACGATATGTATGATAGGCTAGCCTGAGGCGGTTAAGTAACCACTGCGGCCTTCAGAAAACGATATATGCGCGAAAGCAGAGATCACTTCAGCCCTAGACCTGGACGTGATATGTTCACTCTCGCCAGGCTAACACCACTCCAGACGTACTAGACTTCGCGCTAGTCAAAGGAGTCGCACTCTGACTCAAATCAATCGAGCCTCACGATGATCTGGGCTCTGACCAACGTCCAGTCTCACTACACATGGAGCTGTTGGATCCCCACCCCTTCTTCACCAACAAAACCTTTACCAACTGGAAAGGTTTTAAGGCCACCTTAGAGGGTGCCTTCGAAGCGTCAGATTCGCCGTATGGTCTCACGTCTACTTCGATAGTCCGGACAAGATTGAAAGTGTGGTGGATTCTCTTACTAAATAGGTAGAATCAACTGTTCATGACTACTCGCGAGTAGTGGATACCTTCACCCCGTCGAACAGGACCGCAGCGAACCGCTTTCAGCGGAAAGTGAGGTCCTCTTTCTCCGACCTGAGAGAAAAGCGTTGTAGCGACCTCATGGCGAATATATCCCCCTCTCGCCACCAGAAGCCACCTCTGCTGCTAATAAGTCACTCCTTAGGAGCTTACTAGTCACCTCGTTCACTCGCAGCAACACAAAAACCCTCCAAGGAGTAGTATTTGGCTCCGGTTTTCGGTAATGAGAAGGTATTTCTCCAGACGGACTCCTTTGATGCACTCTACCTCTTTTAATAACACACCAGCCAAGACAAGCAGACATTTTCATGCACATAAATGTTCGTCCTATGTCGGAGTCGAACCTACGAGTGTTGATGTTAAAGTAGCGTTACTAACTACCGCGGCTAAAAGCTCGTCAAAATAGCAATACGAAGGAATTTCCGCAGCTTACGATCGTTAACTAGTATAAAACTGCAAGAGTTTTACTAAAGTAACACAAGATAGAAAAAAGTTAATAACCTGTTTATCTTACGCATTAGAAACAGTTTCAGTGTTTCTATTCAATCTTCTGTTACAACGACAGACTAAGTTAAAAAAAATATTATTTACTTATACTCAAATTTCATGTTTACCTTGTATTAGTTTCAGGTCTTGTGCAAGGTGATATGAAATGATGTCTGCATGTCTCTCATCTCCTATTAGGGGAGTCAATACGGTATTTTTTACTTAAAATTTTAAGTAAAAAATATGTATGATATAAGTTGGTGATAAGTAAAAAATATGGGTGATATAAGTTGTGGACAAAAATAACTTGGGGTCCTTTTGTCTTCATATATATTTTTTTTGAATCGAAGTTTACATGAGACTTTCTCTCTTCTTCAGATCTTAATCAACACAACTTGCGTTAAAACTCAAAATAGACACAAGTAAAAACATCAAATGATAAATTGGACACAAGGCATAATGAGAAAAAATCTCACATTTGACTGGGACAGTATTACATCAACGTAGGTAGGTATTATCGGAGGTAATGTTATTGGCCCACATTTATTGTCGGATAATCTCACGCCAAGAGAACTTAGCGCCACGTGTCTCGGTCCTTACACACCCTTTTGCTTCTTTAACTCTTTTCATGCAAGATCGCCTATTCCTAGGGCTCTTGACACCACCAATTGATAATACATGACCAAGTTGGTATTCGTCATTCGTCGTGCATAATCATTTTTTTTTTAATTAAAGGACTTCAGTAATTGAGAACTGACGGAACAATTTTCAAAGACTATCTAATTTACAAGGTGGTTTTTTTATTGCTGTATATTTTATTACCTGCATTCATTACTATTACATTACTCAATCAATTAATAATGAATTCATAAGTTGAAAATTAGACCTTTAATCCAATTCAATTTGTACGAAAAGTTAATTTTTCTGAAGATATTATCATGTAATCAAAGACAAATTTAAACTTTCTTCTTCAAATTCAATTTCCACAGACCTTTAATAAAATTAATAAACTCCAAATCTAAGATTTTATTATAACTTGTCTCTCTCAATATTCAAGGCTCGCATCTACATTTCTTTCTTTTTTATTGTCTATTTTGTAATTTTATATTTTAGTATAGAATAATATAATAACAATGATCAGCATGTACCTATGCTTAAGGATTGAAACAAAATTAGAGTGTATTTTAATTAACTTATATTTGTAGTACTTTTTTGGCAAATGAATTCGTTGAAACTATCAAAATGTGACAATGATATAATTGACGTTGATAATGTGGAACAACATCAATAAATTGAAAAGATTTTCAAGTCACTATGAGCAATATAGGAATAATTTGTACTTCTTTACAAAATAGCGTATCGGAGTTGCGAGTGTCACTCTAATTGGTCACGCATGTTAAGCAACGTCCTCTGCAGCATGTTCATGGATAGATTTATCTATCTCGAGCTTCCACGATTCGCAGGGCACATTAAGCCCGGTCCCGGTAGTTGTCGATAGATTACGTAGTTAAGCTAAGTCTTAAGTTAAGCCTTTAGGTGATTTGAAAATACTGTACTCAGACAATTCACAGTTTGAACTGTGAACTGTTGAAGTTTGTGAAATGAAATATCGTTTAAATTCGTCTTAGGTCAAAATAAGACTCGTAAGCCCGCAGTGGGATGAGATAAGTTGGTGTGGATTACAGAGTATTCATAAAAGTTCCATTCTTTTCTATTGTTGAACTAAAATCCATTTAAGAAATATTTTAATGTATGAATTGGAGAAAATCGAGCGATTTAAAATGAAAATTCTATGTTCAGACCGACCATTACTATGTGATAACATCGCAACTGCGACAAGCTTTCAAATGATACATTGGTTGCGGAATATCTACCAAGCAGCAGTTTGTATTCGACACGGAACGTTCCTTCATTGATGGTATTGATATAGATCAAGTAGTCAACGAAAAAGATGGTCCACTCCTTTCATCTGAAATGAAAGTGTTGGTTGATTTTTACATTGATGAAAGGTCCTTTTAGAATGAAATATTTTTTGGTTTTTACATTAACATAGGGTTATTGTATAGTAACAAACTATATTATACGACCGAAACCATCATAACATTTTACAGATATTTAGGAAAGCAAGAGTAGCTCTTAATCACTTTGCCATTGTTATAAAATCGTTTAAACTCTGAAGCACGTTTAATTTCCATACAGGTTTAATTAATATTTTTTTTATGCAACATCGGGAAGCATACAAGCATACGGCTCATCTGATATAAAGCGGTAACCGTAGCATATAAACGCTTGCTATCCAATAAGTATCACTCGAGGGATGCCACTTCTGCTGCTAACACAGCAACTTCTTAGGAGCTCACTGGTGACTTCACTCACACTTAGAAACACAACAACCCATCTAGAGAGTTGTTATTTGGCTACGGCTTCCTGTGAGGTGGAGGTACTTCTCCAGATGGGCTGCTTTGATGCGCCCTACCTCTCTTGAAAACACCCAGACCAAGACAAAGAGACATATATGAACACAAATGTTTGTTCTGTGTGATATCCAATGCGAATCTTTATTTGTTGTTGTTTTTCTTCTGAGGGTCGTATCGTGTTGTTGAATAGCCCATAACTTTCCCCAAGAGTTAGGCTATCAAATACAAAAAAAAAGTTTTCAATCCTACTGCTTGTTCCTAGGGATTAGCGCGTTTAAACATTTAACCTCTTCCGCTATATAGATATATACATATATATGTGTTATATATTTATATGAATATATGTATAATACCAAATATTTTTACTTATTTTCACACTGAAATCAGAAGTTCTTCATTTTGAGTTTTCCTTTCCAGTTTTCGTTTTTATTTGCTCTGTTAATAGGCCTGTGTAATGGTTAGTTGCTCAAAGCGCCACATATTTAAGGAGAATCAGGTATGCTGGCATGTCTCCCGACTTTGTATACAAAAGTTCAGCGATCATGCTAGATATACCCAAAAATGAGTGTAATAACAGATTATTTTTGAAATTGTAACTTGATCTACACCGAAACATGTAGTGGCCTCGGGAATTCGTAATCTCATGTCTACGTTCACTCGTATGTATGGTATCTGTGCTTGCTCCGGGAATGCAAGAGGCCTGATATCGAACCATCCATAATGGATATTGAACTGCGGCGGGACTGAGCGACCGACATTTTCAAATTAAAGCCTCCTCGCGTGCCCTGTAGCGGTTACACGGTTTCATATTTTTCGATTCGCATTTCCGTGATTGGATAGGGGAAAAGGCTTGTAAAAAGTGTAATGAATGATGTAAAGTGTAGATGAAGCGGTGAATTGTGAGGTGAAAGATGATGGCGTGGATATTGATGTTATGAATATATTTATAATTCTATTTAAAAGAGGAATATCGACCGTGCGTGGTTAGTGACGCTGCACAGACACCAACGCTCGTATACAGGACTAACATTGTGCGTGAACATGTCTGTTTGTCTTGGCTTGGGTGTTTTTAAGAGAGGAATGCGTATTAAAACTGCCTTCTAGGGAAGTACTTCCACCTCACAGAAAATCATAGTCGAATGATAAATACTTTGGGTTGCTGTGTTCCTGCAAGCAAGTGAGTGTACCAGTAAACTCCTAAGGAGTAGCTCTGTTAGCAGCAGAGATGGTATCGCGCGAGTAATACTTAAGGTCATGCAAACATTCATATTCAGCGGTAACCGCTTTACATCAGGTAGGGCGCATCAAAGTAGCCAATCTGTGGACCTCCACCTCACAGAAAATCGCAGACAAATAACAACTGCCTGGAGGGTTGTTGTCTTCCTGCGAGTGAGTGAGGTCACCATAATAAGCTCCTAAGGTGTTAGCTGCAGAAGTAGCATCACTCACGCGATGATAAATATAATGCAAGCGTTCATAGGCTACGTTTATCACATTATATGATTATATGTCTACTGACGTTGTATAAAAAAACATAACAGCCTCTCAGGGGCTCACTAGTAACCTCACTCACTCGCAAGGAACACAACTATCCGTCAATTATTATAAAGCTACGGTTTTCCATCACTTATCTACTTGTATTTCTAATTGGAAACCATGCTTCGGGCGAGTTAATCCGTAGAACTTCTTATTTTCGATAGACGACAGTCGTTAAGCTAAGTTAAGAGAAGCAGGGCGGATTAAAGCAGCCCGACTGGGAAAGTATCTCTACCTCACAGAAGACTATCGATATTTTCGTGATTTCTTAAAACATTGATCAAGTCAAACATACATGTTCATACACACAAACGTTTGTCCTGTGTGGGAGTGTAACCCACGAGCGTTGGTATCAAAGACCCGTTACTAACCGCTGTGCCACCGAGCTCGATAAATATATAAACAAATAAAGTTGTTTATATATTTATAAGCTACTCGGAGGAGCGAAAATATTTTTAGCCAATCTGCGCTGCGCCATTTCCTTGCTAAGTGTTTTTTATTTTTATATACATCGTCAGGAGTCTACCAGTTTATGACTCAAAGCTTTAAGACAGGATATCTTAATGTGTATGTTAATTATTGATATAACAATTTGGTATATAAGAAGTAGCCAGTTATTAGACAAGATCTTGCATAACTTTTCTTTACGTCGTATGCGAACGGAGGGAAATTATTAGCTAATAAATACATAAATAAACTAATTACACTAGTGCATACAATATTTTTTATAATTTGTGAATAGATTCAGGTGTTATTTGGTGAAAGTCAAATTTTCGGTCAATTTGATCAGGCGGAAGCACACAAAGTAGTTTAGATCAAATTGACTGTAAATTTAATAAAATTATGTGCTTGTCAAACTTTATCGGTCGTCTACTATACTGCATGACAAGTCTCTGACAGGGCAGGAAGAGAGATCCTGCCTCGTACCATACACACCGCGCTCGTTTCGTTTACATTCATAGCTCTTTTCAGGCACGCTCACCGGTCCCCAGGGCTCTGTCACCATTTTCTGATAACACGTGATCAATTAGCATTTAGACACATACATATTAAAGTATACTTCGAAAATGCATTCTGTGACTGCTACTTGTCGTCATCATTACTAGACTATATAACTTTAGTACTTGCTTGTATAGAAACATAAAATATTGCAGCAAACTTTTCATATATTTGTGGTCCCAGCATCTTTCAAAAGGTCCATGTAAGTGGCAATATTCATAAATTTATAAGGTTATGATTTAACCACCGCCCGGTGCGGCTATTCTGTTTATTTTATACATTTTTATTGGCACTGATACAAATAAAGCCAGGATAAAATTTCAATTGCCAGCCCTGCAGACAGCAGTGGCGTGTCGCCGCAGTTTATTTATTGTGCTCCTCCAAAGTACTGGGGATTGATGATAGTCTGCTGCCTAGATCGGACACGAGAGTATTTTTTTCATGAAATAGAAGAAATAATCTATATAATATATGTACGAGTATATAATGAGAGCAGTTATAACGAAACAGAAATACTCTATGTAATATCTGTATAATATATCTATAAAATGAGAAGAATGATAGCCTAGTGGATAAAGAATCAGCCTGTCAACCAACTGGTCCCTGGTTCGAATCTTAATGAGAGCAAGTGCCACTATATTTGTGTTTTTGGATCAAGTACATATTTGTAAGTATCACTTGCTCGGCGGTGAAGGAAAACGTCGTGAGGAAAGCAACATGTTAAACATAATAAAGATCTAGTTTGTGGAGCTCTAAATGGCCTACAATCCCAACAATCTCAATGAATTAGGAGATGGGCTAACGGTAGGAAGAAGAAGAAATAAACTTTTGTCTAAGTTAAAGTCTTCTCGCTTGTTTAAATAAAAATCCGGTATTTCCTTATTTATTACTGAAACAACACAAGTACAAATTACACAAGTTACCTAGTCCTATAAAACCAAAGCTGATCTTATGGGCACTATTAATTATATAATTTATATGTTTCCGCGTTCGATTTGTAGGTATAGGTTGTAGCAAACTAATCTCCGATGAGAAGTCTGACTGGAAAAGGATCTTCATCTTTTGAAAGACCGCTGTCAAATAACAATTTGATAGACAATTTGTACTTTTCATTTTTGTGAGTGAGAAAAATTAAATCCTAGAAAAGGTACAAAAAATATATTTATATTAAGTTACTAATTGATGTGATTTTTCACTATATCTGTGTAGTGTTTTAGAGATATAGAAAGTAAGTGAGTATGTGCTGTTGTTAAATATCAGATTCAGGGTATTTTGTTCATCCTACGTAGGCAATGGTAGACTAGGCCTAATAAGGTGTATATGTATATAATTGCCCAGTGATTATAATACTAGGACTATACAGCTCTCACGTTGGTACCACTGATGCGAATAAATATTAGAGTATTGCTAATAAATTGCCAAAGTCCGTAAAGCATAAGTACTTCACCAGTTAAATTATTCTTATTTAACCAAAAAGCGTTATAACCTGCTTCTCTATCGTTTCCACTTTATTGCCGATCATTATCGACAATTTGATCTCTACTAGGTACTTTGCATACCAAATAGCTTGTAAATTTAACTTCCGCAAAGTAACCTGAATCTATTGATTATTTGGTCTATACTGAAGAAGTAATATAGAGGTGATATTTTACCATACAAAGAATCATCTCTTAAGTAAAGGAATCAGAGTACCTTGTAAAGGAAAAGATCGCAAGAAAAATCGGTCGTGTGTCGCCGCCTACATTGATAACGCTGAACCCCGAGAGCTTACTGATAACATTGCTGCTGTGATGAAATATAAACAAACTTATGAGAATCACTGAGATGTAATATCGTCATCATCATTGCAGCCCATATTAGTCCACTGCTCGATCGGTCCTGAGCCACCTACATCCATCGACTCCCGACAGATCTTTCGAAGCCGTCGCTCCATCTAATGGGGGTCGTCTACTGCCAATACCGGTATGAGGAAGCCGTTCGAGAAGCTTTTTTCTCCAGCGGAACGGTTGTCGGTTCTATGAGCAAAGTGGCCGGTTCACTGCTACTTTAGCTTGCTTAACTAACATAGGCCAAAGGATATCCTAAATTTCTGACCCTATCACGCAGCGAAACCTCGAAACTTTCCACAGCGCGCTGAGCATCCACATATGGCCCGCATAGGCGTATATAATATACACATTTAATATATATGTGTGTAATATAGACCAATCTATACCCAAACCATTATTCAGGTATGAATTACTCTTCTTTATTATTAAAATAAGAATAGGCATGCTCCATTTGTTCAAACATGTAGAAAGAATGCAGGATGAAAGAATGACGAAGCAGGTATACAATGCAGAAGTGGAAGGATGTAGGAGCCGAGTAAGCCCAAGACTTACCTACCATGACCAAATTGGTTGTGTTCTACCAGAAGGTGATGTCAGGAGTTAAAGAAGCGATTGCGGTATGTAAGGGTCGAACCACGTGGTGCTCGGCTGTCACTGCCTATCCCGCAAGGGATTTGGCGTGAAGTTATAATTATAGATAGAATTATTCTTCTACCGATGGAGTTTAGAACTTATTCCGTTACACTGTTCGATTGCCGATTGGCAGAATGTATAATTCTTCCTTGATTTATTTTCTTAAAAACAACTTCAGAAGGCCTACAAGTATATGACATCCTGATGTAATGTGGTTACCGAAGCCTATGAATGCTTCCTTGAATAATATCTCTGAAGTCTTGCTAGGTGCTCGACCAGCTCGGTGGCGTATTGGTGAAGCGCAGAGTGAACATTACTTTGACAACAACGCTCGTGTGTTCGATTCTCACATAGGACAAACATTTGTGTGCATGAACATGTCTGTTTGTCTTGGTCTGGATATTTTAAGAGAGGTAGGGCGCATTAAAGTGGCCCGTCTGGGGCAGTACCTCCACTTCACAGAAAAACTACAGCCAAATAACAACTCCCTAGAGGGATGTTGTGTTCCTGAGTGTGAGCGAGGTCACCAGTAAGCTCCTAAGGAGTTGATGTATTAGCATCAGAGGTTGCATCTCGCGAGTGATACTTAATGTTTTATCACCTTTAATAGACTACCGTAACCAATTTACAGCAGGTGCACCGTATGCTTATATGACTCCAGACATTGTGTAAAAGAAAGGCTTTGTCCAATGCTATTCTATCTTAAATTTTCGTTGCATCCATCACTCTCTATCTCATCAAAATGCTATTCTAGTTTAAATCTCATTCAAGACACATCTAGAAATCTTTACATCCATATTGAAGAGTAAACCCTGTCGCTTCCACTCGAAAAATTTCAATCGTGCCCCAACTCCACCGCAGTCTACGTGGCTCGCAATGAAAATCCCTACAAAACCCGAAAATGCTCGAACCTCGTGTGTCCAAATGAGATAGCTACAAATACCGCTTCTAATTAATTTTATTAAGAGATTCCATTACTCATTAGTCGATACTAGAAATGTTCTCGAATATTCTAAAGTTCAAGAAAGTGTCAAGGCGGTCAAATGATCTGTTAATATTTGAAATAAAAATATGATTGTAAAAGATTTTATAAATTTTTTTACGATTCACACAAATCATTGAAAAAACTTAATGCGCCAATGAAGACACACATTGTAGTTCATATTGTATTGAGGATTATGATATAGAGATGTATGATGTTATGTATAGTCTATTTAAACACATAAGTCAAGTAATGCCCACCATCACTTGTACACAGATGGGTTAAACACTTTGATATCATATTTACTACTGCTATGTTAGGAACCGAGAAACGCCAAGACTCACCTACCATAACCAAATTGGTCGTGTTTTATCAGAAGGTGATGTCAAAAGCCCAAGGTACCGGCGATTGCATGAAAAGTGCTATGAATGTTAAAGAAGTGAGCGAGTTACGTGAAAACCGTGTCTTCTGGCGCTCGGTCATTTCTGCTTGTCCCGCAAGGAGCCAAACGTGAAGATACACGTACTACTACTATACCATTTTTTTTTATTATGTATACTGTATACAAAAAAATATATATAAACGTTGTTCGATGTATTTATAAAAATTTATCGCCCATAATCCAATCATTTGTTACTTCATAAATCGAAACACTCATAAACAGCGAAATATAGCCATAAGATAAAGCAAAAAAACAACGCTAACGTTCCAAATGTAATACGATAAATATACCGTAGGGCAGTACGATTTTTATCAGACTGTGTGTGACCATAAATTGTCGCTTACATCCTAAAATCGCTATGGTACAAGCGGCCCTGAGACAGATAAATCATACTTTGTAACCGTTCATCGTGTTTGTTACAAGTATTAAAAAAGTAAAGATTCACAGAATATTAGTAGACTTTTTGTTATAAAAATTGCTTTCATATTTTTTGTGGGTTCCTCAATTTTACGAGCTCGGTGGCATAGTGGTTGTAACGCTACTTTAACAGAAACTCTTCTAGGTTCGATTCCCACATAGGACAAATATTTGTACGTATGAATATGTCTGTTTGTCTTGATGCATCAAAGCAGCCAGTCTGGGGAAGTTCGTCCGCCTCACAGCCAAATAACAAGAAGAGATAAAGTTTGTAACGACACTAACGATCAAAATGTAGTTCTTTTTTATACAGCGCGTCGGCAGGCCTACAAGTATACGGAACACCTGATGTTAAGCGGTTACCGCAGCCTATGAACGCTTGCAACACATTAAGGTCATAATTAATGTGTCGCAAGCGCGATGCCACCTCTCTCCGGTGCTAACACAGCTACTCCTCAGGAGCTTACAGATGACCTCACTCACTCACTGGTACACAACAACCCTCCAGGGAGTTGTTATTTAACTACGGTTTTTTGTGGGGTGGAGGTACTTACTTAGATGAGCCGCTTTGATGCGCCCTACCTCTTTTAAATTCACCCAGACCAAGACAAGCAGACATGTTCATGCACACAAATGTTTGCCCTGTGCGGGAATCGAACCCACGAGCATTACTAATCACTGTACCACTCAGCTCGTCAAATGATGACGCCTAATGATTTGACGCTTAATAATATACTCTTCATGAGTCCATTTGCAATTGTTAGAGTTTTCTAAACAAATCAATGTGAACAAAGGAATGTTGCAAGAATACATTAATATTTCAAACAAGAATACATTTCGACAAAAATACGTTTATATAAGACAATGTTAGTAAGATAATCCTATGTTGTGTATGATGGTTGTTTATTATGATAGCGAATTGAATAATCAAAGTGCATATCCAGACGGTTACACTATTATTGTGTTAGAATATACTCAGCATTATAAGGATAGGACATAAATTATTCATACAGCCAAAACATGCAGCGAGAAGACGCATCAGAGATAATCTTCGTTGATTTACGATGGGAACTTGTGAACTTCTATTTACATTTGTGTTTGAGATAACATTTGGCACACGGATTTATTTTCAACTTTTGTTATCAGCTCTTTTAGGTATTTCAGTATCTTCATTCGCATTTCGCAGTTGAGAATGGAACAGCAAAATAGGGTACCAAAACTACTAAGACTGTACTCTCTGGTCGTCTCTGCGATACGTGTTCCGCCTCTTCACGAGGCATCATCTTCACGATAGCCTCTGAGGGCACCGCCTGACCGGGGCAGTGGAGCATCAGTGGCGAGTTCATGCGTTTTTTTCTTATACAACGTCGGGAGGCATACATACGGCCTACCTGATGTAAAGTAGTTACCGTAGCCTATGAACGCTCCTGTTCCAGATGGCGAGCAATCGCGGATACGAGCGCAGCAGCCTACCTAGTGGCTGGGTACGGGGCGCTAGTTCGCATGACCTAAATAGACCTAATGGACATTCTTGGTTTCAAGTCCTGCGCAGTTGAGATTAACATTAAAAATGAAATCATTATTTTTCACTACCTCCTCAAAAAATTAAGCCATAATTTCTCCGGACAATAAATTACATGAAACTAAGAATACTTTGATATCATAGCGCAACTCACAATTTCCGGTTCGCCATTTAAATGAAATTATTGCCAGTACTCAAACGTAAAAAAAGTCGACAGAATAAATGCAGTTAATTGAAAATAATTGTAACATAATTCACCATTTATTGCGCAAAATTAATACATATGGCGTATATTTCGATGATAATTTATAGCTCTTCATGTATATTTTCACTACATACTTACGTGTATTTAAAAGAAGAAGACCTTCAATAATCGATTACCGTATAACTAACTCGTTTGAATTAATATACCATATACAGGTAACACTGATGGAAATATTATCTCTTGTCTTGAATAGACAAAAGTAAAATATGTTTCATTCCGCTTTTGTTCTGTTCTCAATACTATACCTACAGTTCGTTTCGGCGGTTTCTCCATGCTTTATATCATTTCATATTTAATTAAACAATTTTTAACGGAAGTATCGCGTATTTTATTTATTTTACGCGATACTTCCGTTAAAAATTGTTTAATTCAATGTGTAACAATCGCGAAAACCTAAGACAATACTATCATTTCATATTTCTTGTCGTAATACGTCGAATTGAGCTTCTCGAAATACCAAATAATAATATGGCTGAATTATGACGACGATTGTTGAAGAAGTCAAAAAAAGTTTACTAGGAGCTACGTACACGTATATGAACTATACATGTGAAGCCGAAGAAAAAAAACGTCTCGGGACGCCCGACAGTAGTGATAAACTAAACTAATCCGCTGCCATATTAGTGAGAGAAAGGGAAGCCAGACAGACTGGCGCCGTAACGCGTTACGTAACGAAGCGGTTTACCCCCCCTATAAGAAGTTATCACTTCAAGAACTTGTTTATGCATCAAATACATTATACATAGCAGCTACCTATAATCCAACCAAAATTGTAGGTGATATTATCGATCAAAAAATAAGGTAAAATAAAAAAAATTGTTAGCCTTTTTCTTGTAAGTCCGGAGCTACTCGTATTTATAAACATAGTTACTTTTATTCGAATACATAGTTGAAGTCCTAGGTTTTATTTCTGCACAACTAATATTGAAACCAAACTCCAAGATAATGGGCATTCTCCTTTGACTTTCGCAAAATAACGTTTGAATTTAGTGGCGCGCTGTGGTTAATAATGCTGTTTTAAAACCATGGCTCATGGGTTCGATTCCCTCACAAGTCAAATGTTTATGTGCATAAACATATCTGTTTGTCTTGGTACGCGTATTTTTAAAAGACATATCCGCAGGAATACTAAACGACTGCAGCGACTTAGTATTTGGCTGTAGTCGTCTGGGAAGTGGAGATACTGTCTTAATTTTGCTATATTAGGTTTTATTCGGTGCGATTTAAATCTCCAAAAATCTTCAACTCTGTAAATTTTATCAAAATCTAAGAGCCCTTGCAAAAACATGATTACAAATATATGCAAATATTGTTAGATTATATATTTTGCCACTAGGGTGTGTTTTAAATAAATGAACATCATATAACGCGATATTAAACCCAGATTTATACATGTTCAAGCGAGTATTGCAGACGACAAAGATCGAGCACATTTATCCCTTGGGGTAGTTTATATTTGTATACTATGACACAAAAAAATGATGTACGGAGAATATAAATGTGATAGTTTAAAATTACTTGGAAATTTATTAATAAAATAAATAGTGAAAGTTGTTATATGTAAAGTTTATATCTACTAAAGTTATTTATATAATTAGTACCTATAAAAAAAAAACATGTGCGCCTCGGGACGCACGCCGTAACGCGTTACGTAACGAAGCAGTTTACCCTCCCATAAGAAGTTTTCACTTCAAAACATTGTATACTCATCTAGATTTTTTAAACGAAGCGACAAAAATAATTTTAACTAGCTGACGCGCGCGACACGTACATACCTCCATTAAAATTCTGTGTAATTATATCATCACACCAAGCCACTGGTGGGGTAGGCATAGAGACCCGAGGGCTATAAGAGACGGTTCTTGTAGATCTCGCTCACTTCCATAACATTCACAGCTTTACAAACCATGCATTACAAAGTAATGCATGCTCGTCGGTTCCTAGGGCTCCTGATACCAGTATCTGATAACAAACGACCATTTTGTGCGTGGTAGGTGAGTCTTGGTCTACTTCGTCTCCTACATCATTCTACTTTTATGTTGTACAGCTAAGTGCACGTCACGTTTTACACTTTGACCATTGTACCGTCCTTATGCTGACGTTGTAAGAGGCATTTTCAAACTTCAGTATTCAACGTGATAACCTCTGAGCATCTGTTTCATCATTTACTAATGGAAAAGCCACACTGTCTACATGTCCGAACCAAGCAGTATGCCTTCTTCTTATCTCAAAGTCCAAACTGTCTTTCTTCTCAACTGATCTTTCTTACAATTTCATTGCGCAGTTGGTTTACAAGCGTTACGCCGCAGATTTTGTGTTTCGTTCGCATTTCATTTCATTTCATTTCGGTGACTCAGACACTCACATTCAGACGCGACTTTGACACCAACGCTCGTGGGTTCGATTCCCACACAAGGCAAACATTTGTGTGTATGAACATGTCTGTTTGTCTTGGTCTGGATGTTTGAAGAGGGGTACGACGCATCAAAGCAGCCCGTCTGGGGAAGTACCTCCACCTCACAGAAAACCGCAGGCAAATAACAACTCCCTAGAGGGTTGTTGTGTTCCTGCGTGCGAGTGAGGTCACCAGTAAGCTCCCAAGGAGTTGCTGTGTAAGCAGCAGAGGAGGCATCGCGCGAGTGATGCTTAGTATATCGCAAGCGTTAATAGGCTACAGTACCCGCTTTACATCAGGTGGGCCGTATGCTTGTATGTGTCCCGACGTAGTATAAAAAAAAATTGATTACGCTCGTTCTACTTCATACTCTTTCTACCAAACACAACTCTCCCTTCTGTGTTAGTATCAGTACAAAAATAAGATAATCAGTTGAGAACAGTTCAAGTAGTAAACAACTGTTTAACAACTAAAGGACCAGACAGATTGAGAGAAATAATGACGTTCATTTGTATTTTTGTTTTGTTCTTTCTAGCGTTCTTCCGTTTTCCGAGTTGTTATTTGGCTGAAATTATAACGATATTCATTTAATGACATGTATCCCAGCACTGGATTGAGAATGGGCTAATGTAATTTGAAATAAAAATATACACGTTTTATATGACTTTACTCGATGTCAATATCTTTCATTATAAATCAATGTATTATACCCATCGTACCATGGGCTGTATTTGAAGTACAGATAATGGACAAAGACTAGACTTCTTTTTAAACAACATCGGTAGGTATATAAGTATACGGACTACTTTATGTTACGTGATTAGCCTATGAACTGCCGCTAGCACAGCAACCCCTTAGCAGCTCATTGGTAATCTCACTCACTCGTACTCATCAACCCGTGAGTTGTTATTTGACTGCGGTTTTCTGTGAGATGGAGGTACTATCCCAGATGGGCTGCTTTGATGCGCCCTAAATCTCTTAAATTTATGATTTTGATCATCAACAGCCAGTGATGACAGCATAACAAGCCCTCCGCTGTTCAGAAATACTCGACATAAAGGAACCAATCCAACTACAGGCTGCTGCTGATGTAACTTAACTAACGTTTTCGATTAAACTACGAGCAAAACGACACTATTGAGCTGCCCATCCATATGTGATATTATGTAATTAGGTACAATACGGTAACACCTGAAAATTACGCCCTTTCTCACCGACCTTATTATATGCATACCGAAGATTTAAATCCTCTCAAAGTTTCCAAGGGACGTGCGAACTTTATACTTAGCAGGAAGGTACATCTAATCCCTTTGCACTTTCCATTGGATTTTGTATAGCAAATCGTATTTGCGCTTCAAAGAAACGTCTAGGAGATTGTGTGACGGCAAGCGAAACGATCCGATAAGCGACACTTCGGATCTCGTATCGGTCAGAATTAAATCTAGAAGTTTTATTCGAATATAAAACGCCATTTCGGAATTGTTAGGGTTTAGATTTATAGTTCATTGAACTGCAAAACTGAGCTTCCTATAGAACAGGTTAGATACTACAGACGATTAAGAGAGATAAGGCAAGTGGGGAAGTTCCTCCACCTTACAGAAATCCACTTCCAAATATATCCAGAACTCCCTGAAGGGTTGCCGTGTTCCTGCGAATGAGTGAGAACACGTACCTAATCTCCTGGGAAGTTGCTGGGTCGACAGCAGAGGTATGAATTAGTGGGTGGACGGGCTACGGTAACCATTTTACATCAGGTCTGTTGTATACTTGTATACCTCTCGACGTTGTATACACGTAAAAAGGTAACATGCGAATTTTAGGGTAATGTGATGTCGAAAGGAGATGAATTTACCACTCGAGAATAATAACAATCAAACAAACAAAGATAAGCTCTGGGCCGTCACTGCACGTGTCACTCTAATCGAACACGCAGGTTAAGCAACGTCTGCTGTAGTCAGTCTGTAGATGGGTTTAAGTATCTAGTTTCTAGTTTTATAGGACCCGTATCGCATTGAGATAAGTAAAGTGTTGATACCAATAATACCAATAAATATGGAGTCAACTTCAAAATTAGTGAAAGATAGTATCACAGAATAAATAACAGTAGGTACTTAGTATAAAAGGTAGTGTTATAAAGTTAATAATAGACATTACATTGTTGTTGATTGAAGCTATGATGTCCGCTATTCCTACAATTCTTAGTACCAGGAATACATTGTTCTTGATACACTCGAATTTAACGTAAAAATACTGCAACATTTTGTAGAATGCTGTTGTGTTTTTAAATTTTAGAAGTAGAATAGAAGATGATAAGTGTAATAAGTATAATTAATTCTTCAAAAGATAATGTTCTCTTTCTTCCAACTCCCTTAAGAATATTAAACAGGATAACAGATTGACAAACTCTGTTACATAAGCCTAAGGATTTGACGAAGATGCTGATTATGACACGGAGCAACTGCCGCCAGACCTCGAAAACCTAGAGGGAAAACAAGACATTTCTTAGGCTAGGAAACATGTCTTTCGAAATATAATTTCTTGTATGTGCCGTTTCCCTCACAGTGTTTTCCTTCATCGCTGAGCAAGTGATAATTACAAATATGTACATACATCCAAAAACACGAACTCTGTGGTTCATGTTCACTTCAGGATTCAAACAGTCGGTTAACAGGCTGGTTCATTATCCACTACACAATCAATACTTTAATATAATCAAGAAATTGTTCTATGTTTCTATTCAAGTTAATGAAGCAACTTGCCATTCTAGGAGAAGTTATTATAATTTCATTTAATCAAAATTCTATTTCAAATCCTTAAAATCAGAACGTATAAATATTATGTAAACTTATAGTTATGAGCAAATAATAGTGTACACTATTTCGGTACTAAAAATGTTGAGGGTGTGCAATATTTCTAAACTTTATATAAATCTTATTTATTGCATAGTTTCGTATTTACCTTTTGCGATATTCAATATTAACGAGTGAATATTACTTACCAAAATAATAACATAAACTCTTGTTTGTAGAGTCTCTAGTAGAGTCTCTTGTACCTTTTTTCCAGTCGATATCACTTTGCCACCATTAGAGCAAAATTCAAACTCTTCTTTCCTGAATAAGGTAAAATACTGTACGATACACATTCACTTTTTCTTTCACTTTAATATTTTGTTTTTCTATTTCTGCACAATTTTCGTTTAAATTTACACTAATGACCTGCCTTGGTTTCAGTTAGCACTAGAGTATCTATAACCAGTTTATTACAACTTCTATTCATTTTCATTTACGCTAATGACCCTCCTTGGATTCAGTTATTACTAGAGTATATGTTGTGGCCGGTTTATTGGAAACGACTTAACTCGGTTTGCGTAGTGTATGCCATGGAAGCCACGAGGTTCATAAGTCGTCCTTTTTCTGATTTATGTAGTTTGGTCGTCATAGTTTGACCTAATCATTATTCATGATATATATTTATAAATATATATATTTGATATTTTGAACTGAATTTGTAATCTGCCTACTTGTAATATTGTGATATGTAGTAATGATTTAGTTGGCTCTAAATAATGAGAGTCTCTATACTCAAAAGTAATTAATGTTATTTTCTGTAACTGAATGAAAAAGTTAACGAAATTTTAAGACTTGATCAAACGCAGGAAACGAATGAATAGTTTCTTGTTATCTGATTCATTTAAACTTGATATCGCATTTGATTTCTATTAAAATCAACGTTGTAAAAACATAATGTCTTTAAAATGTTAGAAAATGCTACAAAAACAGAGATTTTTATAATTACCTACGCATTACTCGTGTCATATAAATTCTTTCTTCTTTCTAGTGCTATCCCATTTCCTAATCCATTATGATTGGTGATATCCAAATATGTACATCCGAAAATACGAAATTACATGCCCACCAGGACTCAGACCAGGACCGGCTAGTTCTTTGTTCACTGTAGGTACTAACACTGTCTTGTTTTCCAAATTCATTGACTGTTTTTATTTATATACATACATACCATCACGCCTGGTTCCCACTGGGGTAGGCAGATACTATGGAATCCCAGGTCAACTGATACAAACATACTCTCTCGCCTCTTTCACACTCATCAATCTCTTCACGTATACTCTTCGGTTTCGGGTGCTTTTGATTTGGGTCTTTTTTCAGCAGATCAGTTATTTGATCCATATGTGTGTGCATCTACGGCGGTATATAATTTTTTATTACTTAGCATTCAAAATAGCATCAAAGTATGTTTATATGGAGTGGGTTCAAGGAATCTCCCTTTAAACAAAAGAATATTTGGCAAACTATGCCTTGGTTCTAATGCTAATAATAGTTATTATATAGAAGACCTCTAATACTTACATATGGGATACTAACTATTTCCCGTGAACTACATATTACTGAGGTTTCAAGCCGTTTCCACGAGAATCTATATCAAATAGTTGTATCTAGTTTTACAAAGTATACATAGTTTGTTATAATCCGCTCATAAATTTTCCACCGACCAAGAAGTAGACACTAATTGAAATAAAAAAATTGATTAAGTGTCAGTTGGACTCGCAAACTAAAGGTTCGGTACTACTGTATAATAAATACCTACGCCTTAGAAAAATACGTTGCGTGAATAGCTCCCTCTAATTTTGTAATAAATTTTATTTTCATTATTATATTATAGCGACAATAGAAATACATGCTCTGTGAAAATTTTAACTGGCTGCCTGTTTGGGTTAATGAGACATAGATAGACGGAGGGGAGAATAGTAGGCTACGTAATAGGGTCCCGTTGGTACCCACTAGTATGGAACCCTAAAAACTCCATTTCGGTTTCTATTCGATGCGACAAAATATTATTAAATAGCATTTTTTGTACTGTGTTCAAATTTAGCATAACATGACTGTTTTCACTGTATCTATATCTTCACGCCAGTCTTTGCGGTGTAGAATGAGATAACCACGAGTCACATGACGCATTCTTTACACACCTCAATTATTCAAAAGTCATAGCTCTTTTTACGCACGCTTGCCGGTTCCTATGACTGCTGACATTCTGGGGAAACACGACCAATGGTGGCTAGCTAAGTCATGACCTTTCTTGGTTCCTACATACTTCGACTTTCGCATGCCTTTTCTGTGATACTTTTCTACTGCTTCCAGAACAGATTTTTTGTACATTCTTAATTCACATCACAGTATGTAATGCATCAAGTGGCCATGTGCCAGACTATCGCTCGCTTTTCCCGAAACCGCAACGTTACCCTCTCCGATTCAAGGTCAAGAATCAGTTATTGATCCCACTCTAAGATTTAACACGGGTCGAGGCACTTTATCTGACTGTAGCCGCCGTAAATTAATATTTCATTTAGGATAGAATTCCAATTTGGTATTTGATCTCGCCTAAATTGAAATATGGTATTTAAGGTAATATTTTTCATTTTCACTTTAAATTCACACAATTATATATATTAGGCAGTGTGAAACTTTACTAAGCTTTTTAAATGATTTTTCTGTAAATAACTTTGATCAGAGACATCCATTTATATCAATAACCTACCTAGCTAGAACGTAAGCAATGCATATTTATTTGACCATTCTTAACACCGGCACAGATCCTCACAATTGGATTTCCACAATCGTTTTACTTTGATATACATTATTCTGGAGCCGGAGTGAAATGCAGTGCCGAGGACGTGAACTGCAACAGGCTTCGCGGAGTGGACTATGGTGCACCGATGATCCAGTGCCCTAGTGCTGCAGCCGCGCGCATCTGACCCCGAACGATGGTGAAAGTGAATCAATACGGCTCTTCTTGGTCGACACCTACTATCTTATAGTGGATTAGTAATTAGCTAGATTCTTGACCGGTAATACAACCTATATGACATAAAAATGGTGTGATTCAATCATAATTCGTTTTTTGTTTAATGATTCTAGCACCATCGTGACAATGTCGGCAGTCCAGTTTCTATATGTTGCGTTATTGATTCATCATAGTGATAGGGAAAAGACCATTAAGGAAATAACCTACGGAGAGCTGATGAGACCGATATTACGTAGTAACTCTCGTCGTAGTAACTAACAGCTGTTATTGATTAGTTCGCGGATTAACATCGCGGCAATTATCAGCTTATCGGTTAAAATATTCTACTATTTGGTCAGCAGACTCGAATCGCTGAGATATTTAGGCGCTAAAACACAGCATTATTGAGAGCGCGTGGTGCTTTCATGCGCAGTCAAGTGGTTTATTGGTTAGTGGAAGGATATATGAGATTTATATCACTAACCTAACTAAAGGCTTACCCGATGGTAAGCAATTACCGCTCTCTGAGAAACCTTCATTATTATTTTGTTATAATAAATCAATTCAGGTGTATGTGGCTCACTATCAATAGAATTTTTTTTCATGCGATTTGATCTAACCTGCTTTGTGTGCTTCCGCCTCCAATTTATTCATGCGAACTAGCGCCGGTTGGTGCCCGCCCACACGTTTTTTTGCACTTAACGTACGTACTACTTTTACCTATAATGGAAGGGAAAGCTGGGTATGCCCTCTCTCCTATTACCCAACTTTCACTTCCATTTAGAATAACTACGGTTGAGATGCGAGCATTGCGCAAAATTGGCACAACGCTAGCTGGTCATGTTCGCAATGATGATGTAAGAAAGATAATTGATTTGAAAGAGAGTGTCGGTGTAAAGATAAGAAAAGGCATAGCTCGTTGGTTGGGACATGTAGAAAGAATAACGAACCAGATGTTCCTACAAAGCGAAAGTGGAAGTATGTAGGAGCCGATGAAGACCAAGACCCACGTACCATGAACAAGTTAGTCGTGTTTTATCAGATCGTGCTGTCAGGAGCCCTTGGTACCGGCGAGCGTGCTTACGAGTGAGGTGTGTAAGGACCGCATCTTATGGTGCTCGGTTCTCTCCGTCTAGCCCGCAAGGGACGTGGCGTGAAGATATACATGTCATATATAAATAATTGCCAATGTTAAATTTTTAAGGACTACCTAAGTGTCTAAATATTTAAGGGTATGGGTATAATAAAAATGTATATATTTATAAATAAAAAACAAAATGTATCATCCCAGCGCAATGTCGTCTTACATGTTGCCGAAGTAATTTCTTTTGCTCCCAATAATAGAATGAAAAAGGGATAAACATAGAAATGATATATATATTCATATATTTTTAATCAGTACTGCAGGCGTATTGATTATGAGAATACTTTAATTTTACATATATATTTTTTATACAACGTCGGGAGGCATACAAGCATACGGCCCACCTGACGTCAAGCGATCACTGTAGCCTATAAACTCTTGCAATGCATTAAGTATCACTCGCGCGATGACACCTCTGCTGCTGACACAGCAACTCCTTAGGAGCTTACTGGCGACCTCACTCTCACGCAGGAATACAACAACCCTCCAGGGAAATGTTATTTGGCTGCGGTTTTCTGTGAGGTAGACGTACTTCCCCAGACGGGCTGCTTGACTGTTTAATGAGCCTTACCTATTTTCTTATTTGGCTAGAAATGTTATTTTCTGGTTGGTAACGAACTCACCTGATAATTTTAAGATCAACTTATAACAAGGTTAAATATATGACGAGCTCGGTGGCTCAGTCGTGAATGACGCGACTTTGACATCGTCGTTTCGATTCCTCGTGGGTTCGATTCCTACACAAGGCAAAAATTTGTGTGCATGAACATGTCTGTTTGTCTTGGTTTGGATGTTTTTAAGAGAGTAGGGTGCATTAAAGCAACCCGGCCCGGCAGTATCTCCACCTCACAGAAAAACCGCAGTTAAATAACAACTCCCTAGAGCGATGTTGTGTTCCTGAGTGTGAGCGAGGTCATCAGTAAGCTCCTAAGGAGTTGATGTATTAGCAGCAGAGGTTGCATCTCGCGAGTGAGACTTAATGTTTTATCAGCGTTAATAGGCTATGGTAACTATCAGGTGGACTGTATGCTTATATGCCTCCCGACGTAGTATAAAAAAATATGAATTCGCCTATCAGTTATAAGGTCATCTTAAATAAGAAAAGATGAAAATTAACGAAATATGGAACAGAGTTTCCTATAATTAAAACGTTGGTTTTAATTATAAGAAACTCTGTTCCATATTTCGTGAGTGTTGACTCAGCCTCTATTTAACCCCAGAGGATGAATAGTAAAATGATGGTTAACGTAGCTTATGAACGCGTGAAATGTACAAACATAACCTGTGCAGCTATGCAGCTAACACGAGAACTCGTTAGAAATTTACTGATGGCCTTACTCACACGCAGGAACGCAACAATCCTTCACGGAATTGCTATTTGACTGCGGTTCTGTGGTAGAGGTACTTCCACAGAGGGACTGATTTGATGCGCCGTACCCTACAATACGCAGACCACTACAAACATGTTCATGCATACAAATGTTTGCCCTGTGTGGGAATTGAACCAACGAGCGTTGGTGTCAATGTAGCGTTACTAATCACTGCTCCACCGGGCTCGTCACCAATATAGTCCGAGTTCCTGTCGCATTTGTAATATTAACATAGACTAGATAGCCATAGTCGAGACATTATTTATTGCTATCTCTCTGAGTATGACTGATAGGCAATTTTTAAAGTCATTTATGTATAAAATCCCTCGCCGTATCTTCTCAACAATTCTAATAAGATTACTTCTTAGAGGATTACTTAAGAATTCGCTTATTTTACTCTTGGATGGTTTTAAATACCGATTTCTAATTAAAGACCGTGAGATAATCTCGTTATCGGTGTCTACCAATTCTTAATTAACAACAATAAAATTGTTAGAATAGAAGGTAGTGGAGTGTGGAAGGGATTTTGAAGGGGAGTACACTGATTAGTTTGCCGTGAATCCCCCTTTATAAATTATTACAGGACGAGGGTAAAAGTATTAGAAAAATATTAATATTGTATTTTGCAACCGGATATGCTCGCGTGCATACTAATAATGCGTTAATACTCGTAAGTAGACTTTATTCTTCCCAGCTATTCGTTAATCTGATTGTAATAGGATTTGGTAGTTCGTACTAAAGTTACATGCAATTTGATCTAATTTGCTTCTTCTGGCCTGAGGCATCCTCAGGCGCTATATATATCAGTCTTTAGAATAACATGTTATAAGTGACATCATGGAGGGGCGAAACACGTGTCGTGCAGACGATCAGGGCAGCCATGGCAGCAACGGTGGCGGGTGTATGCGGGTCGTGTTATAGATGGCGGACAATCGCGGGGATGATCGCAGCAGCCGAGGCAGAGACCACTGGAGCAGACATGGCATGATGCATCTATTAACGGTAGTGGGTGTTGCCGGACGCATGAACTAATTGGTGGCGGTAGCACATAAAGCAGGCTAGATGAAGTTGCATGTAAATTCGATTTTCGCAAAATAACGCCTGAATCTATTAACTACTTACCAAAATCCTTAAAAAATGTCATACAATCATTCCGTTAGTTCGGCGTTGAGAGATAAGAAAGGATTTTTTGAAATTCAACCCCTAAGGGAGTGAAAAGGGGACTGACAGTTTGTATGCAGCAGAAATATTTCTTCAAGTTAGTGACTTGAAACTTTGTACAGAATCTCTCTACTAGAATCCAAAAAAAGTAATTTCAGCGCTTTTTAAAAATTCCATCCCTTAAAGGGTGTAATGGCGGTCAAAAGTATTTCTAAAAGTAAAAGTTGAATTGTTAAGTAATTAAATAGATTTTTTTAAAGTGAGCTGCTTTAGACTTTATAAATATACTCTCAATCAAGACGACAAAAAAGTAATTTCAGCGTTTTTCAAAATTTCACCTTTAGTGGGCTGAAAAGGGGGTTGACAGTTTGTCTGGAGTAGAAATATTTTTTGAAGTTAGTGACTTGAAGATTTGCACATATACTCTCTATTAGAATACAAAAAAAGTGGTTTCAGCGTTTTCAAAAATTCCACCTGTAAGGGGCTGAAAAGGGGTTGACAGTTTGTATGGAGCTGAAATATTTTTTGAAGTTGGTAACTTGAAACTTTGTACAGATACTCTCTATTAGAATTTAAAAGAATGGTTTTCGCGTTTTCAAAAATTCCACCCCTTAAAAGGTATATATAACGGGGCTCAAAAGTATTTCTTAAATTAAAAGTTGAACTGTTAAGAATTTTTATTTTAAAGTGAGCTACTTTACACTCTGTAACTATACTTTCAATCAAGACGTCAAAAAACTAGTTCCAGCGTTTTCCAAAATTCCATTCTTAGGGGACTGAAAATGGGGTTAACGCTTTGTATACGGTAGAAATATGTTTTGAAGTTGGTAACTTGAAACTTTGTACGGATACTCTCTATTAGAATATAATAAAAAGGTTTCTGCGTTTTCAAAAATTCCACCCTTTAAAGTGTGTAATTGGAGTCAAAATTATTTCTTGTATTAAAAGTTGAACTGTTAAGAAATAGATTTTTTTAAAGTGAGCTACTTTAGACTTTGTAAATATACTTTCAATCAAGACGTCAATAAAGTAATTTCGGCATTTTCATAATTCCACTCTTAAAGGGCTGAAAAGGGGGTTGATAGTTTGTATGGAGTAGAAATATGTTTTGAAGTTGGTAACTTTGTACAGAACTCTCTATTAGAATCCAAAAAAGTAGTTACAGCGTTTTCAAAGATTCCACGCCTTCAAGTGTATAATGGGGGTCAAAAGTATTTCTTGAATTAAAAGTTGTTTTTTTAAGGGATTGTTTTTTTTTTAAAGTGAACTACTTTAGACTTTGTAAATATACTATAAATTAAGACGTCAAAAAAGTAATTTCAGCATTCTTCAAACCCTTAGGTGGTTGAAAAGGGGGTTGACTCTTTGTATGGAGTAGAAAGAAATATCTTTTGAAGTTAGTGACTTTGTACAGTTATGTTTTTAAAATAGACTATGTTGTGTCTTTAATAAAGAGGTGATTTGAGTGTATTCAGTCAATATCAAATAGTTAATGAACCGAACAGATCGTGACATATCTCATTACTACACAAATAAGGATATTTGGTACTTTTACTAACTATATAATGCTGACTGTACCAAAAAATAAGAAGTAAAATAAATATAAATAAAACTGTCGAAATTCCAAAATCTACGCGTGCGAAGCCGCGGGTATAAGCTAGTCTGTTTACATATACGATGGTCACATGAGTTCAGTGTCTTGACGAGCCTAAAAGAGCCTAATGTGCCTAAATAGTTTTCACTTTAAAAATAGAATCTACCATTTTATTTGTTGGGAGTTATGTTAAGTTCAGTGAAGACTTGAACGGATTATAACGAAATTTGGTACAAAATAATCCTGAGACCAGCAGGAAAGCTATAAATAGGCAATGTTCCTGCTGGGTATCGCGAAAATAGAATCCCCACTCGAGCGAAAATAAATATATAGAAATAAAATAAATATCCCTTTAAATTGGGCATGTAATCTGTTTTTTATTCAATTGCTACTACCCTGTGTTGAGCATATGCTCAAACTCTCGTATCGTATTTGAAGTCAGTAAAAATGCTTTACGAATAAACTTTGTTATATTTTAATACACATAGAAATCATTGCGCGATCCAAGCTACGTACAGAACCTACGCCGAGAACGAACTCATATTTGGTTCGTATCGGTTTTTATTTGGGGTGATATTTAAATATTTATACATATGTCTTATACCTATAATCTTGATGAATTATAAAGTATGTGTAAAGGTTTATCTCTAGCAACAATTTGTTCAACGTCTCGCATTTAATTTAAGTTTCAAGTAAACAAGTCTAGTTTACATACAATGTTGTGATTTTGTATTGTACTGAATACAACCGTCGTCTTTAATAAACAATTATAGCTTTTATTTCCTTATGATAGGGATTGTTGTTGAATGCAAATTTGAGAATGCACCGGACCGAATGGTTTCCCAGATCGAATTCGTCTGCAAAGTTTGAATGTTTCTGTTGAGCGGAGTTCGAAGCGATTGTATATGGAGTATGGACTACACGTAGAAATTATTTATCTCTGTATTGTGCAGGTATAAGTATGCAAGACTTGTGTAGCTATTTCTAAATAACTTGTACACGAAAAAAATAACTTTGTTACATTCATCATTATAACGACCATCTTCTGGTCATAGAAAATTAGCCCAATTTATAGTTCAGATAAAACTTCATTCGGATTTAAATTGTGTATGTTCAAAATTATGTCAATATGTAGTATAGAATAAAGTCGTGTTAGGGTCGAGTTTCTTACGGAATATTTTATTTTAATAATATAGTGATGTAAACTCTTATGTTTATAAAGAAAACAGTAATTTGTTGATTTTCTGTCTATATGTCAGGTGCATCAATCACACAAAAACCACAAAATTAAATATAGTCAACATGTCAGTTCATTATGTCTCGAATATATACAAATCTGTGAAAGAGTGAATCCACACTGATATATATAAAAAATGATATATATTTACAAAAGTATCTTTTCTATCTATCTATAACTTCACACCAAGTCTCTTGCGGGGCAGGCAACTAGGATCATGCACTACATGACTCGGTCCTTATACACCTCACCCGCTTCTTTAAGATTCGATCTTTAATAGTGATTAGAAACTTAAAACTGATGAGAGAAAATAAACTTTTCCTTTCCCTAACGTCATTTGATATTTACGTTCCTTCTACACCTGCCCATTAAATTTCATCAAGAGTCCAGTAGATAGTTTGATAACTGACTAACATACATACAAAAATATTTTGAAAATACTAGTTATATACGTGGGAATCTAAAAGGTCAAGAACCACGTACCCGTATTATCAATGAAAAAAAAAATGAATCGCTAAATGAGTTACTAAGCGCAAAACTCGAGAACGGCTGGACCGATTCGGCAATTTTTTTTTCAAATGTTCGTTGAAGTCCGAGGAAGGTTGTTATGAAGACAAAAATTGGGAAAATTACCCAGAAGAGTATAAAAATCTCTATTTGACAGATTTTTTCCGAAATACTCACAGGACTAAGTCGAGCATACGCGGCATTCACGCGAACAAAGTCGCGCAGGTCGGCTAGTAAGAAATAAAAACCAATTACGAAATTTGAAATTGCAACTCTATGGGAACATGTTTCTTTTTAATTTTGCGAGATTTTCAGATGTTTTTGATTGTGACGTCATTGTCAAACTTGTATGTCGAAATTATAATAAATTTAACTTTTACTCTGCAATATTTTTCAATTTTTGCTACGGTTGTTAGAGAGTTGTCAGATACTTCAATTGGCATATAACGATGAAATCCTACCCGTAGCTCTGTGTATGCGTGGTTCGGCGAGTTTAGACGTGGAGATATTCATCTCCATGACGATCCACGTGACTGTACACCAGCGACTGCGGTTAGGGAGTGTAATATATCTACATGAATTAATTGAGATTGACAAAAAAATTCTGTCATTAGACATTAGAACGAGTTAAAAAAATACGGGGTCTAGTTCTACAGTAAGTTATAAGTACTGAAAGGAAATTATATGAAGCAGTGGAATAATCTCACAATGGCGGCGCTTTCCAGTCCTCACGCAATGTAACGAGTTCTTTGATTCTCTAACTATCAAGCGGTGTAATTAAACTTTGGAAGTAAACGATAGATATGTAGATCATCAATTTTCTGAATTACACAATGGAATCAAAATTAAAGACATATTCACGGCAAAACGAAATAATTGCAAAAGATGTTTTATGCGCATTTAGAGGTACTGACCCTATGCATTCGATGAATTCTGCATGACAGAAAGACGAATTTAAACTAAATAAATTTCTTGGACAATACTAGCTTTTGAAATTATTTGTCATGTGTAGTCAAGGCATGTGTAGTCGAGAGCTGTAAGACACGTGTATGAATCGTGAGCGCGTATGAAAAGAACAATGAATATTAAAAAAAGCGAGCGAGGCATGCAAGGACCGTGTCTTATGATGCTCGAGTCTCTCTACCTGCCTCGCAACGAACCTGGCGTGAAGATATAGATAGATAAATAGTTATTTTGTGTCATTTTGTTCTCGTGTGATAATTATCGGGTTTGAACTATAGACGCTTTTTACTTTTTTGGTTGAATTCTGTAATGGTACCAGCACATCTTATCGATAATAAGATTGCGTAATATTATTCAAAATTGGAATGGTTTAAAATTCCTTAAGATTGTTGTATGGTCGAAAGCAACGTGGCTGTGCGCACATGTGCAAACCATTATTTTTTTGTTAGCAGGCACCGAGCCCGTCGAGCTATGCAATCAAATTAGGGTTACCCAAGGCTATAGAACAAAACCACGTAAGATATGTTGATGTTTTGGTGAAATTCTAAAATTGACAATGAATACAAGATCTAAACGATCTGTTGGAAATAATTATAACGAGTAATAGATGTTTGAGAATAATTGGATTACAAGTGGTTCGACGCAATCTCTGCCCCAGGTACAGTCCTTGGGTGTGACAGACAGACTCAGTCTGGAGTTTATTCGGGTATTTAGAATAAGATCTAAAATTTGGTACTAATCACAGTTAATTAGCATGTGTAAATTATGCATTATTCGGTAAATTAAGTTAGTTGTAAGGCCTAGTCTGGAGTGGAGAATGTGTACGGGACCTTGCGTTTAAACACAGATCGGCGTGGCGGTTTTACGGGGGTGGAGTACGCGGGGTTTGTCGTGGACTATATAGGAATGTGAAGCGTGGAGACGAGGGAGAATAGCCAATACTGACGGTGAGGCGAAACGTATTTCGGGAATTCTTAAAACTTGGTACTTTTGTAACTTAAGCAATCAGTATTCGTTGGGCTATTAGGCTATAAGATTTGTTAACCAATTCTTATAGTTTTCTTTAAATTCGCGATAGTTTGTTTTAAAGTGGCTTGTTATTAAGCAGTATCGACACATTTCAAGCACCGTGGTAAACTGACTGTGACAACTGAGCGGAGTTTGAAGTGTATAGAATCAAATACACGATTTAGTACGGACAGGTAAGCCGTGTCTAGATCTTCCCACATTACACTAGGGAAACGCTTTGCTAGCTCGAAAATAAAGCGCTGGTGAAGTGTACACATACATTTATCGAATGTCGGGGCGACTATGAATCCCTAGATTTGAGCAATTTATTAATTGTGGAAGATCTAGGCTCACGTGAGTCTGCGTGAGTCACATTCGAAGTTAACGGGCCATAGAACTAGGAGATCAGATACACACACGCCCGTTGGCTGTCTACACAAAGTTATATACACATATATATATTTTATAACACAACTATCTATACACAACGTTCTTAGACACACTCGCGTTAGGGCGTTAGGTCATATCCCGGGTCTTGTTTCTTTAAATCCGCGATAGGTTCTGTTAGATAATTAGGAGTAGGATCAGAGAATTTAAGTTGTAAGGTTCCGTATAGAATCCATTGTCGACTAAGTTATAAATAAGTGCTTGTTCGCATGAGTTTGAATGTTTATTGAATAAGGTGGTTGGTAGTATAAGGAACTCGCGATTTTGACTATATAACGCTCTCATTTTATTTCTTTTTGGAAAAAAAGGAGGATATATTTATATCAGTAAATGTAACATCATAGTGTGCGGTAAAGATTAATCAGTGTTAGCCCCGTGGTTTTGAACATCGATTAATTTTGGTTGGGCGTCCGTGGCGGATCATGTCGGGCCTGTAGCCAGTTCTGAATGCACTGATATCAGACGGTTATTCACTCGACTGATATGGTTGGGTACCGTACACTTTAAAATAAATGATGAAGTTTCTTTAAAGTAAGGTTGGAATACCATAAACACGAGAGCATAGCTTGCGCGTTAACGTCCCGCGTGAATAAGCAAAAGAACGCTATAAGCGTCAATAAACTTTGATTTCCGATAAGCTTGTAATTCGTTCGTATAGCGAGAAAGTAATTAACATGTCTTTAAAATGTTAAGGCAATCCGCCGAGTGTATTCAATTCACTCCCATCCAGTCCCATTAATTGGTAAAACCCGATCAGGGTTTAAGAGCTCTTACACAATCGATAATGCGCACATATAACTTATAATATATAAATTATACCAATGGACTTGGAATATTTAAGGCTTGGAGCAGTGGCTATTAGTTGCAACAACAAATATTAAATAAAAGTCGTACGCACACAAATACATGTTTATATAAATACATTGTTTCTTTGCGAAGAAACCAGCTCCAAAGACCTTAGCTGTGTGTTGGAAATCCCGGCCAGGGTAAGCAAGCCACGATATAAATATTATAATTCAACCCACACACATGCAAATAAAAGTTCGACTAATCTCGAGCTTATGGGCGGATTTCCATTATTAACTCGTATATACGACACTAGGCACTAAAACATCGAAATATCTTACATCAATATATATATATATATCACCAAATCGAAGTAGAGCTGTTATTTCAACTGTACATAGGCAGGGAAGTTAGGACATTAGGTAGGGAAGATTTGTAGAGCCTAGCAAGGCAGAAACGTTTAGTTCGTTAGGTAAGATAATAATAACAAAATAGCAATAGACTTAGGTAGGATTCATCAGTAGCAGTAGGTGCAGTTAAATAGTAGGTAGTGACAATAATAGTAGGCGGATAGGCTGGACACGCTCCAGTTCATTAAGTTAGGTAGGATCCAATAGGCATATCGGTAAGTAGACTTAGGCGTGCTGCATGCATGCCCACTACATCCACATAGGTTTCATTCCGTTTACATCCCGAGGCATAAGCAGTAGGTAGGTAGGGTGGGTCGCGCTGAGATCCAGTACAATTCCCAGTATTGTATATTTGTATATGATGTTTATTCTTAAGAGGGTTGTTACTATAGCTTTGAGAACATATTTACACAGCCCAACATTACACTAGCTCACTGATTTAGTGAGCGACGTCCATACACACACAGGCCCTGCTTTTGTCTCTTTTCACTTAACAATTAGTTAAAGTGGAATTGTATGACAGGCATACAAATTTGCCACAGACAATAAACTCAACAAGTTACACATTTAACTGTATAATTGAATTAGTTAGTTCCTGAGCAACTTCTTACCGGAGCTATAGTATAAACAGTATATTAAATAGTTAAGTACTCCTTGTAAATAATTACTCGTTACTGCATAAAGTACATTTATATAGTTGCCATTAGTGAATTAGCCATAAAATATAGTATACAATAACCTAATCTGTATCATTCTAATTAGGTACACCTACCTTATTTATTTATTTATTTTTTAACTAAACGGTTTGAGGTGAAAATGATGCTGACTAGAAAGGCAATGGCTGAGGCACGCTATGAAGAGTTAAATGACAGGTATTTAAATGCTTTAAAAGATGTTAAAAATTCAGAGCTACGATACAAAGAAATAAATAAATTTTTATTAACTTTAAAAGACTTAAAGAAATATAAGGAATTGTCAGAGAAATTGCAAAATGAGCGAGATGACAATGAGTTGGAAGCACTGTCAATTATTAAAAGTAATACGATACTTAAGGAAAGGATAGTTAAAATTAATTTAGAGTTAGATAATGCTTTGCAAGAAAATAATACATTGCAGTCTTTGGTAGGTAGTTTTGATCAATGTAGGGTCGAGTTTGAGACCACTCTAGAACGGAATATTCAGCTAGAAACCAAATTGAAACAGGCACTAAGCACAATTGATCAGCTGGAATGTTCCCATCAGGAGTCAACAGTTGTTCATTCCCAGTCGTTATTCGATGAATTGCTAGATAGCCCCCTTAAATATTTATTTCATTCTATTTTTTAGTATTTGTTGTTATAGCGGCAACAGAAATACATCATCTGTGAAAATTTCGACTGTCTAACTATTACGGTTCATGAGATACAGCCTGGTGACAGACGGACGGACGGACGGACGGACAGCGGAGCCTCAGTAATAGGGTTCCGTTTTATCCTTTGGGTACGGAACCCTAAGAACCGTCAATTGCGAGTCCGTCTCTCGCTCTGAGGGTTCCGTAAAAAATATTTCCGTAAATTATATTTTTTATGATGGAACTACAAATTTACATTTTCGGATTTTGTCCTTTACTTGTGCTACATGATATTGCTTCTTACCAAATTCCATGATTATAGGTCAACGGAAGTACCCTAGATATAGGTTTTGATTCCCTTGCGAGTATCAAAATAGGCGCATAAACGAGGCATAAACAGCCGTATTTTTTGATTTCGTTGACTTAGAAGATTGATTTTTCGCTGCTCGAAGGTGTATCGAATTACAGACTTGAGTATTTGATATTAGGGTTTAAAAAGTATGAAATTGCCGATTTGTACTTAAAAATTAAAACTCGTTTTTTTCTACGATGTAACATATTTATTTGATCAAAGTATATACCCTCATTATCTATATATTGCTACCAATCGGAAGTTTATTTATGCCTTTGCGATAGAACTCTGGGGATCTAGATTCGACAAACTGTGTGAAAATATTTTGTGTTGTCTCCTGGGAAGAAAATTTTTTACCACGTAAAAAATTATACAAATCTCATAAAAGTAGTAGTAGTCAATTGGAGCAAGGTATGACGAGGACGGAGGATGATGTATGGTTTCTACCTGCAGCTCCTGTAGAGTTACAATGGCTTCTCGTGCAGTGTGAGGTCTTGCGTTATCATGGAGCAATAATGGTGAAGATCGATTCATGAGTCGGGACTGTTTCACTGCCAGTTTCGCCATCATTGTTTGAAGTTCGGCACAGTAAACATTTGCTGTTATTGTTTGAACAGATCTGAAAAAGCTATAGTGAATAATGAAGAGACCAAACAGTTACCATGACCTTTTTATTGGTAAGATTTGCTTTAGGGTAATGTTCGGCGTTTGTCCTGGGGTCAGCCATTGCATTTTTCGCTTACGGTTATCGTAAAGAATCCATTTTTCGTCACATGTCACAAAAAAAGTCCTGGGTAGTTTGTATCGGATCGGCTCCACTATCTATTTCAATTCAGCGTTGTTCACCTGTGTGGGCGGTCTTCCGTTATGTGGTTCGTTCTTCAAGTCGAAGATTCCATTACAAAAGCGTTTAAGCCAAAAACGCACAATGCGTTCATTAGCAGTCTCCTCTCCAAACGCAGCATTGATATTGCGAGGCGTTTCTGCCGCGTCAGAACCCGTATTCAAAAATTACTTGGATTTTCGAAGTACTCATCTTTCCCATCTAAGATGAATAAAAAAAAATGTTGCACATTTTTAAAAGGAAAACCTCAACCACAGGTATCATGGGAAAAAAGTTTCACTCGAAAATCTCACACCTTCAAAGTTTAATGTCAATTCAAAATACCTATTACTATAAAGGCTACGGTGACTGTTTACCATCAGACAGGGCATATGCTTGATTGCCACCTTAGTGATATAAAAAAAAAAATATTAATTTCAGCTTGATAGCTCCACCCGTTCCTGAAGATGATTCAATAAGTGTTCCGTTTTCCTTTCCAAGTACGGAACCCTAAAAAAGGTCTCGCGAAGACGTCCGCAAGATACATTCAAACTGTTTTTCGCATTTTATCCTCTGTAAAACATGTAAAGCGGATCACAACGTTGACAGGAGCCAGTGTCTAATAAATATTTAATACAAGTAGAAGTGTATAGATCTCTCTGATACAAGTATAACAATTTCATTATCTTTCATGTATTATTTTTTAAATTTATTAATGACTCGGTTACCTTATTTAATTACTTAAAAATATATTGTCAATGTCTATTTTCAATGAATATTATAAGTCATTTTGCTAGTTTGCAATTTCAATAAAATTTTACATTTGAAATTGATAGAATAACGTTGTTGCATTTAAACGAAAAACAATATAAAAATAGTTGCGGATATTGATAGATAAAGAGATATATTTTTTTACCTATATCTATGATTTTAAAACGTTGCTGACTTACTAGCTGAGTGATCTACAACGTGAAGGCAATAACCACTGGGCATAGAAACTTCGAATTTGAAGTAATACATTTCTTACGTCTTCTTTCTACGTAGAATTTTTAAAAATACGTAAAATACCCAATAGCTTGTAGATATTATCTCACAGACAAATAAATAGTTTTGATACTTAATAAAAATTAAATGTTATAAAACACTGCACGAAAATAGAAATGCAATGTAATGGTACTTTTGAATTCTATATTAATATTTAGTTTAATAATATGAATATCTTTTGAAGTAAAACAGTTAGGTGAACAGTCGTATGTTAAGATATTTTATGTAAAACGTTGTTAGTTAATAATCGATTCTTCAATAAAGGCATCGTACTAAAGCGTAAAATTAGATAAATGGCTGAAAATTGCTCAAGTAAATCTCTTGATTGGCTTTCGAAATAAGCTTTGCTTATTCAATTAGACTAAATCTTTGAGATAAACACTCTTAATAATTAGAATTAATTTGGTATCCTAAAATCTTGAGATATTTCATTTATTTTGAAATGTTGTAGGTAACTACGTAGGTATAATATTTAAAACACTATATATGTTCGCTAACTTATTAAATTTTAAAGTAATTAATAACAGCCGCAGCCAAATAACAACTCCCTAGAGGGTTGTTGTGTTCTAAGCCCCTAAGGAGCTGCTGTGTTGGCAGCAGAGCAGGCATCGCGATTACAAGCGTTCATAGTATATATTATGTTCATAGCGTATGCTTGTATGACTCCCGAGGTAGTATAAAAAAACCGGTATATTTCTAATAACACATATGGGATTGATAGTTATTGCATATTTGTGTATGTTTTAATTTCGAAAGTATCATTTTTTTTTTGGCACTGACTATGTAGTTGGCCCCTATGGGCCGTTACTACTTCGCCGGAAGGGACAAGCTGATTATAACGATAGGTACTCCACCTATCGCAGGGTAGCTCCAAATATGACATTCGAATAAAAAGTCAAATTAGACACAAATTGTAATCAAAATGGCAAAATATTGAAATACTGCTAATATCAAGATTTTTTACTACCAATGAGTTACGTTAAATTCCTTCCTGTAGTTTAATCTAACCCACTTTATTTGCATACTACTATTAAAATAATAAGAAAATAACAAGGAAAAAGAGGGCCTGCTCCTCTTAATAAAGTTATTAATAAATATCCCGCAATTATATTTGCTGTTAATCGAACAGCTAAAGTCCCAGGTCGAATAATATTTCTAATAGTTTCAATTAAAACCATAACAGATATTAAAATACTATACTTATGTGAATAATTATATGATTTGAGTTGTTAATTCCCATAGCGCTAAACTTGGCCTCTTTTTAACTGACGTATGGTTTATTTTTGTGCATTTACAGATATCTTGTCAATTTTTCGACAGATTGGGATAATTCACACTCTGTTTTGTTCAAGTAGATGAGGATTCAGTCACATTTAAATTTGGCGTAGATCCGACGTAAACTTAACAAGTTATTAAAAGAACCTTCATGAAATCGACTTTCTTTGTATTTTGTTTATAGTCCGATTTGGTTTTGTTTTTCATGAGCGTAGTCCTTTGATGATCCCATGTATATTTAGTGACTCTTGAAGATTTAATGACTTAAAAAGTTATGTAATAAAAGAACTCATTGTATGTATTCATAATCCATCTTGTGTTACACATAGATTTTTTCTTCCATTTCGGTATAAGATCTGAACGAATGAATGGAATCATATCGCTTATATTGGTTGTTCATAATAAAATGAAAAGAAAATGTATTATTTCATCCCATTAGTTAACCCCTTTTTTATTATTAAGTCACGTAAATAAATCACGATACGCGCCTACTTATATACCTTCAATAATAAACAGTAGGGTGCCATCTCACTGCTGGAGGTGTGTGTGTCTGTCAGTCGCAGGTGATGTACTGGATCGAGTAATTAGAAGCTGACAGTTAATAACCGAGTAAGTTTGACAGTTGTGACGCAGACGCGCCCAACTTCTGTAATCAGAACCAATTCAGAACATCTTTATTTACGAGTTCTGCCTGTTTTCAATATTATTCTGAAACCAAATTTTTGTTCTTTTTTATTGTTTTAGCAAAAAAGCAAGACATAGGTAATGTTTAATTATACTTCATAAATTCGAGGTAAAGTCAAACAGAGCAACATACAATTTCATAATAAAAAAAAGAAAACCGACTTCAAGAAAAACAACAGTAACATAAGTTACGTAAAAATAATAGTTTTGTACAACAATTTAATACTTATTTGTTGTTCCGTTTAATGTAATTAAGAAAGTATTGTTTATTATTTATTTATTAAATATTTTGATTGAAATGAAATTATAATAGGACCACCAATATGGGAGCTATATTGAACTTAACTAAAAACTAAAAAAATTAAATCGGTTCATAAGGTATTTATACCCCAGCATACATAAAAAAACATGTACCTATACAGAAGAATTGATAACCTCCTCCTTTTTTAGAAGTCGGTTAAAAATGAAGAATATTTCATTTCAATCAGTCAGGTAAAAAACAAAATTGTTCGCATACACTTGCAACTTGCAAATTATGTTGAATAGTAGTAGTAGTTGAAAAGTCAATAGTTGTATATACTACTTTTTCCTTACGAAAAACCCCTAATAAGTGATATTTGCTAAACACGTTTGAAATTTTGAACTAAATTGTACTCAAAAAGACAAGACATTATTACAAGCAAGACATATTACGAGTATTACAAACGTCAATATCAACGTATGCTAGTTTTGGTTTCTGAACCACACTGGGATAGAATTATTTTGATACTTGACCTCACTCACACCCAGGAACACAATAAGTACCTCTAGGGAGTTGTTATTTCATTTACGGATTCCTGTGGGGTGGAGGTACTTCCCCAGACAGGCTGATTTGATGCGCCTTACCGCTCTTAAAAACACCCAAAACAAGACAAACGCACATGTTTGTCGTATGTGAGTATCCACATAAATGTTTGTCGTGTGTGAGTATCGAATTCACTAGCGTTGCTATCAAAGTAGCCTTACTGACCATTACGCCAACGAGCATTGCTCACCCATTCTAATGGTAACATTGTTATCCTTAAAAAATGTGCTCGTATTGATTAATGGTAGGTACCCGAATTTGGCATTTCCCATTTTGATGCAGGCAACACTGTATTAAAATGTTAGTGGGATTTCGAAATACAGGCGTTAATTCCACCTTAATCTCCATAATACTAATAATATTTAAAACAAATTCAGAGTCACAATGAAGATTTGTTTCCACTCCGTCAAACAATTCACTGCCTTGAGTTATGCCGCGTGTCTTGTTAAAATTAAGGATTTAAATTTGAATACAGAATAGAGTGGATAGGTGTACGAATGGATGAACGAAATAAATATGAATATGAATGGCGAATCAGACAAGTACTGCGGGAACTGGTTTCGAATTATTAACTTTTGAAGTACAGTGCCGTTGGGACTCAGTCTGTACCCCCTTGAGTACGTCGAATAGGCTTGTCATTTCCTAAAAGTCATTCGAGAATACTGTGATTTTATTTTGAAATGAGTCTTTCTTAATAATATTATATTTTTATATCGTTATGCCACGCCATTATTTTATTTTATTTGTTGGATTGATTATTGGTTGGATGTTAACTGCTTCCTTCAATTATTTTATTTTATTTGTTGGATTGATTATTGGTTGGATGTTAACTGCTTCCTTCACTGCTTGTGATTGGCAAAGAACTCATCCTCACAAACTGATATTTAAGTATTATGTAGTTTCAGAGAAGTTGAGTTCTTGGAACTTTCGTCCGAGAATTCTACTCCTTGAGTAGGTTTTTCTAGGATGACAAGATGGGGTACTTCAAAAAAGATGTGGAGATGTTATTGCTATTGCTATATGCTATTCAGCCAGGCTCGCCAGCGAGCGCGACTTTATGGGTTTCGTTTCTGTTGGGTACGTGACGGAGCAATCTACGTACGTAGGGAACATAAAGTCCCGGCTTACTGCATACAGTCCCAGGCGGATCTTGACCGGCGAATTGGTGCGGCGGCCTCGGAGGCTGCGCCTACAACCGGACCCTGAGTGCTGTAACTTCGATGCGTACACCACAGCGTTATTATTCACTTATATTACATTATACAGAATATTAGTATACCTCGATTGTAGCGCTAAGTGTCCTAACCAAAGGTTTGAAAATGTTTTAAACGTAGTCTCAAAAATACACACACCCAACCACACAAATAACACACACACACCCGTCACGCCAAACAAACACCCAGAACCCTCACCCTACCAGATCAGGTTAATTATGTTATATCGCATACTTCTCAGAATAATCAGCTGCATGTACAAACATTCCCAACATAGGTTACATACACTACTCTCAAACATACAAGTGGTAACTCATCACCCATTCGGCCACAACATGTACCTGCCCCCCACATACTCTATCCATACTCACAACAACATAGTGTTAATTACAGTTCGAAAATGAGTTGTCTTAGAACGATACACTAGTAAACAAGACTCGTTGCATACCCTAATATACCAATTTAAAAAATGTCCGATTCAAATACTGTTTTTTTAGACACAGTAAATGACATTGACGACACATTTTCAATAAATTGTCATGAATGTGAGTTATTGGAGAACTGCAGAAGTATAATTACCGATTCCTACAACTTTAAATTATTAACTTTTAATATACGCAGCATTAATAATAATTTTAACGCTTTCCTGGTAGCCTTAGCTCGATTAAATATCTCCTTTGGCATTATTATCCTAACAGAATGTTGGTTATCAGGTGGATCTGTAGTGGGTCAAATACCAGACTACAATTGTTACACTAGTACTTTGTATATTAATCGCTGTGGTGGTATTACAATCTACGTAAATGATAAGTGGGATGCCACTGTGGAGGAACTTCCTTTCCCCGAGGCCGAGTGTTTGTCAGTAAGTCTTCGCAACTCTATTTCAGTCTTGGGAATTTACCGTTCCCCTTCCTTCAGATCGCTGGATAGCTTCACAGAGTCTCTGAATGATGCAATAGAAAGGTTCAGAAATATTCCAACAGTCATTTTGGCTGGCGACATAAACATTAACACCCTAGCTGCTGACAATAACACTGAATATCTTAACCTTCTAAGTGAACAAGGTTTCCTCGAGGTTATAACTAAACCTACACGAGACGAATCATGTCTTGATCATATATTTCTCAAATCAAGGTGTCCTGATGCAGTTGGAGTGGTGGGTAAAACCAACATTACTGACCACAACATTGTTATGCTAGGCCTTGGTTCTCTCGTCAAGTGTAATAAACAGAGAAATCGAACTTATACGAAAATCGACTTTGACTCCGTTGCAAAAGACCTCGCTGTGTCGGATTGGTCTGCTGTAACAAGTTCTGATGACGTTGACGTTGCACTTGACGCATTTAATAACACCATCTCTTCTGCAATTCGCAAACACTCCTCCGGAGCCCGTATCAGCAGATCCAAACTCACCCTAAAGCCGTGGATTACACCGGGTCTAGTTAGATGCATCAGACACCGTGATAGACTACACGCTGACCTGAAAAGAAACCCCCACGATTTAGTTCGTAAACACGTGTACACTCAGTACAGAAATTTTCTATCTAAAACGCTTCATAGGCTGAAAAGAGAGCATGATACTAAAGAAATCGAAAAGATAGAAATGATCCTAAAAAACTCTGGCAAACAATTAAAAACATATGTGAACAAACAAATAATCCAAATACCCCCAATGAATTAACCAACATTAAAACAACGGTTAGAGATTCTTTAAATACCTGCAATGAATATTACGCAAATATTGGGAAAAACTTAGCAAAAAGTATCATACGCACTCAACAACAGAGCAATCGAGCACCTTCGCATCAGAATATCAACCGTAACAAATCCCACAGTTCGTTCTTCATGCATCCTACTGACACTCATGAGGTCAATAAATATATATGTCAAATGAAGTCCACCAGTGCCCCTGGCCTGGACTCATTCACGCCGTTACTGATAAAAAAAATCAGAAAAGTAATTCTGGAGCCTCTGACTTACATAATCAATCTAAGTATATCAACAGGAGTATTTCCGAATGACTGGAAGAAGGCTGCCGTCCTACCCATATATAAAAGTGGTGATAAAACAAAGCCCGAAAACTATAGACCCATCTCTCTCCTCAGTGTCCTCTCTAAAATTTTAGAAAAAATTGTTAACAAACGTCTTATGGACTACCTTGAAACTCGAAATTTGATCAGTAGACAATACGGTTTTAGACGTGGTAAAAGCACCGAAGATGCGGCGGGACACGTGGCTGAATTGATTTGCGACTACTTGGATAAAGGCCGACAATGCCTTGGGTTGTTTCTGGATCTTGCGAAGGCCTTTGATACCATCTCGGCACCACTTCTCCTTGCAAAACTCGAGCATTTTGGAACCAGAGATCTACCACTGAAATGGTTTCAAAGTTATCTTACTGCAAGGTACCAATGTGTAAAAGTGGGGGAATCGCTTAGCGACACTCTACCAATTGAATTTGGAGTCCCTCAAGGAAGTGTGCTCGGTCCCAGTCTGTTCATCATATATATGGAAGATATACACACGGTCCCCCTAATAAGCGCAGAGATCATTTGCTACGCCGACGACACTGTGGTCCTTTTTAATGGAGAGAACTGGGAATCTGTCGTGAAGGATGCTGAAAGAGGTGTTAACCAGCTGAGTGACTGGCTGAATAAGAACCTTCTGACGCTGAACGTTCTCAAAACGAAATTTTTATGTTTCCATAAAACCCGAACATCCGAACCAAAGTCTCACCTATCTATTAAACTCCACTCACCTGTGTGCTTCATTCAAGCATGCCAGTGCGAAACTATAACTAGAGAGCGCTCCATTAAATACTTGGGTGTAGAAATTGACGAAAATCTGTCATTTAAGCCCCACATTATGAAAACGACATCCCGGATTAGAAAGGTCATCCACGTGATGAAGCTTCTTCGTGACTCAGCCGACCGCCGTATCTTACGTCTCGTGTACACGTCGCTCTGTGAATCCATTCTCACTTACTGCATCACAATATGGGGTGGCGTAAATAAAACTGCAATATTGAAAATAGAGCGGGCACAACGATCGGTACTTAAAGTGATGCTCAAAAAACCCTTTAGGTATCCCACTGCGGACCTCTATAATGAGACACAAACCTTGAACGTACGACAGTTGTATATTTATCGTCTAATTCTTAAGATGCATCGCAAAATTGACCCCGGTACTCTCGATATCATGCTACAAAAGAGACGTCCAATGATACCCCACAATATGGTTAAAACCTCTTTTGCCCTGCACTTCTCCCACTTTCTGACCCCCCACATTTACAACAGGGCCATTCAAAAGTGTGACATCCTAACGTGCTCTAACTACCAAGCAAAAAGGAAACTGAAAAAATGGCTTCTCTCGTTGGATTACAACGCAACGGAATACTTAATTGCAATACAAACCTGACATCTGGTACTGTCAACTTGTCCTTTTACATTCCCCCACCTCACCTCCACACATCCCTCACTATCACATACATCTTCTCATATCACGAATGCACATTCGTCAGAAGAGCTCACTAATTCTCACTCACAGCACACATACACATACATACACACACACATACACACACACACAAACATAAAGACGCCTAACCTAAAATTATATTACCGAAAATTCTATGCCTAATATGTTTACTTAATTAATTTCTGTATTCACATCAAATTATTTCAAAGTCCATAAAAATACTTTTCTTATTTTTCTATGCTAGTGCGCACATAGTTTTGTAAATCGGCTCTGGTGCCCCAGAGACGGGTTCGACCCATGTTGGGGACCAACAGTAACATTGTTGCCTTTTGTAATTATTTTGGAAATAAATAAATTTATTATTATTATTATATTTTATTTATACACTTTAGATACATTTTTAAATATAAAGATTTTATATAAAAATAAATACATTTAAAAATATAAAAAAGGGGGTACCCGCCGGTAGCGAAGCGAAGACCCAAGCTACCGGTGGTCAGGGCTCCAGAGTGAGGAACCTTCTCACAATACGGGCCGTGTCCAAAAGAACCGCCTTCTGAATCTGGTTCTTGACCCAACTGCCAAGCGAGAGCCTCTCAAGATATCGGTCGAGGCTCTTCGCTATAAGCCCGTTTACTGTCACGACTATTGGAACAATTATCGTCGAGTCCACACGCCACATGGCGGTAACCTCATGAGCCAAGTCCAAGTACTTATTATTATTATTATTATTATGTTTTTATGGGCCCGGGTAACTCACTAGTGACTCCCCCGGTATTGCAAATGTCCATAGGATACGTTAAGTGCTTACTATCAAGCAGGACGTATGCATATTTACAACTTTAGCGGTATAAGAAAAATAATAACGAAAATGCTGACTGAACGGGTTTCCATTTCGATAAATTGATCCCTGACATCCGAATTTTCATAGTACTAAAGATACGAACAAGATTACCATGTTTAACAATCAGGTAAATAATTATCATCAGGCAGTTCATAAGTTACTATTTAATCATGATTTCTTGTCAGCAGAACCATGAACATCTGCATGTCAAATATAATTTCAATAATGTTTTTTTTTCCAGCCCAAGTACACCTCTACATCTGCTAATTTAGAGCACGATCAACATAGTTTACGATATCAAAGCTTTGCACTGACAGTACACGTACGAGACTATTTCAACAAGGTGCATAGACAATGGGGACAAATTGGGTTCCAACATATAATTTGGCGACAGAAGAGGGACCACAGGTCGCCGCGGTGCGGCGCGGGCGAAGTGAATCCTAAGTAGGCATGATGTTATAAGTTTCAGAATATATTGAATTTCACGAAAGGTAAGATTTTATTTACAAAAATGTAATAATGTGTCTAAGTGCGTACGAAGGCTCAATGGTAAATAAAGTATTTTTATTATACTTTTGAAATTTTTTTCGCCCCGCCCGGTGTGGCCACCTGGAACTGAAACTGGATATATTTAGTAATACGTCAGAATTTTATTTTCTCCTCATACTGAAATGTTATTTTGTCTCAATTGTTGATTAATGGTAAGACAAAATACCTATTTGCATTTATATTTCTCTATGTCTACGTATTATAATGTTCATATAATGCCATATAATGTTCAAAGAGTGATACTCATAGCATAAATACTAGATATAATCATAATCATCTGTTATAATCTTGTGTTACATGCAAGCCGTCTCCACAAAATAAGTAATTCTTTTATGGGGCAATGTATACGGTTCTATAACAACTTCCCAGCAATATAAGAGAATTGTCAATTAACAAATTTAAAACTACTATTAAAGCCAAATTGTGTAGCAGGGCATATTATAAAGTATCTGACTATATTAATGATAAAAATGCCTGGGAGTGAGTCGATCCAATTATAATGTAATTAATAAAATATGTATATTTCTTTGGATACCAAAAGAGGGATGCCTGAGTTTTTTGGCACTATTTTTATCAGTGCTCACCTAGTCATAAACTGCACGGTAGGGAAAAAAATTGTGACGATTCCAAACAAATGTAGCCATTTTTACGGAATAAAAAGATTTTGACTTTGACATAAAATTAATGGTGTAAGGTAAGAGAGGTAGGGTATATATTATTATATAGCCCGACTAGGGAAGCACCATCGCTTCGCAGAAGACCGCAAACAAATAACAACTCTCTGCAGGGTTATTGTGTTCCTGCGAGTGAGTGTTTACCAATAAGCTCCTGAGGATTTGAAATGCTGCAGCGGGTGTTGTACTTGTAACTGAGACCAAGGAGATCACAACACCCGCTGCTGATAAATAAACCGCTGTATTATAAGCAAACCTACATATAGGTTACGATAACCACTTTACATCAGTTGGGCCGTATGCTTATATATCTAAGCTACTGATGTCGAGTAAAAAATGTAGAAGTTAATTTAAAATATTTTACAGCTTTTTATTCTAAGTAGTAAGACTATATTTCATACTATTTAAGTATAAAGAGAGATTTTGCCTCCGTTTTTGTGCTCTAACGATTTCAGAGGAGTTGTTTGATCTCCATAGATTCCTCTAGAACCGCTGATCTCGCTGGTTCGCCATAGGTTGTGTAATGTACTACTGTCGATGATATCCCACGATATCGCATAGGTGTGAAAAATGGTGTGAAGAGATGTTCATATAGTCGGCACTACACGAGTGATACCATCCTGGTATTGAAAGTATCTAGGCTACTGCAACTGCTTACCATCAGGCAGGATGTACCTATGCTTATTTACTAATTTAGTGGTAAAAAATCTACACCTATAAATTTAATGAACGAAGAATATATTATGGCCATCACAAATAAATTGACGAATTTTAAGTAATTACCACTATATATTTTAGGACGACCAAAAATAAATTTTATATTTTTAATTAATAATAAATAATAATTTATAATTGCGGCAAAATTTTTATAGTCAATATTAACGATAATCATTTATCTGAATGATGTTTTAATAAAAAAAACAGATACGTACACAAATTTGCACCGGGATCTCGGGTTATTATTTGCAAGCAAAATAATAAAGGAGGATCGAATAATAATTTGCATTTGAAAAGGAAAAATGTAAACTATCTGAATTGTTTAATAAATCCATTCAGGCTATTAAATTTTTTGATCGCTGATGTCTCGTCTTCCTTAGTATCGTCATTCTTCGTGTTTTAAAAATCAAATTTCAACCTATTCAAACTTTGTTTTGTATTTGAAACCTATTCTTATTTTATTATATCTGTCTTTTGCCTTGTTCTTCTATCAGATATACAGATCTCGTCCACTCACTAGATCACCTATGACTAACTGGTGTTGACCACAATGTTGGCGATCCTCTAAGCTTACTTGTGAGTCTTACCGAATTTACAACAGGTTGCTTACCGGGGAGATGTTCATGATGCCAACATCATCTTTTTGCAACTGTATCGCTCGCCAACCGAGGTAATTCATTCACACGCGTCGCGTACTTTTCGGTTACTGAAGAATTTTTTTTCGAGAATGCTTAAATTGTGAATCTACTTACCGAGAATTTTCAAAAAAAAGGAGTGAATATATTTTTATACTAACGGTTATATAAGTGTTAGATGTATCTCCTAGTGTTGTATCAAGCAAACCGTATGCTTGTTTGCAACCTTATTGGTATAAAGAAATAACAATGCCTTAATGATTTCTGTGAATGTAGTGGCCATCGTGGAAACTCTACCATAACTACGATCAACAGTCCACGACTGCGAAAAATACTCTAATTAAATGGGCTATATTCCAAACAAATTAGTCGGCGAAGTGTTTTTATATTCCATTTAGTGCAATCAGGCTTTAATAACCTTTTTCCCAACATTAATTCTCTTCCACTGCACCAACCAACATGGCTACGTATCACTCTTTTCGGGACATACCTTCTTTCATCACATATCTATATAGGTGCCAATTTCATAATTTCTTTTCATGACGAATTATGTCCATTCTTGTCACACCATTCCACGTTAGTCTTTTAAATAAGCGATCGGATGTACACAGTACTATAGGGCTTATTATAGTATTTTAAATCTATCCCTTTCATTTATAAGCTTATGAAAAGTTGATAAATATCCCAACACATTTTAACGTAGGTAGGCATTAACTTTCATAATGAACCAGTTGAGAAGAGCATTCTCAACTGGTTCCAGTTGCCAGAGGAACACCTGGCTAGTCAATTATATAACATTTTTTTTTTTTTTCATTTGTCGGCCATTTTGACTGTGTTCCTTAAGAGATAGGAACGGTGTTCCTGAACATTCCTTTTCTACTTTTTATGCTGAATCCGAATCTGAAGTCAAAATTCGAATATTCGAAAAAAACGCACAGACAAACGCACACACAGACAAACAAATAGATTTCATATAGGAACGGTGTCCCTGAAATTAACATTCCATGTGTTAGACAGTTTTACCTACAACTAGTACAGTACATAGTATAGTACAGTACATAGTTGCTTAGAAAGAAGTTCAAAGATTTTTAATAGATGTCCATGAAGTGTAAGTTGATATGTCAAGTTGGCAAACTATCGAGCTATTGTTGTATTTAGATTCTCATGAACATATATTTATGGTAATCGTAATAACATTCAGCCGACGGGTGTTAATATACGAATATAGGTTATTACTATTTACTTCTTCTTCTTAGCATTATTCCGTTTCTTAATCCATTAGGGTTGGCGGGTCAGATTTGGTTCCCCAAATCTGACCCGCCAACCCTAATGGATACTGATTTTTATATGGACCGACTGACATCAAAGCTCCACAACGCAGAGTGAAAAACAGACCATTCTTAAATAAGGTCACACGTATTTCTAAATATTATTTCTTGGGCGTGCGGGTTTCCTCGTGATGTTATTCCTTCACCGCCTACGCCTACATAAATCCGAAAATACGAACTTAGTGATAGATACCAGGACACAAACCGTGGACCGTTCGGGCAATATGCCGGTTCTTTAACCCCGGGGCTGTCACTACTCTTAATGCTATTTAATAGTACACAAAAAATAATGATATTGATCTATGTGTTTGATAAAATCACTATCTATTTAAAATTTATAATCCAAGCTCAACAGACCTTGTAAATGTAACATAGGAGTACTGAAGCATTATGAGTGAAGAGACATTAGTTAGCAACAGCTGCTCGCCTTTCAGTAGGTACGTGGTCCGAAGTTAATTAGAAGCCCTGCGCTGGGCTTCGCTTGTGGTTTTAATAATATCCAAAGGACCGGAGACTTGAGAATTGAAATAAATGAACACGGTAGACTGCGCCTTAATTCGAACACCGAACTTTGCCTGGACAATGCGCCCTTTAAACAAATGACTGTCTGAATCAAACCAAGCGTTATGCCGATGACAAACTTTACTGCGACGTTATTTGGCCACGATAGGGTTGAAAATGCAATAGCAGGTGTATGTGAGATGCTAGTGAGTTAATATATGAAAATAGCGGATATTTTATTGATTACATGACCATAAAATATAATATAAAATGCAAAAGTTTATGATACAAAAAATAGAAAGTGAAATAGTTGGTGTTAAGATAAGGAAAGGTATAAAGATACATAGCCGATGAAAGAACTACGAAGTAGAAATACAACGTTATTGGGCCACGATAGGGTTGAAAATGCAATAGCAGTTGTATGGGAGATGCTACTGAGTTAATATATGCAAACAGTGAATATTTCATTGATTACATGACTATAAAATATAATACATATATCATGCAAAAGTTTATGATACAAAAAATAGAAAGTGAAATGGTTGGTGTTAAGTTAAGGAAAGGTACAAAGATACATTCCAGATGAAAGAACTGCGAAGTAGAAATACAACGTGAAAGTGTATTTTTCCGACCAAATTGGTCGTATTTTATCAAGTGGTTTAATCGTATTGTCATTTCGACCATAGCCTATTAGAAGGAAATCCGAAGCCCTACAAATCGACGAACGTGCATGAAAACAGCTAATAGAATTCGGGACTATCTGCCTAGCCCTGACGAGCGTCATTAGACGGTAGCGGAGGCGTCTGTGTGTTTTGCCGCCCCAAAAGGGGGAGAAAGGCAATACTGAGATACTGTGGAAAGTAAAAATAAGTTGTCGGATGCCAAGCATTGTCCACGGCACGATTTGAGCCGACGAGCAGCAAGTGCCATGTGCAACTTTCGCCATTCGGCTCATATAATCGTGAGGTCGGTGAAGCAATGGGAAGGTGGTGGGACAGTCCTAGCCCTCAAGGGAGTTGACGTGAAAATATAGATAAATACAATAGATTAATCCAAATAAATATATATACAACATGTTGCACAATCTGGTTGTAAATGTATAGCCTCGATAATAAATTAGCTGCGTGGTTTATTCGTCTTCGTCTCAGAATAAATAAAAAATACTCCCTCTTTAGCTCCGACAGGCAATCAGGTTTGTTTTTAAATTTAATTGTTTCTCTAAAGATCTCGTACATTTTTTGCAATAAATTTAAATCTAAAACGGTTTTGTGATTGGACCAAAGCAATTAGTTTTTTACAAACTTAATTAATAAAGCAATCCAGTTATTTTCATAGCAATTTAGTTTCAAACGATTTAATAATAGCTACGTTGAACAAAAGGAGTAATTTCGATACCAATAATAGTCTAAGAGTTGGGTGTCTTAAAATTAATATGTAAGGAGGGGTTCACGTTAAATGTGAGCAGTATTAAAACGGGGTACTAATGGCGAGGGAGTGATCTCGTGGACCGCAGACTTTATGTCCTCAGACCGGTCTAGAATTATTAATTAACTGAATGGTGATTGCATTCTTGGCCATGCGGTTTTCATTGGTATTTTAGTTCGAAAATTTAGTAGTGGAAATGTGAAAGGCCTTTGTAAAGCCTCGGTCAATTATTAATTGTTAGACATGACATATTTTAATTACAGGAATTTACTAACACACAGGAAACGTTAGAAGAGTGGAGTGAATATTTTGAAATTTATGATTATACCCAGGTCGCTGATATATGAATGAGACTGATACTGATTCGGCAGTGCCAACGTACAATGAATCCATTGCCATAAATAAGATTGTATGGCCAAAATAAAGTTTAAAAAATGGAAAGGTTTCTACGTTCGAGACGCCTACTGGTTTTTGAGCAATTTATGCTGAAAAGTCGAAAGGTTTCCGTCATATTGGAGACGCGTAGACATGGTACCTCTGTATAAACGAGAAATAATCCGCGCATGGATTAGAGGGTTGTTGTTGTTTTAATATCTTTATTGTAGGATAAATTAAAAATAAATTAGAATGAAATTAATTATAGTGTTACAAAGGTGGACTTATCCTTAAAAGAGATCTCTTCCAGCCAACTCAGAGCTATTGACAATATAACATATATAGGTGAGAGAATAAAATACACCAATTCACTACGACACTATTATAAATTTCATAAATGAATAATAAATTTAAATACGATAAAAGTGACGTACATGAACTTTTCTTAATACATATTACGAATTTATACATAAACAAAACAATAAATAATGATGAAAAAGATATATATATATTAAAAACAAAGGCTAAAACAAACACACATGAGATACATTCTAAGGCATGCATCCAAAAATACTCATAATTCACTAGTCCATGTTTTTGATTCGGAATTTGAAGAAATCTATGGAGGGAGCCAATCTAACTTCTATCACGAAGGTATCACGAAGATGAATAAATAGTCTCTTTTAGGTAAGAAGGTGCAGATGGATTAAATAAAACATTAACAGGTAAGCTAAGAATGTCGATCTTCCTACGATCTATGATCATTAACCAATTGAGACGATTACGGTACTACGGCACGTGATCGTATTTACGCAATCCAAAGATGAAGGGTTGTAGTCTTTCCAAGTACCATAGCAAAGAAAAGAGAAGGGAACTAGCCAACAACATCTTAGTTTGCAACGGTAGAAGAAATTGCAGTCGTCGGAGTGAATGGAGAGATGAGAAAATCCTACGGCTGACTTCATTGCTATGCGGGGCCCACGACAGAGTTGGGTCAATAATAATTCCCAAATTAGAGACAGTTGAAGAAAAGAACTGCACTAATTGCGTCAGTGTCAAAATATTTATTTTTAATACTTCTAGTGATTCTTTAATGTCGTTCTTTCTTTTCTTTATTTTCGTTTGTTTAATAACCTGAATAATATATTGTGAAGTTGTAGATCACAAATATAATAAAGTGAGTGGCTTATAAAATAAACATTCCAATGAAACCAAGGTACCAACAATACAATTTATACCTGCAATTCATTGACTGGCCGACACCAAATAAGACATCAAATTATCAGACAGTATCTAGCAATACCTGTGTGCTACGAACATATAAGGCATCTATGTTAGGCTTTGGTGGACTTAGGCTACATCATGGTATTCCATACCTGTCTCAGTGCTTGGTACGACTGTAACGCGGAACTGTTTGATTTCGATTTGGCTGTCATACATGTTGACGACGACGCAACACTGGCGTTCACAGGATCAGGCATGAATTTCTATAACTCCGACATAGATGTTACTGTACGACGATCGCCATTATGTCCAGCCAACACTATCTTGCCATCACCACTTGTCTAGCAGCTTTTGATGCCTAGCGATTTGCGAGCTTCTACGAACACTCCATGTCTAGTGACACTGGTCAAGAACTCCGATAGCGTGAGACCCGTGCCCTTTAATTATTTTTTGGCTGCCCAGGCATAGTTACGTGTGATTTGATCCTGGAGACGGATCAGAACTGGGCGTAGTCTATCGTCAGTGGTACTTTTGCCCAGCTTCATACATGTAATTACTGCTTGAGGACTTAAGTTCCGAACAAGTAATTTTTGCACAAATTACAAAAATTTTGCACCAAATCCACGACCTGATCCACAGCTACACCATGAAGCAGGAACATATTGCACCTTGATCTCATCTCAAGGTTGACCAAATTTAAGAGAATCAACCCTATTTGCAATTTGAGGCTTGATATAAAAAGATAAAGATAAAAAAAGATAAAAATTCTTTATTTGCCATTGGGCCCTCGCGGGCACTTAGACACGTCTTACAGTTTTTGAAATATAATCTTATTGTATCTTATTTAATTCTCTTTTTACTTTTTCCTTTTTTTTATCTACTAGCATTTCGGAAATGACCATTGGCTAAGAAGAAATGCCGAAAGAAACTTGCCAATATAGGTCTCTTTTAAAATTGTCAATTAGATATTACAAAAACAAAAAAAAATCATAAGCATATACAAGCATGTACAATAATGTTATCAAATAGTAAAATTAAAGATTATTAAGAACAGGTAGTCTGTGCTGAATTATTTCCAGACATCTTTGTCAGTTATATATTCATCAATTCTATAATAAGCCCTTCTACAGAGAGTATTTTTAATGTACTTTTTGAATACATTGTCAGGAAATGACAGAACTGTTTCAGGCAACTTATTATAAAATCGAATACAATTTACAAGAAAAGATCTGCCAGTCCTAGCAAGCCGATGTACCGGCATACACAACTTATAGCTTTCCATATCAACGACTTAAAAGACTGGAACACGAGTGCGAGCGACGTATCAGGAGGAGGACTATGACCGAGGGAATCTTCAAAAGATGACATCTTTGTATTAAATATTTCTGTAATTTCGTAAATAAATGTGTGAAAATGATATCAACTTAATCCAAATTGTGAAAGATTACAAAATTTGCTACTAAACTGTATAATTAAGGTAAGAATGATAGAGAGCTGCTGTACATGTGTAGTTTCTTTCACTACCACCTAAAAAAGGATCAAAAGTTTGATCAGGGTGATGCCGTGTACTGTAATATTAAACCTTTTTTAAGAATAATATGTTATATATAATATTTTCTTAGATTGTCTCTATTAACTCTATGATAGGTCAGTTATCATAATTTATTTGTAAAATTTTTTTTTTTTAATTAAAGATTTTAGACGATCAAGTAGAAAACTAGGCAGTCTGGAGGAGGTTCTAATAAGAAAACATACTGTGCACCGCGTCTGAGACCACCAGTCCCTGCTGTGTTGGTTACGCGATGAACCATCGGCATATTTCTCTCTTTTCCGAACCCGTGAATCTCCGGACACTTAATTAACCAAATATATTTAAATACCTCCAGCCCCTGCTGTACATTACGGCGGCTGGCAACTACACCGCTGCGGTGTTGGACCGCAAGGCGGTCCCGATCGATTCCTCTAACTTCTACATCGGGATCTACGTGCTGGCTGGTACATTGACGTGCCGTGTTCAGTCGTCGGCCCACTATAGCCGGCGGCCACTTAGTGCATTCACCAGTGATACAATCAGTGATATTTGGGTTAGACAATTTTAAAAATCGCGAGTTCCTAAAGACCGTCTTTAGCCGAACTTTTAGTTAACCTTTTTTTATATATATAATAAACTGTAAATAATAGCCCAAAATAAATTTGTAACTCTTTTTAGTACTACCTTTTCTTTTACCTAATAACATAACAGTACTGAGTATCACATTCATGTTTCATCAGGCCGAATATTCGGCATTCGGCCGGTGGCCGAATATACTATTTGTCGCATCACCATATAATATATAAAAAAAAAATAGTACAACCAAATTAATACAAATTTCTAAATCGCATATTGAGCATCGCTAGATTTGACTTGGTATCACAATTAATTTCCTGTCATCTGTCTCGCGTTGGTAAATTGTTACAGTATGTAGTATTTGTGTATTGTTATACCATTAACGTTTTCAATGTGGATATTAAAAAATACTTACTGTTGTTTGTGGCAATGTACGTTTTCTTCTTTTTTTAATGTTGCTAATGTAAATGGTAACTAAGTAGCTAGCAACCTTAGATTTTTTTCTCACCTCGCTGTTTCGAGTGATTCAGGAGTAAGGTATATTACTTTGTCTAAGTATATTTTTCATGTAAGTGACATTTTATATTTTAATGAGAAAAAAAAAGAGACAGAGAAGAAGCATTTACTATTGTTGGAGATCATTATTGTTCATTATTTAGACATCGAAATATATCCATTTTAATTAAATAAACCGTACCTAATTGAGCGCCCTAGTTAAATCTACATATGAATTAGCACAAAAAATTGTTCAATGAAATATAATTTTATTAGTTACTGTCAAAAATTCTCATACTACCTTGGTACTGCATTCGTTTCCATACAATATCATGACCCTATTAATATATATGATACATTAATCATCGATAGGTAACTAAGTCAAAATATGGTACTCGTAGTATAGGTACGTTTGTGAAAACGAAAAGCGGTAACAGAGTTACTAAACTGTAGGGGTACTGTTTAGTAATTCTTTTACCACTCAGCATGAGTAATCTTATGGTTTACAACGTGCAACAAAGTAATACGTTGTTACATGAATAAATTATATATAGATCTATACAATACGTAATAAGTACCCAATGTCAAATATATAGCAATAGCTATAAATGTACTGCTAGGATTAGTGCATACGAGAATGTGGTATAATGAACAGAGGCTCCCGTAGCAAAAACTTAGTTAGATGCAGAGGTCGGATGCCGTCTCGCCAGCCAGCTTCCTATGGCTTTAATGAAACCACATCATAACATATCGTGTTATGTTATTACGAGAGTAGAATTCCAGCTCCACAGAAAATTTGCAGTCTGCTCTTAGATGAATATTAAACTCAGTTTCGAACAGTTATGAAGAACGAGACGGAAATGAAAATTTAGTAAATAATACTATTGATACCATTCGTATTAATTTGCAAACATATATGTCTAGGTGTCTAACTATATGTTCACGCTATGCCCCTTATGAGGTAGGCAGTAAGAATCGATCGCAACAATACGTTTTTACACATCTCATTCGCTTTTTTAACATTCGTAGCTCTCTTCATGCACGCTCACTAGTTATAATAAATACTTCTGACATTCTTCTGATAAAACATGATAATTTTGGTTATGGTGGGTGAGTCTCGAACATCATTGTTTAATCCCACATTCCAGCTATATAACCTCGTGCGGAGCATGCCTTTACTTGTCTTAATACTGACACTCTCTTTCTTGCGTTACGAAAGCAGTCAGCAATCGCTACTCCGCAGCTTTTGAGTAATTCCCGCATTTAGTCTAATTTCGTATTGCCCAAGCTATATCCAGCTACTACTTCCATAAGTTAACATTGGGATTAGCACCGTGTTATAGCCTATATTTTATAAAATCCATTACAGAATTTCTAACAAAATCAAAACAAACACTTTTGATCGCCCGTCTCCATTTAAACATGGGAATATCCATAAGGTGTTTGATATAAGGAGATTTTCTTTTTTATTTTCATATGAACGTAAATCAGCCTCGCATCCCAATTCATTTATTCAGATTTTCGCATATAATTCTTTTCATTCCCTTCAAAATCCAAAATGTCCAAACGTACCTATTTTTGTAACGAGAATGATACTATTTTCACGGGATATTTTTTTAATAGGATTACGTTGTTAAGGAAAATGCTCATGACTAAGTTGATGTAAAGAAAAGTTAATACTTTCGCCATCCACGACGATGGAAACACATCTTAAGAAGTTAGGTAATTACATTTTAGAACATAATATGAGAAGGCTTTAGAAAGCGCATCGTTTCGCTGCATACGAGATGTTCAAGTTAGAGAATTTCATATAAGTATCTGAAGAAAACAGAGAACAGTTTGAATTATAATCATTACGTTGTCAGCTGTTAGTTATTAATTAAAAACCAAACTTGTGATTAAATAACAAATATAAATCGTATTTATAAAACTCACAACTTCTTTTCCTTATCATATTATCTTTGCAGTATTTTGAAGTTGTAGTATATTACTGACCAAAATGGGTCAGTGGTTTAGAGGAGTACGATTACGTAGAAATTGAAGAGAACGATGAAGGAGGACGTGGAAAAGGAAGAACTTCTAGATTAGAGTAGCAGTAGGCTAGAAGGAGCTGGAAGAGAGAAAAGGGGATGAAGAGGGGATGAGATATATGTTAATCTGTTGATTTTTTCTTTATAGTTTATCTTGATGAGCTCGGTGGCGCAGTGGTGAATGACGCGACTTTAACACCAACGCTCGTGGGTTCGATTCCCACACAGGAAAAACATTTGCGTTCATGAACTTGTCTGTTTATCATGATCTGTGTATTTTTAAGAGTAAGAGTACATCAAAGTAGCCCGTCTGGGGAAGTATCTCCACCTCACAGAAAACGGCAGCCAAATAACAACCCCTTAGAGAGTTGTTGTGTTCCTGCGTGGTAAATGAAGTCACCAGTAAACTCCTAAGGAGTTGCTGTGTTAGCAGCAGCGATGGCATCGCGCGAGCGTATTATGCTTAATGTATTGCAAGCGTTCATAGGCTATGGTAACCGCTTTACATCAGGTGAGCCGTATGCTTATATCCCTCCCGACGTTGTATAAAAAAATCTTATTTAACAACCTTTTAAAACTTTGAAGAAAGGCTGTTTTAATATTTGGAAGAAAAAGTGAAATCTCTTCAAACGAGCTCCCACGGGTCGGCCAATTTATACATAAAACAGTAAAGGACACTGTCAAAATTCAGTGTCCTTTACTGGGTTATGAACTAACATTATTCTCATGTTTAGCAATTATCAATAAACATACACAAATAAATGTAATTATGTGTCCCAAAGAACGTCCGAAAACCGCGTGCACGAATCCGGTTCGTACTTGACGAACGCTATTTTATCGCTCGATCGACATTTTCTTTCCGTCGCACGCACGATTCGACTTTCGCAATGTTGGCGCTGGAGCTGTCACACGCAATATTGTATATGAAAGAAACTACTTTAATGGATTCCCGTCTCCCAGATTATTGCTCCCGATACGCGACTGTATCAATTTTTTACGCTGTCAAATATGAATAGAGGTGGAACGAGATTTCCATATCGTTGGAATGAATTTTCGGTGCTATATGTTGTGTGGTTTAGAAACACGAGTAACTTCAATGATTTCAAACGAAATAACAATAGTCTCGGCATCTTCTTGGAAATCGACAATTGAAAAAAAAGGAAAGCTCTTTTCTGAAGTCATTTTTATACAAAGTTGAGTCTGTCCTTTTATTCTGTGAATAAATATGACAATACAAAGTATACAAAGTTGTTGTGTTCGTGCGTAAACTGCGTGTGAGTGCGGTTACCAGTAAGCTCCCAAGGAGTTGCTGTGTAAACAGCAGACGAGGCATCGCGCGAGTAATATATAATACGGCTACGGTAACCGCTTTACATCAGGTGGACCGTATGCTTGTATGCCTTCCGACGTAGCATAAAAAAAGCTGCTCATCTCGGCTGAGGTAACTTCAGATTGCATACCGATTGGCGTACCGTTGCTGGGTTGGGCAGCATTTAGGAAACTTCGACAGTTCCTCAAGGCACATACGCCAATGCTTGAACATCAAAGTCTGAAAATCAAGATTTTTAATATCGAGCTAGTACACAGGTTGAAAGTTATACAACAGACGGAGAGAGCTGTATTTTTGGTTTCAGGAACGACTGGAGGCTGGGCATATCCGCTGAGTCAGGGACAGCAGATACAGAAGGAATATTCTAGGAAGACTACGTATTGAACGATGGGGTGTTTGATAACTTTCATTCTATATGCATCTCAAATGAGCAGTGGAAAATATAGAAACAAATATTAATCCACCAGTGCCTAAGTGATAACGGGCTTGTGCTAATGCCCTATTACACTGTGATATTTATAACTTGCAAGTTCTCACTAGTTTCCTGGTGGCCTGGTGGTTTGGCAGAAAGATAGAGCTCGGGGAGAGAATAAATATTCGTATTGACTTAAACTTTTTGACATACGCAAATATGAAAGGCGAATATGAATAGGCGGCCCCCACCGCCGCATGCAATTAATCTCACACCGACGAGTGCGGATCGGTGCGCATCGCCTCTGGGGGACGCCCTAATCCGCGCGCCAGTACGGTTTCCATGACATATCGAGTATTGTATTTTGTATGTACCACTAGGATAAACCTTTAGGCAGATGTACACACTAATAAAAAAATAAAAAATGATAACTTACTTTAGCCCCTCAACACGTTTTTGAAACGTGCTTATTTGTAATTACACATTTAGAGTTATTTAAGATATTTCCTTTTGGATCAGGGTGTATCCATGTCGTTTGGTTATTCATGCACATAGTACAACTTCGTTTCATAAAAATCTTCGTTACGTAACATGTCAAGAAGGCACAATAATTGTCTGCCTGGATGTAAGAAACAACCACATTATTGCTGACATAAACTGTTTTTAATGCATTAAAAATTTATTAAATATAAATTTTAACATGCCTTCCCTCTAAATATAAATTAATTTGACTATTGTGAATCTGATTGCACATATTGTATGAAGTATTTTCATCATTTATTTATTGTTCGTGTTCAAATTTCATCTAAAGTAAAGACATACCACTTTATTTAACTGTTTATTCTCGTATAATAATAACCATGTATAAAGATAACTTTAAATTGGTTCTATTACAATAATTAGCACGCTCATTATAAGCGCAACACGTTTATACGACATAAATTATAAAATATATTTTTATTTTTTACCGTGTTTGCTACAAGTAAAGAAAATTTATTTTAATTAAATCCTGTCGGATGGTAACCAGATCCAATATGATACAGATAATCCTTGTTTCACGATTTCAAAGACGACTAATATTGACGATGCATTGATATCCGTGGGGATAGATGCATTGCAAGACAAGACATCGTAGGTACATATTTTTATCTTCACTCTTCTTTAATAACTTTAATCACAAGTTAACGAGCTGCCTTAAAGATTTTAGCTGTAATCCTCCCGTGGGTAGACAGGACAATATTAAATTACCGCATCACATTTCTAACACGTTTCTAATTAAATTTCACACTTGGGAATTTGGCTGGTCGTTAAATTGTACATCCCTTTCGGTTTTCACACAGCTGTTATAGCAATTTTATTGCGTCGGTATTAAAAATAATGAAAATGGGTTTACTTGTAAAATACAGAGCACTGAGCTGAGCTATCTTTGCTTGAATCAATTTAATGGAACATGTAAGTTTCTTGTCCATAGCCTGACAATTTTTTTAAGCTTTTCTGAGCTGTATACCACAGTACGCATAATGTATAAGTAGGGATGACGTCAAAGAAATGTCAAAAAGCGTAGTACTCACACTGAAAGAAGCAGCTACACGACTTTAAGCGAAGTTCGCAGTCCAGTCAGTCGCTGCCGGTACTTCGAGTTGAGCATGTATAATAAATGACGACTATCACTCTAATGTGATCGCTAGTAATAGTAAAAAAGAGGGCTAAGTGAGCAAGTCGGCCTACTGTTACATGTCTCTATTATGTTTTTATTCGATACCTGTACTTTTAGACAATTCATATTTACCAAACCCTCGATTGAAGAGGAGTGCTCAAAACGTAGACAGAGTAATGAATGCCCCAGAGAATAATAAGCTAACAAAAGAAAATCGTTATTTGTTTTCCGTATTTCTTTCCCTCGGCGGCGGATCACATCATTATTCTGTTGATGGTTCGGTTTTAGGTCAGCTACAAACTAAGATATTGTAACAAGTGTATAAACCTAATGCGTTTAAAATAATATTGATCACTGACTGAAATTATTATATTAAATTTATCATTTGTATGTGTAAACGAGATCAGCACATTGCAGTAGTAATACTAGTTTTCGAAGAACATGTGTACTGAAGGTTTTTAACTAACATCAAGAAGTTAGCATATGTATAAAGCGGTAGATTAAAAGAAAATGTTGACACGTTAAACAAAGGCAAATGAATTGTTGAGGAAATTAAAATTAAAAAAAAAATGTTATAAATGTATGTGGGTACAATAACATGTATAGTCGACATCGCCTGTAAAATATTTTGCACTGTGAGTTTTCCTACTCTACTCACATACTTCTGATACACATGTCTCACATCAGTCAAAAGAATTTTAAATGTGCTTCGACACGCTGCTTTACTGCAAATTGACGGATATAAGGTCTTATATTATAATACATATGTATTTTAAATATCCTTTCAGGCTTCATAGTTACTGAGAGTTTAAACAATATTAACTAATTGGTATATAATAGGAGGTTTTGTGTTTTTTTTTTGTTTTCTGTTACTTGAGGAAAATTATTCCTTCACGCATTTTTCCATTTCCAAGATACCAAAGTACTGTACAGCACTGTCTACACTCTTTGAGTAATAATTCTAACCCATATTGTTTCCACCTTGAAAACCTTGGCTTGAAATCATGAAAGTAGAAAAATGGACAATTAAAACTAACATATTCCTAACAAGTTCTTATTCCTTCTATTAGTTAGTGTGTACATACAGTAATGTAGGCACTACACGAGGGCACGAATTACATACTCCAATATGCTGCTCAACAACGTGTTTATAGGACCCAAATAAACCAATTAATAAACAATTTACGTGTTACGCTGTTTAATGTGTCTAGTGATAAGCACCTCGACGCAATCTAGGTATTCCTAAAATAGGCATAGCTAACGTAATAATTGTCTAAGTAAAGAAATATATTTTAGGCTCAGTATTCATTTAATAATATTTAGTTAAATCTCTTATAAATAGTTTGAAACAAAAAATAACAATTTTAGCTTGAATAATAATTGATGGATATCATTCAATTAAATCTATGTGCAATAAAAAGTTGATAAACATATATTCGTTTTGTCATAGACAAATACATAAACGCAAACCTTTTACATTTAAATCTGTATTACAAAAGCAATAAACTGAAAATTTTACAACGCAATTGCCGCGTTTGTGATAAACCTTATTCTTTTTTTCCCATTCCACTCGGTGTAGTAATTAAAGATAAATATAATATAAAACGCTTCACTTCACCAGTATCTCCGCTTTGGCTTTGTCTATCTAAATGGACCTGTGTTGATAGATTGTCAACCATTGTTTTCTTAATCCGAACGACGCTGGAGGTAAGGATAAATGATTTATAAGTTGCTGCGAGCTTAACGAAACAATGAAAGTACGGGGAAATATTGCCTTGTTAAAAATATTCCAGTTTGAATTGATCCATTGTAATATTGTTCGACTTTGTAGGAAAATATCTATTTTATTATTTATATTTTTCTTTCGTTAATCGATGCTGAAGTAATGTTTGAACTAGACGATCAGCCCATACTTCGTCTGGGTATAACTCTCTTCCGATTGTTAGGTAGATTTTATACTTTCTATTGTAGTAAGAGGATATATAAAAGGAGTAACAAATTCGGAAAAGGCGCCATTGTCTAATTATTATCTAAATAATAGAGTTAGTGTAATTTTATTTCAGCCACTTAGTGTGGCTAGTTCCCACCTACTGCTGTTAGCAAATGATTTATGGAGCGTGGATATTATGAAATAAGCACATGAAAGTATTATAATGTAAGTATATTATCAAAGACCTTGACCGATTTCACGCTAAACATGTTAAGTTTAGCAGTAAGTCATACAGGGACAGGCTCCAAAATAATTGTCAAAAATGCAAGAATAAAATAAAAGAGGTATTTTGAAACATTCAGTAAATAGGTATATATCTTTGTATTATATAATCTTTAAATTTTAATGTATCTAATTGTACTGAGCGCGTGATCTCAGCATACTGCAGATAAACCTCAATGTTATGGTGATGAAATAAATAAAAAAAAAAATGCGCCCACCACCGCTGCTCATACTGCATGTAGTTGCTGTTAAATATAGCGAACAATCGCAAATACGACCCCGTTAGTCAAGGCAGAAGCGATGAGAGCAGCCACAGCATTCCTCTACTCTAGTTAAAGTAAAAGGCCTGTCTGTTTTTGAAATAATATGGAGCATGGAAGCTATAGTAAACCCAAGAAGATGAACTTGACAAAATACTATACTTTAAGACAAGCAATTGTCGTAGTTGTAAGTGCTGAGATATAATTAGTTAATATTATTAGTAAAGATTTGGTTACTATCTCGCTTTATCAACTTACCTGACACATATCTAAAATCAATTTGTTGAATATACGAACTGAGTTCATATAACGCGAGGGTTGCTCGACAATTTGTTTTTCATGAACAAATTGTAATAATATTTTACCGATTGTTTTTTACATTTTTTTTGATCCAAGATTAAACTAGACCATGGATACGCCATCGTCTGCAGAATTCTATAAACATGAGACTTTCATACAATTATACCTCATTTTTGTCTATTTGGGACGGATGTTTAAAAACATATTTCTAGCAAAATAAAAAGCAAATCGCATATTTACAATTATTAAATTCATGAAAGGAGTGTTAAAAGATATTAAACATTTAACAGCTTCATATATTTTATGTATTATCACTATGCATTCATTATAGATCCTCATAAAATTGTTGATGTACAAACTAATAATATGTGCTATTTGGAATAAAGGTGAAAGTACATTGAAAATATATAGATAATTGAGAATTGGCTAGAAATGATTGATTTTTGGCCATTGCTTGTGCAGACTATAATAAGTTTGAGATATTTAAGGCGACATATAAGAAGCTTGATATGCATGTATATATTTGAAAGACATAGTTATGTAAAACAAAACCAACCCACAAATTGAGCTAAGTACGGAAAGTGATCCCAAGATATGTGTTTTATTTAATTATAAAAAGACTTAGGCTGTTTAACAACTTTTAGTATGAAAATTGTAATATCACAAACTTGTCAACAACCAAGGTCACTTTCAGAATGCACAAACATTCATGACACTTAATAGTTCTTCATTCGATTTGTTGCGCAAACTAGAACCATACGACATGGTTAATTTTAGATCAATATACTTAGGAGGTAACAGAGGCATGCCATTTGGTTCTTGTTTGCATAATAACGATTACGAGTTCATTACGAAAGATAGTTAATTAAAAAGAACTAACATGCTTGGTTTTACAAATTATTTTTTTTTTGTAATTTTAGATTGATGACTTTTATGTTTTATATATTTAAAAATTGTGTACAATTTTATTAAGGAGTGGGAGCAATTAAAGAATGTTTGAGGTCGAACTCACTATCAACTTTAAAGCCAAAGTGAACTGCATATGGCGCACCCTGTCGGTAAACAAAGGGGTTAACAGAGCACAAAGGACTGTTTGTGGAAATAAGTAAGAGCTGAGGAAGCTGCGAGGAATAATAACATGCGAGCGACGCTTTTTGTATTGCAAGCGTCCATAGGATATAGAATACGGTAGATTATCAATAGCATAGATATATACTCGTACATATATACGTACATATCATCACGCCTGTCCCCATTGGAGTAGGCAGAGACTATGGAACGTCAGGTTCACCGATCTAAATATACCTCTCTCGCCTCTTCCACACTCATCAACCTCTTCTGGCATGCTCTTAGGTTTCGGGTGCTATTAATTTGGCTCACTATGACATCAGCTATTTGATCTAAATGTGTGCGTATAGGGCGTCCCCTGCCGATATCTCCACTCACTCTTGCTGGATATACTTCTTTCGTAAATCTTTTTTTATCATCGATTCTTTCCAAATGTCCGAACCATCTCAGCATATCCTTTTCAAATTTTGTCCCTACATCATCTTTCATTCCACACTGTTCTCGTATCGTGCTATTTCTTACTCTATCAACCATTCTAAGTCCACACATGCTCCTTAGCGCTCTCATTTCAACGGCGATGACCCTACTTTCATGCTTCTTCTGCTATACCCATGATTCACTATCGTATGTCAATGTATACTCGTATATACGAGTATATCGTAGCCCCGTACTTGTTTAGCATATGACGTAATATAAAAAAGTTACTTTTTCACAATTTCAGAGATATATAATTATTCGCACTAATATATAAAACACAAATGTTACTATGTTTATCAATTATTCACGGCGAAAGCTCTAAAAATAATAGTACTTGACCGGTAATTTGCGCCCTAGAGAAGAATATCGGATGCTTATTATCGCCATAAAATATAATCTAGCGGACAAACCCGCTGATAAAGGCTAGCACTACAACATTAAAACAAAATCAACACTTTCGTAACATACCCAATAAATATTACATGACACAACCAGTCACAGCAGGTGCTTCTTAAGTCTGTTTCTCTCTAAATACGTGCTATTTAAGTGTGTATTCTCCCTAAGTACTACCTACAACCGTCAGAGCGACGTAAAATAAGCAATTTCCTTTGTATCAAGCAAGGTGTTCGTTTATGCCCCGGTTTACGATTTGTTTGAGCACGCGGCGTCGCGTGGCGGGAGGGGTTTAAAATCGAGTTTAAAATCGAATTTAAAAACTAGTATCAATAAAGGAGAGCGTCGTAAAGTCTGCACTTTCGTTGGACGACAATGTTTTGAGAACTGCATATTTCATGCATTAGCTGTCGGGAGATTAGTTTTTTTTTTCTTTTTAACATTAATTCCTAAGCGGTCTTTATATGGTTTTAAATGTTACCTGCATTTTTCTTCTATTGCCGTATTATGTTTTTTTAATTCCTTTTTTTTCATACATATTAGCGATTAAGGCTACAAAAATCTACAGCTAAATTACTTACTAATGCAGCGAGTGTATATATAAATGGCCAAATTCCTCAGGTTTTAGCTACAGGTATAACTTTCAGTATATTTATAGATAAATCAGATGCTAATTCTTAAGCAGCAGCGTATGAATTTGGCGAGCTCGTTGGCACAATGGTGAAACGCGATATTACGTTACATTGATACTAGGGTTCCATTCTCAAACGGGATAAACATTTGTGCGCATGACGATGTTTGTTTTTCTTAATCTGGGTGTTTTTAAGAGAGGTAGGGCGCATCAAAATAACCCATCTGAGGAAGTACTTCTACCTCACAAAAAAAAAACGGAGACAAATAACAATTCCCTAGAGGGTTGTTTTATGTGCATGTGAGTAAGGTCACCAGTAAGCTGCTAAGGTAAGCTTGCTGTGGTAGAAGCAGAGGTGGCATCAAGCGAGTGATACCTAAGTTATGGCAAGCGTTCATAGGCTACGCTAACCGCTTTATATCAGGTAGGCCGTATGCTTGTATACCTCTCGACGTATAATAAAGCACTATCAACAACGTCAATGTAAACATAATATCCTTTAGAATAAGTTCTAGTAAAGTTTTTCATTTCATTATCATCCTCACCTACGCTTTTTGATACGTTAAGAATCGATCTATCTCTTCTTTCCACTTTGATCAGTAGCGTTTCTACTGGCTCAGTGATATATTTAACTTAATCTTTTTTTAGGGGCTTGTACATGAATTTATTTTTTAATCAACTTCATTTTGCTTTTTATAGTCTTCGTTGATTTAATTAGTTGCTATTCTTCAATAAATTGGTATACTAATCAATGGTACTATGAAAAATATGCTTAACGTGAGGTATTCTGTAACTACAATAATTATCTGCTGCAATAAACATAAGAAAAATTCATCAATGGTCAAAACGGTTTTTTTAAATACATATATTTTTGACGAACTCGGTGGCGCAGTGGTGAAATGCGCTGTTACGCTACTTTGGCACCAACGCTCGTGGGTTCGATTCCCACACAGGACAAACATTTGTGTGCATAAACATGTCTGTTTGTCTTGGTCTGGGTATTTTCTATGTATAATAAATATGTATTTACAAAATAAAATGTATTTACGTATGTTTATCAGTTGTCTAGTACCCATAACACAAGCTTCGCTTACTTTGGGGCTGGATGGCGCTGTGTAATTTGTCCGACAATATTTATTTATTAATTATTTATTTATTTATTTCTGTAGCCGAATATAATCGAGAATTTTAACTTATACTGCCAAAAGTATTCAAAATAAAGTGTCACGTGGATATAAATACTATATTAAACTAAAATAGTTCGAAGCGTAGAAACAGCTCGCTTTAAACACTTTGCTTGTCTCTCCACCGTATTCCCTGAACCTTTACCTGTACGTGCAATATTTACCATTCAAGGCTTCCTTCAGCTCAAGATCAATAAACAGAAGTAGGATGAAGGGATTTTGATGCTGATTAACACCAAATATTTATTAAAAAAGAACCTTAATTTGGGATAAAAAACAGAACACATTCTAATTGTGTGCTAAACTTCATTTAAATCCGCAATTGTTTGAGCCTAATGTGGGTAGTTTTTGTATGTTGCACGTACAAATATACAAAGAATTTTTTTAATAAAAAACGTTTTAGGGCTATTGCTCTTCTAATATAGCCAACTTCCGAAAAAGCTTATAATCAGCCACTATGTTGAATGTTTGTGGGCCTGGACCTGGACTGTGCTCCAGTCTCTCCAGGTGTGCTGCATTAATTATAGGTATATCGAAGTGTTGAGGAGTATATAGGTATATGAAAACGCGATCATGTCAATCCGACTACAGAATCAGAGCATTTCGTGCTAGTTTAGTTAGAGCCTATCCAATTACAGAGAGGAATGAGACGGGTAGACCTTGTTTTTTCGGAACTGTTCACAGCTTCGTTGGTAGATGATTCAAGCTACTTAATTGGAATACAGCATCAATATCAACGGCGATGTATATCCCTTACCTTTAATTTTTCGATGATATTAGTAATCATGGTGGAATCGCTGGACGACTTAAACACAGCACTCGAAAATCTCGACAGAGCATTCCAACGAGTGGGTCTTAAGATGAACATGGACAAAATAAAGATTATGTCGAAATGTTGTACCCACTACAGTTTCAGTTGGAAGCTCGGTTTTCGAAGTTGTTGACGGGTATGTCTACCTAGGACAAACAGTCCAACTAGGTAGTTCCAATTTCAAGAAAGAGGTTTCTCGGCGATTCCATGTCAGATGGGCAGCATTTGGGAAATAACGAAAGATTTTCTATTACAAAATACATCAATGTTTCAAGACTTAGTCCTCGACTAGTGTGTGTTGCCAGTGATAACTTACGACACATAAACATGGTCCCTTAACATGGGACTCAAACCGAAGCTCAAGGTTGCACAGCATGCGATGAAGAGAGCTATTCTTATAGTTTCTCTACGATACGATTCAGAAATGATGTACAATCAAACGGATATACATCCGTAGCAGCTAGAGTTACCGACACGTGGTTCTAAGGATCAGCGAACGGTAGATCACGTTGCTCGGAAAACCGATGGCCGTTGGGGCGGAAAGTTTCTAGAATTGAAATCACGAACCGGAAAACGCAGCGTAGGACGGCTCCTACACGATGGACCGACGATCTTGTGAAGATTGCAGGTAGCCGTTGTATGCAGGTAGCAGCACAGGACCGATAGCTTTAGAAGTCTTAACAGGAGGCCTATGTTCATCACTGGATATCCTTCGGCTGATAACATAAATAATGAGATATACCTAGTCTTGCCAAAAATTTTCTATTGCAAATAACATTTATTACTTTTACAGTATGTTAGTTTACTAAATAAATATAAAACAATTTCAAATATAAAAAGCTTATTCGAAGTGGTCTCCATTGGCTGCCATAGAGTCATTTAAACATTGAGGCCAGTTATCAATAGAAGCACGCACTCTTTCCATGGGAAAATTCTTCACTGCCAATCGTACCGATTGTTTTAGGGACTCCAAATTATCATGGCGTTTAGAGCAAGCCGTACTCTCTAAAACTGACTATACATTATAATTTAATCCTATAGATTAAGATCGGTACTAGACGACAGCCAGTCTTCAGCTCTGATGAAGTCCGAAACGTTCGTTTCCAACCAAGACTGCGTAGACCGAGCTTTATAACCCGGTACCGAGTCTTGCTGGAAGGACCATTCTTGGTTATTGAACATGGTGTTGTTAAGGGGTTTCACTACCTTCTCAAAAATGGTATCTTGATACACTTGTGCCGATGTTTTGATATCTTTTTCACAAAAGTATAGCTGAGTCACTCCTTCATAGCTAATACCCCACCAAACCATCACTGAAGTCGGATAGTGCCCACGTTGCACTCTGTCGACTAATTGGGGAGCTTCCTTAGAGCTTTGAGCATAAATACGGTCATTTTGTTTGTTAAAATTTTGCTCAATTGTAAAAAAATTCTCATCCGTAAACAAAATTTTTTTGTGACTTCCCTTTGCGTACCGCTTCATTAGTTGTTTCGATTTTACCACCCTATTCTTTTTAAATTATCAGTTAAGAAATGACCAGTACGTCTCTTATAGGCTGCAAGTCCTAAGTCATCTTTTAAAATACGCGACATGGTTCTAGGTGCTATCTTCATCTCCCGAGATACAGGATTTCTTCGAATTCTTTCCCTTACAGCTTTGACCACCTTTTTCGTACGAACACTTCGTGGACGGCCAGATCTTTTCCTGTCACAGACAGAGGAGGTCTTATTGTACCTATTAATAGCCCGGTACACAAACATTTTACTAATACCAAGCGTATGGAGAGTTTTAAAAATTGCATTTGGCTCCATACCTACTTTGTGTAATGCAATCACAGCGATTCGGTTCTCTTTATCACCCCACTCCATTTTAACATCGCAAAATATTGTACAATGTATTGGCGCCAAAATGAGAAAACTGAATAAACAATCATATAAAAATTACAGATTCCAAATTCAAGTGTAATATTTTGTTTATTTTTAATTGTAACAGTATTTATGGCCAGACTAAGTATATAGATATATATAATCTGTGCTATAGCTTTCATTTGATATCAGAGCTCCTATGATAATCGGCGGCATGCACCAGGTACCAGCCCGCCTGGGGAAGTACCTCCACCTCACAGAAAACCGGAACAAAATTACAATTTCTAGAGAGAAAACTCCCAAAGAGTTTTTGTATTAGCAGCAGGGGTGGCAACGCGCGATATTATGTGATTAAATGAATATGAATATTTACCCCTATACTACAAGCGTTCATAGGCTACCGTAATTAGTTTACATTGAATGGGTCGAATGCATATGTGTCTTCTGACGATATATAAAAAATATAAGGTAAATTACTACATAGCTGTATAATTCACTATGTAGTAACCTCTAACCTCTAGAGATCAATAGCTCACAAATTGAGCTGTAATCCTAGTTTTTCGAAGGTACAATTTCGGTTCTGCGGTACAGAATAGGTGAATCAAAATACCCCGAATGCTTCGTAAAAGACTGTAATTTCAGTCGGAGCACATACACTTGCGAGCTAAAAAACGAGCGAGTGAGTACGTGAGATGAATGAGACGCGCGTCGGACTGACGGACAGTGTATACTAATCTTTATCTCTAACAAACAGTGTGTACTAATCTTTATATCTGTCTGGTCCCGCATTGTTAACAGTGGAGGTGGTTGAAAATCGTTAAATTTGTGACATTTAGCTTGCACATTTTCAATGTGTATATTTGCTTAACATTTTGATGAATGATAGTAAGTTATATTTTATATAGTTTTCTTTTACATATATATATATATATATATATATACTGTGCATGTTGCACTCGGTACATTTAGCTCCCGCAATAGAACTGGCGTGAAGACATAGACAGTTAGATACGAGTTATACTCGTAGCTATAATCGCATATAATATGCTAAAAATCGATTGCGATATTTTATTACAACCAACTTAATAACAATGAATAAAAAACTCCTTGAAAAGTACCAGGTAAAACTCATAAACGAAAATCTGGGCTAAACAAAAATGATACTCATGATCTGATATAATGACGAATATATATCGATACATTACACCAATGTTTATTACATGTACTGAATATAGATTCATAAGTACAGAATCTGTATATAAACATTGCTTTGCAAGTGTAAAAATCATATATTTATAATTCAAACTCAATACAAGAACAAACAAAACGTTAAAATAAACCTTAATTTAACATACTCGTATTATACTCAAGTCGTATTATACGTAGGATCGACGAAGTGTTGCGCGTTCTCGGAACTTCCAAAATACGATTCCCTCCGGTCGGAATAGTTATATAATAATATGAATAATATTAATGTGAAAATAATTAAAACTACGATAATAACTTAAAAATCATGGAAGAGTCAGTCCTTCCAATTCAAGCATTTTACTTTTATTATATTACCCGTGATCTTATGTAAGTTTAAGTTAATTACCTACTGAGAAAGACGAAGCCGTTACATAAAATGTACATTAAATAGATTTTTAAACGTCAATGCAGCTATTCTACGTAAAAAAATACGGTTATACAAGTAAGTGTAGAAAACCTAATAGACAAAAAATACTATAATAATACAAATAAAATATAACCCACCACATTTTTTTTTCAGGGCTTTTATTACGCTTAATAGAAAAAAAAATACGTTTTTGTACGGAGTGCACCCCATATTTAATTATTTTATTATTTGTTATTAAAGTGGCCATGGTACTACACATTTCGTGAAAATATAATTTTTTTACTCATTGCGGTTCAAAAAATACGGCTCTGTGACAGACAAAGGGACAGACTGCGGAGCCTTAGAAAAAGGATTCCGTTGGTATCCAATTCGTACGGAACCCTAAAATATATATTATAAATATTAATTTAAAGAATAAGGTATAAATATTCATTACCTTGGCTAAATATGATGCAACTTGACAAACTTATATAAAATACTTAACTGAAAAATGAATTATTTAAAATTTCAATCTGTTTGTACCGAAAGCTCGTCTCTATAGGAAGTTATTTTAACAAAAAATATATTATCTTTAGAAAAGTATTCTCTCTATTTTTATTGAAAATAAATGGCGTTGTGTTCGGTCGTGCGTTCATGAGTAGGTCCAAATACAGAGTAGAAATATTCAGTATGTACTATTAAAACAATTTTTTTCTTCTTCTTAAAGGTGTAGATTTTCGCCCGATATGACATTTATTTCTGTTTCTTGAATCCTTAAGCTTCTTGAAATAAAAGGAATAGATACATCACAGTTTCTGCATAGGTTTATGGAGGGTTGGGACACGCCAGATTATGTACCTGGAATTGCAATAGTTTATATGCCTTATCATCAGGCTTGTTGTGTACTTGTCTGATTCTTAATTGTATATAAATATAAAACCACCGCATTTTTATATGGTAGGCTAAAACAACTGACACGTATACACGACCGCAAAGCTAGTTTGCAACTGGATATCATCTTAGAATTATACTTTTTTAAACGGGCGTTGTCAGATCTCTCGAGATTTTCAAATACATTTAAACTTTTGGACTTAACCCAAATTATGTAGTCTACGTGATCGGTGGGAGTTATGAAATCAACATTTTAGATTTCTCGTCTTCCTTTTTTTTTTTTGTAAAACCTTGTAAGGTTAGGTATCGTAACGAATTAAAATAATCAGGATGTGAGACTACTCTAATATTCCGAATGAAACCGACTTTACTCTGTCCTGTAACAATCTTTTTTATCTTATAGTGTTAAGAAAACGAAAGTGGTCGGAAAAGAGTCATTTGATAAGGCCTATCTAATAACAAAGGTTTATCTTTTTATTTTTGGTTTATTTTTTCATAGGTTTTATTTTTCGCTTTAAAACTGTTTTATATATTTACCCGTAATATGATCTACGACCTATTGTGCATATTTTATTAAAATTCGTGAAGCAGTTACGAGTAAATTGGCCCTTCCACTTCATCGTCATCAAAATTCACAGTATTTTTTCAAAAAGATTCTGTCTCCAGAAGTATTGACTTTATTATATATTTCTAACATTATTTCTGTAGTAAAATTGATCATATCGAGCTACGTTTCTATTAGATCATTATTTCTGGGACATCACTGTAGATATACCCTAAAGTTAACCAAACTCATTATGCACGCAACAAAAATTGTGGGGAGCTGATTTATCATGTAGGTATTGTTCAATTTAAACGTCGCGACTGATTATCGTAAATAACTCTTCGTTAATTGGTTTAGTCTAACGAGTTATGCGATGTGAATGTGAAGCCTGTCAAATACACTGACGGTTTCGTGGTAGTGGTAAATTGTATTCTGGCAAAATCTCGATATTTTAAAATTGTTTTACATCACTGTCAAGTATTTAAATATAATCTCTTGTGTAGACGACTGTCTGTTACTTCATCATTATTGTCATCTTTAGCGTGAATGCTAACCTCACATGCACGTAGCGCACCATACTAGTTAACCAATGTGGCTCTAGCGGAAGAGAGGTAGGACGCAGTGGAGCAATACGACTGCTGAAGTACCTCTAACTTATAGAAAACAACAGCTTATTTGTTGTAAAAAAAAAAATTCCCCGTGGGTAATAGAAATCGAGTAATGAAAGAGGTATAGTTGTGTTACTGCATTTGAGTGAGGTCATCAGTTAGCTCCTAAGGAGTTGCTGTATTAACAGCACAGGTGGCATCGCGCGAGTGAAATTTAATGCATTTACAAGCGTTCATAGGCTATGGTAATCGCTTTAAATCAGCTGGGCTGTCAGTTTGTGCCTCCCGACGTTGCATACAAAAAACATATAAAATAAACGTGTCATGATAACAGCTCAACTGAGTATTGTGGTATAGCCGCCGCTGGCCATTGGACATTGACTTGTGGTGATACATTTGTACATAAAAAATCGTAGCTAAAAATAGTACAACACACGAGTACGCATATAAAGTTTGTCGACTTTAGTTTATTCCACCTTATATTTGTACTGAATAGGGTGCTGCTCGTGATTGAGATTTTAAACAAGCAATCTTAAAATTTTCGTCTTCAACGGTAGGTGTTTTCGTGTATAAGTTCAACAAAATCGTTTCTGTCTTATTTGTGTGATGCGTGCACCAATATAAATAGGTATCGGAACGAACAGTAAAAAAAATATTTTGTTTTCGCATTCTTAGTGAGTTCAGCTTAATAACATAAGACATCCATATAAAAATCGGATGCTGGCACATTTTTTTATGAAGTCTAATTACTTCAAAATAAAGGAATAAATATAAAACAAACCTAAACAATAGAATAATATATCTTTGATCACTTGACATCATTATTACTGTATGTATGTATATATGTATATCTTCACGCCAGGTCCCTTGCGGGGTAGGCAGAGAGAACCGAGCGCCATAAGACGCGGTCCTTACACACTTCACTCGCTTCTTTCACATTCATAGCTCTTTTCATGCACGCTCGCCGGTTCCTAAGGCTCCTGACATCACCTTCTGATAAAACACGACCAATTTGGTCATGGTAGGTTAGTCTTGGTCTTCCTCGGCTCCTACATCCTTCCACTTTCGCATTGTATATCTGTTTCGTCATTCTTTTGTCCCGCATTCTTTCATTATTACTTATGTACTAATAAGCTGACATAAATTTATTGTAATAGTTTTATTGTAATATTAAATTAACGATTTAAAAAGAAACTGATGTTGTCGAGTTTCTTTCGGCATTTCTTATTTGCCAATGGTCATCTTCTAAATACAAGCAGACTAAAAAATTAAGATAGTAACTGAAAGAATTGAATGAGATTCAATAACATTATGTTTAAAAAGCGTAAGGCATGTCTAAGTGTCCGTGAGGGCCCATTGGCAAGTACAGAATTTTTATCTTATCTTTGACTTTATGATACTACTGCCTATATTAGGCTGTGGAGCAGGTCAAACTCGAATATCTCTTGTGATGTACAGAGTGGCTTTGCACTATTCACGGAACATTTGGTACATGAAATAAGATTTCGATTAACGTCCTTATGGTTTAAAGACTTGACCGGGATATAAATCGAGTTTCCATCGAAATTTTTCAATGTTCATGTTTTATGATCATGTGAGGACATAAACTTTGCTGAGAAACTGAATCTATTTATCATTACGAAGAAAAATATGAGTAATTTTGAAATGTACACTATAAATAAATGTAAATGTAATGTATATGAATAATAAGTATAAACAATGCAGTCATACGTGTCTGAGAAGATGTAAATTTTTAATCTAACAAAATTAATCTTAGCAATCTGTATTATTAACAAATACAACATATTTATTTCTGTTACATAAATCATTTATACGAACAAGGCAATTTTCCAAGTAATTCTAGAATAAAATAGTAAGAGCGGATTTATCCTAATACAAGTAATTAGGATAAATCCGCTCTTACTATTTTATACATTTCATAGTTAAATCTAATGATTAAATACAAATATTTTGATTTATCGACATTTTACATTAGCAGTATATAAAGAACTGGCTTATTATTCGATGGTTCCGGGTTTGAATTCTATTGTGAGGATATACCACTAAATTTCGGATTTACGTGCATACAGCTACATGTCATGTTATACCATCAACACCATTTTTACTCTTATTTACGTACGTCATAAGAACAAAGTCGACCAGTCTATCTTGGCGTGTCACTGTGTGTACATATTTGTAATTATCACTTGCACGAACCGACCTTGTTGAACAGGTCCCTGGTTCAAATCCTGGCATGTACTATTAAATTCTAGTTTTTGGATTTATGTACAGATTTCTAATTATCACTTGCTCGTCGATGAAGAAAAACATTGTGAGGAAACCTGCATGTCCAAGAAATTATATTTCGAAAGACGTGGGACCTAACCTAAAAAAGGTCTTATTTTCTCTGAGAGTTGTGAAGTCAGTATCTTTGCCAAATCCTTATGCTTAAGTAGAGTATAACGCTAGGAAAAAGATTTAATTGATATGCACTAAGCATTTGTAGTATTAGAAAACAATTTTGTATAAAAATTAATCTCTACATAAATTAACCATTAAAAAAATTAAAAGTAGAGATTATATTACGTGAATGGTGGACATGTATGTTTTTTTTAAAGATGCGAGTGCATTTAGTAGCGAATTAGTTTATTCTGTTCTGCCTTTATTATTAACATGCCTATTTGTTGCACTATAAAACTGTAAAAAAATGCAGTAGTGATTGTTTTATAGGAGGTTTTGAGGCAAATAAGCATAAGGCCCATCTAATGTGATGTGGTAGTACAGTATATACCAGGAGTATACTGGTAACAGGGACATACCGGAAGTTGTAATTTGGTTGCGGTCTTAGGTGAGGTGGGTACTTAGCATATACCAAGAATATTTCTTCCTCTATTTTTACGGTTCTATACCTAAAGCAAACATAAATGTGAAAAAAGCAATAAGCAGGTAAGTTGTACATACAAGTAACTATGGGTAGGAATCGGACATAACAAAAAGCGGAAGAGAAAAAACCGAAAAGAAATATCAAAGAGGGAAATAATTTGGGGAATTTGATGACATCGATGTGCGTGTCAGCCTAAATCGAACACGTAAGTTTAGCAACGTCGATCGCATATTGTCTATGGATGGGTTTAGCCATCTCGTGTGTTGTCTATGCTTCTATGGTTCCGGTTATTGTCGATAATCGGCAGTCAGTAAGCAAGTAACACTGTCACATTGTTGGATAGGGTACCTACTATCTGATTGAGCGAGTATTTCTACGTCAGAGAAAACCGTAGCCTAATAACAAAATCCCTGGAGTTGATTACTGTATTTCTGCAAGTAAGTAAGGTTACCAAGAAGCTCATGAGAAGTTCAGAGAGTCGGAGGAAGTATAGGGATGTAGAAGGATTAGAAAAGGAGAGGTGAATAAAAGATAAAGAGTTATTAATACGTAGGTGTATGGAGAAAGAAGGGGATAACTAACTCCACATAAAATCTTCTATCTATGTAAATACATAGATGGAAGTCCCTTGCATACCATACTCGCCTCTTTAATATTCATGACTCTTTTCATGCACTCTCACGGGTTGCTGACACCATCTTCTTATTTCGTCAAGATAAGTAAGTCTAAGCCTTCCACGGTACTAACATCTTTCTGCCCCTATATAATGCAATGCTATTTGCATATTTAAATGTAAAAACCAAATTTGATAAGGCTAGGTAAAAATACTTATATGTAATAATAATAAATTGTTAATAGAATTTCGAATTGGATTTTACGCCTTAATTGTGACTTTATCCTTGTCTTGCTCTCACACAATTTCTAAACTTCATCTCTGATCAAATTAGAGTCAATGAAACGACACCTTTCATACACAATTTGCTATATAATTAATAAAATATTAATTCGTTGGCATTTAGTAAATGCCCAAGAAATTATTTTGGACTGTATTATAGAGAACCCTGGCTTGGCACTGTTAATCCAATTGCTACCAACATTCACAGAATCACCCGCTAGGTTAATCTGGAGACTTTCTTTTTATACTACGTCGGGAGACATACAAGCATACGGCTCACCTGATGTAAAGCGGATACCGTAGCCTATTAACGCGTGTAATATATTAAGTATCACTTGCGCGATGTCTCCTCTGCTGTTTACACAACAAAATTGTTGGTAATGTCAAAAAAATCGGTCCAGCCGCATTTCGCATATATAACGTTCGTGTGTATATGAAAGAAGAAGAAGATACCCACTTTATGTAATTCAGGTGCACACCTAAACTTTTGATCATGATTAATAAATTTTGAAATTAAAAAGTGATCCTGAGATTATTAACTTCTATAACTATCTATGTAATTATATTGATAGTGCTAATCAATGCCCACTATACACGGTAGTGTACGAACTCAAATAGTGTATTATTATCGATTACCACTTTTCCGTAAATAGTTTAAATGTAAACGTTAGGTCAAATTACGCCGCAATCAACTGTCATAATTAAACGATCACACTATACTACGATTTGTAATAATTTACTGTAGATAATGTGGGATCCACGTTATTAAAATGCCAAAATTCGCATTCGACAAGTGAATTGTCGAAACAGAGGTATGCCAAATCGAAAATTTGACGAAGCGAAGGCTAATCGAAGGCGGGCGGTGTCCATAGGCGGGCGGCATCTGAAGCGCAGTTTACACCATTACGAATGCTGGGTTTAACGGCTTTCTTATTTTTCACGAACACCACATTTCTCGTTCAATCATCGTTCAATCGTTGCTAAACTGGTTCAAATATTACTTTATATTTTACCTATATGCATATACAAAATTTCCGTAATAAATTAATAGATAGACAATAATTTAGATATAATCCTTGCATACGTAACTGTCTTCTTTCACGCCTGTCCTACATTGGGGTAGTCGGAGACAATATAATAAATACAATCCATGCACAGGAAAAACATAGCTCGCTGAGAAATCATCCTCCCAGTGAGAGGTATTTCTAAGTATAGTTAAAATAGAGTATGATACCGCAAATAAATAGGTACTATATTATACTCGCGTGATATATTGAAAACCGGGTCTAGCTCAGTTTGTGTAATTCTATGTACTAGGGATTATAATGTATATAACTGTATCATACCATATAACGTCTTCTTTTCTAATAATTTAAATAATTTAAATGACATTATCATATTGTGCTTTGAATGATTGCATGTAATATTGATATGGACGAGCTTGGTGCCACAGCGGCTGCTAACGTTGCTTTGACATTAATGTTCTTGGGTTTGATTCCCGCACATTACAAACATTTATGTGGGTGAACATGTCCACCTATATGTTTTGCTCTGAATGAGGCAAGGCGCCTCAAAGTCTGGAGTCTGAAGAAGTACCTCCACCTCACAGTAAATCGCAGTCTAGTAAGTAACACCTCCCTGAAGGGTTGTAGTGTTCCTGCGAGTGAGCGAGGTCACCAGTAAGCCCCTAAGGAGTAGCTATGTCAGGAGCGCCGCGCTAGTGATACTCAACGTGTTTCCAAACGTGCGTAGGCTATTGTAACCGGTTTATATCAGGTGGGCCGTATGCTTGTATGCCACCCGACGTTGTATAATAATATTATAATAGTATGGTACTCGTTTCACTTTTGCCTATAAGAAACTTGGTTGGAACATATGGACAGGTAAATAGTATTTAATGACAAAATATAAACTATTATTTCTAAATTATATAGAGCATAAAACATCATAATTTTGCCTGAATTCATAATCATAATTCAATCAAATGAAGCAGTAATAGCCCGAATGAGGGTCCGTGCAAGTATGATATTAATAACACAATTAACTATATTTATATTTCATCCCTAATAATTATTACGCCTCTCACGACTTGTTATTAAAAGAAAATGGGCAATATTAATAATATCATTATCTGCGCCGGGTCGAGCAGCTGAGCCGAAAATGTCCTGAAGGCATAATTGCAGTATGAATACAAAGAGGTTCTGTAATTGTAAGACATGATGTACACTTTAAGAAGAAATTCTATTCTTATTATATTCTAGACTCGTTCGCACGACGAGAAATCTGACGAGATCGGTGGGGCAGTGGTGAAATATGCTGTTACGTTACTTTGACGTCGACGGTCGTAGGTTCGATTCCCACACAGGACAAACTGCATGCATGAACTTGTATGTTTGTCTTGGTGTGGGCGTTTTAAGAGAGGTAGGGTGGATCAAAACAACAGAATAAACAACAAACCCGCCTGGGAAAGTGCTTCCACCTCACAGAAAACCGCAGCCAAATAACATCTCTCTAGAGGGGTGTTGTGTGTCTGCGTGTGAGCGAGGTCACCAGTAAGCTCCTAAGGAGTTGCTGTATTAGCAGCAGTGATGAGAACGCGCGAGAGACATTTAATATTTTGCAACATTCATAGGCTAAGATAACCGTAGGTGGGCCGTATGCTTGCATGCCTCCTGATGTAGTACAAAAAAAAGTTTACACGAATAGTTTGATCACAAAGTGGACATCTGAAGTCGACTGAGTACCAGTACATTGGCTTTGTATCTTGTACACTGTTGTCATCATTAGATTTGGTCCCACTTGTAACGACGTTTGTTCATTGTTGCCAGTGTATATTCCTATTTCTTCCCACAATTCAATTATGTATACATTGCTGTGGGTTCGATTCCCACACAGGACACATTTGTGTGCATGAACATGTCTGTTTGTCTTGGTCTGGATATTTTTAGAGAGGTGGGGCACATCAAAGCAATATTCTGTAATTAGTCTGGGGAAGTACCTCCACCTCACAAAAAACCGCAGCCAAATAACAACTATCTAGAGGGTTGTTATGTTCCTGCGTGTAAGTGAGGTAACGATAAACCTATGGTACAAAACCAGGTGCTCCATGACTTCTGCTCTCTTCTTTTTGAAGCGTCAAATCGACCACCGATCCAACATAAAATAGACGTACAGACGGACTTCTATCAATGATTAGAAGTCCGTCTGTACTGGAAATATTTTTTTATATTGTTTGTTTCAGGCCTATACGTAAGTATTATTGAAATCCGCAGCTTTATCAAGCCTACAATTGACTGGTTATTGAATCAACGTTTTCCAAGTGGCAATTTTCCATCGTCAATGGGTAGCGGTTCTGGCGACAGATTGGTGCAATGGTGTCATGGAGCACCTGGTTTTGTACCCTTGTGTAACCTTCAACGGCCAAGTCACACAACATTAACTATAATAATAAAGAAATCGCAGTAAGGAACCTTAGACTTGGCACGACTTTGTCTAGATTTCATTACTTTTTAGAGATAAACAAGCAGCTCCGTCGAGACTTGGCTAGTTTTTTACAGAATGTTTTTGTTGGGATTCTTTATTCCGATTCACACTTAGTCAGATCTTATTATTTATTGTATTACTTTAGGATTTACACTATATTCAGACCTAGTTTGAAGAATGTAGACAACGACAGATCAAGCTATACAAACATGCATCTAATGTCATAGATGTAAAGGTGAGATATGCATGATTTTGCATAGTTCCATGTATACGAATTGGATTTTACTCTTTTACTAACGTCCATAAATAAAAATTAAATAAATAATAATAATTAAAAAAATATGTTATCTATTTGAAATTTTATATTTGTCAGTAAACCCGTTACAATAATCCACATTTTGTCAAAATTTCGGGCCGCTATTTGAAATAGTTCAAAAAAAAGGCTTTTATGTTCTGTTCATTTTATAATTAAACTTTTGACAGGTAACCATTTTAGCGGGTCACAAAGTGACATTTGTGTACATGAACATATCTGTTTGTCTTGATCTGGGTATTTTAAGGATGAAGGGCGCAAAGCAGCCCAACTGGCAAAGATCTCATCACAGGAGACTTGCAGCCAACTAACAGCTCCCTTGAGGGTGGTTGTTCTTGTCAGTGGTGGGGTTCCCAGTATGTTCGTAAAGAGTTGCTGTGTTAGCAGCAGCGATGACAACGTACGAGCAATACATCAATCTCGATTGAGTGGTCAGTATAAAAAACATTATTAAAATGTAGATTTATTGTGTGGATATAAAAATGTATACTAAAACATAAGCTTATTTTGATTTTTAGGGTTCCGTACCGAAGGGTAAAACGGAACCCTATTACTGAGGCTCCGCTGCCCGTCCGTCCGTCCGTCACCAGGCTGTATCTCATGAACCGTGATAGTTAGACAGTTGAAATTTTCACAGATGATGTATTTCTGTTGCCACTATAACAACAAATACTAAAAAATAGAATAAAATAATTATTTAAGGGGGCTCCCATACAACAAACGTGATTTTTATGCTCATTTTTGCTCGATATTGATAACGGCAACAGGTAGACGCTTGAAATATTCACAGAATATTTAGTTGTATATTCACTTTAAGAATAAATAATTAAATTAAAAAAAAACAAATATTTAGGGGGGGCTCCAATACAACAAACGTGTTTTTCCCCGTTTTTATAGATAATGGTACGGAACCCTTCGTGCGCGAGTCCGACTCGCACTAGGCCGATTTTTTTTTTTGTTATGAACACATTGTGCACGCTCCAGTTTTGCAAAATTAGTTTAGAAACAGATATACAACGCGAAAGTAAAAAGATGTACGAGCCAAGGAAGGCCAAGATTTACCTACCACCAAAATGACCCTGTTTTATCAAAAGGTGATGTCAGGAGCCTTAGAAATTGGCGAGCGTGCATAAGAAGAGCAATGAATGTTGAAGAAGCGAGTGAAGTGTGTATCGAATCATGTGGCGCTCGGTTCTCCCTGTCCTTTCCGGTCGGTTAGATCCTCTTCTTTAATTGTACTGTGCCTTAATTGAACTAATCTAAAAATCACGTTTTCCAAAATGACTGTGTGTTGTGTGAAGTTATAGATTGATATGTCAATCGAAATAGCATTATTTCCGTAATGTACATTTCAACCTGGGTTCTTTATAATTAAATATATAACGCTGCATGTGTACGTATACGACTCTGTAATTTGTCCAAATCCAAGTGGCATTTTTCTCCATTGCAACGTCACCGTGTTATTTACGAGGGTCGGCAGTTTTAATAGCTTTTCATTAACAATTTTAAGGTTCGCTTTATTGAAGCCGTAAATAACTGGAGAATTGCCCAACTGCACTGTCACACCAAAAAGGCTGAATTACTCATTTCGTAAGAGAAATTAACAATGATTTTTAATTGTCCCTTTGGACCTTTTTTATGTTGGAATTTTCTAATAAATGGATTCTCGTGTTGTGTACAAAAAAAATGATACTAAGTTAATTTTTAGTAGACATATCATTGAGTGGTAAGTTATGTGATTACTCTCTGAAAAGTAATTTAAAACTAAATTATCGTTTTATTTTAATTAAATTTTAAAATAACATTGAGAGTCCAGTGGCGGAGTTATTTTTGAGCATTGCGACTATAATATCGAGGCTCGTGGATCCGATTCCCGTATAGAATAAACATTTGTGTACATGAACATATCTGTTTGTCTTGATCTCAATATTTTTGAGTGATGTAGAGCGCATCAAAGCAGCCCAACTGGCAAAGATCTCCTCACAGGAAACTTGCAGCCAAGTAACAGCTCCCTTGAGGGTGGTTATTCTTGTTAGTGGTGGGGTTCCCAGTATGTTCGTAAAGATTTGCTGTGTTAGCAGCAGGGATGACAACGTACGAGTAAGTCTCGCTGTATTGCGTACGTTCATAGGCTACGGTAACTACTTTACATCTAACAGACCGTATGCTCGTGTGCCTCCCAATATTGTACAAAAAAATATTTGTGATTGAAATATTTTCTTTACAAAAACCTACATAGGTTTTACTATGAAGTGTGTTATATTCTCTATATGTATAATGGGTATTTTCCCTAGAAATAAAGATTATTATTATTATTATAGATAATTTTATGAGATACTAGCTTTTACCCGCGGCTTCGCTCGCATTGATATTTTTTTTTTTTTTTATAAAAAGTATCCTATTTTTGTTCTGATACCTCTAAGAATATATGTACAAAGTTTCATGATGATCGGTTCAGTAGTTTTCGCGTGAAAGCGTAACAAACAAACGGACATTCACATTTATAATATTAGTAGGATAATTAAGTACGTATTTTCCACAATGAAACGTTAAACATTACAATTTTACTGCACCTCACACTTACGTAGACTGTATACTCAAAAATCATAATGAAATAACCAAGTAGCATAAAAAATATCAACAAGCTTAAAATCTCAGTGCGCAAATAAAACCAACCTCCAATAAAATTTAAATTGAACCGTCAGATTCCCGGGAACCCATTTGTCGATATCTCCCAGTTTCACCGCAATCGTGTCTTTAAATTATTAATTAACCAGACGCATCGGTTCATTCGATTGCGAAGGGAGATGAAAAAATCTCGTAATGAAATCAGTGCCACCTCGACTACACGGATGCAATTCAGAACGCTTCGCCTGAGCGCGGAAATGTAATTAAAAACAACTATATCTTATTTCAAAGAGAAATACACACTTAAAATATTTGCTTAAAATATTTACTACTAAAACCTACTAAAAACTAAGAAACCTATCTTATAAACTGCTGCAGTATAGTTGGCATTGTCATTTTGGGTGCTCAGCCGTTCTGCCAAAAATAAGTCAGCATTTTTATCACGATACGTAGTAGGTACCTCGACTAAGGCGCTTTGATAAATTTGTAAAGATTCAACGGGCACACACAGTACTTTTCGCGTGTTCCCAATGTTTTTTGATGCAAACGATTTATTGATAATATGCAAATAGTCTTACAGAAATGTAAGCTTAAATGGATAAAAATAATTTTATAATAACCTGTACCTTGACATTGACATTGTAGATGAAAATTATACAGCATGGACAATGATCACTGAGGCATGAACCGCCATATCGTGTCTGAAAAAATGATGTCAGAAAAAATGTACTAGTACTAAATGTACTACTTATGATACTTCTGTCTATCTATCTATAACTTCACACCAAATAGGCAGAGAGAACCGAGCGCCACATGACTCGATCCTTACAAATCTCACTTGCTTTTTTAACATTAATTGCTCTTCTTATGCACGCTGGCATCACCTTCTTCACGATCAATTTGGTCATGGTAAAGTCTTGGCCTTCCTCGGCTCCTACATTCTTCTATTTTGGCATTGTATGTTTATGATACTTACCCATACTAATTAGCTGTCAATAGCTGCGATGTCATTTGATACTCTAAACAATCATTCTCTTTTCAGTTACAAAGAAGACAAACCTACAATATTACTGACACCTTTCCCTATATCGATATCCTTTTTAAAAAAGAGACAACCGCAACATTGATTAAATAAAAACAGGTCTCTATTAGTCCCTCATCACACGTCGAATTTATATTCAAGTACAAGAATCGATTGGCAAGTACTTATTCACCCCTCGTAATAATTCAGTATTCCATACATGTGTATAGGACCAGTTGACCTTGGGCGTAGGTCCCTCGTAACCTAGCAACGGCAATTGTACTCAGATCCCCTAGCTGGGAGGCTGGGTCTGATCTCCAGATAATCATAACTATAGCGCTCATATAGATCTGCGTTGTGGAGTATAAAATATTTTTAAGTCTGCACATTGCATTCAATTGCAACCGATATTTGAAATGACCACTTATAAATATATTTATGTTATTATATGGGTTTCGCGCTGTGTTTTATTTTCTTTTTGTGTAAAATCAGGGGTTTTTCAGGCATTACCTATGTACATATACATACTTAAAAAACAAAACCTTATCTAAATATCAAATTTAGTTCAACTCGTTAGAGCTGTATCCGAGATACATGATCATGTCATACAAAGATACATCTTTATATATATAAGAATTGTTCATTTAAGGTAATGTGACGTGATATAATAAGATACGAGTTGCGGTAAAAATATCATACTGTGATTGTTAATGAATGAAAATAACATCACGTTACTGACTACATGTGAGGAAAGATTTAATAACAGTTAATAGAATAAGTTAATATTTATATTTCTTCGTGTCCATTTTCCAGTCTATTCTGTGTCTTTTTATGCGTCAGCGTCATTATGATCGCCCCCATCGAAAATGATAAAATTAATGGTGTCAGTATATTTGTTTATTTGTATACATTACAACTAGCAATCATCATCTCAAAATACATGAGCAAATTGAACACGTAGGTACCTAAATTGGAACCAAGAATGTGTACAACATTTGCAAAGGTAAAGATATAAAACTAAATTATTATGCCGCATTTGCTTACGTATTATTTACATATGCGGGATACTGTAGCATGCATCAATTCTTAGTCGTTATTACAATAGATAAATTAGTCAAAAAACGAAGTCAAAGAGAAAGAATTGTATTTTTTGTATGAAGTGTATGCGGCAAATATTATTTATTCTTAATTTATTTATAATCAGGATACTTTTTATTATTGGCAGTCGATGAAATGATTTTAATATAAATAATTGCGTAAACATTTATTTAATTTAAGCATACGTTTTAAAATAATATGATGTGGCGAGCAAGCATACAATATGATGTTAGGCGGATATATCCGATAGTATATATATTATAAACGCTTGAAATACAAGGAGCTTCGCTTTCGCGTTATGATATTAGTCGGTTTAGTATTAAAAACATCTCAAACACCATTTAAGTTGTTTAATAACATGTATGTATTATACATAATATATTATGTTCAAAATTTATAATTTCAATAAGTCTTTAATTTGTATATATGTGATTTTAAAAGGATGTACGTACAAATGTAATAAAAGAACTAATAAATGATTTTGATCTTTAAAATTTAAATTATATTATTTTATCACTTCTTACAGCAGCTGCATCGCGATTTTACGTGTTCACTTCGAAACCCCTTTTACATTTTCAAAATCATCCGTCAAAAGTCATATCCAGCGTTCACAGGTATTTCCTACGTACACGGTGGCAGTGCGTCAGTGGACTCCCCCGCCTGGCAACAGGGCCGCGCCACTCCCTCGCCAACCCTAGCACAATACAGACTGATGAATACTTTCATCATATACGTCTGTACTTGCACCGGAGTGATATACATTTTTAGCTAGTATGTCAAGTCGAATAGGTACTATGATAATAATAGGGGTTAAAGTATAAAATTGCCGTTTTATAGTAAAAGATATTTTGAATTGACATTAAACCTTCATGGTGTGAGATTTTCGAGTGAAACTTTTTTCACATGATATCTATGAGGTTTTCCTTTTAAACGTGCAACATTTGATATTCGAATTACATTTTTTTTTTATTCTGCATAGACGGGAAATATGGATACTTCGAAAATCCGAATAATTGTTGAATACGAGATCCGACGTGGAACTAATGAGGCAGAAACGGTTCGCAATATCAATGCTATGTTTGGAGAAGAGAATGCTAATGAACACACCGTTCGTTTTTGGCTTTTGTAATAGAAACATAAACTTCAAGAACGAACCACGTGGAAGACCGCCCACACAGGTGAATAACGCTGAATTCAAGGACATGGTGGAAGCCGATCAGAGTCAAAGTACCCAGGAGTTAATGGCATGATTTAGCATTACCTTACCTACAATATTGATTCATTTGCATTAAATCAATACGATTAAAAAATATGAAAAATGGGTGCCTCATGATTAGACTGATTTGTAGAAAGAAACGCGTGTTGAAACTTGTGTTGCCTTGTTGAATCGGTACAGAAATGAAGGAATATTGGATCGAATTGTGACATGTGACGAAAAGTGAAGACGAAAGTGAATTCTTTACTGTAACCGCAAGCGAAAAATGAAATGGCTGACCCCAGGTCAAACACCGTAACAGTGCCCTTAAGCAAATCTTCCCAATAAAAAGGTAATGGTAACTGTTTGGTGGTCTCTTCATAGCGTTATTCACTATAGCTTTCTTAGATCTAGTCAAGCAATAACAGCAGATGTTACTGTTCGAACAATGATGGCGAAACTGGCAGTGAAACAGTCACTATTATTGCTCCATGATAACGCAAGACCTACACGAGAAACCGTTATAACTCTACAGGAGCTGTAGTTAGAAACCGGCAATTTCATACTTTAACCTCTAACACTTAACTCTTTTTCAAACCCTCGACACTCAAGCAATGTTTATATCAGCACAAAGTGTCGCCAGTTCGATTTATGCTTAAACATGCATTATTCTCTTGTACAACGGATAAATTTATTAGACGCGTCATTCTTAAAAATAATATTGTTCCGATGTGGTAGTTTACCAACTGGCAAGAAAAGAATTACTTCAAACCAACCACCAAAGGAGGTCTTCGTTTTTCAAAAGCAAATTTATAGCACATAAACATTTACAATAATTGAAAAATTATATAAAAAATAAATATCTTTTATATGTAGAAAAGTGGAGACTTAGGAATAACTAGTAGAGCAACACTTAATTTCCGCACACTTCCCTGCTACATAGTTTGTAAATATACATAACAATATATATCTTTTCAAAAGTTTTACGGTTCAGATAACAATATCGATTCATCTAAGATGCACACCCATCTTTAAAAGATCATCAGTGACACAGTGAACTGATGCGAGGAGGCACACTTACCCGGACTGCATTCAACCCTCACATTTTTGTCCTTATACATCCTATGACACACTTGATGTTGCCCCCTCGTAATTACTTCCCCTTTCCCTCACCCCATCCCAAACCCTAGGTTCCATTTGAACCTAGATATATGTAGGTGCTCAAAGGGATTTGCAAAGGGGAATACTAAAAGGGCTGGCGTCAGTGCGATGTAATATAATAGGTATAGGACATTTTATTATGGGGAAACGTTATGAAAGCTGTTGTTTTAGTTTATTTTGATGTTCGTTCAAAATTTGCAGTGATATTTACTGTTATATCGTAGTATAGCTGAAGCAAATGTGAACATGAGTTTATTTGTACAAGTTACAAAAGTGTCTATAATATATTTATTGTACCCGAGGTAGATTCATGAGTTTACAACTAAGTAACTCTCCACAGAAGGAATAGAAATATCACAATACTGCATATACTAGTGTCCAGTGCTCTGTCTATAATAAAGTTCCATATATACTTCTTCCTAGCGTTATCATGTTTCCTAATCCATTACGATTGGCGAGGTCCGCTACCTAAACCTAAGCATTTGGCGATGATACTGATTTTGATAAATAGTGACTGTCATAAGAACTCCATAAAACGACAATTAAAGTTCAAGACCCCACAAATTATGTTCCGTTTATTAATGTAATAATATATCTTCTGAAATTGTTAGAAATTTCTGTTAGAAGAGAAAATTAACTGAAGAATTTTAAATAGTTTCATGTAACATTGAGAAAAACTTGAGTTTTATTCTGAACATTGATTGGTAGTGAAAATAATTATGGTTAAAGGAGAAAAAAAATATTAGTTCTTGAAAAAGTCACTTACGTAATTATGGCGCTATCTAAACACAATGTAATCGCCATTATCAGAATATGTTGTATGCATTTTAACTTACAATATAAATTGTAATCTATATAGACAATATTTATCTATAGTGTTTAGAGATCTGGGATCAAAAAGTTTTGTCAAAGCATTTTCGTTGTTGGAAAAGGTACCAAAGGTACTCTTCTCCTTTAATGAATATTCCAGTCAACCGTATAAATTGAGAGTCGCGTAAAAAGAGTGTCCATTATGAATCTAACAGCAAGCCTCAAATTAACTTAGGCAAAAGTTTACCCTCAAAATAATTAAGGATTCGCCGCAATTATCGCCGCAAAATCAAACTTTCCTTTGATCGTTATCGGGATAAGTATTTGCGTAAAATTGGTCTTATGTGAAAGTGTTTACAGCTCAAAATCAATTATTTACAAATTCAACATCTAAAAAGTACAAGGACCAAAATTTTAATAAGCAAGAAGGCGGACCCAAATTTGTACTTGGGCCTTTTTGTAAAGTCACCAAAGGGGACCTCAGTGATAATTATAATTATTTGGCGATTGAAAACAGAGTTTCTAGAGTAACTCCCGAGTAATTGGGAGACGGTTAGAGTATCATTTAAATGAATAATGTTCCGATTTCAATAGAGACCATTCCAGTCATCGCACAGTTGAGAGTCACCAGAATAATTTGGAAAGCGGAATCATTTTTTTTCCTTTGCGCGGTACAGGAGCAGAAGAGAAATTGTGAACGTATAAATTATCGTTGCATTTTTTTTGTGATTTGTTATTCAAATTTTAATTGTATATTGTGGTTGTTATAATATCTTTATAGTACCCTAAATTAACAGTATTTTTAACAACAAATTAACAGTAACACATAAACAGTGGTATATGTAGGTCTATATAATTTTTATATATAAATTTATTCAGTTAGCTAACTTATAATATTCGCGTAATAATGACTTTTTACTTTAATTTCCATAAAGATCCAACAATAAATGAGACATTGATTGAATTAATTTTAACTGCCTTTAAATATGAATTCTACTAATGCGCTAGAAGTAAGTTAAATTAACTGCACTTAAAAAAATCTGGTGGAATGGGTTCTCTATCCAGGCCAAAGTAAGCCATACGTGTACATGATGCACCTTGCCGATTAACAAACAAGGATCATGCAAAAATAGAATAGGACACGGGAATATTAAATTAGTCGAAACCCAACTGAGAAAATACTTCCACCTACATAGAAAACTATAGCCAAATAACCATTCCCTGAAGGATCATGTACATCTGCGAGAGAATAGTGCTATAGTAGTAGTAGGAGTATCGATAATGATAACATGTATTGTGTATACATCTTACTTATCGTAGTGAGTGCTTACCTTAATGTTGCCGGCAGTAATCATTTGTACATTTTAGTCGGTATATATTTTAGTCATGTCTTTATGTATTAAATAAATTTCCATTTATCTTTATTGCTTTACTTCAGGAGGGGCGTATACATGTTTGCCAGTAAACGTAGTACAGCGATACCCCGTCTAATAATCGATTAGTTGGTTCACTATACATAACGATTTAGCGAAGATACTGATTTTGACATAGAGTGACCGCCGTCACTCCTACACAACTGGGGAAACCTTCTTCTTAGGTTAAGTTACACGTTTTGAAATATTCCTTGGACGTGCGCGCCATCGAGCAAGTGATAATTACAAATACTTATTTGTATATACATAAATCAGGAAATATGATTTTAGTAGTACATGCTCACATCAGGATTCGAAGCAGGGATTGTCGATTAATAGGCTGGTATTTTATCCACTGAGTTATCACTGCTTCTATTTAAAATCTGTTTATGCTATATTATTGTTTTGGCACACAAGAAAGTTGTGTACCCTAGCTCTACAGTCTATTTCGAAGCAGACACGAAGTTAAATTATTTCGCATGAGGGAATTCTTTAGAGTTTGCAATTTAACTGCGACACTCGTAGTTAAATTGCAAACTCTAACATCACGAAATGTCATTTAATAATACTGTATCTCGTTCGGCTACTGATTTCCTTTTGGCTGGAATCTCCAGTGGTTAATGCGATTTATGCCACTTCCTGCTTATTTCCTTGTTAAATCTCAATTTACTTTTTTGTTTTTAATCTAGGGTACATTACTTGATGATAGCAATAACTTTATATGTATGCTCATATCGAACCTAAGAAGTGGAAATATTAACACTTTATTAAGAAAATCTATTATATTGCTGTTTACATGCCATAAATTATATAGCGTTATGCAAACCCACCCACTTAGGCAGGTTCTCGGTATAAGCAATCAAAGCAGGCAAAAAGCACTGTGTGCTACTTGTATCTTAGCGTCCAGGATGCCTGTAGCTGAATAAACTCGCCTATTGTTTCTGCAAATACCATTAGCAGAGGAAGACAAAGAAGTATAGTATCCACTTTTAGTAAACCAGCGCGGTAAACTTACAATGCAAGCGATAAAATATGTGAACATGTATAGTTACTTTTCCATATATTTTATGGCTTGCATTGTAAGTGTTTATATTTTAACAGCTTGCTTCTTATTTAACTTTGAGGTGTGTGCGTCTCATCTCTAAAGTCAAAACCGACCTTATTTGTACTGCAACGTGCGGGTAATATTCTTTATATTGAGAGTACAGGCTATGGTAACCATTTATATCAGGTGGGTGGTTGTTCCTTTGCCTACCAAAAACAAAAATAAAGACAATTTGGAGCATTTTCTAGAAAAATAGGTTTTGACGTAACTGAATGCACAAATAATAAAAGTGATCGAAACTCGACTGTAATTTATTGAATTACTAATATTGAAAGATATTGATAATTTCAGATACTACACATAAATAATATATTTTTTTCACACTATAAGATCTTTAACAATGAGAAATCTCGCGCTGTCTCGAGCGTGCAATGTACTTAATATACTTAATAAGGGGTATACAATCTTTAATATACGTATTAATATATAGAAGTTGTGTTAATGTACAGGCACCTATGCATTATATCATAGCAGTAAAGGTGAGATTAGCTCTGGTATCGCATAGCTTGATCTGTCGTCGTGGATAAATAAATCAGTTTTATTTTAGGTAAATTAGAAGTTAAAAACATATATTTTTAATCTTCTTCTAGTTAGCGTTATCCCGTTCCCTAATATATTAAGATTGACAGGGTCCGGCACCTAAGCCTAAGGATTTTGGTGAAGATACTGATTATTTTACGTTGAGCGACTGCGGTCAAATATCCACGACCTAGAGGGAAAACTAGGCCTTTCTTATGTTAGGTCATACGTCTTTCAAAATATAATTTCTTGGCCATACGGGTTTCGATTTTTTTTCATTGTCGAACAAGTTACAATTGCAAAAATGTACATATGTCCGAAAACACGAATTTGATGGTACATGCCAGTATTCGAACCCGGAACCAGTTGGTCAATAGGCCGGTTTCTCTTCCACTAGGCTATCACTGCTTATATATCCAGAATATTCAATATTAATGACTATAAAATCAATTTAAACTTCCCAGTTAGTGTAAAAAGATCATGATAAAAATGACAACTCAGTGCTCAACTCTATTTACTCGTCCTCAATAACTACTAACTACAAGATTACCAAGGAACAATCCATCATATCTAGTTGAAGGTTGACACGCGTGACTTTACTGTAAAAGGCATGAAATGATCCCGTCATACACGGAAGACTTTCGACAGCTCTATCAATCACACGAGAGAGGAACCTTGTCAGATCTCATCTCGGTGCCGACGAAGCGAGTAATAGCTATTTACCTGCCAACCCACGGATTATCTCCTCATTCGATTTCGATTCTTTTTGATTCGAAAGGGAGATTAGCAGGGGTCGACATTTGTCTCGATTTAAAAGTGTATTTTGAGTTGTTTGTGCGTATTTGGGTTGCTCCGGGAGATGTAATTGCATGAGGGGGGATTATTGGAAGTTTATAAAAAATAAATATGCTTATTTCTGTACATAGAGATTGAGTTGCCCGGAAAGTTTGTAAAGTATTGTTTTTTTTTTCACAGAAATAAGCATATTTATTGGGATAGTGTAATCCATACGAGCATTTTTTTTATACAACGTCGGGAGGCATACAATCATACGGCCCAACTGATGTAAAGCAGTTACCGTAGCCTATTAATGCTTGTAACATATATCACTCGCGCGATGCCTCCTCTGCTGCTTACACAGCAACTCCTTAGGAGCTTACTGGTGACCTCACTCACACGCAGGAACACGACAACCCTCTAGGGAGTTGTTATTTGGCTGCGGTTTTCTGTGAGGTGGAGGTACTTCCCCAGACGGGCTGCTTTGGTGCGCGCTACCTCTCTTAAAACATCCAGACCAAGACAAACAGACATGTTCATGCACACAAATGTTTGTTTTGTATGGGAATCGAACTCATGAGCGTTGGTGTCAAAGTCGCGTCTTTCACGACTGAGCCACCGAGCTCGTCAAAATTAGGCATTAGGTAAAGAAGCGGCATATTTACTAATTAGTCCCCGGTTCGGATACTGGCATGTACCAGCGCAACATGTCTCGGTTCTTACACATATTCGTTATATGTATAAGGACCGATACATTTGCGCTCGGTTCTCTTTGACAGCGCCAAGGGACTTGGCATGAAGATGTGAATAGATAGATTGGCGCGAGCATCAACAACTAGTCGCTGCTGCCTAGTACGTATTGACGGATAAATTAATAGAGCAATACTTATCTAAATATAAAATCTCATCCAAATCGGCAAAGCTGTTCCTGGGATACACCAAATATACATAATATATATATATATATATAACTTTAAACGAGCATATATTAACCGATTGGTCCCTCGTGAGAATCCCGATGCGGGCATGTACCACTATATCTGTTTTCGAATTTATGTACGTATCGGTTATCAAATTGCTCGATTGTGATGGAAAAAACATGGTGAGGAAACCCGTACTATCTAAGAAATTATATTTCGAAAGACTTGTGACCAAATACAAATCAGGTTTCTCCCTCAGGGTTGTGGAGACTTGACGGCAGTCACTCCATGCCAAAATAAGTCATTTTGCCAAATCTTTAGGTTTGGGCAGCGGACTCCGCTAATACTAATAGATTGGGAAAGGGTAAAACGAATCGGAATATACTCGTATAAGCATATAAATATATTTTATAATGCGTGGAGTTATAGACAGATAATTATATTCTTCTACGTCCACAATCATCTTTAAAACACTATCATTCGAATAAAATATGTAAATAAACCCTACCCAATACTAATTAAATTTAGATTAAATTAATAGCTGACGGCTATCAACACCACGAATTTAATCCTCAAATGAGACAATTTCGCACATGTTAATTGGAAACTGTGGACGCATAAAGTATTCTAGCGACATATCGCATGCATCACGGAAACCATTAGCCGACGCGATCCCTGTTCAGATTAACACTAATTCTCTCCCGGATAAAATACAACGGTGTGAAGTTATCAACAAGACTGGACGGTGCCTCTAATGGGTCACAAGGGACCTCTCCTTTAATGGCCACTCGTAAATTGAACGAAAATAATTAAAATCGCGCGCCCACCACTCAAAGGCCAAAACAGAGCCATTAAGTGAAAACGAATTCGGGTACGAAAGGGTTTTCTCTACTATGAATAAACTATATGCATGTTTTGATCAGTGATTCACAAAAGATAGTATATAGGTACTACATTTGAGTTATATAATTGGGTAGTACTGGTAATAAGATATTGAAGAAGAAAATAGTTTTCAGGTTGATTACTATTCCGCAACTAAATATTAACTCCCTAAAAAAGCTCCTAAGGAGTTGCTGAAGAGGTAATACGCGAGTGATATTTCCTGTATTGCTAGCCTATTCATAGGTTATGGTAACCATTTTGCAACAGATGGCGCGTATGCTGGTATGTCTCCTGACGTTGTATAAAATATGCATATTTGTTTTAATATAACGTATGGGATATCGCTTAACATTGAGGTGATAGTTATTTGAGGTAGAGGTACTTCTCTAACCAGGCTTCTTTGACGCGCCCTACATATTTTACGTCAGTTTAATGCTTGTTATGTTTTAGAAACCGCGAGCAACCGCTTAACATGCTCACCGAGCTCAGAGGAAGTTGAGACGAACCCATCCATGAACAGGCTGCGGCGGACGCTGCTTAACTTTAGTGTACAATTAAACTGACACTCGCATCTTTAGCGTATGTTTTCTTTCGGAACGCTTTATGGAAGGGATTATATACACACACCTTAATTCATTCTTGCATTTGGGATGTCAGTCACTATAATCTTTATACTCAAGACGACATGTTCGTGATGCACTATCCTAATAATCGTGGTTCTGGCGAAAGAGGCAGGGCATACTAAAGCTGCTCTACTGTGGAAGTAGTGACTCCCTGGAGGGTTATTGTGTTCCTGCGAGTTACCAGTAAGCACCTAATGGTTTGCTGCATTAGCAGCGAGAGTGGCAACGCCCGAGCGATATTTTATGTAGGTATTGCAAGTTTTCGTAGGCTACGGTAGCCGCTTTACATCTGGTCAATTTGTTTACCTTCTGTGTTAAATGAAGGTACTGAAAGTAAAACGAAATATAATCTTAATCTATTAAACCAACAATTTTTGTACAAATATAAGTATAGTTCGTATATCTCGAAATCCGCTCTAACAATTTGGATAAAATTTTGTATTTAGATAAGGTTTTGCTTTCTAAGTTTTTATTATATAGGTGACTTTCTTAAACAAAAACTAAATTTTGGGGAAATAAACGTAAAAACTGCGTTTGTGTTAAACACTGTTACCGATATTCCACATTATGATTATTACGTATTTGGCCGCCGCCGTATATTATCTTCTTCTTCGCATCTTCTTCTAATCCATTAGGATTGGCGGGGTTCGCCACCTAAGCCTGGGTAAGATTTGGGGAAAATACTGATTTTTACATGGTTCGACTGCCGTCAGACATCCACAACCCAGAGGGAAAACCAGATCTATCTCAAGGTAGGTTAAATGTCTTTCGAAATATAATTCCTTGGAGGTGTGGCCTTCCTTCACCCCTGAGCCAGTGATAAATATGTACATACATCTGAAATCCCGAATATAGTTGTCCCGCCTTATCTTATGTCTATCTTATACAGTTTCGAACTGGGTATGTTTGTACATCATTTATAATCGTCATTTGCTCGAAGGTGAAGAAAAACCAACGTAGGGAAACCCGCACGTCAAAGAAATAAAATTTCGAAAGACGTGTGCACCTAAAAATAATCTAGATTTTCTCGCCTATGCAAAAATCAGTACCTTCGCCAAATCCTTAGGTTTGGGTAGCGGACTTCGCCAAACATAATGGATCGGGAAATGGGCAACGCTAAGAAGAAGAAGAAGACTTTAGACGGGCGATTTTTATATATCAATATATATAAACAAATTAAAAACGCCGAGCGAATCTCTGTCGCCCAAATACTTCCTTTTAAACAAACATGCTAACTACTTCTGTTATAAAAGCATTGATTATATCAGAACATGAAGTGTTTTCTATCACTAAAATTAGGTTCACTAAGTGATAATAGACACTACAAAAGATATTCTTTCCTCGTGTACACATTTCGAAGTCATCAAAGCGTACTGCTTTTAACTTTCAATTATATTGTTACCCTTTTCAAGTGTTAGATATATTTACTCCACTTCTACTCGGGAGTGATTTAAAAGAGCGAGATGTTTTCGACGTTTGGGGCCGTTTAATAAACTGTCGAGTGGACGGACCAGTGGGACAGTAAAATATCGTCAATCACTGCACTCAGCGAAATTAAATTTGTATATAGTGCTTACTATCAGACATCGACTTTTGTACGAGCGAATGTAACATTCGTGATTAATGGGGTGTTTTTTTTTAACAGCTATGGTATTTTGTATGAACGAATGTATCATTAATAGTCTCAAAAAATTGTGTAACTAGATTGGATGTGTTTTTTATCAAAAATATACTTTTGTATGAACGAATGTAGCATTCGTAATTAATATGTCGGAAAAATGAAGAGTTAAATTTCAATAAAAGAATGTAGGATTCTCAACTCGAATCGTCAAACTGCAGTCTTGTTCGGAACAGGTCATACTTCCTTACTACTTACAATAGGTCTGAAATAAATGCGTAATTACAATGATATTTTTTCATCAGAGATGGACTTTTGTAGAAACAAATGTAACATTTGTAATTAATAGATCGTTATTTTTTAATCAGAGATGGTATTTTGTATGAATGAATGTATCAATAATAGTCTCAAAAAATTGTGTAACTAGATGGGCTGATTTTTTAAAATCACAAATAGACTTTTGTACCAACGAATGTAACATTCGTAATTAATATCTCGAAAATACAGCAGAATCAAATTTCAATAAAAGAATGTAGGATTCTCAAATTATGTCGTCTCCAACTGCAGTCTTGTTCGTAACAGGTTATATACTTCCTACGGTGAACAACGTACGTTTTGGCGTTCAATTCCATTTCATATACGAAGGTAAAAAGGGAGCCACAAATTTGGATATTTTATCTATTATGACATTTAATTACAGTACACAAATTATAGTAAATCATAAATTTGTATCTGACTGTCATGTAACATTCCCTCTATTATATTCGTAGTTTATAAAGCCAAAAATTTAAAGTACTCGTATAATTACAGTTAAATAAACGTTAATAAATATTATTGGTATAAACAAGTTCACTACGGTGTTACATTCTTTATTTAAATATTTAGATATTTTTGGTTTGATAGGACTTGAAACATCTAGTTCCCAAAATTATCCAAATTCACACGCATATGAGAAACGTACTATAAAAAGTACTATATTATTTTATTCATTCAAGCTAAAATATTTAGAATGATCGGCAGATACTTGTGTTATTAAATATTCCATAGCATAACTTACGCAGCACCGCAAACGTATTTTGTGTTACAAGTTTGATATAACGGAAAACATTGAGCACTATAAGTGGACAAAAGCTTTTATTTCTTCAAAAGGCGTCATCAGCATGAAATTTCTAATACGTTAACATTTCTACAGTCAGTTCTATCAACATTTCGGGTTCTACTATGAAAAATCAACAAAATTGTTAGGTGAAATTCTGAAATTTTTAAGTCAAACCACTTCAAATATGAATATACTAATGAATAATGCATTTCTTTGGCAAATACATATTTGATGTATCCAAATGTTCACTTTTAATTATAAATTTAAGGAAATATATAAAAATAATTAGTAATTGACTTTTGCCTAAAGTAACCCCTTTTAAATCTCGTTAAGCATCTACTTAAAGAAAGAAATAACAGAAATCTAAAATCTAAAATGGATTTTTATAGCTTCAGCAAAACTAAACTAAAAATAATTCAAATTTATTGTTCACAAAATCTACTTAACTACGTCATAAATTTTCATAGTGAAAACACAAATGAGCCTCTATTGAAATTGTTTAACTTCGATAAATCGTTTCAATGAACTAATTTTAAATTCTATTACTTTAACAAACAAAACGTGAAAAAAGCCATTCGGAATATCGAAAAGCTAAATGGTAAAATATTTTTGCAGCAAAAAAAAATGCTACGTAGCATTTTGGTTAATTTTCGCTTTCGCCCATTTTTCGAGCTATAATTCAATAGAGATCGTAAATTTTCGAGTACCTTCTACTGGACTATAGTGGGAGAATTAATTTGTTTTTCTTACAATGGGACGTCTAGACAAACGCATATAATTCAAGTTTCACTTAGCACCCGTAGACATTAATGGCTAGATGAGGCGTATATTATGAAGTAAACAATTCTTGTATTGTCATAAGCAAACTTTACCTACGCCTTTATCGTTAACCCAAGATACAGAGAAATTTCGTATTCGACGAAATACTTTCGAGGGCATTTCTAAAATCTCAAACCGTTAAAAATTTCACACACATTGATTTGTAAACACACATTAAATATAATGATGCTCTAAAAATAGCTATCTTAATTCTTCGAAAATTGCGAATGAGAGAATTCCATTCACAACGGTGATCGTTATTTATCGTATTTAACTTTAATAATAAGTCTCTCACAGTAAAAAAAAAACAATATTAGTATAACAATATTACCATGATACATACGGTACATTTTTATATCACATCGGAAGGTAAACATACACCTAATGAGAACTGGTTACCATAGCCTATGAATGTTTACAACAGAAGAGGAAGAAGATGCTACTAACATAACGACTCCTCAGGAACTTACTGGTAATCTCACGTACTCGCACTAACACAACGACCGTTTAGGCTACTATCTCTTTAGGCGCTAGGCTTTTCTGTACGGTAGAGATACTTCCATGTTCAAGTACGCAACTTACAATAAATTCACGCAATTTATAATAAAAGTTTATTTCATTACTTAGTTGAAAAATACAGCTGTTAAGTGCATGTCGTATTTGCAATACTTATGATTTTCTATGTATCACACTTAGCATAGATGTTTATTTTTGTGTATTTGTGTGATAGCAAATTTGCTTAAAGTTTTATGAAGACATGGCTCCAATTAAACTGGCTCGTAATTCCTTCGAAATCGAAAGTATCACGAAGATGCTTAATATCTTCCTTGACTGGACTACTCAAAACATATTTTTACTATATGAATTTAGTTCGTAATATTTTCAAATAGAGAGATGAGACGAAAGGGTTAGATAAAATTTTAAAATAATAAATTTTAAAATTTTAAATAAATGCTTACCCACCACCGCTCGCCATGCATGCTCAGTTCTCAGCACAGTTGTCACTCAACTTAACGAATTTCATTAATTCTTTTCTATACCAAAGTGGGGTCATTAAATCTTGGATATAAACGTGGGATAAAAAAAGTATAATAATTTTTTATTAATTTCTTCAAAGTACTCTCACCAGCCTCTATATAAAGCTTCATGCGGTCTGAACCAGTTTTCGAAACACTTTTTCCAGTCCGACGCAGACACCCCATTTACTGCCTGCTCGAACGCTGACAGCGCATCTTCTGGCGACAAAAAATTTATCTCTTTGAGCAAATTTTTAATTTTCACGAATAAAAAAAGTCGCACGGTGATGGGTCAGGGCTGTAAGGAGAGTGACCCAGGAGTTTGACCGGCGTGCTGTGCAGGAATCCCTTGTTTGAGCGAAATGTGCGCGAGCGCGTTGTCGTGGTGGCTCCACGACAAGGCGCCCACCGTGCTGTTTGGTTTTTGTTTGGTCGCTTGTTGCTCACAATAGAGAAAAATTCTGCCAAGCATTTGGTAGTTATACCATTCGGCATTGATGCTTCTTTGGTTCTGTAAATGAATTGACCATGTAGCCAGTCAAATTGAAAAAGCTCGCAATCAAAATATTTCCCTGCGTCTAGATCGCTGCACTTTCGTAGGCGTTGATTCGTTTTGATACACCCAAACCGTCGACTGGCGCATCGTTTCTGGATCGTATCGATAAATCCAGGACTCATCCAGGACACCTGTAATGATGTCGTAAACACACCGAGACGAGCCTGCTTCAAATTTGTTTATCATATCACGGTACCATTCCACCCGGGTCTGCTTCTGAGCAACGGTGAGGGCGTGCGGCACCTAGCGTGAAACTATCCTCGTCACGCGAAGATGGAAGTGTAGAATCTCGTGAAGGCTTCCCGATCCAATCTGCAGTATGTGCTGAATCTCCTGATATGTAAGTCGCCTATTGTCTTGTATTAAATTTTTCATTGTTAGCACGTTTTCTTCCGTAACAGCCGTCAAAGCAGCGACCATTTCTTTCTTCATCCCCCAAAGTTAGTCGACCGCGCTTGAGTTCGTTATATCAACGATACACGATTGCCTTGGAAGAACCTTTATTCATGAATCCTATTTTAAGTCTATTGTACGATTCGTCCGGTTTCAGGCGACACTTGAGTAATAGATTCATGTTTTAGTTTTACTTTAGTTAATAGATTCATGTTTTACTTTAGTTAATAGATTCATGCGTTATTTTGCAAAAGTCAAATTTGCATGCAATTTGATCTAACCTGCTTTGTGGGCTTCCTCCTCCAATTTTTTTGGTGTTAATTTCTTGGTGGAAGCGCATAACGCAGGTTTGATCGAATTGCATAATTTATTTTATAATATTAAAAATATTATAAAATAAACTAAGCTGGTAAGCTAACGGCCTACTAGATGGTAAGCAACTACCGGAGCTTACGAATAATTACAACACCATAGGTGTCACTTGTACCGTTACCGATCCTGTAAAAACCTCTTCACACCTTTTTGAAGAACCTAGTGCGGTTGTCCCTGGGGAAAACCTCAGTAATATCGTAAAAGAGGACAAAAGTTGTGATATTATGTAAATTATTTATTTACGGTATGGCATTGTTTATATTTACCTTCTCAAAATTCAGAATCAATACAGTAGCAACCCCAGTGAGTGAGATAGGGTCAGGTAATATTTTTTAAGACGGCGGGGGCGGTCCTTCTGTAGCGCTTTTCTATTTTGTGGTCATAGTACACGAGGGTACGGCTTCTCAGTCGTTTTTAATATTTTATGTACACAAATGATGGTGTATTTTCAAGTGAGATTGCCGAAATGAGACTGAAGGAAAAAAAAAACAGTAATTGATTGCCCATTTTTCATTTTTCATTTCTCGCCTACATCGTTGTTTTCTTTTTGTTTATTTGTCTGCTCTTGTTCTCGAACTCCGATTCACAAGAATGCTGTATTTTCTTTAGTTCAAAATAATAAACCTACGTTTCGTTTGTTGCCACCTGTTTCTGTCCTGGCTTTATATCTTGAACAATATATCATTATTTATATGATTTACATATCATAGTTATTCATGTTGCAATTTCACGTATTATCGTATCACGGTAAATAGATGAGATACTTCCCAAAAGCATTTCGAAAATCCACTATAGTTGAATTATAACCACTATATTTAATCCACTAATCCACTATATTGAAACCGTTATGGACAGCTTCATTTTCAGTTTCACTTTGACCCGTATATAGACTTAGAAGGAATTTATAGTAATTTAAGAAATCTAAAATTAGAAGACTTGATGACATCAGATGTATTGACGAAAATATAACCTATGAGTAACCTCACACTCCTATATGTAAAGGAATGTATTTATAACGCATAGTATTCATCACATATTTTATTTGCCATTCAATTTAGTTACGAGTGATGCTTACTGCTTTTAATGTTTTATCTAAACTCGGTTCGTTGGTTTTACTGCTCAAGTTTTGAAGTTTTGGGGACATAAAAATCCTTCTTATAGCCTATTTACTCTAGCCTTTGTCCTTTAATGGTGTCAGAAAGTAATAGAATGTAACAGTTTTTATTGCAGAAGAGAAATTTCTAATAGAATTTTTTTAATATCAAATTTGACTCTTTTACAATAATTTAATTTATTTTACAATACATCAGAAAGAAAACAATCGTTACTGCTTGTAATGAAGGAAGTATTAGCGCGCTGCCTTAGTAAGAGTATAAGAAAAACAAAGAATCATTGATAGGAGAAACCGATTTTTTTTCGATTTTCTGTTAGAATGAGATACTTTCTCGGGATAAAGAGTAGCCTCTGTCCTTTTCTATAGCCCTGACAATATGTATACAAGTTTTCATGACGATCGATTGCATAGTCAAGGCGTGAAGGAATAACAAACAAACAAATATACTCACTTTCACATTTATAATACTCGTATTAATTAGGATTAGGATTATGGCCCCTCAAACTTATATTCTTCAACGAGCTCGGTGGCTCAGTCGTGAATGACGCGACTTTGACACTAACACTCGTGGGTTCGATTCCCATACAAGGCAAACTCTATTTGTCTTGGTCTGGAAGTTTTAAGAGAGGTAGAGCGCATCAAAGCAACCCATCTGGGGAAGTACCTCCACCTCACAGAAACCCGCAGGCAAATAACAACTCCCGAGGGTTGTTGTGTTCCTACGTGTGAGTGAGTTGCAGCAGAGGAGGCATCGCGCTAGTGATACTTAATATATCGCAAGCGTTAATAGGCAACGGTACCCGCTTTACATCAGGTGGGCCGTATGCTTGAATGCCTTCCGACGTAGTATAAAAAAAATATTCATTGCAATTGATATGTTATCAATATTTCTTAGGTGCTCACAGTAATCACAGAATCTTGAAAATCTTAGAGCCCAACTCTGACAATTGTATGATTTCTTTTATATTTAGTTATTCCCAACTTTTATATTACAACTGTATGTTTGTACGTTTTTTTATGTAATATTCGTCAATGCACAATTGCACAAGTTCATTTCGCAATTGTCCAGCTTCATTTATATTCCACGCTTCGCCACTCCAAATCGATAAAAAACTGTCCATATGTGAGAGGGTGTTGCACACTAAGGGTTCCGTAGTACTGCACAATAAATAACGCTACATACGTTTTTTTTTATTTATATGGCAATAGTGTTGCTACTTTATGCCAGTGTCAAAGTCTTCAGTTTAGATCCATATCAAAGTCTTAATTGTATGTTCAAGCTTCAGGAACTGTGCTGAAAAAATACTTGGGAAGGGTACCCAGACCCAATCAAGTTTAAATACCACCCGAAAAACGATAGTGATGTTCACAAGGTTTTCTTGATGGACTTATTCACGTCTTCCAAAAAGTGCATAAACGTGTTATATTTGAGTTTTTTCATTACTGTATAATTTCACTAGCACTTATGTTACAAAATACTGTCGAAATTGTCACACAAAACTAATTTTACACCGAGTTGTAAAAATTTCAACTAAAGCAACAATGTCACTCGTCAAAAGCGCGGGAAGAAGTCCCCTCATACGTTTTAACCCTTCGAAACCCGGGTAGTCGAATACGACCGCGAAATGTGTGGGAAAACGTATATAACGGATTCTGACTGCTCAAAACTAGTTTTGCGCTGTGATAACCTACTGGATAAAGAACGATCCTATTAGCAAACCGGTCTCCGATTCGAATCCTGATGTGGGCGAGTACCACTAAATTCGTGTTTTCTGAATTCGTGAAGGAAAATATTGTGAGGAAATCTGGTCATCCAAGAAATTATATTTCGAAATTCGTGTGGCTAAACTAAGAAAAGTCTATGTAAAATTGGTATCCTCTTCAAATCGTTAGGTTTATTAACATACAGCTCACCTTATGTTAACTGGTTACTATACATTATGAAGTTAGTTAAGTATTACTCGCGCAATGCCACCTCTGCTGGTAACAAAGGAACTAGAACTTACATTTTTTATATATACAACATCGGGAGGCATACAAGCATACGGTCTACCTGATGTAAAGCGGTTACCGTAGCCTATGAACGCTTATAATACATTAAGTACCTCTGCTGCTAACACGCAAACCTCCACCTACCACCACCTAACAGACCTCACTCGCACGCAGAAACATAACATTCCTCTAAGGAGTTGATATTTGCCTGTCTGTGAGGTGGAATTACTTCTTCAGACGGGGTGCAGATTGATGCGCGAACCCTACCTCTCTTAAAAAGGTAGCGGATACCGCCAATCCTAATGTATCAGGAAACGGAACAGCTAGGAAGAAGAAGAACCAAGTTCAAAAATAATTATGTACTAGTAATAGCAATACACACAAGTTTTATGATAACACAGTTCTTAAGAGAGGTAGGGCGCATCAAAGCAGCCCGTCTGGGGAAGTACCTCCACCTCATAGGAAACCGCAGCCAAATAACAACTCCCTAGAGGATTGTTGTGTCGTGTGAGTGAGGTCACCAGTAAGCTCCTAAGGAGTTGCTGTGTTAGCAGCAGAGGAGGCATCGCGCTAGTGATACATAATGTATTACAAGCGTTTATACCTGTAAGCCTTTACATCATTTGGACCGTATGCTTGAATGCATTCCGACGTTGTAAAAAAGGCCTTCTGCCTATACTTCTTTATATATTTCTATACTACGCAAATATAGAAGATAATATAGTATATTATCTTCCTATATTTGCGTAGTATTTACATAGAAATGCTACACATAACAATATACAATGCGCATATTTTTATTATATTATGATATATATATATTCTTTTTATGATTGCTTTAAAGTTACGTATTTATATATGTTTCGCATATTCGATATCAAACATGATGTTTGACGTTGTTCACTTAAATAATTAAATTGCATTCAGCCCATTAAATATTAGTAACAGTGTACACTACATGATACCATGTCACATCAGAGTTTTATTAACTTGTTCATAATGAATAATTTATTATTTATTTCGATTGTCACAAAAACAATAACAATTAAAAACAGATAATTAAGCAAGGAAGTACACATATCGGCAGCAGCCGCCCTGGACGCACACATGTAGATCAAATTGAAGATGTATCGAAACAGAGCCAAATCAGAAGGACCCAATACCGAAGAGCATGGATGAAGAGATTGATGTGTGCGGAAGAAATGGGGGAGGTATGTTTGGTTCGATGCACCAGGCGTTCCATAGTCCTGCCTACGATAATGGAATAGATGGAGTGATGATTTGTATATATAAAGAAAATATGAGTATTTAGTAAGTACCTGCACATTACATATAATAATAATATATAATAAATATTGTCGGACAAATTACACAGCGCCATCTAGCCTCAAAGTAAGCGTAGCTTGTGTTATGGGTACTAGACAATTGATAAACATACGTAAATACATTTTTTTTTGTAAATACATACTAATTATACATAGAAAATACTCAGACCAAGGCAAACAGACATGTTCATGCACACAATTGTTTGTACTATGTGGGAATCGAACCCACGAGCGTTGGTGTCAAAGTAGCCTAAAAGCTCGTCATACATATGATTGTAGTCTAATAATATTTATATAATAGCAATACATATTCATACTCACCTAATATTTGAGATCAACCTTTTGTTTAGGAGAAATACACTATAATAATATCAAGCCCACCCGACGTAGCTTATAAATGCTTGTTATACAAAAAGTTTCGTTCGCTAGTATACTCATGAGTATACTGGTAAGCCCACTCAATCACTGAAACACAGCAATCTTCCAAAATAACATACTGCCAAATAATAAACTCCGTGCACACTGCTTGTGAAAGAGGCCACCAGTAAGCCCCCAAGGAGTTGCTATGTTAGCAGCAGAGGTGACATCAAGTGAGTGATATTTAATGTATTACCAGCGTCCATATGCTACGGTAACCACTTTAAATCAGGTGGACCGTATGCTTGTATGGCTTCCAACGTAGTATAAAAAAAAATGTGGTTACCGCAGTGACTGCTTATAATAGGAAGTAAGCTGGTTACAGTTTTCTATGAGGTGGAGGTGGAGGTAATTTCCCAGTAGGGCTGCACTCACCTTACCTCTCTTAAAAACTCCTAGCCCAGAATCCAACTCACGAGCCTTGGTTAGTGTAGAGTAGTCATTGCTACCTACTCGATCACCAGGCAGTCTGTCCTGGTCAGGGTATTTTTAAGAGTGGTAGGGCGCATCCAACTAGCTCGACTGCAGGAGTACTTTCATCTCACAGAAAACCGCAGATAAATAACAACTTTCTGGCATATTGTTGTGTTTCTACGAGTAAGTACGGTGACCAATAAGATTTAAAAGGCTTGCTGTGTTTGCAGCAGTGGTGGCAATGTGCGAACGATATTTCCTGCTTTACGAGCAGTCATAGGTTACGGTAGTCACTTACCATCATCCGGGTCGTATGCTTAAATGTCTGCCGATGGAAATGAGAGGGTCAGTCAAGCTATCCAAAAGCCGACTTAGTTCCCCGGAGCATGAAAGTAAAGCATACATATAACCTTTTCCAACTGTCAAGCTCTTTTCCATGAATGTTAGGAGAGTTTACTACTTGGGCAAATTAAAATACTCTACATTATGTTGTGGCATCTATTATCATTTAAATTCATAGAAATAACTGCTTTTTAATAGCAGTTTTACGTCTTACTAAAGGGTTCTAAAATTTTATGTTTCGCTGGAACTTGCCGCCGCTTTAATTAAAAACGCTTTCTGAATAATCAAGATGCCTTAATATGTTTTCCACGAGACGTTATTATTAACATCGTATACATTTTATGAACTTTGTAATTATTTGTTTTTTGCTGCACAAAATTTAATAGAAAAAGGAACTCTACTTTTAATAAAAATGTCATTGTGAGGTATACGTACTTATTAAAAACTAATGAATTTTTGGTACTAAATGTTCCCGTAGCCGTCGCAGTCTGAATGGTAAATTATATTTTAAGTTTTAAGCAGTATCTCTAAATATCCCTGATATAAAACAGAGTATGTATTTTAAGAATATATTATATTTCTGTAGTAAGTTTTGTAGAAATCCGTTCCAACTGTTTATGCAACATTGAATATTTACAACAGTGCCAGACTTCACCTCCGTTGTACCTTATCTCATATGAAATAGCCTAATGACCTTCTTTAGTTCCTAATCTACCTCGTTAAAAAATCTCGTTAGGGTTTGTTCATGGCTCACAACCGAATTGTCGTTCTCAAATCTGATGTCGTCGGCGGTAAATTTTGCGGCATTCCGACGTTCACTCATTCATGCTTCGCTCGAAGAATCGCAGCGGTGGCAGCAAATATGACATACAAATGCTTACGAATAGCCTGAGGGTATTGAGTTAATCTGAGGTTAACAGTAAATGTGTAATCGAGCGTGTTGTTGTTCCAATAAGAACAGGATGGCATAGTGAGAAAGTGCAATTATCTTTTGGGCAGTCAAGGATTATGACAGAGCTGTGCAAGGGGCAAAAGGTCAACTCATATGATCGAGAGGTTGGCAGACAGACTGAGTTACTTTTGTATATAGAATATTGGAAAGTTTTTGCTTCTGTATGGTCTAGAGGAATGATATAGTCACATACATTCTATAGCTTCGCGATATCATATAGACATAAATGTAGGTATTATGTAAATTGAAGTCATCATATAACTAAAGGATTGTTATGTGCTGAAAATACCTGAGGAATTTTTGTATTAACAGCCATAGTGCGCCAATATGCACGCGATTTTTTTATACCACTGAGGTGGAAAATATGCGTACACCCTGACTGATGGTAAGCAGTCATCGTAGCCTACGGACATTTACAACATCAGGGGTATCATTCATGAAAAAAACGAGTGTGCTTTAGACCATACGACTGAAGTAAAACTTCTTTAGCTCCATAGTGTGATACAGACAATAGGCCTGCACTGTGTCTTAGATATACGAAACTTAACTCGCTATGAGAGAAAGAGAGAAAGAAAATGTGTACTCGCACCTCTCTCTCTTACCCCTACAGTAATATACGAAACGTAACTCTCTCTTTTTCTATCTCCACTAACTTATATCTCGTAACGCTCTCGTCACGCATTCACCAGCTTACTCCCCAAGTCAAGGTTAACTTCAAAAAAATCTGTCTACATTATATCAAACAATTCTACAGAACACAACATATTCTACAATCGGCAGAATACACAAAGGGAGACAATATCTCTCCTTAAACTCCCACCCGAAAGTGACTACAGTACCCCATGTGCGGTCTAACTTGAGGCTCGTATAATAAAAGCTGAAATACTGATATGCTCTGTTGAGCACAGTTGGTTTGGATGCCAGCTTGACTTTCTCTTCCAATGGACTACTAGCACATGTTCAAGTATTTGTAAGCCAGAGTGAACATTCTACATTAGCTGGGGCAGCAACCTATATTTATCGTATATCTAGATTTCCATTCAGCTTAATTACCCTACCTCTCTAAAAATAGCACCACAAATGTTTGCCTTTTGTGGGAATCGAACACTAGTGCCTTGATTTTAAAGCAGCTTTGCTAACCACTTCACTACAGGCTTGTCTTATCGGAGATCAGTACTTAAGTTAGGAGAGGTAGGGCGCGTAAAAGCAGCCCGTCTGGGGAAGTACTTCCACCTCGCAGAAAATCGCAGCCAAATAACATCTCCCTAGAGGGTTGTATACCAGTAAGCTCCCAAAGAGTTGCTGTGTAAGCAGCAGAGCAGGCATCGCGCGAGTGATAATTAATATATCGCAAGCATTAATAGGCTACGGTGCCCGCTTTACATCAAGTGGGCCATATGCCTGTATGCCTCCGGATGTAGTATAAAAAAAAAGCTATCCGAATCGTACCGATTTAGCTTAATGACAGTCATCCAACGACAATAGTCGAAACTGACATCTTATCGTGTTTCTAGTGCTGTCATACAAAAAAAAAAATTAAACGACATCAAATTCCACCGTCAACAAGTTTAATTAAAATAGCAATTGCAATACAAAATGAGTTACCAACCACTCGAGTGGTGGAGTTCATTAAGAACAAAACACTGTGCAACTTGAGCACGTACGGAACGGATTCACGACCAGCTGTCGGTTGCAAAAGTTTCACTGCTATATTTACAGCTAGAATTTACTGAAATTGTACGAGTATTTTGCAAGTTGTTTGTCTAAGACATTGATTCCCGAAGTGATTTATACTGACCCCCGAGATCGAGTCCGATATGCAAAGGGTCCATAAATTGCTGTAGATCAACGGAACCATGATATACTTTAACGAGCTCGGTGGCGGAGTGGTTAATAATATTACATACTATGACACCTACATTCGTCAGTTCGATTCCCATTATGACACACATTCGTGTGCATGAACCTACCTGTTAGTCTTAGTCTGGGTATTTTAAGAGAGAACAACCTCTACCTCACAGAAAACCTTAACCAAATAACAAATCCTTGTAGGGTAGTTGTGTTCCTTGGAGTGAATGAAGTTGTCTATAATCTCATAAGGAGTTGCTGTGTTAGTAGCAGAGGCGGCAACTATTAAACGTATTGCAAGCATTCGTAGTAGGCTACGGTAAACGCTTTACATTAGGTGGTCCGTATATCTGTATGCCTCCGACTATCTATAAAAAGAAACGACCCCTCAAGCCCCGAGTGACTGATATCAATAATGCGCGTTACGGCGGGAAGTAAATAACGGGATCTGAGTGGTCAAATTTCTCGTGTATGAGAACGTCAAAGGCTGGTATAAGTAGTTAAGTAGAACGGTACAACCGTCAGTCTTATAGTCCCTCATTTGTAGACAAAATTAAAATAACTTTCATAAAGTACTTGGTATTATCAGATAAAGGATGTACTGTCTGTTATATTATTTTACTAATGTAAAGAACATGTCAAATAGTGATGTCACGTCAACCTATTTCTTTATCTCCTTAGCATTATCCCGTTTCCTAAGCGCAAAGCCGTTCCTAGGATTGGCGAAGTCCGCTATCTAAGCCTAAGAATTAATAATGAAGCCTATGACGAAGATACTGCTTTTGACATGGAGTGTCTGCCGTCAGACCTCCATATGTAAGAAGGAAACCCAGTAAATTTTTAGGTTAGGTCTTCAAAATATTGTACGTGCAACTGCACGTACAATATTTCTCTTAATTTATCCTTCCCCGCTGAGCAAGTCTCAAGAATTAAAAAAACATATAAGTATATATACAAGGATTCGAACCAATGTCGGTCGGTTAATAAGCAGGTTTATGTCCACTAGGCTATCTATGTGTACGTCTACTCCTTTACCTTTAGTGGATGTACAAAATAAAGCTGTAGCAAGCACGAAATTGAAGGATATGCATCTTGGCTACTTTAATTAATATGAATCCTTGCCACCATATACAAATTAATCTATACTCAAATGTTAGCTATTACGACATCACAGAAACTACCGGATGCCATCTCACAAAGTATCGTTTGATGGTCGTAAAAACATCCCTTAACGACCGTCCGAACTCTCGCCCTTAGCCCCGCCTACCCCTGTACTACAGCTTTTATGCGCTGTACCGTCTTAACCCCAATAATAAAATGCGGGTTGTAAATAGATAATAAGGGTGAAATATACGGCAGACGCCATTAAGGGCGCCGAAGTATAGTTTAACTGTCGCTATCTAAGCGCACTAATCGACATTGCAATATATATATATATATATATATATTTGTCATATATATTTGAAAGCCTCTCTCCTGAATAATATTTTAACATCTGTATCCTACTTGTACTGTATGTATGTATATCTTCACGCTAGGTCCCTTGCGGGGTGGGCAGAGAGAATTAGAATTTACTTGTACTGAATAATTTTAATATACGGCTATGCTCAAAAGCAAAGAAATACGCCTATTCTTATGCTTCAACTTATCTAGATTCTATGTGTGTATGTATAACTTCACGCCAAATTCCTTGCGAGGTAGGCAGAGGGAATCGAGCGCCACATGACTCGATCCTTACAAACCTCGCTCGTTTCGTTAACATTCATTGCTCTTCTCATGCACGCTCGCCGGTTTTTGAGGCTTCTGAAATCACCTTCTCATAGAACATGCTCAAATTGGTCATGGCTGGCCTTTTTCAACAACAACGACGAAAAAGTGGAAGGATGTAGCATTCCACTTTTGAGTTGTACCTAGTCCGGTCATAAGTACTGTTACATATGAATACGCATTTATATTTTATGAAGTCATTTAATCTAAATTAAAATTACATTTACATATTTATGGAATTCTCAGCAAAAAATAAAAAAAAATCTATTCGAAATGGCCACCTTTGGCTTAGAGGTTTAACAACACGATCCAATACAGTCTCTTGATACACTTTGGCTGAAGTCTTCACTCCTTTTTCACATAAATGAGACTTTGTGACTTTTTGATAAGACATCTCCCACCAAACCCTTATAGACGCAGGATGATGACGTTGTACCTTTCCGGCCACTTGGGCGACTTCTTTTGAACTGTATGCATACACTTTGTCATCTTGCTTGCTGTAGTGTTCTTCAATCGTGAAAACTTTTTCATGAGTAAAGAGGATATTTTTGTACCTTTCACCTGCGTATTGAGACAGAAGGCGTTTTGATCGATCCACTCTCTTGAAATGTAGGGATTGATTTAGGGCATGTCCTGTATATCGACGATAAGCGCCGAGCTTCCTTCCTGCTTCCGATCTTGTTTTATTATACGCGACAAAGTCCTAGAAGGAATCTTCATTTCCCGCGATAAGATTTTTTGTTTCCTAATGGGGTTAACAGCATTAACAACCTTTGTAGTTTTAACAGCACGCGGTCGCCCCAGTCTTTTATGGTATATCTGTAGATAGTACTATATACGAACACACGGCTGATACCACAAAAGCTTGGTATCAGCCGTGTGTTCGTATATAAGCGTATAAGCGTCTTGAATATGACCGACGGCTCCATATCTACTTTGTGCAAGGCAATCACGCCAGTCTTATTTTCTTTAAAGCCCTGTCCTATATTGTAATTTGATAATAAACACGATAAAATATGTAAAATGGTCGGAAATCGAAAGAAGTTTTAACATAATAAATTCAAAATAATTAAAGAGTTGAAGAAAGAAAAGTTTCTATGTAACAGTAGGTATTTATATATGACCAGACTAGTTATATCTAGATTCTGTCTATCTATTTATAACTTCACGCCAAATCCCTTGCGGTCTAATCTAGATTCTAAATTACATTAAAATCCTTACAGCAGCTTAAAGGTGACGGATGAACAAATAAGCAAACGTTTTGTATTTTGTAACAGAAGTAGGTTAGATGGAATATAGTATATCCATCTATAACTTCACTCCGAGTCCCTTGTGGGATCACTTGACTCGATTACACACCTCACTCGCTTCTTTAACATTCATAGCTCTTTTTATGCATGTGCGCCGGTTCCTAGGTAATAACATAATAATAAATAAATAAATAAACATGTATATACTAATTAAGACTTACATTAAATATGATACTCAAATGCTAAAAGTTTAATTTAATTTGTAAAAAAATTGAATCGTAGAAATACCCGATCCTATAAGGAACCTCTTCGAGTCAACCACCACGTTATAACGTCGGAGTATTTTTTGTTTCATCTTGAACATACGTAGAAAAAATCATAATCAAGTAATCAGTGATTAGGATTACATCCACGTATGTTTAGTTCCACAAGGTGGAATGATTGTAAGTGGCTTACCTTTATCTCGGAAGCCTAAGCGAACCTTACTCACACGAGTGTACTTTGCCTATCGAATCTCAGTCGAAAAGAGCTAAGTATATCCTTAGGCGCAGGCTTACTTAAGAAATACCTCCCCATTCTATTGTATTTGATAATTGGATTAAGTTCAATCGCGTGTGACAAATTCAGTCTAATTCAACCGCATCGGGACAAAAATCTGGGCGATCATCTTTAAGAAAATTCCAATTTTATGACCACAAAGTTCCGTAACACGCTACTTACCATCGATAAGAGCATTGAGATTCTTAGTGTTGAAATTTTCATCGAATTTCAGTTGCGAATTTGCCTGAAGAAGTATATTATTATCGTCCAAATAAGTAACTTGGTGACTGTTTGACATAACGAAGAAGTAAAGTTCCTCTAAACATTTCTATAAGATTGCGTCCAAATAGTACTACTGCATTATGTAATAAACGGCCCAAGTATATCTTGCGAGACTTAATCAATTTAAGGCCTTTTAGCAACGCAAACGTAGGGCGACATCGCCCAATAATGTGGATTAAATAGTGTTGCGATTACAATGCCAGCCTCGTACCAGGTAATCGAGTTAGCGCGGTCCGCTTGGCGCCGATCATTACTGCGGCGCGTACGCGAGCGTACGTGGTTTAAGATGTACGACTGTTCTAGAACTGACTAGTCTCCAGTTCAAAATATCGCAATTTCTAATAGCCTAGTCGCAATGTTTAGTTTGCTATGCCCATAAATACGTCACATCACAACTCACCAAATCAGTGAAAAGAGTACATCTTTACAGTCAAACCAGTACTGGTGTATTTGTCAAATAGCAAACAAGGCCCTGGCAACTCTAACATAGGGCACACGTCTATTTAATCAAGTACAGTCTAACTTTGTAACACATGCTCCTTAGAGATATCAGCAGCCGAATAATTATTCCATAGAGAGTTTTTGAGTTTCAGCAAATTTGTAAAGTCTCCGGCTTCCCGGCGACATTACGTATTTGCTGGTAGATCAACGGATCAGCGATATTTTTATAGCCAGTATCTATAAGACATCAGATCAAATGCTGCAAATAGATATTGATTTGCCACATTCGCCGAAGACTATCTTTATTCGAAGCCTGGCTTTTAATGGAACTAAACAGTTGTCATAAGCAGATCTTGTGAACGGTCATTGTAGATGTAGAGGTTTGTTAGCAGTTCAAAATTAGAAAGAATAGGAGTAACTTTGGAGAATTTCTCATACGAACATTTGAACTTTATCTAATAAACGTCAATGTTTGAAAACATGATCTAGTACGTGAATACCTAAGTCTATGAAAATTTCAATGTTGATCGCCATTTTATTTACTATATTAGTAAAAGTCGCCATTAATAGATTAGGAAATGTAGATAAAAGATTGATGTTAGGTGACTTAGAAACCGGTAAGCGTGCATGAGAAGCGAGAGAGGTATTTAAGGATGTGGCGCTATGTTCTCTCTGCCTACCCCGCAAGGGATTCGGCGTGAAGTTATAGATAGATAAATATAAGATTCCCGGCTCTACCATATACAGACACATTCAATCAGGGGATCTTAAAATATAGATGTGAATATCTAATGCCAAAAATCGTGAAGATTTCTTTTCAACAGGCTCTTCTTCTGCAGCATATATCCGTGACCATGGTTATCGGCGCGATGCGTCAGCACTTTTCTCGAATGCGAGATAATTTCGATCGAGTTCAGAATACCTACTCCATCGTGGCACATCGTTAAAAGAAATAAGAATATTGTTCACACCTAGCATGATAGTGCATAAAACACTAATTTTATTAACTTAATTTATTTTATTGTCTTATTTTTGACAGAAGATAAATATATCTTCAGCATATAAAATGGCCACTGCTAGTTTCGTTTACTATATAAAAAAGACTGTATGTTTGTGTTGCACCATGCCAAATATGACAGAATGCATCAAATGCAGGTTGGCTTTGGCTGCAAAGGTAAAAGTGAGGAGTTTAACAGTTTTCTTCTTCTTCTTAGTATAATCCCGTTTCCTAATCTATAATTGGCAGGATTCACTACCTAAACCATAGGAAATCGCAACCAATTAATAACTCCTTGGAGGGTTGTTGTGCTCCTGCGAAGAGAATGGGCTTACCAGTGACTAGGGAGTAGTTGCGTTAGCAGTTAGTGTCGTAACACACTAGCGATACTTCCTGTATTACAATTGTTCATAGGCTTACGATAACTACCTTATATATTAGGCAGGGCGTATGTATTCATGCCTCCCGACATTGCGTAAAAATATGCCATCTGGGTCATAGGTGTTTTACCACAGTACAGTTAATTTTTTCAAGATTCCAAGTGAATTTGTGCAATAAACCTCAGCGGTATTCCTGAACAGATACATTAAGAAGGCCTTCAATGTTTCCATTATGAGGCTGGGAACGGTTTGGTGACGCTATAGTGTTGTTGAGGGCTATAGGCGGCGATTACCACTTACTATCAGGAGACATACTCACTTGTTCGCCCTCTATTATTAACATAATCTTATTTATAATCGATTTTATAAAAGACTAGCGGACTCGCCAGACGTTGCCTTGGCTGTCCGAAAACAAAGTAATTAATCCTGTAACCCGATCACAGCGCCACCTACCGGGTCCAATTGTAAATCTAAACCATTCTCGAATCCCCTTGGACACACACAAAAAAATTCATCAAAATCGGTCCAGTCGTTTTTTTTTTTTTTTTATACCACTAAGGTGGCAATCAAGCATACGGCCTGCCTGATGTTAAACAGTCACCGTAGCCTATGGACATTTGCAACACCAGGGGCGTCACTCTAAAAACCTCTTCACGCATTTCTTGAAGAACTCCATGCTGTAGTTCCTTGGAAAAACCTCGGCTGGGAGCTCATTCCACAGCTTGAGTGTTCTCGGAAGAAAACTTCTCTGGAACCGCACCGTACGCGACCATAGCGGTTCAAGCGTGTGAGGGTGAACTCCCCGCCGTCGGCGAGCGGTGCGGTTATAAAAAGTAGCCGTCGGCATCATTTCGAACAACTCTTCGTTTAGGAGGAGTTCAGTCACATACACACGTACAGTAGAATTATATATATAAAGATGTAGAAGAGAGAACCACAAGTCTTTTGCATTATTTAGAACACGATTCACGGCCCGAGCAATAAGCAAAGACTTCTATGTTAGTATACATAGAAGTATTTGGCAATATGATGTTAAATCTGTTAAGAACACTTTGCTGCGTATCTGTTCATCGCAGATTTCTGATTCGTAATCGAAATCGAAAATTCAGACTTGAAGTTTTAATATTGTATATGAAATATTGGCCTGATCTGAATATTTCATGTAAAAGTGAAATAAAATATTTCTCATGGGCTCGTAACTTCGAAAGGGGCCATTTATTTATCATACAAAGAAATGGATACAGTCAAAGTAGAGGTTTATAAGATTTTTGTTACGTCAAAACTAATCTAATTAGTTTTAACGGCCTCAGTGGTGGAATGGTTGCCAAATACGAAGATTGACGAGCTCGGTGGCGCAGTGGTGGAACACGCTGTTATGCTACTTTGACACCAACGCTCGTGGGTTCGATTCCCACTCAGAACAAACATTTGTATGCATGGTATTTTCTATGTATAATTAGCATGTATTTACGTATCTTTATCAGTTGTCTAGTACCCATAACACAAGCTTCGCTTACTTTGGGGCATGATAGCGCTGTGTAATTTGTCCGACAATATTTATTTATTTATTTATAATACTACACACATCAAAAGTGTCTAGGGATCAACATATATTTTTGCAATAACATTTCTCCTGATTGATATTAATTAAAATTTTCTTTAAGGATTCATCAAATAAAGTGTTTTCGTTTGTCTACAGTAACGATAAACCAAGTCACCTTTGCATTAATAAAGAAATTAGCCATTTTCATAATAAAGGGATTTTTGACATTTGAACCACTATCATTAAAGTTCGAAAAAAAGACTGAAATAACAGTTTTCTTTAAAATTTTATTGGGTAACTTAAACAATTAATAATCCGTGTTTCTACCGCGAACACTAACAACACAAGAACATCGGTTTGGCATACTCAAAATGAGTTCATCCAAATCACGCTGTGGAATGGCCGCCCATGTTCGTTGCAACAACAAAAAAAGGTCTTCTTGCGACTGGATACCCTCCATATTCGGCAGAGCTCTTCTCTGTAGCATATCCCATGCATGCTCAATCGGGTTCAAGTCTGGCGACTGAGCAGGCCAGGGCATGACATTGATGTTAGCTGCGGCGAGAGTCTGTCTTACAACTCTTGCGGTGTGCGGTCGTGCATTATCATGCATTAACTGAAATAAGGGACCGATTTGCACTTGTAGAGGAACGATGACGTCTGATACAATCGTCTCAGCATAAATTTGAGCGTTGAGGTTGCCTCTGATCCAAATCAACTCAGTTCTTCCGCCGATCCAAATACCCGCCCATACCATGATGGTTCCACCACTATAAGGATGGACTTCCTGGCAGGATTTTAATCGCTGTTGGCGTCCAGGGGTTCTCCAGTGTCGTATACGTCTTGTATCCGGTCTCATACCAAAACGAGACTCATCAGAAAAGCACACGAAACGCCATTGTTCTTCTGCCCAATTTCTGTGTTCAAGAGCCCATTGATATCGAATCCTACGATTGTGCATTGCTATAGGTGGTACCCTTAGCGGTCTTCGGGAATGAAGGTTCACTTCATGCAAGCGGTTTCTGACTGTTTGGTCGCTAATTAAGTTCCCTGAAGAGTGATGAAGCATCACGGCTAACATCATGGCGGTTATTGTTGGAGCTCTTCGAGTTGTGATTTGAATGTATCGGTCTTGTCTCCGTGTGGTGCAGCGATACCGTCCTCCATGGCGCTCAGCCACGGTACCAGTGCTTCGGTAACGTGTCCAAAGTCGACTGATAACACTCTGACTTGTATTCAGAGCTAAAGCCACAGTACGTTGCCGGGAACCAGCTTCTATCATCGTTAGTGTTCGCGGTAGAAACACGGATTATTAATTGTTTAAGTTACCCAATAAAATTTTAAAGAAAACTGTTATTTCAGTCTTTTTTCGAACTTTAATGTTAGTGGTTCAAATGTCAAAAATCCCTTTATTATGAAAATGGCAAATTTCTTTATTAATGCAAAGGTGACTTGGTTTATCGTTACTGTAGACAAACGAAAACACTTTATTTGATGAATCCTTAAAGAAAATTTTAATTAATATCAATCAGGAGAAAAGTTATTGCAAAAATATATGTTGATCCCTAGACACTTTTGATGTGTGTACTTTGGTACCTACGTTAGTGGATTCGATTCCCACTCACGACAAACGTATGTGCACACATGTCTGTTTATTTTGGCGTGGGTATTTTCAAGAGAGGCACGACGCATCATAGAATCCCATCTGCGGAAATGTCTCCACCTTACTAGCTACTACTACTTAGCCCAATAATATTTCCCCAGAGGATTGTTATGTTCTTGCAAGTGAGTGAGGTTACATTAATATGTGTACTTTTCTATCATATTGTAAACCTTATATACTCGGTAGATCGGAAAACGGTGAAGAGAAGAAATATATATATATACTTAAAAGAAAAATGTTGCTAAGCTGTGTATTATTTATGTTCGTGTTATGTGTATTTAGTCTAAATCTTATAAGTGTAGACTTGTTATTGGCTCTCTGTTATTTATAAGTTTTTTTAATGTAATTTGATTTAAAAAGCTGTTGGTCTTCCAAAGAATAAATAAATAAATAAAAATAAATAAATTAAGCTCCTGAGAGTTGCCGTGGTATCAGCCGGAGTAGCAACGCGCGAGTGATACTTCCTTTATCGCAAGCGTTTACCGGCTACGGGAGCCACTTTACATCCGCACCGTGTGCTTGCATTCGTTGCAATGTTGTGTATTAAAAAAATTAGGAATCTGGAATTTCTGTATGCCATGTTGAAATACAAGTACTTTGTGCTGATTGCTTCATTCAACTCCATATTTTTACTCTTGATTTGCTTTATTTATTCGGGCCATTTGCATTTATTTGCAAGGATATTGTTGCATTTACATGTGTAATTTGAACTGCTAACACTAAATCTATATCTAAATCCTCAGTCCCTATAAATTCTTAAAAAATTGATTTGTTGTTGTAATTAAGCTGTCAGAGGAATATACAAATATAACAGCATATCAAACATCCTGTCAGAATGTATATCCATTATAATGGCATTTCCTACGCTGTCGGAAACAATAAATCTGCGCAATAACAGCGGTTGTCAGTGAAACAAATGTGACGTCAATCTGCGGCCATTTGTCGTCTCGTGCAGTTTGTCGTTAAATCTGCGAAACATACAGACCGATTGGACGGTTATTTTAATACCAAATCTCTTTTTGAAAATATATTATCTACAGCCCACGGCTTCTACTGCGTCGAATATGGGTTTAAGCGTACGGGTGTCGTTTTTGACGAGCTCGGTGGCGCTGTCGTGAACGACGCCACTTCGACACCAATACTCGTGGGTTCGATTCCCACACAGGTCAAACATTTGTGTACATGAACATGTCTGTTTATCTTGATCCGTGTATTTTTAAAAGAAGTAAGGCACATCAATTCAGCCCGTCTTAGAAGTTCACCCAAGTTCACCTCCATCTTACAAAAAACCGCAGCCAAATAGCAACGCCCTGGAGGATTATTGTATTTCTGCTAGTGAGGTCACCGGTAAGTTCCTACAGATTTGCGGTATTAGCAGTGAAGGTGCCATCGCGCGAGTGACTCTTAAGTTATTGTAGGTGTTCATAGGCTACGGTAACTGCTTTACATCAGGTGGCCCGGTATGCTTGTATACCTCCTGAAAAAAAGACCAATTTATAACAAACTTTGGACAACAAATAGATGATGAAATAGTTTTCTATTTCAGTGTGAGATATGGCCTAGTGTAAAGAGAGGTAGCATGCCAGTTGTACGCCAAAATTATTCACAACAAATAATATTATGTATTATGAACAAAGAACGTCCTGTATTTTATAGTAGTAATCGGTAAAGTTATTAGTAAGGAATAAATCTCTCATAGATAATATGAATGAATTTAAAATTGGGAAATTTAACTTTTTATAGTACTGAAAATAAAATTTCTTGCATTATCATTTTTATCATCATGATCTATTAGTTATATCTGAAGATATTTAATAATATTACTATCAAATTATCAATCTTGTTAGTATCAAGGAATCATAAGTAAAAATATTATTGGATATTAATTAAAATAACTTTTAATTCATCACGTTTAATTTTTTGATTTGTTCCCCAAATCTTCATACAATTACAGACATGTGAATATGGCACACAGACCTTATATAGTTATTATACCTTTCAATAATTAGTAATTATTTTCTTCGAGACAATGTCGGGAGCCAATCAAACATGCGGCCCATCTGATGTGGTGTTTACCGTATTCATGCTTGACGTTCTCAAGGTCTGTGTGTCACATTAAGCTGAAGTGTAAGACGGGAGAAGTAAGACAAAAACTTAATGACAAGTGGACAATGACGGAGATTCGAAACGGTTGTCGGCGCCCTAAGATTGTTAGGGAACAAATAAGTTTCTATAATCCTTAATAGAAAAAGTGCTTTTATGTCTTGACAGCAATGTGATGGTTTTTAGGGGTTAATAAAATGAGCAGTGGGAGGTTTCGAGGGATCGGTCAACAATAGAAAGATTTTTATTGTTCTCGTTTTATATTTGGTCTTTTTTATTAAAAAAATATACACACCGGCTATTGTATTCTATTTCGTGAGTTCAGATACAATCTCGACGTATTAAATAATATGTTTTTGGGACGTTAGTTTAGTTAATAGAAACAAAGATAAAAACCTTATAAGTAAACGAAATATTTAGAAATTCAGATAATCTTAATAAAGTTTTCAGGAATACCGTTCCTATATGAAATCTATATGTTTGTCTGTGTGTGTGTCTGTCGCTTTTTTTCGAATATTCGAATTTTGACTTCAAATTCGGATTCAGCATAAAAAAAGTAGAATAGGAATGTCTGAAAAACCAACCTACTACGTATCTCTTAATGAACATGGTCACAATGGCAGACAGATTTAAAAAAAAAAATTGAATTTTTATTTCAGATTCGAAAAGTAAATTAAAAAGTAGAATAGCAATGTCTTAAAAACCAATATCATATTTCTTAAGGAACATGATCAAAATGGCCGACAAAAGTTTAAAAAAAGTAATTAAATTGTTATATAATTGACGAGCCAGGTGTTTCTCTGGCAATGCAAGCTTGCGCATTCTCAACTGGTTTTTAACCCCCGACACAAAAGAGGGATGTTATAAGTTTGACGTGTGTATCTGTGTTTCTGTGTAATATTTTAATTCTTTTTGTTTAAAAGGGGACTTAATCGAGAGTGGTTTTGTGTATATCATATTGGTTATTTTTGCGTCGAGGGATTATTACATTTCTAATTTAATTTTAATAGGATAAACTCTTGAACGCTCGTCTTCATGTTTAGAGTCAACACTATCCTCGAGGGTTGGTGTTAATTCTGTAATATCATATAAGTTAAAACAATAATTTGATTTCTTCACCTTCTCCACCATTTTCATTCTTTACGTGAAACGCGCTGTTACGTTACTTTGACACCAACGCTCGTGGATTCGATTCTCACGCAGGACAAACATTTGTGTGCATGAATATGTCTGTTGTTTTGGTCTGGGGGTTTTTAAGAAAGGTAAGGCACATCAAACTAGCCCATCTGGGGAAGTACCTCCACCTCACAGAAAACCGCAGTCAAATAACAACTTCCTAGAGGGTTGTTGTGTTCCTGCGTGTGAGTGAGATCACCAGTAAGCTCCTAGCAGTTGCTGTGTTTGTAGCAGAGTTGGAATCGCGTGAGTGATACTAAATATATTGCAAACGTTCATATGGTAACCGCTTTACATCCTATGGGTCATATGCTGGAAAGCCTTCCAACGTTGCATAAAAAAATACTTCCACGGACGAGGTGCTTTGATGCGCCCTATCTCTGTTAAAAGATACTCTTTCTCTTTAAGGTTAAAGTCAACCTAACCTTTACATACAGCACGCTGTTAATTTCAAACGAGTGTTTGAGATAGAGTATTAGAACATAAGAATATTCATTATGAAAATGAAAATAAAAAATGTTTTATTGACATAGTTTTTACAATATGTTACAAGTGACCAGTGACTCCTTTTAAGCTTGTGTTAGGAGCCTCCGATCTCACAAGGTAGATAAAAGTAATACCTACATAATTTAATAATTATACTTAACAATTTCTAAGTTTATATATTAAAACCAAAAAAAATATTGTAGCAACTATCTATACGTATTTGCTATTTAACATAATACAAGAAAAGAGATTGTAAGAAAATCTGTACGAAATAGGAACCGCCAAAAATGGTTTTGTAAATAACCATTCGGTAATTGTAAACTTACACGTATAGAACAAATACATTTCAGGTCTTCATGTGCATAGATCTAAAAACATCAGGTTCTTTTCGGTAAATCACATGGAAATCTCTACACAACATTTCCCGACCAATATATTTGCTTGGCAACCTAAGACGGCTACAGGGTAAATCAAATCAGACAATCAAGTGAAAAATCCATGTCGGTTGAACAAACAATCAACTCTAGTTACGCAGTAGGCACTGACGACCGTCTACGAGTTTTTGAGGTACAAAGACCAAGTATGGTCACAGTAGAGAGATGTAACCACTAGGATAAGGTCAAATAAATTTAGCTATGTTCGTAGTTAATCAGTTCTGATTTACCTGTAGAAACGACTGGTCACGTTTTATATTTTAAAGTTTTCTAAGACAATCGTTGAAAATTATGTCAAGATAGGCTAGTGCGCTAGTAGACTTACTATTTATAGCTCTAAACTGTGCCATGAATTGCATTATGTCAATCTTTTATCTGAAGTTACGGCGATTATCTTTTAAGCCTCACTATCATTATATTAAAACAAGACGTAAATATTAAACTTAAATAATAAAAAGAGAACAAGTGTGAGTTGAACTTGCGATGAGAGGGATTGTAGATTGAATATTTGTTACCTACCATGTCTTTTAAATCTGACTCAAATTTAATTATGAACTAAAATAATTTATACGAGTATTAAGAACAAATTTAACATTGTTGTAGAAAAACGGGTAGAACAGTTAATTTTCATCTATTTTTTTAATTAATTTAAAAATATTATTTCTTCTTAACTGAAGACGATGTTTTAATTCAAATTATTAGCTTCAAATAAAGAAGTGCCATATCTTTTAATAACTTACTCTATGACCAAAACCCCTCTACTCTATTTGATGTGCTCTCCACTAGAGGTCTCTTGGGGCTGCTATTTGTTTTAAAGCTTTATTACTAAGTAATGTGTGCGTAGGTCAGCCCTCCAAAAATTCAAACTCTCCTTGTTGACCAATATCTTTAATGCGTGTCCGTAATGGCGCCGGTTTTAATTTGATTGCTGATATATTTTTATGGCGTGGTAATCAAAATTTAATTTGATTTTAAATTAGTGGTAATATTTATGTGTTTATTATCACGAACAGTGTATAATTTTAAACTTTCACATTTGTTTACATTATTATTATAGGTATGGTACTTAGCGCGATTTGTTTTTATTTTTTTCCACCACCATCAGCCACGTTGCAGACCCCATGGTCACGGGATGACTGGAGACGGCGGGTAGATATCAGTCCGTTAAGGTTATATCTGTCTACCGTCGCTTATTACTCGGCGCCTTACAAACTCACGGTGTCCTCTTGGAGCTATTGGAGCCCGCAGACAACTTGAAACCGTCTTCTCGATTGAAAGTATGATGCTTCTTTCTTTCAATCGCTTCCGTAACTAGTCGCGTAATAAGCGTCGTTAAGTTGGTATCTTGGGATTATTCAGTGATTGACATCCGTTTGTAGAAAGGCTTTCTGCTATGGCAGACTTCTGACTTTTTTTCAGTTTTTGACTGCATCTATGTCCTCCTTGAACCTTTGTGTCACAGACCTTTTTGTTTGCCCATTCATACAATGGGTTCCCACAATTTGCAGTTGTGGCCTATGTAGCCTGCCCACTATCACTTCCGGCTACTGCTTCTTGGAGCCACGTCAGTAATTTAACTTCTACTACTTGCAAATTCATCTCTCTTTAATTTATATAGTAAAAGTCTATTGATATCAACTCTGGACTGCGTGCTGGTAAATTTATGGTCGGCAATGTACGAGTGACACACCTGATATTGCAAATGCTCCGTTGGTTCGGACATGTAGAAAGAATGCAGGATGAAAGAATGACGAAGCAGATATACAATGCAAAAGTGGAAGGATATAGGAGCCGTGGAAGGCCAAGACTTACCTACCATGATCAAATTGGTCGTGTTCTATAAGAAGGTGATGTCAGAAGCCCTAAAGCGTGCATGAAAAGAGCAATGAATGTTAAAGAAGCGAGTGAGGTATGTAAGGATCGGGTCGCGTGGCGCTCGGTTCTCTCTGCCTACCTCGTAAGGGATTTGGCTTAAGGTTATAGATAGATAGAAATTTTTCTTATTGTAGTGCAGACATATTGATATTTAATTTAAAAGGTTTTTCTTAATATTAATTGTACTTCTTTTAACAATTTAAAAAATATACACTTGAATCTACTTTGTTTTGCTGTTAAAAAATATAACTGGTAAATATTTTTAATATCAAAATAACGACGTATCTGTAACATTCCCCATGACATCATATAATCCAATCCATATTAAAATAACATGTTTCCACGCAAATTTCCCATACGATATCTCCATCGCGTTGACAGAGTACGTGCTACTTTTAACAAAAGGCCAATCCATGTGAAATGACATAGGCTGACACCCAAACGACGGACGGACATTATCGCAAAATACCCTTAACTCGAATCGTTCATATAATATTCATGACGGCGAGCAATCTTTCAAAAATTGACACCTTTTTCTAGGGGTTGCGACCCTCCTGTTGGGTTTGGGACGAACAAGTTTTTTGGTATTGAGTCGGTGAATAAATTACTCCGGACAATGGAATGTTGTGCTAATTTAGAGTGGGCGAGTGGCAAGGAGTAATAAATACGGGTCAACCAAATTATTAAATGTATTTAATTATGCAATATGACGACTTGGAAATATAAGACAACTAGGCGAAGAAACATTGCCTATTGCCAGGTTGGAAAAGAGGTGAAAAACTACCAGTCCATGCGAAACGAAAACCAGCCGAGTGCGAATCGGACTCGCGCACGAAGGGTTCCGTACCATTATCTACAAAAACGGCAAAAAAATCACGTCTGTTGTATGGGAGCCCCCCTTAAATATTTGTTTCATTTTAATTTCATTATTTACTTTTAAATATATTCATATATAAATAAACATTATATTTATTTTATTCTATTTTTTAGTATTTGTTGTTATAGCGACAATATAAATACATTATCTGTGAAAATTTCAACTGTCTAACTATCACGGTTCATGAGATACAGCCTGGTGACAGACGGGCGGACAGCGGAGTCTCAGTAATTGGGTCCGTTGTACCCTTTGGGCACGGAACCCTAAAAAAGCAACTCGAAATAATTTATTTTTTCTACAGAAAATTAAAACAGCTTTTTATGTATTTAAAGCCTTGCAGAGTAGGCAGAGAAAGCTGAGTATCATAGGACGCAGTTCTTACACTCGCTTCTTTAACATTCATAGTTCTTTTCATGTCTCGCCGGTTTGTAGGGCTCCTGACATCGCCTTCTAATAAAACGCGATCGATTTTGTCATGGTAGGTTAGTCTTAGTTAGCTCCTACACACTTCTACTGTGGCATTTTTTTTTCGACATTCTTTAATCCTGCTTTTTTTTCTATATGTCCGAACCAACGGAGCAGGCCTTATTTTATCTTAACATCGACACTCTCTTTCTGGCCAACTCTCTTACCTCTCTCTCTCTCTCTTTTAGCTTTTTATATTCTAGAATGACTGCATGTATTATTTATTATATTGTTCGATAAATTCATGCAGCTGCCATTATCTCTATGGTATCCATAATGCTATTAGCCATATAAATAGTCAACGAAACCTGTACCGATTCACTTCAAATATTTCTCCTTTGATTACTCTACGCTACATGTCAAAAGATATATAAAGTAATATTTTAATATTATTTCGAGCATGTCAACATTCCGACATAAGATGTATGGAGCCACAAAGGCGAATTGCCGGCGGCGGCGACGCAGAAAAACTTATTTTACGATTTCCGTTTGAAAACTATCGCGATATCGAACTGTTAGCTCGAATAAATCTTTTATTTATTGCACTTGTTTCCATGTTTTTTTTTGCTGAAAATAATAAATGGCTATATTACCACCTTGGGGGAGTAAAAAAATTACTGGCACTTATTTACTCAATATCTTACTTAATAACGTAATATTTGCAAAGTATTATGCTATAGTTCGTTGACGTCATCCAAGTTCAAGTGTAATCAAACATGCAAGTTAAACACCATCAACAGTAACCGGTTTTCGAAATTTCAAGTTGGGTCAATCACAACACTTGATTTTTTTATATCACTAAGGTGGCAATCAAGTCTACGGCCTGCTTGATTGTTATCAGTTACTATAGAGCATGGACATTTGCAAGGATATCGCACATGATATGTGTACTACCTTTTTTGGATGGAAGAGAGATTTTTTTTTGTTAGTTGACAATGCGAGCTTGGCTTTCAAACTAAAGATATTGGTTTCTTGGTCAAATTACACGTATATAAAATGTCATAATGCGTCAGATAATCTCACATATTATTATTTCATCTGCTACTAGCGTAGGTAGTACAAGAAATATAAATAGCAAGTTATTGCACTAAAAAATTGAATATATTTTTAAGATTTTGGTCTTCAAACATGCAATTTAAAGCAACCATCACGAGCAGTGCACGAAAGTCAATTCCAAGTTGGCTGCCGCCCTCCACGTTTCCGAACAAATAATTTTCGTGTCAAATACAATATCAGGACGTAACAATGAGCTCTGAGTGAAATGTCGAGCTTGATGCCCTATGACATGCAATGCTTCCAAATATTACATTTCGATTGTATTTGATTTGTGATAGAAGAAAAATATAAAAAAATAAACGTATAAAAATATAAAACTTTCTACGAGAGATAAGTGACACCAAAGCAGTCCGTCAGAGGAAGTATACATCCAACTCACAGAAAACCGCGGCCAAATAACAACTCTATGGAGGGTTGCTGTGCGAGCAATAAAAGTGGCATCACACGAGCGATAATTAATGTATTGCAAGCGTTCATAGGTTACGATAACCACTTCAGATCAGGTGGGCTGTATGCTTGTATGCCTCTCGGCATTGTGACACAACTCATCATAATTTAAACTTAAATATTATATGTATACTTAGTCTGGCCATAAATAGGTACTGTTCCAATTAAAAATAAACAAAATATTACATTTGAATTTGGAATCTGTCATTTTTATATAATTGTTCATTGAGTTTTCTCATTTTGGCGCCAATACATTGTACAATATTTTGCGATATTAAAATGGAGTGGGGTTATAAAGAGAACCGAATCGCTGTGATTGCATTACACAAAGTAGGTATGGAGCCAAATGCAATTTTTAAAACTCTCCATACGCTTGGTATTAATAAAATGTTTGTGAACCGGGCTATTAATAGGTACAATGAGACCTCCTCTATTTGTGACAGAAAAAGATTTGGCCGTGCTATAGTGTTCGTACGAAAAAGGTGGTCAAAGTAGTAAGGGAAAGAATTCGAAGAAATTCTGTCCGAAAGCAAAATATTTTATCTCGGGAGATGAAGCACCTAGAACCATGTCGCGTATTTTAAAAGATGACTTAGGACTTGCAGCCTGTAAGAGACGTACTGGTCATTTCTTAACTGATAATTTAAAAAAGAATAGGGTGATAAAATCGAAACAACTACTGAAGCGGTACGGAAAGGGAGGTCACAGAAAAATTTTGTTTACGGATGAGAAAATTTTTACAATTGAGCAACATTTTAACAAACAAAATGACCGTATTTATGCTCAAAGCTCCTAGGAAGCTTCCCAATTAGTCGACAGAGTGCAACGTGGGCACTATTCGACTTCAGTGATGGTTTGGTGGGGTATTAGCTATGAAGGAGTGACTGAGCCACACTTTTGAGAAAAAGGTATCAAAACATCGGCACAAGTGTATCAAGATACCATTCTTGAGAAGGTAGTGAAGCCCCTTAACAACACCATGTTCAATAATCAAGAATGGTCCTTCCAGCAAGACTCGGCGCCGGGTCATAAAGCTCAGTCTACGCAGTCTTGGTTGGAAACGAACGTTTCGGACTTCATCAGAGCTGAAGACTGGCCGTCGTCTAGTCCCGATCTTAATCCACTGGATTATGATTTATGGTCAGTTTTAGAGAGTACGGCTTGCTCTAAACGCCATGATAATTTGGAGTCCCTAAAACAATCCGTACGAATGGCAGTGAAGAATTTTCCCATGGAAAGAGTGCGTGCTTCTATTGATAACTGGCCTCAACGTTTAAAGGACTGTATGGCAGCCAATGGAGACCACTTCGAATAAGCTTTTTATATTTTAAATTGTTTTATATTTATGTATTAAACTAACACACTGTAAAAGTAATAAATGTTATTTGCAATAGATTTTTTTTCTTTGTTTCCGTGTTTATGGCAAGACTAGGTATATTCTCGGTACATAGCGATATCTGGATTGTTTAAAACTCAACACCGCCTACGGCATTATTGCGAGTAATTTCTGTTTTTAAACAGCCTATTCGTTCAGTGACAGAAACCTCTGAACGAATTTTAAACTGTATTTTTTTATACTACTTCGGGGGGCATACGAGCATACGGCCCACCTGATATACAGCGGGGACCGTAACCTATTAACCCTTGTAATATATTAAGTATCACTCGCGCAGTGCCTCCTCTGCTACTTACACAGCAACTCCTTGCGAGCTTACTGGTGACCTCACTCACACGTTGGAACACAACAACCGTCTAGGTAGTTGTTATTTGGCTGCGGTTTTCCGTGTGGTGGAGGTACATCCCCAAACGAGCTGCTTTGATGCGCCCTACCTCCCTAATAACATCCAGACCAAGACAAACAGACAGTTTCATGCACACAAATGTTTGCCTTGTGTGGAAGTCAAATCCACGAGCGCTGGTGTCAAAGTCCCGTCATTCACGACTTAGCCATCGAGCTCGTCAATACTGTTGTATACAATAACTGTATGAAAAGTAATGTACCTAATAGTTTTAAAACACTGTAAACAATATATTTTGAATTTAAGCTCAGCTGTGTCATATATGCATGCCTTAAGCGAAAAGGGCATCGGCGCTTATAATTTTACAGGTTATTTATATATGTATGTTAATCGATGACGACATTCCTCCTAAACTAAACAAGTTATGAAATATTTAAACAAAAAACGTAATCAATTTAAAGACGACGTAATGAAATCGGGTTCAATATTTTATTTATATGATTAACTTATATATATATCTCGTCCTTTGTACCTAAATTAAAATGACAACCTCAGTTTAATAATGAGACGCCAACCCTTTCGGAGAATTAAGACTTCACATGCACCCGTACATACGTATAAATCGCATTGGATATCGATTATTTAAATTTTAACGCGGCAAACCCTAAACGAATTCACTTTCATGTCCCTAAAGCAACAAAATGGGAAATCGTATTACTCGTCCCCGCTTGAAATTCATTAAAAGCTATTTCTTAGTCAAACGTTATAATTTATTTAAGCAACAAAAACGGAAAGTAATATCCATTGAAGCGTATTTAAGAACAGAGATATAAGAAGCTGAGTAGACGTATGAACTAGGGATGTTCTGAATGTATTCGTAAATATTTTCTTTATTAGTAATTTAAAATCTATGTATTTATATTTCACGTCAATTGTCTTACGGATGTAATGGACCCACAGCCAAGGCTGTGAGCCGTTTATAATTATTTAAGCAGTTTATAGTTTAAGCAATTTATAAATATTTCATGTTTGAAGTAATATTATATTCATTATTATTGATAAGATTCTATTGGTACCACCACACGGAGTAGGCGGAGATAACCAAGCCAACCAAGCGCCAGATGACTATATTATTAAGCTTTATACATATATAATTAAGATAAGAAGAGACATGTTCCATTGATTTGGATAAGTATAAAGAATGCAAGAAAAAAACAGTTGAGAACGCGCAAGCTTGGATTGCCAGAGGAGCACCTGGCTCGTCAATTATATAACCATTCAATTTCTTTTTTTTATTTGTCGGCCATTTTGACCATGTTTCTTAAGAGATAGGAACGGTGTTCCTGAACGTTTTATTCTACTTTTTTATGCTGAATACGAATCTGAAGTCAAAATTCGAATATTCGAAAAAAAGGGACAGACAAACACACAGACAAACGCACGGACCAACATATAGATTTCGTATAGTTACGGTGTTCCTGATAATGGCGAAACAGATATACTACGCGACAGTAGAAGGATGTAGCAGCTGAGCAAGGCCAACACGCTTCTACCATCTTTAATTGGTCGTCTGTTATCAGAATGTGGTACCTGGCAACCGAGAAGCGTGAAGCTATGAATATTAAACAAGTAAGTGTAAGGGCAGTATCGTTTAAAATTTCGTTTGTAACACTAATCTAAATTCAAACATTGTAATACGGTGTGACAATTCAACGGAACAATCAACCGTTCCTCTTTTTTGGGGATTGAGCAAAAATAATAATTTCCCTTTACCTATTCGAAAGACACATTAGTTTTGCTCTATTGCCAAATGATATACACCTGTTTGCCTGATATTGTCTAACTTTATGGCGACAAAAATTAATGATAAATACAACAGACTTTATGACAGTAAGATTTCTGAAAGTTTCTTCAAAATATTTTTAATAATTACTTGATATTTGTTAAATTTATATGGAGCAAAATTGAAATCTACTTGATGTGTTTAAGTAGATTTAAATTTAGTTTGATAATCCTACTAATATTATAAATGCGAAAGTTTGTATGTATGGATGTTTGTTGCTCTTTCACGCTTAAACGGCTGAACGGATTTGAATGAAATTTGGCACGTAGATAGATTATGATCTGGATTAACACATAGGCTACATTATTTGACTCCACGCGGGCGGAGCCGCGGGCAGCAGCTAGTCTCATATACGTTGAGAAGTTTCCGGCTTCACAAGAAGTGGAGAGACATCGGCGAGCATATATAAAATGCTTACGTGGCGGTAATAGAAAGTCCTCCTTTGTTGAAGTCGGTTAAAAATATAATAAGCATGGGCTTTAAACAACTAGTTTCTCATTTTTAATATCTTAGTATTAACTTGATACAATACGCGATCGCTATGTATATGTATTGTATCCAGCGATTCCATTATATTCTAAATAGAAAAACTTTAAATTGCTTTTCGATTTATAAAATTATAGTTGCATTACAATTTTATCTACAGAAAACTAATTTCAAGTTTTTTTCTTTTTAGATAATATTAGGAGTGCGAAATTGTTGATTAAACTCATGGCGTAATGGTTAAAAGCATAAGGTAATAAACAAATGGCAACATTCAAGGTCGTAAACACTCATAATTAAAAAATATATTCGTATTCGAGAATATAGCTACTGCGATTACAAACATCCCTAGCTTGTATAAATAATTCAGCATATCTCTCTCCGCATTATGTCATTTAGGGTGTTACCTTTCAGAGTATTTACACAAAAGAAGCTGAATCAAAAATGATAATTACATGCAAATCGGGATCGTTTGAAGACGCGGCGACTTTGTTTGATAGGAAACGTATTTTAACAAAGAATGAAGGTACTTTAAAATGTGGATTATAATGGTCCCAAAAGGTACTTATTCTTCGCAAAAGACGTTTTGTTTAAATATAGAGCTTAATCAACATACTTATAAACAGACAAATACAATACAGTAAAGTGTCTTTTTCTCCTTCGTTTTTCAATCGATTTACTTCTTTTTTAGTAGCTGTTGATTTATTATTATCAATACAAAAATAAACAGTAGAAAAATAGAGTCGATAATATGCAAATTCGTATATGTTTTCCTGGAATTTTCTTTAATTGTTACAATCGAATTTCGACCATTGAGGCGAACATTAATGTAATGAAAGTAGTGAGATCATAGAATAGTTTTTACAAATAGTGCTGCCACGGAATTCTACTGTAGATACAGAAAACAAAACCAATATATATTTTAAATATCCGTCAAGCAAAAAGTACTATACGATTTTAAAGCAATTTTGTATTCCTAGTGAACAACAACAATTTCTGGATAAAACTTGTGAAGTCAATGCATGAGGTTGAATCTCCTTCATCGGCTAATGACAGATAGACTATTGAGTATGAGGTAATTTTTATCATCTCGACGACGATTAAGACGATGTTCAGTGGTAAAGTTGCACCAGTTATTTTTTGTCCAATACGCCGGTCAATCATAACTTTCATACGGATCTGTTTGTCCTGCAATACATACCATCTATACATTGAACTTATAAATACCGGTCTTGCAAATTGCTGTTAATAGACAAGCAAAACTTTAAAAACACACATTACATTTGGTATAGTTATTACGGACATTGCGATTCCAATCAGACACAAAACAGTCGGCTTCCGAACCTAATGTAAATATGTAGGTATTTCGGAAAGCTGGAATGGCTAAGCATAATCAGAGACCTTCAGGCCGTTTAAACCCAATAGCCAACCTGAAATATAGCAGCGAGTTGGCATGAGTTCTAAATCGAAGGTTCAAAAGAAGCGAGGAGGAAGAAAGGAGTGTAACGAAATCACAAAGTTAAGGTCATTTACCTACCTATACATCTACGAATGAAACTAAATATTCTTACCTTACATAGCACAAGAAATAGCTATAAATATTCAAAACAAACCATTGCACTCAAATAAACACACGACGAGAAATGTACCGATTTTATTCAAAAGCGGCGTCCATCGAAAAAACAAACTATAAAACGACGTGACATCATGTATTCGGGAGACACTCTGTTCGTTAGGACTGGGTGGGTTCGCCCATACCTGCACTGCATATGTTATCCTAGTACATGCAACAATGTACCCAAACTTTTTCACAAACTAAATTCCTATTTTCTTTGTTTATTTGTTACAGTTGACGTACGAACCCGATAAATCGAATTTCCTTTGATTCCGAGACAACTTGGAAGAAAAACAAAGGATATGTAACGTGAAAGAAATATAAGATTATTCAATAAGATATATGCAGCTGTGTACACACACAGAATATGATTATACAAACACGTAAACAAAGTAGAGAGATTGTCTACTGAGACGTAAATGTACTTCGACACCCTACTAAATCATATATATCATGATTTAATATCCATAGGCAATTAATTACTTTTTTTTGTGCAACGTCGGGAGGCATACAAGCGTATGGCCCAATCTGATATAAAATGGTTACTGTAGCCTATGATCGCTTGCAATACACTCGAGCGGGACCTCTGCTGCTAACACATCAATTCCTTAGGAGCTTCCTCGTGACCTCACTCAAACTGACTCAAAAACCCCTCTAGGAATTTGTTATTTGGCTGAGGTTTTCTATGAGGTGGAGCTACACAAATGTTTGTCCTCTATGGGAATCGATTCCACGAGCGTTGGTGTCAAAGTAACGTAACAGGTCGTTGCACCACTGCGCTAGCCACCGAGTTCGTCAAAAAGCATATGCAATTGTAGTGTATAATTTGTTAATTTAAAGAAGCACCACAACACCAACCATTACTCATCCCATTGCAAAGATACAGGACTCCTCTCAACCGAAGAGGTTTATAGCATACTCTCCCACGCTGCTCAAAGGCGGATTGACAGAATTGAATGTTGTCAATAGCTGGGATCGATGACTGAATATGCCTTTCAACAGAGAAGCTTGAGACAGATAAACCCATCCATAAGCAAGCTACAGTCGACGTTATTTAACTTGTGACGCGCAGCGACGCCATCTAACAGTTCAAGGCAGTACAACTAGCCATTTTATAGATAATTTGCACTATCGATGCTCGTAGATAAGTTGAAAATTATATAGTCAGCGTTTGCACACCAATTTGGAAGAAGCAACTGCGCTATACGACCAGCTGTAAAACTGTTATATCGTTATAATAAATTCACCTTACTAATGACCACCCCTCCTTATCTAAACTGGCACTGCTATGCAACGTGCGGTTGCCAAAATGTTTTTTTATTTCACTAAAATACTTTTAGTTTATATTTTCTTAAACACGTCTGATGTAAAGTGGTTACCGTAGCTTGAAGATGTTTAATTCTGTTACTTGCTAAATATAATCCCCACTCCTAAGGCACGAGTAACACCTCTGGCGTTACAACTGTCAATAGACTACGGTAATTTATCATCAGGTCGTATACTTGTTTACCACTTTAGTATTTATTAGAGTACTGGTGGTGCTCATAGAAATTTACATACTTCTTCTTATTAAAACTGCCGTCCGCGGCATCGCCTACGTGGCGTTAGACATGCAAAGTTTTCGCAGGAAACGTAAATATTTTTAGGATATAAAATAGCTTAAATTTTGACTTGAGATATAAGTTATCACTGGGTAAAATTTCATCTAAAATGGTTGAATTAATTCCGAGTTTAATGTCTGTATTGACTTCTTTGTGGATATGAAAGTCCAACTGCAGCAATATGATAAGTTATTCTTTTCTACTGTGATTTCATTATAGGCAAACACTGTGCTATACTCGTACCTATTACTAAGTACATTATGTACTGCTGAGGTTGGATTTGGCTCAAAAGTAAGCCGCGTACACCGTGAAAATCTTTTTGCATTTTTTTTTATACTACATCGGGAGGCATACAAGCATACGGCCCACCTGGTGTAAAGCGGGTACCGTAGCCTATTCACGCTGGCTATATATTAAGTATCACTCGCGCGATGCCTCCTCTGCTGCATATACAGCAACGCATTGGGAGCTTACTGGTGACCATACTCACACGCAGGAACACAACAACCCTCTAAGGAGTTGTTATTTGGCTGCAGTTTCCTGTGAGGCGGAGTTACTTCCCCAGACGGGCTGCTTTGATGCGCCATATATACAAACAATACAAACATAATCGATTTTTCATAAACAAACATGAGTATGTTTACCACTTCATAAGCGTAAATCGCAATTAGAGTAATTTTCAATGAAATGCTAAGTAGTTTTTCTACGAAAAATTTGTCCGAGACAACTTACAGCTAAAACACATACTAAATCACGACCTGCGCATCCATTAATTCTGATTATGATTTGGAGAGCAAGACAAAGGGCTTGTGAAATGAACATAATCTCATAACCCTTCTCCCTAATAATCATTATACCAATATCATTATGATAATTGCTGGCAACCATCTTGTGACCTTGAGGGTGCTGAAAGTTAACCTAAAATGAAATAGTCTTTCAGGCTTTTGGCTTTCAAACCCTGTGTTTATGCACAGTTAATCCTAGAGACGTACCGTCATCTATAGCGATAAATATTAATAGATTTTTTCTTGAATTAAACAATTTTTTAACGGAAGTATCGCGTATTTTATTTATTTTCTACGAGTCTTCCTGCGACCACGGACGCTGCAAAGCGTTCGAAACGTCAGCTTCAACAAAATAAATAAAATACGCGATACTTCCGTTAAAAAATTGTTTAATTCAACCTAACAATCGCGAAAACCTAAGATTTTTTCTTATGAAACGTTGGGAGGCATACAATCATACGGCCCACCTGATGTAAAGCGGTTAGCGTAGCGTATGGACCCTTGCAATACATTAAGTTTCACTCACTCGCAGGAACACAGCAACCCTCCAGCGAGTTGCTATTTGGTTGTGGTTTTCTGTGAGATGAAGGTACTTTGATGAAGACTATACTCAGAAAGGGTGCTTTGATGCGCCCTACCTCTAACATTTGTTCTCGTCTTATTTAACAAAACAAAACCCACACTTTGAGAGGCTAAAACTAGGAAGATCTGATTTACAATTTTGCTGCTTTTTAATATTGGCGAAGAATCAACTTTACCTTAGGATAATTATTAAAAGTCAACTACCCTAAAAATGTCGACGAGCTCGGTGGCTCACTCGTGAATGACGCGACTTTGACACCAACGCTCATGGGTTCGATTCCCACACAAGGCAAACATTTGTGTGCATGAACATGTCTGTTTGTCTTGGTCTGGATGTTTTAAGAGAGGTAGGGCGCATCAAAGCAGCCCGTCTGGGGAAGTACCTCCACCTCACGGAAAACCGCAGCCAAATAACAATTCCCTGGATGGCTGTTGTGTTCCTGCATATGAGTGAGGTCACCAGTAAGCTCCTAAGTCGTTGTTGTATAAGCAGCAGAGGAGGCATCGAGCGATAGAGTCGCTGCAATCGTATAATAGGTGCAACCAGCAACTTAGCCTGCGTGTTTGCCCAGTTTCGCTTTTTCTACTTTCATTATTTTTTCTCGGCTTCTCAAAGTCGTATCGACATATCGAATATCCTGTAACTTTCCTCAAAAATTGAACTGTCATAAGCAAAAATATTCAGATTCACAAACAAACAAACAAACTCTGTCGCTTTATATTAGTATAGATTACCACTTCTGGATCAATAAACAATATTGGACTATAAAGGTATTGAAATGTGCACGAAATTTCTTATCGTTTGCCACCTCAGCGGCATAAAATGGCCCGAACCAGAACGAACATAAGAATTACAATTGATGATATATATTGGAAGTACTTAGCAGGGAGGAATGGTACACCGCTGATGTGGACAGACGAGTGAGTGCAGGGAACAATGTGAATGGAGCTTGGAAAACTTCTAGGTGGTTGAATCCTAGTAGCTGAGGAAGGCCAAACTCACTCACCACAATCAAAGTCATCGAGTTATATCAGAAGGTCATGACATCATACAACCTAGAAATCGGCGAACGTACATGAAAAGAGCTATCAATGCTAAAGAAGCGAGTGAGGTGAAGTGCATCTTGTGACACTTGGCTATCTCTATCTACCCCACAAGGGACCTGGTGTGAAAATATAGTTAGACAGACTATTGTATAAAGTTTTACCCGAAGTATCTGTCAATCATTTCAACAATCTAATTTCACCTATAATATTTTTATAGAAACTACATAACAATTTTAAGCCGCTAAGTGACAAACAAGGAGTTATGCTTGATTATAAGCAGTTATGCAACCTATGGACGCTTGCAATTGCAAAGGCGTCACTTGCAAATGACGAGTCTACTTTCTACGACTACTTTAATATAAAACAACCCCTAACTAACTGAATGCGAAAAAACCAAAACAATGGTATTTCAAAGAGAGACAACCAGAACGAGCATTAGGATTACGGTTGATGATGTAGTGTTGGAGCAAGTGGATGAGTTTGTATATTTTGGAAGCGCTTTTAACAGCGATGGAAGATCCTCTGCTGATGTGGAGAGACGAGTGAGTGCAGGCAATAGCGTGAATGGAGCGTTGGGTAAACTTCTAGGTGGCCGAAATCTAAGCCAGAAGGCACAGCTCGCTGTACACAACGCGGTGCTAATCCCAATGCTAACTTATGGAAGTGAGAGCTGGGTATAGCAGAGAGAGCATGAAAGTAGTATAAATGCGATTGAGAAACATTTATATATGACGATGTAAAAGAGAGAGTTGTCTGAAAGAGAGTGTTGGTGTTAAGATTAGAAAAGGCAAGCTCCGTTAGTTCGGACATGTAGAAAGAATGCAGGATGAAAGAAAGACGAAACAGATATACATACAATGCATAAGTGGAGGGATGTAGGAGCTGAGGAAGACCGAGACTAACGACCAAATTGGTCGTGTTTTATCAGAAGGTGATGCCAGGAGCCCCAGGAACCGGCGAGCATGCATGAAAAGAGCTATGAATGTTAGAGAAGCGAGTGAAGTATATAAGGACTGCATTTTATCGCGCTCAGTTTTCTCCGCCTACCTCGCAAGGGGACCTAGCCTGAAGATATATATACATACATACATACAATCCTAATTATTTACATGAAAATATAACCTAAAATATTTGTTTATTATATACTTTATTAGCAAATGAAAAAGCAAATACGAAAAATATATTTACAAATTAAGTTAGTTTTGCTTACTTCTCAATAATTGATAATATTTACTTGTTTATTCAACCAATTTTATCTTCTTTGGTTAGCTTCAAACATTTTCTAGACAGTGCAAATAAAGCCAAGTCTATATAATATTCTTAATATAAATAGACTTGGCTTTATTTTAAATAAATATATAAATAGGGAAACTTTCAGCTTGCCGAAGACTTAAATATCTCTGCATGGTTCATGCATTGATACTAGTGAGTTAGAGCTAACTGGAAACCGTACACACTTTGCTACGAGTATTACATTTGCAGTATTGCGAGAATTTTCTATGCTGTGCTAACTGCTTTACATCAGGCGGTCCGTATACTTGTTTTGCTTCATGACGTAATTTTATTGAATTATGAAAAAAAAACCAACTATTTCCAATAACCTATTCGACGTAGTTATAACTTACTCATGTTTTGAAAGAGAAAGTAGATTAAACTCTAAAAGAATAAGAATATTCTTTTTTCTAAGAGCAGGTAACCTAAGAAACTTTGACGAGCGGAGTGGTTAGCAGTGCTACTTTAACAGCAACACTCGTGGATTCAATTCCTACACAGGACAAACATTTATATGAATGAACATGTATATTTGCCTTGTTCTGGATGTTTGCAAAAGAGATAGGGCGCATTGAAGCAGCCCGACTGTAGAATTCACTTCATAAAACCGCAGCCAATACAACTTCCTGAAGGATAGTTGTCTGCATGCGAGTGAGTGAGATTACTAAGTAAGCACCTAAGGAGTTGCTGTTTTATCATTAAGGGTGGCAAGGCGCGAGTACTACTTCATGTATTGCAAGCATTTATAGGCTACTTTAACCGCTTAACATCAGGGAAGTCATATGCTCGCATTTCAACGTAGTATAAAAAATAGATCCTGTGTGGAAAATCATAGCGAAATAATAATGATCGTAATTTAAGTGGGCATTATGAGTACTTAATTACTTATGTGAAATGAATTAGTATACATAATCTTTGAATATAATTTTATCTTTATCGAAGTCTTTTGTTATGTAATTAATTACCGAAACAAACAAATATTATGATCGTGCAGTTATGAATACATTAACTTTATGGTTACGACCTATAAATACCTAAAACATGAGTTTACTACAATCAAAAGGCCATTGAGATTGGATTTATTGAATTGGTTCAATTTCAGTTAAGGTTATTAGAAGTCGTTTTTATATCAGCAACGTTCATGTTTCTGAAGATAAGATAAAGATCTACCACTAACGTAGGTATATACGTACCTAACTTTTTATTTATTAAGAGAGGGCATATGGGTCAAATGGCAGTAAACGTACATCGCCAAATTAAAGAGTTATCGACCTTTTCTCAAATTTTAAATTTAATAATTACAAAATAAAATTAATAATGGAAATAAAGCTGTTTTCTTAGAAATCCTGACATTGTATTTATCGCTGAGGGAATTTTATTCCATAATTATTTTATTCTACTAAGGTGGCAAACAAGCATAGGCCTGTTTGATAGTAAACATTCACCGTAGCCTACGGACATTTGCAAAACTAGGGTTGTCACTCATGCGTTGCCGACCCTCTAAAAACCTCTTCATGCTTTTCTTGAAGAGCCCCATGCTGTAGTCCCTTGGGACAAACTCGGCTGGGAGTTCATTTCCCAACTTGAGAGTTCTCGGAAAACTTCTCTGAAACCGCACAGTACGCGACCATTGTGGTTCCAGCATATGAGGGCGAACTCCCCGCGGTCGGCGAACGGTGTGGTTATAAAATAATGCTGTCGGCATCACATCAATCAATTCTTCAGAATTCTTTCGGACCAACAATCAAAATCAATAAGGCAAAATCCCTCTCTCAGTAAATCGGCTTTTTCTTTAGCAATAGAAGCCCGACTGCCATCCGGTTTCTGCAATGGTACCATGGGCGATTGGCAAAAGTTTCACTCGGCAGCTTTAGCCAGCGACTAGAAAGCACCACTCCCAGGTGAAGGCTTGCTAACACAGCTGCCTCCACGGGCACCACAGTATACATGACGCCACCCGGTAGGACGAGATGGGTCGCGTCTGGTGCAAGGCACTTAGGTCCGGATGAGACAGTAGCCCGATGAGCCAAGCGGCGCATTTCCTGAGATGTTATATTCATTCGGACGTGTAGTCAGCAGAAGATCCAGCAAAGAACTTGCATGGTCCTCTATATCCGGTATTCTCGTGGGTCCTCTATATCTGCTACTCGAATAAACAAGTTGTGTCTGTATCACCGCAATGAGAATTGTAAAGGCACGCATAGGTCCGGGTGTGGCCGCCATGATCCACACGTATCCATAAAACCGACAGGACCCTGTCTTCAAGATTGTGTAGTCGGCGACAACAAATATCCTCCGAAACGAACATACATACCCCGGTACGACGCACAAATAAGCGGTCTAGTTTGTACTCGGGGTAATGTAAGTAAGATGTGTTAACCGGTGAGGATATTTGTGTCTCCGTGAGGAAAAGAGTGGTCGGCCGAGCAGTCTCAAGATGGTGATGGACCGCATTGATATTCGAGTGTAACCCCCTGATGTTGCAATAGTCCAAATACATTGTGGAGGGGGTGGCGCCTGTAAAACTACTTGTCTTTTTCCTTTTCGCCTTGTTGAGGTACAGTAGAAAAAAATGAGAAGTCGCTGTGCGAACAGAGTGAAGGACAAAAAGTGCGGTGTGTTTTATTACAGTGCAGGTTTTGCGGTTTGCTGCCACGGCAGGCGGAAGGGCCCCCGGTGCCACTCTGCTGCAGCTGCCGGGTCCACCCCGGTCTTCTTCTCAGGCACGATTGCAACAGAGACTTCACACAAGCTGGCGGTTCAGCCTGGCGGAGGTTAAGTGAGTGACCAGTCAGAACCCGTTATATACGTTTTCCCATACATTTCGCGGTCATATATGACCACCCGGGTTTTGAAGGGTTTAGAGATTAAGTGATCCCCGGCTTTAGGGACCCTTTTTTTTTTTTTTTTTGTGACGCGGGGAAAAATGCGTTACGCACACCACCGGTGCCTGGGTGGCCTCCGGTGGTAGTGTGGGACTCCCCGTCGGCTGTCCGACGGTATACCCACTAAACAACCCCGCGAAATGCCATCGGCCGCGTTGGTGTGGCCCGGATCTTTTGGCAACAGGGCACCACTGCGACTGGCCAGCCCCTCAGAAGGGGCCGGACTTCTTCTCTCTAGGGGCCATCCCGGCAAATTGGGACAGTCCCTCCGGCGGCGGGACCATTATGGGGCCAGGTTCCCAGCCTGACCCCTAGTCCCAGGCTTTAGGGACCCTACTAACCTGTCGGCGGCCAGCAGTCAACCATTTCACCGGGTCCCCCTGACCGCCATGCCAGCCTACCGCACCCACACTGCTAGTGGCGGTTCGACATCCGCCGATCTTTCCGCTGTCCGCACAACGACATCTCATTAAACAGGCGACCTTACTCACGCGCAGGACACACACAATGGAACACAACAATCCTCCCGTAGTTGTTATTTAGCTGCGATCTTCTATAAGGTGGAGGTACGAACCAGACGAATAATTTAGAGCAAGATGTCCTGCTATGTACCACCAATTCAGAAAATAAAATCTGAGAAGGCATAGCACAGCACAACCTTCTGCTGCATCCAACCTCTCTTATATAACTTCATAATTCATAAAAAAAATACAATCATATTAAGGTATTCATCGATTCATTGTCTAAACTGAAGTTCGATTCACGCAATAAAAACATCATTATTCTGATCACCATTCAATGGACTTGACGTGAAGTTGTAGATAGATAGATCAATCTTATTTCATCGGTTCGTAATCCGAGAAAAAAAACGGGTTTTCTGGACTTGACATAACCACTGTCGTGCTTCTGAAATGAAAATTCGAACAGAAAATGAGCTATTTCAGTGAGCTCAATGCAGCGAGAGTTCGCCTAACAAGCGATTATTTTGCTTTTCTGGTCAGACGAACAAATATTTGCAAGATGAAGTTTGTTCATTATGCTCTTTACTTTCGTTTTATTATGTCTGAATGTGATTGAGTCGAAACAAGAAGTATACCACCAATGAAATCAACCGATCATACTGAATCTTTAAGTAGAAAACTTAGTATTGGCAAGCAAAAATTGCTCAGTCATTTCATCGTTTGGTCTAGACTTGTTATTATAAATTTATTTTCGAAGATTTTAACAATTCTTTTGTTCAAGTCTTGTTTTTCTTATGCGAAGAAAGGGTTACTCTAAAAAAATATAAATTCTTTTCAGTGTTACAAAACAAAATTAGTACAATGGAATATACTTGTATGTTCTTACCTCGATGTTTGTTCACCCATCGTCACATGCTTATTATTATACAATGTCATATATTACCGAATATGTAATCAAAAAATGTGTATTAAATGATTGAATGATATCAAATTAAAGATACTATTCAACCCGTTGTCTTGTAAAGAAAATGTGAGTAATTGTTACACAAATTCGTATTATAATTAAAACGTATTGTTCACATAGATCTTCTGCATCAGCCATTGTGATGTCGTCTGGTAACTGAAGATGAAACAGTAACTCATAGTTATATTACTAATCAGTACTATGTCAATTAGTTTCCGTATCTTCTTACATTATGTTTTGAACTCATTGAATAACTTGTAAACATACCTCGTATGTTTATCCAGTTGAATGTTGAAATTGAGACGGTTTACCGTATCTTGAATTTAGCTTCTTTCTATTTATCTTTATAACCACCAAATCAAAGATACGTGATATGGAACGTGTTCCATCTTTGACTTATTTCATTTCTAATTTATTTATCGTATCCGTATTCGTTATATCATACGTATCAATATATCTTTTTTTATTCAGGATGTAGGTGGTTACTAATATAAAATAATAAAAAAATAGGATTACATCAGCTTTAATCATCGTATAATTTTGACGTCTGAGCAGATTCTAAAAAAAGCTGTATATCTTCGCGCAATAATATATAATACGTACAAATATCAGTAGATCAGTGATAATAACCCAATCCATCTCTGTTATTGTTTTATTGAACAAAGGGTCTCCGGTTCGAAACCTGCATGCATGTAATCACTAAATTCGTTATTTAGAATTTATGTACATATATGTAATATATATATTTCAATAGACTTTTTTATGCAACGTCGGGAGGCTTAAAAGCATAAGGCCCACCGAATGTAAAGCGGTTACTGTAACCTGTGAACATTGCAATAAATTAAGTAACATTTGCGAGATGCAATATAATATAATATTTGCGAGGATAATGCTAAGAAGAATAATATACTTACACAAATATAAAAAAGTCAATAAAATTTTAATCTTCCATATTCTAACATTTGTTTATTTACTATTGTAATAATTTACCGTTAACTCCTGCACTACGTACACATAAACCGTAAACTTTCAGATAAGTAGATTTATATTACATGCAAACTTCTTAACAAGGCAATAGTATCTTAAGTCGGTTGCCTTGTTGCCATCAATCTACTAAAATGAGCTCCATATTACAAAGTTGGTCCCCTAGCAAAGAGGTCAGTTCATCTTATAGTTAATTGGCCAGAGGGTCGAACTGCGTGCAACATAGATAAGCTTTTTGTCACAGCGAATGAAGAGCATCGAAGCGGGACAATATGACCTTATGTTCCACGCAACCAGGTTTGTATAGGCATAAACCATGAAAGTTATTACTCATATCATATACATAGGTAGCCTTGTTATAAAACCTTCATTCGAAGATTATTATTTGTCTAAATTCAACTAAAATCATTATTGTAATTTTCCGTAATTCTTTTACAAATTTTATGTTTTTAACTTGTTTTATATATTGGCCAATTTTTTTTATAATACTAAAACTTGTTCATATCTGCTAAACAAAACAAGAAAGTCGGTTACCAAAAAGTAAAAGGGTATTGAACTAATTATATCTGTACATAAACTACTTTTATTTATACATAGTCGAACAGACCCCTGTAGTTTTTCGTCTCATAATTAAAAAAAAATATACAAATTGTCATGGTTTCAAGATTTTTTACCGTTTTCTTTTTTATATACTAGTTATAATACATATCTGCAACTCTTTTGTCTTTGCCTATGTACACATAGATTAATAACTGTTTATTACACAGCACGCAGTTTGAGGAAATGTTATGCCTAATTCACGAAACCCGCATACATATAAAAATATGAAGAAACATTAAGAGTGCTTATAAGCAGTCAGTGGTCAACCACACATTCCTTGTAAAACAAAACTTTTTTAAATTATTTAAATTGGTAATAAATAACATGTGTTTCCTCCTTCCTTCAACATGGGATCCTTCAAACGAAGCGTGAAGAAGCACCTTGCGGGCCAGCATGGTAGCGACTGACAGGACACTGTAGTCCTCTGTCAGTTGCCGCTGCAATTTGGGCTCCTCCTTTCACTTACCAACAGGCGAAAAGGACCCACTATGCTTAGCCAATTTAAAAAAAAAACATATATTAAAGTATTGCGTTTGTTTTCTCAATTAAATGTGAAATATCTTTAGTGCAGTTCTTGCAGCTTTTTAAGTCAAAACTTGCAAGTTTATACACATTGAGTATTTTGTATCATACAGGGTACAAACCTGTGTGTCTTCAATCCGTCCAAAGTTAGGCGGAGGTAATAAGTATAACGTTCATCCAGAATCGGCAGTTGTTAGTGCCTACGAATTTACGGAGCCCTAACGAAAAAATGTTGCATTCGACGCTATTTGACTTACAGAGCACACCAGCCCACGATGTTCAGATGTTATTACGTTCGTAATAAGGAAATTGTTTTCTCTAACAGAACATTCATTTGTCAACAATAAGATACGCAATTGGTATATAAACTAATTACCTGTTCTAGATAGCGGGAGACCCTTCATTTCTACTGCGTAACTTAATTACTTCGTGACGAGTACTCTATACATGTCCAACTAACCTTGATCCCTTCAGTGAGTGTTATTGTACTCCATTGTTGCCGTGGACAAAACATCATTGGGCTTAACAGGGATCTACACACGCTGGTTAGTTTACCGTTGCGTATTGGTATAAACCTGCTATATTTGAGAATGTAGATTAGCTCTTATATCAACGTAGAAGCCTGTAAAGTCAATTACTTGGGTGAAATAGTTCGAATACGCATAAAGTTGAGAGCCCTCGTTCTCGTCGACTAATAAATTCTAAATTGCCAATACATACGTTCTGAGCCCTTAATTCGAATTCAATTTACTGAGTCCTTGCATTACCTAAGATCGATCTTTGAATTCAAATCTCGAGTGACGCTAATTCGATTTCATTTAAATAGTGAATAAATTGAATTAACATTGTGATATAGAATTAAAGTTATATTTTATAGTAAGGTGACTATTAAAAAATCTAATTACTATTTTATTAATTATTAAAAAGTTTTTTTCATAACACTAATAATATAAAATTATTTCGTTACGCAAGGTAACGCGGAAAATACGCGTATAATCTGGTTATAAAAATTCATCAACAAAATAGTCGTATCTATATTTTATTTCATACGACGTCGAGACACATATAAGCCCACTGCTCATCTGATATAAAATGGTTACCGTAACCTATGAATACAAGAAGTATCGCTCGCACGTTGTCATCCCGTATGCTGTCACAGCAACTCCTTAGGAGGTTGCTGGTAACCTCACTCTCTCACTCTTTGGTGCATATTATACGTTTATATACTATATTGTTCAATTAGATTTGTCTTCTTCTTTCTAGCGTCATTCCGTTTTCTAATTCATTAGGATCTGCCGTTTCTGCTGTCTAAGTCTAAGGATTTGGCGAAGATATGCGAACACTGTTATCAGGGCACCAGAACTCACAGGAAAAACCAGACCTTTCTTACGTTAGGTCACACGTCTTATGAAATGTAACTTCTTTGACGTGTGGGTTTCCTCATGATGTTTTCCTCCATCATTGATCAAGAGTTAATTAAAAATATGTACCTATATATATCCGAAACACGAATTTTAATCGTGCATGCTTTTATCCACTAGGTTATTATTATATATCACATCATTATATATTTATTATTTAAATAACATTAACATATCATACAGGAAAAAAGAATTACGAAACAGATATACAACGCAAAAGCGGAAGGATGTAGGAACCGAGGAAAGCTTAACCACCATGACCAAATCGTATTCTATCAGAAGGTGATGTCAGGAGCCTTAGAAACCGGCGAGCATGCATGAGAAGAGCAATGACTGTTAAAGAAGCGAGTGAGTTGTGTAGATAAGGATCGAGTCATGTGGCGCTTCCTGTCTACCCCGCAAGGGATTTCGCGTGAAGTTACAGATATACACTATTATTAGATTAGATAGACATTAGATATCATTATTATTTATATATTAATTATTTAAATAACAAAATTATAACAGTCAAGTTTCTATATGATATATTTTGTTGAAATGCGAGCGTTGCACAAAATTTGTCGCGTAACGTATTCGCAATGATGAGGTTAGAAGCAGAGTTGGTATCCAAGAGAGCGTCGGTGTTAAAATAAGAAGAGGCATGCTCCGTTGGTTCGGACATGTAGAAAGAATGCAGGATGAAAGAATGACGGAGCAGATATACAATGCAAAAGTGGAAGGATGTTGGAGCCGAGGGAGGCCAAGACTTACCTACCATGATCAAATTGGTCGTGTTCTATCAGAAGGTAATGTCAGGAGCCCTAGAAACCGGCGAGCGTGCATGAAAAGAGCAATGAATGTTAAAGAAGCGAGTGAGGTATGTAAGGATCGAGTCACGTGGCGCTCGGTTCTCTCTGCCTACGTGTAATGGATTTGGCGTGAAATTATAGATAGATAGAAAATTTTATGGTAATTTGAATTCAATATCAGTTCAGAACTGAAAAACATATTTACAAAATTAGTATCTATCCTTTTCGGTATTTCTACAAGCCTTTCTTTTTCTTATTCCGGCTCTTGCAAAAACCAAAATCTACGCTTGCGGATTACGTAGTTATCTTTGTATATATAATTTTTCCGTCCGCGTGTATCTTACTAAATTTTTCCTAAACGGTTGGACCGATTATGATGATATTTTTGTTAGTATTTAAGTTCGAAAATGCTTTAGATTGACAATGAGACCCGATACCCGGGGCTCGGGTTACAGGAAGTATTGTTTTTATTTTAGGGTCCGCTAGTAAATATATAAACTGAAATAAAGGAACGTCGTAGAGAAGGTAAACCCTGATAAGATATTAAAAATTATGCAGTCATAGATGCCAACAGTAGTGAAAACATAAAACTCATACATGTCTACAGATATTCTATAACAAATCTCTCAATATGCCTAAAGAAGTTGTCACTTCAACAATTGACTGCAAAAAAGAAATATAGAAAAAATACCTATATGTTTTTATTAATTTTTTTTCACGTGACTAAAAGTTTCAATTAATAAAACTTACAAATGCGATTGCATTTGTAAGTTTTGTTAATTGAAGTCTAGTTTATGAATATTTCAAAACTATTCGTAAAGTAGACAGCTCCCGAATAAAAATTAAAATTAACCAGTTGAGAATGCGCAAGCTTGCATTACCAGGGGAACACCTGGCTCGTCAATTATATAACAATTCAATTTTTTTTTATTTGTCGGCCATTTTAACCATGTTCCATATGAGATAGGAACGGTGTTCCTGAACATTCCTATTCTACTTATTTATGCTGAATCCGAATCTGAAGTCAAAATTCGAATATTCGAAAAAAGCGACAGACACACGCACACACAGGCATACACACAGAAAACATAGATTTCATATAGGAATGGTGTCCTGAAAATCTTCTCCTTCCTAGAGCGTTATTCCGTATTCTTTTCTATTCCCGTAAAAAATTGACGAAGATTTTCATAGAGAGCGACTGCCTGTCAGGTCTCCATAACCCAGGCGGAATACCAGACCATACTCATGCTAGGTCAAATCCTCTCAGTTTTCTTCTTCACCGTCGTACTAGTGGTAATCACAAATAATGATGTAAGTATTTACATAGATCTGAATACACGCATTTAGTGGTACATGCCCATATTAGGATTCGAAAAAGGGAATAGTGGATTAATAGGCAAAATTTTGATCCACTAGGCTATCATTGCTCAATTAAAACCCAACCATACATTTGAAAAAATATATTATATTTTTTCATAAAAAATACATTACATTTTATTGGATTTGTTTATTTTCTCTCCACTTAACTAGACGCCATATTAGAAAGGTTAAAAACAAAATCTAATGTATTGCTCAAACCTTGAAAGATATCTAAATCAGACCTTTTCAGATTGTCTGGTAATATGTTGATATTTTGCCGCTAAACTTTTAATGTATGCCCGTTTCACTAGTGGGGAGTAAAAGGGGGAGGTGGGCGCAGAAACTTACTCCGTCGATTCCAGAAGCTTGAAGAACTAATTTAACTGCATCCCCTAACTGCCACTTCAATAAATTCGAAACTAGGAATATAATATTGTACACTGAAATTTTTCATATTTTCCATTTGTGTTATTTGAAAATTCTTTCAGAATTTTAAATTTTAAAATGTGCTGTCGTATTTATGAATCTTTTGATATGATCAGGTTTCATTGAAGTTTGACAATCGCTCAGACGTACAATTCTGAATAAGTAATGTCTTTAGCTATACTTTATTCTATAAATACGAGTATAATCATTGTCGAGTCGAGTTTGTACATAGAGTATATTTTTGTGGCCATCTTGCTTTCTTTAAAACGAGTGGTAAGTTATCAGGGTTTATGTATGTTTGTGAGTAACTTTATTCTACTATAACTACTAAAAACGGATGTATGAGAAATCGTTAGAATCCTTACTTTATCCTAGGTGACAGGTATTGTAACTTATATGTTTAAAGCTAATTTTGAATTAGGACATAACATAATAATTTTTTACTTATTTTTTTTTTCATGTCATCCTGTATATTTATAAATATAGATATAAATATTAGAAGGCGTGTTTCATAAATTCTTAGCAAATTGACTCATTAATTTCATTGTCTGTCTATCTATCTTATTGTCCACATTTCACTCAATATGTTATGAATAACGTTCAAACTTTAAAAGATTGCCATTTAGGTTTATTATTATGTCGGAAATATAGGATTGCTTCTTTTTGTTTAGTTTTACTAAACAAAAAGTTTAAGTAACTTTGTTAATTTGACGCCTATTCATATCATTATTTTAACTTTACTGGATATGACTTCAAGTCAATTTCACTTTTTCAACTGCGAACTCGACACAGCCTTGTCTACACACAACCGTCTGCTTTATATGTAAGACTTGTAAGTAATCACATAATGGAACAAACAAACGAGTAAATTTGTTTACTTTTCTGAAGCATTAGACTAAGAATGAAAATACTGGTGTTGGTTAAACGTTTGGTCTCCTCGCTGAGCCGGCAGCAGCTGTAGGTATAATGCTGCAAAAGTTTATCATTGACAGCATGAAGGACTGACAGTAAAGCCTGTTTTCTGCCAATGATTTGACATGATACAGACAATAGGACTGCACTGTGTCTTAGATATACGAAACTTAACTTGCAATGAGAGAAAGAAAATGTGTGCACTCGCACTCGCTCGCACCTCTCTCTCTTGGACCCCTCCAGCAATAAACAAAACGTAGCTCTCTTTCATTCTATCTTCACCAACTTATATCTTCCTCTCAACTTCCGTTCGCCTCGCCCGATCATACTTTTCGTAACGCTCTCGTCACGCATTCACCAGCTTAATCCCCAAGTCAAGCGTGCGTGAAGAAGTTTTACTTCAGTCGTGTGGTCTAAAGCACACTCATTTTTTTTATTAATTGCCTCTTCAATGTGATTGGTTGTGTAAATTATTTGTATTATGATTATGTAAGGTACGAACTAGTTGACATTCATAAATTGGGTCCAACCCCCAATCTAAAAGAAAAGAAATGTAATCACATAATGTTCTCAGTACAATACAATACAATATTGTTCATTGTACCACATATAACAATAAAATACACGAAATTAACTCATAATTATAGTGTAGAAGGCGGTCTTATCGCATAGCAATCTCTTCCGATAATCTTCAAAATTGAGGAAAAAAAAAAAAGAATCAAGCATATAGGTGGCGCAGTATAAACTAGAAAATATACAAGAAGATTACTTAGAAATAATCAAAACAACCACAACGATATATATTTATAAGAATTATTTAAATATACTTTATAATGTGCAAGCTTATCGCTTTTGCTTTATCATATATAGATTCTATGACGGCATACAAATGGACATACACGAAGCCAGCTACAATAAACAGCGTCATCCGCACCTCATCATAATATTGCGTTACGGAATCACAAATTCATTCCGGGGTGCCTATTATTCCAGCGCTCATTTTCCGACCCATTCCCCCGGTGTAATGATCACGTGGTGATTTTGACAGTTCGTGTTACACAAGTATACAGAGCAATAGCTTCTATGTATAGACAAATATTACAGGGTTTGTTTTGGGTAATATTAATATGAATGAAGTGTCATTTAAAAATGCGTGTTAAAATTCTAGTTTGATTATCTTTATATTAAATATATTTTAATTAATGTTAAAGAAGGGATCGTTGTGTGTAAGGACCATAATTATATTATAGCGCCTGGCACTCTCTGCCTACCTCGCATACTATACGATCCTTTATTTTTCAACGCTCGCGGTTTCTTAGACACCTGACATCACCTTCTGATAAAAGATCAATTTGGTCATGGTAGATATGTCTTGGCCTTCCTCGGCTCCGTCATCCTTCTACTTTTGTGTTGTATATCCATATCGTGATTTTGTTTTTAGCCATTCTTTCTACCTTGCTTTCTTTCTTTCATGTCCGATGTTCCTGCATTCTTCCATCTGCTGAAACTCAAGATATACAATCTTATCCACTTGTCACACACACACTTCATCATCGACTGTAATCCTTACATTGATTCTAGTTTTTTCTCTTTCAAAGATCTTTGTTTTCTTCCCATTCGAGAGGTTTTTAGATGGTCGGTAACGGACACTCTTGGTGGGACAAATGTTCGTAGGCTACGGTGACTGTTTATGAAGAAGTGGGTCGACGAAGTACGAGTAATGACCGCTTGTATTTAGTGCGACTATAGATTACGATAACTACTTATATACGAAAAGGTTCTACAAACTTTATGCTAAATTCTAAATAATTTTACAATTTAAATTGCATAAACAATACCACATAAAGTCCGCGCCATGAGAAAATATAAATTATGTAAACAAACATCAGCGGTCCTAAATATTTTTCTGGAAGTTCATAATAAAAGATACCGAATTACCTTTGGGTCTATAGTTTATTACTAAATGTAAGAATACCAAAATATTTGGCGATGTATACCAATTTGTATTGGCAGTATATACCAGAACTACAGCTGTTCTCAGAGTATTCAGAGGAATCTTCGGACATATTAATAATAAAACGGTCAATAGCATTATCCATTAATTTACCAATTGCAAAAAAAATCAATAAAAAATCTAATAAAAATATTTATCAAGAGTCGAGACAGGAACATGTCATTATATAGACTATACCGTATAACAGCCGCATGGACCCCTGTTACTTAAATTGGTTACCTGCATTGTTTAGTCTTAGTATAAATTAGTATAAGTTTATTTACAAAATTTCTAGCCTCTTGTGGCGCGATCGATAAGATGAAAGTCTGCCAAGTTTAGAAATAAATATAGCAAATCCGAAAATGGGTTGTCACTCGAAAACGTCATTAGCAAAGTCACTCGCAGAATTACCCACTCGATTTGCCTCATGCAAATGTCAGCCGTTAGCATGCATTGGGCGAAGTCGCTCGTCTAATTAGGGGGGCACCTTGACGGATATCATTTCATGGGACGGTATGGAAATTTGCATTTCATTGCGTGTTGATAGCGAACATGGGCGGTTGTTTCCGTTATAATTGGGTTATAAAATCTTGGATTTTGCAGTGTAGATAGTTATTTTATAGGTATATTATTAACAAACTCGGTGGCGCAGTAGTTAGTAAGGCTACTTTGATACCAACGCCCGTGGAAGCAATTCCCACACAGGACAAACATTCATGTGCATGAGCATGTATATTTGTCTTGGTCTGGGTTTATTTAAAAGAGCTAGGGCGCATTATAGCAGCCTGTCTGGGGAAGTACCTCCACCTTTCAGAAAACTGTAGCTAAATATCAGCTCTCTATAAGTAAGCCCGTAAACAGTAGCTGTTTTAGCAGCAGAGGTGGCATCGCGCGATTCATACTTAATGTGTTGCAAACGTTAATAGCCTATGGTAACCGCTTTATATCAGGTGGATCGAATACGATTCCCGACGTTGTATAAAAAATGTGTATAATATCTTATGTACTTCGCACTTAGTTCATTATAAAAAATACTTACTTTAAAAAGTATTTTGTTTCTTCTTTTTAGCTTTATCTCTTTTTAAAATCCACTAGGATTGGCGAAGTCCACTATCTAAGGATTTGCCGAAGATACTTATTTTTACATAGAGCGACTGCCGGCGGACTTCTACAATCCGTAGGGGATAACAACCCTTTCTTATACTTCTTTTACACGTCTTTTAAAATATAATTTCTTGGACGTGCGGGTTGTCCTCACGATGTTTTCCTTCACCGCCGTGCATGTATATAATATGTACATAAATCCGAAAACACAAATTTCGTGGTACATGCCAGGATTCGAACCGCGGACCAGTTGATCAATAGACCGATTCTTTATCCACTGGGCCATTTTAAAGTAACTGAACTAAATTGAACTGTTCACTTTAAAAAGTATTTTTACTTTTTGTGAAGATCAATGGCATCGAAGCGCTTGGCAATCTAATTGTATACACAAGTTAAGTTGCGTCATCCATAGCCTGTCTACAGAACCGCTTATCACAAAAACTGGTAAAATGGTTTTATAATAATTAATGGTAAACACTGGTTATTTGAATACACATTTCATATGAAGGCCATTGGAAGGTACCCGGTACTTATAGCATAGGTTAATCCTAATTTATCCTAATATTGTACGTGTTTGCATGGCTAATGTTGCTTTAGCAATAAGTCTTTGTACATTTTTGGATCAAATAAAATATATTATTATACATTTGACAGGTATGGTTTGGTATTTATTAGTTGGCGATAATTCACGTACTACTACTTAATCAATCAAAGCATATTCAGTTTATACGAAATCATCGTCATTATCATTTCACACCGAAGGACGTCCAGTGCTAAACATAGGCCTCCCCTTAGACTTCCACAGCGATCAGTTCTGTGTTGTTTGCATTCATCGGCTATCTGCGATCTTCACAAGATCGTCGGTCCATCGTGTGGGGGGGTCTTAGGCTTCGTTTTCCGGTTCGTGGTCGCCATTCGAGAACCTTTCAACGCATCAGCCTGCACTCTGCCACTTTAGCTTGCTGATCCTCAGAGCCACGTCGGTGTCTACAGTTCTGCCACTGATGTACTCATTTCTAAATCTATCTTGGAGAGAAACTCCGAACATGACTCTCTCTATCACTCACTGTGCAATCTTGATATTCCGTATGAGGTCCATAGTAAGCGGCCACGTTTCTGTGCCAAGTCATTATTGGCAACACACACTGAAAAAAATGTTTAGTTGGATTTCCCAGATTCCTAATAGAATTCACCAAAGTCTTGTTGAACTGGGTCCTACCTTTGACTTAGTTGATTTTACCAATCAAAAAAGGTTAATGAAGTACCAGTAAAAATAGTAAAAATTATTATTTAGTATGATAAACTGTACCATATTATATGTACAATGCATTTAATAGCGGTAAATTATACATTTAAAATAGTGATAGCTACAAAATACTTTTGTATGAAGACCAACCGTATTATATTTGTAAATTTAACTACAAATTTTTTCATTAATTAACAAAGTTTACTAGTAAAATAGCCTACCTTTGCTTCTTTGGTAAATTCAACTAATCTTTTTTTTCAGTGCTCTCATCGACCAGTGTTACATGAGATTACATTAATTATAGTCTTGAGCTGTTTGGTGCATGTTTAATAAAATGCTAAAAACATACCCACTTTAGTTGATCTTTGTTACCTACATCAATTGTTATGACGCCTCTCTTACTTGCTAGTGTCTGGGGCCTGTGACGGCTTTACTATAATAGCCGCGTTCATAATATTTTTGCATACTGAAATTGCAGTTTATTCCTCTGGGATATTATACCGCCCGCTGTGTTCCGAGTTTCCTCCACGTAAACTGCTTTTTTCCTGTTTATCGAATACTATATTGCGTTGCGTATACCCGGATAGATGTTTGAAAGCTTAGCTTGCGAAAACACGCTTCTTTTGAAATAAACTATGCATTAAGAATTTTATTTATAGCATTTTCGCAGCAAAATTGACTGAAAGTAAGAGATAATAAAAATATTTGATGTTCATTCAAATTTATTTTTATAAGATATCGGGGCGCAAATAAGCATACGACCCATATGATGTGAATTGTTTTCCATAGCCTATGGACGCAATACAAGAAATGTCATTCGCACGTAGCCACCGCCACTGTTAATGCAACAACTAATTAGGAGGACATTTATAACCTCACTTATTAGCAAAAACACAACGATATTCGTGGTTGTTATTACGCTATTTTTTTTTAAACATCGTCGGGAGGTATGTACGCATGCAGCCCACCTGTTGTAAAGCGGTTACCATAGCCTATAAACGCTTGCAATACTACCTGCATTCCACCTTTGCTTATATCAATATCACTTGCAACTCCATACACACACACAACCCTCTAGGGAGTTGTTATTTGGCTGCGGTTTTCTGTGAGGTGGAGGAACTTCCCCAGACGGGCTACTTTAATGCGCCCTACCTCTCTTAAAAATACCCAGACCAAGACAAACGGACATGTTCATGCACACAAATGGTTGTCCTGTGTGGGAATCGAACCCACGAGCATTGGTGTCAAAGTAATTGAGCTTGTCATGGCTGTGGTCGTATGTAAGGTATTCCCGAGTTGGGATTGCTTTGCTGGAAAAATCTGACGAGGAGATGTTGCGTAATAGTTGGGAATGGTGTCGTGCAAGCTTCAGATCAGCCGGCCATTTTGTACGCAGTATAAAGAATATACTGTTGTATAATGAAATAACACAATGTTTTCTTACTACTTTAAACGAGCAGTTATATATAATTTCACACCAAACCCCTTGCGGGGTAGGCCTAGTGAACCGAGCGCCACGTGACTAGGTCATTACAAACCTCACTCGCTTCTTTAACATTCATAGTTCTTGTAACGCACGCTCGCCGGTTTATAGGGCTCCTGACATCACCTTCTGATAAAACACAATCAATTTGGTCATGGTAGAAGTCTTTGCCTTCCTCGGCTCCTACATTTCGCGTTGTACGTCTTTCTGTATGTTATATATATATATATATGTAAGGTTTTGCTATTTAAGTTTACCTATATTTTTTTGTACTTACTGAAAAATCGAAATTATACACCAAATACAATTAAATATATTAAAACCTAGTTACCGAGGTACTAATATTTAAAATATTATAAACTAGGTTAGAGAGTGTGATTTTGTAGAACTATTTAGTTTTAAGTCATTATTCTTCATCTCAATATAAAGAGCTATAGTTGTAATAAGTATTTTGATTTAGGGTTTTTGAGCTCCTGTGAATGAGGTTACCAGTAAGGTCCTGAGAAGTACAGCTTTGATTTTTTTTATATGCAATTAAACTCGAAATTAACGTGTTTGTGGTGGCCCTTAACTTAGACGGAAAGCCAATATCAATTTCACTGCCCCCACACTCTAGGGACGTCGTCCCTTTACCGTATTAATGTCATTTAGGATGCATCTAAAATTAAATGCTAAGCATCTCTTTGTGCGTTCAGTAGATTGTTCCTTTGGTGTTTTGAGAATGTCATTCAATTAAATTAATTATAAAATATTTACCACACATAATTATAAATGTTTAAATAATGTTTCTATTAACAGAAGAAATAAATAATTGATTAACAAGGTAGACAGTCATTAAATCAAATTGGTAATGTGTTGAAAAATTGCTAAATCAAAAGTACTCAAAACCGAAGAGCATGCATGAAGAGGTTGATGAGTTTGGATGAAGCGAGAGAGGTATGTTTGGATCGGTGCATCTGGTGTTCTTCATAGTCTCTGCCTACCCCCATGGGGGACAGGCGTGATGTATGTATGTATGTACATTCATTAAACAAAATAGAATACGAGTGAAATTAAGAAAAATCGGCCAAGTGCGAGTCGGACTCGCGCACGAAGGTTTCCGTACCATTATCTATAAAAACGGCAAAAAAATCACGTTTGTTGTATGGGAGCCCCCCTTAAATATTTGTTTTATTTTATTTTAATTTAATTATTTATACTTAAAGTGAATATATAACTAAATATTCTGTGAATATTTCAAGCCGTTGCCGTTATCAATATCGAGCAAAAACGAGCAATAAAATCACGTTTGTTGTATCGGAGCCCCCTTAAATATTTATTTTAATAAATTTTTTAGTATTTGTTGTTATAGCTGCAACAGAAATACATTATCTGTAAAAATTTAAACTGTCTAACTATCACGGTTCATGAGATAACACCTGGTGACAGACGGACGGACGGACAGCGGAGTCTCCGTTTTACCCTTTGGGTACGGAACCCTAAAGATGATAAGTAAAAAAATATATACCTATTGTAGTTTTTTTTCTCGTTCAAAGTAGAACACCCAAGTTTCATCACCTTCGCGTTATCCCGTTTTACATTATGTTTCGTTTTTACATTATGAAAAAACAACATTTCAAATGACAAATATACATCTACATGTACGAGTTTATTAGTAACATGTAGTTCAAAATAAGATGAGCCTCGCTTGCTTCGCTCGCTCGGCTTTAGATAGTCACAGGCTATTCAATTTTTATTTTTCGGTTTGTTAATGGTAGTAAATGAATATCTGTGTAAATCATAATACGGGAAAAGTTACTTCTGTTACTTCTACAACAACAAAGGAAAACTACATGTTTTGATAATCGGACAACGGTCTTTCTAGAAAACTAAACATATGTAAATTAAGTTTCTAGAAATATAAGATATGTAAAAAAAACTATATGGCATTTGAAACTTTGTCATACTGTTTTCGAACAGTTGAAATCCGAACAGAAATTTTTGAAACATTGCATTAATTTACTTCGAAAAGTTAAAAGTTAGTGAGCATATATGTTTGTACATTTGGAGAAGCTCTTTATCAGACATCGCTTAAGAAGTTATTTACTTGAAATTGTACTGATTAGAGAAAATCAGTGTGGTAAAGTTTGTATTGTTCATACAAATAGACTTACATGGACAAAATAATTCTTAATTGAAAAAAAATCTTCTGAGGAGAGAGAAGGGGGTTTAGTGTAATCACAGTTCACGCGGGCAAACTGATTCCAAATTAAAACTAGGAGCTTTTGCATAACAATATACCGAAACATATAAACGAAATTTGTTCCGCTTTTCCCATCTGCGCCTCCATAGCTAAATTCTATGCTTCTAATAATCGCAGTCAAATTACGCTTTTGTTCTCAAATCGGATCAAACGTAAGATATTAATTTTCAAACAAACAACTCTCATCTTAATAATTACACACTCTGTACACGGAATGTTTATTAAGAGGGAGTTCATTATGTGAAGCCATATGCCTGCCGAAAGTATTATAAAAACGCTTTTGTGAGCTACCCTTTCTCAACATGAATGTACCGCAATGAAATGCTCTTTTATACTTGAAGAGTTTGTACACTCACGATCAAAATTATTTACATAATATTCAATGTTTGTATAAAGTTCCAAGAAAAAATACCAATTAGATTTCCAGACCCACAATCAAACACCACCCATTTGGCGGTTATTTGGGCTTCATGACCAGAGGTACGCACGGCACTTGCTGCTTCAAGACTCTGTTCTACGCCGCGAACATTTATCGCTCCATACAATATTTAATTCTCTGTGCTTATCACCTTTTTGGGGCAGCAACAAGCACGCTTCCATCTTTGTCGCAGTCCATGATTTCTAATAACGACGAAACTTTCTCCTTTGCCTTTTCCACTAACCTCTCAGGAGATTTACGTGCATGCCACACCTTAGTAAACCTGTGAGAGACCGTGAACTTCGTTACCAAATACACGTCATCAATATGGTCCATTTTCGTAACGAAAAGCCGAATTTTATCTATCATCTTGCACAGCAGATTGTCAAATTTAAGACAAGACCACAAAACGTGATTTCTGTCCTCTTCACGTTTCTCCTCCGCATGTATACTTACTGGTTTTTTACTCCCCAAATCAAAATTAAGACTTATGTTATACAAGTCTCAAGCCCAGCCGCGTACGAAGTGCTGTAGTCATGTGAATATCATCTAGAACCTTGCGAAAACATATGATATTAAAAGTCTTTACGAAACGTGAACGATATACTTACTCAGCAGAGTTTTTCCTAAGGGTTTTTTTATTGTTAATAATTTAACGGACCCGACTTTGGGTTTCAACTTTGGTGGCGGTGGTGACGATGTTCGTTACAACGTTGAAGTTTCTTACCACCCACGTCCTTTATCCACAACCTGGGGACTCCATTTACCCATTTTAATGTTAAGAGTTATAAAACCCACGGGGCCGCCATCGCTACCCACTCTGGACACGGTGTAAGCGCTGTCTTAAATTGCGTTTTCTAGCAATATTTTCGTTTATTTTGTGGTTTTGGTATGTGGTTGTCAAATGGAGTATTGAATGCGGGCTTTCCATCCTTCTAAGATCGTTCTACTCCACGAAGCCTTTTACCAGAGGGAGACTTTGTTCAAAAGTCATCTGCGTGGGTACTTCTGTCTCACATATTTGTACCGCCAAGTACCTATATTTATATAGCTGTGTTCCGGTTTGAAGGGTGAGATATGGCAGAGAAATTAATTGATACTGTGACGAAACATCCTTAAGCAGCAAGATTGGCAGCGCGCGAGTAACATCCCCGTGGTGTTGCGAGCGTCAATAGCCTGCGGTGACCGCTTATCATCTGATGCGGGCCACATGCTTGTTTGCCAACCTAGTTATAAAAAAAATAGCCATATACTTTCCTGTCATTTTCCCTTGTATTACGTGGAGGGAATTGTTGTAGTACGAGTACATGGCTGCGTCTGCCTTTTCGAATTTTTCCTCAAGCCATTTTGTGTTTTTCTGGTAGCCCTGCAGTGTTCTCGATGAACAATAAGTTTCTCGCTTCTCTTGGACTACATAACATAAAGTTATTCACAAAAGCCACGAAGAGGTTTGTATAAGGACGACGACGCACGATACGTCGCTAGTATTGTATCTATAAGATACGATAACTGCATATTATCAAGCAGGCCGTAGACTTACAAAGTACAAAAATCCTTAAATTAATCTATCTCAGTTTTAAGTAATTAACAATTTTAATTTGAACACTTCTGTAAGCGACTGTACGTATTATACCGTCAAAAACATGCAGGGCCCTACAAAACCAGATACTCCTTTAGACAATGCATGTTTTGATAATATAACGCTTTCTGATGAGGGTTCCAGCGTCGAGTTCTAGACAATTGCGGCCCATACCTTTAGACTGGCCTAACTTTTATTTCGTATGCAAAACGAGTTGGTATTGGCATGAAAAGAGCGAAAGGTTTTTCTTTAATATAGAACGTAAGTACGAATGTTGTATGTACTATCTATATTATACGTGTGTATGTATATACTGTTAGGGTGCAAGTGACTCACCATTATCTTTAGAATCAATGTTAATCATCTCCTCATAGTACATTCTGTATATTATTAAATAATATTCTCTCTATATAACTCATTATATCATTAAATATTATTAAAAGAGAATTAAAACGTGACGATATTCAAAGTTAATCCTGCTGTGAAAGTACCTTCAACTCACAAAATTGGACTCAAATAAGGTTGTTGTGTTCCTGCGTGAGTGAGTAGCTGAAGTTCCAGTCGGAAGCAATACAAGTATTGATGATGATGATATATAGTATCAGCTTTACATCACACTTCACATGCGTATGAATACAACAAGGAGTTGATTTTTAATTAATGTGACTTCGATGCTTGGAAAAATTCGAAATGACCAAGATCATCCATTGAAGGTGCTTAACTTGCTGCTTAAATTTAATTAGAAGCAAAGTAGCACTTAGGAAGTAAGCAAGAGTAAGAAGCTTTAGAGTTAAACCTTCTACATGGCAAGGTAAGAGTCCAAAGTAGCCTAAGGATGGTTAGTCAAGTATAACTCTATTGCTCTGCTTGCTCTGCAATTTACGAAAAGTATGTCTTTGCAGTGTTGATATATGTTATACTCATAAATTATTTATAATTTTAGTTCCAATTATAGCAATCCTGTTACGCAAGGCGTTTTTACTTCTCCAACACATCAAAGCCGATTGCATATTTACATATCTTGACCCTAACATACCCTTAAAGTTCGTCCAATCAAAGAGGTTTATGATATTACAGTAGAAATTTACATCGTAAACAGAGTTCCTATCAAACGGTCGAAATTCCCCAATAGTTTCCTTAAAGGATTACCTTTTGTAAACTAAAATGGGACGCAATCATCATCTTGCGTACCAGGATTACATGAGGGCAGGGATTATAGCAACTATCTTACTTATGCAATAGCCAGGGCTGCCCGGTTTTTGTGATTCAAATGACATCTCGTGTGGTATAACTGTGGATTCTTTCTAGTTAATATTAATGTTGACTTTTTATTTTTTTACGTTAATAAGAATTTATTCCGTGTTGTATAGAAAATAATTAATGTATGTTTATCACATGTATTTTATTTCGGTCTGCTTATTACTGGCTTCATGTAATTAGTTATTAAAAGCCAGGGGTATTTTGTAAATTTATATGAGGCTAGGGGCTATAATTACAAATTATCGTTATCGCCGCCATCCTGAGATTGGCAGCGTCCGCTATCTAAACCTAAGGATTTGGCGTTGATACTCATTTTGAAATACAGCGACTGTCGTCAGACTTTTACAACCCTGAGGGTAAATCAGTACTATCTTTGGTTAAGTTACACGTCTTTTAAAATACATTTTTTTGGAGGTGCAGGTTTTTTCACCGCAAATGATAATTACAAATGTGAACATAAATCCTAAAACGCGTATTTAGTGGTATATGTCCAGTACAGGATTTGAACCAGGGACGAGTCGGTTAATAGGCTAGTTATTTATCCACAGACTATCACTACTTTCATGAATTTTACAAATAAATTGTCCTTATGTCAATTCGACAGCCCTACCACAACTCAATCGCCTTGGGCGCATAGATGCGACCCTTCCGTCCTCAGCAAATATTCCCGATAATGATTCGCTTTTAATTATTATTGCAGTGGCCAAGTTTTGTTTGATATATTGATTAAATAGTATTTACGTTGAAGTGTGGGGCGGTGGGCGTCGCGGTTGAGTAATCCATAGAGATTGCTGTAAGTCGTTTTAGAAGTTTGTCCATTCGTGCATTAAAATTAACTTAAATGTATTTGTTTACATATTTTCTTGCAATTGCTCGAAATGATAGAAGAGTTTATTCAAACACGACCCTGTAGTCATTGCAGATAACTATGTTCTAACTAGTACGTTTTCTGATTAAGTAAGACCTAGTTTTGAAATACAGTATGAGGTATTTCTCAATCTAGAAGGTATTTCATTTATCTCCATGGGTTCCATATCACCATCATCATCATTTCAGCCTGTATTCTTTAACTTTTGAACATAGCCCTCCCCTCTAGAAAGCTATTCGTCTCGATCCAAATACTTTGGAACAGATGGTCACCCTCCCGGTAGTAAAGCATGCTTGCGGATTTAAGGATCACCATATCCTCCCTCTATCTTTGGACTTTGGATGTATTATATCTCAATGCACTTTGCTTAATTCCTCTTCCAGCTCTACGATCTTCTCGTCAGTCCTCATTATACTTGTGTTGTATGTTGTCTGGGATAGTTGGTGGCGGGGGTACTCGTGGCATCGGAGCTGGGGATTTTTAGCACCCCCTGCCGCACCGATATTTTGAGCGCTACCGGAGCCAGTATCAGCGGGGCTACCGGTGACTGGGGCCGTCTTTTTATTGCACTCATGTTTTACCATAGTTGCCACGCTTGCCAGGCGGGTTAATAGTAAGTTGTCCATGTACGCAGGGGACACTACTGCCAATCTCCTGGATCTTTCCCTTAGTCGCCTTTTACGATACCCACGGGTTGAGATGGCGTAGCTTATTCTTAGGCAGAGGCCACATGGATACCTGCTCCGTAACTAAATTAGAATATTTTCATAACTGCTATGGTACGAAGTAGCTCGCAACGGTTCGCAAACTATTTCGAACTACTTTCTACCCCTCCCCCTATGTTTTCAAAAACAAGTATGCAGGCCTATTGACTACGTACTTAAAATTTCGTATATTTAATCAAGTGTCCTTATGCACCTAGAACATAGAATGAAATATTATTAATATACCTTCTATAGTTGTAAAATTATTAAGATTTACTAAGCAATCACCGTAAGTATAAATCGATAACGCTTTGATGTCACTGATGCCTATATTCTGCGATGATTATTTACCATTGATGACCGATTAAGTTCATTTAATCCTCTCTTATATAAAACCTACCTATCTACTTTCACTATAGTTACACGTAATTACAATGAAGGTAATTATAATTACGTACTAAATATAATTGACAATCAGATATTTCCAGTACTCCCATGGTCAAACAATAACTGTCTATGGACGAGTACCTATATAGATGACAACGCAAGTCTAGAGTCTATATTTAGGTGGGTTCAGCTTATTTGCACTTTTCGTCAATAATTTCCTTTATTCTTCCGAGAATACCAGATTATTTTAATTTAATTGCAATCGGTAAACCAAAATAGTTGAATTCATGAAATAGTTTGTATATTGGTAGTGGAGCGATATGTCGGTATACACTTTAATTTCTTGCGATTAAAGAGGAACCTGTTTCTCATTTGTGGAATATGCATAGATTAGTGACAGTGATTAAGATTTTAACTGTAAATTTAATAATTAAATAAAGATACAGTTTTTGTAAGGCTCAATGTATACATAAGAGGTAAAAATGCGATATAACATACACGTGTATATGATAAGCGTACTAACAATAAATTTTCAATCACGTTATGTATAGAGAAATGAGCAATAACCAAATAACATTAAAATTTTATCAACACCGCATCATGTCCCCGCAATAAATATCAGCTGAAGTCGTTACATTGAAATTTTTCATATTCACAGTAAACACACAGTAACACCGTCCCGTAAACTAAACAACCAGCAAGTTTACGACCACATAAACATAAAAAACTCATCGGGTCCGTAGAAAAATATGAAACGCCTCTAATATTCCACCTACGTGTGAGAAAACTTTTTCCATTTAGTGGTACATTGTCGCGAATGGTATTTCCCTATAGGTGTCATAAACAAACTATAGGCTTCGCTCACACGGCGCAAATTCTGTATATTTGGCGAATACTTTTTGAGAAGTAATAAGGGACCTGGCGTGAAGATATACATACATACTTTTGAATGCCAATATATGAATTAATACCATGAGCTAAAGAAGTAGTTTATAGAATTTTTATAATACTCGTATTTTTGTGTATAGAAACATTAGTTGATGTTGTAGCTGTAATATTTTCATTGTATGTTAAAATATAAATGAATTATAATGAGAATAAGGATAATTTCCCACTTTTCCCTAAGACATCGGTTACAGCCTATTATTTAAGAGGAGCTTTCTATCTATATTTTGACACCATATCCTTTGCGGGTAGGCAAAGAGAACCAAGTGCCACATGAACACAAACAAAAACAAAATGCCCTTAAAATAGTAGCAGAAATTTAAACTGACAGCATTTGTTTCCTTTTCCATAGAGCGGTAGTAAAAAGAAACCTACATTTGACATCAATACATGTGTTTCTATGTCGAGGTTACGGATTTGATGACGCATATCGACCGATGAATCGGCTTTGTTTTTAAAAGAAATAATAAAGCTGATGTCTCTATCATATCTTCCTCTTGCCACGGAGCGACTGCCATTCGACCTCTATAACCCAGAGGGAAAACCAAATCTTTCAGATTATAGAGGTTACTCTTGAAATATAATTTCTTAAACGTATAGATAAATTTATAGGCAAAACCGGTAGAACACTAGTATTTGGACTAGGAACACAGATTAAAAGTTTGGTTCTTCGACCAGTAGGTTGTATGTGCCCAACCAATCAATTTATCAAATGAGTTACCCATACATATCATCACGCCTGCCTCCCACTGTGGTAGGCAGATACTATGGAACGCCAGGTGCACCGATCCAAACATACCGCTCTCGCTTCTTCCACACTCATCAACCTCTACACGCATGCTCTTCGGTTTTAGGTGTTTTTGATTTGGCCCTTTTTTAACACATCACCTATTTGATCTATATGTGTGACCCCTGCCGATATATGCATTCACTATTGCCCGATACACTTCTTCGTAACTCTTTTGTCATGCATTCTTTCCAAATGACCAAACCATCTCAGCCTACCCTTTTGAATTATTGTCAGTACATTTTTTTATACAACGTCGGGAGTCATACAAGCATACGACCCACCTGATGTAAAGCGGTTACCGCAGCCTATGAACGCTTGTAATACAATAATTATCACTCGAGCGATGCCTGCTCTGCTGCTAACACAGCACCTCCTTGGGAACTTACTGGTGACCTCACTCACATGCAGGAACACAATAACCCTCTAGAGAGTTGTTATATGGCTGCGGTTTTCTGTGAGATGAAGGTATTTCCCCACACAGGCTGCTTTGATGCGCCCTGCCTCTCTTAAAATACCCAGACCAAGACAAACAAACATGTTCACGCACACAAATGCATGTCTCGTGTGGGAATCGACCTCACGAGCGTTGGAGTCAAAGTCGCGTAATTCACGACTGTCAAACATCGTCGACATCATCTTTCATTCCAAATAGTACTCGTGTCGTGTAATTTTCTTACTCTATCAATCATTCTAACTCCACACTCTTCAGTGTTCTTATTTCTACGACATTCACCCTACTTTCACGCATCTTCTGCCATACCCACGTTTCTCTACCGTACATTAAAGTTTGCGTAATAGCAAGGCGAACTTTGCTCGATATTCGCTTGTTACCACGGAGTACAACGCACCATTGATATGATTTCCTGCTTTTACTCTTCTTTCAATATCACCCTCACATTTTCTGTCTCTCGTAAACATAGGACCTAGATAAAAAAATAATTCACTTGTTCCATATTTTCAACTCCGATCATTAACTGGTATTCTGTAACAGTTTCATTCCTTTCAATCGCCATCGCTTTCATCTTTATTACATTTACTTTCATACCTTTAATTTTAAAGGCCAAGTATGAGTTAATTTGAGTTACCAAATAGGTCTTTAAGTCTAAGGAGGGATTTTTGCTTCTCTTTGTGTAGGTACCTATTAATTAATAAGTTTTGTTCAGAGGTGTTGTTTAATATGAGCGCTCAATGGCGTCGTTGCGCGTGACATTATACACCAAACACGCAGGTTAAGCAATGTCGACCGCAGCCTATCTATGGACGGGTTTATCTATCTCGGGTTTCTCTGTGCTTCGGAGGGCACGTTAAGCCGTAGGTCCCGGCTATTGTCGATAGATGAAAGTCGTTAAGCTAAGTCAGTGGCCCTCGGGCGGCTTGAAAACACTTACCTCCGCCAATCCGCATTTGAACAGCGTGGCGGAGTATACTCTAAACCCCTTCGTTTGAATGGAGACCCATATCCCTGCAGTAGGATGACGTTTGATGTGGTGGTTGTTTAATATGATAATTATAGTCTCGTTCTAGAATCGGAAATAACTCCCTGCTCGGGTTTGTCCAAGAAACTACACGATGGGAAACTTCATAAAGAAGTAAAGAGGATTTTACGGAGTCAGATTCTCACAAGTAATTCTTGTGATATTGCAGTCATATATGCTATAGTAACTACTCACCGTCAATCAGGCGGTATGTTTCAGGGTTACCTTAGTGTAAAAAGTCTAAGGAGCTGCTGTTCCATCATATCGTTTCTGTGGATGTACGTAAATATCCATGCCTGCAAGATCTAATAAACTCTCAAATTTTCTAGTCGTGTGAAAGTAGCATTAGTTCATTATCTACTCGCTCAGTTTTCCCAGTTTTTACTAGCGAAACTACTATATATATTGTATACTTAGTGCAGAGCGAGCGAAGAGAAACAAAGTGGTGTTTCCTTATCCATTTGCAGTTCAGAGTTTTATTTTTAAAAGCGAATTTATCGTTGAACTAAGCTTAGATTAGTGCTTTTAACACATATAGATATTGCTTTTAATTTATCAATAGAGTTTACCTGTTTTATCCGTGAAGATCAGATGTACAGTGGGGTATGAAAAGTTGTTCACGGGAGTAATTTTTCTTACAAATAATCATCCATCTATGTATATTGTAATCTACAAATATTTTGAGGTTGAAGTATGAAATTGCCGATTTGTACTGAAAAACTAAAACTCGTTTTTTTCTAAGATGGAGAACATATTTATTTAATCAAAATATGTACCGTCATTATCTATACATTGCTGCCATGTAATCGAAAGTTTATGTATGCATTTGCGATAGAACTCTAGGGATCTAGTTTCGATAAACTGTGTGAAAGCATTTTGTACTGCCTCCTGGTAAGATTTTTTTTTACTACGTCGAAAATTGTCTAAATCACGAATTAAAATGGTTAGTTGGAAACGAGTTAGTTGGAACAAGGTCTGGCGAGTACGGAGGATGACGTATGGTTTCTAACTGCAGCTCCTGTAGAGTCACAACGGTTTCTCGTGCAGTGTGAGATCTTGCATTATCATGGAGCAATAATATTGAAGACTGATTCACGAGTCGGGGCTGTTTCACTGCCAGTTCCGCCATCATTGTTCGAAGTTCGGCACAGTAAACATCTGCTGTTATTGCTTGACATGACCTCAGAAAGCTGCGAATCTATACTTGATTATTAATGCGAATTTTGGTGCTACCAGCGTCAACTGTTAACCCGTAAATCGCCTCCGGGGGACGCCCTATTTCGCACGTTCGGTGCGCTCTTAGTCCAGAATTGCAACCTGATTGATTGGCAGGGAACGAGCACGCTTCTGGCACATGACCCCCTAAAGATTATTTATTTATTCCTTCTTTTATCTATTGACTTTAAACCAGACTAATTATTGACGTCCTGGGTTTTGGCCTGCAACTAGAACCTAAGCCCTCTGCTATTGCTCTGCTGCTCCACATCTTTAAAAAGCTATAGTGAATAACGCCATGAAGAGACCACCAAATAGTTACCATTACCTTTTTATTGGTAAGCTTTGCTTTAGAGCACTGTTGCGGCGTTTGACCTGGGGTCAGCCATTACATTATTCGCTTACGGTTATCGTAAAGAATCCACTTCTCGTCAGGTGTCCCAATTCGATCGAATATTCCTTCATTTCTGTACCGATTCAACAAGGAAACACAAGTTGCAACAAGCGTTTCTTTCTACAGATCAGTCAAATCATGAGTTTTCATATTTTTTTACCTTATTAATTTAAAGTAAATGAGTTAATATGTAGGTAAGGTAACGTTAAACCATGCCGCTAATTCCTGGGTAGTTTGACTCGGATCGGTTTCCACCATCTCCTTCAATTCAGCGTTATTCACCTGAGTATGCGGTCTTCCACGTGGTTCGTTCTTCAAGTCAAAGTTTCCATTACGAAAGCGTTTAAACCAAAAACGCATGGTGCTTTCATTAGCAGTCTCCTCTCCAAACGCAGCATTGATATTGCGAGCCGCTTCTGCCACGTTAGTCCGCGTTGGAACTCGTATTCAAAAATTACTCGGATTTTCGAAGTATCCATTTTTCCCGTCTAAGCTGAATAAATAAAACAATTGAAATTCGAAAATCAAATGTTGTACATTTTTTAAAAGAAAAACCTCATAGGTATTATGTGAAAAACGTTTCACTCGAAAATCTCACACCGTGAAAGTTTAATGTCAATTCAAAGTATCTATTACTATAAAACGGAAATTTCATACTGTAACACCTATTATTTAAATGAAAATATCTTCAATACAGTCGACGCCAATTCATAACGTTTATGTACGTGAATATTTACCGGCGTCGATATCAATGCACCGGTTTTACTGTTGTGCTTTAAAATCTTTTTAATTAAGGTACCGTATCAGAAAGGTAATATTGAAATACATTAATGGCACTTAGCTGTGATGATACGAGTACTTATCAATTAAACGAATTAAGCTACAAACCTTGAAACTTTCATATTGTACGTATTATGTAAATTAATAAACTCAGTTAATAAGAATTTATATTAAAGTATATGTTTCGAAAAGTCTCATTACCAATAAAACTTACTGCATTATCTATTTATTTATCCGAACTATTCGCTTTCCTTGAGCATTTTAAAGATTAAATGGAGAGACTTGCTCTCATATGGTATCTCATTACCTAGAATTTATTGAATATAATACAAATATACGTTGTTTTTTCTTTACCTTATTCTTATAAATTCAGATATGCGTGGTAAAGACCTTTAGTACCGTAAAAAGAAAACAATCTAGTTAGGAATTTGAACTTTCTGCATATCAAGTACTATATAATATCTTTAAATAATAAATATTGAGAACTATATACCTGTTAATAATACGGTTTGAAGGCAATGACCAAAGAACTATTATTATTTCACCAGTTAAATATTTTTACAAGCCTTTGAAAATGTCACCTGTCAAGCTGTATTGGAAATAATAATTTCTGCTTATTAACTTGAACTTAGTATGAATGCTGATCATCATAATGAATGTTTTATTCTTAAAATTGTCGGTCTGTGTACGTGGCTCACGATTATCTTTAAAAGCAACACTAAAATTGCTTGCACACCGAGTCAATTTTGTATTCGTGTGATGCTAAGCCATAATAAAACATTTCAAGAGACCGTTCAATATGTAAGCCTTCAGAACCCGTTATATACCTTTTCCCATACATTTCGCGGTCATATATGACCACACGGGTTTCGAAGGGGGTTTCTAGTAACGTTGTTTTACAACGAGTGGTTGTTGGTAAAGTTCAGTAATGATGAAGAGCAATGAATCAGTCAGAAACTTTTTTAGTTTGAAGTCTTCTTCTTCTTGGCTCAAAAATTGATATGCATGAATTAAGTTATTAATAATAGAGGTACTTTCCCGGTCGGCCGCAACAGTAGCTTTGGGGGAATGCCGCCACCTCACAGAAAATCGCAGTCAAATGACAACTCCTGTAGGATTATTGTATTTGAGCGAGCGAGTGGGGTTAAGGGTAAGGTCCAAAAGAGGAGCTGTACTAGCAGCAGGGGTGGTAACGGGTACTTCCTATATTGCAAGCGTTTATAGTCTTAGATAACTGTTTTACATCATGTGGGCTGTATGCATGTATGCCTTCCGACGTTGCATAAAAAAAATATAATTGAAGAAATTTGATTTACAGACTAAAAAAAGCATGTAATAACAATCACGTATTTTACGCTTTTTTCATTACTTGAAGGTAAGGTAAGGGTTATAGAATATGTTTTATTCCAGAACAAAACGTATTATTGAAAGAGATGTTTCCCTTAAAATTGAATTCATAAATCGCAAAATTAAATGAGAAAACATTTTCCGCTTTATTGGAAGCAATTTTTAATAATTACGTTAAAGCCCCAAATGTAAGGTGCATTGTCTATTAGGGATATCAAGTGGTGGAGGCGAGAGCAAATAAACTCAGTCCGAAACGCACAATAATGAGAGTTCATTGGATTAGGCCGGGCTTATGTAAGCCCCAATAATAATAACCAAAAATGCACGTGGATCCCACCATCAAATAACTCAGTCAATATTGCATCACAGAATATAGTATCTACTTCTAAGTATAAAATGGTACCAAAGAATAATAAATATGAAAGTAGGCATAAAATAAATGTGAACTCAAAGACAATGACTCGCATATGTTTTATATCGCGTCTCCTCAGCATTTGCAGTTACTAAAATGGAAAAACTTAATCAATAAATAGATAATACAAGCCCTAGGAATCGGTAAGCGTACATGAAAAGAGCTATGAATGTTAAAGAAGCGAGCGAGGTGTATAAGGACCGCATCTTAAAGCGTTCGGTACTTTCTGCCTAGGCCCCAAGGAACATATATAATATAATATCTATACAAAAGAACTAAAATAATAATTTGTTAATACGGAAATAATTAAAAACGAGTCGAACTCATACCGAGGGTTTATGAACATTTTTTCTTAAAATAGTATAGTAAAAAATTAACTACATTTTGGATCGGCCGTTGCAGTATTTGTTGACTAAACACGGCATCTGGAACATGGTATAGAAAGGTTTAACATTTCTAACCATATTTTATTCTTTTGTGTCTTGAAATACTCAACTATAGTATTTGAGATAGACCCTGTGACAAAAATATCTAAAAGCGACAATTGTTGAGATCCACTATTTTTCATTTATCAAAACAAAAAGAATAAAAAATAATTGTATTTTACTCGATGAATTCTAAATAATGAATTGAACGTCAGTGTGAATTTTTTTTCTGTCCTTTTTATGTATGAGGCCTCCCACAAAAAATAATTAAATTATTTTTTAATTATCTTTAAGTAAATATTCGATGAAAAAGTATGATGAAAGAATGACGAAGCAGACATACAACACAAAAGTAGAAGGATGTAAGATCCGAGGAAGGTAATGACTTGCCTACCATGACCAAACTGCTCGTGTTCTATCAGAAGGTAATGTCAGGAGCCTTAGAAACCGCCGGGCGTGTAACTCTTACAAGAGCAATTAAAGTTAAAGAAGCGAGTGAGGTGTGTACGGATCGAGTCACGTGGCGCTCGTTACTCCCTACCTACCCCGCAAGGGATTTAGCATGAAGTTAGATAGATCAATACGAATATTTGATTTAGGTTAAATATTCTACACGATACATTTAAATTTGTATAACTTATTTCGTTTACGGGATATAAACCTGTGGCACACTGGCAGACAGCAGCGTTATAGCGATAGTGTTCTGTTTCCGCAAAACCCTAAAAATAATGTCAAGGCTCTCAACTTATATTTTTTAATCTAATACTCACAAAAAGGCGTTTCCTTCTGCATTTATTTATTCTATGATGAGTGCGTAATTTGAACACGGATTCCTTCCCCGGGCAAAAGGACTTTGCGCGGTTAGCCCGTGGTTCTCATGTTTACGGTTATTTTCATTACCATTTATTTTACCGGAGTTTATTTTTAAACACGTTATTTTGCCTCGCATTTTCTAGCGGTTAAGCAGCCAGTAGATAATTTTACCCTAAAATTATCTTAAGCGTTTTTTAATCTCATTGCTCGTTTTCTAAAATACTTTCTGTGATATACCTTCGCTTACTTTTCTAATAACTTAAGTCATTACATCTGATTTACTACAAAAATGTATTTACCGATTAACTCCCAGTCAAGTCGCAAAATAATTCTTTTCGGACGAAAGTTCGGAAATTATTTTGCATTTACTTAGCGAGGTAGTTTTTATTTTTAGTCAACAGTTACATTTAACAAACGGTTGACCTTAAGGAAGTATCGTCACTTTATAAATGATCACATCAAGATGATACTTACCTAGAAATTTCTTGTATTACTGCGACTGAGTAAGATCATCCGGGTGCTGAGAAGATTTCGAGAAAAAGTTAAACGGAACCCCACCTACAGGCTCTAGCGAAAGGGTAGGTCGCAATAAAGAAGACCGGCTGGGGAAGCAAGAAGAACCACTCTCTAGAAGGTTTCTCTGCTCTTGCACGTGAGTTCAAGCTCTTGAAGAGACCCTGTGTTAGCAGCTGAGGTGACAAATCATTTAGTGTTGGAAACATACACTGCGGTAACCACTACATATCTTGTGAACCGTATGCTTATTTTTCAAGCATCCGTAGGCTACGACAGCTGTTTCACATCAGGAGAACCGTATACTTAATTGCCCGACCCGATGTAGTATATTAAGGTGTCCAACTTTTATTAAAAAGCCATGACCACACGAAAAATCTTTCAATCCTTTCGAAATAGCGTACAATAGAGACAGTAGTGTTGTACAAGCGTTTATTTACGAAGCGATAGAACGATGGCGCAGGTGTTCTATCAGGACAATTTAGAGTCATTTGTACCGACGCGGCACTGCAATAATGCACCACGCTCCATTTGCACATACTGCAATTTGTTGTACATTCACATTTTTCTCGATGCCTGCTATCTTTTTCGCTTCGCTGCAGCAATTTAAAGGGGTTTCTTGTTCGTTCTTGTCAAACATACTAAACGTAATCATGTTTACATGAAGTCTCAATGTAGTAGAGAAGAGTAGCGCATGCAATTTCATTTTCATCGTTCCTTTTCGGAAAGTAAACATTTCATTAATAGTATAATGGATGGAAGATCGCTTTTCTCTCCCTGTGGGAGAAAGTATCTATCTATGTGTTCACGCCAATTCCAATACTGTCCTGTTGTCCTAAGTTTGTCAAATCCTCAGGTCAATCCTCGGACTAGGAAACGGCAAAATGCTAGAAAGAAGAAGAAGCTGATATTACGTTACCGTGATACCTTGTAGATGGTACGATTTGAAAACATACATGTATTATTTACATAGATTCCTAAATTTTATTCATACATAGGTACATATGTAATATTTTCACATATTGCAAGTTTGCGTATTTTCTATTGAATTGATTCAGGCGTTATACCGCAAAAATTAAAATTACAGGCAATTTGATCTAAGCTACTTTGTCTTTTTTCGTCACCAATTAATTCATGCAAACTAGCGCTAGCCAGCATCCACCCTCCATTATTAGTAAATGCATGCCATCGCTACTCTGTTCGTCTCTACCTCGCTGGTGTGGTCGTCTCTATGATTATTCGCCATGTGGAATAGGAACCGCATGCACTCGCTACTGTTGCTGCCCTTGCATTTCTGCGACACGTGTTTCGCCTCTCCACGAGGCACTCAGGCACTATAGATGTTAGACGTTACTACAACATGCTACGAAATGAAAAATGTGTACATATTTTTCATTTCGTAGCATGTTGTAGTCACCAAATCCCTTGCGGGATAGGCAGAGGCAACGAAGCGCCACATGAATCGGTTGTTAGGTATACATCACACTGGCTTCTTTAACATTCAAAATCTTTATCATGCACATTTGCCGATTTTTAGGGCTTCTGACTTAACCGTCTGATAAAACTCGAACTTGATCATGGTAGATGATTCACATATAAAATATAAAAAGTAAAAATTAGATTTACATACAACATAAATAATATTTACATACTATAAATATTAGTTTGAGTCATGTTTTGAATGGATATCTTTAATAATCATATACTATGTAGTTATAGTAATTACCACATAATTCCGTTACCGACAACTATATGTCTGCTTAGTGTTATTTAAATAGAATAAAACATAACATTTTGATTCCTTTTTGGTGTATAGTGGAACAACCCCATCTATAGTAATCTATATAATTAAACGTTTCATACTTCTTACAATACTGAATTTAAAAGTTCGCTAATTAATAATATTCATAGTGAATTTCGCGCTAGTAATGGAATTTCAGAAATACTTTCCGACCTATGCCATAATGGTAAGTGTCCTAACCAACTTCTTACTGTCCTGCTTGGTGAAGCTCAGTACATTCCATCTATCTGTCTATCATCGAGAGATGGGGAGAGGAGATGGTATCCCCTCGTTAAATCCCAAGTTTATAGATAGATCAAATCTGAAATTATTTCAACGAAATTCATAATGATCCTTATATGAATAAAGTATTTTTTAGTAATGATTTAAATTTAAAACATTTAAAAATAGAAGAATGACTCTACATTTTAACGTATAAGTCTGATTTGCGTCAGGTTTGAGTCAAGTTGTGGTCAGATTTAGGGTTATGTAGAGATGAAGAAAAACATAATATTTATAATTAGCACAGATTCATAAATAAACTTTGCGTGGTACAAATAAAGAACAGAATCCAACGTGATTGCCATATTCGCATTCGACCGGCTCTATTTTAAATTAATGCAAACTATGTTTGAGAAAACATATTTACCTACATAAATAAAAACTACTCATTTGTAATTTCAATATTATATTACATACTACACTACAAAGTAACGAGGGGTTCATTTACATGAGTGGTTATACAAAAGAGCATATTCACAATTTATTAGTGTAACTATCCAAAATTTTAATTGGGTCGTGTTACAAGGGGTACATGTCCAGCTAATTGGGGATCACGTATTGACTCATCCGCAGGCGTTTGTATCGTAACTGACCAGTTGTATACACATAACCTCTAAGAATGGCAAACGAACATATTATGTTGTTGGACATATGACGTGTTTACACTGCTTTTACACTATAGACTTGTACCTTAAAAGCAATGAAAGCAATCTGTCAAGTTAGAGTAATTTGACACATTAATCTATCTATATATCTATAATTTAACCGCTTCCCTTCTTATTTCTTCCTCATTAGTCAATTCTATTAAAATTATGTACATTTATGTAAAGGAGATTGCTAAACGCCCATACATTGATTGCCTAAGAACCAACACTAACAGAAAATTACTTAACGTGTACTATATTACCGTAAGAAGCGAGAGAGGTATGTAAGGATCGAGTCACGTGGCGCTCGGTTCTCTCTGCCTGCCCCGTAAGGGATTTGGCGTGAAGTTATCGATAGATAATATAGATAGATATTACCGTAAGAAACAATTTGTATGACGGACGCTTCTGAGAATCAAGTTATCGTAAAAAGTCTTAAATTTTGAGGTTATGTTTGGTTACGAAAACACATGGAAATAGTAAGTACTAGTACTTAGAAACTACTAAAATGTCTTGTGATTAGGTTATTTTTTGTCAAATGTTCAGGCGTTTTGGTAGAAAGAAAAGCACAGATTATATTAATGCTGACTGTACCTGTAATATTAGTCTGTATTTACAGTCGACCGCATATTAAGCATTCTACTTTGACACTGGCACCCTTGTGCTTTAAAGGTGGTTTTCTGACCTTTGAACAGTAGGTAATTATTACGCATGATGTGCGATTAAACGTGAACCACGTTTTATTAGTACGGAATAAGTATTAGTCAGACCCAGGGTATTGTATGTCGAAGTTGTTACAGACTCGTCAATCACTTCAAACTGTGACCCAAAACATGTAAGGCTCTACCGGCATTGGAATAAATAAAATAACAAATATATTGTTAATAATAATTTAAGGTAAACAAGAAAAAGCCATCCACATTGTAAGAGAACACTAAATATATAAATATATAAGTCCATTGCTGAACACGTTGAAGAATCATCTACCAACAAAATGGAATCACTGGCGGAGGCACAATTCACGTAAAATACATTTTCTATCTCCATTATGTAGGTTTCAAATTCCGTAGTTAATGCCAATTTATCGTTTTAAATAAGTTTACAAAGTTCATAAATCACAGTCAAGTCGTTTAATCGCGAGAAACCTTACCATTCGGGTCCGTTGTACAAGCAGAATATTTGAAACATATTCATAAAAACAATCAGACAAACACAGAGAAATCAATCCTCAAACTCTGAATGATATTTAACAACGAGTTGATAGTACTGCCAGATACTACCGCTTAATTATTACAAAGGAGTACTGAAATAGTACACTATGATGCACATTGAGCCACGTATCGTAGGCCATTTTATAAGTTGATAGTGTTAATGCCTAATGTTGTCCAAAAATATTCATGACATGTATAGATATAGTACTGCCTTTGTTATTTCTCTTGTTATTTTTCTACATAAAGTGAGAATTAATATTATTTTCTTATCGATTAATAAAATCATTATGATTAGGCACTAAAAGCAGTCACAATAAGAATAATAAAAAACCTAGCGGAAAAAATTCAACGTAAGATTTTTGTGGTATCTTAAAAGTTGATAAATAAAAGATAAATGTTTGAGTTCAGATGACTTTTTGCAGCTTGTCAATACACTTCACGTACTTCAAGATATGAAAATATTTCATATTTTTTGAAACTAAATATACTTTGATCCGATTAAGCTAAAAATGTAATCAAGTTTCACTACACTAACATTAATTATAAATAAATTAAGGTACAATGACTATTAATAGAATAGTTCAATTACTTTATATGTACTTGCACGAAGAGGGAGAGCATTTCACATAAATATATATATATCGACAACAATATTTAAATTTTGACTTTTGAAGCATGTATAATAAATAAAAACATATAAACAAAAATCATCAACGTTACTATGTAATCCGAGCCAGTGCTGGACATGTCATTTGCCCGTCTGTCCGACCTAACAAATTGCAAAACGAGCATCTGCAAGGTGGGGTAAGTGGACTCAGCATTGTTACGTCTGGGATTTGAATCTGATATAATCCGAGATGAGAGGCCTTCACGCCGCGAGCTTCCAAATCCATTGTTAATGAACAGGGGATGTCCAATATTTGACGGTGGCGAATAAATTTTGCGTTCGAATGGTTTTGTGGCAAATTCTTTCTTTATTTAAGCATGAATGTTGCAGAAGCGATTGAGGAGTGTAACCGCCGAGTCATCTTCGCGTTATTCCGTTTCTCTAATCCATTAGGATTACCGGAGTCCGCTACCTAAGCTTAAGGATTTGGCGAAGACACTGATTTTTACATAGAGCGACTGCCGTCAGTCCTCCACAACCCAGAGGGAAAATTAGATGTTTCTTAGGTTAAGTCGGGTTTCCTCACGATGTCTTCCTTCACCGCCGAGCAAGTGATAATTACAAATATGTATATAAATCAGAAAACACGAATTTTAGTGGTAGATGCCAGGATGCGAACCAGGGGCGTTGTTCACTAGGCCGGTTCTTAATGCAATGGGCTATCACTGCTCAGAACTGCAACTGCCCAGTTATAAATAATTAAATAAAATGTACACCACAAGTTACTTCCACCACTAACATGGTCTGAGAAGACCTCGCAGAGAGGAAAAACCTGTATGGCAGAAATGACCAGCGTAGCCACGGCGACAGCGGTAATCGGTGGATGCGATTTCTGCTACCGATGGCATTCGCAAATTGATCAGAATCGCCATAGCGGCGATGGCTATTAACGGTAGCAGATGATGCGCTACTTCGCTGAACTAATTGGTGACAGAAGTTTAGATCAAATTGCGTATATTAACCAAGTGACGTGGCTCTCGATTCTCTCTGCCGACCTCTTGAGACCTAGTCTACCTAAATCACCTTTAGGTAAATACCAAGTTAGGTAAACTTTTTTACGCGTACTATAAAGTGTCGCATGGTTAGAAATGGCAAGAGAGGTAGGGCGCATCAAAGCAGCCCGTCTGTGGAAGTACCTCCACCTCACAGAAAACCGCAGCCAAATAACAACCCCCTAGAGAGTTTTTGTGTTCCTGCGTGTGAGTGAGGTCACCAGTAAGATCCCAAGGAGTTGCTGCGTAAGCAGCAGAGGAGGCATCTCGCGAGTAATAATTAATATATCGCAAGTGTTAATAGGCTACGGTAACCGCTTACAACCGTATGCTTGTATGCCTCCCGACGTAGTATAAAAAAATATACAGACGGAACAGACTAAGATAAACCAGACATGTTTATGGTCACTACTTGTTTTCCTAGTGCGAGAATCGAACCGGTAACTTTTGATATTAAACTAGACATGGCGCGACACTCGACCGTGTTCGCCTTTAAATCGGAAATGAGGTGTTAGTTTTTCAAATATTCTATTGTATCATTATACTTCCAAATGGTGTACTTTTAAAAGGGGTTTATTAAGTAGTTATAGATTGATATTTAAGTACATTTTTTTATATACAACGTTGAGAGTCATACAAACATACGACCCTCTTAATATAAAGTGGCTACAGTAGCCTACGAACGCTTGCGATTCATTAAGTACTACACGCATGATGCCACTTCTGCTGCTGACACAGCAACTCCGAATCTTACTGGTGACCTCACTTACACTCAATAATACAACAAACCTTCAGGAAGTTGTTATTTAGTTGCGGTTTTCTGTGAGGTTGAGCATATTGACTGTTCAACACAGCGACCCTCCTGGAAATTGTCATTTGGGTGTGATTTTCCATGATGTGGAGGTACTTTCCCAGACTTGCTGGTTTGTTGCTCCTACCTCTCTTAAAAATACCCATACCAAGACAAACAGACATGTTCATGAGATAATAAGGAATTAAACTCATGACCATAATGCACGCCAAAACTATCTATGTACTAATAGTGCAATCTTATTAATGACTAGCTGTGCCCGCGACTTCGTCCGCGCGGAATAGTTATATTTTTATTATTTCTTTATATTAATAAAAATAAATAAAATTTCTAAAATAAAAGTAGCCTACTCCTTATTAAATCAGCTATCTGCCAGCGAAAGTCCCGTCAAAATCGGTCCAGCCGTTTCAGAGATTAGCCAAAACAAACAGACAGACAGACAAAAAATGTAAAAATATTCATTTTGGTATATGTACCGTGTATACATCCATATGCATTTAGTAAAAAGCGGTTATTTTAATATTACAAACAGACACTCCAATTTTATTTATCTATAAAGATATAGATATCTGTATAGAGTATTTATGAAATTTTAGCAAATAACATCTAAAGAAATATAGAGTTTAAATGAAACTGAAACGTATGGCTAGTGCTATATATACAAAACTCCCAAGAATAAGGAGACGCTAATAAAACCAATAAAACTAGACAAAAGATTTCCGCGCCGTTTGTTTCAGCAAAAAAAAACTCAGACAAATAGAGACGGTGTGAAAAATACGAAGAAAACGCGATTCTTCTACTAATCTTTATTCAGACACGGTCAAACCGTCTTGTATCGCCTATTTATCAAATCCCGGCTCGTTTGTTAGGATATTCGTAAATATTTCAACCGTTATTGCCGCCATCAACATAATGTTATGGGGCGAAATTTTACAAACGGAAACAAAAGATATAAAGCTCGGTGGTGGTGCTGAATATCTCTCTATATTAATGTTGCGGAGCGATATCGTGTTATTTACAATCGGAGTGTTATGAAATTGTGTTTAGTTTCGTGATGCGATAACAGAATGAAACTGATCAAGCGCGAGTACATCTAACGTATTGAATGTTCCACACGTTATTTGGATAACACGTGGACACGTTATTTGGATGGCTGAGATAGTGAAGCCTTTTTGTTGATTTCTAAAAATAATGCGTTAATTAGAAACTTCATTCTACGTATCGTTTAGTATCGTAAAGCGATAACAGAATGAAACCGATTAAATTCGAGTGAAATCTAATGTATTGAGTGTTCCGTATATTACTTGGTGGAACATGTAACTGAGACCGCGAAGGGTATTTGTTGATTTCTGAAATATTGCACTAATTAGAAACATTATTATACGTCTTGTTTAGTTTCGGAATGGGATAACATAATGAAATCAGTCAAGTGGGAGTAGATCTAATTGAGTGTTCCATACGTTACTTGGACCACGTAACTGAGATCGTGAAGGTTTTTTGTTGATTTCTAAAAAGACTGCGCTATTTGAAACATCATTCTACGTCTTTTGCCTAATCTTTAAACAAATCTGCTATGATTCTGATCTAGATAAGTATTTAATTGCATAGTTTATTCTTAACACTACAAATTTCGAACATGCAATATGGAATAAGAGAGGGAGGAAAGGTGGGGGTGCATATCTTCTTCGACAGAATGATGACCGGACGTACAAAAGTAGCATTGCTAACTACTAAACCACCGGGGTTGTTGTGAACATAATAGTAACAATCAACCCACGCGATGTGATGCAGTCTATCAAGAATGAATCAAGACACGCTATTTATGCCTCGTCATATCTAATTCATGCAGAGTCACGACGTCGAGGCGAGTACGATGCGATTTCCCTCAGGACAGCAAGACGAGATATCTAATTACAAATTCGATTCACCCAATAAATATTCCAATGGTTTCAGATTTACATAACTGAGCTTCAATTTGCTTGAGACGATATTACTGATGTTTGAACTATGAAAATAACTCTATTGCTTCTGGTTTTAAATTATGCTTAATTAAACGCAAACTTTTGTGATACGATTGCATAAGTAAGGGAATTGACGTTCTATACATTTTATATATTACTAGCTGAATCCCGCGACTTAGTCCGTGCATATCCCGGTGTGCTGTAGGAACCGCTTTTTCTATTGTATTTTTCTCCTCGGCTTCTAAGGGTCATATCGTGATGTTGAATAGCCTGCAATGCAAAAAAAGACTTTTTAATTCCGACTAGTAGTTCCAGAGTTTAGCGTGTACAAACAAACAAACTCTTTTGCTTCATATATTAGTTTAGATAAAGTTTATAACGAGCGCAGTGGTTCGCAATGATACTTTAATACCAAAACTCGGGGGTTCAATTCCCTCATAGAACAAACAAATGTACATGTTTGTTTGTCTTGGTCTGGGTATTTTTAAGACAGGTAGGCTGCAACAAATCGTGAGAAGTAGCTACACATCACACAAAATTGCCGCCATTGCAACTTCCTAGCGGGTTGTTGTATTGAATAGCCAATGAGCTCCTAACTAGTTGCTGTATGAAAGCAGCTTGACCGGGGAAGTACTGGGAGATGGAGATCATCCAGAAAACTACAGCCAAAAAAACCGCCTGAAGGGTAGTCGTGTTTCGAGTAAGTGCGGTTTCAAATGCATAAAGGCAGTATCTATTTCTGCGTAGGATGTGAACGCAGAGATTACGACCTATATTCATCCACTTCGACTTTCGCAAAACAACACCTGAATATGTTATCTATTAATTGGTATCCCATATATTGTCATACAAAAGGAAGTTAAGCTACCGTGCGTGCGCAGTAATGGAGAAGCGCCTTAATGCTAAGTTTAAATATTTGTAATTCTTTTTGAAATTTGAAAATCATAATAATTCACTTCAATGAGTTACTAGATCGGTATCCTGGGTGTCGTTACATCGAGCGATGTAAAGATTCGCGGTCATCTGTAGAGCAAGGCTAAGTTGGCGTCCAAGAAGATTGGTGTGATCAATAGAACTAAACAATACTTTACACCTCAACATCGACTTTAACTTTATAAGGCGCAGGTCCAGCGCGCAACAATATTTGCTTACTTGCCCCTATATAAAAAGAAATACTAACTTTACCAAGTTTATATGGAATCTTTACCAAATTTATTTAAATAGAATTTCTAAAAGTTATTGGCAACTTCGCTCACTCGCAGAATCACAGCAACCCTACGGTCGGCTGCGGTTTTTATCTTCAATTGGGCTACTTTGATGCGCCCTATCTCTCTTAGAAACGCCCAGCCTAAGCCAAACAAACATGTTTATACACACAAATGTTTGTCTTGTGTGGGAATCGAACCCATTTGCCTGATAAAATAGCATTAGGAACTCTATCCACCACCAGGCTCGTCGAAAACATAAAAAAATGTATACGGCATGTAAAAAAATACACAAGTTGATAGGTTAAACACTATATATTTTTCGACATAATATTATATTCCGATGAGATGATATATTCTGATAATACAAAAAGATATTGTTATTTCGTATAACCACTGAAGAATGAAATATGTCAAATCATGTATCAAAGAGTACAAAGACTCAATTACAATTTTCAAATTGATAGTTGGAGACAACCCTAACTGTACGTCCACCACAAAATAAGGCAATTTGGCGTACAAAAGGACGCCCCTCGCTGACGGCGATTCAAAGTTTCCAGTTGACGGGTTGACGGTGCCACCCTACTTGTCCGAATTATTGAATTTCTCGTAGGATGACCACGCGTTTATTGTTCTGTCCGGCATTGATTAGGGTTATTACATTGTTACAGGTAACATGTGGGTACGATTTTGTGGCAAAGGGTCTTTACGAAGTGTCTTCTCAGTTATATACCAAATGTGATACTTAGTTACAACTGATACTTCGCTTTCTAGAAATAAATATATGCGGACCAAGTGTCACTTTATCCGCATGTATTTTTTTAAACGACTAAGGTGGCAAACAACCGTCGGTAAGCAGTTACCGTAGCTTGTGCAATACTAGGGGCGTCACTCGTGTCTTGCGGTCCCTGTAAATCGTTCGAAAAACCTCTCACTTAAACCTTTGGGGAAACCTCACTAATATATTCCACGGCATTTTTTTGCAGGCTGCTAACGTTGTATCAAAAATACTTAATTCCGACTTCAGTAAAATTGTAACGTCAACAAAAGAGATGAATCGAGCGGTCGGTAGCTTCCTAATAAGCTAAAAACCTTCGAATTCAGCTCAGAATTGGCGAAGACACTGCATAATGATCACATAAAAAAAAAGAATTTCCGATTCTCTTTTTCGAAGTCGGTAAAAAGAAGCGCCACGGGCTCTCAGGACAATTTGTCTCGTCGGGTAGGGACCTGGCTTTTCAATAATAATTCCACAATAAATTGTTCCCGGACCGTGGGGGATAGCAGATAGTGCAATTAATTATTATATAGCTTTTTGACGGCATTCGCCGAATAGTTGCTTTATTGAGAGTCTGTAATGGAGGCGTAGTGGATAAGGTTTTCGCTTGCAGAAAGATTTATGTGTTTTTGCTTCAGTATATTTTAGCTAAAAAGTATTAATATATGTGAAAATACCTAATGTATATAAATGTAAAAATTTTAAACAAAAAATTGATGTTACGCGTAAAGACAACTTTGCCAGCGGTTCTATCTACTGACTTTTTTTGTTCAAAAAATAATTCTGACTACGTTGCTATATGGTACAGGGAATATGTAGCTTAATTTGAATGAAAAAAATTGGAGAACCTAATTAATAGTACTAGAGCTCATACCTTTTAATAGAACAAACAAAAATTTTTCATCAATTCACAATATTAGTGTAGGTAGTTATAGTCATCACTTATATAATAAATCTGATACATACAAATTTACATGCAACTTGATCTAATCTTCTTCCTGTGATTCCGCAACTAATTAGTTCATGTGGACTAGCGCCGGCAGGCACCCATCCATTACTGTTAGTAGATGCAACACATCGTCGCTGTCATGGCTGCTCGAGTAGTCCCTCTCTCGGCTGCTGCGGTCGTCCGCCATCTGCAACAGAAGCAACATGCACCTGACACCGTTGCTGCCATGACTGCCCTGGTCATCGTCGCTGCGACACCTGTTTCACCTTTCTACGTGGCCTCCTCAGGCACTGTAGATGTTAGTCGTTAGAATAACAAGGTACAAGTTTACTTACAGGTAATTGCGTTACAATATATATAGAATATCAAAAAAGCCTACTTATCTCTAATAGAGGCATGTTGTGTTCCTGCGAGTGGTGATGTTACCAGAAAGCTCCTAAGAACTTGCTATGCCATCAGATGGAGTGGCAACGCGCGAGCAATATTTTTTGTATTGCATGCGTTCTTAGGCTGTTTCCTCCCGATGTTATATAAAAGTATATGTATGTAGGTACATCTTCACTCCAGGTCCCTTGCGGGGTTGGCAGAAAGAACCGAGTGTCATAAGACACGGTACTTACACACCTCACTCGCTTCTTTAACATTCGTAGCTCTATTCATGCAGGCTCGCCGATTCCTAGGGCTCCAGACCACCTTCTAATAAAACACCATCAGGTTTCGTCATGGTAGGTGAGTTTTAGTCTTCCTCGGCTCTTACATCCTTCCACTTGCGCATTGTACATCTATACATTGCGCAAGTGGACTCTTTCAGCCTGCATGAACCACATATATATAGGTATATATATATATGTATATAATATATATATATATACCTAGTCAGGTCATAAGTTCTGTCAAAAACTTTTAACATGATTAATGATACACTTTTTGATAATTATGCAAAAGTTATTTAAATGTACAATAAAAATTTATTTACATTATTCGAAATGCCGCCATTTTGAATACATACCCTTAATCGACGCGGCCAGTCATCGATCGCAGCCCGCACCACATCTATATCTATTTCTGCCGCTGCTCTAACCAGAGATGCTCGGGGAAACTCTAAATTCTCATGGGGTTTAGCGCAGACTTTCTCCTCCATATGTTGCCATATCATGTAGTCCAGTGGGTTTAAATCTGGACTAGAAGAGGGCCAGTCTTCATGCCCGATGAAGTTAATTCCACGGACGGTTCACCAGTTTTGAGTGCTTCGTGCCTTATGAGCTGGTGCAGAGTCCTGTTGGAATATCCAGTGTCTATTTTTGAACATTGTTTGAGAAAGAGATTCTACTATGTTTGTAAACACGGCATTTTGGTAAACCATGGCACTGATTTTCACACCTTTTTCACAGAAAAATACCTCAGTTAAGCCTGAATATGAGACTCCAAGCCAAACCATGATTGGTGAAGGATAATGCCCTCGCAGGACCTTCGCAATAAGCGCGCTCACTTTTTCACAACTGTGGGCATACACCTTATCATTTTGTTTATTGTAACTTTCTTCGATGTTAAAAACTTTTTCATCCGAAAACAAAATTTAGCGGTATTATTTTCCCGCGTACCGCCATAAAAAAACGCGCGGGATCTTTCCATTCTAATTTTTTTCAAACGCTCGTTCATAAATGTTCGGTTTTTTTACGATAAGCTCGTAATCTCAGGTCTTCATTTGACACTCTTTTGACAGTGGTTCTGCTTAATCCCATCTGAAGAGATAAGATTTTTTGTTTACGCACGGATTACTTTGGATTCGCGCCTTCACTGTTTTGATGACCGCTGGTGCCCTAACTGTGCGAGGTCGGCCGCTTCTCTTACGATCTTCGATGCTTAGTATATCGTTTGATAGTGCGATAAATAAACCGTAGTGTTATTTTAAATTTTTTTAGAATGTTGAAAATCTCTTTTGGCGCGTAACCACAGCGGTACTCCGTGATAACCGCGACTCTATCTTCCTTCTTCGACCACTCCATATATGAAAAATAATTTATTTTTATTTTTGGCAAGGGAACGTTCTATTTTTAAAATTAGTCAAAGTATTTCTGGCCAGTATTCCAAAATTAAAATAATAAGGTTTCGACAGAACTTATCACCCGACTAGGTATATATATCAAATTTCCGTGACTGCGACTATACTTACAAGCATGTAAGTTCACCTCTAGTAAATGTCTATAATGGCAGTTTCCAAGCGACATTCCCATCGCCCTGAGTTATACCAGTGGTTGAGCGACAGATTGCCTGCATTACTATAACAAATAGCCGTAGACTGAGGCCAGTGAACCGTTGTAAAGTACTTATCCATCTGTAGAAAACTTCAATTTAATATTAACTTTTATACTGTTACTGACTGAACTTCAATTCAAACGTTGTATTTGGGATACCCTATCTCAAACCGTACTGATTTCAGGCTCAGAAAAAATTGAGGAAGACATTTAAAGTTACCTCATCCTTATCATTTCAACCCGTATTCGTTTACTGCTGAACATAGGTTTCCCTTCTAGAGAGCCATTATCTCGATCTTGTCCCACCTGCAGCCATCGACTCTCTATAAACCTTTTGAGGTCGTCACTCTATTTTGTAGGAGGTCATTCAAGATTGCGTGTACCAGTACGGGGGCGCCAATCAAAAATGTTTCCACCCCAGCGATTGTCGTTTCTACGAAGTATGTGGCAGGCCCACTGCGACTTCAGCTTGCTTATCCTTTGTGCTACATCGGTTAATTAAGTTCTGCTGCGGGATATCGATATTTCTGGTGGTTCAACCGCAGTAAAGGACCATGTCTTAGTTACGTATCTCGTCACTGGCACATACGCTGCCCAGCCGAGTTAGATTCGTCTGTTGATCTCTCGGTCAAAGTCGGTCGGTCAACAACTTCGAGCTTAGTGTTTCCAACCGTGACCATTATAGGTGTGACATGAACATTAGATATGAATTTAGTCTTGTCTATGTTCATCTTAATTGGAAACACTATCGAGGTCCTCCAGCGATATCGACATGCGAACTATATTGTCAGCAAATCGAAGGTGATTGATGTATTCACCATTACTGTATCCTTTCTAATACAATAGGTTGAAGACATCTTCTAATGTTGTGGTGGCGTTAAGAGATGCGGGGATATATCGTCGCCATTTCTTACAACTTTTTGCACTTGGATCGTAACTTTTATAATTTTTACTAGTACCTAAGAGTAATTTTAACTGGCGAGGGAGGTGTATAAGGACCGCGTCTTATGGCGCTCGAATGTCTGCCTACCCAGTAAGGGGCCTGAAGTGAAGGCCTGCTACAATCCTCTCTATGTAAAACTGGACTCTCTGTTCTGAAAGCCGCAAAGCAAAATGTAGCAATACCTACAAGTATTTTGTACAACTCATTAAACTTCCGCGTACATATCCAAATTTATTATAAAACGTGAAACAAGGCGAGACTGTGCCGTTGATATGGCCGTGAGTTTTACGTGACGACGTATGTCTTTGCAACGGGTAAACGGAAGTAAGTTATACTAGCGGCGCTTTCCTCACCCGCCGTCGTATTACAGTCCTCACTCAACGTAGCGAATTCTTTGATTCATTAGTTATCAAGTAGTGTAATTAAATTTTGGATGTTAATGATAGACATCTAGCTACAACACTAAACTGTATCCTCTGAATTTGTCATCATTGGTTTTCTGAGTTGCCTCCCACTATGGAAGAACATATCAAATACATACCGACACTTGCTACTTGCTTGCTAGGACGAAAAACCCTTTGGAACTGCATAGTTCGCGATCCTTGTGATTACAGTGTGTGTTGATAAATTCACTGCCGAACTACTTGAAGGATGTGGGGGTATCATATAATGTTTGAATATAACATTGCTAGAATATCCTACGTATTAATAGTAGTAAGAGACTATGTAGATACCATAAAAGGTATAAATGATGCGCGTAATGTTTTTTTGAAATGAAATAAAAAGTAAAGAAAGTCATGATAGGTAAGTCTTGACCTTCCTCGTCCTAAATCCTTCTACTTTAACGTTGTATATCTGTTTCCTAATTCTTTCTTCCTGCATCATTTCTATATGTTCGAACCAACGGAGCATGCCTCTTCTTATTTTAACACCGGCACTCTCTTACAGATCAGTGGGGTTACTCGCTTGACGCTAATTCCAATGTCAAAGTTTTGAGTGATAATTCGTTATGTTGACTATATTTTGGGCAATGTGAGATTAATATTAATTAATAGTGCCTAACTGGACAATCTACCATCAACATCAAACTAATTTGGTACTTCTGTTATGATTCAAGAGGTTAATTCTAAGAGGGAAACCAATTCCGACATATCGGAATTGGTTTTCCGAGTAACCTTACAGATCAGTTTCTTTCATCATCGTTGCAAATACGCTCTACAAGCGTTACGCCACAAATTTTGCGCAAAGCTCGCATTTAGACCGCATTTATTCTACTTTCATGCTCTCTCTGCCATACTCAGCACTCGCTATCATAAGAACCTACGCGTTGGGACCAGCACTGCACTAGTGATATCAGGAACCTTAGAAACCGGCGAGCGTGTGGAAAAAGAGCAATGAATGTTTGTGAAGCGAGTGGGGTTTGTAAGGATCGAGTCATGTGGCAATATTAAAAAATAAATTTAGATATAGTTTATGATACATATCATATCAGGTTCAGAATAGAATTGATGTATTTACATATACTTGTATAAGCCTATGCTTATGTTTACATTTTGTTACATGTTTTGAAAATATATCATACATGTCAAAATACAAACTTGAGGCACCAAATCTTTGTGGCACTTCGAACTTTTAAAATATATACATAATTTCAAAAGGCATGTATTTAACACGGCAATAATCTGAATTTTGAATTAAAAAGGTGATATCAGGAGCCTTAGAAACCGGCGAGCGTGCATGAAAAGTGCAATGAATGTTAATCAAGCGAGTGAGGTATGTAAGGATCGAGTCACGTGGAACTCGGTTCTCTCTGCCTACCCCGTAAGGGATTTGGCGTGAAGTTGTAGATAGATAGAGGGATTAAAAAAATAATTAAAGCCGGCACCAAAAATAGTAGGTTAGCAGCTACAGCGAAAGATAATTTTAAGTAGAAAGTACCAGCTTAATAATCAGTTGTAAGCTTTGTTTTAATTTAAACTGACATCGAGTTTTTGTTTTGGTAACTGAATTCATTGTTCAAATCATATCAAAAACTTGCCTACAAAAGTCATTATTAGGCGTACACGACTGGCGTAAACTTTTGATGATACATAAAATAATGGACTACATCTGTACAGTACTTACGAGTATATTATATTATATTTGTAAGTTACTAATTTCGAAACGGCTCTATTAATTTGTATTTGTCTAAACACAAATTTGGATATTTATATAGGTGTTAATCCCGAAAAACTGGAATTAAAAAATTGGCGAGGGAAGCTCGGTTACCAAGGTACTATCAGTAATATGGCAATGATACTTATTACTTTACGTTCTCATTAAGTTACTTTCTGAACAGTACGTTTACTTGTCTAAGGACTATTAAATTATTTTATATAAAACATGTGTAAGTCCCTATTCCTCTACTTGTGTTATATCTGTATCTCATACGCAATAATTTTGTGACAATTTCACATTGTTTATTGTTATTATCGAGACATTTATGTTATTTTCGTAGCTTGTCTCATTCGTCTCTGGAAATTGATGGCCATAATTTATTCCTGGCAATCTTAACAATATAACCAGTATACATGTGAATGGTAAGGATATGTCTTCGATATTCAAGTGATTATAGATATGATGTCGGATACATGGTCAAACAAAATTAAGAAGACCCATTGTAGGGGTAATATACTCGTATAAGTGGTATCCATTACATTAGTAAAATAAACGTGTTAGGAAATATCAATATTCAGTGGACAAGCCTCAACAAGGCATCGGCGGCACGTTTCTCTCTTTGTTCTTATATTTTAGTTATACACTATTGTGTAATTTACTATTTATGTAATTAATGTTTGTGAATAAATGAGCGAAATAAATTTTTTGTACGAAAAATACAAACTACAGCTTTTTGCTGGAAAATAACTAGTGTAGTGTGAACCTACTATAGTAAGTCATGGTAGTATATAATGTCTTATTGTTTGTAATAGTGGACAGTATTATTAAATCACTCCTGTTGTACACACATATTGTTTTCGTTCAATTCCCCTCTCGCCCCGCACACCTCACTAGGTATATAAATTATATATACTAACTGCAATATATGTATTATCTAGGGAACATGTATTTAACAGCATATATTTTGGACAGCAAATTAAGCAGATTTATTGTAATCGCTGTTTCAAAAATTACGCATGCAAGGAAACATGCCAAACAATTAAAAAAAAAAAAGAATTCTAAGGGAGAAAAAGGAAGCTAAAGTAAAGCAAGACTCAGTAATTGTAATTCATATAAATTAATTTGTCTGTGCATTCTGTCGCAAAATATTAGTTCGTATCAATATTGTACACCCAAATAATATACAACCAATAATGCTCAACGCAACTATTCATTACATGGTCTCCAATTATCGGGCCAAGACTGTCATTGGATCCTCGAGGATACTTAGATACGTATGTGTTTATCTTCTTTACATATATAATGCTTCTGTCCGTGTGTATATCGCAGAACTACTCCTAAACGGTTAGACCTATTATGAAGAATTTTTTTTGAGTGTCTACAATGGTTTAGAATTACAATTGGATGCGGAAATTTCAGAGTTTCAGGAACTTATATTTTTATTTTCGGACAGGACAACGTCTGTTGGGTCTGCTACGAGTAGTTATATATTTATTTCTTCTGTCCGTATTTATGTCATTTCTAAATGGCTAGACCGATTTTGATGAAATTTTGTGTATGTTTAAGTGGATTCGAGAACGATTTAGATTCACAATTGTATCCGGTACAAAACTGACATTTCTCCTGCCTTTTTAGTTTATGTTATTCTGACATTATATATTTATATTCACTTTATAGTGCATAAACAAAAATTGAGATCTTTGTGACGTATAGTGAAGACATTCCGATTGACGACTAACAGGCGAGTGTTTTTGCACCAAGACCAAAATGCATATTTGACATAGGTAATGGTAAAGTCTCAGTTGACACTTTAACTGGATTCATCACATTACATACAATTTTTAGTTACAGTAAAAAAAAATACCTACAGTTTTTGACCATTGACAGAATCGAAGGAGGAGCACATTCACCGTGTTTTTTCCAGACGTAGCCTAACGATACAAAACCATAGTTGGCTGAGCGGACGAGCAGGATTGGAGCAAAAAACAAATATGTCGATGATCTCAATGCGACCATTCAAAATTTCACCCCGGGACAGTTTTCCTTTCAAATCAGCCGACATAGTCATCGCAATATAACATACTAGCTTTTACCCGCGGCTTCGCTCGCATTGATAAAAAATATATATTTTTTAAATAAAAAGTATCCTGTGTTACTTCTGATACCGCCAAGAATATGTGTACAAAGTTTCATGATGATCGGTTCAGTAGTTTTCGTGTGGAAGCGTAACAAACAAACGGACATTCACATTTATAAAATTAGTAGGATTATTAAGGTAAAATATAAAGGAGATAATGTTTTGTTTCAGTGTATACCAATGATGCCATCGAAATTGCCATACGATTTTAAGCGGTTACAACTACTATTATATTCCCCGTGCCTCTGGCATTTGCGATGATCATAAACAAATTACAAGGCCAGTTGTTGGAAGTTTGGGGAATTAACTAAGAGATGCCATGTTCCGCGCATGGACAACTATACGTCCCGTGTTTACGTGTAGGAAAGTCATCAACTATATATATTTATGAAATGCTTTAAATTGAATAAATCTATATATTTAGTGTATGTATTGTAGAGCAAGTTTAATTTAATAACTTAACGAAATTCGAACCGTACAAATGCAGTCGGTATTTATTATTGATTAAGATGAATTGGAGTTTAAAGGTTGATTCGGATCGATAATCGCTAACCAAAAAGTTGTAAGGAAATATATTGTAGAGGATACGAAGTTCACTTGAATGAAACATTTGTAAATACTTACGGAAATACTGAGGTAATTTAATATCCACACAGTCATGAAAATGAACCTAATACTTACCATAACAATTTCAATATTTTCTTACTATTTACTAAAATGTGTAAATACATTTTGAAATTTAATATCCAGTTATCACAAAATTTCATTTGTAGATTACTATCATAGTTTCATTACTTATTTTAATAGCCAATAAAGTTCAGTCAATTTATAGCAACTATTACGTGTGGGGAATCAAGCGAGACTGCTCGACTATGCCGCCTCATGAATAATGGGCGGACCTTTAAACTTTAATAAGGTCCCCATACGCGTATGAGTAACGTGTTCAATTTTACAATATAAGTACTCCAAGTTTATCCCCAGCTGAGGGTGCAAGAAAACCGTAGCAACGCAGTTAGAAAATTAAAACACTAGGTTAACTAGCACGTTTAGGTATTTTTTTTTTTTTGATGTAATTACCAATGCTTGCGTAAGAGCACTGGAGATGTTACTTTTCAAGATCGCGGAAATTAATCAGCTCGCTATACAGACCTGACCATTAGAGTCTAATAGAGTACCAGCCGCGATTAATATCGCTTTAAATTATATAGTATAATGACGCGCACCTGTATAAGGGCGACGTCTACGAAAATTTCATTGAATATATTATTGACGTCGTTGCGCGTGTCATTTTAACCGAATACGCAGGTTAAGCTACGTCGATCGCCTATGCCTATGGATGGGTTTATTTATCTCAAGTTTCTCCGTGCTTCGTAGACCACGTTAAACCGTCGGCCCCGGCCGTTGTCTATAGATGACAGTCGTTATCGTTAAGCTAAGCTGGCCACCGGGCGGCTTGAAAATACTGGCCTCCGCCAATCCGCATTTGAGTAGTGTGGTGGAGTATGCTCTAAACCCCTTTGGTTGAAGTCTTCCTTCAACCGAAGGGGTTTAGAGCATCCCGTATCCCGACAGTGGTAGAGTAAGGGTTAATTTGGTTATATGGGCTTTTCACCAGAAAAATGTAAGGCAACATCTTAGTTAGAGGATAGCGAAGTTGAAGTTAAGCTACATAACTATTTGTGTTTTTTTACCCTAGCTAAGTAGGTGCAATGCAGTAGTGCAAGGAAGCTGCAAGACGTGCGAGGAAAACTGCTTATCGAAATAAAAAAATCCTGGATAGAGACAACTTACTTACTTACTTACTTTGTGGTCATTTGAGTTAAAACGCGGGAGATGCTGCACGGAACTTGAAGCTCCGAGGCTCTGTTTAGTACCATGAGCATTTCTTGACTCCCTACCTAAAAAAATAAATATCTGCCCATATATCACTCTTATTTTAAGCTTTCTGGTCCTTCTGTGGCAACGAATTTTTCAGCAACGCCATCGCTACAATCCGTAAATGCTCCTCCTGTCTTGTCTAGTCATTCCTGAACGCTCTTGTATGCGTGCTATCTATGGGCGAACTCACGCAAAGCTATGAAGTTCGCCGCTGGCGACACAAGATCGGTGAAATATAGCAGTTCCGGTTGGTCCTCGCCGCGCTGATTTATCTATTAGTAATTTGAATATGAAGTACATTATAAATAGACATTTTTTATATACAAAATCTGGAAGCATACGATCATACTGATAAGTGATATACATAAGTGACTACCGTAACATACGAATAGTAGTTTAGATCAAATTGTCTGTAAATTTGACTTTCGCAAAGTAACGGCTGAATCTATCAACTATTTAATACATTAAGTCTCGCTCGCGCGATGTCATCTCTTCTGCTAACACAAAAACTTCTCTACTGGTAACTTCACTCACTCACAGGAACCCTTCAGGGACTTGTTAATTGGCTGCGTGTTCTGTGAGGCGAAGGTACTTGCTCAGATAGGCTTTCTTCGATGTGCCCTATCTTTTTTTAAAACATCCAAATCAAGACAAACAGTCATGTTCATGTACACAAATGTTTGCCCTGTGCAGAAGTCGAACCCACGAGCCTGTGGTGCCGAGGTGTCAAAGTGGTATTAACTACCTTGCCACCGATCTTTGCCGAGCTCGGTGTTGATGAGCTCGGTGGCGCAGTGGTGAAACGCACTGTTACGCTACTTTGACACCAACGCTCGTGGGTTCGATTCCCACACAATACAAACATTTGTGTGCATGAACATGTCTGTTTGTCTTGGTCTGGGTATTTTCTATGTATAATAAGTATGTATTTACAAAAGAAAATGTATTTACGTATGTTTATCAGTTGTCTAGTACCCATAACGCAAACTTCGCTTACTTTGGGGTTAGATGGCGCTGTGTAATTTGTCCGACAATATTTGTTATTGTTGTTATTTGATCTCATCACGAACTCGTCAACTCGTTGGTACGTTGTAATTTTTGTAAATGTGTTCTAATATAATAGTTTTGTGGTAATTTTCCGTCATATTATTGTCATCTCTCAATATGCAATAGTGGTCAAATGACACGTGTAACATTTTGTTCTGTCCCATTAAGAAGTTGAAGTATTTTGGCCCCCGGGCGCATAGTGACGTATCTCTTAATATTCAAGTATGATATCCGCAGCTTGAAATATTTTGTTTCTAGAATTACTATGAATTATACAAAACCATTTATTCATATGTGTTTTTCATTTCTGAGCTTGCTACGTACTTTTGATAATGCCGGTATTTTTTTTTCTTTAGTTTTATCAAAACACTACCCTCCATTACTGTATATATGTATTATTATTTGATGAGCTCGATGGCGCCGCGATTAATAACGGGACTTTGACACTAACGCTCGTGAGTTAGAGCACACATATGCTTGTCCTATGTGGGAATCTATACATTAATAAACATGTATGTTTGTACATATTGGTCTGGGTGTTTTTAGGAGAGGTAGGGCACATCAAAACAGCCCGACTAGGCAAAAAGCGGCATCTCACACAAAATCACAGACAAATAACCAACTACCTGCAGGGTTGTTGTGTTCCTACGTGTGAGTGAGGTCGCCAGGAAGTTCCCAAGGAGATGCTGTGTTAGCAGCAGAGGTGGCATCACTCGAGTGATACTTATTGTGTTACCACCGTTCATAGGCTATGGTAACCACTTTACATCAGTCTGTCTGAAAAGATTTATCACATATTTTTGGGGAAATATTGTTATTATGTTAGCTTTCGTTGATATCGTCTTGTTTTGACGACTAAATGTAATTTTTAGCGAGGGAATCAAAACTTTTTTTGAAGTTGGTATGTTTGTTGGCAACACGTATATACTCGTATGTTGATTGACTTTGATGTTTTTCATTCGTAGTGAGTTGTTATTTTCGCATTGTGAAATTTTCAAATATCATTTTTCTCTGCCTACCCCGCAAGGGACTTGGCGTGAAGATATACATACATACATACATACATCACTTTTCATTTGAATTACTAAAAACATTGACAACAAACGAATTACTAAATACTTTTACAAATTTTGTTTTTTTTATCTCTTCTAGTTTTTCGGCATAATATATTTGTATTGTTCTGCCTACTTATGTTTATTCCTAAGTTGAGTTGAAATTTTCTTCTTCAGATAGCGTTCAAAAAGAATTACTTATATGTATTTTTATGTGTTCTTTTTTTTATGAAATATTTTTCAGATTCCTTACTTTGGTTCGTAGGTTATTTTCTTCCCAACATCAATTGTATATCCATGTTTTTACCGACCAGGAGTTATCAAGTAATATTTTGATGGCGATATATTCGCAGAATATAAATCGTAGTACTTATTGCAATTATAAGAGTGTATGATTCTTTTAGCTTTATTTATTTATCTTTAATTTCTTTATAATGGTTTGTACAGTTTGCCACCTTGAATAATATTTAAATTTGAAATGAATAATATTTAGATTATATGCATGTAGTGAGACTCGAAATCGAGGTAAGAGAGGTTTGATGTGTGACAGACACGTCAAATGTGGTCCATTTAAAATGGCAATATTAAAGATCTATAGGGGTATTCACTTGCATCGAAACACTATCCGAATCGAGATCGAAAAATTATCTTTCAAAATGTTTGAGATCTGAGTCAAAACTTTTTGTATACGTTTCGAATATGGCCTTCCGAAGTAATGTGAATAACCCTATTGGTTTATTTGACAAAATGCAAGTATCAATATGCACATAATTTATCTGTACCTAATCTCTTTTTAAAACTAACTAGGCAAATAAATTGATTAAATTCACAATGATTTTTCATTGTATGTAAACCGTATTGTTTATTTTTATCCATAAATGATATTTTGAGATTTACAACGCCTAGGCAATCACACTTGTGTAAACAGTGTGATTGCCTACCACTGTGCTTTATCAAAGTTATTTTAAAATTCTTCTTACAAAATAATCAGATTTTTTTTATATTTATGACTCACTTAATGACTAATTTCTAGTTATTTAACTTTAATAATTAAAAATGTACTTTCGCTACTTTTCCTGTAAATAAAACCTTTCCTAAAAGTATTAACTAATATCTTTTATTTAAAAATTAATTCTTAATACGCAGAACGCTCACGCATTGCCACCTCGCTAACATAGTGGCCCTTCAGAAAATTAAAGTATTACAGGTATTTAACAGTAAAAAAGAAAGATTTCTTGGTTTACATCACAAGGAGGAAATCCAGGAGGAGTAAAAAAAAATAACTAAATTTCGCCGAGCAACAATTTATTTCTTACTATGTACTCGTAGGAAAGTACTTCGTTTCTTTTGTGTGTTCTCTAATTCAAAACTATATACTCATTATTGCAAAGACAATGCTTCGATGTGGCACCTAACGCCATCTGTTGGATACAACGCAGAATACGTATACGATTCGCGCAAGGTATGCTTAGTCCTAGGGGGTGCTTTTGCCTGGTACTTAATAATGTATAACTTTTTCATGAAAGTACGAGTATTTATAAAATTTTTGCGTGTAAATAATCAGTGTAATAATTATTAATGTAATTTCTTTGAAGTTACAACACTTACGACCTTCTAAATTCGTCTTGTCTGAAGAGGTTTTTTGTATAAGTACATATCTTTTGGTGCATTTGTGTCTATATCTTCTTAAAATTTCATGCAAATTTAATATTTACATTGTTATAGACCTTAATTTCAATTCTAATTAATTGTTTTCTCTGTCAAAGCTGTGACAAACGGTTTCACTTTTCATGATTATTTTTTTTTCTTAATTATTATTAGATATTTACGTGCAGTAAAAACAATATTCAGATAATATTGTCATTTTCTTCCTGTCATTTAAGAATTGTGCTTTAGTCTGTGGAGGTTGCTCTAGCACTCCTTTTATGTCATGTACATTTCCTTCACATAGTCCATTTAACACCTTGGTCTTCCTTTACTTCCTTTTTTTTATAGAACCTCCAGGCCATACAAGCATACAACCTACGCGATGTAAAATGGTTGCCTGTGAACGCCTAAATATCGGAAGTACTAATTCATTAACTTCTCAATGTTGATGTTTTTTAAAATTCTGTGTCACATCAAGTTTCGCAACATTTCTCTTCTACAGCTTTCACATGCGTTATAGATTAAACTAATTTCGTATCTCTCTAACAGTAATATCTCAATTTTATAGACAGAGATATACGCAGAGCCTTCAAACTTGTGACACCAATTACTTTTTGAGAGGTGAAAATATAAAACTAGCGTAGCTTTTGGGGTATATAAGCTGTTTATATTATATGTGGTCCATAATCACTATCAGAGAGTATAAAGCGAACTCCACTTATACCCTGTCAAATTGTAAAGAGTTAGTATATACAACAACTAAGTATAAAGTATTGCTAAATTGCAGTATGTTACTGGGCAATGTTAGTCTTAACTTGCTGGCTTAAAAGCAGTGTTATTTTAGAGTAATTACTTAATGTAAATATCATTGCGAATATTTTTTTTATTATTTATTTTTCTCTGATAATAAGTGACTATTTTCTTTTACGTGTTTATTTCATTTTATAACTTATAAAAGTTATATAATACTTGGTTACCTAATGTGTTTATAAAGTCACTGTTAAGAAAATACTTTATTATCATAGAATAGTAATAGGTACTGTAATATTGCCATTGTCAACGTACCTATCGGCTTAGTCCAGATACCATGGAGGTCTGGAAGATGTCTGGTCTGAGATACCACCTGTGTGCATACATTACCCTAGTCTTGTCACACTTGCAGACCTCTTTATGACTAACAGCAATACGTGCGTAATTAATAAACTTGCAAATGACCTTACACTCCCATAATACGTCTTCCGTAAAATTACGACAATTTTTGTGTTTTAGAACTCTATAAATAGCGCCAAGTGCTTATTAACAAGAACTTAAACAAAGGCTATATATATATATATATATATTCTTGTTTTCCATCTCAGTGGAATATAAAATTGTTTTAATTTTATTTTTGTTTTAAGTCACGTCGATACATGCATACTGCTCACCAGGTGTAAAGTGGTTACCGTAGTCTATTGACAGTTGTTTCATTGAGTATAACTTGCGTGATGCCACCTCTACAGTTAACACAGCAACTCCTTAGGGACTTACTGGTGATCTCACTCACACGTAGGAACACAACAACCCACCAGAGAGTCGTTATTTGGCTGCGGTTTTGTGTTAGGTGGATGTACTTCCCCAGGCGGGGTGCTTTGATGCACCCTACCACTCTTAGAATTAACCTATCAGAATAATTCCCGCGCTATTCGTTTAATATTATATTGCTCAGATACATTAAAAAAAATATGTTTTAGAAATGCATAAACAGCGCTAAGTGCTTACTATTAGGCAAACTATATACATGTTTTTAATCTTAGTGAAATAAAAAATACATTCAATAATAATTCCCGCGCTATTCTCATCAATCACAAAACGTAATCGCATTGGGTGCTCAATTAAATCAAGCGACTAAGTTCTCGCGATCTTGACTCTGTGGTATGCATTCAACCGAGGTAAGGATTTCCATCAAATTAAGCACGATCTTCTCACAACTATTTATAAAGATTCCGCTCGGAATAAACTATTCAGGATGTGAAATTTGACGTACAGGACCCCGCTCGTTCAAATAAAGTGAAGCCCTATTGTGTCGCAGAGGTGACGCGTATCTGCATTATAACAATCGCTTTATATTATCCTTTAGGATCTCTTCACTTTATATAGAGAAATCCAAAGAGCTGCTAATTTATAACAGACTTTTAGCTGATTTATACAATACCTAGTAAAAAAAAATATTCATGTATCAATCCAAACATTGCCTATAACCAACTTAGACTTACCTTTACTAGCTTCTACGTCCCACCAGCATGTGGTCCCAAGTCCAATATTACCTATATCTGTTTATAATTCAACAAGGATCCATTTAGAATTTCAGTCAGAAGGTAACAAACTGGGATCAAAGTTATTGTTGCATTTGAGGAACTGGCAAACAAAAGCGAACTTGTCAACCTAGCTGTACTGCCATGCAATTCTCTAAGCGACTCGTAATGGCTGTGTGCGTCGCTGTGATCACAGATGTCACAGCTTTGACATTGTCTACTGCGATCACGGCTAAATTATTTGATATTCTATAAGGCTGTAAGCGTACGCGAGGCTGTTTGCCTTGTAGAATTCCAATTCCAAACGCAGCCTTGCGGCGCTAGTGTCGCACGACCATGAAAAGCGACACCAAAGAATTGCAATTTTGTGTTCAAGGCTGTAACAGCCGATGTTTCCGAGGATGTAAGGACGTTTGCTCTTACAGAATTGCATGGCTGTACCCAATAAAAAGAAATCTATTCAAATATCTTTAGCATTTTACAAGATATTTTTATTTGGTTTATGGAACATCTATGTTAAAACAGCCTAAGCACAAATACTTTTACAATTTACGGAAGAGCGCAGCCAAATGAAAACTCCCTGGAGAGTTGGTCTATACTTTCTGTTGTAATCGTTATCAGGAAGCTGATCTACTTTCGCAGCGACAGCTGCATTGTAATATTGTAGATACGATATAAACAACGTGACAAATACGCACATTATGTCGTGTCGTTTAATATAGGAAAAGACATCTCTGCTCCCCTTTACTCCATAATGATGCTATTGAAAAGTCTATTCAAAATGCGATTTGGAAGAGAATACCATCCCTCATTTATATAGATTCGAAAGACATTCCACAAATGAACACAATTTAAAGATATATAGTATCCCATCAAAAACATGTTATGCAAATCTTAGCCAAGTCTCGAAATTTTTCATTGGTAATAAAAGTCATAAGTACTGGTGTGTAAAACAATATACGAAAGTAGCAGCACCCCGCGACTTGGTCCACGCTTCCTTCCTTCCTATTTTATTCCTATAGGAATCCCGTTTTTTAACCTTCTTTATTTTTGCCTAACTTCTAAGAGTTGCATCGTGATGCTGAATAACCTATATATAACCTTGCTCAAGGATTAGGCTAACAAAAGCAAAAAGATTTTTTAAAATCTGGCTCGTAGTTGTAGAAATTAGCACGTTTAAACAAACGATAACGATATATGCGATATGGAAGGCTATGTTCAACAATGGACATTTGAAATACATTCCTGTATCAAAGTATCAAATACAGTTATTCTGAAGATCTAATAAAACTGATTAAATGCATATCGACGAAAGAAAAGTTGGCCTATTTACTAGAGATATCTTGTCAGGGCCACTGCCGTGCTCCCAATTTTAAAATCAATTTGAAAGAACATTTGGTGCGTTCGGTTCGTCGTAATGATACCAAATTTCACATATGTTTAAAAGACTACCCATGTAGATGCATGGAAGACTTATGCTGCTAAGCAGAATGGCAAAAGTATTTTAGTTGAAACTAAATATCTATCTATTTCTATCTATAACTTCAAGCCAAATCCTTTACGGGGTAGGCAGAGAGAATCGAGCGCCACGTGACTCGATCGTTACATACCTCACTCGCTTCTTTAACATTAATTGGGGTTTCTAGGGCTCCTGACATCACCTTCTGATAGAACACGACCAATTTGATCATGGTAGGTAAATCTTGGCCTTCCTCGGCTCCTACATCCTTCCACTTTTGCATTGTATATCTGCTTCGTCATTCTTTCATTCTGCATTCTTTCTAAATGTCCGAACCAACGGAGCATGCCTCTTCTTATTTTAACACCGATGCTCTTTTTCAGACCAACTCTGCTTCTAACTTCATCATTGCGAATACGGTCTGCAAGCGTTACGCCACTGCGTTTATCCTACGTTCATGCTCTCTCTGCCATACTCAGCTCTCGCTTTCATAAATAAGCGTTGGGACCAGCACTGCATTGTGCATAGCCAGCTGTGCAGGTTTTTACTGCCAAGAAGTTATAGTCAATGTTGGGTTAATGAATTAACACACACGAATTTAAAAATATCCGTATATTGTCTATATCTTTTGTACAAAGTCCAGAAGGTATACTAATGAAGTAAACAGACACAGAACACCATAACCGTATATAAACCAGCCTTTCGGGATTTTTTAAATATCGTCAGTGCCGACGTACATACCGTAAACAACCGACTGACTTTTTATTCAATATTCGCACGGTAGGCATGAACTAACGCGGTGCCCTGCGACGCAAAACATAAACAAACATCCGTGCGCTGCGACGAAATACTTTACCGACTGCGATGCGCAAGGTAGTGTTGTGTTGTTTACGATTATGGCGCAGCCACAAAGTTTTCCCAACGCTTCATTCACACCAAATGAAGTCAACACCCAACACTCACTCGCCTTTCCACGTCAGCGATGCCTGCTGAAAGCGCATCCAAGATATACAACCTCATTCACTTGTTCTAACACTTCATCATCTACCGTAATCCTTGCATAGGTTCTGGTTTCGTCTCTTTCAAAATACTTCGCATTTAATAGTAAGCTTAATAGTAAGCCTTCCTTCATACATTCGTCTTTCATCATTGTGACTAGTGTTTATAGTTCAGATGGTGTTTCTGCTAATAGAACGACATCGTCTGCATACATCAGACAGTTCACTACTAAGTCAATCGTAATCCTACATTCGTCGATGTTATTCTCTGTACACAACTATCGAGATACAGAATAAACAGCCTAGCAGACAACTTGCAACCCTAGTTGACTAAATATATTATAGAAAATGTGAAATTATTTTATTGGGATCGAAGACTTTAAAACAGAGAATAATTCGTACTCTTATCTATGTAATAGTCATATAATTTCAGGCATTTAAAATGTATCAATATTGGAATATCTTTGACGTGAGCTAAAAAAAGTATATTACATTAAAATAGGTAGAACGCGTCGAAATAGTCTGAAAGCCAGATAGGCTATTATAGAGTCGAGTGGTTAGCCGTACAAATAGTTGTGATTTCGATTCAGACATAAGATAAACATTTTTGTGTTGCATGCGCATGTCTATTTGTATTGGTCTAGACATTTTTAAAAATGGTAGAACACATCAAAGCAGCCCGAATAAGCCCGATGAAGCAATATGCTCGCAGAAAACTATGACCAATTAACAGCTCCCAAGAGGTGGCGGATAGCAGTAGGGGTGTTAATGCGTGAGCGATACTTCTTGTATTGCAAGCGTTCATTGACTACGGTATTACAGTTTATCGCAGGTGAACAGCATACGTTGTATAAAAAAAAATGTGAAGTGCTACATACAAGTATGACCTTCCCTGTGCTGATGATAACCAGTGGCCATATCGCGGTACTGATCCCAATGCTAATGTATGGGAGCAAGAGTTGGGCCTGGCAGAGACAGCATGAAAACGGAATAAACACATAAGAGCGCTACGCAAAATCTACGGTGTAACGTTTCGTTACTATTGTCTCTTGCATTCCTTATACATGTCTGAACCATAGGAGCATGCCTTTTTTATCTTAACACCGATACTCTCTTTCTTACATCTTCATTACGAACTCGGTCTACAAGCGTTAAGTATTTTGCGCGACGCTCACATCTCACCTCAGGGGTTTATTTTACTGTCATGCTCTCTCGGCCAAACCCAGCTCTCGCTTCTGTACATAAGCTAAAAAAAAACTATTAAAAATCTTCTTCTTTATCTATGAGTTCAAAAGCTGTACACATAAAGTATGTGTAAATATACTTATGTTTGAATATTTTATATATTATTTTGAAATACTAAATAATCATTGTTATTTAGTATTTGGTATACATACCTATGTGTAACATATATACCTATGTATATATTTACAGTAATTATATTAATAAGAATAATATCAGGTACTTTGCCAGACGGGTGCTTTGATGCGCCCTACTGCATTGCTGTGTTTATAGTAATGTAAACGTCCTAACAATGTCTATTTATAAATTATTACAAGAATAAGTTCTTTCTTTTTCACAATAGAGACAATATATTCGCGTAGTGTATGATTTGATTAATTCAATACAAAATGCGTTACAAACTCGCAGAGGGGACATAAAGCTATAGAAGTCATGTACCCTTTGCATGAAGTGGATGACATACACTCATCGGATTAAATCCCATATTACGACCCCACATTCATCAAAAGCCTACGCCATTGTAAAGTGCCCTACCCTGCTTGAAATTCGCAATACCGGGAATTATAAGTAATCGCTGCCTTTGAGCACATCTTGACCTAATTCTAACCGAATTATTACGACGAACAATTTTGTATCTCGTTTACGGTACTTCTGAAAATTAGAAATACCTTGGAATTATTGTTACTTGAATATCAGATATATCGTCAATGTCATCATATTTCTAAATCTTCTTTTACTAGATCGGGGGCATACAAGCATACGGCCCATCTGATGTAAAGCGGGTACCGTAGCCTATTAATGCCTGCGATACATCAAGTATCACTCGCGCGATGCTTCCTCTACTGCTTACACAGCAACTCCTTCGCAGCTTACTGGTGACCTCACTCACACGCAGGAACACACCAACCCTATAGGGAGTTGTTATTTGGCTGCGGTTTTCTGTGAGGTGGAGGTACTTCCCCAGACGGGCTGCTTTGATGTGCACTACCTCTCTTAAAACATCCAGACCTCTCTTAAAACATCCAGACCAAGACAAACAGACATGATGGGGTCCGCTACCCAAGCCTAAAAATTTGGCGATGATATCGTTTTTTACAAGGAGCGACTGTCGTCAGACCTTCAAAGCCCAGAAGGAAATGTAGACCTTTCTTAGTATTAGTTCACACGTGTTTATGAAATATAATTTCTTGGATGTGCAGGTTTTCTCATGATGTTCTCATCGTGATGACTTGCAAATGACAATAATAAATATGCACATAAACACGAAATTAACGGTTCATGCCAGGATACGAACAGTTGACTATTTGATCTATTGATATCCGACCGACCGACCGAAGACCGGCTTATCAAACTGTCATATTTCTAAATATCACTAAATAGGTATAAAAAATATTACTAATTTCTATCGGTGTAAGCAGAGAGAATCGAGCGTCACATAATTAATAAATAAAGTAATGACAAGACTAATAAATAAAAAAACACACATGACTAACGAACGAAAGATTGATATGGCTAACAAATGAAACATTGACATGACTAATAAATGAAATATTAATATACCTAACAAATGAAATATTTACATGACTATTTTTTTATACTACGTCGGTAGGCATACAAGCGTACGGCCCACCTGATGTAAATTGGGTACGGTAGCCTATTAACGTTTGCGATATATTAAGTATCACTCGCGCGATGCCTCCTCTGCTGCTTACACAGCAACTCCTTGGGAGCTTACTGGTGACTTCACTCATACGCAGGAACACAACAACCCTCTAGGCTAGGGAGTTGTTATTTGGCTACGGTTTTCTGTGAGGTGGAGGTACTTCCCCAGACGGGCGGCCTGCTATGATGCGCCCTACCTCTCTTAACTAATAATAAATGAAATAAAGGGGGTTGACCCCGGCCGGCTCTCTCTGGCATTTCGGGGTTCCATCCAGTGAGTGGGGAGCCACCGCCTGACGAAAGTATTCAATTTCAATAGTCCAATAATTTCCAATACATTCGCAATAGTCCCAATACCCGCTGTGACCTGGTTCATGGGTAATATTGTCCCATTGATATCCCCTAGAGCAGGTCACGGCGGGTATACAACATTACGTCAAGCTTCTTAAGAACCTCTACGTGTTGGATCAAACTCCTCGCGCACGCATTTTAAATTACTAGAATAAATCCGTGATATAAGAAATAATGAAATATTAGCATGACTATTAAATGAAAAATGTACAGGATTAATAAATGAAATATTAACATAGCTAACAAAAAATAGCTGACTAATAAAAGTAATATTGATATGACAAATGAATGAAAATTGACATGACAAACAAATAAAATAATGATATGACTAATGACATCTTTGTGTGTACGTATACATTATTTTGAAATTACTCGATATCTCAAGCTTGTAGCACCTTTCAGCTTATATTTCAGGTTCTTTTATAGTTGAATGGAAGATACCCCTAATGAGATAAGTACGCCATTATACAGTACTAACCAAACTATGTACTTACGCATTGTAATGTAACTTACACATTGTAAACAACAACGACGAAGCCTATGAACTATTTGGGTAAAAATGGATAATTTTGTGTCTCTGCGATAACAAAACTCAGCTAACTACGTCGTTTACGACAATAGGTGGGATATTGAAATCGTTCACAACCATTTGAAGCCATAAAATCAAGATGTGTACATTCATATCGTGAGCACGTAAAAAGAGGAATATTGAAAGCGCATAGGAAAATTTGACTATGATTATACGAAAGATAAGTGCATATCATTTTTTTATATATGTATACTGTCAAATTCAAAGGTCTTTTAATAACTTATATGTCGTAAGTAAAAACACAAGTAATTAAAGTGTAAGTAAAGACATAGACTATGTTGTATATAAATACTCACGAGACGACACCAAGGTAAAATAAGGCGGTGTAGACTATTACTGGTAAATTCTAAGTAGATGGAGGATACATAAAGTGTCATGTAGGTGGTCTGTATCGTTTAACACAGTTTTGGTTGGATTTTCCATTTATTAATTTACCAAATTCAATAATTGAGAAAAAAAGCTATACTGAGACTAGCTAGTACAATAGCGAAGCTACACTATATTGAGACAGTTGTACTAATTTGCGATTCACTGTTATACGAATTGGTCTAGCGTCGTCGTCGTAGCTATCGTAGCGCTCGACACTAGCGCTTGACCCTAATCTGAGAAAGATCTGGTTTTTCTTCTGGGCTGGGGATGGCAGTCGCTCCATATAAAAATCATCATCTTCCCCAAATCCTCGGCAGCGGTAGCGGACCCCGATAATAATAATATAAGAACAATAAATAATAATAATATAGCCGTTTATTCCCAAATTAAATGACATTAAATTAACATAATATGATTATACAATACAAGCGATTTAATAAACTATACAGTTTATTTCATTATTTAACAGTTTTTGGGTACCGATCTTTGGATAAAGGCATCCTCCATCTGGCTCCATCTGGATCTGTTTTGGGCGAGTCTCGGCCAGGCAGGCCCCGCCACTTCGGCTATGTCGTTTCTCTAGCGTGCACATGGGCGCCCTCGAGGGCGGTTAGCGTCCCGTGACCGCCACCAGTGTAGCACCCGCTCGCTCCACCGCCCGTCAGATGTGTGAGCTACATGCCCGGCCCACCTCCACTTCAATTTACAAGCGAGCATTGCCGCGTCTTCTATTTTGGTCTTCTTTCTAATATCTTCATTTCTAAGTCGGTCTCCTAGTTTTACTCCCAACATACTTCTTTCAGTTGCCTGATGGAATACTTGTATTTTGTGAATAATACTTCCGGTCAACACCCATGTCTGGCACCCGTATAGTAGAGTAGGTAATATGGTTAAGCTCATGACGTATCACTTCAGGCGTAGGGGCATCTTCGTTTTAAATATGTGTTTCATTGCCCAGTATTTACTCCACGCAATTTTAATTATTCTCTCTACTTCCCTTTCAGTGCGACCTTCAAAGGATATGTTATGGTCGAGATATATAGAATTCGGGGCATAGCCTATGGTTTGAGATTGCATGACCGTAGGTGTCTGTACGCTGTTAGTCATAAGGCACGTCTTTTTAACGTTCATCTGCAGTCCACATTTTTTGCTCTCTTCTTCGAGTATTTTGAGCATTGAGTAGAGGTCTTCGTGACGAACGAAATTTTCATGAATGTTCGGTACTTGTTTTAGTTGAATTCTTACAAAGTTCTTTAAAAACCTTAAATTAAATATACCTTAAATATACCTCCACTTTTATTCATGCTGTTTAGCATGAGTTAATGCTAATAAATAACAGCTCTATTTTACATTGTCATAGACAGGCTTCACAATAACGGGAGCAAATTCATAAATTCTTTATCTTTAAGAAGTTTGGTAATCTATACTATCTATACTCTATACTAATATTATAAAGAGGTAAAGTTTGTGAGGTTATAGGGGGTAATCTCTGGATCTTCTAAACCGATTTTAAAAATTAATTTACCAATAGAAAGCCTCATTATTTGTGAGTATTATAGGCTATATATTAACCCGAAAAATGAAAAGACTTTTCGTGGTAGTCTATCTATCTATAACTTCACGCCAAATCCCTTGCGAGGTAGACAGGAAGAACTGAGCGCCACGTGACTCGATCTTTACATATCTCACTCGCTTCTTTAACATTCATTGCTCTTCTCATGCACACTCGCCGGTTTCTAGGGCTCCTGACATCACCTTCTTATAGAACACGACCAATTTGATCATGGTAGGTAAGTCTTGGCCTTCCCCGGCTCCTACATCCTTCCAATTTTGTATTGTATATCTGCTTCGTCATTTTTTCATCCTGCATTCTTTCTACATGTCCGAACCAACGGAGCATGCCTATTCTTATTTTAACACCGACGCTCTCTTTCAGACCAACTCTGTTTCTAACATCATCATTGCGAATACGGTCTACAAGCATTACGCTACAAATTTTGCGCAGCGCTCGCATTTCGACCGCGTTTATTCTACTTTCATGTTCTTTTTGCCATACACAGTTCTCGCTTCCATATGTTAGTGTTGGGACCAGCACTGCATTGTGTATAGCGAGTTGTGCCTTCTGGCTTAGGTTTTTACTGCCAAAAAGTTTTCCCAACGCTTCATGCACACTATTCCCAGCACTCACTCGTCTTTCCACATCTGGGGTGTACCTTCCATCCCTCCTGAAAGCGCATCCAAGATATACAAACTCATCCACTTGTTCCAACACTTCATCATCAACCATGTAATCCTTACATTAGTTCTGGATTCTTCTCTTTCAAATACCATTATCTTTGTTTTCTTCGCATTCAGTAGTAAGCCTTTCTCCATACATTCGCCTTTCATCGTTGTGACCAGTGTTTGCAGTTCAGATGGTGTATCTGCTAATAGCACGGCATCGTCTGCATACAGCAGACAGTTGACCACTAGGTCACCCATGCGCAATTCCACATTCGTTGCCCTTATTCTCTGCAGACAACTATCGAGATACAGGATAAACAGCCTAGCAGATAGCATGCAACCCTGTTTGACACCAATTTTGACATTAAACCACGGTGACATGCCACTATCTATCCGCACATATGCTGAGCAATCCTTGTAAGTGGACTGCATAGCACGGAGCAGTGAACCGTCAATCCCATATCTCGGCAATATGTCCTACAGTTCCTTTCGCACAACCCTATCAAATGCTTTTTCAAGATCTACAAAACCGCAGAAAACCTTCTGGTCTATAGCTATAGCCAGATGCTTCTCCATGATATTACGGAGCGAGAAAACTTGATCCGTACATCCCCTTCCATTTCGGAAACCTCCTTGTGCGTCCCACAGCATTTCATCGGATTTCAACCTCATTCTCCTTTCAATCACCTTTCCATATAATTTTGCTGCTAAGCTGATCAAACTGATGGCCTTATAGCTGGCGCAGTCCATGCGTGACCCCTTGCCTTTATACAAGGGCACGATGAATGCGCGTCTCCAGTCCATTGGGACCCTTCCAGTTCTCCAGCACAGATTGCTTAAGTACCATAAGGCGTCCCGGACGTAAGTGTCAACTAGTTTGATCATCTCAGCTGTGATCAGATCCCGCTGATTTTCCATTTTTCAAGCTTCGTAATGACCATTTTCATGGTAGTCGGATTTGTAAAGGAAGTCGGAGAAAAAACGGTCGAACGAAAACGTTTCTTATGAACGCTGCCTTAACGATGAGCGATATATGACTGAGTTCTAGAGAAAAGTTGTAGAGCTTAATAATGCCTACAAAAAAGTCAGCTCCAGCATATCTCTATTATATATAATCATAGTCTATCTTTTATATTAAAGTCACAGAAAGTAGTTTTTTATAAAAAATATTTAAATCGTTAGGTCATGTTTATTGGACATATCAATAATTATGAATTCTTATCAAAATAAGTAAATTTATCGTCTTGAGTGTTTAAAATAAAACAATGTATATTATTTGAACGAATGGTTAACACGTCAATCTACTTATTTAGAAATAAATTGCTTTTTCATCAAGGAAATTTTATTTAGATAAAATTCGTTTTTCTCTGTATGTTTTTTGGTTGCATAGTTTAAGAGATAATTTAAAATATCAAATACGTGAGACAATTTTATTAATGTTCGGCCAACGCGACGTCGCGTGATTGTGTAGCGTCGGTCGCTGTGTCCTTGCTCTGCGGACGTTGACGAAATTGAAATTTTCGAAACGTAATACGCACACACTTTCGACTTTTTTTTTCATCTTTATAGTTTTCATAATAAGTTATTTTCAGAACTTCTTTCTATTTTATTGTTTCCTTAAAAAGTTCTTTTCAGAACTACTTTCTGTCTTATTGTTTCCATGAAAAGTTCTATTTATTTTGTTTCTATTATTTAGTTTATTTTTTTTCCGAACTACTTACGGTTTTAGTTTTTCTTTAAAACGTTCTTATAAAAACTCTTCCTACATAACTATTTCCATCATATTTTCTAATTAGAACTACTGTTTGATTGTTCCAAATAATCGGATTGTTCTGAATAAATAACGTCTGTATGCCTAAAAGAAAAATCACAACTATCTACCCAGAGCGGCTATTGTACGCCGAATCGGAGAGATTTCCTCTGAGCATGCACAGCGTCTTGCGAGTGAAAGAAAATACAGGTCGCAAGCGCGTGCTAGAGAGTCTAGCACCGAAAGGTCTCAGCGTCTAGCTAACCATATACAGAATATGTCGGAAATACGTGATAGGGAGTCTAGCACCAAACATTCGCAGCGGCTTGCCAGCCAAAGAGCAATTACCTCTGCAAGACGTGCTAGGGAGACTAGCACCGAAACTTTGCAGAGGCTTACTGCTGTGGCACAGAGACAACGAACATCTAGAATACGCAACCGAAGTGCACCTTACAGTAATAGATCAGGTTTCAATTATGATCCCAACATCGATTATGCTAAGCAGAGCGCAGTAACAATTGGAACAATAAGTAAAACCTGTCGTTTTGGCAGTCAGAAAATAAGTCATAGCACTCAGTACTAACCGAACCACACTCATAATTTCATCACAAGTAAAGATGTTTACCGTCCAACGAAGTGGGCACGGGTCAGTTAGTTAGTATATAAAGAAAACTTGTTTACCCGCTTATCGTTTAGCGTTTCTCTTTCTTGTTCATATGTTCTGTCCTTACTTACCTACTAACTTTACCTAACTTTTAGTTAAATTAGGGATTTTTGAAATTAGAATTCTGTCTGAAGCCTGTCCTCATTTTCTTTCTTTAAATACATATTGTTAAGTATATAAGCATATGCCCCCGCCTAGTTGACGTAGCCTATGAACGCTTGCAATACAAGAAGTATTGCTTGCACGTTGCCACCCCTTCTGCTAGCAAAGCAACTCCTTAGAAGCTGACTGATAACTTCGATCACTGGCAAGAACACAACAACCCTCTAGGGAGTTTTTGTTCGTCTGCGGTTTTCTTGTGAAATGGAGGAAGTTCCTCAATCGGGCTGCTTTCATGTGCGCAACTTGCAACAACATTTTTTGCGCATTTGACAGCATCGTACGAAATGATCTTGGAGGTACTGTTAGTACACAATTGATGATGCTGCGCAGTCCACTTAGAAGCTAAGTCAACATTGGTGTCATGCAGGGTTAATCACTAGGCTGCTTATTCCATCATCATATCAACCCTTACGCATCCCAGTGCAGGGAAACGGGTCTCCCTTTAACCGAAAGTGTTTAGAGCATACTCCACCACGCTGTTCAAATGCGTATTGGCGGAGGCCAGTGTTTTCAAACCGCCCAAGGACCACTGACTTAGCTTAATGACTGTCATCTATCGACAACAGCCGGGACCGACGGCTTACCGTGCCCTCTGAAGCTAATTTGCGATATCAAATAGGTTTTCTGCGCCAATCCCCTTGGTTTTTTAGAAAATCTAGATAGCTAAACTCATCCATAGACAGGCTGCGGTGGCCGTTGCTTAACCTGCGTGTTCGGTTAGAATGACACGCGCAACACCGCCATCGAGCTCTCACATTTTTGTTTATTCCATATCTTGATAATTTTCCACAGAGAAACATATTATAACTTTTTTTGTGGGTAGCTGTCAAATTAACAACACGCGATTTTCTGTGCTCTTGAGTGATTTAATTGTTAAAAATAGATTACTTACATATTTATATACAATTACAACCTCAATGTGTTAAATATTGTTCTTGCATCTGCTGACACAATTTTCTGACACCTCTCACAACATGGACACCACTGTGAAGCTGAACAAAAATTTGGAAGAATTAACGTCACTATTTAGCACCAGAATGGATGAGTTTGAGCGAAATCTACAACACCAGTCATCAGCACTATCCCCTCCGACTATGAAAACACTCTCCGCAGACTTCTAATCATTTAAAACTTTTGTATGGAAGGCCATCTCGATGTTGAAGTCACAGGTTGAGCTGATGTCCTATGGGCTTAGATCGTCTTGAGGTCCATAACCGTAGAAAGGTTCTCCTGTTCCATGGTATACCGGAGGAAGAAAATGAAAATTTAACACATGTTCTTCATAACATATTGAGCAACCAACTTAAACTGCCAGTTGGTGATCGTAATTCCTTTGGAACATGGGGTAGTGCTTCGCCACTGGATGCTTGTCATCGGCTAGGTGGTAAGAGGGAACGAATTCGACCAGTGCTGGTTCGTTTTGGGAGTCATCATTTTCGGACCTCCGTATGGAATGCCAAAACGAAGCTGAAAGGCTCTCGAATTTCCGTCTCTGAGTTTCTGACGAAGTACAGGCAGGAGGTTTTCGTTGCGGCTAGGAAGTACTTTGGTGTAAAAAACTGTTGGTCGACGGATGGTAGTATAGTTGTTCTTTGTGAAAATTCAAGAACCAAGATTACATCGCTGGAAGATCTCCGTCAATTGCAGTCCCGCTATCCTTCCGGTGCACCGGAACAGGAAGATACCTCTCGGCGTGCGGGCGCAACGGGCAAGCAAACCAAAGCCAAGTAGAGGCTCCAACTTCATGGTATATCTTCATAACAGTGCTTATTTAAAATCTTTTAATGTTATTACTGCAGAATAATTGGAAATTGTAACATTCAGGCAGTTTTATAATATTCGTTTTCCTTTCTACCTTTTATTACAAACATTTTAAAAATATTCTAAACAGTGATAATCAATGACATGACATAGCAACTGACACTTGACAGACTTGGAACTCTTCTTCTTTGTATTTTCGTTGTGGCAATGGCCTGAAGATTAATTCTACCAATGTGATACATAATGTAATTTCGTATATCAGATGTTTAGTAGATTTTCTATTCAAGTTTGTTTATTTTTTTTATTATTATTTCCAGATTGGTTAAGAATCACGAGTATTATATATATGTCTGTAGTAGTAAGTGTGCTGTATATGTGTATAATATTAACCCTACTGAATGGAAAGGAAAACATTTTGTATTTGAAATAGCCATTGTGTCCCGTTTGCACATAAATTTATCAGTGGTGCGATTTCAATGTACTAGATATTTATTCATATTGTATTTATTAATATTGTATTTGTTATTATTTATTTCTATTTATTTATTTATTTTCAGCTGAATAATGTTCGATTTTAGTGAAAACATCAATGATAACTGCTTCATGTCGTGCTCCTCTGATGAGTATGATAGTGCTCTCAGTGATACTTCATCAACTTCCGAGTCTACTCTTGAAAGTAAATTACAATCTGCGTTTGAAAACAACTCTCGCTATCTCAATCTTGTGCACATAAATGCTCAGAGCATAATAGCTCATTACTCCGATTTTCTTGCATCCTTTAGTAGTGTTGCTGTCGACGGTATTTTAGTCTCCGAATCCTGGCTTAAGCCATCACTTCCTTCTACTATTTGCTCTCTTCCCGGCTTTCGTCTTTATCGTAATGATAGGACGGGTGCTGGTGGAGGCGGCGTATGTATTTATCTTCGCGATCATATCCCTTGTGCTGTAATCTCACATTCGCCTTCCGAATATACTGCTTCGCTTGAATATTTATTTCTGGAAGTCACTCTCCACCACACCAAAATTCTATTAGCAGTAGTATACAGCCCAAATGACAAAATTGATTACTTTCACACTTTTGAATCAACGTTGGAACACTTACTTCCTATGTACGACCATTTTATTCTAATGGGCGACCTTAACACCTGCCATTTAAAATCGGATTACAGGACCCACAAACTTAATGATTTAGTTTCTGGATTTGATTTACAACTTCTGCCCCTTTCTCCAACACATCACTTTCCTAACTGTAGACCTTCTCTCATTGACTTAATGTTAGTTTCCGACGTTGATTCAGTCATCAAACATGGACAACTCACAGCGCCTTTCTCATACCACGACTTAATTTTCCTATCATATAAGGTGCGTCCTCCAAAGAGAAAATCCAAAACTATTTCCCAGCGTAACCTTAGAAATTTGGATGTAGATCGTTTGAGAAGTGATTTTTGTAATGTTGATTGGTCCGACCTTTATTCTACCTCATGTATAGATCATAAAGTACATTTATTTAATTCAACGTTGACGTCGCTTTTTGATACTCATGCACCATTTAGATCAGTAAAAGTGAAGCACTTACCAGCACCATGGTTGTCTCCGTCTATTAAAGAGGTTATGGCTAAACGAGACAAGGCTAAGTCCAGAATTAAAAAATCTCCTACGGAAGTAAATCTTCTAAAATATAAAAAACTGCGTAATGTCTGTAATAGGATGTGTAGGGATGCAAAACGCCATTATATTCACTCCTCTATTGATAAAATGTCAACCTCGTACATTTGGAAATTTTTACGATCACTGGGTGTGGGTAAACCTCATGAAAATATCAATGATAATCTTGATCTTAACTCCCTAAATAAACATTTTTCAACTCCGCCAATCGTAGTTGATACGACGATAAAATTGTCCACTCTACATACACTTTCCCAACGTTCTTCACCCACAAGTGATTCATTCATTTTTCGCAATATCACGGAGGAAGAAGTTAGGAAAAGCATTGATTCTATTTCTACAAAAGCTGTGGGCAGCGATGGCTTGAGTCATGACATGCTAACACCTGTTATTGATCTTGTGGTTCCGGTGATTACACACATAATGAATTTTTCTCTCACTCACAACGTGTTCCCAACTGCTTGGAAAATGGCTCAAGTTATCCCCCTTCCTAAGACGTCTAATCCGTCGTCTTTTTCTCAATACCGGCCTATTTCTATACTTCCCTTACTTTCTAAGGTTCTCGAAAGTGCTGTCCATAAACAACTTCACACATATCTTTCTTGCAACAATCTTCTCAGCCCTTACCAATCAGGCTTTCGTCCCAACCACAGTACGGTCACTGCATTGCTCAATGTCACGGATGATGTACGTTACGCTACAACAAAAAACTTTCCTTGATTGTACTATTAGACTTTAGCAATGCATTTAATTCTGTCGATTTTGACATTCTCCTAGGTATACTTCGCTCGATTAACTTTTCTCCTCCTGTGATAGCATGGTTCGACTCCTATCTTCGTGGGCGCCGGCAATGCATCAAACTCGATGAAAGGTCATCAGAGTGGATTGATCTAGTTGCAGGTGTGCCACAAGGCGGTATCTTGTCTCCACTCTTATTTTCTATTTTTATAAATGAAATATCCCAAATCCTCACTTCTTCCTACCACCTATATGCGGACGATTTACAGATTTATAGTAATTTCTCAATTTCTGAAGCCCATGAAACTATTAAGATTATAAACCATCAACTATGTGCTATCCAGGGATGGGCTGAAAACCATGGTCTTCTAGTTAATCCATTAAAGTCTCAGGCTATAGTCGTAGGTAGTAATCAGTTACGTAGTAGGCTCAATTTTAATGACTTGCCTAAAGTTTACTACAATGGTCTGCAGATTCCCTTTGTAGACAAAACGAAAAACCTTGGACTTATCATTGATGGAACACTATCCTGGACTGCGCATATAAATGACATCAGTAAGCGCATGCATTATACATTTCACTCTCTCAAGCGACTTCAAAATTTTTTGCCCTTTAAAACTAAAGTTATGTTGGCTCAATCTCTCTTACTTCCCATTCTCGACTACGCTGACATCTGCTACTTGGATGCAACAGAGGAACTACTCAACAAGCTGGAAAGATTGCAGAATCTAGCTATACGTTTTATATTCGGTCTTCGTAAGTACGACCATGTATCGGAGTTTCGTGAACAGTTGAAGTGGCTCCCTATTCGATTTCGCAGAAATATGCACATACTATCCCTCCTTTTCAAACTAATTACCAATCCCAATTCCCCTCAATATCTCTGTTCTCGTTTTCCACTCCTTCCACAGCCAAATCGATCACAACGTTCCTGCCATATAAAAACAAAGACTTCCCCTTAGCCAACACGAAATTCTTCTTCAATTTGTTCACCGTCCGCGCTGCCCTACTCTGGAATAAACTACCACTGCAGATACGAGATGTTCATACTGTGTCCACTTTCAAGAAAAAATTGAAGGAGTATTATCTGAAGACACTATTTTCTAGTGAAAGATAATATATATAATGTGGTTATATTGATGTATATTTGTATATATATAGGTCTGTGTATATGTGTATATATGTATGTGTATGTATGCGTGTATATGTATGTATATATTATATGTATTTTTACAGAAGTAGTTTAACTGTATCATAGTGTAACTGTTTTTATTGATGCTTGTTGGCACATATATTTTGTTTACGGCCCTATACAATGTTTTCACATTCATTGGGGTTGGCTGGAAGAAATCTCTTAAAGAGATAAGCTCACCTTTGTACACAAAACTTAGAACAAAGAATATTTTGTATATTTATGTGCAATAAAGAATAATAAATAATAAAATAATTGCGTATGGGGAACATAAAATAACTTGAGCATGGCAGAGAGAGCATTGCGATGCGACTGCGCGAATGTGGGTAGATATAGAGGCAGAAGTAGATCAATTATCATCTACTCGTATCATGACCTAGGCAACCTTAAATTTTAACCGAGTTCCCAAAAGAAAGACACTCTATGTTAGGCTATATGTGTTTATTTTTATCGCCAGTATAGGTAAAAGTTTAACGGATTTGTATTATTCAAACGTTTTTCTGTTCAGGCAGATACGAATTCGGTCCCATTTTGATTTAGTCAATATCTGATGATTAATTATGGAATATAAATGAAAACCGACTTTATTGGAATCTTTGTTTTGTTTACGATACGAATTTGATTTTTCACACATTTGTAGATTTTCGACGATATTTAACCAACAACAATAAATACGAAGATTCAATGTTCGTTACTATGATTTTCTTATGTAAGTTCAGCAATATTGTCTTCTACAGTGGATTTTACAGGGTCGGCAACGCAAGAGTGGCACCCCTGGTGTTGCAAATGCCCATAGGCTACGGTAACTGCTTACCATCAGGCAGGCCGTATGTTTGATTGCCACCTTAGTGGTATAAAAAGAAATTGAAAATTTATTTTATTTTAGGACGGGTATAAACCTTCTATAGTAGTTCTGAAAATGGAAAATCAACCAAAAATCTACACAGGGTAGTATTGAACAGTGTAGTATAGCACAAGGTATCTGTGTCTGGGAGTTATCATTGCATGCTGGTGAGCTGAAGATGACACCTACAGCGCTTATAAACTTTTTATTTTTCTTTTAGGAGTATAGGCCTTTAATGATCTCATGTATTTTTGGAGAATATTTGATGTACATATGACGAAATTTTGATGATAAACTAAAAAGTTTTGAAATAAAACCTTTTAAGCCAACTTTATACATTATATGGATTCAGCTAATTGAAGCATATTTACATAGTTGCTTTATGGCGGTAACTTTATTGGCGATGTAAGCTATGTTTGTATGTGTATAATTATATTACAAAATTTTTAGTCTATTTTAGCGATAAAATAACCGCATGAAACCTATATATATATATATATATATATATATATACATATATATATATATATATATATATGGGTTTCATGCGGTTGTATATTCATATACATATATATAGATATATATCTATCTCCATCTCTTATAATTTATTTTCCTCATAAATTGTACCTTGTGCAATGCACGTCGTGATCACGACAGACAGTTTATCGAACAAATAAAACGATAATATATAGATAAAAAAAAAAGAAAAATCAGGAATATTCATGCTCAGCGTGATTAATAAAAAGATCATAATAATATTTAATGTATTTTATCCATATATAAACCACATGCCAGTTACAGATGAAGTAATTTGAACTTGGAGTAATACGAAAATGGCAATCCACATTAGATTCCTCAGCATTGCTGTACTTATAACAACTCAAGCAGTTGGAATACATGCTGACAGTAAGCGCAAATTCCATTATTTACTTAAAAAAAAATACGGTGGCACTTTAATCACCATGTGTATGATAGAAGGTATATAGGAAAGTATTATTAGCAACAGTTATTACTTTGAAACTTTACTAAAAAAAATTAAGTAGCTTAACAAATGTTTCCATCAGATGACACTCTGTACAAATGGAGAGATAAATCTAGTAAAAATCAAGGAATATATATTTTGTAAAGACACATTATGTTAATTATTGTTCTACAATAAGCTACAACACCACATCAGATGAGCCGTATGCTCGTATGCTTCGCTGTATAATAAAATAAGTTGTAACTATCATTTTGTTTCAAGGGTGTTTAAAATAATCAATTAACTAGTCTGACCATAAATACATAGAAACTTTTTTTTTTTCAACTCTTTAAATATTTTGAATTTGAATCATGTCTTTCGATTTCCCGTCGTTTTACATATTTTTTGGTGTTTATTATTATATTACGATATAGAATGGGGAGTTAAAGAAAATAGGATTATTGCCTTGCAGAAAGTGTGTATAGAGCCAACGGTCATATCTAAAACACTGCAAAAGCTATTAGCCGTTTGTTCGTCTATCGATAGACGTACTAACACTTCCTCTGTTGAAGACCACAAAAGAACGACCGCGTGCTGTTAGAACTATAAAGGCTAGTCACTCAAGCTCACTCAATACTCCTATCACATTCCACGTGCCTATGCAGCACTCGGCTCTTCTCAATCCGCCGGAATTAGCGCTGGGTGGTGGGTGGTGGCCCCCACCGCCGCATGCACCTGTGTTCACACTGACGGGGGCGGATCGATGCGCGTCGCCTCTGGAGGACACCCTAACTCGCACATGGGTTCGTTTTCGGGCCAGCAATGCAATCTAATTGATTGGCAGGGGTCCCGAGCGAGCACGCTTCTTACACATGACTTCCTGTTAATGCTGTTAAAGCCAGAATTCCCAGATACCACATTAGAAAACAAAAATCTTATTGCGAGGAATGAAGATTCCCGCTAGGATTCTGTCGCGGATAATAAAACAAGACCTGAAGTTTGGCGCTTATGGTCGATGTGATGTGTTCTGAAGAATTGTTCGAAATGATGCTGACAGCTACTTTTTATAACCGCACCGCTCGCCGACGACGGGGAGTTCACCCTTACACTCTGGAACGACCATTGCGGTACTCGGTAGTACGAGAACTTTTCTTCCGGGAACTCTCAAGTTGTAGAATGAGCTCCCAGCCGAGGTTTTTCCAAGTGACTACAGCATAAAATTCTTCAAGTAATGCGTGAAGAGGTTTTTAGAGGGTCGGCAACGCATGAGTGACGCCGCTGGTATTGCAAATGTCCATAAGCTACGGTGACTGTTTACCATCAGGCAGACCGTATGCTTGATTGCTACCTTAGTGGTATAGACAAAAAAAGATGTACAGGACATGCCTTAAATCAATCCTTACAGTTGAATAGAGGGGATGGATCAAAACGCCTTTTGTCCCGATACGCAGGTGAAAGGCACAAAAATATCGTCTTTACTGATAAAATAAAATTCATCGATTGTAGAGCACTACATGACTAATTATAGATATTACAGACATTAAAAACATGATAATTTAACCTACAGGGTTTGATACAACATACAACTTCATGAGTATGAAATGCAAATCATTTGTCAATCATGAACTCACGCAGTGGACAATGGTTATCTCTATCTCGATCAAACTCACATGTGCTTCATGATTCCCCTGACGACGCAGTTTTGACCCCAATTGCAAGAAAAGCTCATTAAACTTTGCTTAAGATCTGTTTAGTAATAGTTATACTAATGTACGGTTGATTATGCTCTTTTGGTCTATCTCAATCAGTCGTAGTCGAATTATCCATGCCCTATTCATGTACGTTCCGTCACACAATCATTCAATAATATTTAGTGTCGGCAACGTAACAGTGACACCCCTGGTGTTGCAAATGTAAATTTTAAACATACGGCAACGCCTGATGGTAAGCAGTTACCGTAGACTATAAACACCTGCAAAATATGATCCTAGATGTTTATTTAGTATTACTAGTACTTACCTTATTATTAGTACTTACCTGTCATGACAGGCGCTAATTTTATAGCTCCTTTTCAATATTATTTCCGTATCTTGTCAGTTAACGTTAGTGCACGTATCCTAAATCATACCCGCGCTATTTATCTACATTACACTAGCTTTTATCCGCGTTTCCGTTTATATGAATTTATGAAAAGAAATATCTAAAGATTAAATGTTGTTCTATCTTCAAAAATGAAAAAGCTGAATTAAAATACTTAGGAATTAGAACGTTCCACAAACTGTTGATACTAATTCATAGTGTCGTGTATTTTTTACTAAATGATTTAAAAAATTTTAGTGTAATACAAATAATTGAATTAACAAATTGATATGTGAATTTGGAATATCATGTTAAAATTAAGGGTCGGCACGCGTGAGTGTCCATAGGCTACGGTGACTGTTTACAACCAAGTAGGCCGTATACTTGTCTGCCATATTAGTGGTATAAAGTACCTATTCTATTGTATATCCATAGTCTATGTTAATTTACGTTTTCCTTTTTTTGCAGATTTCTTTCCGGGTAACGCAAATATTTCCCCATACTAGAATTATAATAGATTTTACGGTATTTTATGTACAATAGCAAGCAATATGTATGACATTATGTACGTAGTGACATCATCTTATTGTTCTAGAAATTTGAGACTTCGGAACAAAAAACCTTGTCACGTAGTTTTAGCAGTCCTCTCTTGATGTTAACCTAACACTATCTAAAGAATGCTAAACGCGGCGAAACAGCAGCTATCCTATCCCTTCCCTCCCCTCGGACACGACTCAACTCCCGGACTTGACACACACACCACACATCGACACACAAACACCACAGTCTGACACAACGACACAAACATCACTCAATGACACTTTCAACCTTCTAACATGCGGAGAAGACGGACGACCAGGACTACGCCTAAGAGGAGTCGCCTTATATATGGACGACAATGCGGAGAGAATAGGTTTTGCCTTCTGCAATGCCATGGCGAAGAATACGGTAACGATCTCGCCGGGACTCGGAGTCCTACTAAACGGAAGCACTCGCAAGACCACCATGCGGCGCAAAATGTTCAACGAATTACCAAAGGTGACAATCGGAAACCAGACGTGCAGAATAGTGCGAAAGAACAACAAAACTGTCGCGTTGTTCTGCACGGACGACGAAGTCACCGAGTTCGAACAGATGTGCGCAGTGCTGAAGTACATGGGGCAAAGAGCCGAACCTGCGAAGATCATCAGTATTGACGCCATGGTCGTGGGATACCTCAGTGGGAGAACCAAGGACTACGAAGGAGCTCTCCTGGCCTCGCAGCATCACGAAATCGTGGTATACGAGGACAGAGGACAAAACCTAAGTTTCCTTAAGGCCCAATCCCGGGACCCAGGCGCCAAACTGATTCCCACGGACTGCTGGGATCACCCGATTGTTAACCCCCACGTCAGTGGGTCGGAACGCCTTCAACAACGGGTGATGCAGGAAAGATGTCTGGCAGAACAGAAGCGCAAGGAACCTAGCCATATACTCTCCACCATATTGGCGACCCTCAATGGGAGTGTCCAGTCGGTGGCCCAACCCTCCGCAAGAAAAAAAAGAGCAGCGGAAAGGGCCCTGTCCTTGGAAGCGGCGGTCGAAAAGTTCACACAGACGCCTCCCCGCCACGGATCGGAACCCCCCACTGGCCCCCGCACAAGAGCAGACATGGGACAAGTGACCCCCCCCAAACTCAGACCGGCAAGGGAGCCGCAAGACCACATGGTAAACGCCTTCATCGAGTTCGTGGCAGTCACCAGAGCAACGCGGAAAGTAAACATGGATACCTGCAACTCCATCTTGCAGACTTATCACCGCGGCTCGCAGGAACTGCTACGGATAAAATTGGGCGAAGCTGAGGCAGCTATTTACGACAGCGACAGGAACCTAGTAATACTGGGTAACATGTCGGGGTCGTACATGGCAGCATACAGCGTAACCGGCGGTTTTGTGCCCCTGGACGAGAAGAGCGAGGAAGGGAGGATCACCTTTAAAACACCGACCGAAGACCCGGTAGTGGTGGTAGCCAAGTGCACAAAGGTAATGCTGGACGACAGGATCCTCGATATGGCAGAAGCCATAGCGGGGGACCTGTTCAAAGGCGGAAGCCCGAAGCATTGGGTGAGACCCACTATCACATGGGTTAACGGAGTCCCCGGTTGCGGGAAATCCACGTGGGTGGTGTCACAAGCCGACCTGGCTGGAGACATCATAGTGACAACGACAACTGAGGCCGCCACCGATCTCAGGGAAAAACTGGAAACGCGCTTTGGTGACCTAGCCAAAAAGAGAGTGCGGACTATGGCATCCCTACTAGTAAATGGACTACATAAGGGCGAATCGTGTACACGCCTAATGGTGGACGAAGCCCTTATGAACCATTTCGGATCCATAGTCATGGCAATACAACTAGCCAGAGCCAGTGAAGCCCTGCTGATCGGAGACGACAACCAGCTTCCCTACATCGACAGGAACAATCTGTTCAACACCTTATATAACAGACCCAACCTTGTGACGTCAATCTCCCAAAATCTCCTTTGTACGTACAGGAATCCACAGGACGTAGCGTATGCTCTAAGAGAAATCTACAGTGGCATATACTCGGCCAAGACTAGCGCTAAATCCCTATCGCTGAAGCGGTTCACAGGGGAGCGGATCCCGAAACAGGACAACACGCTTTACCTTGTCCACACCCAGGCTGAGAAGGCACTCCTTATCAGCCAGGGCTACGGAGCGAATTCGGGTTCCCGCACCCTAACCATACATGAAGCACAGGGACTAACGTGCGAGTCAGTGATTATTGTGCGTACAACTTCCAAAAGATCCCATCTCCTCCAAAGTGTCCCCCATGCCGTTGTCGCGGTCTCTAGACACACGGACAGCTGTGTATACCACACAGACTGTACTGACAACGACGCGACAGCTCGGTTTATCCAGCGAGCCGAGACCGCGACAACGGAACACATCAGGGACTATAACCTTAAGATGGCGATGAGGGCGAGAGACGAGAAGGTCATCAGAAAGTTGACTGAAAGCTCCGAGGACCCGGCGAGCGGTCCCTCCTCCTCCTCCTCCCAAACCAGCAGACAGAGAGAGGGGAAGGGCGTCATGGCAAGGCTCCGGGATGCCATCTCCCTTCGTTTCCGGAAAAACTGAACGAAGCAGAGACAGGGATGAGAGATGCGAGCAGTCATGCTCACTAAAATGTCTAGACGAGCGGCGGCGTTGGGGGGCGGGTCATCGAGTTCCCTACAATATGGTTGAGCACGGTGATGGCTGCCCTCTGCGTCAACTCGTGAACGGGTGCCGCTCGGGGGGACTGGTCTGCCCGCGTCTCTCGTCCCACTTTCTGCCTATAACAAAAACTATTGACCATGCAAAAAAAAAAAAAAAAAAAATTCCCTGACTTGTCGAAAATGATATTAATAGCATGTATTGACCAATATATTTAAGCTATTGTAATCGCACTTGCGGAGCGATAAATAATATAGTGACTAACAACCTGACAAACAACCTCTCAAACAAACAATGGCACGGGCCAAAGAGCCTGTGGATAGATTTTACTAATAAAAAAAAAAAAAAAAAAAAAAAAAAAAAAAAAAAAGAATGCTAAAAAATCTGAAACTGCAAGGACTATATGGTGGGTGTATTAACACTTCCCAATTAAGCTCTCTCAATATTTGCTGACTGGCTAAATATGTGTCTGGCGTTGTCATGATGAAAAACCACATCCTTCCTATTGATCAATTCCGACCGATTGTTCTCTATTTCTTGCTTGAGTCTCATCAACTGTTGGCAGTAGAAACCCGGATCAATTGTTTTGCCCGGCGGTAAAAGCTCATAATGAACAATACCCTTCCAATTCCATTATACACACAGCTTTACATTATTGCGAGTTAATGCGGGTTTTACAATAGACTGTGGAGCTTCACTGCCTTTTGACCATAATAATTTTATTGCGTATTCTTGTCGTAGGTAATCCACTTATAATCACCTGTAAGTAAACTTTTCAAAAATGGTTTAGGTTTTAACACTTTTCAATAGAGAATCTCAACTGAGTACACGATTCATTAGGTTTCTTTCGGAGCTCACGTGGCAACAATTTTTCTAGCTTTTGTATATCCTAACTTTGTGTTACTCTGCGGTAAGTCCATAAACGTTACAAATTTTTACGACTTGTGCCGCATTTTTTCCTTTTTTACAATAAATTTTAAAAATGTATTTAATATCTTCCATAGATTTAATAATTTTGACGGCTTTTACCTTTTTTTTACAAGCAAAGAGCTTTTACTGCTGTTTTTTACTTTACAATTTTTTCCCTGGTTTATAACTAGTCTGGTCATAAAAACTGTTACATAGAAATTTTTCTTTTTTTTCCAAATTTTTAATTAATATTTGGAATGGGGTGTTAAAGAAAATATGATTGCAGGGATTGCCTTGCACAAAGTAGGTATAAGCCGCCGGTCATATTCAAGATACTTCAAACGCTTGGTATCAGCAGCATATTCGTCCTATCGACAGATATACCAACACTTCCTCTGTTGAAGACCACAAAATATCGGGCGACCGCGTGCTGTTAGAACAACAAAGGCTGTTAATGCTGTTAAAAAAATCCCCGATACCACGTTAGAAAACCAAAAAATTTCGTAAGAAATGAAGATTTCCGCTATGACTATTGCGTATTATAAAACAAGACCTGACGCTTGACGCTTATAGTCGATATATAGGACACGCCCTAAATTATTCCCTACAGTTAAAGATATTGGACCGATCAAAACGCCTTCTGTACCGATTCGCAGCTGAAAGGTACAGAAATATCCTCTTTACTGATGAAATAATGTTTAAGAGAGGTAGGGCGCATCAAAGCTGCCCATCTGGTGAAGTATCTCCACCTCACAGAAAACCGCAGTCAAATAACAACTCCCTAGAAGGTTGTTGTGTTCCTGCGTGTAAGTGAGGTCACCAGTAAGCTCCTAAGGAGTTGCTGTGTAAGCAGCAGAGGAGGCATCGCACGAGTGATACTTCATTTATTACAAGCGTTATTAGGCTACGGTAACTGCTTTACATCAGGTGAGCCGTATGCTTGATTGCCTCCCAACGTTGTATAAAAAAAAATACGTTTGAAGAGCACTAAAACTAGCAAAATGATAAAGTGTACGCACACAGTGCTAAATAAGCCGCCCAAGTGGTCGGAAAGGTACAACGTGGTCATCATCCTGTGTCTGTAATGGTTTGGTGCGCTGTGTCTTATTAAGTAGTCACAAACTTTAATTTTTGTGAAAAAGGAGTCAAGACTTCAGCCAAAGTGTATCAAGTGACTGTCTTGGATAGTGTTGTAAAACCTCTCAGCCATACACTTTTTAAAAATGTACTTAGGCAGGACTCACAAACTAGGAGGCACAAACTACCCAAGCCTGGTTCGAAACCAACTAAACTACCTCCGGACTTCACATTACATAACATTGTTCTCTCTATCTCTTATATTCTAGCTTTAAAGATGATAGATAATAGTTACAACTCAAATATAATACGGGTATAATATAAGAAATGAAATATTTATAAATACTAAAGATATTTGCGTAATTACGTAACAAACATGTTAATATCCCACAGATTTTGACAGCTTCACGGGTATGTAATGTAATAATTCATTATTTGTCTATACTACTCCAGATTCATTTGGGGCAGTGGATAATGGTTTTGAAAACTATCTCGATTGCCAGTCATCCGTGGGATCATGAGCACATGTGAGGTTTTCACATGTACTCATGATCGTACTGACGACACAGCTATGATCGCAATTGCACAAAATGTTCATTACACTTTGCTTGAGAGCTAGTTAGTAGTTTTTAAATTTTAGGAGATTCAGAAGTTCTTTTTTTAAGGAGCAAGAGTTCTCAAAATATGTTATTATCCGACAGATTTTGACAGCTTCATGGGTATGTATTGTAATAATTCATTATTTGTCTATACTACTCCTGATTCATTTGGGGCAGTGGATAATGGTTTTGAAAACTATCTCGATTGCCAGTCATCCGTGGGATCATGAGTACATGTGAGGTTTTCACATGTACTCATGATCGTACTGACGACACAGCTATGATCGCAATTGCAGAAAATGTTCATTACACTTTGCTTGAGAGCTAGGCCAAATTGGGGATACAGCGGACATACAGCTGCATACGGCGGTGGGCGACCGGGACGATCATATGCCAGTGCCGGTGTAGGTGTCGTACTCTCCTCTCGCTTAGCCACTGGTGTAAGAAATTACTGTGTGGTAGGCCCGAGATTTCTCTGGGTTCATATTAAACTGGGCATCACGCGAGTATTTCTGGTTGTAGCATATGCTCCCGTAAGCTCAGCGTGTGCTCAAGAACTAGAGAAGTTTTGAGAGTCTGTGAGGAATGTTCCGGACGGAAAGAATGCAGGATGAATGAATGACGAAGCAGATATACATTGGAAGAGATATAAATTGGAAGGATGTAGAATCCGAGGAAAGCCAAGACTTACCTACCATGACCAAATTGGTCGTGTTCTATCAGAAACCGGCTAGCGTGCTTGAGAAGAGCAATGAATGTTAAAGAAGCGAGTGAGTTATATAAGGATTGTGTGACGTGGCACTCGGTTCTCTCTGCCTACCCCGCAAGGGATTTGCCGTGAAGTTATAGGTAGATAGACTAAGTACATAGCAATAGCTAGAGATAAGTCTTCATACTGTAATTTTAAAATATTAAGTTGTTGTAAGATTTTATATAAACATTTATTTATATGTGAAACTGTAGACATCCTCTCACACACTTATAGTTAAGGCTATAAATTCTGTACCAGTAATATGCAACACGAAATTTTTCCAAGTCCAAGTCCAATAACAAATAGTTGTATGTAATTAGCAAAAGGTCGAAGTTGTCTATAGATTGTCATAGTTCTAATATTACTGAAATTAATATTTTCGGATCCGGCATATTAAGCCTCCCTGTTAATTGTATAGCCTATTTTAAAGATTTGCCTTAATTCCTAAGCAGACTAAAATGATTGAAGTACATACAGCCTGTTATTTTAATTATGATATAATAAATGATACTTGTTGCAATTTCGAAAAATTCCAAACAATTAAACAAAAGTTTCCAATTTAGAATTTGCGGAACTCTAGACTCTCTCTTAACAGAACATAAGAAGGCGACCAATGACATAATAAAACTTAGACTCTGTAAGCTCGAGACCACATTTATACATAGATAGCGAATACCATTCATATACCGCAATAATTATATCAATAATTGTCTTAATGATAATTCTATTCCTTGTATACAAATATTCTAAGCTCAGCATGTGTCACCGTCTTAATAAAAGACGATTCAAAAACGAGACAAATGTTCAAGAGGTAACAGAGCTATCAGAAGTTGTTTATGAATCTCCCAAACCTCCAGCACCTAAATTCCGAACATCCTTGCACATCCTTCACCCTTCAGGTGGAAGTTTAGTCTCAACCAGGGGTGTTACGAATATTCGCATCCGCATCCGTAAATGCAGAATATTCGCATTAATTCAGACATCTGCATCCGCATTCACATCCGCATCAATCAATGCGGAGTTTTTACGGATGCAGATTCACATCAACAAGTAACTACATGTAAAGAAAGTGGGCGGAGCCAGAGTGGCACGTGCATCGCGTTTGTTTTGGCAATTGCTAACTTCATTCGGTAACTGACGAATAGGAAGGCGCACATTGGTAACAAGATCCTACAGGTTTTGTTTGTTGTGTTTTTCTCATTGTCAATAAATTATAGTTACAGTGAGTGTTTACTGTGTACTTCATAGCTTTTTGCGTGTTTAATGAGTATTTTGATATAAACATTGAAGTGAAATGTCGCCACCAATAAAAAGCAGTATCTGGACTTATTTTACAATAGACAAAAATGATCCGGAGAATTCGGAGTGTAAGATATGTAATAAATGTTACTCGCGGAAGGGACGCACTACTACTTCTTTGAAAAATCATCTGAAATCAATACACCCGGAGGAGTTTTGTTTATTCCAAAGTGCAAATAAAGAAAAGGAATTGAAGAAAAAAAAAATGAAGCAGGTATGTAGTTATGTATCGAAAATATCGGATTTACAATCATGTTTTACAAACTTACTCGTAGTTAAGGTTAGATAAATTAATTTAATTTCATTAATAATTGACTGTTTTCATTTCAAATCATGATAATTATACTTGGTGCTAAAAGGGCCAATTTCTATAATCCTTCCTTAAGTACTATTGTAGTGTGACTAAAATATATTGTTGTTATTGGTCACATGATTTTATGTTACTTTCTATATTAAATTAAAATAAAAAATGGTATTAGGGAAAATATTCACTTCTTAAGCTTTTTTAGCACTAACAAGAATCCAAAGTTAGTTCCAAATTATGATTAAAATTAAATGCTTATATTTATATATAATTATGTTGTATTTTTTATAGGTACAATTGTGACTCCGTTGCAACAAGCTAAGAAACAGCTTTCGTTAGAGGAAGTACTACAAAAAGAAAAGAAGTGGGATACTAACAATCCTAATTCAAAAAAGATTGACAAACTCATTGGCGAAATGATAGCGCTTGAAAATTTACCTTTTAACTTTGTGGAGGGACTTGGATTTCGTCGTCTCATACAAGAGTTAGCACCGAAATATAATTTTAGAGGACGAAATTTTTTTACTGATTTCGTGTGCAATGAGCTATACATAAAACTTGCTAGAAAAGTTAAAGAACTAATTGAAGAATATGATTACATGTCGTTCACTACTGATATTTGGACAGATCCCAGCTCAGGTGTTTCTTTGCTTAGCCTAACTTGCCACGGAGTATCAGAAAACTTTGAACGATCGTCAATTGTGTTAAAATGCGAGACTTTTGATGACCGTCATACTGGTGATATCATTGCAGAAAAATTTAACACAATGCTTGCTGAATGGAATATTTCAAATGAAAAAGTGCATTGCATGATACGAGATGAAAGCTCTAACATGAAAAGAGGAATGCGATTAGCATTGCTAAATGATTTAGATTGTACCGTTCATAAGTTGCAAATTGTTATTCGGCATGGTTTACGATCGCAGGAAAGCATAGAAGACGTCAAACAAAAATGTAAGAAAATTACTACTCATTTTAACCATTCAACCATTGCTCAAAAGCAACTTGAAAAAATTCAGGACAGACTTAATCAACCGCATCACCGCGCAGTATTCCAGGATTGTGTGACGCGCTGGAACAGCACGTTCTATATGTTTGAGCGTTTTTTGAAGATAAAAGATTCATTAAGTCTTTATGCCAATGACAATAACATTGAATCAATTTTGCCTGAAGAGTGGAAAATAATAGAATGCTGTCTTGAAGTATTGAAACCGTTTGAGGAAGCCACTCGTGAAATGAGCAGCTCTCAGGCACTCATATCATCTGTGATTCCTATCATACAAATGCTTTTGAAAAAACTTGACGACTATTTAACAAAACCACGAGAAAGTGATGCTATTCGGTTGGCAGTCTCTAATCTGAAATCACAATTTTCAGCGAAATTTTCTTCTTTGGAAGATAACAACTTATATGGAATTTCCACATATTTAGATCCTCGCTATAAGCATAAATTTTTCAAACCAGTCACCGAAGAAAAAATAAAAGATGAAATAATAAAGATGGTAAATGACCCTGTCGTTACTGATTCTCCTATGTCGCCGGCAGAAAAAAACAAAAGAATGAGAATGGGAGATTCCCTCGATCCTGAACCAGGAACGTCCAGTACGGGTGAGAAGACTTCCTTAAAAAGCGATCTTGCCATGTTGTTAGATTCATCGAGCGAAGATGAAGGTAAAGGAGAACCGGACAACAGTAGCCCCGATGCTCCTCTCCGCAAAGAATTAGTTATTTATCGTAACAAAAAAAGACTGGATTTAGATGGAAATCCACTTAATTGGTGGAAAGTTAACCGTTGTGAATTTCAAATTCTCTCCAAATTAGCATGCAGATATTTATCACCTCCACCAGCCAGTGTTCCCAGCGAGCAACTATTTAGTGGAGCTGGGTTAATATATAATCCACTAAGAAACAAGTTGGAAGCTGAGAAGGCTGCAATATTGCTATTTATTAAATATAATTCACCAATTTTTAAGTTTAATTATTAAACAAAGATTATTGATTATGAAACTCGAAGCTTAAAATTCTGTTGTGTCATAAGTAAAACTAAAAACTTGTGTATTTTTGTTCTTAAATAAATAAAAAGTTAAAATTAAATTGATTTTCAGTTATTTATGCACTTAAAATTTAAATAATTATCCTTTTAAAATCCCAAAATCCGCATCCGCATCAAATCCGCATCCGCGGATGTGAACTTCTAATAATCCGCATCTGCATCCGCGGATATCTAAAATTTTTGCATCCGTAACAACCCTGGTCTCAACCCCGGGGGCTGTTGTATATACACCCTGTATACAATATGCCTGACTATGCTAGATAAACCTCGTCAGCATTAAAACATCCATAGAGGTACAGCTCAGCTCAATCTCAACATTCAAAGCGGTAACACTTGCCACAAATTATTACTATTTTTCTTTTATTGTAACCTGTGAATTTTCTAATAAAAGGTGGTATCATAAAAAACTTTTTTTTTTAAATCTCTGAATTCGAAATCCGTAAAACAGTGCGATCTCGCCGGGTAGTATATACAGACTGCGTGTGGCCGCGCGACTCGTAACGTAAACGTAGGCTTACCTACATATATTATTTATTTATGTACCTTATAAAATAAACATTATACTAAATGAGCTCGTCGCTAACAGACAGCCAACTGACAGATAATCCGTCAGATTGTGCGTCAAGTGGTTTGTCCAGTTCAGATCAAAAGACATAACTTGAGGTGGTTCGGTGAGACTTTTTTGTTCGAGAATATTAAGTTCGAGTGCGTTCAAATATTTTTAACCAGCGAGGAATAATATATAAACTTTAACCGCCGTAATTCGAGAACATAAATGACATATTCGCCGAACTTTTAAGATTAGAAAATATGCTAGCTTTCATTAGGGCTTCGACTACCCATCATTCCATGACCCAAATTGGAGTGTTAGGTCACATGATAGAAAGGTTGAAAGCAATATATAGTCATGAACATATACTGAATCTCGAGCTAAGGGAATACTTCGAGCTAATTAAACTCGGATATTATTATTCGAGGGATCAAATAGTTATCACCTTTAAAATACCTATATTTTCTCCTGATAGTTATGACCTCTACAAATTGTCTATAGCTCCAAATAAATTTAAGCAGGCTCTTATTCCTCCTCATTCTTTAATAGGAACTAACAGCAAAGGTTATGTGTACATAGAGGCAGAATGCCCGAAGCTCGACAACTGGTACCTCTGCGATGGGAAAATGGATCATCACCTTCGTCAGCAGCCTGATTGCACGAATATTCTTATCATGACACAATCTGTTGATAACATCTGTGAACCAGCCACAGTGACACTATCAAGGATGGCGATGGAAGAACTAGACGAAAAACACTACGTCGTATCTTTCCCTAACGCTACAAGAATACATACGTCATGTGGTAAGGAAGATTACGTCATACTTAATGGAACCTATTTAGCCACAGTGCCTGCAAACTGTTTCCTGTATACGTCAGAATTCGTTATCACTAGCACTAACGATCATATAGAAGGATAACCTTTAAGAATAGCGAACCTGGCTATCTCAGAAACTCGCCGAGATACGAGATTTCATGTAAGCCTTAACTCAGTACATCTTGGACAATTAGACGAAACTCAACACAAGATAATGATGCAGCCAAATCTCCAAACAGAGCAAATTCCGTCTCAATATCTTTACCACACCACCATACCACTTTACGTGCTATTCATCAGTATATCTGCAATACTACTCATCGTGACATGGATTGTACAGTGACACAAAATCTTCCTGTGCAGATCTGAAACAGCACCCTCGAGAGAAAAATCCTATGAAGAAATTGGACAACCCGGAATTCAACAACCAAAGTCGGCAATATTTCCTCATCCCAAGAGTCATAAATAATTGCCGAACTGAAGGGGGAGGTGTCATAGTATACTATATTATGGAAAATGCAAGCATGCACCGAACCACATACATTGCAACATCGCCGCGTGACCGGCTTCGGTGAATCGCGATCGCCACGAGTGCTGACTACCCATCACGCCACCGCGCCGGGCGCCTTGCGCAATCTGCGGAATGCATAGTTTTAAGTAAATGTTGTTTTTCATACTCGTATCATTCTGTTTCTAACATCGATCAGAACTAGACTAAGTTATAATTGTAATTTTGATATTAATTAAATTAGTTAAAATATTTTTGGTTTTTTTGGGTCCTCCGGCTCTGACAAATATATCTCGTCAGAAGTCTAAAGATCAAACTTTACGTTTGTTTATAAACACATTTAACTATAGGCATACAATTCATGTAAATATTAGGAATATATTTTACTTAACAATGTTTATTGTTCATGTTTTTTTCACACCCTTTCGAACTATTTATTGTTTGTTTGTTTATTTGAGATAATATGTACTGTACACTTAAGATTTTCACACGCACCCACTTTATGCACAAATACACTATTTACAAAAATCCTCACAAACGTAAACACTGCCAGATTTGGTGTCTAATTTTTAATGGTTGTTAGTTTTATTCCACAATACAGCCATTTACTATTTTTAATTAATAAAAAATATAAGAGACTAGTTGTTTACTGTGCGCGCCATCTAGCCTCTCGAAGTATAGGTTACTATGGAAACCTCTCGACTGTAGTTTCAGCAGCAACATTGGCCACCAAGCATTATTGAAAGCACCTGAAATGTCCAAGAAAATACCTACAACGTATTTACTATCCGAGAGTTCAACATTTTTTCGCACCGCGACTATCGCATCAACAGTAGACTTGCCGATAGTAAAGCCGCATTAATTTTTATGAAATTGAGGTCCACCGGGCAACAAACGTGATACAATTAAACATTCAAGTAGTTTACCCAGTGTTGGTAGTAGGGTAATAGGGCATTAAGACTTCGGATAAGGTTGCTTATCACCGCTTTTTGGTATTATTTTTGTAACACCACTACGCAAAACTCCATGGAAAGTTACCTTCTACAATACACCGGTTTAATAAATTTAAAATAGGTTCAGCAGCAACTTTGCAAACTTCCTTGATCATTTTGTTTGAGATTTTATCATCACCAGAAGCTTTATTTGTTGGTAATGTTTTAACTACATGTAGAAATTTCTCCATTGACTCCACAGTTGACATTGTACTGGCAGGGCACAGATCTACCACAGCCCTCACCTCGCGATGGTCAGTAGTCTCATCTACACCGAGGGTGTGGGTATTATCAAATTTAATATTAGAAACAAAGGCCTGATCAATGCGCTTAAATAAGCGCATTCATCAGGCCTTTGTGTCCTGTATCACGATCTGTACCACGGTCCCTCAGAATTTAATCTTTCTAATATTTGTTTTAGCAAATTACCTTTAGATTTTTTGACGGCAGCGCGATAATGAGATCTAGCAATACGCAAGTGATTCAAAGCTGTTTGATATGGATTTCCTTCGATGTTACATTTTCTTAATTTAGAAACCTTACGTCAGGCACAGCGGAGACTCCTACGCAGCCTGACAAGCGTATCATTCACCAGTCACAGCGTCTCTTATTTACTATAGTTTTTCGGCCCAATATAACGTCAGCACAATATGCGAATGTATCAGATATAATTTGAACACTTTCTGTGACTGTAAGTTCAGCAGTGTAATCGGTGATCACTGCAAGAAGCCTCAGGTTAAACGCGCCAGTTTTGCAGCCCAATGGGCGAGTCCTCTATTGACGTCACACTAGAAAGTGTTACGGCAATAGAAGACTCGCCCAAGAAATAAAACGCCGGTTTTGGCCGTAGCAACTTGACACCACGCTCGCCGCCCGCAACAACAAGTAATGTCAAAAGACCGCTAGGCGATATATAACCCAATAATATAAATTGTGCATGTTAACGTATTATTTGTAACCATTATGTTGGGTTTGCAATAAAAAAATAATAATTTTAGGTTATGCCATAAGATGTAAGCTGTATTGTAAACCTGTTTATGATTCTGTCAATAAATAAAAAAAAAAAACTACTGCATTTAACTGTATGAACCTCATTGCTCATTGCAAGAAACAGAGTATTCCTTTTATGTGAGGAACAAACCAAACAAATACACCAACCAAAGTGTAAACGCAGTTTATACCTCATCAAAACATATCAAAATGAATTCATACAAAAAAAACCATGAAATTTGTAAGAATTTAGAATAAGAATAACTTTATTCCATAAGTTTAGTGCACAGTACACCAACCTACACTATATTACACAGTAGTTTAAAATAACCAAATAGCTCGCTGTAAAGCATAACTAACAAACACTATCGTAACTTTAGGTAACTATAGGTAAACTTAACAACATAATTATTACAAAGTGCTAATGCAATTTAACTAAAACCAGATATAATGTCTAACTGGCGGTATATAGACAAAATTTCTTTGCCGCCCGTGCTAGTCCGAGGACTGTGTTACGGCAAAGTAAGATTCTCACCTAAGTACAACCAACCGTATTGCAAATAAATTAGAGACATTTCTGCAAAAAAATGCATAGACTGTTTTTAGGGTCCAATGTTTTAAAAAAATATTGACACATTTCTAATATAGATAAGATATATTTGTGCTCAAAATTACATCAACTTCCTTCGAGTGGTTGAAGTCAGTCCACTCCGACCGACGAAGACTCGCCATGGACGAAGGCCCTGATCGACTCTCTGGAGCACTCGGGTACCCGTGGTGTCGTTATGTACGAACCACCGGCTCGCCACAAGCTGCTCTGCGAGGATTATTATTATGATTATTATTATTTATTATTAAGGAAACAAACAGTAGCGTACAAATAATTTTACATTGTTTTTTTTGTTACTGAATATAGTAATAGTCACTGTAAGCGTTCTCTCCATACATGTATTTAACAAATATTCACAATTTTCATTCACTCTTTCATCTCCAAACTTTCCTAAATTTCTTTCATATCCAACACGAGTTACACCCACCCATCTATTAAAGTCGCCTAGCATAATTATACTCTCATTTTATTAACTTTTCCAAGTTCTTCTCGAACATTGTCCCAGAACTCCTCCCTGACTTTCTGTGGGACATATCCGGATTGTAAACGCAAAGAATAAAGACTTTTGTCAGGCCAAGTTTTAACCTTATCCAGAGAAACCTGGGACTCACGCATTCATAATCTTTCACGTAGTCGTTCATTCTGTTTGACAATCTACTCCCACTCCTTGGCTACGACGTGAAGTGTGGCAAAACGCGCCGCCGTCGGGAAATTAGGTGCATACAGCAGCTGAATATAGACGACATGGTTTATAGTACTTTCGAAGAAGGAAATTAATACAAAACTAAACATCGCAACATTATTAATACCCAGATAATGGAGTTTGACAAAGTGGTAATTACTTCGTTTCCAAAATCACATAGGTTTTTAATAAATCCTTTCGAACCTTATTAATATTATTATTCAACTTTATTATCTTCTGATAACACATGCAAATTTCTCCATCACATACTCTGAAATATAATAAATACTAATTAAGGTTAACAAATGTGATGAAATAGAAGCAGCTAATTGTGCTACCTTAAAATATGCAAAAAGTAACACAGAACTGCATCGGTCTGTAGTGGCATTCTGTTTCCAGTGAAATATATTTACATAATCTATAATTATTTTCCTGCCCGTAATATTAATAAAATATCATTGACAATAACTTTGTGTAAGCAATATGCAATATTTTAGAACATTTTGACAAGTACTTTTTTGAGCCCGAGTTTTCGCTATATACCCCATTCGAGGCTCAGTGTGATAGTTAGCCCGGCCCTCTGATAACTCTGAAACTCTCCATATAAAGGTAGTAGTAGTAGATGATCGTTAATAATTAAATTAATAATGTAGACAACAATAACATCACGCAAGATACATTTATTACAATGTCATATTAAAATGTGTTATCACTAAAACTACAAAGCAAATATACATGATACTTTCAATATTACAGGCTCAACAGGAAACAATGGTGGTAAGAATTTCTTATAAATATGAGTATTTACACCAAATATTGCAGATTCGCAGCAGAAACATTCAGTTTATATTTCCATTGAATTAAACAATTTTAACGGAAGTATCGCGTGTCTTATTTATTTTGTGGAACCTGACGTTTCGAATGCTTTGCAGCATCCGTGGTCGCAGCAAGTCTGACTGTTAGAAATTGTTTAATCCAATGAAAATATAAACATAGAGCTCCATTTTGAGTACATGCCCTTAATCAAAGCGGCTAGTCATCGATCTGTTAGACGGGGTTCCTTTGAAACGTTTTAAAAAAAAGAGAAACTTAGAAAAGGATGGTTGGCGTTGGCAACCTTTTCGGTTCGTATCTCGGCGCAGACTGACTAACTAGAGCATGATCAACACCATGTCTCCGATCGGCTGCTGACTAAGCATCTCTTAGCGTAAGGGCATGCAGTCCTAAGTTATAACACCTCCCCCCAAAGAAAAACTTCGGAAGAGTTTACAAGCCGAAGATGTAAAATTTCTAACTGTATTACAATACTATTGGCATTAAACTATTGCCCCGATTGCTGGAGGTGGTATTTGCTCCATAACATCGGAGTCAGGGTCGTTGTTAGTGGTATTTTCAGTTTTTAGAGGTTTTGCTAAATAGAGGGTTAGGTTGCGGCTAGGTCGAAATTTCTTATATAACTTAAAGCAAAGACCTAAAACTAACACAATAATAATAAGATATAACAAAGCGCTATATAGTTTGTCTCATACCGTACTATATGCGGGGTTTCTATGATTCTGACAGCATCGAAAAATAGTTTGTTTAATATTTGACTGCCAAGTTTTAATTGTTCCAAATCAATGTTTTGTAGTTGGATAGGAGACATACTATTTCTTACCAGGGTAAAGTTTACAATATTACAACAGTTATAATTAATTAGGTCAAAGTTGGGTATCTTTATAGGCGATTTAATATTGAGTACATGGTTATTACGCGGTGTCAATATAGTGCTTTTACAATAACCGGTACATTGTTCCGGGAGCGTAAGTATACCGACACCCAATATACTAGTTTCATACAGGTTAGAGTTTATAAAGTCTATTGATATCTTACTAGATTCCGATAGAGCAAATATCTATCTATTATTAGCTAATGGCTTCCAAATATCCAGTTTACCGAATTTAGTTACGCATTGGGTTGGTATTTTCGTTATCACTTCTGATATCAGTTCGCTTTCGCAACTTGGTTTAGCATCTGAAACGAACACTTCACTAACACTGCACATATACGTTACAGATCTTATCTTTACACACTCCTCGAGGCTGTTCATATAACAATAATTCACCTTGTCCTTGGTCATTGCTATGTAGCTACTTCTGGGGAGTATTATACTAAAAGTATCTAACTTATTTATATTATGGGGCATTAACAATGCTAAGCTATGAAAAAGAATATAACCCTTGCTATTTACTAGTGGTATTTGCAATACAAATACGAGTTTATTTTTTACATAATAGCAAATAACATTTGATAATTGCAATATAGTATGTATAGCGCTTAAATCTAATTCAACAGGTAATTCTAAATGGCTAGGTAAGTATCTATAGCTATCGGAGAGTTCTCGGCACAGCTGTAGCGGTGTTATCACAGCCGGGTGCATGATGTTTTGACTACAAGTTAATACGGCGCTTATTACATCCTCTAACTGAAATGAAAGCGCGAGCACGGATGTTTTGATGCTATTTATAACATAATTAGTGCTAGTTTCAAACTCTAATTTGTTAGATACTTCACTTAAATTTTGTGTGCTAACCGAGAGTTCATCGACAACTTGGTTGAGGAAAGCCTCGTTTCACATTATTTTGTTAACAGATTCATTATACGAAGATATAACAGAGTTCGTAACTAAAATTCACCAGTGCCGATAATTTAATTTCATTGTTTCGCATAGCATCTATAGCGTCATTGTATTTTAAAGCATCGTTTTCGTCGAGGGTACCGAAGATATATTTCATAACAGTCCCTATTCCTCCGATCCATGCGCGTTTTGGTCTACTATCCAATAGATGAGATATCGAATTCAATTGATTTACCATATCAGTGTATCGCACTGTGAGGGATTTTAACAAGTTATGGCATTTAAGGTTTTCTAGAACACTGCAAATACATACACATATTACTTTATATTTAACAGATAAAACTATTGATTTAACCTACGTAATTTCGTATTTAATATGCGTGACATACCTTAACCGTAACTTAACTACTGAATTCCTAATACTAAAAAGAACGCCCCTTCGAATGAAGTAAGCTGTACTTATAATATTGTATACTGTACTATTTATAATGTTGTATGCTTTTAATAGTTATTACCTTAATTCATAGATACTAGTTATGTACATATTTGATTTACGGATATTTCTGCGAGTTTCACCTCATCGTAGTGATGTCGCACAAGCCGCCTGTTTATCATCACGGACAAAGTATTGTTCCCATGAATCTTTACGATCTTGGAAGGACCTTTCCAAATTGGTGATAGAGCCTTGCGTAATCGCAGGTGATTTTCGATATAAACATAATCACCAGTTTTGTATTGTACAGGTCGTGTGCGAGTATCATAATAGTTCTTAGACGCTATCTTAGATTGATGAATATGCACAAGAGCCTTATCTCGGGAATATTTTAGTCGGCTTTGTAGTATTTTCACATATTCGGGATATGTGGTGCTGGTGTTTTCGTCGAAGATGTAGTTTGGAATGAATGGTTTATTGCCGAACATTAACTTATATGGAGTATAGTGAGTAGTAGAGTGTATGGCTGTATTATAGGCTAACATGGCAGTATATACGTATCGGGGCCAGTTGTCCTGGTTTTCGTTGATATAAGATTTTAAGTATTCCTTCAGTGTAGAGTAACTCCTCTCAAGGGCACCTTGCGTTTGTGGACGTATGGTGATGACCATAACTGCTTAATTTTGAGAAACTCACAAGTATTAGGAACATAAGTCAGGGAAGTCTAATTAATTAAAACTCACTTGATTATAGTCAGATTATATTTTCGAGCTTTTACAATTCTGCCACCACGTCTAGACGCTCTGACAGCCGGTGATCGAATGGCGCGCATCGCCATTTTGTTTTTACTTTCTAATAACTATTTGTTGACGAAATTACTTTTAATGTTTGAATTTGTTGTACTGTGACTGATGTAATTAATTGTTCATGCACGAAATTGGAGAGAGTGGATTCTCTAAGATACTTAGGCATAATAATTGACTATAGGATGAACTTTCATGCGCACATAAATCAACTAGCAGGAAGGGTTAGAAAACTTATCTATGTATTTAAAAATCTGCGTTATGTTGCGGATGATAAAATTCTGTTAACTGTTTACTTTGCTCTTTGTCAGTCTCTGTTGATATACTGTATCACTTCATGGGGTGGTGCTGCTAAAAGCACAATAATTATACTTGAAAGAGCCCAGCGATCTGTTCTAAAGGTTATGTTCTGTCTACCCTTTGGATTCCCCACGAGCGATTTGTACAACAGGGCTGGGGTTCTGACAGTCCGTCAACTTTTCGTGCACTACACTGTTCTCAAGCAGCACACCCGTTATCCTTATGATCCCAACCTAATAGCTCAGAAGAGACGTAAGGACATGGTTTATGCCAATACTAAGAATTACTCATCCTCGATGTGTGGTCGCTTTTTCTGTTTCCTTGGTTGTGTTCTTTATAATAAAGTAAACAGACAAATTTCTATTTACTCTCTAAATAGAGGAGCATGTAGGAGGAAGGTGAAGGACTGGTTAATGGGTCTTAGTTACGATGATACAGAAAATCTCGTAAAGTCCTAGATCTGTGGTAGGAACCTATATGCATTGTATGGATGTGTGTATTGTGTATATAATATCTTAAAACTATTTATGATAAGCCGTACTTATAAACTTTTAATTGCATTGTTATTTCGTACACTATTCAAAAATTCACAGTAACGCTTTCCCACGCGCATAGTAATCATATATACCCTTCCCAGAAACAGACACTTTGTCATTTCATACTAGCGCTTACAAATTTTGCGGTAGTATAACTGTTATACATTGCTTAAATTGTATCACCAATGTGAGTCGTACGTATTGCAATAATCATATTGATTGTAAATTATAATCTTTGGAGCTATATTTTTAGTTTGTGGTAACTATATAGTTAGTTTGTAGTGCAGGTGCTTGTTTGAAATGTATCATATACCGCGGATACGGGGTGGAGACCTGGTGACCTGAAATACGGGCTTCTGCCTAGTTTAGGCATCAGTCCTCCACAATGCTCTGGTACTATATATAGATACATGTGTTTGTTATGTAAATTGTGGAAGAAATAAATAAATTTATTATTATTATTATTAATTACAATCAAGTAAAATCTAATATTGTCATCAAACGTGGTAAATTATTTTTGGATTTATTGAACGCTAACAGTCGGCCGTCCTGTGTCGTCCGGAATGTCCCTATTCCGACTCCGGCCATTAGACCACCGTATGTCCTCATACGAATTACATCTTAATACAATTTTTTGTAAAATATTAAATATATATATATATCATATGGATTTGACGACGATTATTATTGTTATTAAAAACTGCTATATTATAATATACGTAATGTACATAATTTGGCGTTCTCTTTAATAATTGAATTAAATATAATCTGTACCAGTAGGCTACAGTTGCAATTTACATACTTAACCCTTCATTCTTTCGATCTAATAATATTATAGCTTAACATAAATCAGTACTGTGTGTAACATTAAATTAATTAATTAAATATTATCTAAATAAGTTTAAATCACTGCTTGCTTAAGTGAAAGAGTGCTAAATAAATTATTCTGACTCTGTTCCATAATAAGATTAGACAGCTATTACTTCATCATGATAGAAGAGTACAAGTAAGTGTGTTTGTAGTGGCGGCTTCTGGATGGGGTAGATTCATGGTCCCCGACATGATTATTATGTGAAGTTGTTTTAATAATGTCCTCCTCTATATCACTGCTTTTGTCTGTATTTAACCTGAAAAATAGTAATTAATGTTACAAGTATATCCGTCGTTTATTTAACCTGTGTATTGTTACCAGTAATAATTGTCGGCGATGTAACTGCAAATAGTAAAACCATGATAAATGTCAATATATATCGATATATATATTGCTTAATAGTATTAACCACGAATATTAAGGGTGCCTAAACTAGCATCCAGATTAGGTTTTTAGACAAATTAAGAGATAATCGTTAAATGATTATAAATTGCATAATATAGTAAACGTTATATTTCAATGTATTATACAACCACATCCTTTCCATGTAAGGGAGTGTCACTTTATCTTTCATATATCCAGTCTGCGAGTACCGCTTGTACTTCGGCATCCTTCACCGGCCCTGTTAGTGAGCACCGCTTGTACTCCGCCATTTCTCACCACTTGGCAAGTTTCGTTTGTACTTCGGCATCCTTCACTATACTAGGGCCACTTGGTGAGCACCGCTTGTACTTCGGCATCCTTCGCTTCTAATAAATTAGGGTAGTATAAGGTATGTTGCAATTACCCATAAGCTTTCATTGGGATAACATCAGATGTTATGTCACGTCATTTCTGAAACATTTTATGAAAAGAGGAGAGACAGGAGTAAAGGTAAAGAAGTGAGTAACTGCGGAATGGTGTTTGGAAATACAATGTTGACCTAATGCTAGAATATGTACACCTAATATCGCTAATACCTTAATAATAAGAAAATCGATTACCATGTCTTACTACTATTTATGTTACTTACTATTTATGAGACCTAATGTACACATTATAGTTGCAATAAACGAATATGAATACTAAAATATTGTCATGTAGGTTCTATTGTACTTCATTATTATCATCACCGCTAGACGTAGCTTCATCATCTGTATTACCCTGTGAGCTAAATGTAATCCATTTCTTTAACTGATCGGATGGATAGATACTCTTATATTTCCGTTTAGAATGACCATCGATGCTCGAGATTTCATACCTATCGTTCGCTAGGACGGCAGTTACTTTATAAGGCCCTCTGAACTTAGGAAGTAATTTTTTACTTTTGCCATCGGCAGAGTTATGATGATTTGGTATCATAACCAAATCGCCTTCATTATAGAATTTGGTTGGTGCCCTATTATTATCGAAATAGTTTTTCATATAGTTCTGATTTTTCACAGTGTTTTCCTGAGCTGATGTCCTAATTTCCTCACGAGAAGATTGTCCTGTATTATTTGTACCGATCTGAGTAGCGTTATTACTTAAAGCGTTTAAGATGTGGCCTTCGCTCTCATTAACGGTTCTATAGCCGAAAACGACTGCCGCTGGAGATTTGCCGGTAGTTTTATTACGCGTGTTGTTTAAACTCCACTGTACCCGGCCCACGCTTTCGTCCCATTTGCGCTCGTCCATCCCATGATTAGTTGTGGCCAGCGACTCAAGTATGGTACGATTATATCGCTCAATCTGCCCGTTGGCGCGGGGAGTTGCGACTGCATTAAGAACGTGTTTGATTCCAATGGTATCGATGAACCTTTTAAAACTGATTGAGGTAAAGCTCGTTCCTCGATACGATATTATAATTTTTGGTATACCAACAACATTGAATATATCTTGTAGAACATTTATTGTGGTCTTAGACTTCAGGTTACGTACGGGTTTTACAAAAATAAATTTATTGTACCCGTCTATAACTCCCAAAATGTATGAATTTTCCTTTTTACTCCTAACGAATGGACCTATATGATCCATGTGTAGTGTGTGGAAAGGGGTTTCCCCTTTTGGTATGGGATGAAGATAGCCTGTAGATTTCGCTGCTGAGCTTTTATTATATGCGCAATTGGTGCAAGACGACACGTACTTTCGGATAAATTTGTTCATTTTGGGAAACCAATAGTCGTGCTTAATTTTATCTAACGTCTTATCGTAGGCAAAATGACCAGCATCATCATGACCCAATTGACATATTCGCCATCGCGCACCCTTGGGCACCACCCATTTCAGCTGATTTTGTACCCGTCTGTAGATTTTGTCGTCTTTAAGAACGAAATTAGAAAGGATATCTTTTGCGTCCTTTTCGCCACAATTTAGAATCATTTTGATTCTTTTTAGTTCCGGATCGGTCATCTGGACGGTTTGAAGCCAGTCCTTAGTCTGTATACTCATTATTTCGAATTCGCGCCCTTCTGATGAATCAGTAACGCTGGCATCTTTCATGGGGTTTCTACTTAGCGCATCGGCGTGCTTCATATGATCGCCGGATCGATACTCTATGCTGAAGTCGTATTCTTGGAGTAGTAGCCACCATCTAGCGATTCGTGGTATTAGATCACGCTTAGTTAACGTACTTCTCAGTGCATTACAATCTGTATATACCGTAAAAGGGATCCCCAAAAGATATGTGCGGAATCGCTTCAACAAGCAGACAACAGCAAGAGTTTCTAACTCGTAAGAGTGGAAAAACTCCTCATCTTTGGTTGTCTGCTTACTAAAGTAGGCCACTGGTCTAAGCCGTTGCAATAGTATCCCGCCAAAGCCTAGCTTGCTCGCATCGCAATGGACTTCAGTTAAATGTTTCGGGTCATATAAAGCCAACAGCGGTCGCTGCGTGAGTTTCCTTTTTATAGTCTGGAATGCATGTTCCTGATCGTCGCCCCATGTCCATGCTACGTTCGATTTAGTTAAAGCTATTAAAGGCTTAGCAATACATGCGAAGTTTGGTATAAATCTCCGAAAGAAGCTTGATAGGCCGACAAATTGTCTAATATTATGTACGCTAGTGGGGGTACTAAATGAGGCCACTGCATCAATTTTCCTTTGGCCAGGTCTTATCCCATCCTTAGACACCTCAAATCCGAGGTATTCCAAAGTATTTTCGAAGAAATTGCATTTTTGCAAGTTCAGAGTTAGCCGAGCACTACGCAAAGCCTCTAGAATGACCGTCAATTTATTAAAACCCTCTTCAATTGTTGACGAGGGTGACAAAATGTCATCCATGTATGGCATGGCCAATTCATACCTGTCCTTCCCGAGAGCTTTATTAATCATATGCTGAAAGATAGCCGGGGCATTGACGAGACCAAACGGCATGCGAGTGTATTCAAAGTGCCCGTCAGGTGTTACGAATGCCGTGAAGTGTCGCGAATCCTCGGCCATCGGTATCTGATAGTAGCCTGATTTGAGATCTAAGCTAGTGAAATATTTTTTCCCGCTTAAACGATCAAGTTGATCATCAATTACTGGCATTGGATAAGAATCCTTCATAGTTTTCTTATTCAATGATCGGTAATCTACGCATAAACGATATTCACCATTTTTCTTCTTAACGAGCACAACCGGGCTCGCATAGGAAGAGTCAGATTATTGAACAATTTAGTTCTCCAGTAGTTCATTAACCAAACCTCTAACGATTTCGCGCTCTTTATATGCTAGTCGATACGGTTTGTAAGTAACTGGACTTTCGTCGTTTAGTTTTATGTGCATTTCTGATATATTTGTCGTACCTAATTCGGTTATATCTAGAGCAAAACAGTCTCTGTAAGTATTAAGGAGGCTCGTCAACCGCTCCTTTTGCGCTTGGCTGACATCCGGTCCTACGTTGATCATATCGGAACTTATTTTAAGTCGGTCTGACTTCTCACTATTACCCCCAACATTTATGCGATTAACCTCGAATTGAACCTGCGAGAAATTGTTCAGGTCTCCCGCTACCGGTAAGAGGTATGCGCGAGATAGTAGTTATCCGCTTTCTATCGAGATCCTACCCCCAGAAATATTTATAGCTATAATTGACCCTGACCCTCGGTCTAGACGATAAACACCTTGCAGGATTATATGCTCATCATTTCTTTTAAAAGACGTGTAACCTGGTAAGTAGATGTACCCTGTTTCGAGTGTTTCGGAATGTATATATACTCTTTGAATGCCTGTTAACTCAGTAGGAGTGTTTGAATAAATTTTTATTTTGGCAAGTTCCGTCTTATCTGAATATAAAACTAAGTTTGTGTTTGTCTTATGCACAATAACTTCGGGTAACTCCGTTAAATTCTGACCTAGTAATACGTCCGTTTGCAAAAAAATATCAGGAACTATAAACGCTTGAATAGCTGCTTCGACAAAATCAACCCTAACTTCTATCGTTGTTGAACGTAGAGGTTTCGTCTTACCAGAAGCAAAGCCTTTAATATTAGGTAAATTATCCTGCTCAACTACCACTTTTAAATCATCAGCGACACTTTTTATTATCATTGTACATTGGCTGGCAAAGATTGCCACATTTATATTATAATCAAATGTACAAAAGAAGACTATGATGGAGAATATCTTGAATTTGTGCTCAATAAAACCTTTTCACCTAGTTAATATGTACCTACTGTAGAAAGTTTATTAATATTTTATGATTACAGCTACTAGTACAACTCCCGCCGGAAGTAAGTACATTCAAAATACATTATAAATAGTCTCATTTTTGGTGTACATCATCTCGATTATTTTATTTAAAATTAAAAATCATAGCTCTTTGCCTCCAATACAGACACTTCTTTTATAATTACAAAATTTACCGCAGTCGATGTAACAACATTTTACAAATTCCGCAATTTTATCGACAAATTGGGGAATTATTGCGAAAGTCTGCATGTAATATTGAATGCTGAACGGTGGTATTGTGACACTTACTACAAATTGGCAACAATTTTCGAACGGAATTCCACATTTATATTATAATCAAATGTACAAAAGAAGACTATGATGGAGAATATCTTGAATTTGTGCTCAATAAAACCTTTTCACCTAGTTAATATGTACCTACTGTAGAAAGGTAATTAATATTTTATGATTACAGCTACTAGTACAACTCCCGCCGGAAGTAAGTACATTCAAAATACATTATAAATAGTCTCATTTTTGGTGTACATCATCTCGATTATTTTATTCAAAATTAAAAATAATAGCTCTTTGCCTCCAATACAGACACTTCTATTATAATTACAAAATTTACCGCAGTCGATGTAACAACATTTTACAAATTCCGCAATATTATCGACAAATTGGGGAATTATTGCGAAAGTCTGCATGTAATATTGAATGCTGAACGATGGTATTGTGACACTTACTACAAATTGGCAACAATTTTCGAACGGAATTCCACATTTATATTATAATCAAATGTACAAAAGAAGACTATGATGGAGAATATCTTGAATTTGTGCTCAATAAAACCTTTTCACCTAGTTAATATGTACCTACTGTAGAAAGTTAATTAATATTTTATGATTACAGCTACTAGTACAACTCCCGCCGGAAGTAAGTACATTCAAAATACATTATAAATAGTCTCATTTTTGGTGTACATCATCTCGATTATTTTATTCAAAATTAAAAATAATAGCTCTTTGCCTCCAATACAGACACTTCTATTATAATTACAAAATTTACCGCAGTCGATGTAACAACATTTTACAAATTCCGCAATATTATCGACAAATTGGGGAATTATTGCGTAAGTCTGCATGTAATATTGAATGCTGAACGATGGTATTGCGACACTTACTACAAATTGGCAACAATTTTCGAACGGAATTCCACATTTATATTATAATCAAATGTACAAAAGAAGACTATGATGGAGAATATCTTGAATTTGTGTACGCTAAAACCTTTTCACCTACTTAATAAGAACATACTGTAGAAAGTTTATTAATATTTTATGATTACAGCTACTAGTACAACTTCCGTCGAAAGTAAGTACATTCAAAATACATTATAAATAGTATAATTTTTGGTGTACATCATCATGATTACTTTATTCACAATTAAAAATAATAGCTCTTTGCCTGCAATACAGACACTTCTTTTATAATTACAAAGTTTACCGCAGTCTTAGTAACAACTTTTTTTACAAATTCCGCAATTTTATCTACAAATTGGTGAATTATTGCAAAAGTCTGCATGTAATATTAAATGCTGAACGATGGGATTGTGACACTTACTACAAATTGGCAACAAATTTCGAACGGAATTCCACATTTATAATATGATCAAATGTACAAAAGAAGACTATGGTGGAGAATATCTTGAATTTGTGCCCGATAAGACCTTTTCACCTACTTGAATATGTACCTACTGTAGAAAGTAAATTAATATTTTTTATGATTACAGCTACGAATACAACTTCCGGTGAAAGTAAGTACTCGATAAGACCTTTTCATCTCATAATCAAATGTACAAAAAAAAGGCTATGATGGAGAATATCTTGAATTCGTGAACGATAAGACCTTTTCGCCTACTTAATATGTACCTACTGTAGAAAGTTTATTAATATTTTATGATTACAGCTACTAGTACAACTCCCGCCGGAAGTAAGTACATTCAAAATACATTATAAATAGTCTCATTTTTGGTGTACATCATCTCGATTATTTTATTTAAAATTAAAAATAATAGCTCTTTGCCTCCAACACAGACACTTCTTTTATAATTATAAAATTTACCGCAGTCGATGTAACAACATTTTACTAATTCCGCAATTTTATCGACAAATTGGGGAATTATTGCGAAAGTCTGCATGTAATATTGAATGCTGAACGATGGTATTGTGACACTTACTACAAATTGGCAACAATTTTCGAACGGAATTCCACATTTATATTATAATCAAATGTACAAAAGAAGACTATGATGGAGAATATCTTGAATTTGTGCTCAATAAAACCTTTTCACCTAGTTAATATGTACCTACTGTAGAAAGTTAATTAATATTTTTGTGATTACAGCTACGAATACAACTTCCGGTGAAAGTAAGTACATTCAAAATACATTATATAAAATGTCTCATTTTTGGTGTACTTCGTCGCGATTATTTTATTCACAATTTAAAATAATAGCATTTTGCCTCCAAAATGGTCACAATTTTTTTTTATTTCAAATTTAACCGCAGGTGATACAACAACCGCTAACACATACCGTAATTTCGTTGACAGACTGGTGATTATGGCGAAAATCTGCATCTAACAATACACCAACATAAGAAGCAAGAATAAATTTGTTGTTGTTTCTTGACCCATAAGCTTCATTGAAGCAGAATTCATAGGTAGCTTAAAATTAAAATCAAAAGAGGACGGTCAGAACCACACATCGCAATTTACTGATCAGGTGTATCTAAAGTTCTACAACAATAGGATATTATGTCACTTCCTACAAAATGGCATCAATAGTCGAACGAAATACCCCATTTTATATTATAATCAAATGTACAAAAAAAAGGCTATGATGGAGAATATCTTGAATTTGTGCTCAATAAAACCTTTTCACCTAGTTAATATGTACCTACTGTAGAAAGTTAATTAATATTTTATGATTACAGCTACTAGTACAACTCCCGCCGGAAGTAAGTACATTCAAAATACATTATAAATAGTCTCATTTTTGGTGTACATCATCTCGATTATTTTATTTAAAATTAAAAATCATAGCTCTTTGCCTCCAATACAGACACTTCTTTTATAATTACAAAATTTACCGCAGTCGATGTAACAACATTTTACAAATTCCGCAATTTTATCGACAAATTGGGGAATTATTGCGAAAGTCTGCATGTAATATTGAATGCTGAACGGTGGTATTGTGACACTTACTACAAATTGGCAACAATTTTCGAACGGAATTCCACATTTATATTATAATCAAATGTACAAAAGAAGACTATGATGGAGAATATCTAATATATTTGTGCTCAATAAAACCTTTTCACCTAGTTAATATGTACCTACTGTAGAAAGTTAATTAATATTTTATGATTACAGCTACTAGTACAACTCCCGCCGGAAGTAAGTACATTCAAAATACATTATAAATAGTCTCATTTTTGGTGTACATCATCTCGATTATTTTATTCAAAATTAAAAATAATAGCTCTTTGCCTCCAATACAGACACTTCTATTATAATTACAAAATTTACCGCAGTCGATGTAACAACATTTTACAAATTCCGCAATATTATCGACAAATTGGGGAATTATTGCGTAAGTCTGCATGTAATATTGAATGCTGAACGATGGTATTGCGACACTTACTACAAATTGGCAACAATTTTCGAACGGAATTCCACATTTATATTATAATCAAATGTACAAAAGAAGACTATGATGGAGAATATCTTGAATTTGTGTACGCTAAAACCTTTTCACCTACTTAATAAGTACATACTGTAGAAAGTTTATTAATATTTTATGATTACAGCTACTAGTACAACTTCCGTCGAAAGTAAGTACATTCAAAATACATTATAAATAGTATAATTTTTGGTGTACATCATCTTGATTACTTTATTCACAATTAAAAATAATAGCTCTTTGCCTGCAATACAGACACTTCTTTTATAATTACAAAGTTTACCGCAGTCTTAGTAACAACTTTTTTTACAAATTCCGCAATTTTATCTACAAATTGGTGAATTATTGCAAAAGTCTGCATGTAATATTAAATGCTGAACGATGGGATTGTGACACTTACTACAAATTGGCAACAATTTTCGAACGGAATTCCACATTTATATTATAATCAAATGTACAAAAGAAGACTATGATGGATAATATCTTGAATTTGTGCCCGATAAGACCTTTTCACCTACTTGAATATGTACCTACTGTAGAAAGTAAATTCATATTTTTATTATTACAGCTACGAATACAACTTCCGGTGAAAGTAAGTACTCGATAAGACCTTTTCATCTCATAATCAAATGTATAAAAAAAAGGCTATGATGGAGAATATCTTGAATTCGTGAGCGATAAGACCTTTTCACCTAGTTAATATGTACCTACTGTAGAAAGTTAATTAATATTTTATGATTACAGCTACTAGTACAACTCCCGCCGGAAGTAAGTACATTCAAAATACATTATAAATAGTCTCATTTTTGGTGTACATCATCTCGATTATTTTATTTAAAATTAAAAATAATAGCTCTTTGCCTCCAATACAGACACTTCTATTATAATTACAAAATTTACCGCAGTCGATGTAACAACATTTTACAAATTCCGCAATATTATCGACAAATTGGGGAATTATTGCGTAAGTCTGCATGTAATATTGAATGCTGAACGATGGTATTGCGACACTTACTACAAATTGGCAACAATTTTCGAACGGAATTCGACATTTATTTTATAATCAAATGTACAAAAGAAGACTATGATGGAGAATATCTTGAATTTGTGTACGCTAAAACCTTTTCACCTACTTAATAAGTACATACTGTAGAAAGTTAATTAATATTTTATGATTACAGCTACTAGTACAACTTCCGTCGAAAGTAAGTACATTCAAAATACATTATAAATAGTCTCATTTTTGGTGTACATCATCTTGATTACTTTATTCACAATTAAAAATAATAGCTCTTTGCCTGCAATACAGACACTTCTTTTATAATTACAAAGTTTACCGCAGTCTTAGTAACAACTTTTTTTTTACAAATTCCGCAATTTTATCTACAAATTGGTGAATTATTGCAAAAGTCTGCATGTAATATTGAATGCTGAACGATGGTATTGTGACACTTACTACAAATTGGCAACAATTTTCGAACGGAATTCCACATTTATATTATAATCAAATGTACAAAAGAAGACTATGATGGAGAATATCTTGAATTTGTGCTCAATAAAACCTTTTCACCTAGTTAATATGTACCTACTGTAGAAAGTTAATTAATATTTTTATGATTACAGCTACGAATACAACTTCCGGTGAAAGTAAGTACATTCAAAATACATTATATAAAATGTCTCATTTTTGGTGTACTTCGTCGCGATTATTTTATTCACAATTTAAAATAATAGCATTTTGCCTCCAAAATGGTCACAATTTTTTTTTATTTCAAATTTAACCGCAGGTGATACAACAACCGCTAACACATACCGTAATTTCGTCGACAGACTGGTGATTATGGCGAAAATCTGCATCTAACAATACACCAACATAAGAAGCAAGAATAACTATGGGTTCCTTAATTTGTTGTTGTTTCTTGACCCATAAACTTCATTTAAACAGAATTCATAGGTAGCTTAAAATTAAAATCAAAAGAGGACGGTCAGAACCACACGTCGCAATTTACTGATCAGGTGTATCTAAAGTTCTACAACAATAGGATATGTCACTTCCTACAAAATGGCATCAATAATCGAACGAAATACCCCATTTTATATTATAATCAAATGTACAAAAAAAAAGGCTATGATGGATAATATCTTGAATTTGTGCCCGATAAGACCTTTTCACCTACTTGAATAAGTTCCTACTGTAGAAAGTAAATTCATATTTTTATTATTACAGCTACGAATACAACTTCCGGTGAAAGTAAGTACTCGATAAGACCTTTTCATCTCATAATCAAATGTATAAAAAAAAAGGCTATGATGGAGAATATCTTGAATTCGTGAGCGATAAGACCTTTTCACCTAGTTAATATGTACCTACTGTAGAAAGTTAATTAATATTTTATGATTACAGCTACTAGTACAACTCCCGCCGGAAGTAAGTACATTCAAAATACATTATAAATAGTCTCATTTTTGGTGTACATCATCTCGATTATTTTATTTAAAATTAAAAATAATAGCTCTTTGCCTCCAATACAGACACTTCTATTATAATTACAAAATTTACCGCAGTCGATGTAACAACATTTTACAAATTCCGCAATATTATCGACAAATTGGGGAATTATTGCGTAAGTCTGCATGTAATATTGAATGCTGAACGATGGTATTGCGACACTTACTACAAATTGGCAACAATTTTCGAACGGAATTCGACATTTATTTTATAATCAAATGTACAAAAGAAGACTATGATGGAGAATATCTTGAATTTGTGTACGCTAAAACCTTTTCACCTACTTAATAAGTACATACTGTAGAAAGTTAATTAATATTTTATGATTACAGCTACTAGTACAACTTCCGTCGAAAGTAAGTACATTCAAAATACATTATAAATAGTCTCATTTTTGGTGTACATCATCTTGATTACTTTATTCACAATTAAAAATAATAGCTCTTTGCCTGCAATACAGACACTTCTTTTATAATTACAAAGTTTACCGCAGTCTTAGTAACAACTTTTTTTTTACAAATTCCGCAATTTTATCTACAAATTGGTGAATTATTGCAAAAGTCTGCATGTAATATTGAATGCTGAACGATGGTATTGTGACACTTACTACAAATTGGCAACAATTTTCGAACGGAATTCCACATTTATAATATAATCAAATGTACAAAAGAAGACTATGGTGGAGAATATCTTGAATTTGTGCCCGATAAGACCTTTTCACCTACTTGAATATGTACCTACTGTAGAAAGTAAATTAATATTTTTTATGATTACAGCTACGAATACAACTTCCGGTGAAAGTAAGTCTTCGATAAGACCTTTTCATCTCATAATCAAATGTACAAAAAAAAGGCTATGATGGAGAATATCTTGAATTCGTGAACGATAAGACCTTTTCACCTACTTAATATGTACCTACTGTAGAAAGTTTATTAATATTTTATGATTACAGCTACTAGTACAACTCCCGCCGGAAGTAAGTACATTCAAAATACATTATAAATAGTCTCATTTTTGGTGTACATCATCTCGATTATTTTATTTAAAATTAAAAATAATAGCTCTTTGCCTCCAATACAGACACTTCTATTATAATTACAAAATTTACCGCAGTCGATGTAACAACATTTTACAAATTCCGCAATATTATCGACAAATTGGGGAATTATTGCGTAAGTCTGCATGTAATATTGAATGCTGAACGATGGTATTGTGACACTTACTACAAATTGGCAACAATTTTCGAACGGAATTCCACATTTATATTATAATCAAATGTACAAAAGAAGACTATGATGGAGAATATCTTGAATTTGTGCTCAATAAAACCTTTTCACCTAGTTAATATGTACCTACTGTAGAAAGTTAATTAATATTTTTATGATTACAGCTACGAATACAACTTCCGGTGAAAGTAAGTACATTCAAAATACATTATATAAAATGTCTCATTTTTGGTGTACTTCGTCGCGATTATTTTATTCACAATTTAAAATAATAGTATTTTGCCTCCAAAATGGTCACAATTTTTTTTTATTTCAAATTTAACCGCAGGTGATACAACAACCGCTAACACATACCGTAATTTCGTCGACAGACTGGTGATTATGGCGAAAATCTGCATCTAACAATACACCAACATAAGAAGCAAGAATAACTATGGGTTCCTTAATTTGTTGTTGTTTCTTGACCCATAAGCTTCATTTAAGCAGAATTCATAGGTAGCTTAAAATTAAAATCAAAAGAGGACGGTCAGAACCACACGTCGCAATTTACTGATCAGGTGTATCTAAAGTTCTACAACAATAGGATATTATGTCACTTCCTACAAAAGGGCATCAATAATCGAACGAAATACCCCATTTTATATTATAATCAAATGTACAAAAAAAAGGCTATGATGGAGAATATCTTGAATTCGTGAACGATAAGACCTTTTCACCTACTTAATATGTACCTACTGTAGAAAGTTTATTAATATTTTATGATTACAGCTACTAGTACAACTCCCGCCGGAAGTAAGTACATTCAAAATACATTATAAATAGTCTCATTTTTGGTGTACATCATCTCGATTATTTTATTTAAAATTAAAAATCATAGCTCTTTGCCTCCAATACAGACACTTCTTTTATAATTACAAAATTTACCGCAGTCGATGTAACAACATTTTACAAATTCCGCAATTTTATCGACAAATTGGGGAATTATTGCGAAAGTCTGCATGTAATATTGAATGCTGAACGGTGGTATTGTGACACTTACTACAAATTGGCAACAATTTTCGAACGGAATTCCACATTTATATTATAATCAAATGTACAAAAGAAGACTATGATGGAGAATATCTTGAATTTGTGCTCAATAAAACCTTTTCACCTAGTTAATATGTACCTACTGTAGAAAGTTAATTAATATTTTATGATTACAGCTACTAGTACAACTCCCGCCGGAAGTAAGTACATTCAAAATACATTATAAATAGTCTCATTTTTGGTGTACATCATCTCGATTATTTTATTCAAAATTAAAAATAATAGCTCTTTGCCTCCAATACAGACACTTCTATTATAATTACAAAATTTACCGCAGTCGATGTAACAACATTTTACAAATTCCGCAATATTATCGACAAATTGGGGAATTATTGCGTAAGTCTGCATGTAATATTGAATGCTGAACGATGGTATTGTGACACTTACTACAAATTGGCAACAATTTTCGAACGGAATTCCACATTTATATTATAATCAAATGTACAAAAGAAAACTATGATGGAGAATATCTTGAATTTGTGCTCAATAAAACCTTTTCACCTAGTTAATATGTACCTACTGTAGAAAGTTAATTAATATTTTTATGATTACAGCTACGAATACAACTTCCGGTGAAAGTAAGTACATTCAAAATACATTATATAAAATGTCTCATTTTTGGTGTACTTCGTCGCGATTATTTTATTCACAATTTAAAATAATAGCATTTTGCCTCCAAAATGGTCACAATTTTTTTTTAGTTCAAATTTAACCGCAGGTGATACAACAACCGCTAACACATACCGTAATTTCGTCGACAGACTGGTGATTACGGCGAAAATCTGCATCTAACAATACACCAACATAAGAAGCAAGAATAACTATGGGTTCCTTAATTTGTTGTTGTTTCTTGACCCATAAGCTTTATTTAAACAGAATTCATAGGTAGCTTAAAATTAAAATCAAAAGAGGACGGTCAGAACCACACGTCGCAATTTACTGATCAGGTGTATCTAAAGTTCTACAACAATAGGATATGTCACTTCCCACAAAATGGCATCAATAATCGAACGAAATACCCCATTTTATATTATAATCAAATGTACAAAAAAAAGGCTATGATGGAGAATATCTTGAATTCGTGAACGATAAGACCTTTTCACCTACTTAATATGTACCTACTGTAGAAAGTTTATTAATATTTTATGATTACAGCTACTAGTACAACTCCCGCCGGAAGTAAGTACATTCAAAATACATTATAAATAGTCTCATTTTTGGTGTACATCATCTCGACTATTTTATTCAAAATTAAAAATAATAGCTCTTTGCCTCCAATACAGACACTTCTATTATAATTACAAAATTTACCGCAGTCGATATAACAACATTTTACAAATTCCGCAATTTCATCGACAAATTGGGGAATTATTGCGAAAGTCTGCATGTAATATTGAATGCTGAACGATGGTATTGTGACACTTACTACAAATTGGCAACAATTTTCGAACGGAATTCCACATTTATATTATAATCAAATGTACAAAAGAAGACTATGATGGAGAATATCTTGAATTTGTGCTCAATAAAACCTTTTCACCTAGTTAATATGTACCTACTGTAGAAAGTTTATTAATATTTTATGATTACAGCTACTAGTACAACTTCCGTCGAAAGTAAGTACATTCAAAATACATTATAAATAGTATAATTTTTGGTGTACATCATCTTGATTACTTTATTCACAATTAAAAATAATAGCTCTTTGCCTGCAATACAGACACTTCTTTTATAATTACAAAGTTTACCGCAGTCTTAGTAACAACTTTTTTTTACAAATTCCGCAATTTTATTTACAAATTGGTGAATTATTGCAAAAGTCTGCATGTAATATTAAATGCTGAACGATGGGATTGTGACACTTACTACAAATTGGCAACAATTTTCGAACGGAATTCCACATTTATATTATAATCCAATGTACAAAAGAAGACTATGATGGAGAATATCTTGAATTTGTGCCCGATAAGATCTTTTCACCTACTTGAATATGTACCTACTGTAGAAAGTAAATTCATATTTTTATGATTACAGCTACGAATACAACTTCCGGTGAAAGTAAGTACTCGATAAGACCTTTTCATCTCATAATCAAATGTATAAAAAAAAAGGCTATGATGGAGAATATCTTGAATTCGTGAGCGATAAGACCTTTTCACCTAGTTAATATGTACCTACTGTAGAAAGTTAATTAATATTTTATGATTACAGCTACTAGTACAACTCCCGCCGGAAGTAAGTACATTCAAAATACATTATAAATAGTCTCATTTTTGGTGTACATCATCTCGATTATTTTATTTAAAATTAAAAATAATAGCTCTTTGCCTCCAATACAGACACTTCTATTATAATTACAAAATTTACCGCAGTCGATGTAACAACATTTTACAAATTCCGCAATATTATCGACAAATTGGGGAATTATTGCGTAAGTCTGCATGTAATATTGAATGCTGAACGATGGTATTGTGACACTTACTACAAATTGGCAACAATTTTCGAACGGAATTCCACATTTATATTATAATCAAATGTACAAAAGAAAACTATGATGGAGAATATCTTGAATTTGTGCTCAATAAAACCTTTTCACCTAGTTAATATGTACCTACTGTAGAAAGTTAATTAATATTTTTATGATTACAGCTACGAATACAACTTCCGGTGAAAGTAAGTACATTCAAAATACATTATATAAAATGTCTCATTTTTGGTGTACTTCGTCGCGATTATTTTATTCACAATTTAAAATAATAGCATTTTGCCTCCAAAATGGTCACAATTTTTTTTTAGTTCAAATTTAACCGCAGGTGATACAACAACCGCTAACACATACCGTAATTTCGTCGACAGACTGGTGATTACGGCGAAAATCTGCATCTAACAATACACCAACATAAGAAGCAAGAATAACTATGGGTTCCTTAATTTGTTGTTGTTTCTTGACCCATAAGCTTTATTTAAACAGAATTCATAGGTAGCTTAAAATTAAAATCAAAAGAGGACGGTCAGAACCACACGTCGCAATTTACTGATCAGGTGTATCTAAAGTTCTACAACAATAGGATATGTCACTTCCTACAAAATGGCATCAATAATCGAACGAAATACCCCATTTTATATTATAATCAAATGTACAAAAAAAAAGGCTATGATGGAGAATATCTTGAATTCGTGAACGATAAGACCTTTTCACCTACTTAATATGTACCTACTGTAGAAAGTTTATTAATATTTTATGATTACAGCTACTAGTACAACTCCCGCCGGAAGTAAGTACATTCAAAATACATTATAAATAGTCTCATTTTTAGTGTACATCATCTCGACTATTTTATTAAAAATTAAAAATAATAGCTCTTTGCCTCCAATACAGACACTTCTATTATAATTACAAAATTTACCGCAGTCGATGTAACAACATTTTACAAATTCCGCAATTTCATCGACAAATTGGGGAATTATTGCGAAAGTCTGCATGTAATATTGAATGCTGAACGATGGTATTGTGACACTTACTACAAATTGGCAACAATTTTCGAACGGAATTCCACATTTATATTATAATCAAATGTACAAAAGAAGACTATGATGGAGAATATCTTGAATTTGTGCTCAATAAAACCTTTTCACCTAGTTAATATGTACCTACTGTAGAAAGTTAATTAATATTTTTGTGATTACAGCTACGAATACAACTTCCGGTGAAAGTAAGTACATTCAAAATACATTATAAATAGTCTCATTTTTGGTGTACATCATCTTGATTACTTTATTCACAATTAAAAATAATAGCTCTTTGCCTGCAATACAGACACTTCTTTTATAATTACATAGTTTACCGCAGTCTTAGTAACAACTTTTTTTTACAAATTCCGCAATTTTATCTACAAATTGGTGAATTATTGCAAAAGTCTGCATGTAATATTAAATGCTGAACGATGGGATTGTGACACTTACTACAAATTGGCAACAATTTTCGAACGGAATTCCACATTTATATTATAATCCAATGTACAAAAGAAGACTATGATGGAGAATATCTTGAATTTGTGCCCGATAAGACCTTTTCACCTACTTGAATATGTACCTACTGTAGAAAGTAAATTCATATTTTTATTATTACAGCTACGAATACAACTTCCGGTGAAAGTAAGTACTCGATAAGACCTTTTCATCTCATAATCAAATGTATAAAAAAAAAGGCTATGATGGAGAATATCTTGAATTCGTGAACGATAAGAGCTTTTCACCTACTTAATATGTACCTACTGTAGAAAGTTTATTAATATTTTATGATTACAGCTACTAGTACAACTCCCGTCGGAAGTAAGTACATTCAAAATACATTATAAATAGTCTCATTTTTGGTGTACATCATCTCGATTATTTTATTCAAAATTAAAAATAATAGCTCTTTGCCTCCAATACAGACACTTCTTTTATAATTACAAAATTTACCGCAGTCGATGTAACAACATTTTACAAATTCCGCAATTTTATCGACAAATTGGGGAATTATTGCGAAAGTCTGCATGTAATATTGAATGCTGAACGGTGGTATTGTGACACTTATTACAAATTGGCAACAATTTTCGAACGGAATTCCACATTTATATTATAATCAAATGTACAAAAGAAGACTATGATGGAGAATATCTTGAATTTGTGCTCAATAAAACCTTTTCACCTAGTTAATATGTACCTACTGTAGAAAGTTAATTAATATTTTATGATTACAGCTACTAGTACAACTCCCGCCGGAAGTAAGTACATTCAAAATACATTATAAATAGTCTCATTTTTGGTGTACATCATCTCGATTATTTTATTCAAAATTAAAAATAATAGCTCTTTGCCTCCAATACAGACACTTCTATTATAATTACAAAATTTACCGCAGTCGATGTAACAACATTTTACAAATTCCGCAATATTATCGACAAATTGGGGAATTATTGCGTAAGTCTGCATGTAATATTGAATGCTGAACGATGGTATTGTGACACTTACTACAAATTGGCAACAATTTTCGAACGGAATTCCACATTTATATTATAATCAAATGTACAAAAGAAGACTATGATGGAGAATATCTTGAATTTGTGCTCAATAAAACCTTTTCACCTAGTTAATATGTACCTACTGTAGAAAGTTAATTAATATTTTTATGATTACAGCTACGAATACAACTTCCGGTGAAAGTAAGTACATTCAAAATACATTATATAAAATGTCTCATTTTTGGTGTACTTCGTCGCGATTATTTTATTCACAATTTAAAATAATAGCATTTTGCCTCCAAAATGGTCACAATTTTTTTTTATTTCAAATTTAACCGCAGGTGATACAACAACCGCTAACACATACCGTAATTTCGTCGACAGACTGGTGATTATGGCGAAAATCTGCATCTAACAATACACCAACATAAGAAGCAAGAATAACTATGGGTTCCTTAATTTGTTGTTGTTTCTTGACCCATAAGCTTTATTTAAACAGAATTCATAGGTAGCTTAAAATTAAAATCAAAAGAGGACGGTCAGAACCACACGTCGCAATTTACTGATCAGGTGTATCTAAAGTTCTACAACAATAGGATATGTCACTTCCTACAAAATGGCATCAATAATCGAACGAAATACCCCATTTTATATTATAATCAAATGTACAAAAAAAAGGCTATGATGGAGAATATCTTGAATTCGTGAACGATAAGACCTTTTCACCTACTTAATATGTACCTACTGTAGAAAGTTAATTAATATTTTTGTGATTACAGCTACGAATACAACTTCCGGTGAAAGTAAGTACATTCAAAATACATTATAAATAGTCTCATTTTTGGTGTACATCATCTTGATTACTTTATTCACAATTAAAAATAATAGCTCTTTGCCTGCAATACAGACACTTCTTTTATAATTACATAGTTTACCGCAGTCTTAGTAACAACTTTTTTTTACAAATTCCGCAATTTTATCTACAAATTGGTGAATTATTGCAAAAGTCTGCATGTAATATTAAATGCTGAACGATGGGATTGTGACACTTACTACAAATTGGCAACAATTTTCGAACGGAATTCCACATTTATAATATAATCAAATGTACAAAAGAAGACTATGGTGGAGAATATCTTGAATTTGTGCCCGATAAGACCTTTTCACCTACTTGAATATGTACCTACTGTAGAAAGTAAATTAATATTTTTTATGATTACAGCTACGAATACAACTTCCGGTGAAAGTAAGTCTTCGATAAGACCTTTTCATCTCATAATCAAATGTACAAAAAAAAGGCTATGATGGAGAATATCTTGAATTCGTGAACGATAAGACCTTTTCACCTACTTAATATGTACCTACTGTAGAAAGTTTATTAATATTTTATGATTACAGCTACTAGTACAACTCCCGCCGGAAGTAAGTACATTCAAAATACATTATAAATAGTCTCATTTTTGGTGTACATCATCTCGATTATTTTATTTAAAATTAAAAATAATAGCTCTTTGCCTCCAATACAGACACTTCTATTATAATTACAAAATTTACCGCAGTCGATGTAACAACATTTTACAAATTCCGCAATATTATCGACAAATTGGGGAATTATTGCGTAAGTCTGCATGTAATATTGAATGCTGAACGATGGTATTGTGACACTTACTACAAATTGGCAACAATTTTCGAACGGAATTCCACATTTATATTATAATCAAATGTACAAAAGAAGACTATGATGGAGAATATCTTGAATTTGTGCTCAATAAAACCTTTTCACCTAGTTAATATGTACCTACTGTAGAAAGTTAATTAATATTTTTGTGATTACAGCTACGAATACAACTTCCGGTGAAAGTAAGTACATTCAAAATACATTATAAATAGTCTCATTTTTGGTGTACATCATCTTGATTACTTTATTCACAATTAAAAATAATAGCTCTTTGCCTGCAATACAGACACTTCTTTTATAATTACATAGTTTACCGCAGTCTTAGTAACAACTTTTTTTTACAAATTCCGCAATTTTATCTACAAATTGGTGAATTATTGCAAAAGTCTGCATGTAATATTAAATGCTGAACGATGGGATTGTGACACTTACTACAAATTGGCAACAATTTTCGAACGGAATTCCACATTTATAATATAATCAAATGTACAAAAGAAGACTATGGTGGAGAATATCTTGAATTTGTGCCCGATAAGACCTTTTCACCTACTTGAATATGTACCTACTGTAGAAAGTAAATTAATATTTTTTATGATTACAGCTACGAATACAACTTCCGGTGAAAGTAAGTCTTCGATAAGACCTTTTCATCTCATAATCAAATGTACAAAAAAAAGGCTATGATGGAGAATATCTTGAATTCGTGAACGATAAGACCTTTTCACCTACTTAATATGTACCTACTGTAGAAAGTTTATTAATATTTTATGATTACAGCTACTAGTACAACTCCCGCCGGAAGTAAGTACATTCAAAATACATTATAAATAGTCTCATTTTTGGTGTACATCATCTCGATTATTTTATTTAAAATTAAAAATAATAGCTCTTTGCCTCCAATACAGACACTTCTATTATAATTACAAAATTTACCGCAGTCGATGTAACAACATTTTACAAATTCCGCAATATTATCGACAAATTGGGGAATTATTGCGTAAGTCTGCATGTAATATTGAATGCTGAACGATGGTATTGTGACACTTACTACAAATTGGCAACAATTTTCGAACGGAATTCCACATTTATATTATAATCAAATGTACAAAAGAAGACTATGATGGAGAATATCTTGAATTTGTGCTCAATAAAACCTTTTCACCTAGTTAATATGTACCTACTGTAGAAAGTTAATTAATATTTTTATGATTACAGCTACGAATACAACTTCCGGTGAAAGTAAGTACATTCAAAATACATTATATAAAATGTCTCATTTTTGGTGTACTTCGTCGCGATTATTTTATTCACAATTTAAAATAATAGCATTTTGCCTCCAAAATGGTCACAATTTTTTTTTATTTCAAATTTAACCGCAGGTGATACAACAACCGCTAACACATACCGTAATTTCGTCGACAGACTGGTGATTATGGCGAAAATCTGCATCTAACAATACACCAACATAAGAAGCAAGAATAACTATGGGTTCCTTAATTTGTTGTTGTTTCTTGACCCATAAGCTTCATTTAAGCAGAATTCATAGGTAGCTTAAAATTAAAATCAAAAGAGGACGGTCAGAACCACACGTCGCAATTTACTGATCAGGTGTATCTAAAGTTCTACAACAATAGGATATTATGTCACTTCCTACAAAAGGGCATCAATAATCGAACGAAATACCCCATTTTATATTATAATCAAATGTACAAAAAAAAGGCTATGATGGAGAATATCTTGAATTCGTGAACGATAAGACCTTTTCACCTACTTAATATGTACCTACTGTAGAAAGTTTATTAATATTTTATGATTACAGCTACTAGTACAACTCCCGCCGGAAGTAAGTACATTCAAAATACATTATAAATAGTCTCATTTTTGGTGTACATCATCTCGATTATTTTATTTAAAATTAAAAATCATAGCTCTTTGCCTCCAATACAGACACTTCTTTTATAATTACAAAATTTACCGCAGTCGATGTAACAACATTTTACAAATTCCGCAATTTTATCGACAAATTGGGGAATTATTGCGAAAGTCTGCATGTAATATTGAATGCTGAACGGTGGTATTGTGACACTTACTACAAATTGGCAACAATTTTCGAACGGAATTCCACATTTATATTATAATCAAATGTACAAAAGAAGACTATGATGGAGAATATCTTGAATTTGTGCTCAATAAAACCTTTTCACCTAGTTAATATGTACCTACTGTAGAAAGTTAATTAATATTTTATGATTACAGCTACTAGTACAACTCCCGCCGGAAGTAAGTACATTCAAAATACATTATAAATAGTCTCATTTTTGGTGTACATCATCTCGATTATTTTATTCAAAATTAAAAATAATAGCTCTTTGCCTCCAATACAGACACTTCTATTATAATTACAAAATTTACCGCAGTCGATGTAACAACATTTTACAAATTCCGCAATATTATCGACAAATTGGGGAATTATTGCGTAAGTCTGCATGTAATATTGAATGCTGAACGATGGTATTGTGACACTTACTACAAATTGGCAACAATTTTCGAACGGAATTCCACATTTATATTATAATCAAATGTACAAAAGAAAACTATGATGGAGAATATCTTGAATTTGTGCTCAATAAAACCTTTTCACCTAGTTAATATGTACCTACTGTAGAAAGTTAATTAATATTTTTATGATTACAGCTACGAATACAACTTCCGGTGAAAGTAAGTACATTCAAAATACATTATATAAAATGTCTCATTTTTGGTGTACTTCGTCGCGATTATTTTATTCACAATTTAAAATAATAGCATTTTGCCTCCAAAATGGTCACAATTTTTTTTTAGTTCAAATTTAACCGCAGGTGATACAACAACCGCTAACACATACCGTAATTTCGTCGACAGACTGGTGATTACGGCGAAAATCTGCATCTAACAATACACCAACATAAGAAGCAAGAATAACTATGGGTTCCTTAATTTGTTGTTGTTTCTTGACCCATAAGCTTTATTTAAACAGAATTCATAGGTAGCTTAAAATTAAAATCAAAAGAGGACGGTCAGAACCACACGTCGCAATTTACTGATCAGGTGTATCTAAAGTTCTACAACAATAGGATATGTCACTTCCCACAAAATGGCATCAATAATCGAACGAAATACCCCATTTTATATTATAATCAAATGTACAAAAAAAAGGCTATGATGGAGAATATCTTGAATTCGTGAACGATAAGACCTTTTCACCTACTTAATATGTACCTACTGTAGAAAGTTTATTAATATTTTATGATTACAGCTACTAGTACAACTCCCGCCGGAAGTAAGTACATTCAAAATACATTATAAATAGTCTCATTTTTGGTGTACATCATCTCGACTATTTTATTCAAAATTAAAAATAATAGCTCTTTGCCTCCAATACAGACACTTCTATTATAATTACAAAATTTACCGCAGTCGATATAACAACATTTTACAAATTCCGCAATTTCATCGACAAATTGGGGAATTATTGCGAAAGTCTGCATGTAATATTGAATGCTGAACGATGGTATTGTGACACTTACTACAAATTGGCAACAATTTTCGAACGGAATTCCACATTTATATTATAATCAAATGTACAAAAGAAGACTATGATGGAGAATATCTTGAATTTGTGCTCAATAAAACCTTTTCACCTAGTTAATATGTACCTACTGTAGAAAGTTTATTAATATTTTATGATTACAGCTACTAGTACAACTTCCGTCGAAAGTAAGTACATTCAAAATACATTATAAATAGTATAATTTTTGGTGTACATCATCTTGATTACTTTATTCACAATTAAAAATAATAGCTCTTTGCCTGCAATACAGACACTTCTTTTATAATTACAAAGTTTACCGCAGTCTTAGTAACAACTTTTTTTTACAAATTCCGCAATTTTATTTACAAATTGGTGAATTATTGCAAAAGTCTGCATGTAATATTAAATGCTGAACGATGGGATTGTGACACTTACTACAAATTGGCAACAATTTTCGAACGGAATTCCACATTTATATTATAATCCAATGTACAAAAGAAGACTATGATGGAGAATATCTTGAATTTGTGCCCGATAAGATCTTTTCACCTACTTGAATATGTACCTACTGTAGAAAGTAAATTCATATTTTTATGATTACAGCTACGAATACAACTTCCGGTGAAAGTAAGTACTCGATAAGACCTTTTCATCTCATAATCAAATGTATAAAAAAAAAGGCTATGATGGAGAATATCTTGAATTCGTGAGCGATAAGACCTTTTCACCTAGTTAATATGTACCTACTGTAGAAAGTTAATTAATATTTTATGATTACAGCTACTAGTACAACTCCCGCCGGAAGTAAGTACATTCAAAATACATTATAAATAGTCTCATTTTTGGTGTACATCATCTCGATTATTTTATTTAAAATTAAAAATAATAGCTCTTTGCCTCCAATACAGACACTTCTATTATAATTACAAAATTTACCGCAGTCGATGTAACAACATTTTACAAATTCCGCAATATTATCGACAAATTGGGGAATTATTGCGTAAGTCTGCATGTAATATTGAATGCTGAACGATGGTATTGCGACACTTACTACGAATTGGCAACAATTTTCGAACGGAATTCGACATTTATTTTATAATCAAATGTACAAAAGAAGACTATGATGGAGAATATCTTGAATTTGTGCTCAATAAAACCTTTTCACCTAGTTAATATGTACCTACTGTAGAAAGTTAATTAATATTTTATGATTACAGCTACTAGTACAACTCCCGCCGGAAGTAAGTACATTCAAAATACATTATAAATAGTCTCATTTTTGGTGTACATCATCTCGATTATTTTATTCAAAATTAAAAATAATAGCTCTTTGCCTCCAATACAGACACTTCTATTATAATTACAAAATTTACCGCAGTCGATGTAACAACATTTTACAAATTCCGCAATATTATCGACAAATTGGGGAATTATTGCGTAAGTCTGCATGTAATATTGAATGCTGAACGATGGTATTGTGACACTTACTACAAATTGGCAACAATTTTCGAACGGAATTCCACATTTATATTATAATCAAATGTACAAAAGAAGACTATGATGGAGAATATCTTGAATTTGTGCTCAATAAAACCTTTTCACCTAGTTAATATGTACCTACTGTAGAAAGTTAATTAATATTTTTATGATTACAGCTACGAATACAACTTCCGGTGAAAGTAAGTACATTCAAAATACATTATATAAAATGTCTCATTTTTGGTGTACTTCGTCGCGATTATTTTATTCACAATTTAAAATAATAGCATTTTGCCTCCAAAATGGTCACAATTTTTTTTTATTTCAAATTTAACCGCAGGTGATACAACAACCGCTAACACATACCGTAATTTCGTCGACAGACTGGTGATTATGGCGAAAATCTGCATCTAACAATACACCAACATAAGAAGCAAGAATAACTATGGGTTCCTTAATTTGTTGTTGTTTCTTGACCCATAAGCTTCATTTAAGCAGAATTCATAGGTAGCTTAAAATTAAAATCAAAAGAGGACGGTCAGAACCACACGTCGCAATTTACTGATCAGGTGTATCTAAAGTTCTACAACAATAGGATATTATGTCACTTCCTACAAAAGGGCATCAATAATCGAACGAAATACCCCATTTTATATTATAATCAAATGTACAAAAAAAAGGCTATGATGGAGAATATCTTGAATTCGTGAACGATAAGACCTTTTCACCTACTTAATATGTACCTACTGTAGAAAGTTTATTAATATTTTATGATTACAGCTACTAGTACAACTCCCGCCGGAAGTAAGTACATTCAAAATACATTATAAATAGTCTCATTTTTGGTGTACATCATCTCGATTATTTTATTTAAAATTAAAAATCATAGCTCTTTGCCTCCAATACAGACACTTCTTTTATAATTACAAAATTTACCGCAGTCGATGTAACAACATTTTACAAATTCCGCAATTTTATCGACAAATTGGGGAATTATTGCGAAAGTCTGCATGTAATATTGAATGCTGAACGGTGGTATTGTGACACTTACTACAAATTGGCAACAATTTTCGAACGGAATTCCACATTTATATTATAATCAAATGTACAAAAGAAGACTATGATGGAGAATATCTTGAATTTGTGCTCAATAAAACCTTTTCACCTAGTTAATATGTACCTACTGTAGAAAGTTAATTAATATTTTATGATTACAGCTACTAGTACAACTCCCGCCGGAAGTAAGTACATTCTAAATACATTATAAATAGTCTCATTTTTGGTGTACATCATCTCGATTATTTTATTCAAAATTAAAAATAATAGCTCTTTGCCTCCAATACAGACACTTCTATTATAATTACAAAATTTACCGCAGTCGATGTAACAACATTTTACAAATTCCGCAATATTATCGACAAATTGGGGAATTATTGCGTAAGTCTGCATGTAATATTGAATGCTGAACGATGGTATTGTGACACTTACTACAAATTGGCAACAATTTTCGAACGGAATTCCACATTTATATTATAATCAAATGTACAAAAGAAAACTATGATGGAGAATATCTTGAATTTGTGCTCAATAAAACCTTTTCACCTAGTTAATATGTACCTACTGTAGAAAGTTAATTAATATTTTTATGATTACAGCTACGAATACAACTTCCGGTGAAAGTAAGTACATTCAAAATACATTATATAAAATGTCTCATTTTTGGTGTACTTCGTCGCGATTATTTTATTCACAATTTAAAATAATAGCATTTTGCCTCCAAAATGGTCACAATTTTTTTTTAGTTCAAATTTAACCGCAGGTGATACAACAACCGCTAACACATACCGTAATTTCGTCGACAGACTGGTGATTACGGCGAAAATCTGCATCTAACAATACACCAACATAAGAAGCAAGAATAACTATGGGTTCCTTAATTTGTTGTTGTTTCTTGACCCATAAGCTTTATTTAAACAGAATTCATAGGTAGCTTAAAATTAAAATCAAAAGAGGACGGTCAGAACCACACGTCGCAATTTACTGATCAGGTGTATCTAAAGTTCTACAACAATAGGATATGTCACTTCCCACAAAATGGCATCAATAATCGAACGAAATACCCCATTTTATATTATAATCAAATGTACAAAAAAAAGGCTATGATGGAGAATATCTTGAATTCGTGAACGATAAGACCTTTTCACCTACTTAATATGTACCTACTGTAGAAAGTTTATTAATATTTTATGATTACAGCTACTAGTACAACTCCCGCCGGAAGTAAGTACATTCAAAATACATTATAAATAGTCTCATTTTTGGTGTACATCATCTCGACTATTTTATTCAAAATTAAAAATAATAGCTCTTTGCCTCCAATACAGACACTTCTATTATAATTACAAAATTTACCGCAGTCGATATAACAACATTTTACAAATTCCGCAATTTCATCGACAAATTGGGGAATTATTGCGAAAGTCTGCATGTAATATTGAATGCTGAACGATGGTATTGTGACACTTACTACAAATTGGCAACAATTTTCGAACGGAATTCCACATTTATATTATAATCAAATGTACAAAAGAAGACTATGATGGAGAATATCTTGAATTTGTGCTCAATAAAACCTTTTCACCTAGTTAATATGTACCTACTGTAGAAAGTTTATTAATATTTTATGATTACAGCTACTAGTACAACTTCCGTCGAAAGTAAGTACATTCAAAATACATTATAAATAGTATAATTTTTGGTGTACATCATCTTGATTACTTTATTCACAATTAAAAATAATAGCTCTTTGCCTGCAATACAGACACTTCTTTTATAATTACAAAGTTTACCGCAGTCTTAGTAACAACTTTTTTTTACAAATTCCGCAATTTTATTTACAAATTGGTGAATTATTGCAAAAGTCTGCATGTAATATTAAATGCTGAACGATGGGATTGTGACACTTACTACAAATTGGCAACAATTTTCGAACGGAATTCCACATTTATATTATAATCCAATGTACAAAAGAAGACTATGATGGAGAATATCTTGAATTTGTGCCCGATAAGATCTTTTCACCTACTTGAATATGTACCTACTGTAGAAAGTAAATTCATATTTTTATGATTACAGCTACGAATACAACTTCCGGTGAAAGTAAGTACTCGATAAGACCTTTTCATCTCATAATCAAATGTATAAAAAAAAAGGCTATGATGGAGAATATCTTGAATTCGTGAGCGATAAGACCTTTTCACCTAGTTAATATGTACCTACTGTAGAAAGTTAATTAATATTTTATGATTACAGCTACTAGTACAACTCCCGCCGGAAGTAAGTACATTCAAAATACATTATAAATAGTCTCATTTTTGGTGTACATCATCTCGATTATTTTATTTAAAATTAAAAATAATAGCTCTTTGCCTCCAATACAGACACTTCTATTATAATTACAAAATTTACCGCAGTCGATGTAACAACATTTTACAAATTCCGCAATATTATCGACAAATTGGGGAATTATTGCGTAAGTCTGCATGTAATATTGAATGCTGAACGATGGTATTGCGACACTTACTACGAATTGGCAACAATTTTCGAACGGAATTCGACATTTATTTTATAATCAAATGTACAAAAGAAGACTATGATGGAGAATATCTTGAATTTGTGTACGCTAAAACCTTTTCACCTACTTAATAAGTACATACTGTAGAAAGTTAATTAATATTTTATGATTACAGCTACTAGTACAACTTCCGTCGAAAGTAAGTACATTCAAAATACATTATAAATAGTCTCATTTTTGGTGTACATCATCTTGATTACTTTATTCACAATTAAAAATAATAGCTCTTTGCCTGCAATACAGACACTTCTTTTATAATTACAAAGTTTACCGCAGTCTTAGTAACAACTTTTTTTTTACAAATTCCGCAATTTTATCTACAAATTGGTGAATTATTGCAAAAGTCTGCATGTAATATTGAATGCTGAACGATGGTATTGTGACACTTACTACAAATTGGCAACAATTTTCGAACGGAATTCCACATTTATATTATAATCAAATGTACAAAAGAAGACTATGATGGAGAATATCTTGAATTTGTGCTCAATAAAACCTTTTCACCTAGTTAATATGTACCTACTGTAGAAAGTTAATTAATATTTTTATGATTACAGCTACGAATACAACTTCCGGTGAAAGTAAGTACATTCAAAATACATTATATAAAATGTCTCATTTTTGGTGTACTTCGTCGCGATTATTTTATTCACAATTTAAAATAATAGCATTTTGCCTCCAAAATGGTCACAATTTTTTTTTATTTCAAATTTAACCGCAGGTGATACAACAACCGCTAACACATACCGTAATTTCGTCGACAGACTGGTGATTATGGCGAAAATCTGCATCTAACAATACACCAACATAAGAAGCAAGAATAACTATGGGTTCCTTAATTTGTTGTTGTTTCTTGACCCATAAACTTCATTTAAACAGAATTCATAGGTAGCTTAAAATTAAAATCAAAAGAGGACGGTCAGAACCACACGTCGCAATTTACTGATCAGGTGTATCTAAAGTTCTACAACAATAGGATATGTCACTTCCTACAAAATGGCATCAATAATCGAACGAAATACCCCATTTTATATTATAATCAAATGTACAAAAAAAAAGGCTATGATGGAGAATATCTTGAATTCGTGAACGATAAGACCTTTTCACCTACTTAATATGTACCTACTGTAGAAAGTTTATTAATATTTTATGATTACAGCTACTAGTACAACTCCCGCCGGAAGTAAGTACATTCAAAATACATTATAAATAGTCTCATTTTTAGTGTACATCATCTCGACTATTTTATTAAAAATTAAAAATAATAGCTCTTTGCCTCCAATACAGACACTTCTATTATAATTACAAAATTTACCGCAGTCGATGTAACAACATTTTACAAATTCCGCAATTTCATCGACAAATTGGGGAATTATTGCGAAAGTCTGCATGTAATATTGAATGCTGAACGATGGTATTGTGACACTTACTACAAATTGGCAACAATTTTCGAACGGAATTCCACATTTATATTATAATCAAATGTACAAAAGAAGACTATGATGGAGAATATCTTGAATTTGTGCTCAATAAAACCTTTTCACCTAGTTAATATGTACCTACTGTAGAAAGTTAATTAATATTTTTGTGATTACAGCTACGAATACAACTTCCGGTGAAAGTAAGTACATTCAAAATACATTATAAATAGTCTCATTTTTGGTGTACATCATCTTGATTACTTTATTCACAATTAAAAATAATAGCTCTTTGCCTGCAATACAGACACTTCTTTTATAATTACATAGTTTACCGCAGTCTTAGTAACAACTTTTTTTTACAAATTCCGCAATTTTATCTACAAATTGGTGAATTATTGCAAAAGTCTGCATGTAATATTAAATGCTGAACGATGGGATTGTGACACTTACTACAAATTGGCAACAATTTTCGAACGGAATTCCACATTTATATTATAATCCAATGTACAAAAGAAGACTATGATGGAGAATATCTTGAATTTGTGCCCGATAAGACCTTTTCACCTACTTGAATATGTACCTACTGTAGAAAGTAAATTCATATTTTTATTATTACAGCTACGAATACAACTTCCGGTGAAAGTAAGTACTCGATAAGACCTTTTCATCTCATAATCAAATGTATAAAAAAAAAGGCTATGATGGAGAATATCTTGAATTCGTGAACGATAAGACCTTTTCACCTACTTAATATGTACCTACTGTAGAAAGTTTATTAATATTTTATGATTACAGCTACTAGTACAACTCCCGTCGGAAGTAAGTACATTCAAAATACATTATAAATAGTCTCATTTTTGGTGTACATCATCTCGATTATTTTATTCAAAATTAAAAATAATAGCTCTTTGCCTCCAATACAGACACTTCTTTTATAATTACAAAATTTACCGCAGTCGATGTAACAACATTTTACAAATTCCGCAATTTTATCGACAAATTGGGGAATTATTGCGAAAGTCTGCATGTAATATTGAATGCTGAACGGTGGTATTGTGACACTTATTACAAATTGGCAACAATTTTCGAACGGAATTCCACATTTATATTATAATCAAATGTACAAAAGAAGACTATGATGGAGAATATCTTGAATTTGTGCTCAATAAAACCTTTTCACCTAGTTAATATGTACCTACTGTAGAAAGTTAATTAATATTTTATGATTACAGCTACTAGTACAACTCCCGCCGGAAGTAAGTACATTCAAAATACATTATAAATAGTCTCATTTTTGGTGTACATCATCTCGATTATTTTATTCAAAATTAAAAATAATAGCTCTTTGCCTCCAATACAGACACTTCTATTATAATTACAAAATTTACCGCAGTCGATGTAACAACATTTTACAAATTCCGCAATATTATCGACAAATTGGGGAATTATTGCGTAAGTCTGCATGTAATATTGAATGCTGAACGATGGTATTGTGACACTTACTACAAATTGGCAACAATTTTCGAACGGAATTCCACATTTATATTATAATCAAATGTACAAAAGAAGACTATGATGGAGAATATCTTGAATTTGTGCTCAATAAAACCTTTTCACCTAGTTAATATGTACCTACTGTAGAAAGTTAATTAATATTTTTATGATTACAGCTACGAATACAACTTCCGGTGAAAGTAAGTACATTCAAAATACATTATAAATAGTCTCATTTTTGGTGTACATCATCTCGATTATTTTATTCAAAATTAAAAATAATAGCTCTTTGCCTCCAATACAGACACTTCTATTATAATTACAAAATTTACCGCAGTCGATGTAACAACATTTTACAAATTCCGCAATATTATCGACAAATTGGGGAATTATTGCGTAAGTCTGCATGTAATATTGAATGCTGAACGATGGTATTGTGACACTTACTACAAATTGGCAACAATTTTCGAACGGAATTCCACATTTATATTATAATCAAATGTACAAAAGAAGACTATGATGGAGAATATCTTGAATTTGTGCTCAATAAAACCTTTTCACCTAGTTAATATGTACCTACTGTAGAAAGTTAATTAATATTTTTATGATTACAGCTACGAATACAACTTCCGGTGAAAGTAAGTACATTCAAAATACATTATATAAAATGTCTCATTTTTGGTGTACTTCGTCGCGATTATTTTATTCACAATTTAAAATAATAGCATTTTGCCTCCAAAATGGTCACAATTTTTTTTTATTTCAAATTTAACCGCAGGTGATACAACAACCGCTAACACATACCGTAATTTCGTCGACAGACTGGTGATTATGGCGAAAATCTGCATCTAACAATACACCAACATAAGAAGCAAGAATAACTATGGGTTCCTTAATTTGTTGTTGTTTCTTGACCCATAAGCTTTATTTAAACAGAATTCATAGGTAGCTTAAAATTAAAATCAAAAGAGGACGGTCAGAACCACACGTCGCAATTTACTGATCAGGTGTATCTAAAGTTCTACAACAATAGGATATGTCACTTCCTACAAAATGGCATCAATAATCGAACGAAATACCCCATTTTATATTATAATCAAATGTACAAAAAAAAGGCTATGATGGAGAATATCTTGAATTCGTGAACGATAAGACCTTTTCACCTACTTAATATGTACCTACTGTAGAAAGTTAATTAATATTTTTGTGATTACAGCTACGAATACAACTTCCGGTGAAAGTAAGTACATTCAAAATACATTATAAATAGTCTCATTTTTGGTGTACATCATCTCGACTATTTTATTCAAAATTAAAAATAATAGCTCTTTGCCTCCAATACAGACACTTCTATTATAATTACAAAATTTACCGCAGTCGATGTAACAACATTTTACAAATTCCGCAATTTCATCGACAAATTGGGGAATTATTGCGAAAGTCTGCATGTAATATTGAATGCTGAACGATGGTATTGTGACACTTACTACAAATTGGCAACAATTTTCGAACGGAATTCCACATTTATATTATAATCAAATGTACAAAAGAAGACTATGATGGAGAATATCTTGAATTTGTGCTCAATAAAACCTTTTCACCTAGTTAATATGTACCTACTGTAGAAAGTTAATTAATATTTTTGTGATTACAGCTACGAATACAACTTCCGGTGAAAGTAAGTACATTCAAAATACATTATAAATAGTCTCATTTTTGGTGTACATCATCTTGATTACTTTATTCACAATTAAAAATAATAGCTCTTTGCCTGCAATACAGACACTTCTTTTATAATTACATAGTTTACCGCAGTCTTAGTAACAACTTTTTTTTACAAATTCCGCAATTTTATCTACAAATTGGTGAATTATTGCAAAAGTCTGCATGTAATATTAAATGCTGAACGATGGGATTGTGACACTTACTACAAATTGGCAACAATTTTCGAACGGAATTCCACATTTATAATATAATCAAATGTACAAAAGAAGACTATGGTGGAGAATATCTTGAATTTGTGCCCGATAAGACCTTTTCACCTACTTGAATATGTACCTACTGTAGAAAGTAAATTAATATTTTTTATGATTACAGCTACGAATACAACTTCCGGTGAAAGTAAGTCTTCGATAAGACCTTTTCATCTCATAATCAAATGTACAAAAAAAAGGCTATGATGGAGAATATCTTGAATTCGTGAACGATAAGACCTTTTCACCTACTTAATATGTACCTACTGTAGAAAGTTTATTAATATTTTATGATTACAGCTACTAGTACAACTCCCGCCGGAAGTAAGTACATTCAAAATACATTATAAATAGTCTCATTTTTGGTGTACATCATCTCGATTATTTTATTTAAAATTAAAAATAATAGCTCTTTGCCTCCAATACAGACACTTCTATTATAATTACAAAATTTACCGCAGTCGATGTAACAACATTTTACAAATTCCGCAATATTATCGACAAATTGGGGAATTATTGCGTAAGTCTGCATGTAATATTGAATGCTGAACGATGGTATTGTGACACTTACTACAAATTGGCAACAATTTTCGAACGGAATTCCACATTTATATTATAATCAAATGTACAAAAGAAGACTATGATGGAGAATATCTTGAATTTGTGCTCAATAAAACCTTTTCACCTAGTTAATATGTACCTACTGTAGAAAGTTAATTAATATTTTTATGATTACAGCTACGAATACAACTTCCGGTGAAAGTAAGTACATTCAAAATACATTATATAAAATGTCTCATTTTTGGTGTACTTCGTCGCGATTATTTTATTCACAATTTAAAATAATAGCATTTTGCCTCCAAAATGGTCACAATTTTTTTTTATTTCAAATTTAACCGCAGGTGATACAACAACCGCTAACACATACCGTAATTTCGTCGACAGACTGGTGATTATGGCGAAAATCTGCATCTAACAATACACCAACATAAGAAGCAAGAATAACTATGGGTTCCTTAATTTGTTGTTGTTTCTTGACCCATAAGCTTCATTTAAGCAGAATTCATAGGTAGCTTAAAATTAAAATCAAAAGAGGACGGTCAGAACCACACGTCGCAATTTACTGATCAGGTGTATCTAAAGTTCTACAACAATAGGATATTATGTCACTTCCTACAAAAGGGCATCAATAATCGAACGAAATACCCCATTTTATATTATAATCAAATGTACAAAAAAAAGGCTATGATGGAGAATATCTTGAATTCGTGAACGATAAGACCTTTTCACCTACTTAATATGTACCTACTGTAGAAAGTTTATTAATATTTTATGATTACAGCTACTAGTACAACTCCCGCCGGAAGTAAGTACATTCAAAATACATTATAAATAGTCTCATTTTTGGTGTACATCATCTCGATTATTTTATTTAAAATTAAAAATCATAGCTCTTTGCCTCCAATACAGACACTTCTTTTATAATTACAAAATTTACCGCAGTCGATGTAACAACATTTTACAAATTCCGCAATTTTATCGACAAATTGGGGAATTATTGCGAAAGTCTGCATGTAATATTGAATGCTGAACGGTGGTATTGTGACACTTACTACAAATTGGCAACAATTTTCGAACGGAATTCCACATTTATATTATAATCAAATGTACAAAAGAAGACTATGATGGAGAATATCTTGAATTTGTGCTCAATAAAACCTTTTCACCTAGTTAATATGTACCTACTGTAGAAAGTTAATTAATATTTTATGATTACAGCTACTAGTACAACTCCCGCCGGAAGTAAGTACATTCAAAATACATTATAAATAGTCTCATTTTTGGTGTACATCATCTCGATTATTTTATTCAAAATTAAAAATAATAGCTCTTTGCCTCCAATACAGACACTTCTATTATAATTACAAAATTTACCGCAGTCGATGTAACAACATTTTACAAATTCCGCAATATTATCGACAAATTGGGGAATTATTGCGTAAGTCTGCATGTAATATTGAATGCTGAACGATGGTATTGTGACACTTACTACAAATTGGCAACAATTTTCGAACGGAATTCCACATTTATATTATAATCAAATGTACAAAAGAAAACTATGATGGAGAATATCTTGAATTTGTGCTCAATAAAACCTTTTCACCTAGTTAATATGTACCTACTGTAGAAAGTTAATTAATATTTTTATGATTACAGCTACGAATACAACTTCCGGTGAAAGTAAGTACATTCAAAATACATTATATAAAATGTCTCATTTTTGGTGTACTTCGTCGCGATTATTTTATTCACAATTTAAAATAATAGCATTTTGCCTCCAAAATGGTCACAATTTTTTTTTAGTTCAAATTTAACCGCAGGTGATACAACAACCGCTAACACATACCGTAATTTCGTCGACAGACTGGTGATTACGGCGAAAATCTGCATCTAACAATACACCAACATAAGAAGCAAGAATAACTATGGGTTCCTTAATTTGTTGTTGTTTCTTGACCCATAAGCTTTATTTAAACAGAATTCATAGGTAGCTTAAAATTAAAATCAAAAGAGGACGGTCAGAACCACACGTCGCAATTTACTGATCAGGTGTATCTAAAGTTCTACAACAATAGGATATGTCACTTCCCACAAAATGGCATCAATAATCGAACGAAATACCCCATTTTATATTATAATCAAATGTACAAAAAAAAGGCTATGATGGAGAATATCTTGAATTCGTGAACGATAAGACCTTTTCACCTACTTAATATGTACCTACTGTAGAAAGTTTATTAATATTTTATGATTACAGCTACTAGTACAACTCCCGCCGGAAGTAAGTACATTCAAAATACATTATAAATAGTCTCATTTTTGGTGTACATCATCTCGACTATTTTATTCAAAATTAAAAATAATAGCTCTTTGCCTCCAATACAGACACTTCTATTATAATTACAAAATTTACCGCAGTCGATATAACAACATTTTACAAATTCCGCAATTTCATCGACAAATTGGGGAATTATTGCGAAAGTCTGCATGTAATATTGAATGCTGAACGATGGTATTGTGACACTTACTACAAATTGGCAACAATTTTCGAACGGAATTCCACATTTATATTATAATCAAATGTACAAAAGAAGACTATGATGGAGAATATCTTGAATTTGTGCTCAATAAAACCTTTTCACCTAGTTAATATGTACCTACTGTAGAAAGTTTATTAATATTTTATGATTACAGCTACTAGTACAACTTCCGTCGAAAGTAAGTACATTCAAAATACATTATAAATAGTATAATTTTTGGTGTACATCATCTTGATTACTTTATTCACAATTAAAAATAATAGCTCTTTGCCTGCAATACAGACACTTCTTTTATAATTACAAAGTTTACCGCAGTCTTAGTAACAACTTTTTTTTACAAATTCCGCAATTTTATTTACAAATTGGTGAATTATTGCAAAAGTCTGCATGTAATATTAAATGCTGAACGATGGGATTGTGACACTTACTACAAATTGGCAACAATTTTCGAACGGAATTCCACATTTATATTATAATCCAATGTACAAAAGAAGACTATGATGGAGAATATCTTGAATTTGTGCCCGATAAGATCTTTTCACCTACTTGAATATGTACCTACTGTAGAAAGTAAATTCATATTTTTATGATTACAGCTACGAATACAACTTCCGGTGAAAGTAAGTACTCGATAAGACCTTTTCATCTCATAATCAAATGTATAAAAAAAAAGGCTATGATGGAGAATATCTTGAATTCGTGAGCGATAAGACCTTTTCACCTAGTTAATATGTACCTACTGTAGAAAGTTAATTAATATTTTATGATTACAGCTACTAGTACAACTCCCGCCGGAAGTAAGTACATTCAAAATACATTATAAATAGTCTCATTTTTGGTGTACATCATCTCGATTATTTTATTTAAAATTAAAAATAATAGCTCTTTGCCTCCAATACAGACACTTCTATTATAATTACAAAATTTACCGCAGTCGATGTAACAACATTTTACAAATTCCGCAATATTATCGACAAATTGGGGAATTATTGCGTAAGTCTGCATGTAATATTGAATGCTGAACGATGGTATTGCGACACTTACTACGAATTGGCAACAATTTTCGAACGGAATTCGACATTTATTTTATAATCAAATGTACAAAAGAAGACTATGATGGAGAATATCTTGAATTTGTGTACGCTAAAACCTTTTCACCTACTTAATAAGTACATACTGTAGAAAGTTAATTAATATTTTATGATTACAGCTACTAGTACAACTTCCGTCGAAAGTAAGTACATTCAAAATACATTATAAATAGTCTCATTTTTGGTGTACATCATCTTGATTACTTTATTCACAATTAAAAATAATAGCTCTTTGCCTGCAATACAGACACTTCTTTTATAATTACAAAGTTTACCGCAGTCTTAGTAACAACTTTTTTTTTACAAATTCCGCAATTTTATCTACAAATTGGTGAATTATTGCAAAAGTCTGCATGTAATATTGAATGCTGAACGATGGTATTGTGACACTTACTACAAATTGGCAACAATTTTCGAACGGAATTCCACATTTATATTATAATCAAATGTACAAAAGAAGACTATGATGGAGAATATCTTGAATTTGTGCTCAATAAAACCTTTTCACCTAGTTAATATGTACCTACTGTAGAAAGTTAATTAATATTTTTATGATTACAGCTACGAATACAACTTCCGGTGAAAGTAAGTACATTCAAAATACATTATATAAAATGTCTCATTTTTGGTGTACTTCGTCGCGATTATTTTATTCACAATTTAAAATAATAGCATTTTGCCTCCAAAATGGTCACAATTTTTTTTTATTTCAAATTTAACCGCAGGTGATACAACAACCGCTAACACATACCGTAATTTCGTCGACAGACTGGTGATTATGGCGAAAATCTGCATCTAACAATACACCAACATAAGAAGCAAGAATAACTATGGGTTCCTTAATTTGTTGTTGTTTCGTGACCCATAAACTTCATTTAAACAGAATTCATAGGTAGCTTAAAATTAAAATCAAAAGAGGACGGTCAGAACCACACGTCGCAATTTACTGATCAGGTGTATCTAAAGTTCTACAACAATAGGATATGTCACTTCCTACAAAATGGCATCAATAATCGAACGAAATACCCCATTTTATATTATAATCAAATGTACAAAAAAAAGGCTATGATGGAGAATATCTTGAATTCGTGAACGATAAGACCTTTTCACCTACTTAATATGTACCTACTGTAGAAAGTTAATTAATATTTTTGTGATTACAGCTACGAATACAACTTCCGGTGAAAGTAAGTACATTCAAAATACATTATAAATAGTCTCATTTTTGGTGTACATCATCTCGACTATATTATTCAAAATTAAAAATAATAGCTCTTTGCCTCCAATACAGACACTTCTATTATAATTACAAAATTTACCGCAGTCGATGTAACAACATTTTACAAATTCCGCAATTTCATCGACAAATTGGGGAATTATTGCGAAAGTCTGCATGTAATATTGAATGCTGAACGATGGTATTGTGACACTTACTACAAATTGGCAACAATTTTCGAACGGAATTCCACATTTATATTATAATCAAATGTACAAAAGAAGACTATGATGGAGAATATCTTGAATTTGTGCTCAATAAAACCTTTTCACCTAGTTAATATGTACCTACTGTAGAAAGTTAATTAATATTTTTGTGATTACAGCTACGAATACAACTTCCGGTGAAAGTAAGTACATTCAAAATACATTATAAATAGTCTCATTTTTGGTGTACATCATCTTGATTACTTTATTCACAATTAAAAATAATAGCTCTTTGCCTGCAATACAGACACTTCTTTTATAATTACATAGTTTACCGCAGTCTTAGTAACAACTTTTTTTTACAAATTCCGCAATTTTATCTACAAATTGGTGAATTATTGCAAAAGTCTGCATGTAATATTAAATGCTGAACGATGGGATTGTGACACTTACTACAAATTGGCAACAATTTTCGAACGGAATTCCACATTTATATTATAATCCAATGTACAAAAGAAGACTATGATGGAGAATATCTTGAATTTGTGCCCGATAAGACCTTTTCACCTACTTGAATATGTACCTACTGTAGAAAGTAAATTCATATTTTTATTATTACAGCTACGAATACAACTTCCGGTGAAAGTAAGTACTCGATAAGACCTTTTCATCTCATAATCAAATGTATAAAAAAAAAGGCTATGATGGAGAATATCTTGAATTCGTGAACGATAAGACCTTTTCACCTACTTAATATGTACCTACTGTAGAAAGTTTATTAATATTTTATGATTACAGCTACTAGTACAACTCCCGTCGGAAGTAAGTACATTCAAAATACATTATAAATAGTCTCATTTTTGGTGTACATCATCTCGATTATTTTATTCAAAATTAAAAATAATAGCTCTTTGCCTCCAATACAGACACTTCTTTTATAATTACAAAATTTACCGCAGTCGATGTAACAACATTTTACAAATTCCGCAATTTTATCGACAAATTGGGGAATTATTGCGAAAGTCTGCATGTAATATTGAATGCTGAACGGTGGTATTGTGACACTTATTACAAATTGGCAACAATTTTCGAACGGAATTCCACATTTATATTATAATCAAATGTACAAAAGAAGACTATGATGGAGAATATCTTGAATTTGTGCTCAATAAAACCTTTTCACCTAGTTAATATGTACCTACTGTAGAAAGTTAATTAATATTTTATGATTACAGCTACTAGTACAACTCCCGCCGGAAGTAAGTACATTCAAAATACATTATAAATAGTCTCATTTTTGGTGTACATCATCTCGATTATTTTATTCAAAATTAAAAATAATAGCTCTTTGCCTCCAATACAGACACTTCTATTATAATTACAAAATTTACCGCAGTCGATGTAACAACATTTTACAAATTCCGCAATATTATCGACAAATTGGGGAATTATTGCGTAAGTCTGCATGTAATATTGAATGCTGAACGATGGTATTGTGACACTTACTACAAATTGGCAACAATTTTCGAACGGAATTCCACATTTATATTATAATCAAATGTACAAAAGAAGACTATGATGGAGAATATCTTGAATTTGTGCTCAATAAAACCTTTTCACCTAGTTAATATGTACCTACTGTAGAAAGTTAATTAATATTTTTATGATTACAGCTACGAATACAACTTCCGGTGAAAGTAAGTACATTCAAAATACATTATATAAAATGTCTCATTTTTGGTGTACTTCGTCGCGATTATTTTATTCACAATTTAAAATAATAGCATTTTGCCTTCAAAATGGTCACAATTTTTTTTTATTTCAAATTTAACCGCAGGTGATACAACAACCGCTAACACATACCGTAATTTCGTCGACAGACTGGTGATTATGGCGAAAATCTGCATCTAACAATACACCAACATAAGAAGCAAGAATAACTATGGGTTCCTTAATTTGTTGTTGTTTCTTGACCCATAAGCTTTATTTAAACAGAATTCATAGGTAGCTTAAAATTAAAATCAAAAGAGGACGGTCAGAACCACACGTCGCAATTTACTGATCAGGTGTATCTAAAGTTCTACAACAATAGGATATGTCACTTCCTACAAAATGGCATCAATAATCGAACGAAATACCCCATTTTATATTATAATCAAATGTACAAAAAAAAGGCTATGATGGAGAATATCTTGAATTCGTGAACGATAAGACCTTTTCACCTACTTAATATGTACCTACTGTAGAAAGTTAATTAATATTTTTGTGATTACAGCTACGAATACAACTTCCGGTGAAAGTAAGTACATTCAAAATACATTATAAATAGTCTCATTTTTGGTGTACATCATCTCGACTATTTTATTCAAAATTAAAAATAATAGCTCTTTGCCTCCAATACAGACACTTCTATTATAATTACAAAATTTACCGCAGTCGATGTAACAACATTTTACAAATTCCGCAATTTCATCGACAAATTGGGGAATTATTGCGAAAGTCTGCATGTAATATTGAATGCTGAACGATGGTATTGTGACACTTACTACAAATTGGCAACAATTTTCGAACGGAATTCCACATTTATATTATAATCAAATGTACAAAAGAAGACTATGATGGAGAATATCTTGAATTTGTGCTCAATAAAACCTTTTCACCTAGTTAATATGTACCTACTGTAGAAAGTTAATTAATATTTTTGTGATTACAGCTACGAATACAACTTCCGGTGAAAGTAAGTACATTCAAAATACATTATAAATAGTCTCATTTTTGGTGTACATCATCTTGATTACTTTATTCACAATTAAAAATAATAGCTCTTTGCCTGCAATACAGACACTTCTTTTATAATTACATAGTTTACCGCAGTCTTAGTAACAACTTTTTTTTACAAATTCCGCAATTTTATCTACAAATTGGTGAATTATTGCAAAAGTCTGCATGTAATATTAAATGCTGAACGATGGGATTGTGACACTTACTACAAATTGGCAACAATTTTCGAACGGAATTCCACATTTATATTATAATCCAATGTACAAAAGAAGACTATGATGGAGAATATCTTGAATTTGTGCCCGATAAGACCTTTTCACCTACTTGAATATGTACCTACTGTAGAAAGTAAATTCATATTTTTATTATTACAGCTACGAATACAACTTCCGGTGAAAGTAAGTACTCGATAAGACCTTTTCATCTCATAATCAAATGTATAAAAAAAAGGCTATGATGGAGAATATCTTGAATTCGTGAACGATAAGACCTTTTCACCTACTTAATATGTACCTACTGTAGAAAGTTTATTAATATTTTATGATTACAGCTACTAGTACAACTCCCGTCGGAAGTAAGTACATTCAAAATACATTATAAATAGTCTCATTTTTGGTGTACATCATCTCGATTATTTTATTCAAAATTAAAAATAATAGCTCTTTGCCTCCAATACAGACACTTCCATTATAATTACAAAATTTACCGCAGTCGATGTAACAACATTTTACAAATTCCGCAATATTATCGACAAATTGGGGAATTATTGCGTAAGTCTGCATGTAATATTGAATGCTGAACGATGGTATTGTGACACTTACTACAAATTGGCAACAATTTTCGAACGGAATTCCACATTTATATTATAATCAAATGTACAAAAGAAGACTATGATGGAGAATATCTTGAATTTGTGCTCAATAAAACCTTTTCACCTAGTTAATATGTACCTACTGTAGAAAGTTAATTAATATTTTTATGATTACAGCTACGAATACAACTTCCGGTGAAAGTAAGTACATTCAAAATACATTATATAAAATGTCTCATTTTTGGTGTACTTCGTCGCGATTATTTTATTCACAATTTAAAATAATAGCATTTTGCCTCCAAAATGGTCACAATTTTTTTTTATTTCAAATTTAACCGCAGGTGATACAACAACCGCTAACACATACCGTAATTTCGTCGACAGACTGGTGATTATGGCGAAAATCTGCATCTAACAATACACCAACATAAGAAGCAAGAATAACTATGGGTTCCTTAATTTGTTGTTGTTTCTTGACCCATAAGCTTTATTTAAACAGAATTCATAGGTAGCTTAAAATTAAAATCAAAAGAGGACGGTCAGAACCACACGTCGCAATTTACTGATCAGGTGTATCTAAAGTTCTACAACAATAGGATATGTCACTTCCTACAAAATGGCATCAATAATCGAACGAAATACCCCATTTTATATTATAATCAAATGTACAAAAAAAAGGCTATGATGGAGAATATCTTGAATTCGTGAACGATAAGACCTTTTCACCTACTTAATATGTACCTACTGTAGAAAGTTTATTAATATTTTATGATTACAGCTACTAGTACAACTCCCGCCGGAAGTAAGTACATTCAAAATACATTATAAATAGTCTCATTTTTGGTGTACATCATCTCGACTATTTTATTCAAAATTAGAAATAATAGCTCTTTGCCTCCAATACAGACACTTCTATTATAATTACAAAATTTACCGCAGTCGATGTAACAACATTTTACAAATTCCGCAATTTCATCGACAAATTGGGGAATTATTGCGAAAGTCTGCATGTAATATTGAATGCTGAACGATGGTATTGTGACACTTACTACAAATTGGCAACAATTTTCGAACGGAATTCCACATTTATATTATAATCAAATGTACAAAAGAAGACTATGATGGAGAATATCTTGAATTCGTGAACGATAAGACCTTTTCACCTACTTAATATGTACCTACTGTAGAAAGTTAATTAATATTTTATGATTACAGCTACTAGTACAACTCCCGCCGGAAGTAAGTATATTCAAAATACATTATAAATAGTCTCATTTTTGGTGTACATCATCTCGATTATTTTATTTAAAATTAAAAATCATAGCTCTTTGCCTCCAATACAGACACTTCTTTTATAATTACAAAATTTACCGCAGTCGATGTAACAACATTTTACAAATTCCGCAATTTTATCGACAAATTGGGGAATTATTGCGAAAGTCTGCATGTAATATTGAATGCTGAACGGTGGTATTGTGACACTTACTACAAATTGGCAACAATTTTCGAACGGAATTCCACATTTATATTATAATCAAATGTACAAAAGAAGACTATGATGGAGAATATCTTGAATTTGTGCTCAATAAAACCTTTTCACCTAGTTAATATGTACCTACTGTAGAAAGTTAATTAATATTTTATGATTACAGCTACTAGTACAACTCCCGCCGGAAGTAAGTACATTCAAAATACATTATAAATAGTCTCATTTTTGGTGTACATCATCTCGATTATTTTATTCAAAATTAAAAATAATAGCTCTTTGCCTCCAATACAGACACTTCTATTATAATTACAAAATTTACCGCAGTCGATGTAACAACATTTTACAAATTCCGCAATATTATCGACAAATTGGGGAATTATTGCGTAAGTCTGCATGTAATATTGAATGCTGAACGATGGGATTGTGACACTTACGACAAATTGGCAACAATTTTCGAACGGAATTCCACATTTATATTATAACCAAATGTACAAAAGAAGACTATGATGGAGAATATCTTGAATTTGTGCCCGATAAGACCTTTTCACCTACTTGAATATGTACCTACTGTAGAAAGTAAATTCATATTTTTATTATTACAGCTACGAATACAAATTCCGGTGAAAGTAAGTACTCGATAAGACCTTTTCATCTCATAATCAAATGTATAAAAAAAAAGGCTATGATGGAGAATATCTTGAATTCGTGAACGATAAGACCTTTTCACCTAGTTAATATGTACCTACTGTAGAAAGTTAATTAATATTTTATGATTACAGCTACTAGTACAACTCCCGCCGGAAGTAAGTACATTCAAAATACATTATAAATAGTCTCATTTTTGGTGTACATCATCTCGATTATTTTATTTAAAATTAAAAATAATAGCTCTTTGCCTCCAATACAGACACTTCTATTATAATTACAAAATTTACCGCAGTCGATGTAACAACATTTTACAAATTCCGCAATATTATCGACAAATTGGGGAATTATTGCGTAAGTCTGCATGTAATATTGAATGCTGAACGATGGTATTGCGACACTTACTACAAATTGGCAACAATTTTCGAACGGAATTCGACATTTATATTATAATAAAATGTACAAAAGAAGACTATGATGGAGAATATCTTGAATTTGTGTACGCTAAAACCTTTTCACCTACTTAATAAGTACATACTGTAGAAAGTTTATTAATATTTTATGATTACAGCTACTAGTACAACTTCCGTCGAAAGTAAGTACATTCAAAATACATTATAAATAGTATAATTTTTGATGTACATCATCTTGATTACTTTATTCACAATTAAAAATAATAGCTCTTTGCCTGCAATACAGACACTTCTTTTATAATTACAAAGTTTACCGCAGTCTTAGTAACAACTTTTTTTTACAAATTCCGCAATTTTATTTACAAATTGGTGAATTATTGCAAAAGTCTGCATGTAATATTAAATGCTGAACGATGGGATTGTGACACTTACTACAAATTGGCAACAATTTTCGAACGGAATTCCACATTTGTATTATAATCCAATGTACAAAAGAAGACTATGATGGAGAATATCTTGAATTTGTGCTCAATAAAACCTTTTCACCTAGTTAATATGTACCTACTGTAGAAAGTTTATTAATATTTTATGATTACAGCTACTAGTACAACTCCCGTCGGAAGTAAGTACATTCAAAATACATTATAAATAGTCTCATTTTTGGTGTACATCATCTCGATTATTTTATTCAAAATTAAAAATAATAGCTCTTTGCCTCCAATACAGACACTTCTTTTATAATTACGAAATTTACCGCAGTCGATGTAACAACATTTTACAAATTCCGCAATTTTATCGACAAATTGGGGAATTATTGCGAAAGTCTGCATGTAATATTGAATGCTGAACGATGGTATTGTGACACTTACTACAAATTGGCAACAATTTTCGAACGGAATTCCACATTTATATTATAATCAAATGTACAAAAGAAGACTATGATGGAGAATATCTTGAATTTGTGCTCAATAAAACCTTTTCACCTAGTTAATATGTACCTACTGTAGAAAGTTAATTAATATTTTTGTGATTACAGCTACGAATACAACTTCCGGTGAAAGTAAGTACATTCAAAATACATTATATAAAATGTCTCATTTTTGGTGTACTTCGTCGCGATTATTTTATTCACAATTTAAAATAATAGCATTTTGCCTCCAAAATGGTCACAATTTTTTTTTATTTCAAATTTAACCGCAGGTGATACAACAACCGCTAACACATACCGTAATTTCGTCGACAGACTGGTGATTATGGCGAAAATCTGCATCTAACAATACACCAACATAAGAAGCAAGAATAACTATGGGTTCCTTAATTTGTTGTGGTTTCTTGACCCATAAGCTTCATTTGAACAGAATTCATAGGTAGCTTAAAATTAAAATCAAAAGAGGTAAATAGTCTCATTTTTGGTGTACATCGTCTCGATTATTTTATTTAAAATTAAAAATCATAGCTCTTTGCCTCCAATACAGACACTTCTATTATAATTACAAAATTTACCGCAGTCGATGTAACAACATTTTACAAATTCCGCAATATTATCGACAAATTGGGGAATTATTGCGTAAGTCTGCATGTAATATTGAATGCTGAACTATGGTATTGCGACACTTACTACAAATTGGCAACAATTTTCGAACGGAATTCCACATTTATATTATAATCAAATGTACAAAAGAAGACTATGATGGAGAATATCTTGAATTTGTGTACGCTAAAACCTTTTCACCTACTTAACAAAGTACATACTGTAGAAAGTTTATTAATATTTTATGATTACAGCTACTAGTACAACTTCCGTCGAAAGTAAGTACATTCAAAATACATTATAAATAGTATAATTTTTGGTGTACATCATCTTGATTACTTTATTCACAATTAAAAATAATAGCTCTTTGCCTGCAATACAGACACTTCTTTTATAATTACAAAGTTTACCGCAGTCTTAGTAACAACTTTTTTTTACAAATTCCGCAATTTTATCTACAAATTGGTGAATTATTGCAAAAGTCTGCATGTAATATTAAATGCTGAACGATGGGATTGTGACACTTACTACAAATTGGCAACAATTTTCGAACGGAATTCCACATTTATATTATAATCCAATGTACAAAAGAAGACTATGATGGAGAATATCTTGAATTTGTGCTCAATAAAACCTTTTCACCTAGTTAATATGTACCTACTGTAGAAAGTTAATTAATATTTTTATGATTACAGCTACGAATACAACTTCCGGTGAAGTATATAAAATGTCTCATTTTTGGTGTACTTCGTCGCGATTATTTTATTCACAATTTAAAATAATAGCATTTTGCCTCCAAAATGGTCACAATTTTTTTTTATTTCAAATTTAACCGCAGGTGATACAACAACCGCTAACACATACCGTAATTTCGTCGACAGACTGGTGATTATGGCGAAAATCTGCATCTAACAATACACCAACATAAGAAGCAAGAATAACTATGGGTTCCTTAATTTGTTGCTGTTTCTTGACCCATAAGCTTTATTTAAACAGAATTCATAGGTAGCTTAAAATTAAAATCAAAAGAGGACGGTCAGAACCACACGTCGCAATTTACTGATCAGGTGTATCTAAAGTTCTACAACAATAGGATATGTCACTTCCTACAAAATGGCATCAATAATCGAACGAAATACCCCATTTTATATTATAATCAAATGTACAAAAAAAAGGCTATGATGGAGAATATCTTGAATTCGTGAACGATAAGACCTTTTCACCTACTTAATATGTACCTACTGTAGAAAGTTTATTAATATTTTATGATTACAGCTACTAGTACAACTCCCGCCGGAAGTAAGTACATTCAAAATACATTATAAATAGTCTCATTTTTGGTGTACATCATCTCGATTATTTTATTCAAAATTAAAAATAATAGCTCTTTGCCTCCAATACAGACACTTCTTTTATAATTACGAAATTTACCGCAGTCGATGTAACAACATTTTACAAATTCCGCAATTTTATCGACAAATTGGGGAATTATTGCGAAAGTCTGCATGTAATATTGAATGCTGAACGATGGTATTGTGACACTTACTACAAATTGGCAACAATTTTCGAACGGAATTCCACATTTATATTATAATCAAATGTACAAAAGAAGACTATGATGGAGAATATCTTGAATTTGTGCTCAATAAAACCTTTTCACCTAGTTAATATGTACCTACTGTAGAAAGTTAATTAATATTTTTGTGATTACAGCTACGAATACAACTTCCGGTGAAAGTAAGTACATTCAAAATACATTATATAAAATGTCTCATTTTTGGTGTACTTCGTCGCGATTATTTTATTCACAATTTAAAATAATAGCATTTTGCCTCCAAAATGGTCACAATTTTTTTTTATTTCAAATTTAACCGCAGGTGATACAACAACCGCTAACACATACCGTAATTTCGTCGACAGACTGGTGATTATGGCGAAAATCTGCATCTAACAATACACCAACATAAGAAGCAAGAATAACTATGGGTTCCTTAATTTGTTGTGGTTTCTTGACCCATAAGCTTCATTTGAACAGAATTCATAGGTAGCTTAAAATTAAAATCAAAAGAGGTAAATAGTCTCATTTTTGGTGTACATCGTCTCGATTATTTTATTTAAAATTAAAAATCATAGCTCTTTGCCTCCAATACAGACACTTCTATTATAATTACAAAATTTACCGCAGTCGATGTAACAACATTTTACAAATTCCGCAATATTATCGACAAATTGGGGAATTATTGCGTAAGTCTGCATGTAATATTGAATGCTGAACTATGGTATTGCGACACTTACTACAAATTGGCAACAATTTTCGAACGGAATTCCACATTTATATTATAATCAAATGTACAAAAGAAGACTATGATGGAGAATATCTTGAATTTGTGTACGCTAAAACCTTTTCACCTACTTAACAAAGTACATACTGTAGAAAGTTTATTAATATTTTATGATTACAGCTACTAGTACAACTTCCGTCGAAAGTAAGTACATTCAAAATACATTATAAATAGTATAATTTTTGGTGTACATCATCTTGATTACTTTATTCACAATTAAAAATAATAGCTCTTTGCCTGCAATACAGACACTTCTTTTATAATTACAAAGTTTACCGCAGTCTTAGTAACAACTTTTTTTTACAAATTCCGCAATTTTATCTACAAATTGGTGAATTATTGCAAAAGTCTGCATGTAATATTAAATGCTGAACGATGGGATTGTGACACTTACTACAAATTGGCAACAATTTTCGAACGGAATTCCACATTTATATTATAATCCAATGTACAAAAGAAGACTATGATGGAGAATATCTTGAATTTGTGCTCAATAAAACCTTTTCACCTAGTTAATATGTACCTACTGTAGAAAGTTAATTAATATTTTTATGATTACAGCTACGAATACAACTTCCGGTGAAGTATATAAAATGTCTCATTTTTGGTGTACTTCGTCGCGATTATTTTATTCACAATTTAAAATAATAGCATTTTGCCTCCAAAATGGTCACAATTTTTTTTTATTTCAAATTTAACCGCAGGTGATACAACAACCGCTAACACATACCGTAATTTCGTCGACAGACTGGTGATTATGGCGAAAATCTGCATCTAACAATACACCAACATAAGAAGCAAGAATAACTATGGGTTCCTTAATTTGTTGCTGTTTCTTGACCCATAAGCTTTATTTAAACAGAATTCATAGGTAGCTTAAAATTAAAATCAAAAGAGGACGGTCAGAACCACACGTCGCAATTTACTGATCAGGTGTATCTAAAGTTCTACAACAATAGGATATGTCACTTCCTACAAAATGGCATCAATAATCGAACGAAATACCCCATTTTATATTATAATCAAATGTACAAAAAAAAGGCTATGATGGAGAATATCTTGAATTCGTGAACGATAAGACCTTTTCACCTACTTAATATGTACCTACTGTAGAAAGTTTATTAATATTTTATGATTACAGCTACTAGTACAACTCCCGCCGGAAGTAAGTACATTCAAAATACATTATAAATAGTCTCATTTTTGGTGTACATCATCTCGATTATTTTATTCAAAATTAAAAATAATAGCTCTTTGCCTCCAATACAGACACTTCTTTTATAATTACGAAATTTACCGCAGTCGATGTAACAACATTTTACAAATTCCGCAATTTTATCGACAAATTGGGGAATTATTGCGAAAGTCTGCATGTAATATTGAATGCTGAACGATGGTATTGTGACACTTACTACAAATTGGCAACAATTTTCGAACGGAATTCCACATTTATATATTATAATCAAATGTATAAAAGAAGACTATGATGGAGAATATCTTGAATTTGTGCTCAATAAAACCTTTTCACCTAGTTAATATGTACCTTCTGTAGAAAGTTAATTAATATTTTTGTGATTACAGCTACGAATACAACTTCCGGTGAAAGTAAGTACATTCAAAATACATTATATAAAATGTCTCATTTTTGGTGTACTTCGTCGCGATTATTTTATTCACAATTTAAAATAATAGCATTTTGCCTCCAAAATGGTCACAATTTTTTTTTATTTCAAATTTAACCGCAGGTGATACAACAACCGCTAACACATACCGTAATTTCGTCGACAGACTGGTGATTATGGCGAAAATCTGTATCTAACAATACACCAACATAAGAAGCAAGAATAACTATGGGTTCCTTAATTTGTTGTGGTTTCTTGACCCATAAGCTTCATTTGAACAGAATTCATAGGTAGCTTAAAATTAAAATCAAAAGAGGTAAATAGTCTCATTTTTGGTGTACATCGTCTCGATTATTTTATTTAAAATTAAAAATCATAGCTCTTTGCCTCCAATACAGACACTTCTATTATAATTACAAAATTTACCGCAGTCGATGTAACAACATTTTACAAATTCCGCAATATTATCGACAAATTGGGGAATTATTGCGTAAGTCTGCATGTAATATTGAATGCTGAACGATGGTATTGCGACACTTACTACAAATTGGCAACAATTTTCGAACGGAATTCCACATTTATATTATAATCAAATGTACAAAAGAAGACTATGATGGAGAATATCTTGAATTTGTGTACGCTAAAACCTTTTCACCTACTTAATAAGTACATACTGTAGAAAGTTTATTAATATTTTATGATTACAGCTACTAGTACAACTTCCGTCGAAAGTAAGTACATTCAAAATACATTATAAATAGTATAATTTTTGGTGTACATCATCTTGATTACTTTATTCACAATTAAAAATAATAGCTCTTTGCCTGCAATACAGACACTTCTTTTATAATTACAAAGTTTACCGCAGTCTTAGTAACAACTTTTTTTTACAAATTCCGCAATTTTATCTACAAATTGGTGAATTATTGCAAAAGTCTGCATGTAATATTAAATGCTGAACGATGGGATTGTGACACTTACTACAAATTGGCAACAATTTTCGAACGGAATTCCACATTTATATTATAATCCAATGTACAAAAGAAGACTATGATGGAGAATATCTTGAATTTGTGCTCAATAAAACCTTTTCACCTAGTTAATATGTACCTACTGTAGAAAGTTAATTAATATTTTTATGATTACAGCTACGAATACAACTTCCGGTGAAGTATATAAAATGTCTCATTTTTGGTGTACTTCGTCGCGATTATTTTATTCACAATTTAAAATAATAGCATTTTGCCTCCAAAATGGTCACAATTTTTTTTTATTTCAAATTTAACCGCAGGTGATACAACAACCGCTAACACATACCGTAATTTCGTCGACAGACTGGTGATTATGGCGAAAATCTGCATCTAACAATACACCAACATAAGAAGCAAGAATAACTATGGGTTCCTTAATTTGTTGCTGTTTCTTGACCCATAAGCTTTATTTAAACAGAATTCATAGGTAGCTTAAAATTAAAATCAAAAGAGGACGGTCAGAACCACACGTCGCAATTTACTGATCAGGTGTATCTAAAGTTCTACAACAATAGGATATGTCACTTCCTACAAAATGGCATCAATAATCGAACGAAATACCCCATTTTATATTATAATCAAATGTACAAAAAAAAAGGCTATGATGGAGAATATCTTGAATTCGTGAACGATAAGACCTTTTCACCTACTTAATATGTACCTACTGTAGAAAGTTTATTAATATTTTATGATTACAGCTACTAGTACAACTCCCGCCGGAAGTAAGTACATTCAAAATACATTATAAATAGTCTCATTTTTGGTGTACATCATCTCGATTATTTTATTCAAAATTAAAAATAATAGCTCTTTGCCTCCAATACAGACACTTCTTTTATAATTACGAAATTTACCGCAGTCGATGTAACAACATTTTACAAATTCCGCAATTTTATCGACAAATTGGGGAATTATTGCGAAAGTCTGCATGTAATATTGAATGCTTAACGATGGTATTGTGACACTTACTACAAATTGGCAACAATTTTCGAACGGAATTCCACATTTATATATTATAATCAAATGTACAAAAGAAGACTATGATGGAGAATATCTTGAATTTGTGCTCAATAAAACCTTTTCACCTAGTTAATATGTACCTTCTGTAGAAAGTTAATTAATATTTTTGTGATTACAGCTACGAATACAACTTCCGGTGAAAGTAAGTACATTCAAAATACATTATATAAAATGTCTCATTTTTGGTGTACTTCGTCGCGATTATTTTATTCACAATTTAAAATAATAGCATTTTGCCTCCAAAATGGTCACAATTTTTTTTTATTTCAAATTTAACCGCAGGTGATACAACAACCGCTAACACATACCGTAATTTCGTCGACAGACTGGTGATTATGGCGAAAATCTGCATCTAACAATACACCAACATAAGAAGCAAGAATAACTATGGGTTCCTTAATTTGTTGTGGTTTCTTGACCCATAAGCTTCATTTGAACAGAATTCATAGGTAGCTTAAAATTAAAATCAAAAGAGGTAAATAGTCTCATTTTTGGTGTACATCGTCTCGATTATTTTATTTAAAATTAAAAATCATAGCTCTTTGCCTCCAATACAGACACTTCTATTATAATTACAAAATTTACCGCAGTCGATGTAACAACATTTTACAAATTCCGCAATATTATCGACAAATTGGGGAATTATTGCGTAAGTCTGCATGTAATATTGAATGCTGAACGATGGTATTGCGACACTTACTACAAATTGGCAACAATTTTCGAACGGAATTCCACATTTATATTATAATCAAATGTACAAAAGAAGACTATGATGGAGAATATCTTGAATTTGTGTACGCTAAAACCTTTTCACCTACTTAACAAAGTACATACTGTAGAAAGTTTATTAATATTTTATGATTACAGCTACTAGTACAACTTCCGTCGAAAGTAAGTACATTCAAAATACATTATAAATAGTATAATTTTTGGTGTACATCATCTTGATTACTTTATTCACAATTAAAAATAATAGCTCTTTGCCTGCAATACAGACACTTCTTTTATAATTACAAAGTTTACCGCAGTCTTAGTAACAACTTTTTTTTACAAATTCCGCAATTTTATCTACAAATTGGTGAATTATTGCAAAAGTCTGCATGTAATATTAAATGCTGAACGATGGGATTGTGACACTTACTACAAATTGGCAACAATTTTCGAACGGAATTCCACATTTATATTATAATCCAATGTACAAAAGAAGACTATGATGGAGAATATCTTGAATTTGTGCTCAATAAAACCTTTTCACCTAGTTAATATGTACCTACTGTAGAAAGTTAATTAATATTTTTATGATTACAGCTACGAATACAACTTCCGGTGAAGTATATAAAATGTCTCATTTTTGGTGTACTTCGTCGCGATTATTTTATTCACAATTTAAAATAATAGCATTTTGCCTCCAAAATGGTCACAATTTTTTTTTATTTCAAATTTAACCGCAGGTGATACAACAACCGCTAACACATACCGTAATTTCGTCGACAGACTGGTGATTATGGCGAAAATCTGCATCTAACAATACACCAACATAAGAAGCAAGAATAACTATGGGTTCCTTAATTTGTTGCTGTTTCTTGACCCATAAGCTTTATTTAAACAGAATTCATAGGTAGCTTAAAATTAAAATCAAAAGAGGACGGTCAGAACCACACGTCGCAATTTACTGATCAGGTGTATCTAAAGTTCTACAACAATAGGATATGTCACTTCCTACAAAATGGCATCAATAATCGAACGAAATACCCCATTTTATATTATAATCAAATGTACAAAAAAAAAGGCTATGATGGAGAATATCTTGAATTCGTGAACGATAAGACCTTTTCACCTACTTAATATGTACCTACTGTAGAAAGTTTATTAATATTTTATGATTACAGCTACTAGTACAACTCCCGCCGGAAGTAAGTACATTCAAAATACATTATAAATAGTCTCATTTTTGGTGTACGTCATCTCGATTATTTTATTCAAAATTAAAAATAATAGCTCTTTGCCTCCAATACAGACACTTCTTTTATAATTACGAAATTTACCGCAGTCGATGTAACAACATTTTACAAATTCCGCAATTTTATCGACAAATTGGGGAATTATTGCGAAAGTCTGCATGTAATATTGAATGCTGAACGATGGTATTGTGACACTTACTACAAATTGGCAACAATTTTCGAACGGAATTCCACATTTATATATTATAATCAAATGTACAAAAGAAGACTATGATGGAGAATATCTTGAATTTGTGCTCAATAAAACCTTTTCACCTAGTTAATATGTACCTTCTGTAGAAAGTTAATTAATATTTTTGTGATTATAGCTACGAATACAACTTCCGGTGAAAGTAAGTACATTCAAAATACATTATATAAAATGTCTCATTTTTGGTGTACTTCGTCGCGATTATTTTATTCACAATTTAAAATAATAGCATTTTGCCTCCAAAATGGTCACAATTTTTTTTTATTTCAAATTTAACCGCAGGTGATACAACAACCGCTAACACATACCGTAATTTCGTCGACAGACTGGTGATTATGGCGAAAATCTGCATCTAACAATACACCAACATAAGAAGCAAGAATAACTATGGGTTCCTTAATTTGTTGTGGTTTCTTGACCCATAAGCTTCATTTGAACAGAATTCATAGGTAGCTTAAAATTAAAATCAAAAGAGGACGGTCAGAACCACACGTCGCAATTTACTGATCAGGTGTATCTAAAGTTCTACAACAATAGGATATGTCACTTCCTACAAAATGGCATCAATAATCGAACGAAATACCCCATTTTATATTATAATCAAATGTACAAAAAAAAAGGCTATGATGGAGAATATCTTGAATTCGTGAACGATATGACCTTTTCACCTACTTAATATGTACCTACTGTAGAAAGTTTATTAATATTTTATGATTACAGCTACTAGTACAACTCCCGCCGGAAGTAAGTACATTCAAAATACATTATAAATAGTCTCATTTTTGGTGTACATCATCTCGATTATTTTATTTAAAATTAAAAATAATAGCTCTTTGCCTCCAATACAGACACTTCTTTTATAATTACAAAATTTACCGCAGTCGATGTAACAACATTTTACAAATTCCGCAATTTTATCGACAAATTGGGGAATTATTGCGAAAGTCTGCATGTAATATTGAATGCTGAACGGTGGTATTGTGACACTTACTACAAATTGGCAACAATTTTCGAACGGAATTCCACATTTATATTTTAATCAAATGTACAAAAGAAGACTATGGAGGAGAATATCTTGAATTTGTGCCCGATAAAACCTTTTCACCTACTTGAATAAGTACCTACTGTAGAAAGTATATTAATATTTTTATGATTACAGCTACGAATACAACTTCCGGTGAAAGTAAGTACTCGATAAGACCTTTTCATCTCATAATCAAATGTACAAAAAAAAGGCTATGATGGAGAATATTTTGAATTCGTGAACGATAAGACCTTTTCACCTACTTAATATGTACCTACTGTAGAAAGTTTATTAATATTTTATGATTACAGCTACTAGTACAACTCCCGCCGGAAGTAAGTACATTCAAAATACATTATAAATAGTCTCATTTTTGGTGTACATCATCTTGATTACTTTATTCACAATTAAAAATAATAGCTCTTTGCCTGCAATACAGACACTTCTTTTATAATTACAAAGTTTACCGCAGTCTTAGTAACAACTTTTTTTTACAAATTCCGCAATTTTATCTACAAATTGGTGAATTATTGCAAAAGTCTGCATGTAATATTAAATGCTGAACGATGGGATTGTGACACTTACTACAAATTGGCAACAATTTTCGAACGGAATTCCACATTTATATTATAATCAAATGTACAAAAGAAGACTATGGAGGAGAATATCTTGAATTTGTGCCCGATAAAACCTTTTCACCTACTTGAATAAGTACCTACTGTAGAAAGTATATTAATATTTTTATGATTACAGCTACGAATACAACTTCCGGTGAAAGTAAGTACTCGATAAGACCTTTTCATCTCATAATCAAATGTACAAAAAAAAGGCTATGATGGAGAATATTTTGAATTCGTGAACGATAAGACCTTTTCACCTACTTAATATGTACCTACTGTAGAAAGTTTATTAATATTTTATGATTACAGCTACTAGTACAACTCCCGCCGGAAGTAAGTACATTCAAAATACATTATAAATAGTCTCATTTTTGGTGTACATCATCTCGACTATTTTATTCAAAATTAAAAATAATAGCTCTTTGGCTCCAATACAGACACTTCTATTATAATTACAAAATTTACCGCAGTCGATGTAACAACATTTTACAAATTCCGCAATTTTATCGACAAATTGGGGAATTATTGCGAAAGTCTGCATGTAATATTGAATGCTGAACGATGGTATTGCGACACTTACTACAAATTGGCACCAATTTTTAAACGGAATTCCACATTTATATTATAATCAAATGTACAAAAGGAGACTATGATGGAGAATATCTTGAATTTGTGTACGCTAAAACCTTTTCACCTACTTAATAAGTACATACTGTAGAAAGTTTATTAATATTTTATGATTACAGCTACTAGTACAACTTCCGTCGAAAGTAAGTACATTCAAAATACATTATAAATAGTCTCATTTTTGGTGTACATCATCTTGATTACTTTATTCACAATTAAAAATAATAGCTCTTTGCCTGCAATACAGACACTTCTTTTATAATTACAAAGTTTACCGCAGTCTTAGTAACAACTTTTTTTTACAAATTCCGCAATTTTATCTACAAATTGGTGAATTATTGCAAAAGTCTGCATGTAATATTAAATGCTGAACGATGGGATTGTGACACTTACTACAAATTGGCAACAATTTTCGAACGGAATTCCACATTTATATTATAATCAAATGTACAAAAGAAGACTATGGAGGAGAATATCTTGAATTTGTGCCCGATAAAACCTTTTCACCTACTTGAATAAGTACCTACTGTAGAAAGTAAATTAATATTTTTATGATTACAGCTACGAATACAACTTCCGGTGAAAGTAAGTACTCGATAAGACCTTTTCATCTCATAATCAAATGTACAAAAAAAAGGCTATGATGGAGAATATTTTGAATTCGTGAACGATAAGACCTTTTCACCTACTTAATATGTACCTACTGTAGAAAGTTTATTAATATTTTATGATTACAGCTACTAGTACAACTTCCGTCGAAAGTAAGTACATTCAAAATACATTATAAATAGTCTCATTTTTGGTGTACATCATCTTGATTACTTTATTCACAATTAAAAATAATAGCTCTTTGCCTGCAATACAGACACTTCTTTTATAATTACAAAGTTTACCGCAGTCTTAGTAACAACTTTTTTTTACAAATTCCGCAATTTTATCTACAAATTGGTGAATTATTGCAAAAGTCTGCATGTAATATTAAATGCTGAACGATGGGATTGTGACACTTACTACAAATTGGCAACAATTTTCGAACGGAATTCCACATTTATATTATAATCAAATGTACAAAAGAAGACTATGGAGGAGAATATCTTGAATTTGTGCCCGATAAAACCTTTTCACCTACTTGAATAAGTACCTACTGTAGAAAGTATATTAATATTTTTATGATTACAGCTACGAATACAACTTCCGGTGAAAGTAAGTACTCGATAAGACCTTTTCATCTCATAATCAAATGTACAAAAAAAAGGCTATGATGGAGAATATTTTGAATTCGTGAACGATAAGACCTTTTCACCTACTTAATATGTACCTACTGTAGAAAGTTTATTAATATTTTATGATTACAGCTACTAGTACAACTCCCGCCGGAAGTAAGTACATTCAAAATACATTATAAATAGTCTCATTTTTGGTGTACATCATCTCGACTATTTTATTCAAAATTAAAAATAATAGCTCTTTGGCTCCAATACAGACACTTCTATTATAATTACAAAATTTACCGCAGTCGATGTAACAACATTTTACAAATTCCGCAATTTTATCGACAAATTGGGGAATTATTGCGAAAGTCTGCATGTAATATTGAATGCTGAACGATGGTATTGCGACACTTACTACAAATTGGCACCAATTTTTAAACGGAATTCCACATTTATATTATAATCAAATGTACAAAAGGAGACTATGATGGAGAATATCTTGAATTTGTGTACGCTAAAACCTTTTCACCTACTTAATAAGTACATACTGTAGAAAGTTTATTAATATTTTATGATTACAGCTACTAGTACAACTTCCGTCGAAAGTAAGTACATTCAAAATACATTATAAATAGTCTCATTTTTGGTGTACATCATCTTGATTACTTTATTCACAATTAAAAATAATAGCTCTTTGCCTGCAATACAGACACTTCTTTTATAATTACAAAGTTTACCGCAGTCTTAGTAACAACTTTTTTTTACAAATTCCGCAATTTTATCTACAAATTGGTGAATTATTGCAAAAGTCTGCATGTAATATTAAATGCTGAACGATGGGATTGTGACACTTACTACAAATTGGCAACAATTTTCGAACGGAATTCCACATTTATATTATAATCAAATGTACAAAAGAAGACTATGGAGGAGAATATCTTGAATTTGTGCCCGATAAAACCTTTTCACCTACTTGAATAAGTACCTACTGTAGAAAGTAAATTAATATTTTTATGATTACAGCTACGAATACAACTTCCGGTGAAAGTAAGTACTCGATAAGACCTTTTCATCTCATAATCAAATGTACAAAAAAAAGGCTATGATGGAGAATATTTTGAATTCGTGAACGATAAGACCTTTTCACCTACTTAATATGTACCTACTGTAGAAAGTTTATTAATATTTTATGATTACAGCTACTAGTACAACTCCCGCCGGAAGTAAGTACATTCAAAATACATTATAAATAGTCTCATTTTTGGTGTACATCATCTCGATTATTTTATTTAAAATTAAAAATAATATCTCTTTGCCTCCAATACAGACACTTCTTTTATAATTACAAAATTTACCGCAGTCGATGTAACAACATTTTACAAATTCCGCAATTTTATCGACAAATTGGGGCATTATTGCGAATGTTTGCATGTAATATTGAATGCTGAACGATGGTATTGTGACACTTACTACAAATTGGCAACAATTTTCGAACGGAATTCCACATTTATATTATAATCAAATGTACAAAAGGAGACTATGATGGAGAATATCTTGAAATTGTGTACGCTAAAACCTTTTCACCTACTTAATAAGTACATACTGTAGAAAGTTTATTAATATTTTATGATTACAGCTACTAGTACAACTTCCGTCGAAAGTAAGCACATTCAAAATACATTATAAATAGTCTCATTTTTGGTGTACATCATCTTGATTACTTTATTCACAATTAAAAATAATAGCTCTTTGCCTGCAATACAGACAATTCTTTTATAATTACAAAGTTTACCGCAGTCTTAGTAACAACTTTTTTTTACAAATTCCGCAATTTTATCTACAAATTGGTGAATTATTGCAAAAGTCTGCATGTAATATTAAATGCTGAACGATGGGATTGTGACACTTACTACAAATTGGCAACAATTTTCGAACGGAATTCCACATTTATATTATAATCAAATGTACAAAAGAAGACTATGGAGGAGAATATCTTGAATTTGTGCCCGATAAAACCTTTTCACCTACTTGAATAAGTACCTACTGTAGAAAGTAAATTAATATTTTTATGATTACAGCTACGAATACAACTTCCGGTGAAAGTAAGTACTCGATAAGACCTTTTCATCTCATAATCAAATGTACAAAAAAAAGGCTATGATGGAGAATATTTTGAATTCGTGAACGATAAGACCTTTTCACCTACTTAATATGTACCTACTGTAGAAAGTTTATTAATATTTTATGATTACAGCTACTAGTACAACTTCCGTCGAAAGTAAGTACATTCAAAATACATTATAAATAGTCTCATTTTTGGTGTACATCATCTTGATTACTTTATTCACAATTAAAAATAATAGCTCTTTGCCTGCAATACAGACACTTCTTTTATAATTACATAGTTTACCGCAGCCTTAGTAACAACTTTTTTTTACAAATTCCGCAATTTTATCTACAAATTGGTGAATTATTGCAAAAGTCTGCATGTAATATTAAATGCTGAACGATGGGATTGTGACACTTACTACAAATTGGCAACAATTTTCGAACGGAATTCCACATTTATAATATAATCAAATGTACAAAAGAAGACTATGGTGGAGAATATCTTGAATTTGTGCCCGATAAGACCTTTTCACCTACTTGAATAAGTACCTACTGAAGAAAGTAAATTAATATTTTTATGATTACAGCTACGAATACAACTTCCGGTGAAAGTAAGTACTCGATAAGACCTTTTCATCTCATAATCAAATGTACAAAAAAAAGGCTATGATGGAGAATATTTTGAATTCGTGAACGATAAGACCTTTTCACCTACTTAATATGTACCTACTGTAGAAAGTTTATTAATATTTTATGATTACAGCTACTAGTACAACTCCCGCCGGAAGTAAGTACATTCAAAATACATTATAAATAGTCTCATTTTTGGTGTACATCATCTCGACTATTTTATTCAAAATTAAAAATAATAGCTCTTTGGCTCCAATACAGACACTTCTATTATAATTACAAAATTTACCGCAGTCGATGTAACAACATTTTACAAATTCCGCAATTTTATCGACAAATTGGGGAATTATTGCGAAAGTCTGCATGTAATATTGAATGCTGAACGATGGTATTGCGACACTTACTACAAATTGGCACCAATTTTTGAACGGAATTCCACATTTATATTATAATCAAATGTACAAAAGGAGACTATGATGGAGAATATCTTGAATTTGTGTACGCTAAAACCTTTTCACCTACTTAATAAGTACATACTGTAGAAAGTTTATTAATATTTTATGATTACAGCTACTAGTACAACTTCCGTCGAAAGTAAGTACATTCAAAATACATTATAAATAGTCTCATTTTTGGTGTACATCATCTTGATTACTTTATTCACAATTAAAAATAATAGCTCTTTGCCTGCAATACAGACACTTCTTTTATAATTACAAAGTTTACCGCAGTCTTAGTAACAACTTTTTTTTACAAATTCCGCAATTTTATCTACAAATTGGTGAATTATTGCAAAAGTCTGCATGTAATATTAAATGCTGAACGATGGGATTGTGACACTTACTACAAATTGGCAACAATTTTCGAACGGAATTCCACATTTATATTATAATCAAATGTACAAAAGAAGAATATGGAGGAGAATATCTTGAATTTGTGCCCGATAAAACCTTTTCACCTACTTGAATAAGTACCTACTGTAGAAAGTAAATTAATATTTTTATGATTACAGCTACGAATACAACTTCCGGTGAAAGTAAGTACTCGATAAGACCATTTCATCTCATAATCAAATGTACAAAAAAAAGGCTATGATGGAGAATATCTTGAATTCGTGAACGATAAGACCTTTTCACCTACTTAATATGTACTTACTGTAGAAAGTTTATTAATATTTTATGATTACAGCTACTAGTACAACTCCCGCCGGAAGTAAGTACATTCAAAATACATTATAAATAGTCTCATTTTTGGTGTACATCATCTCGATTATTTTATTTAAAATTAAAAATAATATCTCTTTGCCTCCAATACAGACACTTCTTTTATAATTACAAAATTTACCGCAGTCGATGTAACAACATTTTACAAATTCCGCAATTTTATCGACAAATTGGGGCATTATTGCGAATGTTTGCATGTAATATTGAATGCTGAACGATGGTATTGTGACACTTACTACAAATTGGCAACAATTTTCGAACGGAATTCCACATTTATATTATAATCAAATGTACAAAAGGAGACTATGATGGAGAATATCTTGAATTTGTGTACGCTAAAACCTTTTCACCTACTTAATAAGTACATACTGTAGAAAGTTTATTAATATTTTATGATTACAGCTACTAGTACAACTTCCGTCGAAAGTAAGTACATTCAAAATACATTATAAATAGTCTCATGTTTGGTGTACATCATCTTGATTACTTTATTCACAATTAAAAATAATAGCTCTTTGCCTGCAATACAGACAATTCTTTTATAATTACATAGTTTACCGCAGTCTTAGTAACAACTTTTTTTTACAAATTCCGCAATTTTATCTACAAATTGGTGAATTATTGCAAAAGTCTGCATGTAATATTAAATGCTGAACGATGGGATTGTGACACTTACTACAAATTGGCAACAATTTTCGAACGGAATTCCACATTTATAATATAATCAAATGTACAAAAGAAGACTATGGTGGAGAATATCTTGAATTTGTGCCCGATAAGACCTTTTCACCTACTTGAATATGTACCTACTGTAGAAAGTAAATTAATATTTTTTATGATTACAGCTACGAATACAACTTCCGGTGAAAGTAAGTACTCGATAAGACCTTTTCATCTCATAATCAAATGTACAAAAAAAAGGCTATGATGGAGAATATCTTGAATTCGTGAACGATAAGACCTTTTCGCCTACTTAATATGTACCTACTGTAGAAAGTTTATTAATATTTTATGATTACAGCTACTAGTACAACTTCCGTCGAATGTAAGTACATTCAAAATACATTATAAATAGTCTCATTTTTGGTGTACATCATCTTGATTACTTTATTCACAATTAAAAATAATAGCTCTTTGCCTGAAATACAGACACTTCTTTTATAATTACAAAGTTTACCGCAGTATTAGTAACAACTTTTTTTTACAAATTCCGCAATTTTATCTACAAATTGGTGAATTATTGCAAAAGTCTGCATGTAATATTAAATGCTGAACGATGGGATTGTGACACTTACTACAAATTGGCAACAATTTTCGAACGGAATTCCACATTTATATTATAATCAAATGTACAAAAGAAGACTATGGAGGAGAATATCTTGAATTTGTGCCCGATAAAACCTTTTCACCTACTTGAATAAGTACCTACTGTAGAAAGTAAATTAATATTTTTATGATTACAGCTACGAATACAACTTCCGGTGAAAGTAAGTACTCGATAAGACCTTTTCATCTCATAATCAAATGTACAAAAAAAAAGGCTATGATGGAGAATATTTTGAATTCGTGAACGATAAGACCTTTTCACCTACTTAATATGTACCTACTGTAGAAAGTTTATTAATATTTTATGATTACAGCTACTAGTACAACTCCCGCCGGAAGTAAGTACATTCAAAATACATTATAAATAGTCTCATTTTTGGTGTACATCATCTCGACTATTTTATTCAAAATTAAAAATAATAGCTCTTTGGCTCCAATACAGACACTTCTATTATAATTACAAAATTTACCGCAGTCGATGTAACAACATTTTACAAATTCCGCAATTTTATCGACAAATTGGGGAATTATTGCGAAAGTCTGCATGTAATATTGAATGCTGAACGATGGTATTGCGACACTTACTACAAATTGGCACCAATTTTTGAACGGAATTCCACATTTATATTATAATCAAATGTACAAAAGGAGACTATGATGGAGAATATCTTGAATTTGTGTACGCTAAAACCTTTTCACCTACTTAATAAGTACATACTGTAGAAAGTTTATTAATATTTTATGATTACAGCTACTAGTACAACTTCCGTCGAAAGTAAGTACATTCAAAATACATTATAAATAGTCTCATTTTTGGTGTACATCATCTTGATTACTTTATTCACAATTAAAAATAATAGCTCTTTGCCTGCAATACAGACACTTCTTTTATAATTACAAAGTTTACCGCAGTCTTAGTAACAACTTTTTTTTACAAATTCCGCAATTTTATCTACAAATTGGTGAATTATTGCAAAAGTCTGCATGTAATATTAAATGCTGAACGATGGGATTGTGACACTTACTACAAATTGGCAACAATTTTCGAACGGAATTCCACATTTATATTATAATCAAATGTACAAAAGAAGAATATGGAGGAGAATATCTTGAATTTGTGCCCGATAAAACCTTTTCACCTACTTGAATAAGTACCTACTGTAGAAAGTAAATTAATATTTTTATGATTACAGCTACGAATACAACTTCCGGTGAAAGTAAGTACTCGATAAGACCATTTCATCTCATAATCAAATGTACAAAAAAAAGGCTATGATGGAGAATATCTTGAATTCGTGAACGATAAGACCTTTTCACCTACTTAATATGTACTTACTGTAGAAAGTTTATTAATATTTTATGATTACAGCTACTAGTACAACTCCCGCCGGAAGTAAGTACATTCAAAATACATTATAAATAGTCTCATTTTTGGTGTACATCATCTCGATTATTTTATTTAAAATTAAAAATAATATCTCTTTGCCTCCAATACAGACACTTCTTTTATAATTACAAAATTTACCGCAGTCGATGTAACAACATTTTACAAATTCCGCAATTTTATCGACAAATTGGGGCATTATTGCGAATGTTTGCATGTAATATTGAATGCTGAACGATGGTATTGTGACACTTACTACAAATTGGCAACAATTTTCGAACGGAATTCCACATTTATATTATAATCAAATGTACAAAAGGAGACTATGATGGAGAATATCTTGAATTTGTGTACGCTAAAACCTTTTCACCTACTTAATAAGTACATACTGTAGAAAGTTTATTAATATTTTATGATTACAGCTACTAGTACAACTTCCGTCGAAAGTAAGTACATTCAAAATACATTATAAATAGTCTCATGTTTGGTGTACATCATCTTGATTACTTTATTCACAATTAAAAATAATAGCTCTTTGCCTGCAATACAGACAATTCTTTTATAATTACATAGTTTACCGCAGTCTTAGTAACAACTTTTTTTTACAAATTCCGCAATTTTATCTACAAATTGGTGAATTATTGCAAAAGTCTGCATGTAATATTAAATGCTGAACGATGGGATTGTGACACTTACTACAAATTGGCAACAATTTTCGAACGGAATTCCACATTTATAATATAATCAAATGTACAAAAGAAGACTATGGTGGAGAATATCTTGAATTTGTGCCCGATAAGACCTTTTCACCTACTTGAATATGTACCTACTGTAGAAAGTAAATTAATATTTTTTATGATTACAGCTACGAATACAACTTCCGGTGAAAGTAAGTACTCGATAAGACCTTTTCATCTCATAATCAAATGTACAAAAAAAAAGGCTATGATGGAGAATATCTTGAATTCGTGAACGATAAGACCTTTTCGCCTACTTAATATGTACCTACTGTAGAAAGTTTATTAATATTTTATGATTACAGCTACTAGTACAACTTCCGTCGAAAGTAAGTACATTCAAAATACATTATGAATAGTCTCATTTTTGGTGTACATCATCTTGATTACTTTATTCACAATTAAAAATAATAGCTCTTTGCCTGAAATACAGACACTTCTTTTATAATTACAAAGATTACCGCAGTCTTAGTAACAACTTTTTTTTACAAATTCCGCAATTTTATCTACAAATTGGTGAATTATTGCAAAAGTCTGCATGTAATATTAAATGCTGAACGATGGGATTGTGACACTTACTACAAATTGGCAACAATTTTCGAACGGAATTCCACATTTATATTATAATCAAATGTACAAAAGAAGAATATGGAGGAGAATATCTTGAATTTGTGCCCGATAAAACCTTTTCACCTACTTGAATAAGTACCTACTGTAGAAAGTAAATTAATATTTTTATGATTACAGCTACGAATACAACTTCCGGTGAAAGTAAGTACTCGATAAGACCATTTCATCTCATAATCAAATGTACAAAAAAAAGGCTATGATGGAGAATATCTTGAATTCGTGAACGATAAGACCTTTTCACCTACTTAATATGTACTTACTGTAGAAAGTTTATTAATATTTTATGATTACAGCTACTAGTACAACTCCCGCCGGAAGTAAGTACATTCAAAATACATTATAAATAGTCTCATTTTTGGTGTACATCATCTCGATTATTTTATTTAAAATTAAAAATAATATCTCTTTGCCTCCAATACAGACACTTCTTTTATAATTACAAAATTTACCGCAGTCGATGTAACAACATTTTACAAATTCCGCAATTTTATCGACAAATTGGGGCATTATTGCGAATGTTTGCATGTAATATTGAATGCTGAACGATGGTATTGTGACACTTACTACAAATTGGCAACAATTTTCGAACGGAATTCCACATTTATATTATAATCAAATGTACAAAAGGAGACTATGATGGAGAATATCTTGAATTTGTGTACGCTAAAACCTTTTCACCTACTTAATAAGTACATACTGTAGAAAGTTTATTAATATTTTATGATTACAGCTACTAGTACAACTTCCGTCGAAAGTAAGTACATTCAAAATACATTATAAATAGTCTCATGTTTGGTGTACATCATCTTGATTACTTTATTCACAATTAAAAATAATAGCTCTTTGCCTGCAATACAGACAATTCTTTTATAATTACATAGTTTACCGCAGTCTTAGTAACAACTTTTTTTTACAAATTCCGCAATTTTATCTACAAATTGGTGAATTATTGCAAAAGTCTGCATGTAATATTAAATGCTGAACGATGGGATTGTGACACTTACTACAAATTGGCAACAATTTTCGAACGGAATTCCACATTTATAATATAATCAAATGTACAAAAGAAGACTATGGTGGAGAATATCTTGAATTTGTGCCCGATAAGACCTTTTCACCTACTTGAATATGTACCTACTGTAGAAAGTAAATTAATATTTTTTATGATTACAGCTACGAATACAACTTCCGGTGAAAGTAAGTACTCGATAAGACCTTTTCATCTCATAATCAAATGTACAAAAAAAAAGGCTATGATGGAGAATATCTTGAATTCGTGAACGATAAGACCTTTTCGCCTACTTAATATGTACCTACTGTAGAAAGTTTATTAATATTTTATGATTACAGCTACTAGTACAACTTCCGTCGAAAGTAAGTACATTCAAAATACATTATGAATAGTCTCATTTTTGGTGTACATCATCTTGATTACTTTATTCACAATTAAAAATAATAGCTCTTTGCCTGAAATACAGACACTTCTTTTATAATTACAAAGTTTACCGCAGTCTTAGTAACAACTTTTTTTTACAAATTCCGCAATTTTATCTACAAATTGGTGAATTATTGCAAAAGTCTGCATGTAATATTAAATGCTGAACGATGGGATTGTGACACTTACTACAAATTGGCAACAATTTTCGAACGGAATTCCACATTTATATTATAATCAAATGTACAAAAGAAGACTATGGAGGAGAATATCTTGAATTTGTGCCCGATAAAACCTTTTCACCTACTTGAATAAGTACCTACTGTAGAAAGTAAATTAATATTTTTATGATTACAGCTACGAATACAACTTCCGGTGAAAGTAAGTACTCGATAAGACCTTTTCATCTCATAATCAAATGTACAAAAAAAAGGCTATGATGGAGAATATTTTGAATTCGTGAACGATAAGACCTTTTCACCTACTTAATATGTACCTACTGTAGAAAGTTTATTAATATTTTATGATTACAGCTACTAGTACAACTCCCGCCGGAAGTAAGTACATTCAAAATACATTATAAATAGTCTCATTTTTGGTGTACATCATCTCGACTATTTTATTCAAAATTAAAAATAATAGCTCTTTGGCTCCAATACAGACACTTCTATTATAATTACAAAATTTACCGCAGTCGATGTAACAACATTTTACAAATTCCGCAATTTTATCGACAAATTGGGGAATTATTGCGAAAGTCTGCATGTAATATTGAATGCTGAACGATGGTATTGCGACACTTACTACAAATTGGCACCAATTTTTGAACGGAATTCCACATTTATATTATAATCAAATGTACAAAAGGAGACTATGATGGAGAATATCTTGATTTTGTGTACGCTAAAACCTTTTCACCTACTTAATAAGTACATACTGTAGAAAGTTTATTAATATTTTATGATTACAGCTACTAGTACAACTTCCGTCGAAAGTAAGTACATTCAAAATACATTATAAATAGTCTCATTTTTGGTGTACATCATCTTGATTACTTTATTCACAATTAAAAATAATAGCTCTTTGCCTGCAATACAGACACTTCTTTTATAATTACAAAGTTTACCGCAGTCTTAGTAACAACTTTTTTTTACAAATTCCGCAATTTTATCTACAAATTGGTGAATTATTGCAAAAGTCTGCATGTAATATTAAATGCTGAACGATGGGATTGTGACACTTACTACAAATTGGCAACAATTTTCGAACGGAATTCCACATTTATATTATAATCAAATGTACAAAAGAAGAATATGGAGGAGAATATCTTGAATTTGTGCCCGATAAAACCTTTTCACCTACTTGAATAAGTACCTACTGTAGAAAGTAAATTAATATTTTTATGATTACAGCTACGAATACAACTTCCGGTGAAAGTAAGTACTCGATAAGACCATTTCATCTCATAATCAAATGTACAAAAAAAAGGCTATGATGGAGAATATCTTGAATTCGTGAACGATAAGACCTTTTCACCTACTTAATATGTACTTACTGTAGAAAGTTTATTAATATTTTATGATTACAGCTACTAGTACAACTCCCGCCGGAAGTAAGTACATTCAAAATACATTATAAATAGTCTCATTTTTGGTGTACATCATCTCGATTATTTTATTTAAAATTAAAAATAATATCTCTTTGCCTCCAATACAGACACTTCTTTTATAATTACAAAATTTACCGCAGTCGATGTAACAACATTTTACAAATTCCGCAATTTTATCGACAAATTGGGGCATTATTGCGAATGTTTGCATGTAATATTGAATGCTGAACGATGGTATTGTGACACTTACTACAAATTGGCAACAATTTTCGAACGGAATTCCACATTTATATTATAATCAAATGTACAAAAGGAGACTATGATGGAGAATATCTTGAATTTGTGTACGCTAAAACCTTTTCACCTACTTAATAAGTACATACTGTAGAAAGTTTATTAATATTTTATGATTACAGCTACTAGTACAACTTCCGTCGAAAGTAAGTACATTCAAAATACATTATAAATAGTCTCATGTTTGGTGTACATCATCTTGATTACTTTATTCACAATTAAAAATAATAGCTCTTTGCCTGCAATACAGACAATTCTTTTATAATTACATAGTTTACCGCAGTCTTAGTAACAACTTTTTTTTACAAATTCCGCAATTTTATCTACAAATTGGTGAATTATTGCAAAAGTCTGCATGTAATATTAAATGCTGAACGATGGGATTGTGACACTTACTACAAATTGGCAACAATTTTCGAACGGAATTCCACATTTATAATATAATCAAATGTACAAAAGAAGACTATGGTGGAGAATATCTTGAATTTGTGCCCGATAAGACCTTTTCACCTACTTGAATATGTACCTACTGTAGAAAGTAAATTAATATTTTTTATGATTACAGCTACGAATACAACTTCCGGTGAAAGTAAGTACTCGATAAGACCTTTTCATCTCATAATCAAATGTACAAAAAAAAAGGCTATGATGGAGAATATCTTGAATTCGTGAACGATAAGACCTTTTCGCCTACTTAATATGTACCTACTGTAGAAAGTTTATTAATATTTTATGATTACAGCTACTAGTACAACTTCCGTCGAAAGTAAGTACATTCAAAATACATTATAAATAGTCTCATTTTTGGTGTACATCATCTTGATTACTTTATTCACAATTAAAAATAATAGCTCTTTGCCTGAAATACAGACACTTCTTTTATAATTACAAAGTTTACCGCAGTCTTAGTAACAACTTTTTTTTACAAATTCCGCAATTTTATCTACAAATTGGTGAATTATTGCAAAAGTCTGCATGTAATATTAAATGCTGAACGATGGGATTGTGACACTTACTACAAATTGGCAACAATTTTCGAACGGAATTCCACATTTATATTATAATCAAATGTACAAAAGAAGACTATGGAGGAGAATATCTTGAATTTGTGCCCGATAAAACCTTTTCACCTACTTGAATAAGTACCTACTGTAGAAAGTAAATTAATATTTTTATGATTACAGCTACGAATACAACTTCCGGTGAAAGTAAGTACTCGATAAGACCTTTTCATCTCATAATCAAATGTACAAAAAAAAGGCTATGATGGAGAATATTTTGAATTCGTGAACGATAAGACCTTTTCACCTACTTAATATGTACCTACTGTAGAAAGTTTATTAATATTTTATGATTACAGCTACTAGTACAACTCCCGCCGGAAGTAAGTACATTCAAAATACATTATAAATAGTCTCATTTTTGGTGTACATCATCTCGACTATTTTATTCAAAATTAAAAATAATAGCTCTTTGGCTCCAATACAGACACTTCTATTATAATTACAAAATTTACCGCAGTCGATGTAACAACATTTTACAAATTCCGCAATTTTATCGACAAATTGGGGAATTATTGCGAAAGTCTGCATGTAATATTGAATGCTGAACGATGGTATTGCGACACTTACTACAAATTGGCACCAATTTTTGAACGGAATTCCACATTTATATTATAATCAAATGTACAAAAGGAGACTATGATGGAGAATATCTTGAATTTGTGTACGCTAAAACCTTTTCACCTACTTAATAAGTACATACTGTAGAAAGTTTATTAATATTTTATGATTACAGCTACTAGTACAACTTCCGTCGAAAGTAAGTACATTCAAAATACATTATAAATAGTCTCATTTTTGGTGTACATCATCTTGATTACTTTATTCACAATTAAAAATAATAGCTCTTTGCCTGCAATACAGACACTTCTTTTATAATTACAAAGTTTACCGCAGTCTTAGTAACAACTTTTTTTTACAAATTCCGCAATTTTATCTACAAATTGGTGAATTATTGCAAAAGTCTGCATGTAATATTAAATGCTGAACGATGGGATTGTGACACTTACTACAAATTGGCAACAATTTTCGAACGGAATTCCACATTTATATTATAATCAAATGTACAAAAGAAGAATATGGAGGAGAATATCTTGAATTTGTGCCCGATAAAACCTTTTCACCTACTTGAATAAGTACCTACTGTAGAAAGTAAATTAATATTTTTATGATTACAGCTACGAATACAACTTCCGGTGAAAGTAAGTACTCGATAAGACCATTTCATCTCATAATCAAATGTACAAAAAAAAGGCTATGATGGAGAATATCTTGAATTCGTGAACGATAAGACCTTTTCACCTACTTAATATGTACTTACTGTAGAAAGTTTATTAATATTTTATGATTACAGCTACTAGTACAACTCCCGCCGGAAGTAAGTACATTCAAAATACATTATAAATAGTCTCATTTTTGGTGTACATCATCTCGATTATTTTATTTAAAATTAAAAATAATATCTCTTTGCCTCCAATACAGACACTTCTTTTATAATTACAAAATTTACCGCAGTCGATGTAACAACATTTTACAAATTCCGCAATTTTATCGACAAATTGGGGCATTATTGCGAATGTTTGCATGTAATATTGAATGCTGAACGATGGTATTGTGACACTTACTACAAATTGGCAACAATTTTCGAACGGAATTCCACATTTATATTATAATCAAATGTACAAAAGGAGACTATGATGGAGAATATCTTGAATTTGTGTACGCTAAAACCTTTTCACCTACTTAATAAGTACCTACTGTAGAAAGTAAATTAATATTTTTTATGATTACAGCTACGAATACAACTTCCGGTGAAAGTAAGTACTCGATAAGACCTTTTCATCTCATAATCAAATGTACAAAAAAAAGGCTATGATGGAGAATATCTTGAATTCGTGAACGATAAGACCTTTTCGCCTACTTAATATGTACCTACTGTAGAAAGTTTATTAATATTTTATGATTACAGCTACTAGTACAACTTCCGTCGAAAGTAAGTACATTCAAAATACATTATAAATAGTCTCATTTTTGGTGTACATCATCTTGATTACTTTATTCACAATTAAAAATAATAGCTCTTTGCCTGCAATACAGACACTTCTTTTATAATTACAAAGTTTACCGCAGTCTTAGTAACAACTTTTTTTTACAAATTCCGCAATTTTATCTACAAATTGGTGAATTATTGCAAAAGTCTGCATGTAATATTAAATGCTGAACGATGGGATTGTGACACTTACTACAAATTGGCAACAATTTTCGAACGGAATTCCACATTTATATTATAATCAAATGTACAAAAGAAGACTATGGAGGAGAATATCTTGAATTTGTGCCCGATAAAACCTTTTCACCTACTTGAATAAGTACCTACTGTAGAAAGTAAATTAATATTTTTATGATTACAGCTACGAATACAACTTCCGGTGAAAGTAAGTACTCGATAAGACCTTTTCATCTCATAATCAAATGTACAAAAAAAAGGCTATGATGGAGAATATTTTGAATTCGTGAACGATAAGACCTTTTCACCTACTTAATATGTACCTACTGTAGAAAGTTTATTAATATTTTATGATTACAGCTACTAGTACAACTCCCGCCGGAAGTAAGTACATTCAAAATACATTATAAATAGTCTCATTTTTGGTGTACATCATCTCGACTATTTTATTCAAAATTAAAAATAATAGCTCTTTGGCTCCAATACAGACACTTCTATTATAATTACAAAATTTACCGCAGTCGATGTAACAACATTTTACAAATTCCGCAATTTTATCGACAAATTGGGGAATTATTGCGAAAGTCTGCATGTAATATTGAATGCTGAACGATGGTATTGCGACACTTACTACAAATTGGCACCAATTTTTGAACGGAATTCCACATTTATATTATAATCAAATGTACAAAAGGAGACTATGATGGAGAATATCTTGAATTTGTGTACGCTAAAACCTTTTCACCTACTTAATAAGTACATACTGTAGAAAGTTTATTAATATTTTATGATTACAGCTACCAGTACAACTTCCGTCGAAAGTAAGTACATTCAAAATACATTATAAATAGTCTCATTTTTGGTGTACATCATCTTGATTACTTTATTCACAATTAAAAATAATAGCTCTTTGCCTGCAATACAGACACTTCTTTTATAATTACAAAGTTTACCGCAGTCTTAGTAACAACTTTTTTTTACAAATTCCGCAATTTTATCTACAAATTGGTGAATTATTGCAAAAGTCTGCATGTAATATTAAATGCTGAACTATGGGATTGTGACACTTACTACAAATTGGCAACAATTTTCGAACGGAATTCCACATTTATATTATAATCAAATGTACAAAAGAAGACTATGGAGGAGAATATCTTGAATTTGTGCCCGATAAAACCTTTTCACCTACTTGAATAAGTACCTACTGTAGAAAGTAAATTAATATTTTTATGATTACAGCTACGAATACAACTTCCGGTGAAAGTAAGTACTCGATAAGACCATTTCATCTCATAATCAAATGTACAAAAAAAAGGCTATGATGGAGAATATCTTGAATTCGTGAACGATAAGACCTTTTCACCTACTTAATATGTACCTACTGTAGAAAGTTTATTAATATATTATGATTACAGCTACTAGTACAACTCCCGCCGGAAGTAAGTACATTCAAAATACATTATAAATAGTCTCATTTTTGGTGTACATCATCTCGACTATTTTATTCAAAATTAAAAATAATAGCTCTTTGCCTCCAATACAGACACTTCTTTTATAATTACAAAATTTACCGCAGTCGATGTAACAACATTTTACAAATTCCGCAATTTTATCGAAAAATTGGGGCATTATTGCGAATGTTTGCATGTAATATTGAATGCTGAACGATGGTATTGTGACACTTACTACAAATTGGCAACAATTTTCGAACGGAATTCCACATTTATATTATAATCAAATGTACAAAAGGAGACTATGATGGAGAATATCTTGAATTTGTGTACGCTAAAACCTTTTCACCTACTTAATAAGTACATACTGTAGAAAGTTTATTAATATTTTATGATTACAGCTACTAGTACAACTTCCGTCGAAAGTAAGTACATTCAAAATACATTATAAATAGTCTCATTTTTGGTGTACATCATCTTGATTACTTTATTCACAATTAAAAATAATAGCTCTTTGCCTGCAATACAGACACTTCTTTTATAATTACAAAGTTTACCGCAGTCTTAGTAACAACTTTTTTTTACAAATTCCGCAATTTTATCTACAAATTGGTGAATTATTGCAAAAGTCTGCATGTAATATTAAATGCTGAACGATGGGCTTGTGACACTTACTACAAATTGGCAACAATTTTCGAACCGAATTCCACATTTATATTATAATCAAATGTACAAAAGAAGACTATGGAGGAGAATATCTTGAATTTGTGCCCGATAAAACCTTTTCACCTACTTGAATAAGTACCTACTGTAGAAAGTAAATTAATATTTTTATGATTACAGCTACGAATACAACTTCCGGTGAAAGTAAGTACTCGATAAGACCTTTTCATCTCATAATCAAATGTACAAAAAAAAGGCTATGATGGAGAATATCTTGAATTCGTGAACGATAAGACCTTTTCACCTACTTAATATGTACCTACTGTAGAAAGTTTATTAATATTTTATGATTACAGCTACTGGTACAACTCCCGCCGGAAGTAAGTACATTCAAAATACATTATAAATAGTCTCATTTTTGGTGTACATCATCTCGACTATTTTATTCAAAATTAAAAATAATAGCTCTTTGGCTCCAATACAGACACTTCTATTATAATTACAAAATTTACCGCAGTCGATGTAACAACATTTTACAAATTCCGCAATTTTATCGACAAATTGGTGAATTATTGCAAAAGTCTGCATGTAATATTAAATGCTGAACGATGGTATTGTGACACTTACTACAAATTGGCAACAATTTTCGAACGGAATTCCACATTTATATTATAATCAAATGTACAAAAGGAGACTATGATGGAGAATATCTTGAATTTGTGTACGCTAAAACCTTTTCACCTACTTAATAAGTACATACTGTAGAAAGTTTATTAATATTTTATGATTACAGCTACTAGTACAACTTCCGTCGAAAGTAAGTACATTCAAAATACATTATAAATAGTCTCATTTTTGGTGTACATCATCTTGATTACTTTATTCACAATTAAAAATAATAGCTCTTTGCCTGCAATACAGACACTTCTTTTATAATTACAAAGTTTACCGCAGTCTTAGTAACAACTTTTTTTTACAAATTCCGCAATTTTATCTACAAATTGGTGAATTATTGCAAAAGTCTGCATGTAATATTAAATGCTGAACGATGGGATTGTGACACTTACTACAAATTGGCAACAATTTTCGAACGGAATTCCACATTTATATTATAATCAAATGTACAAAAGAAGACTATGGAGGAGAATATCTTGAATTTGTGCCCGATAAAACCTTTTCACCTACTTGAATAAGTACCTACTGTAGAAAGTAAATTAATATTTTTATGATTACAGCTACGAATACAACTTCCGGTGAAAGTAAGTACTCGATAAGACCTTTTCATCTCATAATCAAATGTACAAAAAAAAGGCTATGATGGAGAATATTTTGAATTCGTGAACGATAAGACCTTTTCACCTACTTAATATGTACCTACTGTAGAAAGTTTATTAATATTTTATGATTACAGCTACTAGTACAACTCCCGCCGGAAGTAAGTACATTCAAAATACATTATAAATAGTCTCATTTTTGGTGTACATCATCTCGACTATTTTATTCAAAATTAAAAATAATAGCTCTTTGGCTCCAATACAGACACTTCTATTATAATTACAAAATTTACCGCAGTCGATGTAACAACATTTTACAAATTCCGCAATTTTATCGACAAATTGGGGAATTATTGCGAAAGTCTGCATGTAATATTGAATGCTGAACGATGGTATTGCGACACTTACTACAAATTGGCACCAATTTTTGAACGGAATTCCACATTTATATTATAATCAAATGTACAAAAGGAGACTATGATGGAGAATATCTTGAATTTGTGTACGCTAAAACCTTTTCACCTACTTAATAAGTACATACTGTAGAAAGTTTATTAATATTTTATGATTACAGCTACTAGTACAACTTCCGTCGAAAGTAAGTACATTCAAAATACATTATAAATAGTCTCATTTTTGGTGTACATCATCTTGATTACTTTATTCACAATTAAAAATAATAGCTCTTTGCCTGCAATACAGACACTTCTTTTATAATTACAAAGTTTACCGCAGTCTTAGTAACAACTTTTTTTTACAAATTCCGCAATTTTATCTACAAATTGGTGAATTATTGCAAAAGTCTGCATGTAATATTAAATGCTGAACGATGGGCTTGTGACACTTACTACAAATTGGCAAAAATTTTCGAACCGAATTCCACATTTATATTATAATCAAATGTACAAAAGAAGACTATGGAGGAGAATATCTTGAATTTGTGCCCGATAAAACCTTTTCACCTACTTGAATAAGTACCTACTGTAGAAAGTAAATTAATATTTTTATGATTACAGCTACGAATACAACTTCCGGTGAAAGTAAGTACTCGATAAGACCTTTTCATCTCATAATCAAATGTACAAAAAAAAGGCTATGATGGAGAATATCTTGAATTCGTGAACGATAAGACCTTTTCACCTACTTAATATGTACCTACTGTAGAAAGTTTATTAATATTTTATGATTACAGCTACTAGTACAACTCCCGCCGGAAGTAAGTACATTCAAAATACATTATAAATAGTCTCATTTTTGGTGTACATCATCTCGACTATTTTATTCAAAATTAAAAATAATAGCTCTTTGGCTCCAATACAGACACTTCTATTATAATTACAAAATTTACCGCAGTCGATGTAACAACATTTTACAAATTCCGCAATTTTATCGACAAATTGGGGAATTATTGCGAAAGTCTGCATGTAATATTGAATGCTGAACGATGGTATTGCGACACTTACTACAAATTGGCACCAATTTTCGAACGGAATTCCACATTTGTATTATAATCAAATGTACAAAAGTAGACTATGATGGAGAATATCTTGAATTTGTGTACGCTAAAACCTTTTCACCTACTTAATAAGTACATACTGTAGAAAGTTTATTAATATTTTATGATTACAGCTACTAGTACAACTTCCGTCGAAAGTAAGTACATTCAAAATACATTATAAATAGTCTCATTTTTGGTGTACATCATCTTGATTACTTTATTCACAATTAAAAATAATAGCTCTTTGCCTCCAATACAGACACTTCTTTTATAATTACAAAGTTTACCGCAGTCTTAGTAACAACTTTTTTTTACAAATTCCGCAATTTTATCTACAAATTGGTGAATTATTACAAAAGTCTGCATGTAATATTAAATGCTGAACGATGGGATTGTGACACTTACTACAAATTGGCAACAATTTTCGAACGGAATTCCACATTTATATTATAATCAAATGTACAAAAGAAGACTATGGTGGAGAATATCTTGAATTTGTGCCCGATAAGACCTTTTCACCTACTTGAATATGTACCTACTGTAGAAAGTAAATTAATATTTTTATGATTACAGCTACGAATACAACTTCCGGTGAAAGTAAGTACTCGATAAGACCTTTTCATCTCATAATCAAATGTACAAAAAAAAGGCTATGATGGAGAATATCTTGAATTCGTGAACGATAAGACCTTTTCACCTACTTAATATGTACCTACTGTAGAAAGTTTATTAATATTTTATGATTACAGCTACTAGTACAACTCCCGCCGGAAGTAAGTACATTCAAAATACATTATAAATAGTCTCATTTTTGGTGTACATCATCTCGACTATTTTATTCAAAATTAAAAATAATATCTCTTTGCCTCCAATACAGACACTTCTTTTATAATTACAAAATTTACCGCAGTCGATGTAACAACATTTTACAAATTCCGCAATTTTATCGAAAAATTGGGGCATTATTGCGAATGTTTGCATGTAATATTGAATGCTGAACGATGGTATTGTGACACTTACTACAAATTGGCAACAATTTTCGAACGGAATTCCACATTTATATTATAATCAAATGTACAAAAGGAGACTATGATGGAGAATATCTTGAATTTGTGTACGCTAAAACCTTTTCACCTACTTAATAAGTACATACTGTAGAAAGTTTATTAATATTTTATGATTACAGCTACTAGTACAACTTCCGTCGAAAGTAAGTACATTCAAAATACATTATAAATAGTCTCATTTTTGGTGTACATCATCTTGATTACTTTATTCACAATTAAAAATAATAGCTCTTTGCCTGCAATACAGACACTTCTTTTATAATTACAAAGTTTACCGCAGTCTTAGTAACAACTTTTTTTTACAAATTCCGCAATTTTATCTACAAATTGGTGAATTATTGCAAAAGTCTGCATGTAATATTAAATGCTGAACGATGGGATTGTGACACTTACTACAAATTGGCAACAATTTTCGAACCGAATTCCACATTTATATTATAATCAAATGTACAAAAGAAGACTATGGAGGAGAATATCTTGAATTTGTGCCCGATAAAACCTTTTCACCTACTTGAATAAGTACCTACTGTAGAAAGTAAATTAATATTTTTATGATTACAGCTACGAATACAACTTCCAGTGAAAGTAAGTACTCGATAAGACCTTTTCATCTCATAATCAAATGTACAAAAAAAAGGCTATGATGGAGAATATCTTGAATTCGTGAACGATAAGACCTTTTCACCTACTTAATATGTACCTACTGTAGAAAGTTTATTAATATTTTATGATTACAGCTACTAGTACAACTCCCGCCGGAAGTAAGTACATTCAAAATACATTATAAATAGTCTCATTTTTGGTGTACATCATCTCGACTATTTTATTCAAAATTAAAAATAATAGCTCTTTGGCTCCAATACAGACACTTCTATTATAATTACAAAATTTACCGCAGTCGATGTAACAACATTTTACAAATTCCGCAATTTTATCGACAAATTGGGGAATTATTGCGAAAGTCTGCATGTAATATTGAATGCTGAACGATGGTATTGCGACACTTACTACAAATTGGCACCAATTTTTGAACGGAATTCCACATTTATATTATAATCAAATGTACAAAAGGAGACTATGATGGAGAATATCTTGAATTTGTGTACGCTAAAACCTTTTCACCTACTTAATAAGTACATACTGTAGAAAGTTTATTAATATTTTATGATTACAGCTACTAGTACAACTTCCGTCGAAAGTAAGTACATTCAAAATACATTATAAATAGTCTCATTTTTGGTGTACATCATCTTGATTACTTTATTCACAATTAAAAATAATAGCTCTTTGCCTGCAATACAGACACTTCTTTTATAATTACAAAGTTTACCGCAGTCTTAGTAACAACTTTTTTTTACAAATTCCGCAATTTTATCTACAAATTGGTGAATTATTGCAAAAGTCTGCATGTAATATTAAATGCTGAACGATGGGCTTGTGACACTTACTACAAATTGGCAAAAATTTTCGAACCGAATTCCACATTTATATTATAATCAAATGTACAAAAGAAGACTATGGAGGAGAATATCTTGAATTTGTGCCCGATAAAACCTTTTCACCTACTTGAATAAGTACCTACTGTAGAAAGTAAATTAATATTTTTATGATTACAGCTACGAATACAACTTCCGGTGAAAGTAAGTACTCGATAAGACCTTTTCATCTCATAATCAAATGTACAAAAAAAAGGCTATGATGGAGAATATCTTGAATTCGTGAACGATAAGACCTTTTCACCTACTTAATATGTACCTACTGTAGAAAGTTTATTAATATTTTATGATTACAGCTACTAGTACAACTCCCGCCGGAAGTAAGTACATTCAAAATACATTATAAATAGTCTCATTTTTGGTGTACATCATCTCGACTATTTTATTCAAAATTAAAAATAATAGCTCTTTGGCTCCAATACAGACACTTCTATTATAATTACAAAATTTACCGCAGTCGATGTAACAACATTTTACAAATTCCGCAATTTTATCGACAAATTGGGGAATTATTGCGAAAGTCTGCATGTAATATTGAATGCTGAACGATGGTATTGCGACACTTACTACAAATTGGCACCAATTTTCGAACGGAATTCCACATTTGTATTATAATCAAATGTACAAAAGTAGACTATGATGGAGAATATCTTGAATTTGTGTACGCTAAAACCTTTTCACCTACTTAATAAGTACATACTGTAGAAAGTTTATTAATATTTTATGATTACAGCTACTAGTACAACTTCCGTCGAAAGTAAGTACATTCAAAATACATTATAAATAGTCTCATTTTTGGTGTACATCATCTTGATTACTTTATTCACAATTAAAAATAATAGCTCTTTGCCTCCAATACAGACACTTCTTTTATAATTACAAAGTTTACCGCAGTCTTAGTAACAACTTTTTTTTACAAATTCCGCAATTTTATCTACAAATTGGTGAATTATTACAAAAGTCTGCATGTAATATTAAATGCTGAACGATGGGATTGTGACACTTACTACAAATTGGCAACAATTTTCGAACGGAATTCCACATTTATATTATAATCAAATGTACAAAAGAAGACTATGGTGGAGAATATCTTGAATTTGTGCCCGATAAGACCTTTTCACCTACTTGAATATGTACCTACTGTAGAAAGTAAATTAATATTTTTATGATTACAGCTACGAATACAACTTCCGGTGAAAGTAAGTACTCGATAAGACCTTTTCATCTCATAATCAAATGTACAAAAAAAAGGCTATGATGGAGAATATCTTGAATTCGTGAACGATAAGACCTTTTCACCTACTTAATATGTACCTACTGTAGAAAGTTTATTAATATTTTATGATTACAGCTACTAGTACAACTCCCGCCGGAAGTAAGTACATTCAAAATACATTATAAATAGTCTCATTTTTGGTGTACATCATCTCGACTATTTTATTCAAAATTAAAAATAATATCTCTTTGCCTCCAATACAGACACTTCTTTTATAATTACAAAATTTACCGCAGTCGATGTAACAACATTTTACAAATTCCGCAATTTTATCGAAAAATTGGGGCATTATTGCGAATGTTTGCATGTAATATTGAATGCTGAACGATGGTATTGTGACACTTACTACAAATTGGCAACAATTTTCGAACGGAATTCCACATTTATATTATAATCAAATGTACAAAAGGAGACTATGATGGAGAATATCTTGAATTTGTGTACGCTAAAACCTTTTCACCTACTTAATAAGTACATACTGTAGAAAGTTTATTAATATTTTATGATTACAGCTACTAGTACAACTTCCGTCGAAAGTAAGTACATTCAAAATACATTATAAATAGTCTCATTTTTGGTGTACATCATCTTGATTACTTTATTCACAATTAAAAATAATAGCTCTTTGCCTGCAATACAGACACTTCTTTTATAATTACAAAGTTTACCGCAGTCTTAGTAACAACTTTTTTTTACAAATTCCGCAATTTTATCTACAAATTGGTGAATTATTGCAAAAGTCTGCATGTAATATTAAATGCTGAACGATGGGATTGTGACACTTACTACAAATTGGCAACAATTTTCGAACCGAATTCCACATTTATATTATAATCAAATGTACAAAAGAAGACTATGGAGGAGAATATCTTGAATTTGTGCCCGATAAAACCTTTTCACCTACTTGAATAAGTACCTACTGTAGAAAGTAAATTAATATTTTTATGATTACAGCTACGAATACAACTTCCAGTGAAAGTAAGTACTCGATAAGACCTTTTCATCTCATAATCAAATGTACAAAAAAAAGGCTATGATGGAGAATATCTTGAATTCGTGAACGATAAGACCTTTTCACCTACTTAATATGTACCTACTGTAGAAAGTTTATTAATATTTTATGATTACAGCTACTAGTACAACTCCCGCCGGAAGTAAGTACATTCAAAATACATTATAAATAGTCTCATTTTTGGTGTACATCATCTCGACTATTTTATACAAAATTAAAAATAATAGCTCTTTGGCTCCAATACAGACACTTCTATTATAATTACAAAATTTACCGCAGTCGATGTAACAACATTTTACAAATTCCGCAATTTTATCGACAAATTGGGGAATTATTGCGAAAGTCTGCATGTAATATTGAATGCTGAACGATGGTATTGCGACACTTACTACAAATTGGCACCAATTTTCGAACGGAATTCCACATTTGTATTATAATCAAATGTACAAAAGTAGACTATGATGGAGAATATCTTGAATTTGTGTACGCTAAAACCTTTTCACCTACTTAATAAGTACATACTGTAGAAAGTTAAATATTTTATGATTACAGCTACTAGTACAACTTCCGTCGAAAGTAAGTACATTCAAAATACATTATAAATAGTCTCATTTTTGGTGTACATCAACTTGATTACTTTATTCACAATTAAAAATAATAGCTCTTTGCCTGCAATGCAATACAGACACTTCTTTTATAATTACATAGTTTACCGCAGTCTTAGTAACAACTTTTTTTACAAATTCCGCAATTTTATCTACAAATTGGTGAATTATTGCAAAAGTCTGCATGTAATATTGTATGCTGAACGGTGGTATTGTGACACTTACTACAAATTGGCAACAATTTTCGAACGGAATTCCACATTTGTATTATAATCAAATGTACAAAAGAAGACTATGATGGAGAATATCTTGAATTTGTGTACGCTAAAACCTTTTCACCTACTTAATAAGTACATACTGTAGAAAGTTAAATATTTTATGATTACAGCTACTAGTACAACTTCCGTCGAAAGTAAGTACATTCAAAATACATTATAAATAGTCTCATTTTTGGTGTACATCATCTTGATTACTTTATTCACAATTAAAAATAATAGCTCTTTGCCTGCAATGCAATACAGACACTTCTTTTATAATTACATAGTTTACCGCAGTCTTAGTAACAACTTTTTTTACAAATTCCGCAATTTTATCTACAAATTGGTGAATTATTGCAAAAGTCTGCATGTAATATTGTATGCTGAACGGTGGTATTGTGACACTTACTACAAATTGGCAACAATTTTCGAACGGAATTCCACATTTATATTATAATCAAATGTACAAAAGAAGACTATGATGGAGAATATCTTGAATTTGTGCTCAATAAAACCTTTTCACCTAGTTAATATGTACCTACTGTAGAAAGTTAATTAATATTTTATGATTACAGCTACTAGTACAACTCCCGCCGGAAGTAAGTACATTCAAAATACATTATAAATAGTCTCATTTTTGGTGTACATCATCTCGATTATTTTATTCAAAATTAAAAATAATAGCTCTTTGCCTCCAATACAGACACTTCTTACACTCTTTGCCTGCAATACAGACACTTCTTTTATAATTACAAAGTTTACCGCAGTCTTAGTAACAACTTTTTTTACAAATTCCGCAATTTTATCTACAAATTGGTGAATTATTGCAAAAGTCTGCATGTAATATTAAATGCTGAACGATGGGATTGTGACACTTACTACAAATTGGCAACAATTTTCGAACGGAATTCCACATTTATATTATAATCAAATGTACAAAAGAAGACTATGATGGAGAATATCTTGAATTTGTGCTCGATAAGACCATTTCACCTACTTGAATATGTACCTACTGTAGAAAGTAAATTCATATTTTTATGATTACAGCTACGAATACAACTTCCGGTGAAAGTAAGTACTCGATAAGACCTTTTCATCTCATAATGAAATGTACAATAGAAGACTATGATGGAGAATATCTTGAATTTGTGCTCAATAAAACCTTTTCACCTAGTTAATATGTACCTACTGTAGAAAGTTAATTAATATTTTTATGATTACAGCTACGAATACAACTTCCGGTGAAAGTAAGTACATTCAAAATACATTATATAAAATGTCTCATTTTTGGTGTACTTCGTCGCGATTATTTTATTCACAATTTAAAATAATAGCATTTTGCCTCCAAAATGGTCACAATTTTTTTTTATTTCAAATTTAACCGCAGGTGATACAACAACCGCTAACACATACCGTAATTTCGTCGACAGACTGGTGATTATGGCGAAAATCTGCATCTAACAATACACCAACATAAGAAGCTAGAATAACTATGGGTTCATTAATTTGTTGTTGTTTCTTGACCCATAAGCTTCATTTAAGCAGAATTCATAGGTAGCTTAAAATTAAAATCAAAAGAGGACGGTCAGAACCACACGTCGCAATTTACTGATCAGGTGTATCTAAAGTTCTACAACAATAGGATATGTCACTTCCTACAAAATGGCATCAATAATCGAACGAAATACCCCATTTTATATTATAATCAAATGTACAAAAAAAAGGCTATGATGGAGAATATCTTGAATTCGTGAACGATAAGACCTTTTCACCTACTTAATATGTACCTACTGTAGAAAGTTTATTAATATTTTATGATTACAGCTACTAGTACAACTCCCGCCGGAAGTAAGTACATTCAAAATACATTATAAATAGTCTCATTTTTGGTGTACATCATCTCGATTATTTTATTTAAAATTAAAAATAATAGCTCTATGCCTCTAATACAGACACTTCTTTATAATTACAAAATTTACCGCAGACGATGTAACAACATTTTACAAATTCCGCAATTTTATCGACAAATTGGGGAATTATTGCGAAAGTTTGCATGTAATATTGAATGCTGAACGATGGTATTGTGACACTTACTACAAATTGGCAACAATTTTCGAACGGAACTCCACATTTATATTATAATCAAATGTACAAAAGAAGACTATGATGGAGAATATCTTGAATTTGTGTACGCTAAAACCTTTTCACCTACTTAATAAGTACATACTGTAGAAAGTTAAATATTTTATGATTACAGCTACTAGTACAACTTCCGTCGAAAGTAAGTACATTCAAAATACATTATAAATAGTCTCATTTTTGGTGTACATCAACTTGATTACTTTATTCACAATTAAAAATAATAGCTCTTTGCCTGCAATACAGACACTTCTTTTATAATTACATAGTTTACCGCAGTCTTAGTAACAACTTTTTTTACAAATTCCGCAATTTTATCTACAAATTGGTGAATTATTGCAAAAGTCTGCATGTAATATTGAATGCTGAACGATGGTATTGCGACACTTACTACAAATTGGCAACAATTTTCGAACGGAACTCCACATTTATATTATAATCAAATGTACAAAAGAAGACTATGGTGGAGAATATCTTGAATTTGTGCCCGATAAGGCCTTTTCACCTACTTGAATATGTACCTACTGTAGAAAGTAAATTAATATTTTTATGATTACAGCTACGAATACAACTTCCGGTGAAAGTAAGTACTCGATAAGACCTTTTCATCTCATAATCAAATGTACAAAAAAAAGGCTATGATGGAGAATATCTTGAATTCGTGAACGATAAGACCTTTTCACCTACTTAATATGTACTTACTGTAGAAAGTTTATTAATATTTTATGATTACAGCTACTAGTACAACTCCCGCCGGAAGTAAGTACATTCAAAATACATTATAAATAGTCTCATTTTTGGTGTACATCATCTCGATTATTTTATTTAAAATTAAAAATAATAGCTCTTTGCCTCCAATACAGACACTTCTTTTATAATTACAAAATTTACCGCAGTCGATGTAACAACATTTTACAAATTCCGCAATTTTATCGACAAATTGGGGAATTATTGCGAAAGTCTGCATGTAATATTGAATGCTGAACGATGGTATTGTGACACTTACTACAAATTGGCAACAATTTTCGAACGGAATTCCACATTTATATTATAATCAAATGTACAAAAGAAGACTATGATGGAGAATATATTGAATTTGTGCTCAATAAAACCTTTTCACCTAGTTAATATGTACCTACTGTAGAAAGTTAATTAATATTTTTATGATTACAGCTACGAATACAACTTCCGGTGAAAGTAAGTACATTCAAAATACATTATATAAAATGTCTCATTTTTGGTGTACTTCGTCGCGATTATTTTATTCACAATTTAAAATAATAGCATTTTGCCTCCAAAATGGTCACAATTTTTTTTTATTTCAAATTTAACCGCAGGTGATACAACAACCGCTAGCACATACCGTAATTTCGTCGACAGACTGGTGATTATGGCGAAAATCTGCATCTAACAATACACCAACATAAGAAGCAAGAATAACTATGGGTTCCTTAATTTGTTGTTGTTTCTTGACCCATAAGCTTCATTTAAGCAGAATTCATAGGTAGCTTAAAATTAAAATCAAAAGAGGACGGTCAGAACCACACGTCGCAATTTACTGATCAGGTGTATCTAAAGTTCTACAACAATAGGATATGTCACTTCCTACAAAATGGCATCAATAATCGAACGAAATACCCCATTTTATATTATAATCAAATGTACAAAAAAAAAGGCTATGATGGAGAATATCTTGAATTCGTGAACGATAAGACCTTTTCACCTACTTAATATGTACCTACTGTAGAAAGTTTATTAATATTTTATGATTACAGCTACTAGTACAACTCCCTCCGGAAGTAAGTACATTCAAAATACATTATAAATAGTCTCATTTTTGGTGTACATCATCTCGACTATTTTATTCAAAATTAAAAATAATAGCTCTTTGCCTCCAATACAGACACTTCTTTTATAATTACAAAATTTACCGCAGTCGATGTAACAACATTTTACAAATTCCGCAATTTTATCGACAAATTGGGGCATTATTGCGAATGTTTGCATGTAATATTGAATGCTGAACGATGGTATTGTGACACTTACTACAAATTGGCAACAATTTTCGAACGGAATTCCACATTTATATTATAATCAAATGCACAAAAGGAGACTATGGTGGAGAATATCTTGAATTTGTGTACGCTAAAACATTTTCACCTACTTAATATGTACCTACTGTAGAAAATTAATTAATATTTTTATGATTACAGCTACGAATACAACTTACGGTGAAAGTAAGTACTCGATAAGACCTTTTCATCTCATAATCAAATGTACAAAAAAAAGGCTATGATGGAGAATATCTTGAATTCGTGAACGATAAGACCTTTTCGCCTACTTAATATGTACCTACTGTAGAAAATTAATTAATATTTTTATGATTACAGCTACGAATACAACTTCCGGTGAAAGTAAGTACATTCAAAATACATTATATAAACTGTCTCATTTTTGGTGTACTTCGTCGCGATTATTTTATTCACAATTTAAAATAATAGCATTTTGCCTCCAATACAGACACTTCTTTTATAATTACAAAATTTACCGCAGTCGATGTAACAACATTTTACAAATTCCGCAATTTTATCGACAAATTGGGGAATTATTGCGAAAGTCTGCATGTAATATTAAATGCTGAACGATGGGATTGTGACACTTACTACAAATTGGCAACAATTTTCGAACGGAATTCCACATTTATAATATAATCAAATGTACAAAAGAAGACTATGGTGGAGAATATCTTGAATTTGTGCCCGATAAGACCTTTTCACCTTCTTGAATATGTACCTACTGTAGAAAGTAAATTAATATTTTTTATGATTACAGCTACGAATACAACTTCCGGTGAAAGTAAGTACTCGATAAGACCTTTTCATCTCATAATCAAATGTACAAAAAAAAGGCTATGATGGAGAATATCTTGAATTCGTGAACGATAAGACCTTTTCGCCTACTTAATATGTACCTACTGTAGAAAGTTTATTAATATTTTATGATTACAGCTACTAGTACAACTTCCGTCGAAAGTAAGTACATTCAAAATACATTATAAATAGTCTCATTTTTGGTGTACATCATCTTGATTACTTTATTCACAATTAAAAATAATAGCTCTTTGCCTGCAATACAGACACTTCTTTTATAATTACAAAGTTTACCGCAGTCTTAGTAACAACTTTTTTTTACAAATTCCGCAATTTTATCTACAAATTGGTGAATTATTGCAAAAGTCTGCATGTAATATTAAATGCTGAACGATGGGATTGTGACACTTACTACAAATTGGCAACAATTTTCGAACGGAATTCCACATTTATATTATAATCAAATGTACAAAAGAAGACTATGGAGGAGAATATCTTGAATTTGTGCCCGATAAAACCTTTTCATCTACTTGAATAAGTACCTACTGTAGAAAGTAAATTAATATTTTTATGATTACAGCTACGAATACAACTTCCGGTGAAAGTAAGTACTCGATAAGACCTTTTCATCTCATAATCAAATGTACAAAAAAAAGGCTATGATGGAGAATATTTTGAATTCGTGAACGATAAGACCTTTTCACCTACTTAATATGTACCTACTGTAGAAAGTTTATTAATATTTTATGATTACAGCTACTAGTACAACTCCCGCCGGAAGTAAGTACATTCAAAATACATTATAAATAGTCTCATTTTTGGTGTACATCATCTCGACTATTTTATTCAAAATTAAAAATAATAGCTCTTTGGCTCCAATACAGACACTTCTATTATAATTACAAAATTTACCGCAGTCGATGTAACAACATTTTACAAATTCCGCAATTTTATCGACAAATTGGGGAATTATTGCGAAAGTCTGCATGTAATATTGAATGCTGAACGATGGTATTGCGACACTTACTACAAATTGGCACCAATTTTTGAACGGAATTCCACATTTATATTATAATCAAATGTACAAAAGGAGACTATGATGGAGAATATCTTGAATTTGTGTACGCTAAAACCTTTTCACCTACTTAATAAGTACATACTGTAGAAAGTTTATTAATATTTTATGATTACAGCTACTAGTACAACTTCCGTCGAAAGTAAGTACATTCAAAATACATTATAAATAGTCTCATTTTTGGTGTACATCATCTTGATTACTTTATTCACAATTAAAAATAATAGCTCTTTGCCTGCAATACAGACACTTCTTTTATAATTACAAAGTTTACCGCAGTCTTAGTAACAACTTTTTTTTACAAATTCCGCAATTTTATCTACAAATTGGTGAATTATTGCAAAAGTCTGCATTTAATATTAAATGCTGAACGATGGGATTGTGACACTTACTACAAATTGGCAACAATTTTCGAACGGAATTCCACATTTATATTATAATCAAATGTACAAAAGAAGACTATGGAGGAGAATATCTTGAATTTGTGCCCGATAAAACCTTTTCACCTACTTGAATAAGTACCTACTGTAGAAAGTAAATTAATATTTTTATGATTACAGCTACGAATACAACTTCCGGTGAAAGTAAGTACTCGATAAGACCATTTCATCTCATAATCAAATGTACAAAAAAAAGGCTATGATGGAGAATATCTTGAATTCGTGAACGATAAGACCTTTTCACCTACTTAATATGTACTTACTGTAGAAAGTTTATTAATATTTTATGATTACAGCTACTAGTACAACTCCCGCCGGAAGTAAGTACATTCAAAATACATTATAAATAGTCTCATTTTTGGTGTACATCATCTCGATTATTTTATTTAAAATTAAAAATAATATCTCTTTGCCTCCAATACAGACACTTCTTTTATAATTACAAAATTTACCGCAGTCGATGTAACAACATTTTACAAATTCCGCAATTTTATCGACAAATTGGGGAATTATTGCGAAAGTCTGCATGTAATATTGAATGCTGAACGATGGTATTGTGACACTTACTACAAATTGGCAACAATTTTCGAACGGAATTCCACATTTATATTATAATCAAATGTACAAAAGAAGACTATGATGGAGAATATATTGAATTTGTGCTCAATAAAACCTTTTCACCTAGTTAATATGTACCTACTGTAGAAAGTTAATTAATATTTTTATGATTACAGCTACGAATACAACTTCCGGTGAAAGTAAGTACATTCAAAATACATTATATAAAATGTCTCATTTTTGGTGTACTTCGTCGCGATTATTTTATTCACAATTTAAAATAATAGCATTTTGCCTCCAAAATGGTCACAATTTTTTTTTATTTCAAATTTAACCGCAGGTGATACAACAACCGCTAACACATACCGTAATTTCGTCGACAGACTGGTGATTATGGCGAAAATCTGCATCTAACAATACACCAACATAAGAAGCAAGAATAACTATGGGTTCCTTAATTTGTTGTTGTTTCTTGACCCATAAGCTTCATTTAAGCAGAATTCATAGGTAGCTTAAAATTAAAATCAAAAGAGGACGGTCAGAACCACACGTCGCAATTTACTGATCAGGTGTATCTAAAGTTCTACAACAATAGGATATGTCACTTCCTACAAAATGGCATCAATAATCGAACGAAATACCCCATTTTATATTATAATCAAATGTACAAAAAAAAGGCTATGATGGAGAATATCTTGAATTCGTGAACGATAAGACCTTTTCACCTACTTAATATGTACCTACTGTAGAAAGTTTATTAATATTTTATGATTACAGCTACTAGTACAACTCCCGCCGGAAGTAAGTACATTCAAAATACATTATAAATAGTCTCATTTTTGGTGTACATCATCTCGACTATTTTATTCAAAATTAAAAATAATAGCTCTTTGCCTCCAATACAGACACTTCTTTTATAATTACAAAATTTACCGCAGTCGATGTAACAACATTTTACAAATTCCGCAATTTTATCGAAAAATTGGGGCATTATTGCGAATGTTTGCATGTAATATTGAATGTTACACCACGTAGAATTGGTATCATCAATTTTGACACGTTGCCGTCGCCCGTACAGGTAATTACGAAACCAGTCAATCACTGTTGGAGATATGTTAAGAGAAGATAGTACTCCCAGAAGGACATCGAAATCAACTGTATTGAAGGCATTGCTGAAATCCAGTAATGTCAATACTGTGAGCTGATGATTTTCCATGCCACGTCTTATGTCATCAGAAATTTTGATTAACGCAGTAGCCGTACTATGACCAGGACGGAATCCAGATTGGAAAGGATTATGAATATTATTGGAGGAGAGGAAATAACTTAACTGCCAATGTACTAACCGTTCTAGCACTTTGGAAAGAAAAGGGAGTATCGAAATGGGACGGTAGTCATTGACAGAAGAAGGAAAAGGCTTTTTAGGTAAAGGAATTATGTGAGCATCCTTCCAGCATTTTGGGAATGAACCAGTGGAATTAGAAAAATTTAGGATTTTTGTCAGGATAGGAACAAGGATATCGATTAGAGGAGTGATCATTTTACGGCTAATGCAATCAACTCCAACAGCATTCGATGCAATGGACTGTATGCTTCTCTTAACATCACAATCAGTAAATGGAACGAAAACAAATGGAGAATAATCTAGAGGGGATATCGTAGAAAGCTGATTTAACGTGTCGGTTTTGACGTTTATGTCAAGAGAAGAGCAAGAAGAGAAATGACAGTTAATTAGATCCAGATCAAGATCGGAAGTATTTGCATTCTGAGATTTACCCACTCCCATGCTTTTGAGAAATTTCCAAACTTTTGCTTGGTCCTCATTTTCAACTGACTGATGAATGTGGCGTCGCTGAGCATCCCTACACACCTTATTGCAATGATTTCTTATGCGGTGATAATTATCTCGCTTGATTGTGTTTGTGGAATCTGCTTTGTAACGTGCTTTTGCACGGTTCTTCCTTTCACGGAGTACTCTGATATCATCCGTTAGCCATGGAGCTGGCAGATGTCTGAGCTTTACCGGTCGAATAGGTGCATGCACATCGTACAGCTGCTTGAGCAAAGAATTAAATATTTCTATTTTGGCATCAATTGTGTCTGCATTGTCAATGAGCAACCAGTTAATTTGCTTCGCATCGTTACGTAGAAGTTCAATATCCATACCACCAAAGTTTCGTTGCATGAGGAGTTTAGGTTTGGGTTTAGGAGGACGGATTTTGTAGGATAGGTAAACCAGGTCATGATAAGAGAATGCGTCCGCGCTTAACTGGCCATGCTTCGCAACATGATCGACGGAAGTAACCATCATAAGGTCAAGAAGTGAAGGTGTACAGTTAGGAAAATAATGCGTTGCATTTAAAGGAAGAATATTCATATTAACAGAATTAATAATGTTTTGTAGACGTCGAGCCCGAAAATCATTTTTTAGAAGGCACGTATTAAAGTCACCCATTATAATAGAATGGCTATACGCGGAGCCAAAGTCTTCGAGAAGATTTTCAAAAGAAGAAAAGTAATTGACTGTCAAATTTGGGCTATAGTAGACACCAAGGAGAATTTTAATGCTATTTAGAGAAATTTCTAAAAAGAGATGCTCAGCAGTATTCGGTGGAGGAGGCTGCGGAGACTTGTTTAGGATGGTAAATGGTATATGACTACGAAGATAGATGGCCACCCCACCGTGAGCAGAAGTAGTTCGATCATTGCGGATGAGCTGGAAACCTGGGAGAGAGTAGGAATTCGACGGTAGCGAAGGATGTAGAAAGGATTCTGATATCAAGATAGCGTGAATATTTTTATTACTACCAAAAGTGAGCAACATATCTGAATAATGCCCAGGAATGCTTTGCGCATTAATGTGAACAGCGTTAAAATTTTTTGCAACATCAGTAAACGCGACGTTAAGAGCTTCTGAGAGGGGGATATCATCGATACTATGAAAGCTATCGCTCCTAGCAGAGTTGTCGGATAAACTTATTGAGAAGTAGTTGTCACTAGTTTCTTCATCATCAGTACCTGACATAATATTAAATATCAAAAATTAAATATATAACTAATATATATATACAAAACTTATACGTATATAGGTGAAAATAATATATAAATATATATGTAAAAATACGCTTACTTTCGCGCATGTATCGTTACCTACCAGCAGCTTTAAAGAAAAAGAAAAAATAATAATAACAAAAGTTCCTCACATTACCCAGCTCAATTTAGTTTACTATCTAAGTTTAGGCTTGTTCTCTGCGTATTAAAGAAAGTAAATGAAAAAGTATATAATGAAGAATAATTATGAACAATAAAAAATTTCGAGTAGTGTCTGATTGCCAACAATCAAAAAGAAATTATCTCACGTCTGTCACTAATGACTTTGGCAATTGGTCACTCGTATCGTATATTTTTCATGTTTACCGTAACAAATAAAAGCACATTAATACAGTAACAGAATAGCTAGACATGAAATAATATTTTCTAAACTTACCTGCAGAGAGAAGCTAAGAAAAAAGTTCCAAAAAATAGTGCGCGGGTACATACAGATATAGTGTGGAACTTATTCACATACCTACTGCACTTACTAGAACAAAGGCTAAACATTTACTACTTTTTCACGGACGGGGTTACTCGTTTTCGTGTTTGGATGGCCTTCTGCGTTGGGGCCTGCGTCGAAGACTCCTCCATTGCCTTTCCCGCACCTACACTCGTTTCACCCGCTGAACCGGGGCCAGCCATGACATCCAACTGAGCCGGGGAAGTTAAGCGTTGCCTTTTTCCATCTCCAGTTATGCAGAAAACTTCACCGTCACGGGTCCAACACCGAGACACTCCGAGCTTCAAACGTGCTGCCATAAACAGTCTATGACGCGATGGTATTAAAAACTCGGACAGAGTCTTACCGCTATTCTTAAACTGCTTTTTAGCAAACCAAACCCTATCTCTCCATGCTACATCTTGGAACTTAACAAGAATGGGTTTTGGTTTTCCACTAACTGAGCGCCCCATGCGTTGACATCTGCTAACATGATCTGGACTCACAGGAAAGTTTAAACAGTCTGCGAACACAGACAAAACAGCATTGGTGGTGTTTTCTTCCTTTTGTTCGGGCACTCCGTGGACCAATAATATCTTGCGACGACTGCGTATCTCAATTCTCTCCACATCAAGTGCTAATAATGAGACAATTGACTTTATGTTGCTAAGAGCGGAGATTGTATCTGATCTAAATGTCTCAAAATCAGCTGCGAGGGAGTCCAATGTATGTGATGTGTTTGGAGACACTCGGGCCGCTGCCAGCTCTGCATCAAAGTGAGCCATCCTCTTATTAAGCTGTTCAGTGAGGTCTTCAATGGATTTTTGTAAGTTCGCCATTGTAAAAATTTACCACTTTACAATTGAAAATGCCTTCTGTGTATAGTGCACTGTTATTATTGTGTTGAAGTGGACTTTGTTTTATGGAAATGCTACACTGGTATGTAACTTAACTATATGTCCATATTATGATAATATTTTAATGTAATACTATTTTAAAATTATATTTATTATAATATATATATATAAATTATATTATAATCAAATGTACAAAAGAAGACTATGATGGAGAATATCTTGAATTTGTGCTCAATAAAACCTTTTCACCTAGTTAATATGTACCTACTGTAGAAAGTTAATTAATATTTTTATGATTACAGCTACGAATACAACTTCCGGTGAAAGTAAGTACTCGATAAGACCTTTTCATCTCATAATCAAATGTACAAAAAAAAGGCTATGATGGAGAATATCTTGAATTCGTGAACGATAAGACCTTTTCACCTACTTAATATGTACCTACTGCAGAAAGTTTATTAATATTTTATGATTACAGCTACTAGTACAACTCCCGCCGGAAGTAAGTACATTCAAAATACATTATAAATAGTCTCATTTTTGGTGTACATCATCTCGATTATTTTATTTAAAATTAAAAATAATAGCTCTTTGCCTCCAATACAGACACTTCTTTTATAATTACAAAATTTACCGCAGTCGATGTAACAACATTTTATAAATTCCGCAATTTTATCGACAAATTGGGGAATTATTGCGAAAGTCTGCATGTAATATTGAATGCTGAACGATGGTATTGTGACACTTACTACAAATTGGCAACAATTTTCGAACGGAATTCCACATTTATATTATAATCAAATGTACAAAAGAAGACTATGATGGAGAATATCTTGAATTTGTGCTCAATAAAACCTTTTCACCTAGTTAATATGTACCTACTGTAGAAAGTTAATTAATATTTTTATGATTACAGCTACGAATACAACTTCCGGTGAAAGTAAGTACATTCAAAATACATTATATAAAATGTCTCATTTTTGGTGTACTTCGTCGCGATTATTTTATTCACAATTTAAAATAATAGCATTTTGCCTCCAAAATGGTCACAATTTTTTTTTATTTCAAATTTAACCACAGGTGATACAACAACCGCTAACACATACCGTAATTTCGTCGACAGACTGGTGATTATGGCGAAAATCTGCATCTAACAATACACCAACATAAGAAGCAAGAATAACTATGGGTTCCTTAATTTGTTGTTGTTTCTTGACCCAAAAGCTTCATTTAAACAGAATTCATAGGTAGCTTAAAATTAAAATCAATAGAGGACGGCCAGAACGACACGTCGCAATTTACTGATCAGGTGTATCTAAAGTTCTACAACAATAGGATATGTCACTTCCTACAAAATCGCATCAATAATCGAACGAAATACCCCATTTTATATTGTAATCAAATGTACAAAAAAAAAGGCTATGATGGAGAATATCTTGAATTTGTGTACGCTAAAACCTTTTCACCTACTTAATAAGTACATACTGTAGAAAGTTTATTAATATTTTATGATTACAGCTACTAGTACAACTTCCGTCGAAAGTAAGTACATTCAAATTACATTATAAATAGTCTCATTTTTGGTGTACATCATCTTGATTACTTTATTCACAATTAAAAATAATAGCTCTTTGCCTGCAATACAGACACTTCTTTTATAATTACAAAGTTTACCGCAGTCTTAGTAACAACTTTTTTTTACAAATTCCGCAATTTTATCTACAAATTGGTGAATTATTGCAAAAGTCTGCATGTAATATTAAATGCTGAACGATGGTATTGCGACACTTACTACAAATTGGCAACAATTTTCGAACGGAATTCCACATTTATATTATAATCAAATGTACAAAAGAAGACTATGGTGGAGAATATCTTGAATTTGTGCCCGATAAGACCTTTTCACCTACTTGAATATGTACCTACTGTAGAAAGTAAATTAATATTATTATGATTACAGCTACGAATACAACTTCCGGTGAAAGTAAGTACTCGATAAAACCTTTTCATCTCATAATCAAATGTACAAAAAAAAGGCTATGATGGAGAGTATCTTGAATTCGTGAACGATAAGACCTTTTCACCTACTTAATATGTACCTACTGTAGAAAGTTTATTAATATTTTATGATTACAGCTACTAGTACAACTCCCGCCGGAAGTAAGTACATTCAAAATACATTATAAATAATCTCATTTTTGGTGTACATCATCTCGATTATTTTATTTAAAATTAAAAATAATAGCTCTCTGCCTCCAATACAGACACTTCTTTTATAATTACAAAATTTACCGCAGTCGATGTAACAACATTTTACAAATTCCGCAATTTTATCGACAAATTGGGGAATTATTGCGAAAGTCTGCATGTAATATTGAATGCTGAACGATGGTATTGTGACACTTACTACAAATTGGCAACAATTTTCGAACGGAATTCCCCATTTATATTATAATCAAATGTACAAAAGGAGACTATGATGGAGAATATCTTGAATTTGTGTACGCTAAAACCTTTTCACCTACTTAATAAGTACATACTGTAGAAAGTTTATTAATATTTTATGATTACAGCTACTAGTACAACTTCCGTCGAAAGTAAGTACATTCAAAATACATTATAAATAGACTCATTTTTGGTGTACATCATCTTGATTACTTTATTCACAATTAAAAATAATAGCTCTTTGCCTGCAATACAGACACTTCTTTTATAATTACAAAGTTTACCGCAGTCTTAGTAACAACTTTTTTTTACAAATTCCGCAATTTTATCTACAAATTGGTGAATTATTGCAAAAGTCTGCATGTAATATTAAATGCTGAACGATGGGATTGTGACACTTACTACAAATTGGCAACAATTTTCGAACGGAATTCCACATTTATATTATAATCAAATGTATACGCAATTTGATCTAACCCGCTTTGCGTGCTTCCGCCACCAATTAGTTCATGCGGCCTAGCGCCGGCCGGCACCCACCCACTACTGTTAGTACTTGGTACATGCCGACGCTGCCATGGCTGCTCCGGTAGTCTCTGCCTCGGCTGCTGCGGTCGTCCGTCATCTGGAACAGAGTCCGCATGCCCCCACCACCACCGTCGCTGCCACGACTGGCCTGGTCGTCGCTGCGACACGTGTTTCGCCTCTCCACGAGGCATCATCAGGCGTTGTAGACGTTAATCGTAAGAATAACATGCTACAAGTGACAAATCCATCGCAGTGCCGTCCCTTATATTGAATTGAGGGTGGGGGTGGATGGTGTGAGCGAAAAGATATTTAATAGTGGGGAATGGTTTACGTCAGTCTGTTTGTTCATGAGAGTAATTTTAGAATTTTTATGTTTATTAATTTCTAATTGTTCCCTAATATTTAGTTTTAAACCTTTGTCTATGGTGTGTAAAATTTGATATGTATTAGTGGGGGATAAGTTATGTCCTTTGTCTATAAGATGCTCGGCGAAGTGTGACCTTTCTGGGTGATTGTTTTTATACGCCGATACGTGTTCGTGAAATCGTGTTATAAAGTTACGACCAGTTTGCCCGATATAAACGTGTTCACATTCATCGCAGAACAGCTTATAGACGCCGGATTTTTTATTGGGCGGGATTTTATCTTTAGTGTTACAAAGTGACCTGAGTGAATTATGGGATTTGAGAGCAACATGTATGTTATTTTTTCTAAATATGTGAACTATTTTGTCAGTGATTTTACCCAGGTATGACAAACTCGCAGTGTATTTATGTGTCGAAATATATGGAACCGCGTACAATAGTCTGTTAACGATACTACTCGTCTTTTTACGCAATAATTTATCGATGGTAGTGGTGAGAATATTCTCATATGCTGGACAGGTACCAACCGTCAATTGGATCTCTTTGTTTCCAAATTAAATAAAATCCACCCTAAAATTAAGTTCACTTTAGAAATAGAACAAAATAGTTCACTTCACTTTTTAGATTTAACCATAACTAAAAATCAATCCCTCCATCAATTTTCGATATATCGTAAACCAACTCATACCGATACCACGATTCCCGCGTCATCCAGCCATCCTTGGCAACACAAGCTCGCAGCGTATAAAACTATGATACACCGTTTGATGAGCGTTCCATTAAGTAAGGATAATTACAACAAAGAACTTGATGTAATATATCAGATCGCGAAGTCAAACGGTTATTCCAAATCTACCATCGATAAATTATTGCGTAAAAAGACGAGTAGTATCGTTAACAGACTATTGTACGCGGTTCCATATATTTCGACAAATAAATACACTGCGAGTTTGTCATACCTGGGTAAAATCACTGACAAAATAGTTCACATATTTAGAAAAAATAAATAGTTAATAGATTCAGGCGTTACTTTGCGAAAGTCAAATCTACAGGCAATTCGATCCAAACTACTTTGTGTGCTTCCGCTCCCGATTAGTTCATGCGAACTACTGCCGGCCGGCACCCACCCACTACCGTTAGTAGATGCATGCCGCCGCTGCCATGGCTGCTCCGGTCGTCTCTGCGAGTGTTCGCCATCTGAAATGTGAACCGCATGCACCCGCCACCGTTGTTGCCCTGGCTGCTCCGGTCGTCTCCGCGACACGTGTTTCGCCTCTCCACGAGGCATCCTCAGGCGCTGTAGATGTTAGTCGTTAGAATAACATGCTACGAATGAGTCATCCATCGCATTGCTGTCCTTTATATAGAAAAAGTGGAGGGGGTGGAGGGGTTGAGGGGGGTTGAAGGGGTGGAAGGGGTAAGCGAAAAGATATTTAATAGAGGGGAGCTGTTTACGTCAGTCTGTTTGTTCATAAGAGGGATATTAGAATTTTTATGCTTAACTATTTCCAACTGTTCTCTAATATTCAATTTTAGTCCTTTATTTAATGTATGTAAGATTTTAAATGTGTTAGTAGCGGATAAATCATGTCCTTTGTCTACAAGATGTTCGGCGAAGTGTGACCTTTCTGGGCAATTGTTTTTATATGCAGATATGTGTTCCTGAAATCGTTTTTGAAAACTACGACCAGTTTGACCGATATAAACATGATCACATTCATCACAAAACAACTTGTAGACGCCGGATTTTTTATTTGGCGGAATTTTGTCTTTACTGTTACAAAGCGATTTGAGAGTGTTATATATATAACACTCTCAAATCGCTTTGTAACAGTAAAGACAAAATTCCGCCAAATGTGATCATGTTTATATCGGTCAAACTGGTCGTAGTTTTCAAAAACGATTTCAGGAACACATATCTGCATATAAAAACAATTGGCGAAACACGTGTCGCGGAGACGACCGGAGCAGCCAGGGCAACAACGGTGGCGGGTGCATGCGTTTCACATTTCAGATGGCGAACACTCGCAGAGACGACCGGAGCAGCCATGGCAGCGGCGGCATGCATCTACTAACGGTAGTGGGTGGGTGCCGGCCGGCAGTAGTTCGCATGAACTAATCGGGAGCGGAAGCACACAAAGTAGTTTGGATCGAATTGCCTGTAGAAAAAATAACATACATGTTGCTCTCAAATCCCATAATTCACTCAGGTCACTTTGTAACACTAAAGATAAAATCCCGCCCAATAAAAAATCCGGCGTCTATAAGCTGTTCTGCGATGAATGTGAACACGTTTATATCGGGCAAACTGGTCGTAACTTTATAACACGATTTCACGAACACGTATCGGCGTATAAAAACAATCACCCAGAAAGGACACACTTCGCCGAGCATCTTATAGACAAAGGACATAACTTATCCCCCACTAATACATATCAAATTTTACACACCATAGACAAAGGTTTAAAACTAAATATTAGGGAACAATTAGAAATTAATAAACATAACAATTCTAAAATTACTCTCATGAACAAACAGACTGACGTAAACCATTCCCCACTATTAAATATCTTTTCGCTCACACCATCCACCCCCACCCTCAATTCAATATAAGGGACGGCACTGCGATGGATTTGTCACTTGTAGCATGTTATTCTTACGATTAACGTCTAAAACGCCTGATGATGCCTCGTGGAGAGGCGAAACACGTGTCGCAGCGACGACCAGGCCAATCGTGGCAGCGACGGTGGTGGTGGGGGCATGCGGACTCTGTTTCAGATGACGGACGACCGCAGCAGCCGAGGCAGAGACTACCGGAGCAGCCATGGCAGCGTCGGCATGTACCAAGTACTAACAGTAGTGGGTGGGTGCCGGCCGGCGCTAGGCCGCATGAACTAATTGGTGGCGGAAGCACGCAAAGCGGGTTAGATCAAATTGCGTATAGATTTGACTTTCGCAAAGTAACGCCTGAATCTATTAACTATATAATCAAATGTACAAAAGAAGACTATGGTGGAGAATATCTTGAATTTGTGCCCGATAAGACCTTTTCACCTACTTGAATATGTACCTACTGTAGAAAGTAAATTAATATTTTTATGATTACAGCTACGAATACAACTTCCGGTGAAAGTAAGTACTCGATAAAACCTTTTCATCTCAATCAAATGTACAAAAAAAAAGGCTATGATGGAGAATATCTTGAATTCGTGAACGATAAGACCTTTTCACCTAGTTAATATGTACCTACTGTAGAAAGTTAATTAATATTTTTATGATTACAGCTACGAATACAACTTCCGGTGAAAGTAAGTACATTCAAAATACATTATATAAAATGTCTCATTTTTGGTGTACTTCGTCGCGATTATTTTATTCACAATTTAAAATAATAGCATTTTGCCTCCAAAATGGTCACAATTTTTTTTATTTCAAATTTAACGAAATACCCCATTTTATATTATAATCAAATGTACAAAAGGAGACTATGATGGAGAATATCTTGAATTTGTGTACGCTAAAACCTTTTCACCTACTTAATAAGTACATACTGTAGAAAGTTTATTAATATTTTATGATTACAGCTACTAGTACAACTTCCGTCGAAAGTAAGTACATTCAAATTACATTATAAATAGTCTCATTTTTGGTGTACATCATCTTGATTACTTTATTCACAATTAAAAATAATAGCTCTTTGCCTGCAATACAGACACTTCTTTTATAATTACAAAGTTTACCGCAGTCTTAGTAACAACTTTTTTTTACAAATTCCGCAATTTTATCGACAAATTGGGGAATTTTTGCGAAAGTCTGCATGTAATATTGAATGCTGAACGATGGTATTGTGACACTTACTACAAATTGGCAACAATTTTCGAACGGAATTCCACATTTATATTATAATCAAATGTACAAAAGAAGACTATGATGGAGAATATCTTGAATTTGTGCTCAATAAAACCTTTTCACCTACTTAATATGTACCTACTGTAGAAAGTTTATTAATATTTTATGATTACAGCTACTAGTACAACTCCCGCCGGAAGTAAGTACATTCAAAATACATCATAAATAGTCTCATTTTTGGTGTACATCATCTCGATTATTTTATTTAAAATTAAAAATAATAGCTCTTTGCCTCCAATACAGACACTTCTTTTATAATTACAAAATTTACCGCAGTCGATGTAACAACATTTTACAAATTCCGCAATTTTATCGACAAATTGGGGAATTATTGCGAAAGTCTGCATGTAATATTGAATGCTGAACGATGGTATTGTGACACTTACTACAAATTGGCAACAATTTTCGAACGGAATTCCACATTTATATTATAATCAAATGTACAAAAGAAGACTATGATGGAGAATATCTTGAATTTGTGCTCAATAAAACCTTTTCACCTAGTTAATATGTACCTACTGTAGAAAGTTAATTAATATTTTTATGGTTACAGCTACGAATACAACTTCCGGTGAAAGTAAGTACATTCAAAATACATTATATAAAATGTCTCATTTTTGGTGTACTTCGTCGCGATTATTTTATTCACAATTTAAAATAATAGCATTTTGCCTCCAAAATGGTCACAATTTTTTTTTTATTTCAAATTTAACCGCAGGTGATACAACAACCGCTAACACATACCGTAATTTCGTCGACAGACTGGTGATTATGGCGAAAATCTGCATCTAACAATACACCAACATAAGAAGCAAGAATAACTATGGGTTCCTTGATTTGTTGTTGTTTCTTGACCCATAAGCTTCATTTAAACAGAATTCATAGGTAGCTTAAAATTAAAAACAAAAGAGGACGGTCAGAACCACACGTCGCAATTTACTGATCAGGTGTATCTAAAGTTCTACAACAATAGGATATGTCACTTCCTACAAAATGGCATCAATAATCGAACGAAATACCCCATTTTATATTATAATCAAATGTACAAAAGGAGACTATGATGGAGAATATCTTGAATTTGTGTACGCTAAAACCTTTTCACCTACTTAATAAGTACATACTGTAGAAAGTTTATTAATATTTTATGATTACAGCTACTAGTACAACTTCCGTCGAAAGTAAGTACATTCAAATTACATTATAAATAGTCTCATTTTTGGTGTACATCATCTTGATTACTTTATACACAATTAAAAATAATAGCTCTTTGCCTGCAATACAGACACTTCTTTTATAATTACAAAGTTTACCGCAGTCTTAGTAACAACTTTTTTTTACAAATTCCGCAATTTTATCTACAAATTGGTGAATTATTGCAAAAGTCTGCATGTAATATTAAATGCTGAACGATGGGATTGTGACACTTACTACAAATTAGCAACAATTTTCGAACGGAATTCCACATTTATATTATAATCAAATGTACAAAAGAAGACTATGGTGGAGAATATCTTGAATTTGTGCCCGATAAGACCTTTTCACCTACTTGAATATGTACCTACTGTAGAAAGTAAATTAATATTTTTATGATTACAGCTACGAATACAACTTCCGGTGAAAGTAAGTACTCGATAAAACCTTTTCATTTCATAATCAAATGTACAAAAAAAAGGCTATGATGGAGAGTATCTTGAATTCGTGAACGATAAGACCTTTTCATCTACTTAATATGTACCTACTGTAGAAAGTTTATTAATATTTTATGATTACAGCTACTAGTACAACTCCCGCCGGAAGTAAGTACATTCAAAATACATTATAAATAATCTCATTTTTGGTGTACATCATCTCGATTATTTTATTTAAAATTAAAAATAATAGCTCTCTGCCTCCAATACAGACACTTCTTTTATAATTACAAAATTTACCGCAGTGGATGTAACAACATTTTACAAATTCCGCAATTTTATCGACAAATTGGGGAATTATTGCGAAAGTCTGCATGTAATATTGAATGCTGAACGATGGTATTGTGACACTTACTACAAATTGGCAACAATTTTCGAACGGAATTCCACATTTATATTATAATCAAATGTACAAAAGAAGACTATGATGGAGAATATCTTGAATTTGTGCTCAATAAAACCTTGTCACCTAGTTAATATGTACCTACTGTAGAAAGTTAATTAATATTTTTATGATTACAGCTACGAATACAACTTCCGGTGAAAGTAAGTACATTCAAAATACATTATATAAAATGTCTCATTTTTGGTGTACTTCGTCGCGATTATTTTATTCACAATTTAAAATAACAGCATTTTGCCTCCAAAATGGTCACAATTTTTTTTTATTTCAAATTTAACCGCAGGTGATACAACAACCGCTAACACATACCGTAATTTCGTCGACAGACTGGTGATTATGGCGAAAATCTGCATCTAACAATACACCAACATAAGAAGCAAGAATAACTATGGGTTCCTTAATTTGTTGTTGTTTCTTGACCCATAAGCTTCATTTAAACAGAATTCATAGGTAGCTTAAAATTAAAAACAAAAGAGGACGGTCAGAACCACACGTCGCAATTTACTGATCAGGTGTATCTAAAGTTCTACAACAATAGGATATGTCACTTCCTACAAAATGGCATCAATAATCGAACGAAATACCCCATTTTATATTATAATCAAATGTACAAAAAAAAAGGCTATGATGGAGAATATCTTGAATTCGTGAACGATAAGACCTTTTCACCTACTTAATATGTACCTACTGCAGAAAGTTTATTAATATTTTATGATTACAGCTACTAGTACAACTCCCGCCGGAAGTAAGGACATTCAAAATACATTATAAATAGTCTCATTTTTGGTGTACATCATCTCGACTATTTTACTCAAAATTAAAAATAATAGCTCTTTGCCTCCAAAACAGACACTTCTATTATAATTACAAAATTTACCGCAGTCGATGTAACAACATTTTACAAATTCCGCAATCTTATCGACAAATTGGGGAATTATTGCGAAAGTCTGCATGTAATATTGAATGCTGAACGATGGTATTGCGTCACTTACTACAAATTGGCAACAATTTTCGAACGGAATTCCACATTTATATTATAATCAAATGTACAAAAGGAGACTATGATGGAGAATATCTTGAATTTGTGTACGCTAAATCCTTTTCACCTACTTAATAAGTACATATTGTAGAAAGTTTATTAATATTTTATGATTACAGCTACTAGTACAACTTCCGTCGAAAGTAAGTACATTCAAATTACATTATAAATAGTCTCATTTTTGGTGTACATCATCTTGATTACTTTATTCACAATTAAAAATAATAGCTCTTTGCCTGCAATACAGACACTTCTTTTATAATTACAAAATTTACCGCAGTCGATGTAACAACATTTTACAAATTCCGCAATTTTATCGACAAATTGGGGAATTATTGCGAAAGTCTGCATGTAATATTGAATGCTGAACGATGGTATTGCGACACTTACTACAAATTGGCAACAATTTTCGAACGGAATTCCACATTTATATTATAATCAAATGTACAAAAAAAAAGGCTATGATGGAGAATATCTTGAATTCGTGAACGATAAGACCTTTTCACCTACTTAATATGTACCTACTGTAGAAAGTTTATTAATATTTTATGATTACAGCTACTAGTACAACTCCCGCCGGAAGTAAGTACATTCAAAATACATTATAAATAGTCTCATTTTTGGTGTACATCATCTTGATTACTTTATTCACAATTAAAAATAATAGCTCTTTGCCTGCAATACAGACACTTCTTTTATAATTACAAAGTTTACCGCAGTCTTAGTAACAACTTTTTTTTACAAATTCCGCAATTTTATCTACAAATTGGTGAATTATTGCAAAAGTCTGCATGTAATATTAAATGCTGAACGATGGGATTGTGACACTTACTACAAATTGGCAACAATTTTCGAACGGAATTCCACATTTATATTATAATCAAATGTACAAAAGAAGACTATGATGGAGAATATCTTGAATTTGTGCTCAATAAAACCTTTTCACCTAGTTAATATGTACCTACTGTAGAAAGTTAATTAATATTTTTATGATTACAGCTACGAATACAACTTCCGGTGAAAGTAAGTACATTCAAAATACATTATATAAAATGTCTCATTTTTGGTGTACTTCGTCGCGATTATTTTATTCACAATTTAAAATAATAGCATTTTGCCTCCAAAATGGTCACAATTTTTTTTTTATTTCAAATTTAACCGCAGGTGATACAACAACCGCTAACACATACCGTAATTTCGTCGACAGACTGGTGATTATGGCGAAAATCTGCATCTAACAATACACCAACATAAGATGCAAGAATAACTATGGGTTCCTTAATTTGTTGTTGTTTCTTGACCCATAAGCTTCATTTAAACAGAATTCATAGGTAGCTTAAAATTAAAAACAAAAAAGGACGGTCAGAACCACACGTCGCAATTTACTGATCAGGTGTATCTAAAGTTCTACAACAATAGGATATATCACTTCCTACAAAATGGCATCAATAATCGAACGAAATACCCCATTTTATATTATAATCAAATGTACAAAAGGAGACTATGATGGAGAATATCTTGAATTTGTGTACGCTAAAACCTTTTCACCTACTTAATAAGTACATACTGTAGAAAGTTTATTAATATTTTATGATTACAGCTACTAGTACAACTTCCGTCGAAAGTAAGTACATTCAAATTACATTATAAATAGTCTCATTTTTGGTGTACATCATCTTGATTACTTTATACACAATTAAAAATAATAGCTCTTTGCCTGCAATACAGACACTTCTTTTATAATTACAAAGTTTACCGCAGTCTTAGTAACAACTTTTTTTTACAAATTCCGCAATTTTATCTACAAATTGGTGAATTATTGCAAAAGTCTGCATGTAATATTAAATGCTGAACGATGGGATTGTGACACTTACTACAAATTGGCAACAATTTTCGAACGGAATTCCACATTTATATTATAATCAAATGTACAAAAGAAGACTATGGTGGAGAATATCTTGAATTTGTGCCCGATAAGACCTTTTCACCTACTTGAATATGTACCTACTGTAGAAAGTAAATTAATATTTTTATGATTACAGCTACGAATACAACTTCCGGTGAAAGTAAGTACTCGATAAAACCTTTTCATTTCATAATCAAATGTACAAAAAAAAGGCTATGATGGAGAGTATCTTGAATTCGTGAACGATAAGACCTTTTCATCTACTAAATATGTACCTACTGTAGAAAGTTTATTAATATTTTATGATTACAGCTACTAGTACAACTCCCGCCGGAAGTAAGTACATTCAAAATACATTATAAATAATCTCATTTTTGGTGTACATCATCTCGATTATTTTATTTAAAATTAAAAATAATAGCTCTCTGCCTCCAATACAGACACTTCTTTTATAATTACAAAATTTACCGCAGTGGATGTAACAACATTTTACAAATTCCGCAATTTTATCGACAAATTGGGGAATTATTGCGAAAGTCTGCATGTAATATTGAATGCTGAACGATGGTATTGTGACACTTACTACAAATTGGCAACAATTTTCGAACGGAATTCCACATTTATATTATAATCAAATGTACAAAAGAAGACTATGATGGAGAATATCTTGAATTTGTGCTCAATAAAACCTTGTCACCTAGTTAATATGTACCTACTGTAGAAAGTTAATTAATATTTTTATGATTACAGCTACGAATACAACTTCCGGTGAAAGTAAGTACATTCAAAATACATTATATAAAATGTCTCATTTTTGGTGTACTTCGTCGCGATTATTTTACTCACAATTTAAAATAACAGCATTTTGCCTCCAAAATGGTCACAATTTTTTTTATTTCAAATTTAACCGCAGGTGATACAACAACCGCTAACACATACCGTAATTTCGTCGACAGACTGGTGATTATGGCGAAAATCTGCATCTAACAATACACCAACATAAGAAGCAAGAATAACTATGGGTTCCTTAATTTGTTGTTGTTTCTTGACCCATAAGCTTCATTTAAACAGAATTCATAGGTAGCTTAAAATTAAAATCAAAAGAGGACGGTCAGAACCACACGTCGCAATTTACTGATCAGGTGTATCTAAAGTTCTACAACAATAGGATATGTCACTTCCTACAAAATGGCATCTATAATCGAACGAAATACCCCATTTTATATTATAATCAAATGTACAAAAAAAAGGCTATGATGGAGAATATCTTGAATTCGTGAACGATAAGACCTTTTCACCTACTTAATATGTACCTACTGTAGAAAGTTTATTAATATTTTATGATTACAGCTACTAGTACAACTCCCGCCGGAAGTAAGTACATTCAAAATACATTATAAATAGTCTCATTTTTGGTGTACATCATCTCGACTATTTTATTCAAAATTAAAAATAATAGCTCTTTGCCTCCAATACAGACACTTCTATTATAATTACAAAATTTACCGCAGTCGATGTAACAACATTTTACAAATTCCGCAATTTTATCGACAAATTGGGGAATTATTGCGAAAGTCTGCATGTAATATTGAATGCTGAACGATGGTATTGCGACACTTACTACAAATTGGCAACAATTTTCGAACGGAATTCCACATTTATATTATAATCAAATGTACAAATGGAGACTATGATGGAGAATATCTTGAATTTGTGTACGCTAAAACCTTTTCACCTACTTAATAAGTACATACTGTAGAAAGTTTATTAATATTTTATGATTACAGCTACTAGTACAACTTCCGTCGAAAGTAAGTACATTCAAAATACATTATAAATAGTCTCATTTTTGGTGTACATCATCTTGATTACTTTATTCACAATTAAAAATAATAGCTCTTTGCCTGCAATACAGACACTTCTTTTATAATTACAAAGTTTACCGCAGTCTTAGTAACAACTTGTTTTTACAAATTCCGCAATTTTATCTACAAATTGGTGAATTATTGCAAAAGTCTGCATGTAATATTAAATGCTGAACGATGGGATTGTGACACTTACTACAAATTGGCAACAATTTTCGAACGGAATTCCACATTTATATTATAATCAAATGTACAAAAGAAGACTATGGTGGAGAATATCTTGAATTTGTGCCCGATAAGACCTTTTCACCTACTCGAATATGTACCTACTGTAGAAAGTAAATTAATATTTTTATGATTACAGCTACGAATACAACTTCCGGTGAAAGTAAGTACTCGATAAGACCTTTTCATCTCATAATCAAATGTACAAAAAAAAGGCTATGATGGAGAATATCTTGAATTCGTGAACGATAAGACCTTTTCACCTAGTTAATATGTACCTACTGCAGAAAGTTTATTAATATTTTATGATTACAGCTACTAGTACAACTCCCGCCGGAAGTAAGTACATTCAAAATACATTATAAATAGTCTCATTTTTGGTGTACATCATCTCGATTATTTTATTTAAAATTAAAAATAATAGCTCTTTGCCTCCAATACAGACACTTCTTTTATAATTACAAAATTTACCGCAGTCGATGTAACAACATTTTACAAATTCCGCAATTTTATCGACAAATTGGGGAATTATTGCGAAAGTCTGCATGTAATATTGAATGCTGAACGATGGTATTGTGACACTTACTACAAATTGGCAACAATTTTCGAACGGAATTCCACATTTATATTATAATCAAATGTACAAAAGAAGACTATGATGGAGAATATCTTGAATTTGTGCTCAATAAAACCTTTTCACCTAGTTAATATGTACCTACTGTAGAAAGTTAATTAATATTTTTATGATTACAGCTACGAATACAACTTCCGGTGAAAGTAAGTACATTCAAAATACATTATATAAAATGTCTCATTTTTGGTGTACTTCGTCGCGATTATTTTATTCACAATTTAAAATAACAGCATTTTGCCTCCAAAATGGTCACAATTTTTTTTTATTTCAAATTTAACTGCAGGTGATACAACAACCGCTAACACATACCGTAATTTCGTCGACAGACTGGTGATTATGGCGAAAATCTGCATCTAACAATACACCAACATAAGAAGCAAGAATAACTATGGGTTCCTTAATTTGTTGTTGTTTCTTGACCCATAAGCTTCATTTAAACAGAATTCATAGGTAGCTTAAAATTAAAATCAAAAGAGGACGGTCAGAACCACACGTCGCAATTTACTGATCAGGTGTATCTAAAGTTCTACAACAATAGGATATGTCACTTCCTACAAAATGGCATCAATAATCGAACGAAATACCCCATTTTATATTATAATCAAATGTACAAAAAAAAAGGCTATGATGGAGAATATCTTGAATTCGTGAACGATAAGACCTTTTCACCTACTTAATATGTACCTACTGCAGAAAGTTTATTAATATTTTATGATTACAGCTACTAGTACAACTCCCGCCGGAAGTAAGTACATTCAAAATACATTATAAATAGTCTCATTTTTGGTGTACATCATCTCGACTATTTTATTCAAAATTAAAAATAATAGCTCTTTGCCTCCAAAACAGACACTTCTATTATAATTACAAAATTTACCGCAGTCGATGTAACAACATTTTACAAATTCCGCAATTTTATCGACAAATTGGGGAATTATTGCGAAAGTCTGCATGTAATATTGAATGCTGAACGATGGTATTGCGTCACTTACTACAAATTGGCAACAATTTTCGAACGGAATTCCACATTTATATTATAATCAAATGTACAAAAGGAGACTATGATGGAGAATATCTTGAATTTGTGTACGCTAAAACCTTTTCACCTACTTAATAAGTACATATTGTAGAAAGTTTATTAATATTTTATGATTACAGCTACTAGTACAACTTCCGTCGAAAGTAAGTACATTCAAAATACATTATAAATAGTCTCATTTTTGGTGTACATCATCTTGATTACTTTATTCACAATTAAAAATAATAGCTCTTTGCCTGCAATACAGACACTTCTTTTATAATTACAAAGTTTACCGCAGTCTTAGTAACAACATTTTACAAATTCCGCAATTTTATCTACAAATTGGTGAATTATTGCAAAAGTCTGCATGTAATATTAAATGCTGAACGATGGGATTGTGACACTTACTACAAATTGGCAACAATTTTCGAACGGAATTCCACATTTATATTATAATCAAATGTACAAAAGAAGACTATGGTGGAGAATATCTTGAATTTGTGCCCGATAAGACCTTTTCACCTACTTGAATATGTACCTACTGTAGAAAGTAAATTAATATTTTTATGATTACAGCTACGAATACAACTTCCGGTGAAAGTAAGTACTCGATAAGACCTTTTCATCTCATAATCAAATGTACAAAAAAAAGGCTATGATGGAGAGTATCTTGAATTCGTGAACGATAAGACCTTTTCACCTACTTAATATGTACCTACTGTAGAAAGTTTATTAATATTTTATGATTACAGCTACTAGTACAACTCCCGCCGGAAGTAAGTACATTCAAAATACATTATAAATAGTCTCATTTTTGGTGTACATCATCTCGATTATTTTATTTAAAATTAAAAATAATAGCTCTCTGCCTCCAATACAGACACTTCTTTTATAATTACAAAATTTACCGCAGTCGATGTAACAACATTTTACAAATTCCGCAATTTTATCGACAAATTGGGGAATTATTGCGAAAGTCTGCATGTAATATTGAATGCTGAACGATGGTATTGTGACACTTACTACAAATTGGCAACAATTTTCGAACGGAATTCCACATTTATATTATAATCAAATGTACAAAAGAAGACTATGATGGAGAATATCTTGAATTTGTGCTCAATAAAACCTTTTCACCTAGTTAATATGTACCTACTGTAGAAAGTTAATTAATATTTTTATGATTACAGCTACGAATACAACTTCCGGTGAAAGTAAGTACATTCATAATACATTATATAAAATGTCTCATTTTTGGTGTACTTCGTCGCGATTATTTTATTCACAATTTAAAATAATAGCATTTTGTCTCCAAAATGGTCACAATTTTTTTTTATTTCAAATTTAACCGCAGGTGATACAACAACCGCTAACACATACCGTAATTTCGTCGACAGACTGGTGATTATGGCGAAAATCTGCATGTAATATTGAATGCTGAACGATGGTATTGTGACACTTACTACAAATTGGCAACAATTTTCGAACGGAATTCCACATTTATATTATAATCAAATGTACAAAAGAAGACTATGATGGAGAATATCTTGAATTTGTGCTCAATAAAACCTTTTCACCTAGTTAATATGTACCTACTGTAGAAAGTTAATTAATATTTTTATGATTACAGCTACGAATACAACTTCCGGTGAAAGTAAGTACATTCAAAATACATTATATAAAATGTCTCATTTTTGGTGTACTTCGTCGCGATTATTTTATTCACAATTTAAAATAACAGCATTTTGCCTCCAAAATGGTCACAATTTTTTTTTATTTCAAATTTAACTGCAGGTGATACAACAACCGCTAACACATACCGTAATTTCGTCGACAGACTGGTGATTATGGCGAAAATCTGCATCTAACAATACACCAACATAAGAAGCAAGAATAACTATGGGTTCCTTAATTTGTTGTTGTTTCTTGACCCATAAGCTTCATTTAAACAGAATTCATAGGTAGCTTAAAATTAAAATCAAAAGAGGACGGTCAGAACCACACGTCGCAATTTACTGATCAGGTGTATCTCAAGTTCTACAACAATAGGATATGTCACTTCCTACAAAATGGCATCAATAATCGAACGAAATACCCCATTTTATATTATAATCAAATGTACAAAAAAAAAGGCTATGATGGAGAATATCTTGAATTCGTGAACGATAAGACCTTTTCACCTACTTAATATGTACCTACTGTAGAAAGTTTATTAATATTTTATGATTACAGCTACTAGTACAACTCCCGCCGGAAGTAAGTACATTCAAAATACATTATAAATAGTCTCATTTTTGGTGTACATCATCTCGACTATTTTATTCAAAATTAAAAATAATAGCTCTTTGCCTCCAAAACAGACACTTCTATTATAATTACAAAATTTACCGCAGTCGATGTAACAACATTTTACAAATTCCGCAATTTTATCGACAAATTGGGGAATTATTGCGAAAGTCTGCATGTAATATTGAATGCTGAACGATGGTATTGCGTCACTTACTACAAATTGGCAACAATTTTCGAACGGAATTCCACATTTATATTATAATCAAATGTACAAAAGGAGACTATGATGGAGAATATCTTGAATTCGTGAACGATAAGACCTTTTCACCTACTTAATATGTACCTACTGTAGAAAGTTTATTAATATTTTATGATTACAGCTACTAGTACAACTCCCGCCGGAAGTAAGTACATTCAAAATACATTATAAATAGTCTCATTTTTGGTGTACATCATCTCGACTATTTTATTCAAAATTAAAAATAATAGCTCTTTGCCTCCAATACAGACACTTCTATTATAATTACAAAATTTACCGCAGTCGATGTAACAACATTTTACAAATTCCGCAATTTTATCGACAAATTGGGGAATTATTGCGAAAGTCTGCATGTAATATTGAATGCTGAACGATGGTATTGCGTCACTTACTACAAATTGGCAACAATTTTCGAACGGAATTCCACATTTATATTATAATCAAATGTACAAAAGGAGACTATGATGGAGAATATCTTGAATTCGTGAACGATAAGACCTTTTCACCTACTTAATATGTACCTACTGTAGAAAGTTTATTAATATTTTATGATTACAGCTACTAGTACAACTCCCGCCGGAAGTAAGTACATTCAAAATACATTATAAATAGTCTCATTTTTGGTATACACCATCTTGATTACTTTATTCACAATTAAAAATAATAGCTCTTTGCCTGCAATACAGACACTTCTTTTATAATTACAAAGTTTACCGCAGTCTTAGTAACAACTTTTTTTTCCAAATTCCGCAATTTTATATACAAATTGGTGAATTATTGCAAAAGTCTGCATGTAATATTAAATGCTGAACGATGGGATTGTGACACTTACTACAAATTGGCAACAATTTTCGAACGGAATTCCACATTTATATTATAATCAAATGTACAAAAGAAGACTATGGTGGAGAATATCTTGAATTTGTGCCCGATAAGACCTTTTCACCTACCTACTTGAATATGTACCTACTGTAGAAAGTAAATTAATATTTTTATGATTACAGCTACGAATACAACTTCCGGTGAAAGTAAGTACTCGATAAGACCTTTTCATCTCATAATCAAATGTACAAAAAAAAGGCTATGATGGAGAGTATCTTGAATTCGTGAACGATAAGACCTTTTCACCTACTTAATATGTACCTACTGTAGAAAGTTTATTAATATTTTATGATTACAGCTATTAGTACAACTCCCGCCGGAAGTAAGTACATTCAAAATACATTATAAATAGTCTCATTTTTGGTGTACATCATCTCGATTATTTTATTTAAAATTAAAAATAATAGCTCTTTGCCTCCAATACAGACACTTCTTTTATAATTACAAAATTTACCGCAGTCGATGTAACAACATTTTACAAATTCGGCAATTTTATCGACAAATTGGGGAATTATTGCGAAAGTCTGCATGTAATATTGAATGCTGAACGATGGTATTGTGACACTTACTACAAATTGGCAACAATTTTCGAACGGAATTCCACATTTATATTATAATCAAATGTACAAAAGAAGACTATGATGGAGAATATCTAAAATTTGTGCTCAATAAAACCTTTTCACCTACTTAATATGTACCTACTGTAGAAAGTTTATTAATATTTTATGATTACAGCTACTAGTACAACTCCCGCCGGAAGTAAGTACATTCAAAATACATTATAAATAGTCTCATTTTTGGTGTACATCATCTCGATTATTTTATTTAAAATTAAAAATAATAGCTCTTTGCCTCCAATACAGACACTTCTTTTATAATTACAAAATTTACCGCAGTCGATGTAACAACATTTTACAAATTCCGCAATTTTATCGACAAATTGGGGAATTATTGCGAAAGTCTGCATGTAATATTGAATGCTGAACGATGGTATTGTGACACTAACTACAAATTGGCAACAATTTTCGAACGGAATTCCACATTTATATTATAATCAAATGTACAAAAGAAGACTATGATGGAGAATATCTTGAATTTGTGCTCAATAAAACCTTTTCACCTAGTTAATATGTACCTACTGTAGAAAGTTAATTAATATTTTTATGATTACAGCTACGAATACAACTTCCGGTGAAAGTAAGTACATTCATAATACATTATATAAAATGTCTCATTTTTGGTGTACTTCGTCGCGATTATTTTATTCACAATTTAAAATAATAGCATTTTGCCTCCAAAATGGTCACAATTTTTTTTTATTTCAAATTTAACCGCAGGTGATACAACAACCGCTAACACATACCGTAATTTCGTCGACAGACTGGTGATTATGGCGAAAATCTGCATCTAACAATACACCAACATAAGAAGCAAGAATAACTATGGGTTCCTTAATTTGTTGTTGTTTCTTGACCCATAAGCTTCATTTAAACAGAATTCATAGGTAGCTTAAAATTAAAATCAAAAGAGGACGGTCAGAACCACACGTCGCAATTTACTGATCAGGTGTATCTAAAGTTCTACAACAATAGGATATGTCACTTCCTACAAAATGGCATCTATAATCGAACGAAATACCCCATTTTATATTATAATCAAATGTACAAAAAAAAAGGCTATGATGGAGAATATCTTGAATTCGTGAACGATAAGACCTTTTCACCTACTTAATATGTACCTACTGTAGAAAGTTTATTAATATTTTATGATTACAGCTACTAGTACAACTCCCGCCGGAAGTAAGTACATTCAAAATACATTATAAATAGTCTCATTTTTGGTGTACATCATCTCGACTATTTTATTCAAAATTAAAAATAATAGCTCTTTGCCTCCAATACAGACACTACTATTATAATTACAAAATTTACCGCAGTCGATGTAACAATATTTTACAAATTCCGCAATTTTATCGACAAATTGGGGAATTATTGCGAAAGTCTGCATGTAATATTGAATGCTGAACGATGGTATTGCGACACTTACTACAAATTGGCAACAATTTTCGAACGGAATTCCACATTTATATTATAATCAAATGTACAAAAGGAGACTATGATGGAGAATATCTTGAATTTGTGTACGCTAAAACCTTTTCACATTTTGGTGTACATCATCTTGATTACTTTATTCACAATTAAAAATAATAGCTCTTTGCCTGCAATACAGACACTTCTTTTATAATTACAAAGTTTACCGCAGTCTTAGTAACAACTTGTTTTTACAAATTCCGCAATTTTATCTACAAATTGGTGAATTATTGCAAAAGTCTGCATGTAATATTAAATGCTGAACGATGGGATTGTGACACTTACTACAAATTGGCAACAATTTTCGAACGGAATTCCACATTTATATTATAATCAAATGTACAAAAGAAGACTATGGTGGAGAATATCTTGAATTTGTGCCTGATAAGACCTTTTCACCTACTTGAATATGTACCTACTGTAGAAAGTAAATTAATATTTTTATGATTACAGCTACGAATACAACTTCCGGTGAAAGTAAGTACTCGATAAGACCTTTTCATCTCATAATCAAATGTACAAAAAAAAGGCTATGATGGAGAATATCTTGAATTCGTGAACGATAAGACCTTTTCACCTACTTAATATGTACCTACTGCAGAAAGTTTATTAATATTTTATGATTACAGCTACTAGTACAACTCCCGCCGGAAGTAAGTACATTCAAAATACATTATAAATAGTCTCATTTTTGGTGTACATCATCTCGACTATTTTATTCAAAATTAAAAATAATAGCTCTTTGCCTCCAATACAGACACTACTATTATAATTACAAAATTTACCGCAGTCGATGTAACAATATTTTACAAATTCCGCAATTTTATCGACAAATTGGGGAATTATTGCGAAAGTCTGCATGTAATATTGAATGCTGAACGATGGTATTGCGACACTTACTACAAATTGGCAACAATTTTCGAACGGAATTCCACATTTATATTATAATCAAATGTACAAAAGGAGACTATGATGGAGAATATCTTGAATTTGTGTACGCTAAAACCTTTTCACATACTTAATAAGTACATACTGTAGAAAGTTTATTAATATTTTATGATTACAGCTACTAGTACAACTTCCGTCGAAAGTAAGTACATTCAAAATACATTATAAATAGTCTCATTTTTGGTGTACATCATCTTGATTACTTTATTCACAATTAAAAATAATAGCTCTTTGCCTGCAATACAGACACTTCTTTTATAATTACAAAGTTTACCGCAGTCTTAGTAACAACTTTTTTTTACAAATTCCGCAATTTTATCTACAAATTGGTGAATTATTGCAAAAGTCTGCATGTAATATTAAATGCTGAACGATGGGATTGTGACACTTATTACAAATTGGCAACAATTTTCGAACGGAATTCCACATTTATATTATAATCAAATGTACAAAAGGAGACTATGATGGAGAATATCTTGAATTTGTGTACGCTAAAACCTTTTCACCTACTTAATAAGTACATACTGTAGAAAGTTTATTAATATTTTATGATTACAGCTACTAGTACAACTTCCGTCGAGAGTAAGTACATTCAAAATACATTATAAATAGTCTCATTTTTGGTGTACATCATCTTGATTACTTTATTCACAATTAAAAATAATAGCTCTTTGCCTCCAATACAGACACTTCTTTTATAATTACAAAATTTACCGCAGTCGATGTAACAACATTTTACAAATTCCGCAATTTTATCGACAAATTGGGGAATTATTGCGAAAGTCTGTATGTAATATTGAATGCTGAACGATGGTATTGTGACACTTACTACAAATTGGCAACAATTTTCAGACAGAATTCGACATTTACATTATAATCAAATGTACAAAAGAAGACTATGATGGAGAATATCTTGAATTTGTGCTCAATAAAACCTTTTCACCTAGTTAATATGTACCTACTGTAGAAAGTTAATTAATATTTTTATGATTACAGCTACGAATACAACTTCCGGTGAAAGTAAGTACATTCATAATACATTATATAAAATGTCTCATTTTTGGTGTACTTCGTCGCGATTATTTTATTCACAATTTAAAATAATAGCATTTTGCCTCCAAAATGGGCACAATTTTTTTTTATTTCAAATTTAACCGCAGGTGATACAACAACCGCTAACACATACCATAATTTCGTCGACTGACTGGTGATTATGGCGAAAATCTGCATCTAACAATACACCAACATAAGAAGCAAGAATAACTATGGGTTCCTTAATTTGTTGTTGTTTCTTGACCCATAAGCTTCATTTAAACAGAATTCATAGGTAGCTTAAAATTAAAATCAAAAGAGGACGGTCAGAACCACACGTCGCAATTTACTGATCAGGTGTATCTAAAGTTCTACAACAATAGGATATGTCACTTCCTACAAAATGGCATCAATAATCGAACGAAATACCCCATTTTATATTATAATCAAATGTACAAAAAAAAAAGGCTATGATGGAGAATATCTTGAATTCGTGAACGATAAGACCTTTTCACCTACTTAATATGTACCTACTGTAGAAAGTTTATTAATATTTTATGATTACAGCTACTAGTACAACTCCCGCCGGAAGTAAGTACATTCAAAATACATTATAAATAGTCTCATTTTTGGTGTACATCATCTCGACTATTTTATTCAAAATTAAAAATAATAGCTCTTTGCCTCCAATACAGACACTACTATTATAATTACAAAATTTACCGCAGTCGATGTAACAATATTTTACAAATTCCGCAATTTTATCGACAAATTGGGGAATTATTGCGAAAGTCTGCATGTAATATTGAATGCTGAACGATGGTATTGCGATACTTACTACAAATTGGCAACAATTTTCGAACGGAATTCCACATTTATATTATAATCAAATGTACAAAAGGAGACTATGATGGAGAATATCTTGAATTTGTGTACGCTAAAACCTTTTCACCTACTTAATAAGTACATACTGTAGAAAGTTTATTAATATATTATGATTACAGCTACTAGTACAACTTCCGTCGAAAGTAAGTACATTCAAAATACATTATAAATAGTCTCATTTTTGGTGTACATCATCTTGATTACTTTATTCACAATTAAAAATAATAGCTCTTTGCCTGCAATACAGACACTTCTTTTATAATTACAAAGTTTACCGCAGTCTTAGTAACAACTTGTTTTTACAAATTCCGCAATTTTATCTACAAATTGGTGAATTATTGCAAAAGTCTGCATGTAATATTAAATGCTGAACGATGGGATTGTGACACTTACTACAAATTGGCAACAATTTTCGAACGGAATTCCACATTTATATTATAATCAAATGTACAAAAGAAGACTATGGTGGAGAATATCTTGAATTTGTGCCTGATAAGACCTTTTCACCTACTTGAATATGTACCTACTGTAGAAAGTAAATTAATATTTTTATGATTACAGCTACGAATACAACTTCCGGTGAAAGTAAGTACTCGATAAGACCTTTTCATCTCATAATCAAATGTACAAAAAAAAGGCTATGATGGAGAATATCTTGAATTCGTGAACGATAAGACCTTTTCACCTACTTAATATGTACCTACTGTAGAAAGTTTATTAATATTTTATGATTACAGCTACTAGTACAACTCCCGCCGGAAGTAAGTACATTCAAAATACATTATAAATAGTCTCATTTTTGGTGTACATCATCTCGATTATTTTATTTAAAATTAAAAATAATAGCTCTTTGCCTCCAATACAGACACTTCTTTTATAATTACAAAATTTACCGCAGTCGATGTAACAACATTTTACAAATTCCGCAATTTTATCGACAAATTGGGGAATTATTGCGAAAGTCTGCATGTAATATTGAATGCTGAACGATGGTATTGTGACACTTACTGCAAATTGGCAACAATTTTCGAACGGAATTCCACATTTATATTATAATCAAATGTACAAAAGAAGACTATGATGAAGAATATCTTGAATTTGTGCTCAATAAAACCTTTTCACCTAGTTAATATGTACCTACTGTAGAAAGTTAATTAATATTTTTATGATTACAGCTACGAATACAACTTCCGGTGAAAGTAAGTACATTCAAAATACATTATATAAAATGTCTCATTTTTGGTGTACTTCGTCGCGATTATTTTATTCACAATTTAAAATAATAGCATTTTGCCTCCAAAATGGTCACAATTTTTTTTTATTTCAAATTTAACCGCAGGTGATACAACAACCGCTAACACATACCGTAATTTCGTCGACAGACTGGTGATTATGGCGAAAATCTGCATCTAACAATACACCAACATAAGAAGCAAGAATAACTATGGGTTCCTTAATTTGTTGTTGTTTCTTGACCCATAAGCTTCATTTAAACAGAATTCATAGGTAGCTTAAAATTAAAATCAAAAGAGGACGGTCAGAACCACACGTCGCAATTTACTGATCAGGTGTATCTAAAGTTCTACAACAATAGGATATGTCACTTCCTACAAAATGGCATCAATAATCGAACGAAATACCCCATTTTATATTATAATCAAATGTACAAAAAAAAAAGGCTATGATGGAGAATATCTTGAATTCGTGAACGATAAGACCTTTTCACCTACTTAATATGTACCTACTGTAGAAAGTTTATTAATATTTTATGATTACAGCTACTAGTACAACTCCCGCCGGAAGTAAGTACATTCAAAATACATTATAAATAGTCTCATTTTTGGTGTACATCATCTCGACTATTTTATTCAAAATTAAAAATAATAGCTCTTTGCCTCCAATACAGACACTTCTATTATAATTACAAAATTTACCGCAGTCGATGTAACAACGTTTTACAAATTCCGCAATTTTATCGACAAATTGGGGAATTATTGCGAAAGTCTGCATGTAATATTGAATGCTGAACGATGGTATTGCGACACTTACTACAAATTGGCAACAATTTTCGAACGGAATTCCACATTTATATTATAATCAAATGTACAAAAGGAGACTATGATGGAGAATATCTTGAATTTGTGTACGCTAAAACCTTTTCACATACTTAATAAGTACATACTGTAGAAAGTTTATTAATATTTTATGATTACAGCTACTAGTACAACTTCCGTCGAAAGTAAGTACATTCAAAATACATTATAAATAGTCTCATTTTTGGTGTACATCATCTTGATTACTTTATTCACAATTAAAAATAATAGCTCTTTGCCTGCAATACAGACACTTCTTTTATAATTACAAAGTTTACCGCAGTCTTAGTAACAACTTTTTTTTACAAATTCCGCAATTTTATCTACAAATAGGAGAATGATTGCAAAAGTCTGCATGTAATATTAAATGCTGAACGATGGGATTGTGACACTTACTACAAATTGGCAACAATTTTCGAACGGAATTCCACATTTATATTATAATCAAATGTAGAAAAGGAGACTATGATGTAGAAAATCTTGAATTTGTGTACGCTAAAACCTTTTCACATTTTGGTGTACATCATCTTGATTACTTTATTCACAATTAAAAATAATAGCTCTTTGCCTGCAATACAGACACTTCTTTTATAATTACAAAGTTTACCGCAGTCTTAGTAACAACTTGTTTTTACAAATTCCGCAATTTTATCTACAAATTGGTGAATTATTGCAAAAGTCTGCATGTAATATTAAATGCTGAACGATGGGATTGTGACACTTACTACAAATTGGCAACAATTTTCGAACGGAATTCCACATTTATATTATAATCAAATGTACAAAAGAAGACTATGGTGGAGAATATCTTGAATTTGTGCCTGATAAGACCTTTTCACCTACTTGAATATGTACCTACTGTAGAAAGTAAATTAATATTTTTATGATTACAGCTACGAATACAACTTCCGGTGAAAGTAAGTACTCGATAAGACCTTTTCATCTCATAATCAAATGTACAAAAAAAAGGCTATGATGGAGAATATCTTGAATTCGTGAACGATAAGACCTTTTCACCTACTTAATATGTACCTACTGCAGAAAGTTTATTAATATTTTATGATTACAGCTACTAGTACAACTCCCGCCGGAAGTAAGTACATTCAAAATACATTATAAATAGTCTCATTTTTGGTGTACATCATCTCGACTATTTTATTCAAAATTAAAAATAATAGCTCTTTGCCTCCAATACAGACACTACTATTATAATTACAAAATTTACCGCAGTCGATGTAACAATATTTTACAAATTCCGCAATTTTATCGACAAATTGGGGAATTATTGCGAAAGTCTGCATGTAATATTGAATGCTGAACGATGGTATTGCGACACTTACTACAAATTGGCAACAATTTTCGAACGGAATTCCACATTTATATTATAATCAAATGTACAAAAGGAGACTATGATGGAGAATATCTTGAATTTGTGTACGCTAAAACCTTTTCACATACTTAATAAGTACATACTGTAGAAAGTTTATTAATATTTTATGATTACAGCTACTAGTACAACTTCCGTCGAAAGTAAGTACATTCAAAATACATTATAAATAGTCTCATTTTTGGTGTACATCATCTTGATTACTTTATTCACAATTAAAAATAATAGCTCTTTGCCTGCAATACAGACACTTCTTTTATAATTACAAAGTTTACCGCAGTCTTAGTAACAACTTTTTTTTACAAATTCCGCAATTTTATCTACAAATTGGTGAATTATTGCAAAAGTCTGCATGTAATATTAAATGCTGAACGATGGGATTGTGACACTTATTACAAATTGGCAACAATTTTCGAACGGAATTCCACATTTATATTATAATCAAATGTACAAAAGGAGACTATGATGGAGAATATCTTGAATTTGTGTACGCTAAAACCTTTTCACCTACTTAATAAGTACATACTGTAGAAAGTTTATTAATATTTTATGATTACAGCTACTAGTACAACTTCCGTCGAGAGTAAGTACATTCAAAATACATTATAAATAGTCTCATTTTTGGTGTACATCATCTTGATTACTTTATTCACAATTAAAAATAATAGCTCTTTGCCTCCAATACAGACACTTCTTTTATAATTACAAAATTTACCGCAGTCGATGTAACAACATTTTACAAATTCCGCAATTTTATCGACAAATTGGGGAATTATTGCGAAAGTCTGTATGTAATATTGAATGCTGAACGATGGTATTGTGACACTTACTACAAATTGGCAACAATTTTCAGACAGAATTCGACATTTACATTATAATCAAATGTACAAAAGAAGACTATGATGGAGAATATCTTGAATTTGTGCTCAATAAAACCTTTTCACCTAGTTAATATGTACCTACTGTAGAAAGTTAATTAATATTTTTATGATTACAGCTACGAATACAACTTCCGGTGAAAGTAAGTACATTCATAATACATTATATAAAATGTCTCATTTTTGGTGTACTTCGTCGCGATTATTTTATTCACAATTTAAAATAATAGCATTTTGCCTCCAAAATGGGCACAATTTTTTTTTATTTCAAATTTAACCGCAGGTGATACAACAACCGCTAACACATACCATAATTTCGTCGACTGACTGGTGATTATGGCGAAAATCTGCATCTAACAATACACCAACATAAGAAGCAAGAATAACTATGGGTTCCTTAATTTGTTGTTGTTTCTTGACCCATAAGCTTCATTTAAACAGAATTCATAGGTAGCTTAAAATTAAAATCAAAAGAGGACGGTCAGAACCACACGTCGCAATTTACTGATCAGGTGTATCTAAAGTTCTACAACAATAGGATATGTCACTTCCTACAAAATGGCATCAATAATCGAACGAAATACCCCATTTTATATTATAATCAAATGTACAAAAAAAAAAGGCTATGATGGAGAATATCTTGAATTCGTGAACGATAAGACCTTTTCACCTACTTAATATGTACCTACTGTAGAAAGTTTATTAATATTTTATGATTACAGCTACTAGTACAACTCCCGCCGGAAGTAAGTACATTCAAAATACATTATAAATAGTCTCATTTTTGGTGTACATCATCTCGACTATTTTATTCAAAATTAAAAATAATAGCTCTTTGCCTCCAATACAGACACTACTATTATAATTACAAAATTTACCGCAGTCGATGTAACAATATTTTACAAATTCCGCAATTTTATCGACAAATTGGGGAATTATTGCGAAAGTCTGCATGTAATATTGAATGCTGAACGATGGTATTGCGATACTTACTACAAATTGGCAACAATTTTCGAACGGAATTCCACATTTATATTATAATCAAATGTACAAAAGGAGACTATGATGGAGAATATCTTGAATTTGTGTACGCTAAAACCTTTTCACCTACTTAATAAGTACATACTGTAGAAAGTTTATTAATATATTATGATTACAGCTACTAGTACAACTTCCGTCGAAAGTAAGTACATTCAAAATACATTATAAATAGTCTCATTTTTGGTGTACATCATCTTGATTACTTTATTCACAATTAAAAATAATAGCTCTTTGCCTGCAATACAGACACTTCTTTTATAATTACAAAGTTTACCGCAGTCTTAGTAACAACTTGTTTTTACAAATTCCGCAATTTTATCTACAAATTGGTGAATTATTGCAAAAGTCTGCATGTAATATTAAATGCTGAACGATGGGATTGTGACACTTACTACAAATTGGCAACAATTTTCGAACGGAATTCCACATTTATATTATAATCAAATGTACAAAAGAAGACTATGGTGGAGAATATCTTGAATTTGTGCCTGATAAGACCTTTTCACCTACTTGAATATGTACCTACTGTAGAAAGTAAATTAATATTTTTATGATTACAGCTACGAATACAACTTCCGGTGAAAGTAAGTACTCGATAAGACCTTTTCATCTCATAATCAAATGTACAAAAAAAAGGCTATGATGGAGAATATCTTGAATTCGTGAACGATAAGACCTTTTCACCTACTTAATATGTACCTACTGTAGAAAGTTTATTAATATTTTATGATTACAGCTACTAGTACAACTCCCGCCGGAAGTAAGTACATTCAAAATACATTATAAATAGTCTCATTTTTGGTGTACATCATCTCGATTATTTTATTTAAAATTAAAAATAATAGCTCTTTGCCTCCAATACAGACACTTCTTTTATAATTACAAAATTTACCGCAGTCGATGTAACAACATTTTACAAATTCCGCAATTTTATCGACAAATTGGGGAATTATTGCGAAAGTCTGCATGTAATATTGAATGCTGAACGATGGTATTGTGACACTTACTGCAAATTGGCAACAATTTTCGAACGGAATTCCACATTTATATTATAATCAAATGTACAAAAGAAGACTATGATGAAGAATATCTTGAATTTGTGCTCAATAAAACCTTTTCACCTAGTTAATATGTACCTACTGTAGAAAGTTAATTAATATTTTTATGATTACAGCTACGAATACAACTTCCGGTGAAAGTAAGTACATTCAAAATACATTATATAAAATGTCTCATTTTTGGTGTACTTCGTCGCGATTATTTTATTCACAATTTAAAATAATAGCATTTTGCCTCCAAAATGGTCACAATTTTTTTTTATTTCAAATTTAACCGCAGGTGATACAACAACCGCTAACACATACCGTAATTTCGTCGACAGACTGGTGATTATGGCGAAAATCTGCATCTAACAATACACCAACATAAGAAGCAAGAATAACTATGGGTTCCTTAATTTGTTGTTGTTTCTTGACCCATAAGCTTCATTTAAACAGAATTCATAGGTAGCTTAAAATTAAAATCAAAAGAGGACGGTCAGAACCACACGTCGCAATTTACTGATCAGGTGTATCTAAAGTTCTACAACAATAGGATATGTCACTTCCTACAAAATGGCATCTATAATCGAACGAAATACCCCATTTTATATTATAATCAAATGTACAAAAAAAAAAGGCTATGATGGAGAATATCTTGAATTCGTGAACGATAAGACCTTTTCACCTACTTAATATGTACCTACTGTAGAAAGTTTATTAATATTTTATGATTACAGCTACTAGTACAACTCCCGCCGGAAGTAAGTACATTCAAAATACATTATAAATAGTCTCATTTTTGGTGTACATCATCTCGACTATTTTATTCAAAATTAAAAATAATAGCTCTTTGCCTCCAATACAGACACTTCTATTATAATTACAAAATTTACCGCAGTCGATGTAACAACGTTTTACAAATTCCGCAATTTTATCGACAAATTGGGGAATTATTGCGAAAGTCTGCATGTAATATTGAATGCTGAACGATGGTATTGCGACACTTACTACAAATTGGCAACAATTTTCGAACGGAATTCCACATTTATATTATAATCAAATGTACAAAAGGAGACTATGATGGAGAATATCTTGAATTTGTGTACGCTAAAACCTTTTCACATACTTAATAAGTACATACTGTAGAAAGTTTATTAATATTTTATGATTACAGCTACTAGTACAACTTCCGTCGAAAGTAAGTACATTCAAAATACATTATAAATAGTCTCATTTTTGGTGTACATCATCTTGATTACTTTATTCACAATTAAAAATAATAGCTCTTTGCCTGCAATACAGACACTTCTTTTATAATTACAAAGTTTACCGCAGTCTTAGTAACAACTTTTTTTTACAAATTCCGCAATTTTATCTACAAATAGGAGAATGATTGCAAAAGTCTGCATGTAATATTAAATGCTGAACGATGGGATTGTGACACTTACTACAAATTGGCAACAATTTTCGAACGGAATTCCACATTTATATTATAATCAAATGTAGAAAAGGAGACTATGATGTAGAAAATCTTGAATTTGTGCTCAATAAAACCTTTTCACCTAGTTAATATGTACCTACTGTAGAAAGTTAATTAATATTTTTATGATTACAGCTACGAATACAACTCTCGGTGAAAGTAAGTACATTCAAAATACATTACATAAAATGTCTCATTTTTGGTGTACTTCGTCGCGATTATTTTATTCACAATTAAAAATAATAGCTCTTTGCCTGCAATACAGACACTTCTTTTATAATTACAAAATTTACCGCAGTCGATGTAACAACATTTTACAAATTCCGCAATTTTATCGACAAATTGGTGAATTATTGCGAAAGTCTGCATGTAATATTGAATGCTGAACGATGGGATTGGGACACTTACTACAAATTGGCAACAATTTTTGAACGGAATTCCACATTTATATTATAATCAAATGTACAAAAGAAGACTATGATGGAGAATATCTTGAATTTGTGCACGATAAGACCTTTTCATCTACTTAATATGTACCTACTGTAGAAAGTAAATTAATATTATTATGATTACAGCTACGAATACAACTTCCGGTGAAAGTAAGTACTCGATAAAACCTTTTCATCTCATAATCAAATGTACAAAAAAAAGGCTATGATGGAGAGTATCTTGAATTCGTGAACGATAAGACCTTTTCACCTACTTAATATGTACCTACTGTAGAAAGTTTATTAATATTTTATGATTACAGCTACTAGTACAACTCCCGCCGGAAGTAAGTACATTCAAAATACATTATAAATAATCTCATTTTTGGTGTACATCATCTCGATTATTTTATTTAAAATTAAAAATAATAGCTCTCTGCCTCCAATACAGACACTTCTTTTATAATTACAAAATTTACCGCAGTCGATGTAACAACATTTTACAAATTCCGCAATTTTATCGACAAATTGGGGAATTATTGCGAAAGTCTGCATGTAATATTGAATGCTGAACGATGGTATTGTGACACTTACTACAAATTGGCAACAATTTTCGAACGGAATTCCCCATTTATATTATAATCAAATGTACAAAAGGAGACTATGATGGAGAATATCTTGAATTTGTGTACGCTAAAACCTTTTCACCTACTTAATAAGTACATACTGTAGAAAGTTTATTAATATTTTATGATTACAGCTACTAGTACAACTTCCGTCGAAAGTAAGTACATTCAAAATACATTATAAATAGACTCATTTTTGGTGTACATCATCTTGATTACTTTATTCACAATTAAAAATAATAGCTCTTTGCCTGCAATACAGACACTTCTTTTATAATTACAAAGTTTACCGCAGTCTTAGTAACAACTTTTTACAAATTCCGCAATTTTATCGACAAATTGGGGAATTATTGCGAAAGTCTGCATGTAATATTGAATGCTGAACGATGGTATTGTGACACTTACTACAAATTGGCAACAATTTTCGAACGGAATTCCACATTTATATTATAATCAAATGTACAAAAGAAGACTATGATGGAGAATATCTTGAATTTGTGCTCAATAAAACCTTTTCACCTAGTTAATATGTACCTACTGTAGAAAGTTAATTAATATTTTTATGATAACAGCTACGAATACAACTTCCGGTGAAAGTAAGTACATTCAAAATACATTATATAAAATGTCTCATTTTTGGTGTACTTCGTCGCGATTATTTTATTCACAATTTAAAATAATAGCATTTTGCCTCCAAAATGGTCACAATTTTTTTTTATTTCAAATTTAACCACAGGTGATACAACAACCGCTAACACATACCGTAATTTCGTCGACAGACTGGTGATTATGGCGAAAATCTGCATCTAACAATACACCAACATAAGAAGCAAGAATAACTATGGGTTCCTTAATTTGTTGTTGTTTCTTGACCCAAAAGCTTCATTTAATCAGAATTCATAGGTAGCTTAAAATTAAAATCAATAGAGGACGGCCAGAACGACACGTCGCAATTTACTGATCAGGTGTATCTAAAGTTCTACAACAATAGGATATGTCACTTCCTACAAAATGGCATCAATAATCGAACGAAATACCCCATTTTATATTGTAATCAAATGTACAAAAAAAAAGGCTATGATGGAGAATATCTTGAATTTGTGTACGCTAAAACCTTTTCACCTACTTAATAAGTACATACTGTAGAAAGTTTATTAATATTTTATGATTACAGCTACTAGTACAACTTCCGTCGAAAGTAAGTACATTCAAATTACATTATAAATAGTCTCATTTTTGGTGTACATCATCTTGATTACTTTATTCACAATTAAAAATAATAGCTCTTTGCCTGCAATACAGACACTTCTTTTATAATTACAAAGTTTACCGCAGTCTTAGTAACAACTTTTTTTTACAAATTCCGCAATTTTATCTACAAATTGGTGAATTATTGCAAAAGTCTGCATGTAATATTAAATGCTGAACGATGGTATTGCGACACTTACTACAAATTGGCAACAATTTTCGAACGGAATTCCACATTTATATTATAATCAAATGTACAAAAGAAGACTATGGTGGAGAATATCTTGAATTTGTGCCCGATAAGACCTTTTCACCTACTTGAATATGTACCTACTGTAGAAAGTAAATTAATATTATTATGATTACAGCTACGAATACAACTTCCGGTGAAAGTAAGTACTCGATAAAACCTTTTCATCTCATAATCAAATGTACAAAAAAAGGCTATGATGGAGAGTATCTTGAATTCGTGAACGATAAGACCTTTTCACCTACTTAATATGTACCTACTGTAGAAAGTTTATTAATATTTTATGATTACAGCTACTAGTACAACTCCCGCCGGAAGTAAGTACATTCAAAATACATTATAAATAATCTCATTTTTGGTGTACATCATCTCGATTATTTTATTTAAAATTAAAAATAATAGCTCTCTGCCTCCAATACAGACACTTCTTTTATAATTACAAAATTTACCGCAGTCGATGTAACAACATTTTACAAATTCCGCAATTTTATCGACAAATTGGGGAATTATTGCGAAAGTCTGCATGTAATATTGAATGCTGAACGATGGTATTGTGACACTTACTACAAATTGGCAACAATTTTCGAACGGAATTCCCCATTTATATTATAATCAAATGTACAAAAGGAGACTATGATGGAGAATATCTTGAATTTGTGTACGCTAAAACCTTTTCACCTACTTAATAAGTACATACTGTAGAAAGTTTATTAATATTTTATGATTACAGCTACTAGTACAACTTCCGTCGAAAGTAAGTACATTCAAAATACATTATAAATAGACTCATTTTTGGTGTACATCATCTTGATTACTTTATTCACAATTAAAAATAATAGCTCTTTGCCTGCAATACAGACACTTCTTTTATAATTACAAAGTTTACCGCAGTCTTAGTAACAACTTTTTTTTACAAATTCCGCAATTTTATCTACAAATTGGTGAATTATTGCAAAAGTCTGCATGTAATATTAAATGCTGAACGATGGGATTGTGACACTTACTACAAATTGGCAACAATTTTCGAACGGAATTCCACATTTATATTATAATCAAATGTATACGCAATTTGATCTAACCCGCTTTGCGTGCTTCCGCCACCAATTAGTTCATGCGGCCTAGCGCCGGCCGGCACCCACCCACTACTGTTAGTACTTGGTACATGCCGACGCTGCCATGGCTGCTCCGGTAGTCTCTGCCTCGGCTGCTGCGGTCGTCCGTCATCTGGAACAGAGTCCGCATGCCCCCACCACCACCGTCGCTGCCACGACTGGCCTGGTCGTCGCTGCGACACGTGTTTCGCCTCTCCACGAGGCATCATCAGGCGTTGTAGACGTTAATCGTAAGAATAACATGCTACAAGTGACAAATCCATCGCAGTGCCGTCCCTTATATTGAATTGAGGGTGGGGGTGGATGGTGTGAGCGAAAAGATATTTAATAGTGGGGAATGGTTTACGTCAGTCTGTTTGTTCATGAGAGTAATTTTAGAATTTTTATGTTTATTAATTTCTAATTGTTCCCTAATATTTAGTTTTAAACCTTTGTCTATGGTGTGTAAAATTTGATATGTATTAGTGGGGGATAAGTTATGTCCTTTGTCTATAAGATGCTCGGCGAAGTGTGACCTTTCTGGGTGATTGTTTTTATACGCCGATACGTGTTCGTGAAATCGTGTTATAAAGTTACGACCAGTTTGCCCGATATAAACGTGTTCACATTCATCGCAGAACAGCTTATAGACGCCGGATTTTTTATTGGGCGGGATTTTATCTTTAGTGTTACAAAGTGACCTGAGTGAATTATGGGATTTGAGAGCAACATGTATGTTATTTTTTCTAAATATGTGAACTATTTTGTCAGTGATTTTACCCAGGTATGACAAACTCGCAGTGTATTTATGTGTCGAAATATATGGAACCGCGTACAATAGTCTGTTAACGATACTACTCGTCTTTTTACGCAATAATTTATCGATGGTAGTGGTGAGAATATTCTCATATGCTGGACAGGTACCAACCGTCAATTGGATCTCTTTGTTTCCAAATTAAATAAAATCCACCCTAAAATTAAGTTCACTTTAGAAATAGAACAAAATAGTTCACTTCACTTTTTAGATTTAACCATAACTAAAAATCAATCCCTCCATCAATTTTCGATATATCGTAAACCAACTCATACCGATACCACGATTCCCGCGTCATCCAGCCATCCTTGGCAACACAAGCTCGCAGCGTATAAAACTATGATACACCGTTTGATGAGCGTTCCATTAAGTAAGGATAATTACAACAAAGAACTTGATGTACCTAATATATCAGATCGCGAAGTCAAACGGTTATTCCAAATCTACCATCGATAAATTATTGCGTAAAAAGACGAGTAGTATCGTTAACAGACTATTGTACGCGGTTCCATATATTTCGACAAATAAATACACTGCGAGTTTGTCATACCTGGGTAAAATCACTGACAAAATAGTTCACATATTTAGAAAAAATAAATAGTTAATAGATTCAGGCGTTACTTTGCGAAAGTCAAATCTACAGGCAATTCGATCCAAACTACTTTGTGTGCTTCCGCTCCCGATTAGTTCATGCGAACTACTGCCGGCCGGCACCCACCCACTACCGTTAGTAGATGCATGCCGCCGCTGCCATGGCTGCTCCGGTCGTCTCTGCGAGTGTTCGCCATCTGAAATGTGAACCGCATGCACCCGCCACCGTTGTTGCCCTGGCTGCTCCGGTCGTCTCCGCGACACGTGTTTCGCCTCTCCACGAGGCATCCTCAGGCGCTGTAGATGTTAGTCGTTAGAATAACATGCTACGAATGAGTCATCCATCGCATTGCTGTCCTTTATATAGAAAAAGTGGAGGGGGTGGAGGGGTTGAGGGGGGTTGAAGGGGTGGAAGGGGTAAGCGAAAAGATATTTAATAGAGGGGAGCTGTTTACGTCAGTCTGTTTGTTCATAAGAGGGATATTAGAATTTTTATGCTTAACTATTTCCAACTGTTCTCTAATATTCAATTTTAGTCCTTTATTTAATGTATGTAAGATTTTAAATGTGTTAGTAGCGGATAAATCATGTCCTTTGTCTACAAGATGTTCGGCGAAGTGTGACCTTTCTGGGCAATTGTTTTTATATGCAGATATGTGTTCCTGAAATCGTTTTTGAAAACTACGACCAGTTTGACCGATATAAACATGATCACATTCATCACAAAACAACTTGTAGACGCCGGATTTTTTATTTGGCGGAATTTTGTCTTTACTGTTACAAAGCGATTTGAGAGTGTTATATATATAACACTCTCAAATCGCTTTGTAACAGTAAAGACAAAATTCCGCCAAATGTGATCATGTTTATATCGGTCAAACTGGTCGTAGTTTTCAAAAACGATTTCAGGAACACATATCTGCATATAAAAACAATTGGCGAAACACGTGTCGCGGAGACGACCGGAGCAGCCAGGGCAACAACGGTGGCGGGTGCATGCGTTTCACATTTCAGATGGCGAACACTCGCAGAGACGACCGGAGCAGCCATGGCAGCGGCGGCATGCATCTACTAACGGTAGTGGGTGGGTGCCGGCCGGCAGTAGTTCGCATGAACTAATCGGGAGCGGAAGCACACAAAGTAGTTTGGATCGAATTGCCTGTAGAAAAAATAACATACATGTTGCTCTCAAATCCCATAATTCACTCAGGTCACTTTGTAACACTAAAGATAAAATCCCGCCCAATAAAAAATCCGGCGTCTATAAGCTGTTCTGCGATGAATGTGAACACGTTTATATCGGGCAAACTGGTCGTAACTTTATAACACGATTTCACGAACACGTATCGGCGTATAAAAACAATCACCCAGAAAGGACACACTTCGCCGAGCATCTTATAGACAAAGGACATAACTTATCCCCCACTAATACATATCAAATTTTACACACCATAGACAAAGGTTTAAAACTAAATATTAGGGAACAATTAGAAATTAATAAACATAACAATTCTAAAATTACTCTCATGAACAAACAGACTGACGTAAACCATTCCCCACTATTAAATATCTTTTCGCTCACACCATCCACCCCCACCCTCAATTCAATATAAGGGACGGCACTGCGATGGATTTGTCACTTGTAGCATGTTATTCTTACGATTAACGTCTAAAACGCCTGATGATGCCTCGTGGAGAGGCGAAACACGTGTCGCAGCGACGACCAGGCCAATCGTGGCAGCGACGGTGGTGGTGGGGGCATGCGGACTCTGTTTCAGATGACGGACGACCGCAGCAGCCGAGGCAGAGACTACCGGAGCAGCCATGGCAGCGTCGGCATGTACCAAGTACTAACAGTAGTGGGTGGGTGCCGGCCGGCGCTAGGCCGCATGAACTAATTGGTGGCGGAAGCACGCAAAGCGGGTTAGATCAAATTGCGTATAGATTTGACTTTCGCAAAGTAACGCCTGAATCTATTAACTATATAATCAAATGTACAAAAGAAGACTATGGTGGAGAATATCTTGAATTTGTGCCCGATAAGACCTTTTCACCTACTTGAATATGTACCTACTGTAGAAAGTAAATTAATATTTTTATGATTACAGCTACGAATACAACTTCCGGTGAAAGTAAGTACTCGATAAAACCTTTTCATCTCAATCAAATGTACAAAAAAAAAGGCTATGATGGAGAATATCTTGAATTCGTGAACGATAAGACCTTTTCACCTAGTTAATATGTACCTACTGTAGAAAGTTAATTAATATTTTTATGATTACAGCTACGAATACAACTTCCGGTGAAAGTAAGTACATTCAAAATACATTATATAAAATGTCTCATTTTTGGTGTACTTCGTCGCGATTATTTTATTCACAATTTAAAATAATAGCATTTTGCCTCCAAAATGGTCACAATTTTTTTTATTTCAAATTTAACGAAATACCCCATTTTATATTATAATCAAATGTACAAAAGGAGACTATGATGGAGAATATCTTGAATTTGTGTACGCTAAAACCTTTTCACCTACTTAATAAGTACATACTGTAGAAAGTTTATTAATATTTTATGATTACAGCTACTAGTACAACTTCCGTCGAAAGTAAGTACATTCAAATTACATTATAAATAGTCTCATTTTTGGTGTACATCATCTTGATTACTTTATTCACAATTAAAAATAATAGCTCTTTGCCTGCAATACAGACACTTCTTTTATAATTACAAAGTTTACCGCAGTATTAGTAACAACTTTTTTTTACAAATTCCGCAATTTTATCGACAAATTGGGGAATTTTTGCGAAAGTCTGCATGTAATATTGAATGCTGAACGATGGTATTGTGACACTTACTACAAATTGGCAACAATTTTCGAACGGAATTCCACATTTATATTATAATCAAATGTACAAAAGAAGACTATGATGGAGAATATCTTGAATTTGTGCTCAATAAAACCTTTTCACCTACTTAATATGTACCTACTGTAGAAAGTTTATTAATATTTTATGATTACAGCTACTAGTACAACTCCCGCCGGAAGTAAGTACATTCAAAATACATCATAAATAGTCTCATTTTTGGTGTACATCATCTCGATTATTTTATTTAAAATTAAAAATAATAGCTCTTTGCCTCCAATACAGACACTTCTTTTATAATTACAAAATTTACCGCAGTCGATGTAACAACATTTTACAAATTCCGCAATTTTATCGACAAATTGGGGAATTATTGCGAAAGTCTGCATGTAATATTGAATGCTGAACGATGGTATTGTGACACTTACTACAAATTGGCAACAATTTTCGAACGGAATTCCACATTTATATTATAATCAAATGTACAAAAGAAGACTATGATGGAGAATATCTTGAATTTGTGCTCAATAAAACCTTTTCACCTAGTTAATATGTACCTACTGTAGAAAGTTAATTAATATTTTTATGATTACAGCTACGAATACAACTTCCGGTGAAAGTAAGTACATTCAAAATACATTATATAAAATGTCTCATTTTTGGTGTACTTCGTCGCGATTATTTTATTCACAAATTAAAATAATAGCATTTTGCCTCCAAAATGGTCACAATTTTTTTTTTATTTCAAATTTAACCGCAGGTGATACAACAACCGCTAACACATACCGTAATTTCGTCGACAGACTGGTGATTATGGCGAAAATCTGCATCTAACAATACACCAACATAAGAAGCAAGAATAACTATGGGTTCCTTAATTTGTTGTTGTTTCTTGACCCATAAGCTTCATTTAAACAGAATTCATAGGTAGCTTAAAATTAAAAACAAAAGAGGACGGTCAGAACCACACGTCGCAATTTACTGATCAGGTGTATCTAAAGTTCTACAACAATAGGATATGTCACTTCCTACAAAATGGCATCAATAATCGAACGAAATACCCCATTTTATATTATAATCAAATGTACAAAAGGAGACTATGATGGAGAATATCTTGAATTTGTGTACGCTAAAACCTTTTCACCTACTTAATAAGTACATACTGTAGAAAGTTTATTAATATTTTATGATTACAGCTACTAGTACAACTTCCGTCGAAAGTAAGTACATTCAAATTACATTATAAATAGTCTCATTTTTGGTGTACATCATCTTGATTACTTTATACACAATTAAAAATAATAGCTCTTTGCCTGCAATACAGACACTTCTTTTATAATTACAAAGTTTACCGCAGTCTTAGTAACAACTTTTTTTTACAAATTCCGCAATTTTATCTACAAATTGGTGAATTATTGCAAAAGTCTGCATGTAATATTAAATGCTGAACGATGGGATTGTGACACTTACTACAAATTGGCAACAATTTTCGAACGGAATTCCACATTTATATTATAATCAAATGTACAAAAGAAGACTATGGTGGAGAATATCTTGAATTTGTGCCCGATAAGACCTTTTCACCTACTTGAATATGTACCTACTGTAGAAAGTAAATTAATATTTTTATGATTACAGCTACGAATACAACTTCCGGTGAAAGTAAGTACTCGATAAAACCTTTTCATTTCATAATCAAATGTACAAAAAAAAGGCTATGATGGAGAGTATCTTGAATTCGTGAACGATAAGACCTTTTCATCTACTTAATATGTACCTACTGTAGAAAGTTTATTAATATTTTATGATTACAGCTACTAGTACAACTCCCGCCGGAAGTAAGTACATTCAAAATACATTATAAATAATCTCATTTTTGGTGTACATCATCTCGATTATTTTATTTAAAATTAAAAATAATAGCTCTCTGCCTCCAATACAGACACTTCTTTTATAATTACAAAATTTACCGCAGTGGATGTAACAACATTTTACAAATTCCGCAATTTTATCGACAAATTGGGGAATTATTGCGAAAGTCTGCATGTAATATTGAATGCTGAACGATGGTATTGTGACACTTACTACAAATTGGCAACAATTTTCGAACGGAATTCCACATTTATATTATAATCAAATGTACAAAAGAAGACTATGATGGAGAATATCTTGAATTTGTGCTCAATAAAACCTTGTCACCTAGTTAATATGTACCTACTGTAGAAAGTTAATTAATATTTTTATGATTACAGCTACGAATACAACTTCCGGTGAAAGTAAGTACATTCAAAATACATTATATAAAATGTCTCATTTTTGGTGTACTTCGTCGCGATTATTTTATTCACAATTTAAAATAACAGCATTTTGCCTCCAAAATGGTCACAATTTTTTTTTATTTCAAATTTAACCGCAGGTGATACAACAACCGCTAACACATACCGTAATTTCGTCGACAGACTGGTGATTATGGCGAAAATCTGCATCTAACAATACACCAACATAAGAAGCAAGAATAACTATGGGTTCCTTAATTTGTTGTTGTTTCTTGACCCATAAGCTTCATTTAAACAGAATTCATAGGTAGCTTAAAATTAAAAACAAAAGAGGACGGTCAGAACCACACGTCGCAATTTACTGATCAGGTGTATCTAAAGTTCTACAACAATAGGATATGTCACTTCCTACAAAATGGCATCAATAATCGAACGAAATACCCCATTTTATATTATAATCAAATGTACAAAAAAAAAAGGCTATGATGGAGAATATCTTGAATTCGTGAACGATAAGACCTTTTCACCTACTTAATATGTACCTACTGCAGAAAGTTTATTAATATTTTATGATTACAGCTACTAGTACAACTCCCGCCGGAAGTAAGTACATTCAAAATACATTATAAATAGTCTCATTTTTGGTGTACATCATCTCGACTATTTTACTCAAAATTAAAAATAATAGCTCTTTGCCTCCAAAACAGACACTTCTATTATAATTACAAAATTTACCGCAGTCGATGTAACAACATTTTACAAATTCCGCAATCTTATCGACAAATTGGGGAATTATTGCGAAAGTCTGCATGTAATATTGAATGCTGAACGATGGTATTGCGTCACTTACTACAAATTGGCAACAATTTTCGAACGGAATTCCACATTTATATTATAATCAAATGTACAAAAGGAGACTATGATGGAGAATATCTTGAATTTGTGTACGCTAAATCCTTTTCACCTACTTAATAAGTACATATTGTAGAAAGTTTATTAATATTTTATGATTACAGCTACTAGTACAACTTCCGTCGAAAGTAAGTACATTCAAATTACATTATAAATAGTCTCATTTTTGGTGTACATCATCTTGATTACTTTATTCACAATTAAAAATAATAGCTCTTTGCCTGCAATACAGACACTTCTTTTATAATTACAAAATTTACCGCAGTCGATGTAACAACATTTTACAAATTCCGCAATTTTATCGACAAATTGGGGAATTATTGCGAAAGTCTGCATGTAATATTGAATGCTGAACGATGGTATTGCGACACTTACTACAAATTGGCAACAATTTTCGAACGGAATTCCACATTTATATTATAATCAAATGTACAAAAAAAAAGGCTATGATGGAGAATATCTTGAATTCGTGAACGATAAGACCTTTTCACCTACTTAATATGTACCTACTGTAGAAAGTTTATTAATATTTTATGATTACAGCTACTAGTACAACTCCCGCCGGAAGTAAGTACATTCAAAATACATTATAAATAGTCTCATTTTTGGTGTACATCATCTTGATTACTTTATTCACAATTAAAAATAATAGCTCTTTGCCTGCAATACAGACACTTCTTTTATAATTACAAAGTTTACCGCAGTCTTAGTAACAACTTTTTTTTACAAATTCCGCAATTTTATCTACAAATTGGTGAATTATTGCAAAAGTCTGCATGTAATATTAAATGCTGAACGATGGGATTGTGACACTTACTACAAATTGGCAACAATTTTCGAACGGAATTCCACATTTATATTATAATCAAATGTACAAAAGAAGACTATGATGGAGAATATCTTGAATTTGTGCTCAATAAAACCTTTTCACCTAGTTAATATGTACCTACTGTAGAAAGTTAATTAATATTTTTATGATTACAGCTACGAATACAACTTCCGGTGAAAGTAAGTACATTCAAAATACATTATATAAAATGTCTCATTTTTGGTGTACTTCGTCGCGATTATTTTATTCACAATTTAAAATAATAGCATTTTGCCTCCAAAATGGTCACAATTTTTTTTTTATTTCAAATTTAACCGCAGGTGATACAACAACCGCTAACACATACCGTAATTTCGTCGACAGACTGGTGATTATGGCGAAAATCTGCATCTAACAATACACCAACATAAGATGCAAGAATAACTATGGGTTCCTTAATTTGTTGTTGTTTCTTGACCCATAAGCTTCATTTAAACAGAATTCATAGGTAGCTTAAAATTAAAAACAAAAAAGGACGGTCAGAACCACACGTCGCAATTTACTGATCAGGTGTATCTAAAGTTCTACAACAATAGGATATATCACTTCCTACAAAATGGCATCAATAATCGAACGAAATACCCCATTTTATATTATAATCAAATGTACAAAAGGAGACTATGATGGAGAATATCTTGAATTTGTGTACGCTAAAACCTTTTCACCTACTTAATAAGTACATACTGTAGAAAGTTTATTAATATTTTATGATTACAGCTACTAGTACAACTTCCGTCGAAAGTAAGTACATTCAAATTACATTATAAATAGTCTCATTTTTGGTGTACATCATCTTGATTACTTTAAACACAATTAAAAATAATAGCTCTTTGCCTGCAATACAGACACTTCTTTTATAATTACAAAGTTTACCGCAGTCTTAGTAACAACTTTTTTTTACAAATTCCGCAATTTTATCTACAAATTGGTGAATTATTGCAAAAGTCTGCATGTAATATTAAATGCTGAACGATGGGATTGTGACACTTACTACAAATTGGCAACAATTTTCGAACGGAATTCCACATTTATATTATAATCAAATGTACAAAAGAAGACTATGGTGGAGAATATCTTGAATTTGTGCCCGATAAGACCTTTTCACCTACTTGAATATGTACCTACTGTAGAAAGTAAATTAATATTTTTATGATTACAGCTACGAATACAACTTCCGGTGAAAGTAAGTACTCGATAAAACCTTTTCATTTCATAATCAAATGTACAAAAAAAAGGCTATGATGGAGAGTATCTTGAATTCGTGAACGATAAGACCTTTTCATCTACTAAATATGTACCTACTGTAGAAAGTTTATTAATATTTTATGATTACAGCTACTAGTACAACTCCCGCCGGAAGTAAGTACATTCAAAATACATTATAAATAATCTCATTTTTGGTGTACATCATCTCGATTATTTTATTTAAAATTAAAAATAATAGCTCTCTGCCTCCAATACAGACACTTCTTTTATAATTACAAAATTTACCGCAGTGGATGTAACAACATTTTACAAATTCCGCAATTTTATCGACAAATTGGGGAATTATTGCGAAAGTCTGCATGTAATATTGAATGCTGAACGATGGTATTGTGACACTTACTACAAATTGGCAACAATTTTCGAACGGAATTCCACATTTATATTATAATCAAATGTACAAAAAAAAGGCTATGATGGAGAATATCTTGAATTCGTGAACGATAAGACCTTTTCACCTACTTAATATGTACCTACTGTAGAAAGTTTATTAATATTTTATGATTACAGCTACTAGTACAACTCCCGCCGGAAGTAAGTACATTCAAAATACATTATAAATAGTCTCATTTTTGGTGTACATCATCTCGACTATTTTATTCAAAATTAAAAATAATAGCTCTTTGCCTCCAATACAGACACTTCTATTATAATTACAAAATTTACCGCAGTCGATGTAACAACATTTTACAAATTCCGCAATTTTATCGACAAATTGGGGAATTATTGCGAAAGTCTGCATGTAATATTGAATGCTGAACGATGGTATTGCGACACTTACTACAAATTGGCAACAATTTTCGAACGGAATTCCACATTTATATTATAATCAAATGTACAAATGGAGACTATGATGGAGAATATCTTGAATTTGTGTACGCTAAAACCTTTTCACCTACTTAATAAGTACATACTGTAGAAAGTTTATTAATATTTTATGATTACAGCTACTAGTACAACTTCCGTCGAAAGTAAGTACATTCAAAATACATTATAAATAGTCTCATTTTTGGTGTACATCATCTTGATTACTTTATTCACAATTAAAAATAATAGCTCTTTGCCTGCAATACAGACACTTCTTTTATAATTACAAAGTTTACCGCAGTCTTAGTAACAACTTGTTTTTACAAATTCCGCAATTTTATCTACAAATTGGTGAATTATTGCAAAAGTCTGCATGTAATATTAAATGCTGAACGATGGGATTGTGACACTTACTACAAATTGGCAACAATTTTCGAACGGAATTCCACATTTATATTATAATCAAATGTACAAAAGAAGACTATGGTGGAGAATATCTTGAATTTGTGCCCGATAAGACCTTTTCACCTACTCGAATATGTACCTACTGTAGAAAGTAAATTAATATTTTTATGATTACAGCTACGAATACAACTTCCGGTGAAAGTAAGTACTCGATAAGACCTTTTCATCTCATAATCAAATGTACAAAAAAAAGGCTATGATGGAGAATATCTTGAATTCGTGAACGATAAGACCTTTTCACCTAGTTAATATGTCCCTACTGCAGAAAGTTTATTAATATTTTATGATTACAGCTACTAGTACAACTCCCGCCGGAAGTAAGTACATTCAAAATACATTATAAATAGTCTCATTTTTGGTGTACATCATCTCGATTCTTTTATTTAAAATTAAAAATAATAGCTCTTTGCCTCCAATACAGACACTTCTTTTATAATTACAAAATTTACCGCAGTCGATGTAACAACATTTTACAAATTCCGCAATTTTATCGACAAATTGGGGAATTATTGCGAAAGTCTGCATGTAATATTGAATGCTGAACGATGGTATTGTGACACTTACTACAAATTGGCAACAATTTTCGAACGGAATTCCACATTTATATTATAATCAAATGTACAAAAGAAGACTATGATGGAGAATATCTTGAATTTGTGCTCAATAAAACCTTTTCACCTAGTTAATATGTACCTACTGTAGAAAGTTAATTAATATTTTTATGATTACAGCTACGAATACAACTTCCGGTGAAAGTAAGTACATTCAAAATACATTATATAAAATGTCTCATTTTTGGTGTACTTCGTCGCGATTATTTTATTCACAATTTAAAATAACAGCATTTTGCCTCCAAAATGGTCACAATTTTTTTTTATTTCAAATTTAACTGCAGGTGATACAACAACCGCTAACACATACCGTAATTTCGTCGACAGACTGGTGATTATGGCGAAAATCTGCATCTAACAATACACCAACATAAGAAGCAAGAATAACTATGGGTTCCTTAATTTGTTGTTGTTTCTTGACCCATAAGCTTCATTTAAACAGAATTCATAGGTAGCTTAAAATTAAAATCAAAAGAGGACGGTCAGAACCACACGTCGCAATTTACTGATCAGGTGTATCTAAAGTTCTACAACAATAGGATATGTCACTTCCTACAAAATGGCATCAATAATCGAACGAAATACCCCATTTTATATTATAATCAAATGTACAAAAAAAAAGGCTATGATGGAGAATATCTTGAATTCGTGAACGATAAGACCTTTTCACCTACTTAATATGTACCTACTGCAGAAAGTTTATTAATATTTTATGATTACAGCTACTAGTACAACTCCCGCCGGAAGTAAGTACATTCAAAATACATTATAAATAGTCTCATTTTTGGTGTACATCATCTCGACTATTTTATTCAAAATTAAAAATAATAGCTCTTTGCCTCCAAAACAGACACTTCTATTATAATTACAAAATTTACCGCAGTCGATGTAACAACATTTTACAAATTCCGCAATTTTATCGACAAATTGGGGAATTATTGCGAAAGTCTGCATGTAATATTGAATGCTGAACGATGGTATTGCGTCACTTACTACAAATTGGCAACAATTTTCGAACGGAATTCCACATTTATATTATAATCAAATGTACAAAAGGAGACTATGATGGAGAATATCTTGAATTTGTGTACGCTAAAACCTTTTCACCTACTTAATAAGTACATATTGTAGAAAGTTTATTAATATTTTATGATTACAGCTACTAGTACAACTTCCGTCGAAAGTAAGTACATTCAAAATACATTATAAATAGTCTCATTTTTGGTGTACATCATCTTGATTACTTTATTCACAATTAAAAATAATAGCTCTTTGCCTGCAATACAGACACTTCTTTTATAATTACAAAGTTTACCGCAGTCTTAGTAACAACATTTTACAAATTCCGCAATTTTATCTACAAATTGGTGAATTATTGCAAAAGTCTGCATGTAATATTAAATGCTGAACGATGGGATTGTGACACTTACTACAAATTGGCAACAATTTTCGAACGGAATTCCACATTTATATTATAATCAAATGTACAAAAGAAGACTATGGTGGAGAATATCTTGAATTTGTGCCCGATAAGACCTTTTCACCTACTTGAATATGTACCTACTGTAGAAAGTAAATTAATATTTTTATGATTACAGCTACGAATACAACTTCCGGTGAAAGTAAGTACTCGATAAGACCTTTTCATCTCATAATCAAATGTACAAAAAAAAAGGCTATGATGGAGAGTATCTTGAATTCGTGAACGATAAGACCTTTTCACCTACTTAATATGTACCTACTGTAGAAAGTTTATTAATATTTTATGATTACAGCTACTAGTACAACTCCCGCCGGAAGTAAGTACATTCAAAATACATTATAAATAGTCTCATTTTTGGTGTACATCATCTCGATTATTTTATTTAAAATTAAAAATAATAGCTCTTTGCCTCCAATACAGACACTTCTTTTATAATTACAAAATTTACCGCAGTCGATGTAACAACATTTTACAAATTCCGCAATTTTATCGACAAATTGGGGAATTATTGCGAAAGTCTGCATGTAATATTGAATGCTGAACGATGGTATTGTGACACTTACTACAAATTGGCAACAATTTTCGAACGGAATTCCACATTTATATTATAATCAAATGTACAAAAGAAGACTATGATGGAGAATATCTTGAATTTGTGCTCAATAAAACCTTTTCACCTAGTTAATATGTACCTACTGTAGAAAGTTAATTAATATTTTTATGATTACAGCTACGAATACAACTTCCGGTGAAAGTAAGTACATTCATAATACATTATATAAAATGTCTCATTTTTGGTGTACTTCGTCGCGATTATTTTATTCACAATTTAAAATAATAGCATTTTGTCTCCAAAATGGTCACAATTTTTTTTTATTTCAAATTTAACCGCAGGTGATACAACAACCGCTAACACATACCGTAATTTCCTCGACAGACTGGTGATTATGGCGAAAATCTGCATGTAATATTGAATGCTGAACGATGGTATTGTGACACTTACTACAAATTGGCAACAATTTTCGAACGGAATTCCACATTTATATTATAATCAAATGTACAAAAGAAGACTATGATGGAGAATATCTTGAATTTGTGCTCAATAAAACCTTTTCACCTAGTTAATATGTACCTACTGTAGAAAGTTAATTAATATTTTTATGATTACAGCTACGAATACAACTTCCGGTGAAAGTAAGTACATTCAAAATACATTATATAAAATGTCTCATTTTTGGTGTACTTCGTCGCGATTATTTTATTCACAATTTAAAATAACAGCATTTTGCCTCCAAAATGGTCACAATTTTTTTTTATTTCAAATTTAACTGCAGGTGATACAACAACCGCTAACACATACCGTAATTTCGTCGACAGACTGGTGATTATGGCGAAAATCTGCATCTAACAATACACCAACATAAGAAGCAAGAATAACTATGGGTTCCTTAATTTGTTGTTGTTTCTTGACCCATAAGCTTCATTTAAACAGAATTCATAGGTAGCTTAAAATTAAAATCAAAAGAGGACGGTCAGAACCACACGTCGCAATTTACTGATCAGGTGTATCTAAAGTTCTACAACAATAGGATATGTCACTTCCTACAAAATGGCATCAATAATCGAACGAAATACCCCATTTTATATTATAATCAAATGTACAAAAAAAAAGGCTATGATGGAGAATATCTTGAATTCGTGAACGATAAGACCTTTTCACCTACTTAATATGTACCTACTGCAGAAAGTTTATTAATATTTTATGATTACAGCTACTAGTACAACTCCCGCCGGAAGTAAGTACATTCAAAATACATTATAAATAGTCTCATTTTTGGTGTACATCATCTCGACTATTTTATTCAAAATTAAAAATAATAGCTCTTTGCCTCCAAAACAGACACTTCTATTATAATTACAAAATTTACCGCAGTCGATGTAACAACATTTTACAAATTCCGCAATTTTATCGACAAATTGGGGAATTATTGCGAAAGTCTGCATGTAATATTGAATGCTGAACGATGGTATTGCGTCACTTACTACAAATTGGCAACAATTTTCGAACGGAATTCCACATTTATATTATAATCAAATGTACAAAAGGAGACTATGATGGAGAATATCTTGAATTTGTGTACGCTAAAACCTTTTCACCTACTTAATAAGTACATATTGTAGAAAGTTTATTAATATTTTATGATTACAGCTACTAGTACAACTTCCGTCGAAAGTAAGTACATTCAAAATACATTATAAATAGTCTCATTTTTGGTGTACATCATCTTGATTACTTTATTCACAATTAAAAATAATAGCTCTTTGCCTGCAATACAGACACTTCTTTTATAATTACAAAGTTTACCGCAGTCTTAGTAACAACATTTTACAAATTCCGCAATTTTATCTACAAATTGGTGAATTATTGCAAAAGTCTGCATGTAATATTAAATGCTGAACGATGGGATTGTGACACTTACTACAAATTGGCAACAATTTTCGAACGGAATTCCACATTTATATTATAATCAAATGTACAAAAGAAGACTATGGTGGAGAATATCTTGAATTTGTGCCCGATAAGACCTTTTCACCTACTTGAATATGTACCTACTGTAGAAAGTAAATTAATATTTTTATGATTACAGCTACGAATACAACTTCCGGTGAAAGTAAGTACTCGATAAGACCTTTTCATCTCATAATCAAATGTACAAAAAAAAGGCTATGATGGAGAGTATCTTGAATTCGTGAACGATAAGACCTTTTCACCTACTTAATATGTACCTACTGTAGAAAGTTTATTAATATTTTATGATTACAGCTACTAGTACAACTCCCGCCGGAAGTAAGTACATTCAAAATACATTATAAATAGTCTCATTTTTGGTGTACATCATCTCGATTATTTTATTTAAAATTAAAAATAATAGCTCTTTGCCTCCAATACAGACACTTCTTTTATAATTACAAAATTTACCGCAGTCGATGTAACAACATTTTACAAATTCCGCAATTTTATCGACAAATTGGGGAATTATTGCGAAAGTCTGCATGTAATATTGAATGCTGAACGATGGTATTGTGACACTTACTACAAATTGGCAACAATTTTCGAACGGAATTCCACATTTATATTATAATCAAATGTACAAAAGAAGACTATGATGGAGAATATCTTGAATTTGTGCTCAATAAAACCTTTTCACCTAGTTAATATGTACCTACTGTAGAAAGTTAATTAATATTTTTATGATTACAGCTACGAATACAACTTCCGGTGAAAGTAAGTACATTCAAAATACATTATATAAAATGTCTCATTTTTGGTGTACTTCGTCGCGATTATTTTATTCACAATTTAAAATAACAGCATTTTGCCTCCAAAATGGTCACAATTTTTTTTTATTTCAAATTTAACCGCAGGTGATACAACAACCGCTAACACATACCGTAATTTCGTCGACAGACTGGTGATTATGGCGAAAATCTGCATCTAACAATACACCAACATAAGAAGCAAGAATAACTATGGGTTCCTTAATTTGTTGTTGTTTCTTGACCCATAAGCTTCATTTAAACAGAATTCATAGGTAGCTTAAAATTAAAATCAAAAGAGGACGGTCAGAACCACACGTCGCAATTTACTGATCAGGTGTATCTAAAGTTCTACAACAATAGGATATGTCACTTCCTACAAAATGGCATCAATAATCGAACGAAATACCCCATTTTATATTATAATCAAATGTACAAAAGGAGACTATGATGGAGAATATCTTGAATTTGTGTACGCTAAAACCTTTTCACCTACTTAATAAGTACATACTGTAGAAAGTTTATTAATATTTTATGATTACAGCTACTAGTACAACTTCCGTCGAAAGTAAGTACATTCAAATTACATTATAAATAGTCTCATTTTTGGTGTACATCATCTTGATTACTTTATACACAATTAAAAATAATAGCTCTTTGCCTGCAATACAGACACTTCTTTTATAATTACAAAGTTTACCGCAGTCTTAGTAACAACTTTTGTTTACAAATTCCGCAATTTTATCTACAAATTGGTGAATTATTGCAAAAGTCTGCATGTAATATTAAATGCTGAACGATGGGATTGTGACACTTACTACAAATTGGCAACAATTTTCGAACGGAATTCCACATTTATATTATAATCAAATGTACAAAAGAAGACTATGGTGGAGAATATCTTGAATTTGTGCCCGATAAGACCTTTTCACCTACTTGAATATGTACCTACTGTAGAAAGTAAATTAATATTTTTATGATTACAGCTACGAATACAACTTCCGGTGAAAGTAAGTACTCGATAAAACCTTTTCATTTCATAATCAAATGTACAAAAAAAAGGCTATGATGGAGAGTATCTTGAATTCGTGAACGATAAGACCTTTTCATCTACTTAATATGTACCTACTGTAGAAAGTTTATTAATATTTTATGATTACAGCTACTAGTACAACTCCCGCCGGAAGTAAGTACATTCAAAATACATTATAAATAATCTCATTTTTGGTGTACATCATCTCGATTATTTTATTTAAAATTAAAAATAATAGCTCTCTGCCTCCAATACAGACACTTCTTTTATAATTACAAAATTTACCGCAGTGGATGTAACAACATTTTACAAATTCCGCAATTTTATCGACAAATTGGGGAATTATTGCGAAAGTCTGCATGTAATATTGAATGCTGAACGATGGTATTGTGACACTTACTACAAATTGGCAACAATTTTCGAACGGAATTCCACATTTATATTATAATCAAATGTACAAAAGAAGACTATGATGGAGAATATCTTGAATTTGTGCTCAATAAAACCTTGTCACCTAGTTAATATGTACCTACTGTAGAAAGTTAATTAATATTTTTATGATTACAGCTACGAATACAACTTCCGGTGAAAGTAAGTACATTCAAAATACATTATATAAAATGTCTCATTTTTGGTGTACTTCGTCGCGATTATTTTATTCACAATTTAAAATAACAGCATTTTGCCTCCAAAATGGTCACAATTTTTTTTTATTTCAAATTTAACCGCAGGTGATACAACAACCGCTAACACATACCGTAATTTCGTCGACAGACTGGTGATTATGGCGAAAATCTGCATCTAACAATACACCAACATAAGAAGCAAGAATAACTATGGGTTCCTTAATTTGTTGTTGTTTCTTGACCCATAAGCTTCATTTAAACAGAATTCATAGGTAGCTTAAAATTAAAAACAAAAGAGGACGGTCAGAACCACACGTCGCAATTTACTGATCAGGTGTATCTAAAGTTCTACAACAATAGGATATGTCACTTCCTACAAAATGGCATCAATAATCGAACGAAATACCCCATTTTATATTATAATCAAATGTACAAAAAAAAAGGCTATGATGGAGAATATCTTGAATTCGTGAACGATAAGACCTTTTCACCTACTTAATATGTACCTACTGCAGAAAGTTTATTAATATTTTATGATTACAGCTACTAGTACAACTCCCGCCGGAAGTAAGTACATTCAAAATACATTATAAATAGTCTCATTTTTGGTGTACATCATCTCGACTATTTTACTCAAAATTAAAAATAATAGCTCTTTGCCTCCAAAACAGACACTTCTATTATAATTACAAAATTTACCGCAGTCGATGTAACAACATTTTACAAATTCCGCAATCTTATCGACAAATTGGGGAATTATTGCGAAAGTCTGCATGTAATATTGAATGCTGAACGATGGTATTGCGTCACTTACTACAAATTGGCAACAATTTTCGAACGGAATTCCACATTTATATTATAATCAAATGTACAAAAGGAGACTATGATGGAGAATATCTTGAATTTGTGTACGCTAAATCCTTTTCACCTACTTAATAAGTACATATTGTAGAAAGTTTATTAATATTTTATGATTACAGCTACTAGTACAACTTCCGTCGAAAGTAAGTACATTCAAATTACATTATAAATAGTCTCATTTTTGGTGTACATCATCTTGATTACTTTATTCACAATTAAAAATAATAGCTCTTTGCCTGCAATACAGACACTTCTTTTATAATTACAAAATTTACCGCAGTCGATGTAACAACATTTTACAAATTCCGCAATTTTATCGACAAATTGGGGAATTATTGCGAAAGTCTGCATGTAATATTGAATGCTGAACGATGGTATTGCGACACTTACTACAAATTGGCAACAATTTTCGAACGGAATTCCACATTTATATTATAATCAAATGTACAAAAAAAAAGGCTATGATGGAGAATATCTTGAATTCGTGAACGATAAGACCTTTTCACCTACTTAATATGTACCTACTGTAGAAAGTTTATTAATATTTTATGATTACAGCTACTAGTACAACTCCCGCCGGAAGTAAGTACATTCAAAATACATTATAAATAGTCTCATTTTTGGTGTACATCATCTTGATTACTTTATTCACAATTAAAAATAATAGCTCTTTGCCTGCAATACAGACACTTCTTTTATAATTACAAAGTTTACCGCAGTCTTAGTAACAACTTTTTTTTACAAATTCCGCAATTTTATCTACAAATTGGTGAATTATTGCAAAAGTCTGCATGTAATATTAAATGCTGAACGATGGGATTGTGACACTTACTACAAATTGGCAACAATTTTCGAACGGAATTCCACATTTATATTATAATCAAATGTACAAAAGAAGACTATGATGGAGAATATCTTGAATTTGTGCTCAATAAAACCTTTTCACCTAGTTAATATGTACCTACTGTAGAAAGTTAATTAATATTTTTATGATTACAGCTACGAATACAACTTCCGGTGAAAGTAAGTACATTCAAAATACATTATATAAAATGTCTCATTTTTGGTGTACTTCGTCGCGATTATTTTATTCACAATTTAAAATAATAGCATTTTGCCTCCAAAATGGTCACAATTTTTTTTTTATTTCAAATTTAACCGCAGGTGATACAACAACCGCTAACACATACCGTAATTTCGTCGACAGACTGGTGATTATGGCGAAAATCTGCATCTAACAATACACCAACATAAGATGCAAGAATAACTATGGGTTCCTTAATTTGTTGTTGTTTCTTGACCCATAAGCTTCATTTAAACAGAATTCATAGGTAGCTTAAAATTAAAAACAAAAAAGGACGGTCAGAACCACACGTCGCAATTTACTGATCAGGTGTATCTAAAGTTCTACAACAATAGGATATATCACTTCCTACAAAATGGCATCAATAATCGAACGAAATACCCCATTTTATATTATAATCAAATGTACAAAAGGAGACTATGATGGAGAATATCTTGAATTTGTGTACGCTAAAACCTTTTCACCTACTTAATAAGTACATACTGTAGAAAGTTTATTAATATTTTATGATTACAGCTACTAGTACAACTTCCGTCGAAAGTAAGTACATTCAAATTACATTATAAATAGTCTCATTTTTGGTGTACATCATCTTGATTACTTTAAACACAATTAAAAATAATAGCTCTTTGCCTGCAATACAGACACTTCTTTTATAATTACAAAGTTTACCGCAGTCTTAGTAACAACTTTTTTTTACAAATTCCGCAATTTTATCTACAAATTGGTGAATTATTGCAAAAGTCTGCATGTAATATTAAATGCTGAACGATGGGATTGTGACACTTACTACAAATTGGCAACAATTTTCGAACGGAATTCCACATTTATATTATAATCAAATGTACAAAAGAAGACTATGGTGGAGAATATCTTGAATTTGTGCCCGATAAGACCTTTTCACCTACTTGAATATGTACCTACTGTAGAAAGTAAATTAATATTTTTATGATTACAGCTACGAATACAACTTCCGGTGAAAGTAAGTACTCGATAAAACCTTTTCATTTCATAATCAAATGTACAAAAAAAAGGCTATGATGGAGAGTATCTTGAATTCGTGAACGATAAGACCTTTTCATCTACTAAATATGTACCTACTGTAGAAAGTTTATTAATATTTTATGATTACAGCTACTAGTACAACTCCCGCCGGAAGTAAGTACATTCAAAATACATTATAAATAATCTCATTTTTGGTGTACATCATCTCGATTATTTTATTTAAAATTAAAAATAATAGCTCTCTGCCTCCAATACAGACACTTCTTTTATAATTACAAAATTTACCGCAGTGGATGTAACAACATTTTACAAATTCCGCAATTTTATCGACAAATTGGGGAATTATTGCGAAAGTCTGCATGTAATATTGAATGCTGAACGATGGTATTGTGACACTTACTACAAATTGGCAACAATTTTCGAACGGAATTCCACATTTATATTATAATCAAATGTACAAAAGAAGACTATGATGGAGAATATCTTGAATTTGTGCTCAATAAAACCTTGTCACCTAGTTAATATGTACCTACTGTAGAAAGTTAATTAATATTTTTATGATTACAGCTACGAATACAACTTCCGGTGAAAGTAAGTACATTCAAAATACATTATATAAAATGTCTCATTTTTGGTGTACTTCGTCGCGATTATTTTACTCACAATTTAAAATAACAGCATTTTGCCTCCAAAATGGTCACAATTTTTTTTTATTTCAAATTTAACCGCAGGTGATACAACAACCGCTAACACATACCGTAATTTCGTCGACAGACTGGTGATTATGGCGAAAATCTGCATCTAACAATACACCAACATAAGAAGCAAGAATAACTATGGGTTCCTTAATTTGTTGTTGTTTCTTGACCCATAAGCTTCATTTAAACAGAATTCATAGGTAGCTTAAAATTAAAATCAAAAGAGGACGGTCAGAACCACACGTCGCAATTTACTGATCAGGTGTATCTAAAGTTCTACAACAATAGGATATGTCACTTCCTACAAAATGGCATCTATAATCGAACGAAATACCCCGTTTTATATTATAATCAAATGTACAAAAAAAAGGCTATGATGGAGAATATCTTGAATTCGTGAACGATAAGACCTTTTCACCTACTTAATATGTACCTACTGTAGAAAGTTTATTAATATTTTATGATTACAGCTACTAGTACAACTCCCGCCGGAAGTAAGTACATTCAAAATACATTATAAATAGTCTCATTTTTGGTGTACATCATCTCGACTATTTTATTCAAAATTAAAAATAATAGCTCTTTGCCTCCAATACAGACACTTCTATTATAATTACAAAATTTACCGCAGTCGATGTAACAACATTTTACAAATTCCGCAATTTTATCGACAAATTGGGGAATTATTGCGAAAGTCTGCATGTAATATTGAATGCTGAACGATGGTATTGCGACACTTACTACAAATTGGCAACAATTTTCGAACGGAATTCCACATTTATATTATAATCAAATGTACAAATGGAGACTATGATGGAGAATATCTTGAATTTGTGTACGCTAAAACCTTTTCACCTACTTAATAAGTACATACTGTAGAAAGTTTATTAATATTTTATGATTACAGCTACTAGTACAACTTCCGTCGAAAGTAAGTACATTCAAAATACATTATAAATAGTCTCATTTTTGGTGTACATCATCTTGATTACTTTATTCACAATTAAAAATAATAGCTCTTTGCCTGCAATACAGACACTTCTTTTATAATTACAAAGTTTACCGCAGTCTTAGTAACAACTTGTTTTTACAAATTCCGCAATTTTATCTACAAATTGGTGAATTATTGCAAAAGTCTGCATGTAATATTAAATGCTGAACGATGGGATTGTGACACTTACTACAAATTGGCAACAATTTTCGAACGGAATTCCACATTTATATTATAATCAAATGTACAAAAGAAGACTATGGTGGAGAATATCTTGAATTTGTGCCCGATAAGACCTTTTCACCTACTTGAATATGTACCTACTGTAGAAAGTTAATTAATATTTTTATGATTACAGCTACGAATACAACTTCCGGTGAAAGTAAGTACATTCAAAATACATTATATAAAATGTCTCATTTTTGGTGTACTTCGTCGCGATTATTTTATTCACAATTTAAAATAACAGCATTTTGCCTCCAAAATGGTCACAATTTTTTTTTATTTCAAATTTAACTGCAGGTGATACAACAACCGCTAACACATACCGTAATTTCGTCGACAGACTGGTGATTATGGCGAAAATCTGCATCTAACAATACACCAACATAAGAAGCAAGAATAACTATGGGTTCCTTAATTTGTTGTTGTTTCTTGACCCATAAGCTTCATTTAAACAGAATTCATAGGTAGCTTAAAATTAAAATCAAAAGAGGACGGTCAGAACCACACGTCGCAATTTACTGATCAGGTGTATCTAAAGTTCTACAACAATAGGATATGTCACTTCCTACAAAATGGCATCAATAATCGAACGAAATACCCCATTTTATATTATAATCAAATGTACAAAAAAAAAGGCTATGATGGAGAATATCTTGAATTCGTGAACGATAAGACCTTTTCACCTACTTAATATGTACCTACTGCAGAAAGTTTATTAATATTTTATGATTACAGCTACTAGTACAACTCCCGCCGGAAGTAAGTACATTCAAAATACATTATAAATAGTCTCATTTTTGGTGTACATCATCTCGACTATTTTATTCAAAATTAAAAATAATAGCTCTTTGCCTCCAAAACAGACACTTCTATTATAATTACAAAATTTACCGCAGTCGATGTAACAACATTTTACAAATTCCGCAATTTTATCGACAAATTGGGGAATTATTGCGAAAGTCTGCATGTAATATTGAATGCTGAACGATGGTATTGCGTCACTTACTACAAATTGGCAACAATTTTCGAACGGAATTCCACATTTATATTATAATCAAATGTACAAAAGGAGACTATGATGGAGAATATCTTGAATTTGTGTACGCTAAAACCTTTTCACCTACTTAATAAGTACATATTGTAGAAAGTTTATTAATATTTTATGATTACAGCTACTAGTACAACTTCCGTCGAAAGTAAGTACATTCAAAATACATTATAAATAGTCTCATTTTTGGTGTACATCATCTTGATTACTTTATTCACAATTAAAAATAATAGCTCTTTGCCTGCAATACAGACACTTCTTTTATAATTACAAAGTTTACCGCAGTCTTAGTAACAACATTTTACAAATTCCGCAATTTTATCTACAAATTGGTGAATTATTGCAAAAGTCTGCATGTAATATTAAATGCTGAACGATGGGATTGTGACACTTACTACAAATTGGCAACAATTTTCGAACGGAATTCCACATTTATATTATAATCAAATGTACAAAAGAAGACTATGGTGGAGAATATCTTGAATTTGTGCCCGATAAGACCTTTTCACCTACTTGAATATGTACCTACTGTAGAAAGTAAATTAATATTTTTATGATTACAGCTACGAATACAACTTCCGGTGAAAGTAAGTACTCGATAAGACCTTTTCATCTCATAATCAAATGTACAAAAAAAAAGGCTATGATGGAGAGTATCTTGAATTCGTGAACGATAAGACCTTTTCACCTACTTAATATGTACCTACTGTAGAAAGTTTATTAATATTTTATGATTACAGCTACTAGTACAACTCCCGCCGGAAGTAAGTACATTCAAAATACATTATAAATAGTCTCATTTTTGGTGTACATCATCTCGATTATTTTATTTAAAATTAAAAATAATAGCTCTTTGCCTCCAATACAGACACTTCTTTTATAATTACAAAATTTACCGCAGTCGATGTAACAACATTTTACAAATTCCGCAATTTTATCGACAAATTGGGGAATTATTGCGAAAGTCTGCATGTAATATTGAATGCTGAACGATGGTATTGTGACACTTACTACAAATTGGCAACAATTTTCGAACGGAATTCCACATTTATATTATAATCAAATGTACAAAAGAAGACTATGATGGAGAATATCTTGAATTTGTGCTCAATAAAACCTTTTCACCTAGTTAATATGTACCTACTGTAGAAAGTTAATTAATATTTTTATGATTACAGCTACGAATACAACTTCCGGTGAAAGTAAGTACATTCATAATACATTATATAAAATGTCTCATTTTTGGTGTACTTCGTCGCGATTATTTTATTCACAATTTAAAATAATAGCATTTTGTCTCCAAAATGGTCACAATTTTTTTTTATTTCAAATTTAACCGCAGGTGATACAACAACCGCTAACACATACCGTAATTTCCTCGACAGACTGGTGATTATGGCGAAAATCTGCATGTAATATTGAATGCTGAACGATGGTATTGTGACACTTACTACAAATTGGCAACAATTTTCGAACGGAATTCCACATTTATATTATAATCAAATGTACAAAAGAAGACTATGATGGAGAATATCTTGAATTTGTGCTCAATAAAACCTTTTCACCTAGTTAATATGTACCTACTGTAGAAAGTTAATTAATATTTTTATGATTACAGCTACGAATACAACTTCCGGTGAAAGTAAGTACATTCAAAATACATTATATAAAATGTCTCATTTTTGGTGTACTTCGTCGCGATTATTTTATTCACAATTTAAAATAACAGCATTTTGCCTCCAAAATGGTCACAATTTTTTTTTATTTCAAATTTAACTGCAGGTGATACAACAACCGCTAACACATACCGTAATTTCGTCGACAGACTGGTGATTATGGCGAAAATCTGCATCTAACAATACACCAACATAAGAAGCAAGAATAACTATGGGTTCCTTAATTTGTTGTTGTTTCTTGACCCATAAGCTTCATTTAAACAGAATTCATAGGTAGCTTAAAATTAAAATCAAAAGAGGACGGTCAGAACCACACGTCGCAATTTACTGATCAGGTGTATCTAAAGTTCTACAACAATAGGATATGTCACTTCCTACAAAATGGCATCAATAATCGAACGAAATACCCCATTTTATATTATAATCAAATGTACAAAAAAAAAGGCTATGATGGAGAATATCTTGAATTCGTGAACGATAAGACCTTTTCACCTACTTAATATGTACCTACTGCAGAAAGTTTATTAATATTTTATGATTACAGCTACTAGTACAACTCCCGCCGGAAGTAAGTACATTCAAAATACATTATAAATAGTCTCATTTTTGGTGTACATCATCTCGACTATTTTATTCAAAATTAAAAATAATAGCTCTTTGCCTCCAAAACAGACACTTCTATTATAATTACAAAATTTACCGCAGTCGATGTAACAACATTTTACAAATTCCGCAATTTTATCGACAAATTGGGGAATTATTGCGAAAGTCTGCATGTAATATTGAATGCTGAACGATGGTATTGCGTCACTTACTACAAATTGGCAACAATTTTCGAACGGAATTCCACATTTATATTATAATCAAATGTACAAAAGGAGACTATGATGGAGAATATCTTGAATTTGTGTACGCTAAAACCTTTTCACCTACTTAATAAGTACATATTGTAGAAAGTTTATTAATATTTTATGATTACAGCTACTAGTACAACTTCCGTCGAAAGTAAGTACATTCAAAATACATTATAAATAGTCTCATTTTTGGTGTACATCATCTTGATTACTTTATTCACAATTAAAAATAATAGCTCTTTGCCTGCAATACAGACACTTCTTTTATAATTACAAAGTTTACCGCAGTCTTAGTAACAACATTTTACAAATTCCGCAATTTTATCTACAAATTGGTGAATTATTGCAAAAGTCTGCATGTAATATTAAATGCTGAACGATGGGATTGTGACACTTACTACAAATTGGCAACAATTTTCGAACGGAATTCCACATTTATATTATAATCAAATGTACAAAAGAAGACTATGGTGGAGAATATCTTGAATTTGTGCCCGATAAGACCTTTTCACCTACTTGAATATGTACCTACTGTAGAAAGTAAATTAATATTTTTATGATTACAGCTACGAATACAACTTCCGGTGAAAGTAAGTACTCGATAAGACCTTTTCATCTCATAATCAAATGTACAAAAAAAAGGCTATGATGGAGAGTATCTTGAATTCGTGAACGATAAGACCTTTTCACCTACTTAATATGTACCTACTGTAGAAAGTTTATTAATATTTTATGATTACAGCTACTAGTACAACTCCCGCCGGAAGTAAGTACATTCAAAATACATTATAAATAGTCTCATTTTTGGTGTACATCATCTCGATTATTTTATTTAAAATTAAAAATAATAGCTCTTTGCCTCCAATACAGACACTTCTTTTATAATTACAAAATTTACCGCAGTCGATGTAACAACATTTTACAAATTCCGCAATTTTATCGACAAATTGGGGAATTATTGCGAAAGTCTGCATGTAATATTGAATGCTGAACGATGGTATTGTGACACTTACTACAAATTGGCAACAATTTTCGAACGGAATTCCACATTTATATTATAATCAAATGTACAAAAGAAGACTATGATGGAGAATATCTTGAATTTGTGCTCAATAAAACCTTTTCACCTAGTTAATATGTACCTACTGTAGAAAGTTAATTAATATTTTTATGATTACAGCTACGAATACAACTTCCGGTGAAAGTAAGTACATTCAAAATACATTATATAAAATGTCTCATTTTTGGTGTACTTCGTCGCGATTATTTTATTCACAATTTAAAATAACAGCATTTTGCCTCCAAAATGGTCACAATTTTTTTTTATTTCAAATTTAACCGCAGGTGATACAACAACCGCTAACACATACCGTAATTTCGTCGACAGACTGGTGATTATGGCGAAAATCTGCATCTAACAATACACCAACATAAGAAGCAAGAATAACTATGGGTTCCTTAATTTGTTGTTGTTTCTTGACCCATAAGCTTCATTTAAACAGAATTCATAGGTAGCTTAAAATTAAAATCAAAAGAGGACGGTCAGAACCACACGTCGCAATTTACTGATCAGGTGTATCTCAAGTTCTACAACAATAGGATATGTCACTTCCTACAAAATGGCATCAATAATCGAACGAAATACCCCATTTTATATTATAATCAAATGTACAAAAAAAAAGGCTATGATGGAGAATATCTTGAATTCGTGAACGATAAGACCTTTTCACCTACTTAATATGTACCTACTGCAGAAAGTTTATTAATATTTTATGATTACAGCTACTAGTACAACTCCCGCCGGAAGTAAGTACATTCAAAATACATTATAAATAGTCTCATTTTTGGTGTACATCATCTCGACTATTTTATTCAAAATTAAAAATAATAGCTCTTTGCCTCCAAAACAGACACTTCTATTATAATTACAAAATTTACCGCAGTCGATGTAACAACATTTTACAAATTCCGCAATTTTATCGACAAATTGGGGAATTATTGCGAAAGTCTGCATGTAATATTGAATGCTGAACGATGGTATTGCGTCACTTACTACAAATTGGCAACAATTTTCGAACGGAATTCCACATTTATATTATAATCAAATGTACAAAAGGAGACTATGATGGAGAATATCTTGAATTCGTGAACGATAAGACCTTTTCACCTACTTAATATGTACCTACTGTAGAAAGTTTATTAATATTTTATGATTACAGCTACTAGTACAACTCCCGCCGGAAGTAAGTACATTCAAAATACATTATAAATAGTCTCATTTTTGGTGTACATCATCTCGACTATTTTATTCAAAATTAAAAATAATAGCTCTTTGCCTCCAATACAGACACTTCTATTATAATTACAAAATTTACCGCAGTCGATGTAACAACATTTTACAAATTCCGCAATTTTATCGACAAATTGGGGAATTATTGCGAAAGTCTGCATGTAATATTGAATGCTGAACGATGGTATTGCGTCACTTACTACAAATTGGCAACAATTTTCGAACGGAATTCCACATTTATATTATAATCAAATGTACAAAAGGAGACTATGATGGAGAATATCTTGAATTCGTGAACGATAAGACCTTTTCACCTACTTAATATGTACCTACTGTAGAAAGTTTATTAATATTTTATGATTACAGCTACTAGTACAACTCCCGCCGGAAGTAAGTACATTCAAAATACATTATAAATAGTCTCATTTTTGGTGTACACCATCTTGATTACTTTATTCACAATTAAAAATAATAGCTCTTTGCCTGCAATACAGACACTTCTTTTATAATTACAAAGTTTACCGCAGTCTTAGTAACAACTTTTTTTTCCAAATTCCGCAATTTTATATACAAATTGGTGAATTATTGCAAAAGTCTGCATGTAATATTAAATGCTGAACGATGGGATTGTGACACTTACTACAAATTGGCAACAATTTTCGAACGGAATTCCACATTTATATTATAATCAAATGTACAAAAGAAGACTATGGTGGAGAATATCTTGAATTTGTGCCCGATAAGACCTTTTCACCTACTTGAATATGTACCTACTGTAGAAAGTAAATTAATATTTTTATGATTACAGCTACGAATACAACTTCCGGTGAAAGTAAGTACTCGATAAGACCTTTTCATCTCATAATCAAATGTACAAAAAAAAGGCTATGATGGAGAGTATCTTGAATTCGTGAACGATAAGACCTTTTCACCTACTTAATATGTACCTACTGTAGAAAGTTTATTAATATTTTATGATTACAGCTATTAGTACAACTCCCGCCGGAAGTAAGTACATTCAAAATACATTATAAATAGTCTCATTTTTGGTGTACATCATCTCGATTATTTTATTTAAAATTAAAAATAATAGCTCTTTGCCTCCAATACAGACACTTCTTTTATAATTACAAAATTTATCGCAGTCGATATAACAACATTTTACAAATTCCGCAATTTTATCGACAAATTGGGGAATTATTGCGAAAGTCTGCATGTAATATTGAATGCTGAACGATGGTATTGTGACACTTACTACAAATTGGCAACAATTTTCGAACGGAATTCCACATTTATATTATAATCAAATGTACAAAAGAAGACTATGATGGAGAATATCTTAAATTTGTGCTCAATAAAACCTTTTCACCTACTTAATATGTACCTACTGTAGAAAGTTTATTAATATTTTATGATTACAGCTACTAGTACAACTCCCGCCGGAAGTAAGTACATTCAAAATACATTATAAATAGTCTCATTTTTGGTGTACATCATCTCGATTATTTTATTTAAAATTAAAAATAATAGCTCTTTGCCTCCAATACAGACACTTCTTTTATAATTACAAAATTTACCGCAGTCGATGTAACAACATTTTACAAATTCGGCAATTTTATCGACAAATTGGGGAATTATTGCGAAAGTCTGCATGTAATATTGAATGCTGAACGATGGTATTGTGACACTTACTACAAATTGGCAACAATTTTCGAACGGAATTCCACATTTATATTATAATCAAATGTACAAAAGAAGACTATGATGGAGAATATCTAAAATTTGTGCTCAATAAAACCTTTTCACCTACTTAATATGTACCTAGGTACTGTAGAAAGTTTATTAATATTTTATGATTACAGCTACTAGTACAACTCCCGCCGGAAGTAAGTACATTCAAAATACATTATAAATAGTCTCATTTTTGGTGTACATCATCTCGATTATTTTATTTAAAATTAAAAATAATAGCTCTTTGCCTCCAATACAGACACTTCTTTTATAATTACAAAATTTACCGCAGTCGATGTAACAACATTTTACAAATTCCGCAATTTTATCGACAAATTGGGGAATTATTGCGAAAGTCTGCATGTAATATTGAATGCTGAACGATGGTATTGTGACACTAACTACAAATTGGCAACAATTTTCGAACGGAATTCCACATTTATATTATAATCAAATGTACAAAAGAAGACTATGATGGAGAATATCTTGAATTTGTGCTCAATAAAACCTTTTCACCTAGTTAATATGTACCTACTGTAGAAAGTTAATTAATATTTTTATGATTACAGCTACGAATACAACTTCCGGTGAAAGTAAGTACATTCATAATACATTATATAAAATGTCTCATTTTTGGTGTACTTCGTCGCGATTATTTTATTCACAATTTAAAATAATAGCATTTTGCCTCCAAAATGGTCACAATTTTTTTTTATTTCAAATTTAACCGCAGGTGATACAACAACCGCTAACACATACCGTAATTTCGTCGACAGACTGGTGATTATGGCGAAAATCTGCATCTAACAATACACCAACATAAGAAGCAAGAATAACTATGGGTTCCTTAATTTGTTGTTGTTTCTTGACCCATAAGCTTCATTTAAACAGAATTCATAGGTAGCTTAAAATTAAAATCAAAAGAGGACGGTCAGAACCACACGTCGCAATTTACTGATCAGGTGTATCTAAAGTTCTACAACAATAGGATATGTCACTTCCTACAAAATGGCATCTATAATCGAACGAAATACCCCATTTTATATTATAATCAAATGTACAAAAAAAAAGGCTATGATGGAGAATATCTTGAATTCGTGAACGATAAGACCTTTTCACCTACTTAACATGTACCTACTGTAGAAAGTTTATTAATATTTTATGATTACAGCTACTAGTACAACTCCCGCCGGAAGTAAGTACATTCAAAATACATTATAAATAGTCTCATTTTTGGTGTACATCATCTCGATTATTTTATTTAAAATTAAAAATAATAGCTCTTTGCCTCCAATACAGACACTTCTTTTATAATTACAAAATTTACCGCAGTCGATGTAACAACATTTTACAAATTCCGCAATTTTATCGACAAATTGGGGAATTATTGCGAAAGTCTGCATGTAATATTGAATGCTGAACGATGGTATTGTGACACTTACTACAAATTGGCAACAATTTTCGAACGGAATTCCACATTTATATTATAATCAAATGTACAAAAGAAGACTATGATGGAGAATATCTTGAATTTGTGCTCAATAAAACCTTTTCACCTAGTTAATATGTACCTACTGTAGAAAGTTAATTAATATTTTTATGATTACAGCTACGAATACAACTTCCGGTGAAAGTAAGTACATTCATAATACATTATATAAAATGTCTCATTTTTGGTGTACTTCGTCGCGATTATTTTATTCACAATTTAAAATAACAGCATTTTGCCTCCAAAATGGTCACAATTTTTTTTTATTTCAAATTTAACTGCAGGTGATACAACAACCGCTAACACATACCGTAATTTCGTCGACAGACTGGTGATTATGGCGAAAATCTGCATCTAACAATACACCAACATAAGAAGCAAGAATAACTATGGGTTCCTTAATTTGTTGTTGTTTCTTGACCCATAAGCTTCATTTAAACAGAATTCATAGGTAGCTTAAAATTAAAATCAAAAGAGGACGGTCAGAACCACACGTCGCAATTTACTGATCAGGTGTATCTAAAGTTCTACAACAATAGGATATGTCACTTCCTACAAAATGGCATCAATAATCGAACGAAATACCCCATTTTATATTATAATCAAATGTACAAAAAAAAAAGGCTATGATGGAGAATATCTTGAATTCGTGAACGATAAGACCTTTTCACCTACTTAATATGTACATACTGCAGAAAGTTTATTAATATTTTATGATTACAGCTACTAGTACAACTCCCGCCGGAAGTAAGTACATTCAAAATACATTATAAATAGTCTCATTTTTGGTGTACATCATCTCGACTATTTTATTCAAAATTAAAAATAATAGCTCTTTGCCTCCAAAACAGACACTTCTATTATAATTACAAAATTTACCGCAGTCGATGTAACAACATTTTACAAATTCCGCAATTTTATCGACAAATTGGGGAATTATTGCGAAAGTCTGCATGTAATATTGAATGCTGAACGATGGTATTGCGTCACTTACTACAAATTGGCAACAATTTTCGAACGGAATTCCACATTTATATTATAATCAAATGTACAAAAGGAGACTATGATGGAGAATATCTTGAATTTGTGTACGCTAAAACCTTTTCACCTACTTAATAAGTACATATTGTAGAAAGTTTATTAATATTTTATGATTACAGCTACTAGTACAACTTCCGTCGAAAGTAAGTACATTCAAAATACATTATAAATAGTCTCATTTTTGGTGTACATCATCTTGATTACTTTATTCACAATTAAAAATAATAGCTCTTTGCCTGCAATACAGACACTTCTTTTATAATTACAAAGTTTACCGCAGTCTTAGTAACAACATTTTACAAATTCCGCAATTTTATCTACAAATTGGTGAATTATTGCAAAAGTCTGCATGTAATATTAAATGCTGAACGATGGGATTGTGACACTTACTACAAATTGGCAACAATTTTCGAACGGAATTCCACATTTATATTATAATCAAATGTACAAAAGAAGACTATGGTGGAGAATATCTTGAATTTGTGCCCGATAAGACCTTTTCACCTACTTGAATATGTACCTACTGTAGAAAGTAAATTAATATTTTTATGATTACAGCTACGAATACAACTTCCGGTGAAAGTAAGTACTCGATAAGACCTTTTCATCTCATAATCAAATGTACAAAAAAAAGGCTATGATGGAGAGTATCTTGAATTCGTGAACGATAAGACCTTTTCACCTACTTAATATGTACCTACTGTAGAAAGTTTATTAATATTTTATGATTACAGCTACTAGTACAACTCCCGCCGGAAGTAAGTACATTCAAAATACATTATAAATAGTCTCATTTTTGGTGTACATCATCTCGATTATTTTATTTAAAATTAAAAATAATAGCTCTTTGCCTCCAATACAGACACTTCTTTTATAATTACAAAATTTACCGCAGTCGATGTAACAACATTTTACAAATTCCGCAATTTTATCGACAAATTGGGGAATTATTGCGAAAGTCTGCATGTAATATTGAATGCTGAACGATGGTATTGTGACACTTACTACAAATTGGCAACAATTTTCGAACGGAATTCCACATTTATATTATAATCAAATGTACAAAAGAAGACTATGATGGAGAATATCTTGAATTTGTGCTCAATAAAACCTTTTCACCTAGTTAATATGTACCTACTGTAGAAAGTTAATTAATATTTTTATGATTACAGCTACGAATACAACTTCCGGTGAAAGTAAGTACATTCAAAATACATTATATAAAATGTCTCATTTTTGGTGTACTTCGTCGCGATTATTTTATTCACAATTTAAAATAACAGCATTTTGCCTCCAAAATGGTCACAATTTTTTTTTATTTCAAATTTAACCGCAGGTGATACAACAACCGCTAACACATACCGTAATTTCGTCGACAGACTGGTGATTATGGCGAAAATCTGCATCTAACAATACACCAACATAAGAAGCAAGAATAACTATGGGTTCCTTAATTTGTTGTTGTTTCTTGACCCATAAGCTTCATTTAAACAGAATTCATAGGTAGCTTAAAATTAAAATCAAAAGAGGACGGTCAGAACCACACGTCGCAATTTACTGATCAGGTGTATCTCAAGTTCTACAACAATAGGATATGTCACTTCCTACAAAATGGCATCAATAATCGAACGAAATACCCCATTTTATATTATAATCAAATGTACAAAAAAAAAGGCTATGATGGAGAATATCTTGAATTCGTGAACGATAAGACCTTTTCACCTACTTAATATGTACCTACTGCAGAAAGTTTATTAATATTTTATGATTACAGCTACTAGTACAACTCCCGCCGGAAGTAAGTACATTCAAAATACATTATAAATAGTCTCATTTTTGGTGTACATCATCTCGACTATTTTATTCAAAATTAAAAATAATAGCTCTTTGCCTCCAAAACAGACACTTCTTTTATAATTACAAAATTTACCGCAGTCGATGTAACAACATTTTACAAATTCCGCAATTTTATCGACAAATTGGGGAATTATTGCGAAAGTCTGCATGTAATATTGAATGCTGAACGATGGTATTGCGTCACTTACTACAAATTGGCAACAATTTTCGAACGGAATTCCACATTTATATTATAATCAAATGTACAAAAGGAGACTATGATGGAGAATATCTTGAATTCGTGAACGATAAGACCTTTTCACCTACTTAATATGTACCTACTGTAGAAAGTTTATTAATATTTTATGATTACAGCTACTAGTACAACTCCCGCCGGAAGTAAGTACATTCAAAATACATTATAAATAGTCTCATTTTTGGTGTACATCATCTCGACTATTTTATTCAAAATTAAAAATAATAGCTCTTTGCCTCCAATACAGACACTTCTATTATAATTACAAAATTTACCGCAGTCGATGTAACAACATTTTACAAATTCCGCAATTTTATCGACAAATTGGGGAATTATTGCGAAAGTCTGCATGTAATATTGAATGCTGAACGATGGTATTGCGTCACTTACTACAAATTGGCAACAATTTTCGAACGGAATTCCACATTTATATTATAATCAAATGTACAAAAGGAGACTATGATGGAGAATATCTTGAATTCGTGAACGATAAGACCTTTTCACCTACTTAATATGTACCTACTGTAGAAAGTTTATTAATATTTTATGATTACAGCTACTAGTACAACTCCCGCCGGAAGTAAGTACATTCAAAATACATTATAAATAGTCTCATTTTTGGTGTACACCATCTTGATTACTTTATTCACAATTAAAAATAATAGCTCTTTGCCTGCAATACAGACACTTCTTTTATAATTACAAAGTTTACCGCAGTCTTAGTAACAACTTTTTTTTCCAAATTCCGCAATTTTATATACAAATTGGTGAATTATTGCAAAAGTCTGCATGTAATATTAAATGCTGAACGATGGGATTGTGACACTTACTACAAATTGGCAACAATTTTCGAACGGAATTCCACATTTATATTATAATCAAATGTACAAAAGAAGACTATGGTGGAGAATATCTTGAATTTGTGCCCGATAAGACCTTTTCACCTACTTGAATATGTACCTACTGTAGAAAGTAAATTAATATTTTTATGATTACAGCTACGAATACAACTTCCGGTGAAAGTAAGTACTCGATAAGACCTTTTCATCTCATAATCAAATGTACAAAAAAAAGGCTATGATGGAGAGTATCTTGAATTCGTGAACGATAAGACCTTTTCACCTACTTAATATGTACCTACTGTAGAAAGTTTATTAATATTTTATGATTACAGCTATTAGTACAACTCCCGCCGGAAGTAAGTACATTCAAAATACATTATAAATAGTCTCATTTTTGGTGTACATCATCTCGATTATTTTATTTAAAATTAAAAATAATAGCTCTTTGCCTCCAATACAGACACTTCTTTTATAATTACAAAATTTATCGCAGTCGATATAACAACATTTTACAAATTCCGCAATTTTATCGACAAATTGGGGAATTATTGCGAAAGTCTGCATGTAATATTGAATGCTGAACGATGGTATTGTGACACTTACTACAAATTGGCAACAATTTTCGAACGGAATTCCACATTTATATTATAATCAAATGTACAAAAGAAGACTATGATGGAGAATATCTTAAATTTGTGCTCAATAAAACCTTTTCACCTACTTAATATGTACCTACTGTAGAAAGTTTATTAATATTTTATGATTACAGCTACTAGTACAACTCCCGCCGGAAGTAAGTACATTCAAAATACATTATAAATAGTCTCATTTTTGGTGTACATCATCTCGATTATTTTATTTAAAATTAAAAATAATAGCTCTTTGCCTCCAATACAGACACTTCTTTTATAATTACAAAATTTACCGCAGTCGATGTAACAACATTTTACAAATTCGGCAATTTTATCGACAAATTGGGGAATTATTGCGAAAGTCTGCATGTAATATTGAATGCTGAACGATGGTATTGTGACACTTACTACAAATTGGCAACAATTTTCGAACGGAATTCCACATTTATATTATAATCAAATGTACAAAAGAAGACTATGATGGAGAATATCTAAAATTTGTGCTCAATAAAACCTTTTCACCTACTTAATATGTACCTACTGTAGAAAGTTTATTAATATTTTATGATTACAGCTACTAGTACAACTCCCGCCGGAAGTAAGTACATTCAAAATACATTATAAATAGTCTCATTTTTGGTGTACATCATCTCGATTATTTTATTTAAAATTAAAAATAATAGCTCTTTGCCTCCAATACAGACACTTCTTTTATAATTACAAAATTTACCGCAGTCGATGTAACAACATTTTACAAATTCCGCAATTTTATCGACAAATTGGGGAATTATTGCGAAAGTCTGCATGTAATATTGAATGCTGAACGATGGTATTGTGACACTAACTACAAATTGGCAACAATTTTCGAACGGAATTCCACATTTATATTATAATCAAATGTACAAAAGAAGACTATGATGGAGAATATCTTGAATTTGTGCTCAATAAAACCTTTTCACCTAGTTAATATGTACCTACTGTAGAAAGTTAATTAATATTTTTATGATTACAGCTACGAATACAACTTCCGGTGAAAGTAAGTACATTCATAATACATTATATAAAATGTCTCATTTTTGGTGTACTTCGTCGCGATTATTTTATTCACAATTTAAAATAATAGCATTTTGCCTCCAAAATGGTCACAATTTTTTTTTATTTCAAATTTAACCGCAGGTGATACAACAACCGCTAACACATACCGTAATTTCGTCGACAGACTGGTGATTATGGCGAAAATCTGCATCTAACAATACACCAACATAAGAAGCAAGAATAACTATGGGTTCCTTAATTTGTTGTTGTTTCTTGACCCATAAGCTTCATTTAAACAGAATTCATAGGTAGCTTAAAATTAAAATCAAAAGAGGACGGTCAGAACCACACGTCGCAATTTACTGATCAGGTGTATCTAAAGTTCTACAACAATAGGATATGTCACTTCCTACAAAATGGCATCTATAATCGAACGAAATACCCCATTTTATATTATAATCAAATGTACAAAAAAAAAGGCTATGATGGAGAATATCTTGAATTCGTGAACGATAAGACCTTTTCACCTACTTAATATGTACCTACTGTAGAAAGTTTATTAATATTTTATGATTACAGCTACTAGTACAACTCCCGCCGGAAGTAAGTACATTCAAAATACATTATAAATAGTCTCATTTTTGGTGTACATCATCTCGACTATTTTATTCAAAATTAAAAATAATAGCTCTTTGCCTCCAATACAGACACTACTATTATAATTACAAAATTTACCGCAGTCGATGTAACAATATTTTACAAATTCCGCAATTTTATCGACAAATTGGGGAATTATTGCGAAAGTCTGCATGTAATATTGAATGCTGAACGATGGTATTGCGACACTTACTACAAATTGGCAACAATTTTCGAACGGAATTCCACATTTATATTATAATCAAATGTACAAAAGGAGACTATGATGGAGAATATCTTGAATTTGTGTACGCTAAAACCTTTTCACATTTTGGTGTACATCATCTTGATTACTTTATTCACAATTAAAAATAATAGCTCTTTGCCTGCAATACAGACACTTCTTTTATAATTACAAAGTTTACCGCAGTCTTAGTAACAACTTGTTTTTACAAATTCCGCAATTTTATCTACAAATTGGTGAATTATTGCAAAAGTCTGCATGTAATATTAAATTCTGAACGATGGGATTGTGACACTTACTACAAATTGGCAACAATTTTCGAACGGAATTCCACATTTATATTATAATCAAATGTACAAAAGAAGACTATGGTGGAGAATATCTTGAATTTGTGCCTGATAAGACCTTTTCACCTACTTGAATATGTACCTACTGTAGAAAGTAAATTAATATTTTTATGATTACAGCTACGAATACAACTTCCGGTGAAAGTAAGTACTCGATAAGACCTTTTCATCTCATAATCAAATGTACAAAAAAAAGGCTATGATGGAGAATATCTTGAATTCGTGAACGATAAGACCTTTTCACCTACTTAATATGTACCTACTGCAGAAAGTTTATTAATATTTTATGATTACAGCTACTAGTACAACTCCCGCCGGAAGTAAGTACATTCAAAATACATTATAAATAGTCTCATTTTTGGTGTACATCATCTCGACTATTTTATTCAAAATTAAAAATAATAGCTCTTTGCCTCCAATACAGACACTACTATTATAATTACAAAATTTACCGCAGTCGATGTAACAATATTTTACAAATTCCGCAATTTTATCGACAAATTGGGGAATTATTGCGAAAGTCTGCATGTAATATTGAATGCTGAACGATGGTATTGCGACACTTACTACAAATTGGCAACAATTTTCGAACGGAATTCCACATTTATATTATAATCAAATGTACAAAAGGAGACTATGATGGAGAATATCTTGAATTTGTGTACGCTAAAACCTTTTCACATACTTAATAAGTACATACTGTAGAAAGTTTATTAATATTTTATGATTACAGCTACTAGTACAACTTCCGTCGAAAGTAAGTACATTCAAAATACATTATAAATAGTCTCATTTTTGGTGTACATCATCTTGATTACTTTATTCACAATTAAAAATAATAGCTCTTTGCCTGCAATACAGACACTTCTTTTATAATTACAAAGTTTACCGCAGTCTTAGTAACAACTTTTTTTTACAAATTCCGCAATTTTATCTACAAATTGGTGAATTATTGCAAAAGTCTGCATGTAATATTAAATGCTGAACGATGGGATTGTGACACTTATTACAAATTGGCAACAATTTTCGAACGGAATTCCACATTTATATTATAATCAAATGTACAAAAGGAGACTATGATGGAGAATATCTTGAATTTGTGTACGCTAAAACCTTTTCACCTACTTAATAAGTACATACTGTAGAAAGTTTATTAATATTTTATGATTACAGCTACTAGTACAACTTCCGTCGAGAGTAAGTACATTCAAAATACATTATAAATAGTCTCATTTTTGGTGTACATCATCTTGATTACTTTATTCACAATTAAAAATAATAGCTCTTTGCCTCCAATACAGACACTTCTTTTATAATTACAAAATTTACCGCAGTCGATGTAACAACATTTTACAAATTCCGCAATTTTATCGACAAATTGGGGAATTATTGCGAAAGTCTGTATGTAATATTGAATGCTGAACGATGGTATTGTGACACTTACTACAAATTGGCAACAATTTTCAGACAGAATTCGACATTTACATTATAATCAAATGTACAAAAGAAGACTATGATGGAGAATATCTTGAATTTGTGCTCAATAAAACCTTTTCACCTAGTTAATATGTACCTACTGTAGAAAGTTAATTAATATTTTTATGATTACAGCTACGAATACAACTTCCGGTGAAAGTAAGTACATTCATAATACATTATATAAAATGTCTCATTTTTGGTGTACTTCGTCGCGATTATTTTATTCACAATTTAAAATAATAGCATTTTGCCTCCAAAATGGGCACAATTTTTTTTTATTTCAAATTTAACCGCAGGTGATACAACAACCGCTAACACATACCATAATTTCGTCGACTGACTGGTGATTATGGCGAAAATCTGCATCTAACAATACACCAACATAAGAAGCAAGAATAACTATGGGTTCCTTAATTTGTTGTTGTTTCTTGACCCATAAGCTTCATTTAAACAGAATTCATAGGTAGCTTAAAATTAAAATCAAAAGAGGACGGTCAGAACCACACGTCGCAATTTACTGATCAGGTGTATCTAAAGTTCTACAACAATAGGATATGTCACTTCCTACAAAATGGCATCAATAATCGAACGAAATACCCCATTTTATATTATAATCAAATGTACAAAAAAAAAAAGGCTATGATGGAGAATATCTTGAATTCGTGAACGATAAGACCTTTTCACCTACTTAATATGTACCTACTGTAGAAAGTTTATTAATATTTTATGATTACAGCTACTAGTACAACTCCCGCCGGAAGTAAGTACATTCAAAATACATTATAAATAGTCTCATTTTTGGTGTACATCATCTCGACTATTTTATTCAAAATTAAAAATAATAGCTCTTTGCCTCCAATACAGACACTACTATTATAATTACAAAATTTACCGCAGTCGATGTAACAATATTTTACAAATTCCGCAATTTTATCGACAAATTGGGGAATTATTGCGAAAGTCTGCATGTAATATTGAATGCTGAACGATGGTATTGCGATACTTACTACAAATTGGCAACAATTTTCGAACGGAATTCCACATTTATATTATAATCAAATGTACAAAAGGAGACTATGATGGAGAATATCTTGAATTTGTGTACGCTAAAACCTTTTCACCTACTTAATAAGTACATACTGTAGAAAGTTTATTAATATATTATGATTACAGCTACTAGTACAACTTCCGTCGAAAGTAAGTACATTCAAAATACATTATAAATAGTCTCATTTTTGGTGTACATCATCTTGATTACTTTATTCACAATTAAAAATAATAGCTCTTTGCCTGCAATACAGACACTTCTTTTATAATTACAAAGTTTACCGCAGTCTTAGTAACAACTTGTTTTTACAAATTCCGCAATTTTATCTACAAATTGGTGAATTATTGCAAAAGTCTGCATGTAATATTAAATGCTGAACGATGGGATTGTGACACTTACTACAAATTGGCAACAATTTTCGAACGGAATTCCACATTTATATTATAATCAAATGTACAAAAGAAGACTATGGTGGAGAATATCTTGAATTTGTGCCTGATAAGACCTTTTCACCTACTTGAATATGTACCTACTGTAGAAAGTAAATTAATATTTTTATGATTACAGCTACGAATACAACTTCCGGTGAAAGTAAGTACTCGATAAGACCTTTTCATCTCATAATCAAATGTACAAAAAAAAGGCTATGATGGAGAATATCTTGAATTCGTGAACGATAAGACCTTTTCACCTACTTAATATGTACCTACTGTAGAAAGTTTATTAATATTTTATGATTACAGCTACTAGTACAACTCCCGCCGGAAGTAAGTACATTCAAAATACATTATAAATAGTCTCATTTTTGGTGTACATCATCTCGATTATTTTATTTAAAATTAAAAATAATAGCTCTTTGCCTCCAATACAGACACTTCTTTTATAATTACAAAATTTACCGCAGTCGATGTAACAACATTTTACAAATTCCGCAATTTTATCGACAAATTGGGGAATTATTGCGAAAGTCTGCATGTAATATTGAATGCTGAACGATGGTATTGTGACACTTACTGCAAATTGGCAACAATTTTCGAACGGAATTCCACATTTATATTATAATCAAATGTACAAAAGAAGACTATGATGAAGAATATCTTGAATTTGTGCTCAATAAAACCTTTTCACCTAGTTAATATGTACCTACTGTAGAAAGTTAATTAATATTTTTATGATTACAGCTACGAATACAACTTCCGGTGAAAGTAAGTACATTCAAAATACATTATATAAAATGTCTCATTTTTGGTGTACTTCGTCGCGATTATTTTATTCACAATTTAAAATAATAGCATTTTGCCTCCAAAATGGTCACAATTTTTTTTTATTTCAAATTTAACCGCAGGTGATACAACAACCGCTAACACATACCGTAATTTCGTCGACAGACTGGTGATTATGGCGAAAATCTGCATCTAACAATACACCAACATAAGAAGCAAGAATAACTATGGGTTCCTTAATTTGTTGTTGTTTCTTGACCCATAAGCTTCATTTAAACAGAATTCATAGGTAGCTTAAAATTAAAATCAAAAGAGGACGGTCAGAACCACACGTCGCAATTTACTGATCAGGTGTATCTAAAGTTCTACAACAATAGGATATGTCACTTCCTACAAAATGGCATCTATAATCGAACGAAATACCCCATTTTATATTATAATCAAATGTACAAAAAAAAAAGGCTATGATGGAGAATATCTTGAATTCGTGAACGATAAGACCTTTTCACCTACTTAATATGTACCTACTGTAGAAAGTTTATTAATATTTTATGATTACAGCTACTAGTACAACTCCCGCCGGAAGTAAGTACATTCAAAATACATTATAAATAGTCTCATTTTTGGTGTACATCATCTCGACTATTTTATTCAAAATTAAAAATAATAGCTCTTTGCCTCCAATACAGACACTTCTATTATAATTACAAAATTTACCGCAGTCGATGTAACAACGTTTTACAAATTCCGCAATTTTATCGACAAATTGGGGAATTATTGCGAAAGTCTGCATGTAATATTGAATGCTGAACGATGGTATTGCGACACTTACTACAAATTGGCAACAATTTTCGAACGGAATTCCACATTTATATTATAATCAAATGTACAAAAGGAGACTATGATGGAGAATATCTTGAATTTGTGTACGCTAAAACCTTTTCACATACTTAATAAGTACATACTGTAGAAAGTTTATTAATATTTTATGATTACAGCTACTAGTACAACTTCCGTCGAAAGTAAGTACATTCAAAATACATTATAAATAGTCTCATTTTTGGTGTACATCATCTTGATTACTTTATTCACAATTAAAAATAATAGCTCTTTGCCTGCAATACAGACACTTCTTTTATAATTACAAAGTTTACCGCAGTCTTAGTAACAACTTTTTTTTACAAATTCCGCAATTTTATCTACAAATAGGAGAATGATTGCAAAAGTCTGCATGTAATATTAAATGCTGAACGATGGGATTGTGACACTTACTACAAATTGGCAACAATTTTCGAACGGAATTCCACATTTATATTATAATCAAATGTAGAAAAGGAGACTATGATGTAGAAAATCTTGAATTTGTGCTCAATAAAACCTTTTCACCTAGTTAATATGTACCTACTGTAGAAAGTTAATTAATATTTTTATGATTACAGCTACGAATACAACTCTCGGTGAAAGTAAGTACATTCAAAATACATTACATAAAATGTCTCATTTTTGGTGTACTTCGTCGCGATTATTTTATTCACAATTAAAACTAATAGCTCTTTGCCTGCAATACAGACACTTCTTTTATAATTACAAAATTTACCGCAGTCGATGTAACAACATTTTACAAATTCCGCAATTTTATCGACAAATTGGTGAATTATTGCGAAAGTCTGCATGTAATATTGAATGCTGAACGATGGGATTGGGACACTTACTACAAATTGGCAACAATTTTTGAACGGAATTCCACATTTATATTATAATCAAATGTACAAAAGAAGACTATGATGGAGAATATCTTGAATTTGTGCACGATAAGACCTTTTCATCTACTTAATATGTACCTACTGTAGAAAGTTTATTAATATTTTCATGATTACAGCTACTAATACAACTTCCGGCGAAAGTAAGTACATTCAAAATACATTATAAAAAGTCTCATTTTTGGTGTACATCATCTCGATTATTTTATTCACAATTAAAAATAATAGCTCTTTGCCTGCAATACAGACACTTCTTTTATAATTACAAAGTTTACCGCAGTCTTAGTAACAACTTTTTTTACAAATTCCGCAATTTTATCTACAAATTGGTGAATGATTGCAAAAGTCTGCATGTAATATTAAATGCTGAACGATGTGATTGTGACACTTACTACAAATTGCCAACAATTTTCGAACGGAATTCCACATTTATATTATAATCAAATGTACAAAAGGAGTCTATGATGTAGAATATCTTGAATTTGTGCTCAATAAAACCTTTTCACCTAGTTAATATGTACCTACTGTAGAAAGTTTATTAATATTTTTATGATTACAGCTACGAATACAACTCTCGGTGAAAGTAAGAACATTCAAAATACATTATATAAAATGTCTCATTTTTGGTGTACTTCGTAGCGATTATTTTATTCACAATTTAAAATAATGGCATTTTGCCTCCATTATGGTCACAATTTTTTTTTATTTCAAATTTAACCGTAGATGGTACAACAACCGTTAACACATTCCGTAATTTCGTCGACAGACTGGTGATTATGGCGAAAATCTGCATCTAACAATACATTTAACACCAACATAAGAAGCAAGAAAAACTATGGGTTTCATACGTTGTTGTTGTTTCTGGACCCATAAGCTTTATTTAAACAGAATTCATAGGTAGCTTAAAATTAAAATCAAAAGAGGACGGTCAGAACCACACGTCGCAATTTACTGATCAGGTGTATCTAACGTTCAACAACAATAGGATTATGTCACTTCCTACAAAATGGCATCAATAATCGAACGAATTACCCCAATTTATATTATAACCAAATGTACAAAATAGGCTATGATGGAGAATATCTTGAATTTGTGAACGATAAGACCTTTTCACCTACTTAATATGTACCTACTGTAGAAAGTTTATTAATATTTTATGATTACAGCTACTAATACAACTCCCGTCGGAAGTAAAGGTAAAAGTAAAGGTAAGTACATACAAAATACATTATAAAAAGTCTCATTTTTGGTGTACATCATCTCGATTATTTTATTCAAAATTAAAAGTAATAGCTCTTTGCCTCCAATACAGACACTTCTTTTATAATTACAAAATTTACCGCAGTCGATGTAACAACATTTTACAATTTCCGCAATTTTATCGACAAATTGGTGAATTATTGCGAAACTCTGCATGTAATATTGAATGCTGAACGATGGGATTGTGACACTTAATACAAATTGGCAACAATTTTTGAACGGAATTCCACATTTATATTATAATCAAATGTACAAAAGGAGACTATTATGGAGAATATCTTGAATTTGTGAACGATAAGACCTTTTCACCTACTTAATATGTACCTACTGTAGAAAGTTTATTAATATTTTATGATTACAGCTACTAGTACAACTCCCGTCGGAAGTAAGTACATTCAAAATACATTATAAAAAGTCTCATTTTTGGTGTACGTCGTCGCGATTATTTTATGCACAATTTAAAATAATAGCATTTTGCCAATATGGTCCAATATGGTCACTATTTTTTTTTATTTCAAATTTAACCGCAGGTGATACAACAACCTTTTAACACATTCCGTAATTTCGTCGACAGACTGGTGATTATGGCGAAAATCTGCATCTAACAATACATTTAACACCAACATAAGAAGCAAGAATAATTATGGGTTCATTAATTTGTTGTTGTTTCTTGACTCGTAAGCTTTATTTAAACAGAATTCATAGGTAGCTTAAAATTAAAATCAAAAGAGGACGGTCAGAACCACACGTCGCAATTTAATGATCAGGTGTATCTAACGTTCTAAAACAATAGGATTATGTCACTTCCTACATAATGGCATCAATAATCGAATGAAATACCCCGTTTTATATTATAATCAAATGTACAAGAAAAAGGCTATGATGGAGAATATCTTGAATTTGTGAACGATAAGACCTTTTCACCTACTTAATATGTACCTACTGTAGAAAGTTTATTAATATTTTATGATTACAGCTACTAGTACAACTCCCGTCGGAAGTAAGTACATTCAAAATACATTATAAAAAGTCTCATTTTTGGTGTACGTCGTCGCGATTATTTTATGCACAATTTAAAATAATAGCATTTTGCCAATATGGTCCAATATGGTCACTATTTTTTTTTTATTTCAAATTTAACCGCAGGTGATACAACAACCTTTTAACACATTCCGTAATTTCGTCGACAGACTGGTGATTATGGCGAAAATCTGCATCTAACAATACACCAACATAAGAAGCAAGAATAACTATGGGTTCCTTAATTTGTTGTTGTTTCTTGACCCATAAGCTTCATTTAAACAGAATTCATAGGTAGCTTAAAATTAAAATCAAAAGAGGACGGTCAGAACCACACGTCGCAATTTACTGATCAGGTGTATCTAACGTTCTACAACAATAGGATTATGTCACTTCCTACAAAATGGCTTCAATAATCGAACGAAATACCCCGTTTTATATTATAATCAAATGTACAAGAAAAAGGCTATGATGGAGAATATCTTGAATTTGTGAACGATAAGACCTTTTCACCTACTTAATATGTACCTACTGTAGAAAGTTTATTAATATTTTATGATTACAGCTATTAGTACAACTCCCGTCGGAAGTAAGTACATTCAAAATACATTATAAAAAGTCTCATTTTTGGTGTACATCATCTCGATTATTTTATTCAAAATTAAAAGTAATAGCTCTTTGCCTCCAATACAGACACTTCTTTTATAATTACAAAATTTACCGCAGTCGATGTAACAACATTTTACAAATTCCGCAATTTTATCGACAAATTGGTGAATTATTGCGAAAGTCTGCATGTAATATTGAATGCTGAACGATGGGATTGTGACACTTACTACAAATTGGCAACAATTTTTGAACGGAATTCCACATTTATATTATAATCAAATGTACAAAAGAAGACTATGATTAGTAAATGGCGACTTAGTAAATTCTGTTAGATCATCAGAGTTAAGATTAGGAAATTAAAAAATTGTAAAGTTCCGTATAGATCCATAGACGACTAAGCTGTAAATAAGTGTTTGGTTTAGCATGGGTTTGGATGTTAAAATAAGGTGCTTATTTAGTATAAGGATTCCGCGATTTGAAACATTACTAAAATAATAGCATTTTGCCTCCAATATGGTCACAATTTTTTTTTATTTCAAATTTAACCGCAGGTGGTACAACAACCGTTAACACATTCCGTAATTTCGTCGACAGACTGGTGATTATGGCGAAAATCTGCATCTAACAATACATTTAACACCAACATAAGAAGCAAGAATAACTATGGGTTCCATAAGTTGTTGTTGTTTCTTGACCCATAAGCTTTATTTAAACAGAATTCATAGGTACCTAAAAATTAAAATCAAAAGAGGGCGGTTAGAACCACACGTCGCAATTTACTGATCAGGTGTATCTAACGTTCTACAACAATAGGATTATGTCACTGCCTACAAAATGGCTTCAATAATCGAACGAAATACCCCGTTTTATATTATAATCAAATGTACAAGAAAAAGGCTATGATGGAGAATATCTTAAATTTGTGAACGATAATACCTTTTCACCGACTTAATATGTACCTACTGTAGAAAGTTTATTAATATTTTATGATTACAGCTATTAGTACAACTCCCGTCGGAAGTAAGTACATTCAAAATACATTATAAAAAGTCTCATTTTTGGGGTACATCATCTCGATTATTTTATTCAAAATTAAAAATAATAGCTCTTTGCCTCCAATACAGACACTTCTTTTATAATTACAAAATTTACCGCAGTCGATGTAACAACATTTTACAAATTCCGCAATTTTATCGACAAATTGGTGAATTATTGCGAAAGTCTGCATGTAATATTGAATGCTGAACGATGGGATTGTGACACTTACTACAAATTGGCAACAATTTTTGAACGGAATTCCACATTTATATTATAATCAAATGTACAAAAGAAGACTATGATTAGTAAATGGCGACTTAGTAAATTCTGTTAGATCATCAGAGTTAAGATTAGGAAATTAAAAAATTGTAAAGTTCCGTATAGATCCATAGACGACTAAGCTGTAAATAAGTGTTTGGTTTAGCATGGGTTTGGATGTTAAAATAAGGTGCTTATTTAGTATAAGGATTCCGCGATTTGAAACATTACTAAAATAATAGCATTTTGCCTCCAATATGGTCACAATTTTTTTTTATTTCAAATTTAACCGCAGGTGGTACAACAACCGTTAACACATTCCGTAATTTCGTCGACAGACTGGTGATTATGGCGAAAATCTGCATCTAACAATACATTTAACACCAACATAAGAAGCAGGAAAAACTATGGGTTTCATACGTTGTTGTTGTTTCTTGACCCATAAGCTTTATTTAAACAGAATTCATAGGTAGCTTAACATTAAAATCAAAAGAGGACGGTCAGAACCACACGTCGCAATTTACTGATCAGGTGTATCTAACGTTCAACAACAATAGGATTATGTCACTTCCTACAAAATGGCATCAATAATCGAACGAATTACCCCAATTTATATTATAACCAAATGTACAAAATAGGCTATGATGGAGAATATCTTGAATTTGTGAACGATAAGACCTTTTCACCTACTTAATATGTACCTACTGTAGAAAGTTTATTAATATTTTATGATTACAGCTATTAGTACAACTCCCGTCGGAAGTAAGTACATTCAAAATACATTATAAAAAGTCTCATTTTTGGTGTACATCATCTCGATTATTTTATTCAAAATTAAAAGTAATAGCTCTTTGCCTCCAATACAGACACTTCTTTTATAATTACAAAATTTACCGCAGTCGATGTAACAACATTTTACAAATTCCGCAATTTTATCGACAAATTGGTGAATTATTGCGAAAGTCTGCATGTAATATTGAATGCTGAACGATGGGATTGTGACACTTACTACAAATTGGCAACAATTTTTGAACGGAATTCCACATTTATGTTATAATCAAATGTACAAAAGAAGACTATGATTAGTAAATGGCGACTTAGTAAATTCTGTTAGATCATCAGAGTTAAGATTAGGAAATTAAAAAATTGTAAAGTTCCGTATAGATCCATAGACGACTAAGCTGTAAATAAGTGTTTGGTTTAGCATGGGTTTGGATGTTAAAATAAGGTGCTTATTTAGTATAAGGATTCCGCGATTTGAAACATTACTAAAATAATAGCATTTTGCCTTCAATATGGTCACAATATTTTTTTATTTCAAATTTAACCGCAGGTGGTACAACAACCGTTAACAGATTCCGTAATTTCGTCGACAGACTGGTGATTATGGCGAAAATCTGCATCTAACAATACATTTAACACCAACATAAGAAGCAAGAATAACTATGGGTTCCATAAGTTGTTGTTGTTTCTTGATCCATAAGCTTTATTTAAACAGAATTCATAGGTACCTAAAAATTAAAATCAAAAGAGGGCGGTTAGAACCACACGTCGCAATTTACTGATCAGGTGTATCTAACGTTCTACAACAATAGGATTATGTCACTGCCTACAAAATGGCTTCAATAATCGAACGAAATACCCCGTTTTATATTATAATCAAATGTACAAGAAAAAGGCTATGATGGAGAATATCTTGAATTTGTGAACGATAAGACCTTTTCACCTACTTAATATGTACCTACTGTAGAAAGTTTATTAATATTTTATGATTACAGCTATTAGTACAACTCCCGTCGGAAGTAAGTACATTCAAAATACATTATAAAAAGTCTCATTTTTGGGGTACATCATCTTGATTATTTTATTCAAAATTAAAAATAATAGCTCTTTGCCTCCAATACAGACACTTCTTTTATAATTACAAAATTTACCGCAGTCTTAGTAACAACATTTTACAAATTCCGCAATTTTACCGACAAATTGGTGAATTATTGCGAAAGTCTGCATGTAATATTGAATGCTGAACGATGGGATTGTGACACTTACTACAAATTGGCAACAATTTTCGAACGGAATTCCACATTTATATTATAATCAAATGTACAAAAGAAGACTATGATTAGTAAATGGCGACTTAGTAAATTCTGTTAGATCATCAGAGTTAAGATTAGGAAATTAAAAAATTGTAAAGTTCCGTATAGATCCATAGACGACTAAGCTGTAAATAAGTGTTTGGTTTAGCATGGGTTTGGATGTTAAAATAAGGTGCTTGTTTAGTATAAGGATTCCGCGATTTGAAACATTACGCTCCCATTTTATTTTTAAAAGAGGAAAAAATAGACATTATATTTGTAAATTTAACATCATTTGTGTCTGGTAGAGATTATTTTGTGTTAAATCCCGCGATTAACACAAGCTAATCTTGGCAGGCGTCTTTTTAGTGGCGGACCGTGTCGGGCGCTTAGCTGTTCTGAAGTATATCTATATATGTCAGTCGGCTAATCTCTCGACCGGTAGGTTTGGGTATCAGACACTTTTCCAAAATAAACGATGATTTTTCTTAAAGAATTATAAGGTTTATGACCTTGAATACGAGAGCATAATTTCGCGATAACGTCCCGCGTGAATAATTAAAAGAAACGCTATAAGCGTCAACAGACAATGATTTCCGATACGATTGAAATTTAGTCGATACACCGAGACAGTAAAGAACATGCTTATATGTGAAAGCAATTCGCCGAGTTGAATTCACTAAATAAACACTAAAACATCAGTGAATCCACTGCATTGCCGTTCAAAATGATTGGTAAACCTCATGCAGGGTTAAGAGCTCTAACACAATCAGATAACGTGCACATCTAATATATAAATATATATCAATGGACTAGGAACAAAGGTTTGAAGCAAGTGGCTATTAGTTGCAACAATAAATACTAAATAAAAGTCGTACGTATTTAAATATATATACATATACTCGTACATTGATTCCTTGCGAGGAAATCAGCCACAATATAAATACTATAATACTGACCACACACATGCAATTAAAACTCGATTAAACCCGAGTTTATGAGCGAATTTCTATGACTAACTTGGTGTATGACACTAGGCGCCAAAGCATCGTAATATCTTATATCAATATATATATATATATATATATATATATATATATATATATATATATAAGGTGTTTTTTTTATATATGCCCGAACTTCAATGGGAGAAAGAGTATCGTTTATTTGTTACGATAGACAAGAAACTTCGTGTCCCGGCATCGTTAAAAAAGTTTGAGAAATCAAATAAATAAAGTGCCTACTTGGTTCATGGTGCATAATGATTGCCCCGATGATGATGATGAATCATCAGTTGTTAATAATTCAGTTTGACGGGGTCGATGCACGAGTCGCGGGTCTAATCGAATTCGCCATTTACACAGCGACGACCACAGCCTGTGTCGAGTTGCCAGCCTGACAGTTGCCAGTCGTAAAGCTCAGTTAAGAGAGGTAGGACGCGTCAAAGCAGCCCGTCTGGAGAAGTACCTTCACCTCACAGAAAACTGCAGCCAAAGAACAACTATTTCTGCGAGTGAGTAAGGTTACGAGTGAGCTCCTGAAGAGTTTCTGTATCAGTAGCGGGGGTGGCAACGCGCAAGCGATACTTTCTGTGTTGCAAGCGTTTATAGGCTACGGTAACCACTTTACATCAGGTCGACCGTACGCCTCCCAACGTTGTATACAAAAAAGAAATACCTATGACGGCTGTGACTATACCAGCTGATACATCACCTAACAATGTTTTTTACATAGGTAGGTAGGGCGCATCAAAGTAGTCCGATAGGGGAAGTACCTCTATCTCACAGAAAACAGCAGCAAAATAACAACTTACTGGGTGGAGGGTTGTTGATGTGATGTGAGTGAGTGATGTTACCAGAAAGCAGTGAGAGGAGTTGTTGTGTGAGCAACGGGGGTGGCAACCCGCGTGCGATAAACTTAGTGCGAGCGTTCATAGGCTACGGTAACCACTTTACATCAAGTGGTCCGTATGTTTATTTGTCTCCCGACGTAGTAAAAAAAAAGATGCGCCTGATCCAAAGTATGAAACAGATGAAACAGCTGATTTGCTTCATACGAGGTAACAAACATTCATCACTAAGTCTGATTAGTTTACACTTAGATACATTTTCAACGAATTAGGTAGTTACTCGTATTTCACTTTGAGTGGTTTGTTTACTTAGAATATTATTCTAAGTTTGTTTATGGGAACGATAAAAAAAATGATATTGTTGGTAATTGTATACGAGGTTCGATATAGGAAAAGGTACACTTACACCACTAAGGTGGCAAACAAGCTTAGGTCCTTCCTGATTGTAAACAGTTATCGTAGCATTTGGACATTTTTAACACCAGGGGTCTCGCTTATGTGATATTCGGTGAGTACCTACTTAGTTAACGCCGGTACAGTAGCGCTGATAGCTACCTATCTAGATAAATAAAAATGTAAATTTAAAACACTTACGGGATTTAACAGCTGATCCACTTTTCTTAAAAAATAAAAAGCTATCGGATAACGTTTGTTACATTAACTAGCGTGTTTAAAAGGTCATCAGTTTATTTACTAGTTATTTACACATCACAATCACGACACTCACTCACACGACACGACACCTCTCTAAAAGAACTGGGTCCTAACACTTTCACCGAGTAGGTATACCTGCCCAGATCGGGCCGCACTACCCGAGGATTATGAAGTGGTATGGATGTAGCCCTTCATCGCTGAGTAACTACTACACGTAACTATTGCTCACATTGAAAACGGCAGCTCCGTGGCCATATTCACGAAAACTGTATACTGCGCCGAGGATGGTGTGATGACTCGTATTCCGAATTTTACTCACACACTCGCGATAACAAAGTACCATTTGGAGATACTCCTGATTAGAGTAACGATGTCCAGGAATGATTACGGTCACGCGTAGTAATGTAATGCGCGACACTTGTTAAAAGACTGCGGTGCGCTCTACCGCGCAATTAGCTTGAATGCACTGCGTTGATTGCGCATGCGCGGCGCTGACGGCGACGACGGCGACGACGGCGGCGTTTGGCGGCAGCGAACAAAGAGCCGCTAAGTACACTAGTATCGTACCTATGGCATGCTTTGTAATACTTTCCTAGCTGGTTGGTGTCATACAACAGGAAGCTACTTTTTAAGACGGATTTATTTTTTCTATGAAAGAATTTGTAACACGTGGGGCATAAAATATATTTACTATCATAATCAGCATACATAATACTATTTCCCATTTCAATTTGGGCATATACTTTAAGAACACCATATATATATATATATATATATATATATATATATATATATATATATATGTAGGATGGGTGACTGAATGCAGAGTATTAAACCTTTGTGAACTGTTAGAGATGTTTGTGGTTGATTGTGACATTGAAAGAATTAAATATAATTGGTGTCGAGAGAAAGACGAAAATACGTATAGGCTGAGAATTTTGTAAATATATTTTCGGAACAACAACACGTCTTTAATTAAGACGTGACGCTCGTCCGGGATATACGAGAAATAAGTGGATTATTTTTTTACAACGACGAAGAACGACGCCATTATACGAAGAACACAAGACGATCGCAGCGGCTCGCTAAGGAAAATTTTGCGACGAAAGACGGAAGAAAGTAAATTTTTACGACGGAGACGAGATTACAGAAACGGCTTAAGATGGCAGATGAAAAGAAAGAATCAAAAGATCAAGATGCGCCGCTACCAGTCCTACCAATCGACTGTGTGTATGGGATTACAAAATTTTGCGGCGATGATCATTCCTACTCGTCCTTAAAATGGGCTCAAGATGTCGAGGATAATGCCCAGATTATTGGATGGACGGCTCAGCAAAAATTTATAGTGGCTCGTAGGTCACTCACGGGCACGGCTGAGCTCTGGCTCAAAACTGAACGCACATTTCGTACGTTTGAGGAACTTAAAAATGCACTAATATGTGAGTTCCCTGAGAAGGTTGATAGCAAAGCTATGCAGGAGATGATGGCAGCTCGTAAGAAGAATCATAATGAGACATACTATCAGTACATGTTAACGATGAAAGAGATGGGTAAAAGAGCCAAATTCGAAGAAAGTGTGATAATTCAGTATATAATTGATGGAATTACTGACATTGAAATAAATAAGTCAATTTTGTACGGGGCTAGTTCGTTTTGCTTATTCAAGGAATGGTTGGCTATTTACGAAAAAATTAAATGTAAAAGTAGTAGATCTGTGTTTATCGAACTGCCTAGAAAAACACAAGGAGGATTTCGTCGCTGCTATAATTGTGGTGAAACAGGTCATATCGCTAGTATGTGCAAGAAGAGTGTGAAATGTTTCCGTTGTAACAAGTTTGGCCATCTTGGTAACCAGTGCACTCTGCGAATATTGGAAACAGGAAGCAGCTTGTCGGCGAAACAGCGCGTCATGTTTACAAACACCAATGACAATGATGACGATAAGAGCGACCATAATGGAAATGTCAGTATTGCCAACCACATTGACAAGACGTCAGGAAAAAATGTAAACGAACTCAATTTTCATCAAAATTCGACGAAGAGAGCCATAAAATCAGTTAAAATATGTGAAAAAGTTGTAAATGCGCTAATTGACAGTGGCAGCGATGTTAATTTAATATGTGACGATTTGGCTAGTGACATTTGTGTACAAATAGGCGATGACAATTTGTATTTATCTGGATTAGGACGTTCGCGTATTCGATCGTATGGTAAATTCCGAACAAATATTATTATTGATGGACGGTGTTTCAAGGATGTAGTATTTCATGTAATATCGAGATTGTATGCCCTATAAATTGATACTTGGACAAGAATTTTTACATAATGTAGTCATGATTATGCGTGAAGGTTCAGTGTCAGTGTATAAACAGGATGAGGAATGGTTGTGTCGTGTGAATTGTTGTGCGAGTGATTTTGATGTTACAGGTGACATAATCAACCCTGTTATCAAATATGAGGTAATGCGAATGATAACAGAGTACAAGCCAGCGCATACAAAGGAGGCGCCAATACAACTCAAAATCGTATTAAGAGATGACAAACCAGTGGCTCAGCGACCCAAACGATTATCACTCGTTGAGCAAAAGATAGTGGAAGATCAAGTGAGCGAGTGGCTACAAAATGGTATAGTCCAGGTGAGTTACTCCGAGTATTCTAGTCCATTGGTACTTGTGAAAAAGAAAGATGGTTCAACCCGTGTCTGTGTGGACTATAGACTATTGAATAAGAAGATAATCAGAGATGAATTTCCTTTAACCGCTGATTGATGACTTAATTGATAAGCTGAAAGATGCTAAGGTTTTCAGCGCATTGGACCTTAAAAATGGATTTTTTCATTTGAAAATAACTGACGACTCTATACCATATACATCATTTGTAACTCACCACGGACAATTTGAGTTTTTACGTGCCCCATTTGGTCTGTCTCTTTCGCCTCAGTATTTTATGAGATTTATAACTTTTATTTTTAGAGATTTAATTGCTAAAAATATTATGATGGTTTTTGTAGATGACATTATTATTCTAAGAAGAAATAAGACACGGGCCGTAGATAGACTTCGTATTGTGCTTGATATAGCTTCACAATACGGGCTGCAGGTTAATTGGAAGAAGGCTAGGTTGATAAGACTTGAAGTTGAATTTTTAGGTCATACTATCAAAGACGGTGAAGTGAGGCCTACATCAGATAAGGTGGATGCTGTCGTCAGATTTCCGGAGCCTAGAAATACTAAGCAGATTATGAGTTTCATGGATTGACATCTTATTTTAGAAAATATATCAAGGAATATGCAAGAATAGCTAAGCCACTAACAGATCTATTAAAAAAAGATGTAGTGTTTAATTTTGATAAAGAGCAACGTAATGCATTCAATATACTAAAGAAATGTTTAACAAGTGATCCGGTGCTAAAAATATTTGACCCTCACTTAGCAACGGAACTGCACACAGACGCATCTTGCGAGGCGATGGCAGCTATATTAATGCAGCGACATTCTGATAGAGAGTTACATCCAGTACATTACATGAGTCACAAAACGAACGAAGCAGAGAGTAAATATTCAAGTTATGAATTGGAAGCACTCGCTGTAATAAGAGCAGTAAAGAAATTTCGTCACTATCTTTATGGAATTCATTTCAAAATTGTCACTGATTGTCAAGCTTTTCAGTTGACATCGAAGAAGAAAGATGTAACCCCTAGGGTGGCAAGTTGGGCACTGTTTCTTGACGAGTATGATTATGATATTGAACATCGAGCTGGTACCCGAATGCGCCATACTGACGCTCTTAACAGAAATCCGCATGTGGCATTTGTGACAAGCCTTCACGATAGTCTGAGGCTAGCTCAAGAAGCAGAAGAGGAGATCAATGCTGTGCGCAAGTTATTAGTAAAAGACGGTCAATATTGTGATTTTTGGATGGATTATGGGATTTTATTCAAGGGTGAGCAAAAGCAATTAGTAGTTCCAAAAGGTATGGAAAAGGAAATTATAAAGAGAGTGCATCAGAACGGGCACTTTTCTGCAAAGAAAATGAAAGCGGCTATTGGTAAAGATTATTATATTAAGAATATGGATAAAAAGATTGAAGAGGTGATAATGAGTTGCATACCTTGTTTACTTGCAACGAGAAAGGAAGGCAAGCAAGAAGGTTACCGATTTCCCATTGAAAAGGAAGGAACTCCACTACATACGCTGCACTTAGATCATATTGGACCCCTGTCAGAGACTAAAAAACAATACAACTATATACTGACGGTTATAGATGCATTTACAAAGTTTGTATGGTTATTTCCTACAAAATCAACATCGAGCACAGAAGTATTGAATAAACTCTATATTCACCAGCAGACATTTGGCAATCCTACCAGGTTTGTAACGGATCGAGGAACCGAATTTACTAGTACAGACTTTCAGAAGTATTGTGAAGACGAGAATATAAAACATGTCAGAATAACAACTGGAGTACCAAGAGGTAACGGGCAGGTGGAGCGAATTCATCGTATACTTATTGCAATGTTAACAAAGCTCTGTTTAGAGGATAAATCTGTATGGTATAAGCACATAAGCCGGGTTCAGAGGGCTTTAAACAGTACATATCAAAGGAGTATAGACACAAGTCCATTTCAGTTACTGACGGGCAGTAAAATGAAATGTAAAGAGGATGTAGAGATACTAGATTTACTACAACAGGAGGTTATTTGTCTTTATAACCAAGATAGAGAGAATTTAAGGCAGAATGCCAAATTACAAATTCTTAAAGTTCAGGAAGAGAACAAGCAAAGTTTTAATAAGAGAAGAAAACCAAGTTCGAAGTATGAAATTGACGATATTGTTGCGATAAAGAGGACGCAGTTCGGCCCTGGTCTCAAGATGAAATCAAAGTTTCTTGGACCGTATAAAGTAGTAAAGCTCAAGAGAAATAACCGCTATGACGTGAAGAAACTTAATAGTGGTACTGAAGGACCTATAAAGACTTACCACCTCCGCAGACCAAATGAAGAAGTGGCCAGAGGAGGAAGACTTCGATTAGGTGAGTTTTATAGTTCTCAGTATAAGAAATTAATAAGGTGTGTTTTATGTTTTACGATTTTATTATATTTTATGATTTTATTAGAGTAGAGTGTTATGTTATTAACTGTATGCGTAATGAACCTTCACCTTAATCTAGGCAGGTAGGTACATTTTTGTTAATGTGATGATAATGATGTTAATTGTAATAGAAGTAAACCTTTATGTATTTTTTTATTAAGAGTTAGGAAGATATATTTTATCGCGGTTGTAAGAATTTAGAAGGGAATTAAGGATAGTTAGGAAATCTAGGTAGGCTTGTAATATTAAACATAAAGGTAAGGCATATACATATACAGTAGTTAGGTTATCTAGGTAGGGTTTAATACTAAACATATAAATAGGGCATAAGACAGTAGTTAGATTGCTTAGGTAGGTAATAATACTAAACACATAAATAGGGTATAAGACAGTAGTTAGGTTATCTAGTTAGGGCTTAATTCTAAACACATAAGTAGGATTTAGATCAGGTACATAGAGGAATCAAAAGTTAGATATATAGGTAGGTATTAGAATATTAGTTAGGCAGATTTGTAAGGCTTAGCTCTTTAGGTACGTTTAGGTCGTTAGGTAAGATAATAATAAAATAGAAATAATATGAGATAAGGTACTTCAGTAGCAGTAGGTGTAGTTAGCCGCACTACGACCCTACGTAGTGCGGCTTGCAGCTATAGGAAGCTGTTGGTCACATTACATCTTGGGTGCCCTGACCTAGAGGAGGTCAGTTAGGTGGTCCATTACAATAAGAAGCAAGAATAACTAAGGGTTCATTAAATTGTTGTTGTTTCTTGACCCATAAGCTTTATTTAAACAGAATTCATAGGTAGCTTAAAATTAAAATCAAAAGAGGACGGCCAGAACCACATGTCGCAATTTACTGATCAGGAGTCTCTGAAGTTCTACAGCAATAGGATTATGTCACTTCCTACAAAATGGCATCAATAATCAAACGAAATACCACATTTATACTATAATCAAATGTACAAAAAAAAAAGACGGCGAAAGTCGGAGCAATCAAAATATAAAAGTCTCATGTCTAGTGTTATATTTTATTCAAAATTAAAAATAATAATAATAATTGGCAGAGCTGCGATAGCCAGCGGAGCCACATTACCCTCAAAATTGCCGTTTGGGGTAGACTGATGTACTCCAGCTAGGGTTTAGACGGTAATAGTGAGAAACTCCAAAATCGACACACTAATAGCTAACATATTGTAGTTTTGTATCCTTTAATTTGAAATTTAAATGTTCGTTGGTGAGGAAGAACGGTCCAAAATCGTTCCAATTAGAAAAAAAATCATATGGGAAAACGTATGGCCGGCCACTCTGCAGTGCAGAGTCTGCACTGCACTCCCATCAACAGAAAAAGTAACAGCACTCGTCGCTAGAAGTCGTACAGGGTTCCATATATTTTTTAAAAATTAAAAATAAAATATTTAAATATTTTTTAAATTAAAAAAATATCAGCTCTGCCTACACAGCTTGCTGTTATTTACTAGTATAATTCTGCCTCCAATATGGATACTTCCATTTTTTTATTATTTCTAACTTAACCGCAGTTGATACAATAACTTTTTAACACATTCCGTGATTTCATTGACATACTGGTGATTATGGCGAAAATCTGCATCTAATAATACAGATATAAGAAGCAAAAAGAACAAGGGGTTCATTAATTTGTTTTATTTCTTGATACATGAGCTTTAGTTAAACAGATTTCTATGGGTAGCTTAAAATTACAATGAAAAGAGGACGGTCAGAACTACTTGTCGCAATTTTTTGATCAGAAGTCTCTAAAGTTCTACAGCAATAGGCTCCATCCCGTGAGACTGTCCATAAACTATGTTACCACGGATGCATCGGACATACAGTGGAGAGCACTTGTTCAAGGTTTCTGGAACCGTCAACAAATAAAGTGGCACTGCAACTCGAAAGAGATGTTCGCAGTGATAGCAGCAGTGCCGATGCACATAGACGAGCTCAAAAATTCCACCGTAATCTTACAGAGCAACAACAGGACTGTCGTGTCGTCATCGTACATGAAGAAAGAGGGAGGCACGAAATCATTTCTTTTACTGAAACTGACCAAACAGCTACTGGACCTGGTGGACAGCGTCAATATTGTACTTCGGCATCCGTGTTGTACATTCCCGGAAGGTAGTGGGGCTACCTTCCGGGAATGTACAACACGGGAATGTACAACCTCTCGTGCGAAAGCGCCGGCACCGAATGTCATATGACAGTCGAAGCAACGTTTTGGAGACCAGACCTGAAAAAGCGTGCTCTGAGACGACCAATAAAAATAAAGAATCTGAAGTTTGTCCTAAAGAATTGCTCAAGTCGACAATCTGAGGCTGGAAACCTGGCTCATATTGGGTGGGATACTTTAACTGACGACTGGTCTACCCAGGAGAAAGAGTTGTTGTCACCGTGTTGGAGAGCTTCAACTATGAAAACTTATACCCATATTTGGAAAAGATAGTTACATTGGTGTAAACAGATTGAGGTGAACGCTGGTTACCCAAAACCGCCTGAAGTGCCATACTTAGCTCATTTGCACTTATCAGATAAATTAGCATAACAGACTTATGCACGAGAATAGTACGTCTCGTGCATAAGTCTGTTATAGCATCTATATGTGAAACATTACCTAATGTTAAAATAGCCTCTAGCCACATCGTAAAGCACATTCTAAAGGCGGTGTCTCTGGTAAAGCCTGTACCACCAAGAATTCCAATATGGGGTGCAAGAATTTAATTTAAACATTTAAACGATACAAGACCTAATTTGAATAGTCTGTACGACGTTTCAAGAAGTACAGCTGCAAATTTTTTACTATCATCGAGTCGTAGAGTTCATGATCTTACCCTCTTGCGATGTGATAGAGATCATTTTGTTGACAATGGGGACTCGATTACTCTGCATCCTATATTTGGCTCGAAAACAGATTCTCTATCTCACCAGCTAACTAGTTGGGTCTTGCTAAGCTCATCAGATCAAAATACTGATCCAGTTTATTGGCTTAGAGTGCTGTTAAATATAACTAGAGATTCAAGAGGTTCGGTTACTAATTTATTTATTGCAACCAAAAGCAGTTTCAGATCAGCGGTGACCTCACTGAATTGGTTGGAATGTTATCCACTCAATGATATTCTCACCAAAGCCAATTGGCAGCATGAGTGCACATTTAGGAAATTTTATAATAAACCAATTATACCGGCTAACAATACAAATTCAGAATCTCAATACTTTTTAGTTCAATAATCTGAATTAAATTAATCTACACTGCTGAGGGCATGAACCTAGAGATGGATTAAGTATTAATTTATAATCCAATGGGATTAATATGTATAATTTAATTAATCCTTAATTACTTAATTAATTAACCTAGCATTAGTACCCGACATTTTTTGTACTTCAATCCATTTAGTGTAGTGTAAATAATGCTTGCCTTGGAATTCAGCGAAATCAATATTCAACCTCTGCCAGGGACGTGTGGGAAACGTATAAGGGTGCAGCTGGGAATGCGGCGGAGCATCGCGTTGCTGCTGGCAAGCGGTGCACTCGCGGCACAGAGTTTCGATTTCAACATCCAGCTGCGGCCAATACACATAATTACGTGACAGATTTTTTAATTTAACTACGCCTAAATGTCCTTGATGTAACTCACTGAGCACCCGTTGTCTCAATATTTTCGGAACCACTACCCGGTGATTGTACAGAATACAACCCCTATCTATAGTTAGACAGTCTTTTCTATAAAAATAAGGCTTTTCCTCGTCGTTCGTAATAGTCCCCGGCCAGCCATTCATGAGGTAACCGTAAATTTTCTTTAAAATTTCATCCTGTTGCGTTTTTATCGCTATATCTGTGGCACTGATGGGAAAGGATTCTTCTACGTAATTAATATAAGACACCGGACCCAGCCCCGGTTCCATTTTTCGTTCATACGGCAATGGTGGGCGCGATAAGGCATCCACATTACCGTTATCTTTGGATTTGACAAATTCAATTTCAAAATCATACGCCGAAAATAAACGTCAACGGTTTATGATCGGTCTTAATGATAAAACGGCGGCCGTACAGGTACTGATGATGTTTAGTAACGCCACTCACGATGGCGAGCGCTTCCTTGTCTAACTGACTGTACGCGCGCTCCACGAGTTCAAGGTGCGCGATGCAAAACATATAGGACGCTCGTCGCTGTTTGGATATCGGTGTGACAGTACACTACCGATGCCGTACGAACTACTGTCAACCGAGAGCACCAAAGGCAGCGCTGGCTCGTAATGAACTAACAATTTGCTACTAGACATATCTTTTTTAACGTTTAGAAAAATTTTATTACAATCGTCCGTCCACGCCCAAACTGCATTTTTGCGTAACAACTTATGCAACGGATAAAGCGTATTACTCAAATTAGAAATAAACTTTGCATAGTAGTTGACCATGCCTAGAAATTATTTAAGTTGTGTTACGTCTTTCGGTTCAGGCGCGTCGACTATTGCTTTAATTTTGCGGGTGTCCGGGTGCAACCCGTGTTTGTCGATAACAAACCCAACATAAGTAATACTATCTTTCATAAATTCACACTTTTCTAATTTAATTCTCAAACTGACCTCACTCAGTCGCCGAAATAAAGCCTTTAAATTCGTTATGTGTTCCGATCGCGTCCCTCCCGTGCACGTGATATCGTCGAGGAAAACGGCCACTCCCTTTAAACCCTTGAGTGTCTCTTCCATGAACTTTTGGATTTTTTCCGGTATACAGCTTAAACCGAAAGGAGTACGCCGATAGATAAATGTTCCAACGTGCGTCGTGATAGCGGTGCATGCTTGAGATTCATTGTCCAAAAATAATTGCTGATAAGCGTTCGTGAGATCGAATTTAGAAAACTGCTCGCCGCCGCTTAGAGCCGCGAACAACTCCTCGATTCGGGGCAGAGAGTACGGTTCACGCATTAACTTCGGATTGACCGTGATTTTATAGTCACCGCAAATTCTGATTTCGCCGGTTTTCTTGATGACCGACACTATCGGCGTACCGTAGTCTGAATACTCTACCTTCTGTATGGTACCCTCATCTCGCAATGCAAGAGGCAGCGGCCTCACCTTAACAAACAATGGGGTCTTATCGAGCAATTTCAATGTCATTTTCTTGGTACAAGTTCCCAGGCCGGGGGAAAACACGGTCGGAAAATTCATTTCGTGCTGATTCTACTACGAGTAAGTCGCTTTCATACATGTTACATAACAACTCGTTCATTTGAATACTGCTGATTTTCAATTTCTTAAGCCAAGAACGGCCCAACAGCGGCGGGCCGCCGTTCATGATAACAAATAATTTGAGGTTGCCGGCCGTGTGCTCCCCGATCGCAACATCAACATAAATAACCCCCGCGGTTTCTATCGGCGTGCCGACATACGAATATAATGACACATCATACGGTATCATAGTAACATTGTAAAAGTGTTTTTCATAGTAAGAATAACTGATAGCAGATAACTTGCTGCCCGTGTCCAACCTCTGCCGTTCACTCGCGCCGACACCATATACGGTTTGGCATTATTTACGTGCACGCTAATATTATACATTTCACATTCCGATTCACTATCATCTCTTGCTATTAAATTATGATTACGCCGTTGCGTCGAAAACGTATGCCTACTGCGCTCAGGACCCTTTTTGCACATCACTTTAATATGTCCTTCTTGGCGGCAAATGTCACAAGAATAGTTCTTGAAGCGACAAATTTCCGGTCGATGGTCTATGCCACATCGCCAGCAAGCATGGGCCGCCCGCCCCCTCGGCCGCTTCATCGTACGTGCGGACGCCTGCGCCGCCGACTCCGCCGCCGCTCGTTGACGGCCGATCGAGCGATAGGGCCGCGCGCTCTCTCGTCGTTCCTACGCGGTGCAGCGTTTCGCCCGTGCGGCTCGCCCCCGCCGGCGTCACCACTCCGATCATCTGTGATATGTCGTTATGCTGCTTCCAGTGCCAATGCCAATTCAACAGCCCGTTTGTACGTTATCATCTTTCGGCGAATAGTCGAGATCTCATGTCGTCGTTGGCCAAGCCGGAAACAAATTAATCACGAAAATTTTCTTCAAGCATTGCTTTGAAATTGCACGTACTGGCTAGGTGTTTCAACACTTGTAAATAGTCGTTTAGCGACTCCCTGGCGTTTTGCCGCCTTTGGTGAAAAATGTGACGTTCTGCGATTTCAGACCGCGTTGGCTCAAGATGGCCGCCGACGATTTGTACCAATTCCTTGAAGGTTTTGCTCTCCGGAGTGCTCGGCGCGCACAAATCACACATGAGATCATACGTCGGTCCACCGACCACCGTCACTAAAGTTGCTACTTGCAATTCCGATTTAATTTCGTTTAATGAAATGAACTGTTCAACGCGTCTAACATACGCCGACCACTTTTTACTCGACAGGTCAAAATTTTAAATTTTTCCGATAGGCATTTTGTTGTTTTGTATTGTTTATCACCGAATCTCATTAATTTACGCACTTTCAGCCTTTATCCTCGTCGCCAGTTAAATATATAATATAGTTTGATGGGAGCGATCAAGCAAACACAGAGGCCGGGTTACAACTGCTTTATAGCTAGGTACCCTCGTACCGATATGATAACAAATAATCAACATACCCAACACGTTACACCACAAATTTTGCGCAACGCTCGCATTTCAACCGCGTTTGTCCTACTTTCATGGTCTCTCTGCCATACACAGCTCTCGCTTCCATAAGTAAGCATTAGGACCAGCACTGCATTGCGTATAGCCAGCTGCGCCTTCTGGCTCAAGTTTTTACTGCCAAGAAGTTTTTCCAACGCTCCATTCACTCTATTCCCAGCACTCACTCGCCTTTCCACATCTGCGGTGTACCTTCCATCCCTGCTGAAAGTGCATCCAAGATATACAAACTCATCCAATTGTTCCAACACTTCATCATCTACCGTAATCCTTACATTGGTTCTGGTTTCTTCTCTTTCAAATACCATTATCTTTGTTTTCTTCGCATTCCTTCATACATTCGTCTTTCATTTATGTGACTAGTGTTTGCAGCTCAGATGGTGTTTCTGCTAATAGGACGGCATCATCTGCATACAACAGACAGTTCACCACTAGACCACCCATGCGTAATCCTACATTCGTCGATCTTATTCTCTGTAGACAACTATCGAGATACAAAATAAACAGCCGAGCAGACAATATGCAACCCTGTTTGACACCAATTTTGACATCAAACCAGGGTGACATGTTGCCATCTATTCGCACACATGCTGAGCAATCCTTGTAGGAGGACTGCACAGCATGCAGCAGTGACCGTGAAGCCCATGTCTCGGCAATATGCACCACAGATCCTTTCGCACAACCCTATCAAATGAATTCTCGAGATCCACAAAACCGCAGAAAACCTTCTGCTCTTTGGCCAGATGCTTCACTACGATATTGCGGAGCGAGAAAACTTGATCCGTACATCCCCTTCCATTTCGGAATACTACTTGTGCCTCCCACAGCATTTCGTCAGATTTCACCCTCATTCTCCTTTCAATTATCTTTCCATATACTTTTGCTGCTAAACTGATGGCCTTATAGTTGGCGCAGTCCATGCGTGATCCCTTGCCTTTATACAAGGGTACGATGACTGCGCGTCCCCAGTCCATTGGGACCCTTTTAGTTCTCCAGCATAGGTTGCATGAGTACCAGAAGGCGTCCCGGACGTAAGTGCCACCTAGTTTGATCATCTCGGCTGTGATCATATCAATTCCTGCAGATTTTCCATTTTTCAAACTTCGTATCGACCATTCTATCTCATCCACAGTTATACCTTCATCGGACGCCGTCAACGTGGAGTGAGTATCAGAGTCACTCTCATTGTCAGCGTCCGAGGTATATTCATACATTTCTTCAAAATATTCACTCCACCGTTCTAACACTTCCTGAGTGTTTGCAAGAATGATACCAGCTTTAGACTTAATCTTGCTCATACTGGATGCCGACGAACTACCACGAGACTTCTTTACCCCTCTCCAAAAGAGCTTGGTATTTGCCTCGAAGTTTTTCGTCAGCCTCTCTTCCTCATTCATAATTTGTCTTTCACGCTTCTCTTTCACTAAAGCCTTGGTTTCATTTTTGCATAGACGGTACATTTCTTTCTTCTTCTCTATCATACTTTCATTTAAGGGCAAAGATGATACATAATCCAGCCACGCTTTCCTCTTTCTTGCTACGGAGGATTCAACCTCCGCATCCCACCAGGCATCTCCTTTCGATGTTTTATGCCTCTTTGCGCATCCACATGCTTCTTTTGCACTATCCACCATACTTTCTTTCAGAACTTTTCAGCAATCATCCACATCTGTGTCGGAAAGACTTGCATTTTGCAAGTCTTTCGCTTACCAGATGTACATACATTCTCCTTACACTTTCATCTTGCAATTTTTCACTCCTTATCCTTTCATGATCTCCGAAAGAGATACGCACTCGCCAATGCCTGCACTTCTTGAAAAGTCTCACAAACCGGCTTACCACCAGGTAGTGGTCCGTTTCAAGAGTGGGACCTCTAAAGGCTCTTGTATCCATTATAGTATTTCGGAGACGTCTATCAATTATAATCAAATCAATCACAGTTTTTTGGTCATTCCGTCTCCATGTATACGTGTGAATGCCCTTGTGACGAAATAGAGTATTCGACACGAGGAGGTTTCGTTCTATACATAAATCTAGAATCGACTTACCTGCTTCGATCACTCTCTTATCTACATAGGGACCAAGAGCAGCTTCATAGCCGTCTCGTTTAGTCCCAACCCATCCATTCAAATCTCCACACATAATCACTTTTTCATTCCCTTCAGCTAAATCCAGAACATCCCTCACAGACTCCCAAAACTTCTCTAGTTCTTGGGCACACGCTGAGCTTACGGGAGCGTATGCTGCAACCAGAAATACTCGCGTGATGCCCAGTTTTATACGAACCCAGAGAAGTCTAGGCCCTACCAGACAGTAATCTCTCACACCAAAGGCTAAGCGAGAGTAGGGTCGGCAACGCAAGAGTGACACCCCTGGTGTTGCAAATGCCCATAGGCTACGGTAACTGCTTACCATCAGGCAGGCGGTACGCTTGTTTGCCACCTTAGTGGTATAAAAAAAAAGTAAAAAAGGAGAGTATGACACCTACATCAGCACTGACATGATCGTCCCGATCTACACCAGACCATAGGGCCATCATCCCACCGGGCAGATCATCGGTGTCGCTTCCCTTGCGCTTAGTATCTATCACACACAAAGCATCTAAGCGTCTCTCATTCATTACGTCCATCAGCTCATTCATCTTATCACTCAATCCACCTCTCACATTCCATGTGCCTATGCAGCAATCTTCGACCCGCCGGAATTGGCGCTGCGTGATGGGTGGCGGCCCCCACCGCCGCATACACCTATTTTCACACCGATGGGGGCGGATCGGTGCGCGTGGTCTCTGGGGGACGCCCTAACCGTCACATCGGTGCGTTTTCGGGTCAGAATTGCAATCTAATCGATTGGCAGGGGTCGCGAACGAGCACGCTTCTGGCACATGACCCCCATGAATAGATACTCGTATGTCAACAATATTCTCAAATGCTGGACAGGTACCAATCGTCATTGGATCTCTTTGTTTCCAAGTTAAATAATCCATCCACCCTAAAATTAAATTCACTTTAGAAATAGAACAAAACAATTCAATATTTAATAGATTCAGGCGTTATTTTGCGAAAGTCAAACTTACATGCAATTTGATCCAACCTGCTTTGTGTGCTTCCGCCACCAATTAGTTCATGCGGCCTAGCGCCGGCCGGCACCCACCCACTACTGTTAGTGCGTGCAACATGTCGACACTGCCTAGGCTGCTCCGGTAGTCTCTGCCTCGGCTGCTGCGGTCGTCCGCCATCTGGAACAGAATCCGCATGCCCCCTCCACCACCGTCGCTGCCACGACTGGCCTGGTCGTCGCTGCGACACGTGTTTCGCCTCTCCACGAGGCATCATCAGGCGTTGTAGACGTTAATCGTAAGAATAACATGCTACAAGTGACAAATCCATTGCAGTGCCGTCCCTTATATTCCCTCAATCCAGGGTGGGGGTGGATGGTGTGAGCGAAAAGATATTTAATAGTGGGGAATGGTTTACGTCAGTCTGTTCATGAGAGTAATTTTAGAATTTTTATGTTTATTAATTTCTAATTGTTCCCTAATATTTAGTTTTAAACCTTTGTCTATGGTGTGTAAAATTTGATATGTATTAGTGGGGGATAAGTTATGTCCTTTGTCTATGAGATGCTCAGCGAAGTGTGACCTTTCTGGGCGATTGTTTTAATACGCCGATACGTGTTCGTGAAATCGTGTTATAAAGTTACGTCCCGTTTGACCGATATAAACGTGTTCACATTCATCGCAGAACAGCTTATAGACGCCGGATTTTTTATTGGGCGGGATTTTATCTTTAGTGTTACAAAGTGACTTGAGTGAATTATGGTATTTGAGAGCAACATGTATGTTATTTTTTCTAAATATGTGAACTATTTTGTCAGTGATTTTTCCCAGGTATGACAAACTCGCAGTGTATTTATTTGTCGAAATATATGGAACCGCGTACAATAGTCTGTTAACGATACTACTCGTCTTTTTACGCAATAATTTATCGATGGTAGATTTGGAATAACCGTTTGACTTCGCGCGCTTTTGTCATACCTGGGAAGAATCACTGACAAAATAGTTCACGTATTTAGAAAAAATAACATACACGTTGCTCTCAAATTCCATAATTCACTCAAATCACTTTATAACACTAATGATAAAATCCCGCCTAATAAAAAAATCCGGCGTCTATGTTCTATGTCTATGTTCTGCGATGAATGTAAACACGTTTATATCGGTCAAATTGGTCGTAATGTTCAACCACGATTACACGAACACATTTCTTTAAAGCGTTTATTCAAAGCATAAGTACCTATTTAAAATGTTTACGAATGCTGCGTCACGAAAAACCACAGGGTTTATCTGTGTACAGCGAGTCGTTCATCGAACGAAATGATTTACGTAGTAGTTTTTAAACTTCCCTTTAACTTTACATAAGTTATAGTTTGCATTTTGTAAGTATATATTCTGCACCTGGTCTGGTATTTCATTTAGATATGTTGCAGTAAGATAATTACACGATCTAGCGTCATATACAGCATTTACACGTTTTACGTATCGGCTATTTATACGTATCGGCGTATAAAAATATTCGCTCAGTAAGGTCACACTTCGCCGAACATCTCATGGACAAAGTACATAATTTCTCCCCCACTAATACGTATCAAATCTTACACACCATATACAAAGGTTTAAAACTAAATATTAGCAAACAATCAGAAATGATTAAACCTAAAAATTCTAAAATTACTCTCATGAACAAATAGACTGACCTCAGCAACTCTCCTCTATTAAATATCTTTTCACTCACACCATCCGCCCCCACACTCAATTCAATATAAGGGACGGCACTACGATGGATTTGTCACTTGTAGCATGTTATTCTAACGATTAACGTCTACAACGCCTGAGGATGCCTCGTGGAGAGGCGAAACACGTGTCACAGCGACGACCAGGCCCATCGTGGTAGCGACGGTGGTGGTGGGCATGCGGTTTCTGTTCCAGATGGCGGACGACCGCAGCAGCCGAGGCAGAGACTACCGGAGTACATCCATGGCAGCATCGGCATATTGCACCTACTAACGGTAGTTGGTGGGTGCCGGCGGACGCTAGGCCGCATAAACTAATTGGTGGCGGAAGCATACAAAACAGGTTAGATCAAATTGCATGTATATTGTTATCAGTCGGATTTCTTTTAACTTTAACTTAGCTTTAGTAATTTTATAGCCTATATAAATTATAAAAATATCTTGCAGTAAAATAACTACTAAGTACATACACAACTCATAATACTATAAGTAACTACAACTAAAATTGTCGGACAATTTGATCTAAACTACTATGTGTGCTTCTGCTCCCGATTAGTTCATGCGAACTACTGCCGGCCGGCACCCACCCACTATCGTTAGTAGATGCATGCCGTCGCTGCCATGGCTGCTCCGGTCGTCTCTGCGAGTGTACGCCATCTGAAATGTGAACTGAAAATGTTGCGAGCGTCAATAGGCTGCGGTGACTGCTTACTATCTATTGCAGGCCGCATGCTTTTTTGCCAATCTAGTAAAAATTGGTTGCCTATAAAGTCGGTTTATGGAGGATAATCTTATGTGATAACGTCATAAGAAAACATTCAACAGTTGACAAAACAGTTCACGGGTATGTTGTGTGCTGCCGCTGTCTCTCTGCTACTCGGGCGCATCGGCCGATGGAGTGGAAGAGAGATAGATGCGACACAAGCCGAACGCTTAGGCCGATCGTACTTCTTAATCGCTTGTTCCGCATTCTCGCTTGCACGCTCGGCTCACGCGGAACGTGACAATGAGTCATGCTTTTTCGTGCGTGTACCCGGCGTTCATCGTTTTATAAGACGTTATCACGTCATAAAAAGATCTCGGTCAGCATTCAATTTGCGTTTCTGATCTATCTTTTTGTTCGAATGCTGCCTCGATATCTAGTGAACCATGATGCGTTCTTAAGGCCATCTGCCATTAGGTCCAAGCCCCATAAGCAGCTTGTTCCAAAGTTGATTAAAGTCTTCCCAAATCACTAATTTCACGGAGGATACTGTTCGATGATTTGCATTTCCTCGAATAAACCACCTGTAGGTAGCTGTATCACAGCTGTGGTACCACTAAAGGCAGGTATAGATCCGGATGTGTCCACCAAAATCCAAGCGCACCAATAATAACGACAGGTCTCTGTCGTCTAGGCTATGAACCACCAACAAATATCCTGCACTAACAACAGTCCGGATAGTCAACGGGCCATCGATACTCCTTGTATTGCAGGAGCTTTTAGTACCACTTCACATTATTACATCCAATAGTTCTACTGTTAAAATGTCTCCGTTAAAATAAGAAAAGGCATGCTCCGTTGATTCGGACATGTAGAACGAATGCAGGATGAAAGAATGACGAAGCAGATATTCAATGTGGAAGTCAAAAGTGGAAGGATGTAGGAGCCGAGGAAGGCCAAGACTTACCTACCATGATCAAATTAGTCGTGTTCTATCAGAAGGTGATGTCAGGAGCCCTAGAAACTGGCGAGCGTGTATGAAAATAGCAATGAATGTTAAACAAGCGAGTGAGATATGTAAGGATCGAGTCACGTGGCGCTCGGTTCTCTCTGCCTATCCCGCGTGGGATTTGGCGTGAAGTTATAGATAGATAGATAGAATTAGTTCTATCATCTTGATGTATCAACTTTCAGCAAAACAAGTTTCAACAACATTTTACTTTTAGTTTTATGTAAGATACTTATCTTTCGACCTAAAAGTAACACAGTTGCACGAGTTGCACGCCGTCGAATTCGTTTGATTTTAGATGCATCATTTTTTTTTTAAGAGAGGTAGGGCGCATCAAATCAGCCCGCCTGGGGAAGTACCTCCACCTCACAGAAAACCGCAGCCAAATAACAACTCCCTAGAGGATTGTTGTGTTCCTCCGTGTGAGTGAGGTCACCAGTAAGCTCCCAAGGAGTTGCTGTGTAAGCAGCAGAGGAGGCATCGCGCGAGTGATACTTAATATGTCGCAAGTGTTAATAGGCTACGGTACCCGCTTTACATCAGGTGGGCGGTATGCTTGTATGTCTCCCGACGTAGTGTAAAAATAAAGCAGTATTTCATAAAATAAAAAATAAATACCAGACTGATACATATATTTTTTACAGGGTGCCACTAATTTACAAGCTACATGAAATATCAACTTCTATGGTAACTGCACTCTTTTTGAAGTACTATTATATAGCTCTGCTAATTTTGTAAACCTTTGCCATACTATTTTCAGGTAATTAACTAACAGAAGTTGAGCTGCTTATGGATATGTAGTAAATGTTAGTAAATATTAATGTTAACATGTATCGATTTACTAGTACGACTTAAGATGCAAAGGTATATATACTCTTAGCTTATTCTGTCGTTGTTTGTACATATTAAGCACCGTCATAATATGCATTTGCAATACTACATCACGATATTATTGTGATGAAATTTAAAGAAACACTTTTTGGTTTGACCTCACCTTACTCTTTTCTTAACTATTTTCAGACTATTCGTAGAAGATGACCACTATTTTTCTTCATGCCAGCACCAAGAACGACAACGCCATGATCATGAGCACTGATTACAATTATTGTTTTAAAATTTAATTGGTGTTATTTCTATTAATAAATGGAACACAAAATAAATCAAGTTTTTATTTGTATTTCTAATATACTGGAGTTCTGTGAGCACAACGTGCAATGAAATTACAATGAAAAACATGCAAGGCTATACATTCACAAAAAAATACATATTTTAAGACAACCACCCCATAAAATATAATCATATTGCAATGCTCTACTTTGAAAGTATATAAATTTATATTTTTTTTTATACAACGTCGGGAGGCATTCAAGCATATAGCCCAACTGATGTAAAGCATTTATCGTAGCCTATTAACACTTGTAATCACTCGCGCGATGCCTCCTCTGCTGCTTACACAGCAACTCCTTAGGAGCTTACTGGTGATTTCACTTACACGCCAGAACACAACAACCCTCTAGGGAGTTGTTATTTGGCTGCGGTTTTCTGTGAGGTGGAGGTACTTCCCCAGACGGGTTGCTTTAATGCGCCCTACCTCTCTTTAAACATACTGACCGAGACAAACAGATATGTTCATGCACACAAATATTTGTCAAAATACTTACAAAAAATATAATACGAGTACTTAGGTTACATCCTAACACAGTATCAATATTTCTAAAAACGACGTTTAGCTATTTAATTTTTTAGGTGGAACTACCAACAGTGACGACGAACCAGAATCGACTGCGTACATATCGGTTTCTCGTGGGCAGATCCGGTGCCGCTGAAAGGCGATGTATAGAAATCTTCCTTTCCTAATAAACATCGAAAGCTACGTCTACTTCCCGCAATGTGCGTCCCGCGGTTGCTTAAGAATTTAGAGCGTTCTAGGTATCTCGGTTGTAAATGAAGCACAATTTAGTAAATGAAGAAATTGAATTGTTATACACTAAAATATGGTTCTAATAGTAGTGAAAATAGTGACAGTCGTGACGATGAATATATAGTGGTGATGATAATATCATTAAACAGGCTACCTACTAACAAATTAAATAAATGTGTTTTAACAAATCGGCAATGTCATACTTTAACCCCTAATATGTACATATAAATTCTATTAAGATTACTTCTTCTTCTTCGCGTTGTCCCCTTTCCTAATCCATTAGGATTGGCGAGGTCCGCTACCTAAGCCTAAGGATTTGGCAGAGATAATGATTTTTACATAGAGTGCTGCTATCAGACCTCCACGACCCGAGGGAAAACTAGACCTTTCTTTAGGTTTTAGGTTAGGTTAGGTTTAGATCACACATCTGTATAATTTATAATTTCTTGGACGTGTGAGTTTCCCCACGATGTTTTCCTTCACCGCCGAGCAAGTAATAAATATGTACATAAATCCGAAAACTCAATTTAGTGGTACACACACCCACTAGTATTAGAACCGTGGACTTGGTGGTCGATAGGCCGGTTTCTTATCATCTATCTATAGGGCTATCACTGCTCTAGTTTTATTAAGATTACATTACTTCGTAAAAGAAATAAATGCATATTCATTTGTAATAGAACTTATGGCCGGACTAGGTATAGTCAACTATTGGCGGTAGCACCTAGACACCAGCTAGATATCTTATCTATATTGTAAAATAAATAGATTGTTGTAAATAGTTTTCCACCTATTATAATACTGTATTTGCAAACTGTTTGACACAGACAATAGAATAGTGGCTGTTGCGAGATATAATGGGATAATAAAACTGCTAAAATGCACTCAGTGCACGCTGTATCACCTTTCAGTTTTCCTTCTGATATATGCACCAAACACAACATTAACATAAATTAGCCTAGACAGAATCAATCAATGGTCAAATGTTGTAAAAAAAGTCTAAGACGATAGTAACATTTATTTAACAAGAATGACAAGCTTCCTAAACTTTAATTGCGAGTCTGAAATAAATTCCAATTCTTGCCTCATACATTTGCTCAGTTAGTTCTGCAACAACAGTAATACATTGATTTCTCTATAATATAGGTATCACTTACCTACTTACGTGAATAATAACAATGATGAATTAAACGATTATGATGGATAGCTATAAACAGTTGTCACTTGAGCACGAAAATATAATTAGGTATTAAAACACAAACAAAATTTTAATACCCCTCATAATACATCAGGTGCAGAAATAACTAATAATGCATTACAATAAAAAATATTAAATGATCGTCATCCATAAAAGTTTACATGTATATCACGATTATTTGCATTTTATGTTAACATGGACGTCGTTACGAAAACCTGATCCAACAATAAATAAAACCTTTAGTGCTCACGGCAATTACTACGAGTACATTGTAAGTCATGAACAGATCAAGACACAGGTGTTCCGTACATATCATTGCAAAAGGCGTAAAATGTATTCTAGAATTTACCTACCGAGGTTTTCTTAAGGGACTCCAGTATGTATACATTTTACATTACATCTGCATGAGTCATGAACAGATCAAGACACAGGTGTTCCGTACATATCATTGCAAAAGGCGTAAAATGTATTCTAGAATTTACCTACCGAGGTTTTCCTAAGGGACTCCAGTATGTATACATTTTACATTACATTGCAGATGTACTCGTAATGTAAAATGTACGGAACACCTGTGTGTTCTGTACATATCATTTCAAAAAGCGTAAGATGTATTACAGGATTTACGTTCCGAGGTTTTTCTAAGGGATTCCATTATGGTCAGTTCAGTTTGATCAGCTTAGCAGCAAAAGGTATATGGGTACGTAATTGAAAGCAGAACGTGGGCGAAATCCGATGGTATGCTGTGAGAAGCACAGGGAGGATTCCGAAATGGATGAGGATATACAGTTCAAGTTTTCTCGCTCCGAAATATCCTGGAGAAGCATTTGGCAAAAGGAACTGTGGAACATATTGCCGAGATACGTGATTGACGGTTCACTGCTCCGTGCAGGACAGTTACTTTACTTACAAGGATTGCTCAGCATGTTTGCGGATAGATGACAGCATGTCAACCTTTTTTTTTTGTGACGCGGGGAAAAATGCGTTACGTACACCACCGGAGGCCACCCAGGCACCGGTGTGGGACTCCCCGTCGGCTGCCCGACGGTTTACCCACTAAACGACCCCGCGAATTGCCATCGGCCGCGTTGGTGTGGTGACCCGGATCTGTCAGCAACAGGGCACCACTGCGACTGCCAGCCCCTCAAAAGGGGCCGGACTTCTCTCTAGGGGCCCTCCCAGCAAATTGGGACAGCCTTTCCGGCGGCGGGACCACTATGATATCACTGTTATCGTAGAGAAGCATCTGACTTTGGACCAGAAGGTTTTCTACGGTTTTGTGGACTTTGAGAAAGCATTTGATAGAGTCGTACGAAAGAATCTCTAGAACATTTTGCCCGGATATGGGGTTGACGGTGACCTACTCCGTGCTGTGCAATCCACTTATGAGGATTGTACACCATGTGTGCGGGTGGACGGCAGCTTGACGCTCTGGTTTGATGTCAACATTGGTGTCAGACAGGGATGCGTGCTGTCGGCTCGGCTGTTCATCCTGTATCTGGACAGTTGTCTTCAGAGAATAAGAAATACGAATGTGGGAATGCGAATGGGTGACTCAGTGGTCAACTGCCTGCTTTATGCAGACAATGCGGCATTAATAGCAGAATCACCATCCGAACTGCAAACACTAGTTACAATAATGAAAGATCATTGTATGAAGAAAGGCTTACAATTGAATGCGAAGAAAACCAAGATAATGGTATTTGAAAGAGAGACAACCAGAACGAACACTAGGATTATGGTTGATGATGTAGTGTTGGAGCAAGTGAATGAGATTGTATATCTTGGAAGTGCTTTTAGCAGCAATGGAAGGTACACCGCTGATGTGGAGAGACGAGTGAGTGCCGGAAATAGGGTGACAAGGGGGAAGGCACAGCTCGCTGTACACAACGCGGTGCTAATTCCAACGCTAACATATGGAAGTGAGAGCTGGGTATGGCAGAGAGAGCATGAAAGTAATTTGTGGCATAACGCTTGCTGACCGCGTTCGTAATGAAGACGTGAGAGAAAGACTTGGTCTAAAAGAGAGTGTCGGTGTTAAGATAAAAAATGCTCCGTTGGTTCGGACATGTAGAAAGAATGCGGGACGAAAGAATGACGAAACAGATATACAATGCAAAAGTGGAAGGATGTAGGAGCCGAGGAAGGCCGAGACTAACCTACCATGACCAAATTGGTCGTGTTTTATCAGAAGGTGATGTCAGAAGCCTCAGGAACCGGCGAGCGTGAATGAAAAGAGATATGAATGTCACAGAAGCGAGTGAAGTATGCAAAGACCGCGTCTTATGGCGATCGGGTCTCTCTGCCTACCCCGCAAGGAACTTGGCGTGAAGATATACATACATACATTTTCATTTTTATGTATTGTTTTGTGTATTAGTCAATTCGTTATACGTATTAGATTACCTTGTACTTTGCTTTTAAGAAATGTATAGTATTGTTGTAGTGAGGCGATGTACGTGTGTTCTTTCGCCCATGTAAATTGTTCTATCAAAGACTCTAGGTTGGCTGGAAGAGATCTCTTTTAGGGATAACTCCGCCTTTGTAACACTAGCTTTATTTTTATTGTAATTTATTTTGAATGTAACGTACAATAAAGATATTACAACAACAACAACTTATTGTAATGATATGTACATAAAAGTAAAAAGCATAAAATGTATTGTAGGATTTACTTTCCAATGTTGCCCCAAGCGACTCTGTATATATTTACACTTTTTGCAATAATTAACACACAGGTGTTCAGTACAATTGTATTCCAGGATTTATCTTTCAAGATTTTCCCAAAGGAATCCAGTATTGGGTTCTTTAAAAAATTATAAAGAGTATTTGCAGGGTCGACAACGAACGACACCCCTATTATTCCATGTGTCCATAGACAACAGTGACTGCTTATCATCAAGCAGGTTTACGACCTGCGGTTTACTACCTTCGTAAACTTGTGTGGTATAAATAAATACCACTGAGTCTAATACTTATATAGTTTTACTCTGCTATACCTCGACGTATAGTAACTGTGTTTCTTTAAATAAACAGATTTTTTTTGTAGGACATCTTTAGGGCGTGCTTAGATGTCCTAAAGATGTATTAGAAAAAAAATCACGAGATGACAAACATAGCCAGAATAGAATAGCATCTCCACTGGACAGAGTACTATAGCCAAATTATAACTCCCTTGAGCGTTGTGTTTCTGGAAGAGTGAGATTACCAGTAACCACCTAGGGAGTTGCTGTATTAGCAGCGGTAATTTTTTTAATACAGCTTGGCTTGGTGGCTAGTTGCTCACCTAAATAATCTGCATGACCAATCACTCGACTAGTATTAAAGAAATCCTAGAAAACAGATCTTATTTTATGTGAATAGCCATTATTTTGATAGTGGGGAAAGGCAGAATAATAGAAATATACAGGTAGATGTACCTCTGTTCAAAGCCGTCGTCAATCCTCTCCTAAGTGTTTAAGAACAGTTTTTTTATTCGCAGAACACATAGGAGTATTGTTTATTGACCTTGCGTGTTACATTTGTTTACAAAAAACATTTGTACGCTTTCGTAATACGTACAACTTATATACCGATGCAAAGTTTGTATATAGTTACAAAAGACAAATAATAATATATAAGGTGTAAAAAAGTCTTCGCATTTTGTATCTATGTCTTTGAGACACATCCTTTTAGATAGAGAGGTAGAGAGGATCAAGCGTATACACCTAGTCCGGCCATAAGTTCCTTTACTGTACATATACACACTTACATGTACATATTTATGGAAGTCTCAGCAAAAAAATAACAAAAATGATTCTATTCGAAATGGCTACCTTTGGCTTAGGCATCTGTCTGGCCACAAATCTATGAATTTGCGCACTATTTCCATGGGAATTTAGCCACTACTAGCTCCAGAGATTTCGTTAGAGACACAAGTCTGTGAGGGATGTTCTAGACTTAGCTGAAGGGAATGAAAGAGTGATTATGTGTGGAGATTTGAATGGATGAGTTGGAACCAAGCGATACAGCTATGAAACTGTTCTTGGTCCATATGGAGATAAGAGAGTGAACGAAGCAGGTAAGTCAATACTAGATTTATGTATGGAACGAAACCTCCTCGTGTCGAATACTTTATTTCATCATAAGGATATTCACACGTATACATGGAGAAGGAATGACTAAAAAGTGTGATTGATTTGATTTTAATGGATAGACGTCTCCGAAATGTTACAATGGATACAAGAGCCTTTAGAGGACCCGCTCTTGAGACGGACCACTACCTTTTAGGAAGTAGAGGCACTGGCGAGTGCGTATCCCTTTCGGAGATCATGAAAGGATAAGGAGTAAAAATTACAAGATGAAAGTGTAAGGAGAACGTATGTGAATCTGGTAAGTGAGAGATACTTGCAAATGCAAGCCTCTCCGACTCAGATGTAGATGATTGTTGGAAAGTTTTGAAAGAAAGTATGGTGGATAGTACAAAAGAAGCTTGTGGTTGCGCAAAGAGACGTAAAACAGCGAAAGGAGATGCCTGGTGGGATGCGGAGGTTGAATCCTCCGTAGCAAGAAAGAGGAAAGCGTGGCTGGATTACGTATCATCTTTGCCCTTAAATGAAAATATGAGAGAAAAGAAGAAAGAAATGTACCGTCTATGCAAGAATGAAACAAAGGCTTTAGTGAAAGAGAAGCGTGAAAGACAAATTATGAATGAGGAAGAGAGGCTGACGAAAAACTTCGAGGCAAATACCAAACTCTTTTGGAGAGAGGTAAAGAAGTCTCGGAGTGGTTCGTCGGCATCCAGAATGGATAAGATAAAGTCTAAAGTTGGTGTCATTCTTACGAACACTCAGGAAGTGTTAGAACGGTGGAGTGAATATTTTGAAGAAATGTATGAGTATGCCTCGGACGCTGACAATGAGAGTGAGTCGGATGCTTACTCCACGTTGACGGCGTCCGACGAAGGCATAACTATGGATGAGATCGAATGGTCGATACGAAGCTTGAAAAATGGAAAATCAGCGGGAATTGATCTGATCACAGCTGAGATGATCAAATTAGGTGGCACTTACGTCCGGGACGCCTTCTGGTACTTATGCAACCTATGCTGGAGAACTGGAAGGGTCCCAATGGACTGGAGACGCGCAGTCATCGTGCCCTTGTATAAAGGCAAGGAGTCACGCATGGACTGCGCCAGCTATAGGGCCATCAGTTTGATCAACTTAGCAGCAAAAAATTATGGAAAGGTGATTGAAAGGAGAATGAGGGTGAAATCCGATGAATTGCTGTGGGACGCACAAGGAGGTTTCCGAAATGGAAGGGGATGTACGGATCAAGTTTTCTTGCTCCGCAATATCGTAGTAAGCATCTGGCCGTAGACCAGAAGGTTTTCTGCGGTTTTGTGGATCTTGAGAAAGCCTTTGATAGGGTTGTGCGAAAGGAACTGTGGGACATATTGCCGAGATATGGGATTGACGGTTCACTGCTCCGTGCTGTGCAGTCCACTTACAAGGATTGCTCAGCATGTGTGCGGACAGATGGTGGCATGTCACCCTGGTTTGATGTCAGAATTGGTGTCAAACAGGGTTGCATGCTATCTGCTAGGCTGTTTATCCAGTATCTTGATAGTTGTCTGCAGAGAATAAGGTCAACGAATGTGGGATTGCGCATGGGTGACCTAGTGGTGAACTATCTGCTGTATGCAGACGATGCCGTGCTATTAGCAGATACACCATCTGAACTGCAAACACTGGTCACAACGATGAAAGACGAATGTATGGAGAAAGGCTTACTACTGAATGCGAAGAAAACAAAGATAATGGTATTTGAATGAGAAGAATCCAGAACTAATGTAAGGATTACGATTGATGATGAAGTGTTGGAACAAGTGGATGAGTTTGTATATCTTGGATGCGCGTTCAGCAGGGATGGAAGGTACACCGTAGATGTGGAAAGACGAGTGAGTGCTGGGAATAGTGTGAACGGAGCGTTGGGAAAACTTCTTGGCAGTAAAAACCTAAGCCAGAAGGCGCAACTCGCTATACACAATGCAGTGTTGGTCCCAACGCTACCTTATGGAAGCGAGAACTGGGTATGGCAGAAAGAGCATGAAAGTAGAACAAACGCGGTCGAAATGCGAGCGCTGCGCAAAATTTGTGGCGTAAGGCTTGTAGACCGTATTCACAATGTTGATATTAGAAACAGAGTTGATCTGAAAGAGAGCGTCGGTGTTATAATAAAAGAGGCATGCTCCGTTGGTTCGGGCATGTAGAAAGAATGCAAGATGAAAGAATGACGAAGCAGATATACAATGCAAAAGTGGAAGAATGTAGTAGCTGGGGAAGGCCAAGACTTACTTACCATGACCAAATTGGTCGTGTTCTATTCAGAAGGTGATGTCAGGAGTCCTAGAAACCAGCGAGCGTGCATTAGAAGAGCAATGAATGTTGAAGAAGCGAGTGAGATATGTAAGAATCGAGTCACGTGGCGCTCGGTTCTCTCTGCCTAACCCGCAAGGGATTTGGCGTGAAGTTATAGATAGATAGAACTTTATTTAGACAAAAAACAAAGTATAGAGAAAAATGTTGACAATATATGGATTCACTTGACCGAGAATAGCGTGCGGATTATACGAGTGCTCGTGCGACACTGTACATCAGTAATTACCTATGTTCACAAAATAAATAAATTAGATGACAATGGCCGGGCCGATGGCTTAACATGCCCTACGAAACACGGACAAGCTTGAGATAGATGAACCCATTAATGAACCGTTACTTAACCTGCGTTCCGGTTAGAATGACAGGTGCGACAACGCCATCTAGCTCATCATTCAATACGCTGGACTAGAAAACGAACAAGGGGAATGCCCGTAGTTAAATATGATGTAGAATGTTACGTAGTTAAATATGGTGTACTCGCCGTTATTATTAATGAATAATAATGGTGAGTACACCATATTTAACTACGTAACTCTAAACATACAACTATATAATTTAATGTTATTTTTCATATATAAACTGTTTACTTGATATATTTATATTACAATTTTTGAAATCTTCAACAATGACTAACTACATTGTACTACTATTAATTGCTGGGCTTTTATTAGCTCAATCATCGCAAGGCTTCCCTGGTAAGTCTTTTTTTATTTCTCTGCTTTGTTTTATAATTATAAAACACAACTCTGTTTTACACAAACAACTGTCAGTTGAATACCTATTCGGATTGGGTGATCATATTATTTTCTGCACTACTATTGACTAATTTCATTTTCCAAGAGAAGTAGGGCACTTCAATGCAGCTTGACTGTGGAAGTACGAGTATCTCAGCCTCACAAAAAACCGTAGACAAATAACAAAACTTTTGACGATTGATGTGGTTCCGTGAGTGAGTGAAGTTTCTTCTAACCTCCTGGAGAGTTGTTGTGTTCACGGCAAGGGTTAATAGGCTACGGAGTACGGCAACCATTAATTGCGACAGTGCATGTAAAACCTAACGAATAGACTTTCCTCATTAACTTCATATCCCGGCACAACAGCATATTCGTACGTAAAGTGCATTTAGGTAGTCGATATAAATAATGTTAACAAATATTCAAGGGCGCATAACATATTTTATCGAGTGTAGTACTCTTCTTCCTTCTAGCATAATCACTACTAGACTATGACTACTCTTTTATGTAACGCATCTTGTTACGTATTTACTTTAACAAAATTAAAATTTAACTGACACCGACTACGAAACTTGGTAGTACATAAATTGCCTACCTACTGAACAGACATCGACATGACTTCAAAGTATGCATAATTTTTATAAATTGAAATTGAAACAATAAAAAATATAATATTTGGCTACTTATATCAGCTATATATTATAATAAAAGTAGTAATAACATATATATTATTTAAACAAGCGTAGATCAAAGGATTTGTTGCTGTATTATTAGTTTGTATTAAAATTTGGTAATTGTTCGACTCGACCACGTAAATATTAATTGAGCTACCAAATGTGACCAATTCATGTACAGACATAATTCTCGTACCACAATTTAAAAACAGTAGCGACCGTTACGCTGCCGTTGCTGCCTGCGAGAAAAAAGGACGGGTATACTTATTGCACGATTTGTAACAAAATTCAGTAAAGACCGGAGTATTATCATGTCAGTGCAAACGTGTGTAAACGGAGCTGACTCGTCAAATTATAGGCCTATATCAGTCTTGACGTCTATCACAAAATTGCTAGTTACATCTTAATTGTTAGTTAATATTTATTATTTTATATTTATCTGCTTCACAATGTATGGTCTTACTCTGCCATCAGCACCGTTCCAGATAAAACTTCACAAATGGAAGATTTCCTCTGACTCTGCCATCTATTGTACAGTGGCGTGCACAGAGATTTTAAGAATGGAACATCGGATGGTATTTATCCAATTGATAGGGTAGGCAATGTCTTTTTGCCTATATGGAGGGCACGCCACTGCAGTATTGTACTATTATAAACAAGGTACAATACATAAAATACATAGGTGTAATATTCGATTAAATATTGTTTTAACCGACTTCAAAAAAGGAGGTGGTTCTCAATTCGACTGTTTTTTTTTGTATGTTTGTTACTATTATAAATAGATTTTAATGATTTTTTGTTTAATAGGTGAGCTTCAGAGGTGGTTCCATATAAATTTTATCGAAATTGATTCAGCACTTTTTGAGGAAATCAACAAAAACAGAAATATATACACAGATAATGTTTTGGTTTGTTGTTCTTCCCTTCTGCAAAAGTTTTTGATGAGGACTTTTAATCTCTGTTTTTTTTTTTATTTACACCACTAGAAAGCAAAAAATAAATTATTTTTAAATAAACAAAAACCGTCATCAAAAAGCACCCAGGAACTAACAAGCGAAATAATTGGTCACAACTACTTACGATTTATACTGGCACCGACTCCAAAAATTCCTGGGTGTTTTCTGAAGGCGGTTTTGTTTATTTAAAAATAATTTATGGCATTTGCAAACAGAACTAATATTTAATCTAGTGTGGAAGGTAGTGTGGAAAAAACAACAAAGTTACTACTTTAAATTTGTGGCTTTCTAGCTGGTGAGAATGAAACGCTTGATGCTGTCTTGAAGAGAAGTATGAAGACCGATCCACGGATCCGTGTAATCAATATTTTGAGCACCAAAATCCGTTGAATCTCTATATACTTCTATTAAGTATGATCCATTTTTGGCATATTCTCCATAATAACTTCGAGCTTGTTGTATCTGATACGTGCCAAGCTCAGAATACAGAATAAACCAGAAGGAGCCTACAGCCGATAATACACGCGGTCCGCTGTGTCCAGAAACATTTCGCAATCCCCCGCACTCCTCATACTTCCCACCCGTACAGTATTGCTAGCTTAGTGAGAGTTCGCCTCTTTTAGGGTAAATTAAAAGTGTTATATTAATATAAAAGATGTTATATTAATATACTGTTATGCGTAAAAAAATACTTTAGTAAAATAAAACACAAGTAATATACATAAAATATGTCTTTACTTAGGTACATTTTGTTGTACTAATAATATTGCCGTTTTGATTCTGAGGTAATCAATACATTTTTACGTTTCGACAAATGAAGAAGTCTTGCTCTTTGCTTTTATAATTTCATCAGTGGGGAACTGAAATTCCATATATAATAATTAGAATAGTTTTACAAATAAACAAATATTTATATATAGATATAGATAGTTAAACAAATATTTTTGTAAAAAAACTACTATTTACACAATTTCATATATGCAGACTATTAACATACAAATACAACTTTCCTAGCGTTTTGCGCAGTGGTGTTATAAAGATAATACCAAAAAGCGGTGATAAGCAACCCGACGATCCGAAGTCTTATCGCCCTATTACCCTACTGCCATCGTTGGGTAAATTACTTGAACGTTTAATTGTACCACGTCTGTTGCCCGGTGGCCCTCAATTTCATAAAAATCAATTCGGCTTTACCATCGGCAAGTCTACTGTTGATGCGGCACTCGTAGTGCGTAAAATTGTGGAACTCTCGGTTAGTAAATACGTTGTAGGTATTTTCTTAGACATTTCAGGTGCCTTCGATAATGCTTGGTGGCCATAGATAACAGAAACAACGGGAGATGTGACATACTAAGCGAATTTAGACCGGGACGGTTGTCGCCTAGTTTCACCCATACCATAAAACACTCACACACTTAAATAAATAAAAGATGTCATTCTACGCACACAAGTACAACGACACACATTTGTTAAGACGCTGTCATTGGACGTTTATTTAAACAACACCCAAGTAAGCACGCACTACTACATTTATAAAGCGGCAGAAACAAGCGGCCGTATCTCGAAACTGCACATACAGTGAACGAATAATATTACTCGCTTTACATTGCGTGTTGGTAAACGAGTGGTGGCGACTGCGTAATGGTAGAAAAGCAATGTATGATTTAAGAATAAGATATTTGATATTTATAATTTGTATCGTGGTAAGGTCCTGGTAGAAATGGCGTCAGAGAATTTTTGAAATTAATTCTGTATTTATGCTTATAAAACGTAATATTATTTGTACTTATAGGTGATAAGTGATTCCATTTGATTTAAAGTTAACTACTGCACTTCTATTTTTGCAAAAAGGTAACAGCACAACTTGGCATTTTGCTAAAACAAGGAGCAACGTATCTCAATCGAACTTGATTGCAACTAACTAACTGTTCTTGGCAATGTTCTCGTTTTGAGCATATTGCGGCGACACCAACCACGCCTCCTCGTCACATCTCCCGTTGTTTCTATTATCTATGTTGGTGGCCAATGTTGTTGCTGAAACTAAAGGTGAGAGGTTGCCATAGCAACATATGCTCCCTTATTCGATCGTACTTTTTTAATGGTACAACTAAATTAACATTTGGGCATTATGCTGCTTCGAAGGTGCTTACGCAGGGCTGTCCTCAGGGTTCGGTGTTAGGGCCGTATCTTTGGAATATCGGTTTTGATGACTTTCTTAGCCTACCCTTACCGGAAGGGTGTTCGTTAACTAGCTACGCCGATGACGGCCTCTTATTAATAAAAGCTAATTCCAGATCAAGTATAGAAAAACTAGCCATTACTTGCCTTGGCCTCATTTCAGACTGGGGTTATCGTAACCTTCTCGATTTCGCACCTCACAAAACATATCAGCTCTTGCTTAAGGGAAATTTGCAGGTTCCGCCGCGATTCCACTTCAATGGAGTATCAGTTGCAAATAAAAACTCGGTTTGTTACTTGGGATTACTGTTAGACAAAGGTTTTAATTACATTGAACACATAAAGCAGGTTGGAGAAAAAGCCAAAAAGAACTTTTATGCGTTAACTCGAATTTCCACCTCGACATGGGGCTTAACTTAACGTTAAAAATTATTTACACAGCCACATATTTAGGATGTATTACGTACGGTTCACCTGCATGGGCTGATAGGGCTACCATAGGTGCTGCGCGTCGCAAGTTGCTGCAAAGTCAGCGGCTCGCTTTAATATTCTTATGTAAATCGTATAGAACTGTGAGTACCGAGGCACCAGTGCTGGCAGGCGTATTACCAGTTGACTTAGAAATTCAACGCCGGGCTTCAATGTACTACACCTCTAAAAACATACACCCTGACTTTCTAAAACGCCGCGATATTGACAAAATTCTTAGATTGTTCAAACCAATTGACGAGGTATTTGAAACTTTACTGTCTGAATGGCAAGAAAGATGGGAAACTTCTACTAAAGGACGCCACTTGTATCTGTTCTTTCAATCAGTGCGAGACAGATTAAGTAAAGAGTGGTTAGAAGTCGATCATCCTGTTGCGCAATTTTTAACAGGGCATGGAAATTTTAGGGCAAAGCTCTTTTCATTTAGACTTGTGTCATCGCCTTTATGTGAGTGTTCTACAACAAATCATGAATTCGAGCAAACAGCACATCATGTTCTCTGGGAGTGCGATCTCTGGCAACGGGAGCGGGACGATATGTTAAATTCCTTGCGTGTCACATCCGGGGTAGTATACTATTCTGATTTGGTGGCAACAAGGGAGAACTACCAGGCGTTTAGGCGGTTCTGCAATCTATATTATTGGAATCGATGTGTTAGGTAACAACTCACAGGTTAGGTCCCAATAGTGTTAGATATTTGATTATCCGTGGTGCACGGCAGTTGAGCTTCACTTGACTAGCCATCTCTTTGAGGTTTTAAATGCCTTATTTGTCATATTGCTGTCTCTCACTTTGCCAAGAGGGGAAGTCAATTCTAAAACTTCCTACTCCTACAAATTTCTTCTGATTAAATTCGTTTGTGAGTTCCAAGGCAGCTGTAGTTTAACCCCCGGGACGGCAATGGACTTCACTGTTCATTGCCTTTTTTGTGGTCGCCGCTGTTAATTCTGGCTACACAGGAGACACAGTGGTAGGCCTGTCCCGTAAAAAAAAAAAAAATATGCAGACTATATACATTAGTTTAGTATTTCAAACATTATTATTAAGTCAATAATTATTATTTATTTCAGGTAATATTTATGTTAAAAGATCTCAAATAATGTAAGCCTATGTTTACATTATCATATCGTAAATACCTTAAAATTAAATAAATGTATTTACATGTTTTATATTAATCAAACTATTTTTTAATTACTTAACATGCATTTATTATTTATTTCATCAATGTCAACTTTATAAAAAAGTAGGGAAAAGAAACCAGTAAAACTGGCAACATGAACAAAATGGACTCGCCCAAATTGTTTACCACTATCAACGAGTAAAAGAAATTCATTATTTAAATAAAATGAGATGTAAATGCGCTAGTTACACATGAAATATGATCCCATCTTGTTTTTTTATGCTTCTAACTGCATTCTTGCAGGTGAGAACCGCACAAGACGGCATTATTTAATAAAAACTATCAAGAAATTTTTACGCATAATAGACACGGTGGCCAAATATATACTAGTCGTCGAAATGTCAAACTACTCTCATTGAGAGTAGTTTGTATGGCTTCAGTTTTGGGCGTGTTTGCGGTTTCTGGCTTATTCTGTATTCTGAGGTGCCAAGCGCATAAATAATTAAATCATCATCACTTACAACGGGAAACTCATCCATACCAGGAACAATACCATCAATGGTTTGAAAACTTGCTCTTTTTTTATTTAAATTATTTTCGATTACGAATTCACTAAGCCGATTATGATCACCACATCTACCAATTTTTTCTAATATTGGTTCTACCAATCTGTGGTCTGTTAACGGTTTACCAAACCAATTTAGTAAAGCGCCTGCGATTTTTATTTCATCCAGGAGATGTGTCGCAGCTTTATTAAAATTCTGATGGCGTAGTTGTCTAAACTGATTTTTTAATCGTCCGTTAATAGTTTCGACAACCCAGTGACACATCGTCACTTTCCTTGAAGCAACTGCAACTGTTAGTTGCGTTTCCCCTTCATCTTTGCTTTGCAAGTATATGAGGAGTATAGCCACATGATTCCACTTCTTCAATACAATCTCTGAAGCCCCTATCTAATATAAAAACATCGTCCTTGCAAAAAAACCAGTGAAATGGATCAGTTATGCTATTTAGGATGTCAGAAAGAATCGTAGCATCTGATTTCGTTGCTTCATAGAGTCCGTAAATATCTAATATATGTCCGTCAGAGCACACAATTAAAAAAGGCTTTACCAAATTGCGGAATTTGTGTAGACTATAAGACTTCCGCTGAAAATAGTAATTGCTACTTTTTTATAGGTATATATATGTGCCATCCATTATTACTATAGGCTTTCGTTCAATCAAAGGAGCTTCTGGATTACTAAATAAAGCATTCGGTACAGAAAGACAGTGTGACATCACGTCCTCTCGGGTCATATGATTATAGCCCAGGTGCTGTGGGACGAACTCTTGCATCAAATATGTCCTGACCAGAGCCATCGTCTTTTCAAATGTTTTTCTGGTCATTCGAAATATGCTAGATAGCCTCTCATTCGATTCACCGGTATGAAGTTTTGCTAACACTGTAGCTAGAGCGGTTGCTGGTTTCTTTCGGAATCGTCGTGCAATTCTAGGTGTACTTTGTAGAATTCGGTTAAACTGTGATTTTGTAAAATCTATTTAATACTGAAAAATCGTATTATGATTTAATGTGTTTCTTTCAAAGTCTAAAAATACTTTTGAGTTCTTAAAAGTTCCATCATATCTCTCACGTGGGTTGGTGAAAATTCATGAAGAACGCGGCGCGTGCTTAACTCGATGTTATGCCACTCCATACCTAACGAATGTTCTTCACAGACACGGCTAAATCGGGGTATGTAGAACTTTTTTCCTTGAAGAATTGTAACTCTAATATCTCTTCGAATATTTTGCAAAGTTCTGTTCCGATATTCGGCGAAAAAACAGGAACGGGTATTATAAGGTGCACGCGTGTACCCTGCCACTCTAACCATTTGCAATCTATTAACTTGCACAGCTTGATCTTGCATGTTCTCGATTACCATCGGAACATGATGTTGAGGCACGGGATACTCTTGTGCCGGTTCCTCTTGTTCATCTTGCACAATTAGTACACCTTGCCCGTGTCGTTCAGCACGTTGCAAGCACGGTCTACAAATACTGTCTTCTGCATTGAACTCTTGAATGATAACCACTTCAAAGTATGTCAACAAAAATGGATGACTTTGAATGAATTCATTATTTAAAACATACGATCTCCGACGACTGCTCCCGATTTGATTTATGCTTCTTTGACAACAAATACACAAACCATACGCTTCCGTGATGTAGTCCACAATAACCAATCAAAACTACGAGGCAAATCAGTGTCCAGGTACAATGTTTGTTAAAATCACGCCGAGTAAGAATAACTGGGAAGTCAACACACACGCACACAACACGAAGGAAGAATGGTGAGTGACGCATGCATCGTGCGTCTTCGCGCGCGGTGGCGTCAGCGCAGGTACCCGAATTCGAGCTCTGTGATTGGTCGGCATGTCATGGAGCGAGCGATAAGGGCGAGCGTTAAGTACTTTGTTTCCAGATGCTGAGGTGTACGTAAGGAAAGTAGATAACATACTGTAATGGCGAATTTAAAACTTATATATTAGTGTTAATCCTTACGATTTAAAAAAAAATCTTAATTGAATGTTAGGTCAAATATCTCAGCTCCGATGCATTTTAGGCTATCATATTCCGTACAAAAATATGTTTGTGTATATCTATACTTTCAATAAAAGCAACTAACATTCATGGCCGCGAAAAAAAAAGTGACAACACTTTTACCCATACCCCTTTGAGTCCGATAGTTGAGTAGTTACCTATGACTGTTTTAATGCTAATATTCTAATGTTAGATTCTCTCACAATATAAACAATTACATATATAAACATGTTTATTTCATGTGTTACATTCTTGCTATAATTAGTAGAGTTGCCTTCCGAAAATATAAAGAAAAATACTGTTCGCTTGTCTGTTTGCAAAACATACCATTCTATTTATCTCTTAATTTTAATGGTGTAAAAAAAATGATACATGATAAATATTTACCCGAATACTACAGGAAATCTAAAATAGTGTATCTAACAAGCTCAGTTTTTGTTTAAATAATCAACATATCATTAGAAAATAAATACTTTTCTGCACTTCTAATCTCCGAGATTTGTTGAACGAAATACCAGAAACAATATATTGTTTTATTATTATACGCAGCATATATGATTTTCGAGAAATAATTTCTTAATCTATAAAATTATTATATTAACTTCATCATTTACAGTTTACGTAATAATTGCAGGAGAATTAGAAAGGCGTCTAACTAGAATGGTTTTTTAGTAATTAAATAAGTATTTTCTTATATTATGTCAGGAGCTGAATAGGCATACAGCTCACGGTAGTCTAACCACCTCATATTAGATTGTACCTTCTCTAGTATCTAATTAAATAATGTACTAATATTGAACTATAATTTACAGGTTTACTCGACAAAATACGAGGTATGTATGACATAACGTCTATTAATATAATGGGCAACATTATGTAGACATTAATTTGTAGACAGCTAATGTATATCTAGGAAAGACATAGATGACGTAGAAAAAATAATTAATGAAACGTAAAAAATACCTAGAGTCACAAGGAAATTAACAAATTCAGAATGCGTTTATTACCTGAACGACTATTAAAAAACAAAATTAAAAGAAAATATAAATTGGTAATGTTTTAACAACGTGTAGAAATTCGTCCATTGACACCACAGTTGACATTGGACTGTCAGGGCACAGATCTACCGCAGCCCTCACCTCGCGATGGTAGTCACTGTCGTTATCAGGACAGTCATCCGGAAGCAAAGCATGCAGAAGTGCATCAGTAGTCTCCTCTATACCGAGGGTGTGGGTATTATCAATTTTAATATTAGAATCAAAGGCCTGATCAATGCGCCAATTTGCCTTAAATTCGTGATACAGCGGAGACCACGGTCCCTCACAATTGAATCTTTCTACTATTCGTTTTAGCAAATTACCTTTAGATTTTTCGACGGCAGCGCGATAAGAGATCTAGCAATACGCAAGTTACTCAGAGCTGTTTGATATGGTTCACCTTTGATGTTACGTTTTCTTAATTTAGAGACTCCTACGTAGCCTGACAAGCGCATCATTCCATCAATCACAGCGTCTCTTATTTACTATAGCTTTTCGGCCCAATATTACGTCAGCACAATATTTGAATGTATCAGACATAATTTGAACACTTTCTGTGACTGTAAGTTCAGCACGAGTGAAATCCCCGGCGCGAGAAGCAAAAAGGGAAGCAAAGGCTGCCCAATCGTCATTTTTAGTTTTATATTGAAAGCCAGTATATTGTTGCGGGTGTAAGTTGTCTACAACCGGGGAGAAAATACAAACGATTAGACGGTGATCACTGACGGTGAGCAAGACACCTCAGGTAAAACGCGCCAATTTTGTATTCGAACGTCTACACTAGAAAGTGTGACGTCAATAGAAGACTCGCCCATTGGGCTGATAAATGTAGGTGGTGCTTCTGGGGTATTGTGAATAAGAAGATTCATTTCAGCAATGAACTATTCAATAGCAGAGCGTCTGTTAGCATCGGTTGCTCTCAGCTTACCGTACCATAATGGCGATAATGCATTTACGTCAGCTCGTATAACTACTTTATGACCAGAAAGCGCATGTAAAACTCTACGCAGATGGTGTAAATGAGGACCTACTGAGTCTGAATATTGAAAATAACAACTCACTACGAACACTCTTAGATAGGGCGATGTTACTTCTTAGCTACCGCACAGTGCGTGGTCATTAAGTTATTTATCGCTGTTATAATTAAACCGCTTTTTGGAACATAAATATGCGCGCGTAACTTGTTACTGAGCTGTAGGAATTTACTGGTTAGTTGGGCTCGTTGGTATTGCTCCTGAACTAAGACTATATCGAGCTTATCTAACTCTGATGTAGCAATTTTTTCTTGTGAAGACTCGCCTATTATAATTACATAACGGTACGTCCGTTATGTAATTATAATAGGAAGGCAAACATTTGAAGCAATTACAGCTGCAGGCAAGTTCATGTGATCTAACGAAAACAAACAAATTAAGTTAAGTTAACAAAGCAACTTTTTTATATTATGACAAGAGGTGAACAGGTATTCGTCTCATGATAGCCTACGGAAGGCTACTTTGACTACTCTGTATCAATCGGACTGCATACTAACATTCAGCTTCTCTAGTATCTAATTAAAAATATACTAATACTGCCCTACCGTTTGCAGATCTAATCACGCAGAGTAGTATGATTTAATAGCTATTATTGTTTTAGGTATATAGTGTAGTTGTATAGCGATTCAAATCTGTTTCCAACATATTGCATAGTTAGTTTGAATTATGGTAGCCAGAAGCGTGCTCGTTCGCGACCCCTACCAATCAATCAGATTGCAATTCTGTACCAAGAGAGCATCCATTAGGGCGTCCCTCGGAGGAATGTAACTGCATGCGGCGGTGAGGGCAACCACTCACTACTCAGCACCAATTCAATTGCTGCATAGGCACGTGGAATGCCAGAGATGGATTGAATGATAATGTAAGGTAGTGCTTAGGTGTGCACTCCTTATGTGAGTGGTCAATGAAAGATGGGGCTGGTTTTACAACGCATTTAATAACGCGACCAGTTTACTGGCGCGACCGCGACACATCGCTGCGCGTTGACCACTGGTCTACTTAAAGTAATTAGGTTACAACTGCATGGCAAGCAAATAGGTAATATATCCCCTACAATGTTCCCCCCCTTTTTATATAAAAAATATAAAAATATTTTTTCAAATAACATTGCAAACAAAAAAATTATCTAGGGTGGTGTCTTGCCCTACGAAAACTTCTTGGGTTCAGCATCTAGCGTGAACTAGATGCCACTAGACACAACCCTAGATACCACGACGTTATTATCGCAACTTAAAAATTAAATACAATTTTTTATCAACGCTACACATTTTAACTCAATTTGCTCCTGTTTACACTTCACGATCACATGTATCCGTCTTGACCACGAGAGGTAGTCGGCCGCTGCACCGTTTGCATTTTTACCATAGGTGGGGACCAGCCTGCTACGGCGGCTTCCTTGCGGAACCAGTTCCGCACTCGCTTTTTGAGTTTGTCTCTCAAACAACATAGTGCAAACAACACTATTATGATGCAAATAACCACGATAGTTATTTCCATTAAGTTGACTCTACTTCCCATAATTTCGTTAGGATTAGATAAAGCAAGATTATTTTGCTGCGGTTTACTCTGATTGTAACCCATCTTGATTACAGTCATATACAGTTCGATTATCGATGATAGAATGAAATGCACTACATTTAAATCAACATTTAAATAGTATAAAACAAATGATGTAATCAAATTTAGTTACAGAAGTACATGATAACAACAAAAATAAATGTTGTTGACAATTAATTGACGTAGCACAAAAACAAATGCTTAGTTTCATTTTATAAGTGCAAATAATAATGCATGTAAAAGTATAAATGTGTATTTGCAAAATGTTAAATAATGTATATATCATAAATGTAAAATAACATGTAACAATTTTATAACCTACATTTTAGAATTAGATATTATAAACAACTTTTGTTTGCGCATCGAAACGTACGTGTCTCCTGACGACACGGCCGTAACGTGTGGTACGAGCATGAGCGTTAGCGTCAGGCGTTAGCGTTATCGAATTATCGTCTACGGGAGGAGTCGTGTTTAGCATATAGCAGGTTTTAAGCGGTCTATAGAGATGTTAACAGTACGCGTTGGTTGCTGTAATTTATAAACCTTGGTTCCTTTTTTTAATACCCGGTAAGAACCGTTGTATGTGGGTTTCAAAGGTTTATGTACTTCATCTCGTACAAACACATACTCACAAGTTTTTAAATCAGGATGTACGAAGATGGATTTACTAGACTGAGCAATTGACGTCGGCTTAAAACCAGATATAATATTACGTAACCTATCCACATAGTTAAAATCATCTACAGAACTATTTGATTCAGTGCTATAAAAATCGGATGGTAATTTCAACACTTGAGCATAAGTCATCTCGGCTGCGCTTATGCCATTATCACCTCGAATAGCTGCCCTTAAGCCCAACAACACGGTCGAAAGTTCGTCAATCCACGATGCAGTAGTTGCACTAAGGCGAGCCGTTAACGCTGCCTTCAATGACCTGTGCCACCTTTCAACGGCACCGTTGCATTGCGGGTGATAAGGAGTCGTTCGGCCTTTGCGTATACCTAGCAACTCCATCATTTAGTAAACAACGCGCTCTCGAATTGACGACCTTGATCGGTTGTAAGCCTTAAGGGGCAGCCAAAACGAGTGATCCACCCATTATAAACCGTCCTAGCAACAGTCTCAGCTGTTATCTCTTTAATTGGAAAAGCTTCTGGCCAGCGGGTACGTCCGTCAATCATCGTCAGACAGTACCTGTGACCATCTGCAGTAGTAGCCAGAGGGCCCACAATATCAATGTGTATATGTTCAAACCTGTCGCAATCAGGAAACGTATCCAGTGCCGAGTTAGTATGCCTTACCATTTTCCTACTTGAGCGTATGCCGGGATGACTTAGGCTATGCACTGAATCAAAAGCAACCCTACGGAATTTTTCTGGTAAATACGGCTTTAATCTGTCATTAAAAAGTTCGCAAAAAATAGGTTTGCTTCCATTCGGCATAACTATTTTTTTGAATGTAAAATTATCATTTTGTAATAATTGTGCAAGTGTTTCATCGTTGCATTGACACTCTGCCAATTCATCAAAATTGATTACAGTGGGGCAACACACTGTTTCTATGCGCGATAACGTGTCCGCGACTACATTGTCAGTACCGCTGACGTGACGAATATCAGTACTATACTCGCTTATAAAAGCTAAATGCCTGATGCGTCTTGGCGTCTCTTTTTCGCATTTATTTTTATTAAATGAGAACATACGGGGCTTATGGTCGGTGTAAATTATTAATTGACGACCTTCTACAATGTCTTTAAAATGTCGTACTGCCAAATAAATAGCCAAAAGTTCTCTATCGTACGCAGAATAGTTAGAATGCGCGTTAGTTAATTTTTTGTGAAAAATAACCCAATGGTTTCTAACTGCCATTAGTGAACTGCTGTAATACAGCGCCCACGCAAGAATTTGACGCATCAGTCATAAGCGCTATCGGTACGTCAGTCTGCGGCAGTGACAATGTGACAGCGTTTTGCAAACTCAACTTGCATTGTTCGAATGCAAGGTCAGCTTAAGGTGTCCAAGCTATAACGGCCTTGTTTCGCTTTTTAGCGTTATGTAAATATCCGTTCAATATAGATTGATGTATTATGGCCATGGGTATATGTGAACGATAGAAGTTCACCATTCCTACAAAACGGCGCAATTCTTCCACCGTTTTTGGTTTAGGGAATTCCTGAATTACTTTAATTTTCATGTCCAAAGGACGTATAACCCTTAGATGAAACTTGGTAGCCTAAAAATTCAAGTTTTTCTTCACCAAAACAATACTTAGCCACATTTATAGAAATACCAAATTTATTAAACCTCTCAAAAATTAATTCGAGGTGTTGTTTATGTTCTGAAATCGATTCACTAGCTTGATCACATCGTCTAAATAACAATAAATAAAATCTAAACCTTCCAGCACCGTATGATTCATGAAGCGCTGATATGTTTGCGCAGCATTTCGCAACCCGAATGTCATTCTCGGGAATTCATATAAACCAAACGGTGTAATAATTGCGGTTTTTTCAATATGATCCGGCCAAACAGGAATAAAATGGTAGGCCCGTATTACGTCGATACGTCGCGCATATGCGCATTGTAACATCACTATTGCAACCTGATGCGCTTGGCGACTGCGCGTCATACGAAACGCCGCCGCGTTGTCCGTTGTATACATTTTGTTGAGTTTGCATATGTTGCGGTTGGTTGTTATTATAATTGTACGAGTTATTATAGTATCGATGTCTAATATTATGATTTCTCGCCTGGAATGAATTATTAGGTGAACTAAAGTTAGATTTATTATTATACCTTGGTTGTATGGAATTTGGTGTCGGCGTTGGTTGATGTGATGACTGCATTGATAGATTATTATGGTAGTTTGATGGCCTTTGACCATTAAAATAGCGAACCGGCGCGTTATTACTTAGGTGATTGAATTGATTGAATCGAGGCATTAGAGGGAATCTATTCGGTGCATGTGCACTTGTATTATAATAATTGGTATACCCTCTGAAAAAAATGTTCGTTTTGAATTGGTTATAGTTCTTCTGATTATACACATTTTGGAAGTTTTGTTCTTCTAATACTATTTCGAGGGCCTCTTCTAAGGTTGCTACACCTTTCAACCGTAACAATCTAACTAAATTTACCTCAGTAAATTATATAAGAAAACCTTCAATGAGGTATTGAGGTAATTATTAATTTTAGTGGTTCTAAAAACACGGTCTTGAATACTTTCGTTTACCTTCGCAATTAAAACACTACGAACATGCTGTATTCTATGACAAAAATGTTGGTAACTTTCACCCCTGTCTACCCTCATTGACTCTAACTCGAGAACTAGACAGTCTTCTGTCCTCGGATCTCCAAAATTTTCTTGTAATAACTGTTTCAGATCGTCCCATGTTTCAACCTGAGCTCTTTCTCCGAAAAGAGTGGCTGCTTCCCCAGTTAACCTACTAGTGATGGCGTGGAATAAGTATTCGTTCTGTACCTCATCACCTTGAAATTTACTAATGATGTACTCCGCCTTTTTGATAAAAACCGATAGCAATCTCCCATCGGACCCTGACTGACGGAATAGTTACGATTTGTTGAGCTTCCATTTTATATACTTACTATTCAAATATTATTTACGTGAAAAAATTGAAAATAATTGTCTAAAACTACTCGTGAAAGTTTTATCACTTTAACTCTAAATATGTTTCTCGAATATTAAAACGGCGTTGATAATCCCTAAAAATACACGAAAAACACGTATAATATCACCAGGACGTAAAGGAATGAGTTAGGATAGTGAAAAAGATCTACTCACATTTCCTGCAGCACTCCGTGGTTCCTCTGTGATACTGGAATATTCTCTGCTTTACTCGTCCCTGCGGCAGCTTCAGTCTTGACAAATTTGTAGGTTTGTTACCCTGGTTATTCGTGTAAACGAACGTTAGTTCCGGTGTTCCCGAAGAGTTGTATTCGCGAAGACACAGGTATCCAGTGACACAGAGTAATTTCCGGCTACGTCAGCCAAGTGGTGGCCGAGGGTTTGTTATAAAAAAAAAACAAACTTTATTTACCACAATACTGACCGACAGAGTTTGATGATGATGATGATGAGATGTTGATTTAATACAAAGGAATCTTCAATTAATCTAACTTACTAGCTAATTTATACTACAATTATTGTTTACTCATCACTATTGTGCAATGCCGCATTTCCTATATTGAGTAACTGCCCATCAGCATTTAGTGGTGCTTATGACGCGTATTTGGCATGGGTGGCTACCCTTAACTCACTCGACAGTGCCTCCAGTTCATGAAAAGTCCCACTAACCGGCTTACTACCAGGTATTGGTCCGTTTTAAGACCTCTAAAGGCTCTTGTATCCATTATAGTGTTTCGGAGAAATCTATCTATAAAAGTCAAATCAATTATACTTTTTTGGTCATTCCGTCTCCATGTATACGTGTGATTATTCTTATGATGGAATAAAATATTCGGCACGAAGAGGTTTTCATTCCATACATAAATCTAGAACTGACTAATCTGCTTCGTTCACTTTCTTATCTACATACGTACTAAGAACAGCTTCATAGCTGTCTCGTTTGGTCCCAACCATTCTTAATCCATTCAAATTATCGCACATAATCACTCTTTCATTCCTTTAAGTTAAATATAGAACAGCCCTCATAAACTTCCAAAACTTCTCTAGTTCTTGAGCACACGTTGACCTTACGGCAGTGTATGCTGCAACCAGAAATAATCGCATGATTCCCAGTTTTATACGAATCTCTTACATCAGTGGCTAAGCGAGAGGAGAGTACGATACCTACACCAGCACTGGCATGATCGTCCCTAACTACCCCAGATCATAAGGCCATCATTCCACCGAGCAGATTCACAGTGTCGCTCTTCTTGCGCTTAGTCTCTGTCACACACAAAGCATATCGACGTCTCTCTTTAATTACGTTTATCAATTCGTTCATATTATCATTCTATCAATCAAGTTCGGGCCGGCGTGGAGTATTGCTCGCATCTCTGGGACGGCTCCGCACAGTATCTTCTTGAGGCTCTCGATAGGTTGCAGCCACGGGCTATTCGTATAATTGACGACGAAGAGGTCACCAAAAACCTAGAACCTCTTCAACTCCGTAGGGACATAGGCTCTCTAAGCGTATTTTACCGCCTTTACCATGGCGAGTGCTCTGAAGAACTGTTTTCCCTTATCCCACCCTCACCCTTCCGTCATAGAACCACACGTGCGGGCTTGCGATGTCATAGTTCCACGGTTGAGAATATCTCTTCGCGTACCAAAAAGTTCGGCAACTCTTATATTTGTCGTATCGTTGAAAAGTGGAACGTTGCCTGCACATGTGTTCCCTCCTTCCTACAATATGGGATCCTTCAAACGAAGCGTGAAGAAGCATTTTGCGGGTCAGCATGGCAGCGTCAACTGACAGGATACGGTATTTACTCGTAGTATGTTGTCCGTTGCTGTTGCGATTTGGGCTCCTCTTTTGCTTACCATCAGGCAAAGAGGGGTCACTATGCTGAACTAATATTAAAAAAAAAACATCTCTGGCATTCCACGTGCCTATGCAGCAATTGAATTGGTGCTGAGTAGTGAGTGGTTGCCCCCACCGCCGCATGCAGTTACATTCCTCCGAGGGACGCCCTAATCGATGCTCTCTTGGTCCAGAATTGCAATCTGATTGATTGGTAGGGGTCGCGAACGAGCACGCTTCTGGCTACCATAATTCAAACTAACTATGCAATATGTTGGAAACAGATTTGAATCGCTATACAACTAAGCTATGTACCTAAAACAACAATAGCTATTGAATCATACATACTCTGCGTGATTAGACCTGCAAACGGTAGGGCAGTATTAGTATATTTTTAATTAGATACTAGAGAAGCTGAATGTTAGTATGCGGTCCGATTGATACGGAGTAGTCACAGTAGCCTTCCGTAGGCTATCGTGAGACGAATACCTGTTCACCTCCTGTCATAATATAAAAAATTTGCTTAGTTAGTTAACTTAACTTTATTTGTTTGTTTTCGCTAGATCACATGAACTTGCCTTTGCATTGAATGACCAAAAAAGTATAATTAATTTGATTTTTATTGATAGATTTCTCCGAAACACATAAACAATTAAATATAACGAGAACATAACGAGCTATATACATCTTTTACAAGTCACAAAGTAAACACGTTTAAACTTTAATTGGATTGCCATATTCTCAACGTGTTAGAGCTAGACTATATATACGTGTGGTTATTCTTATGATGGAATAAAATATTCGACACGAAGAGGTTTTCATTCCATACATAAATATAATAATAATAGAGAAAGCATTTGATAGAGTCGTGCGAAAGAATCTCTGGAACATTTTGCCCGGATATGGGGTTGACGGTGACCTACTCCGTGCTGTGCAATCCACTTATGAGGATTGTACAGCATGTGTGCGGGTGGACGGCAGCTTGTCGCCCTGGTTTGATGTCAACATTGGTGTCAGACAGGGATGCATGCTGTCGGCTCGGCTGTTCATCCTGTATCTGGACAGTTGTCTTCAGAGAATAAGAAATATGAATGTGGGAATGCGAATGGGTGACTCAGTGGTCAACTGCCTGCTTTATGCAGACGATGCGGCATTAATAGCAGAATCACCATCCGAACTGCAAACACTAGTTACAACAATGTAAGATGATTGTATGAAGAAAGGCTTACAATTGAATGCGAAGAAAACCAAGATAATGGTATTTGAAAGAGAGACAACCAGAACGAACACTAGGATTATGGTTGATGATGTAGTGTTGGAGCATGTGAATGAGATTGTATATCTTGGAAGTGCTTTTAGCAGCAATGGAAGGTACACCGCTGATGTGGAGAGACGAGTGAGTGCCGGGAATAGGGTGAATGGAGCGTTGGGTAAACTTCTAGGCTGCCGAAATCTAAGCCAGAAGGCACAGCTCGCTGTACACAACGCGGTGCTAATTCCAACGCTAACTTATGGAAGTGAGAGCTGGGTATGGCAGAGAGAGCATGAAAGTAGAATAAATGCGGTCGAGATGCGAGCATTGCGCAAAATTTGTGGCATAACGCTTGCTGACCGCGTTCGTAATGAAGACGTGAGAGAAAGAGTTTGTCTAAAAGAGAGTGTCGGTGTTAAGATAAGAAATGCTTCGTTGGTTCGGACATGTAGAAAGAATGTGGGACGAAAGAATGACGAAACAGATATACAATGCAAAAGTGGAAGGATGTAGAAGCCGAGGAAGGCCGAGACTAACCTACCATGACCAAATTGGTCGTGTTTTATCAGAAGGTGATGTCAGAAGCCCCAGGAACCGGCGAGCGTGCATGAAAAGGGCTATGAATGTCACAGAAGCGAGTGAAGTATGCAAGGACCGCGTCTTATGGCGCTCGGTTCTCTCTGCCTACCCCGCAAGGGACTTGGCGTGAAGATATACATATATACATACATACATAAATCTAGAACTGACTAATCTGCTTCGTTTACTTTCTTATCTACATACGTACTAAGAACAGCTTCATAACTGTCTCGTTTGGTCTCAACCATTCTTGATCCATTCAAATTATCGCACATAATTACTCTTTCATTCCTTTCATCTAAATATAGAACAGCCCTCATAAACTTCCAAAACTTCTCTAGTTCTTGAACACACGCTGACCTTACGGCAGCGTATGCTGCAACCAGAAATACTCGCATGATGACCAGTTTTATACGAACCCAGAGAAGCGTAGACCCTACCAAATAGTAATCTCTCACATCAGTGACTAAGCGAGAGGAGAGTACGATACCTACACCAGCACTGGCATGATCGTCCCTGTCTACCCCAGATCATAAGGCCGTCATTCCACCGGACAGATCCACGGTGTCGCTCCTCTTGCGCTTAGTCTCTGTCACACACAAAGCATATCGACGTCTCTCTTTAATTACGTTTATCAATTCGTTCATATTATCATTCTATCAATCAAGTTCGGGCCGGCGTGGAGTATTGCTTGCATCTCTGGGACGGCTCCGCACAGTATCTTCTTGAGGCTCTCGATAGGTTGCAGCCACGGGCTATTCGTATAATTATTCTTTTTGCTTAACGTCATTTATAATTATTAAATGTCATAGTTAACGTAAAATTTGATTACTTATAGTGATTTAATTCATTTTCTCTTGTTTCATAATTGTTAAGTAATGTATGTTTAAGTAAGACTATAGCTAATAGTCTATTCGGAAGGAGCCTGACATCCATAACACAGGGAAACCTACTGTGGGTGTCAGCGCAACAAAATTTTTTGTAACATTTACTTACAAATAAATTAATTTCATTTCATTTCAATTTCAAGAGATTCGTATAAAACTGGGAATCATGCGATTATTTCTGGTTGCAGCATACGCTGCCGTAAGGTCAGCGTGTGCTCAAGAACTAGAGAAGTTTTGGAAGTTTATGAGGGCTGTTCTATATTTAACTTAAAGGAATGAAAGAGTAATTATGTGCGATAATTTGAATGGATTAAGAATGGTTGGGACCAAACGAGACTGCTATGAAGCTGTTCTTAGTACGTATGTAGATAAGAAAGTGAACGAAGCAGATTAGTCAGTTCTAGATTTATGTATGGAATGAAAACCTCTTCGTGCCGAATATTTTATTCCATCATAAGAATAATCACACGTATACATGGAGACGGAATGACCAAAAAAGTATAATTGATTTGACTTTTATAGATAGATTTCTCCGAAACACTATAATGGATACAAGAGCCTTTAGAGGTCTTAAAATGGACCAGTACCTGGTAGTAAGCCGGTTAGTGGGACTTTTCATGAACTGGAGGCACTGTCGAGTGAGTTAAGTGTAGCCACCCACGCCAAATACGCGTCATAAGCACGACTAAATGCTGATGGGCAGTTACTCAATATAGGAAATGCGGCATTGCACAATAGTGATGAGTAAACAATAATTGTAGTATAAATTAGCTAGTAAGTTAGATTAATTGAATATTCCTTTGTATTAAATCAACACCGAAACTCTGTCGGTCAGTATTGTGGTAAATAAAGTTTGTTTTTTTTTTATAACAAACCCTCGGCCACCACTTGGCTAGTGCCCTTTCGAAGACTCTGAAAGGATAAGGAGCGAAAAATTGCAAGACGAAAGTGTAAGGAGAACATATGTACATCTGGTGGATAGAGCCAGAAGGCACAGCTTGCTATACACAATACAGTGCTGGTCTCAACGCCTATTAACGCATGTAATTATATTAAGTATCATTTACGCGATGCTTCCTCTGCTGCTTTCACAGCAACTACTTAGCGGCTTACTACGTCGTTAGTTCACTTGCCTTTCGAAATACAATCTGTTAGATGTGCTGATGTGTGGGGCTACTCGCTATATTACTATATGTATTATGCACTTACATAAATAAATCTGGGGAAATACTTTCCAAGCTCGGAATATAGGATGCACACAAAGCAACTTTGAACAATTGAACAATATTGACGCTATGCGAATTGTTATAAGTCTAGCTCTAACAAGTTGAGAATATGGCAACCCAATTAAAGTTTAAACGTGTCTACTTTGTGACTTGTGAAAGATGTATAGCTCGTTATGTTCTCGTTATATTTAATTTTTTAGTTAAAGAATATTACACACCGCTTTGGGCTTTGCCAATTCAGAGTTAAGGTAAGGTTGTCAGCCTAGTTATCGCAAAGGCACACGACAGCATGCCAGCAGTGATGCTGATGTTTTGTGCTCCCGAATTGTGTTTTGTTTGATGCGCCTTTTCGCTCTTTCATAGAGATTTTTTCTTCTATTTATTAGATTCTCTCAAAATTTTCTCTCACAATATAAACAATTACATATATAAACATGTTTTATTTCATGTGCTACATTCTTGCTATAATTAGTAGAGTTGCCTTCCGAAAATATAAAGAAAAATGCTATACTGTTCGCTTGTCTGTTTGCAAAACATACCATTAATTTATGTATACATGTTAAATATTTACCCGAATATTACAGGAAACCTAAAATAGTGTATCTAACAAGCTCAGTTTTTGTTTAAATAATCAAGATATATTTATAAAAAAAAAATATTTTTCTGCACTTTTTATTTTTCGTTCAACAAATCTCGGAGATAAAAAGTGCAGAAACTTTTTATTTCCAAGATTTGTTGAACGAAATACCTGAAACAATATATTGTTTTATTATTATTCGCAACATATATGGTTTTCGACAAATAATTCCTAAATCTATTAACTTCATCTTTTACGTAATAATTGCAGGAGAAATAGAAAGACGTCTAACTAGAATGGTTTTTTTAGTAATTAAATAAGTATTTTTTTATATTATGTCAGGAGCTGAATAGGCACATAGCTCACGGTAGTCTAACCACTTCATATTAATTAGACTGTTCATTCTCTAATATCTAATTAAATAATGTACTAATATTGCCCTATAATTTACAGCTATTCTCGATAGAATACAAGGTATGTATGACATAACGTCTATTATTATTATAAGTATAGGAACAGAAGGTATTTAAATTTGATCCTAACAGTCCAGTGATTAGCAGTGGCTGTTTTAATACCAATAATCGAAGTTTAGATTCCTGCACAATAGAAACAATTACGTACATGAATTTGTCTGTTTTCTTAGTTTAAATGTTCTTTATGTAGCGTTGGTTACTTATGATGCTTTGAAAAAATACAAAAAGAACATTAGAGATTTGGAGTCTAATAAAGTGCAATGTTAGTGGTTTTATTTAAAGTTTTATATAGGGTTCATAATAAGTATAAGAAGAGACGTAAAGCAGGGAGACCAAATCTCTCTAAAGATTTTCATAGCTATTTTACAACATATAATGATGAAATTCTGCTGGACTCAGGAAAGTCATTTTACACGGATGGATAAAATCTAACCAATCTTAGGTTTGCAGACTAAATAATATTCTTAAAAATCGCTATCACAACTGCAGGAAACGATAGAAGATGTCTGAATAGCGAGTGGAAATAATGAGCAACATTATTATGTAGACATTAATTTGTAGACAGCTATGTATATCTAGGAAAGACATAGATGATATAGAAAAAAGAATTCATGAAACTTAAAAAATACCTAGAGTCACAAGGAAATGAACAAATTCAGAATGCGTTTATTACCTGAACGACTATTCAAAAATAAAATTAAAAGAAAATAAAGTAACGAATATTAAACTTGCGACAGGGAAAATGCTACAAATATCGAAAGCAGAACAAAAATTGTAGATGTTCTATGTCACGTCCAATACTTAAAGTGGAGATGAGCACGCGCATCACATAACAGAGGAATGAAACGTGTCACGAGGAAGAAGTGCATGTATTTACGGTCTGTCCTAGTTATGAAAGATATCACAGTCATAGTTTAATAATTACTAATATTGAGGCAACTCAACCGTCTATACAAGGCAAGAGCCACGTTACCCACCGCTAATTCACAGGCGCTTAGTCTTCAATCTGTCCGATCTCTGCTGGGCGTCGGTACTGTTCTAGTTCACCTAAGTGTAGCTCTCGCTGCTTTAAATTGTATAAATAAAATTATAATAAAACTTCTTTATTGTCTTCTCACACAGTTTGACAAAAAGATAACAAATGTAAAATACAAATATGAGTAATGCAACTATACGACCTTACAATTATGTGAACATTTTAGTGTGAGAAGCTAGTGCCTAAAGTAGGCTTTGGTAAACCTACATCATAGGACCCCAGGTACTCTCTCTCTCGATTAAGATAAATATATCATTTTTTAGTTAATAGATTCAGGCGTTATTTTGCGAAAGTCAAATTTACACGCAATTCGATCCAACCTGCTTTGTGTGCTTCCGCCATCAATTAATTCATGCGGCCTAGCGCCGGCCGGCACCCACCCACTACTGTTAGTACGTTCTACATGCCGACGCTGCCATGGCTGCTCCGGTAGTCTCTGCCTAGGCTGCTGCGGTCGTCCGCCATCTGAAACAACATTCTGGAACAATACGACGAATCACTTATATAGCACTTTCTACTAGTTACGCGAGCAAGCCAAATACCGATGTTGGAAGCTACTCACCGATAATAAATCAAATACAACAAACAATAAAACTTTTAGCACTGATTTTTGTTTACTAAAAGATAGTATTCAACTCAACCTTTACGCCAAGACTGAATACTTGCATATATAAAAGACTGGACACGGGTCGTTCTTTGGCGAAGCCTGCGCCTTCCCTATTTCGATATCGCCCCCGCTCCCCGTGACACGCGGCTACGATGGTGAGCTATTTACCTTTTTTTGTCCTTTATCCTAATTTGATCGATATGCCTGTGTAACATGGTTCAGTTATCCGTTTGTATTTGATAATCTGTATCACTAAACAACTTATTATTTTACCTTTGGGCCATTTTTGACCCAGTTTGTAAGTTCGATACCAAGACTGCCCTTCCCTCAGTGAGCGCTGGGAGCCTCCGGCCGGGAGCCTGCTCTTCTCTGCGCTGGTGCGATCGTACTGCGCTCTCTCCGTCGGGTTTTAGACAGTCTAACCGTGTGCGTAATGAACGACCCTGTAAAAGTTTCGCTGGGCTTTAATCCGTTGAACTGTGTTCAGTATTCCTGTATATTAACAAAAACCTAGATAGAGCCATATCGATATCTTCCTTTTGTGCCTTGTTGATTACTTTCTTACAAATTTTTACGGCACTTTCCGCTGCTCCGTTAAAAGATGGATGATAAGGCGCCGAAAATATCTGTTCTATGCCATTATCTTTCAAAAATATAGCAAATTCTTCGCTAGAGAAAGGTGGACCGTTATCACTGACAACTTGTTTTGGTAGCCCGAAACGAGCCTACATTTCTCTTAGCTTAGCAATGACACTTTTCGCCGTCGTTGAACCCATTCTAATTATTTCAATCCACTTCAAGCATGCGTCTACTACCACCAAAAATGTAGCCCCGGCGATATGGCGTAGAAAGTCTAAGTGCAGACGAGACCAGGCCCGATCAGGCTAGTGCCAGCTTCTTGGCACGTATGTGGGAGGTCTATCCGCTGTCTGGCCACACACATCACAAGATCGGCATTTCCTTTCGATCTCTTCGTCTATGCCCGGCCACCAAATATAACTTCGAGCTATAGCTTTTATTTTTATGATACCCATGTGAGAATTATGTAATTCACGTAAGGCTTTATCTCTACAGGTAGGTGGTATTACAACCCGATGGCCCCACATAAGACAGCCGAGCTAGGTGTATAGTTCCTATCTCCTGTTAAAATATGGTTGAAGTTCTCTTATTTCCTCCTTTGGCAACCCATCCCTGATGTAACCTATTACTCGACTAAGCAATGGATCTCGGTTAGTTTCCTTTTTTAAAAAGTGGTTATCTAATAAAAATGCTTCCGAGGAAAAATGTAAAAACGTTTGTTTAGGTAAACGTTTAGCTCGTTTTCTCTCTTTTTTTTAAAAGATAAAAAAAAAAGATAAAAGATACAAAAAATCTGTGCGAACATACTCAATACTCAATACTAAATTTATATGCTGATAAAATCAGTGCCCACAGTTGCAGGCAGCTCGCCGTCATACTAGGTATAGCTGCTTCCGAACTAAAATACTAAGTAATGGGTTTATGATCAGTTCTTAAGTGAAACAACAAATACTGATGAAATTTTTTCACCGCAAACACTATCGACAATGCCTCCTTGTATAACTGACTGTAGTTAAGTTCTGCAGCAGAAAGAGCCCGCGAGGCGTATGTTATGGGTCGTTTGTGATCATGTCGAGGCGTCCCGCTGGTCTAAGACCGCCCTATACCTCTCCCATTCGCGTCACACGTCAGTACCAGTGGCCTAGATTGGTCGTAGTGTGGTAAAACAGGAGTCCCTGTTAGTAAAGTTTTGATACGCTCGAAAGGAAATCCTCTATTCTAGGCACTGGGTATCTATCTACCTCGATTCAGTATAACCTTGAAATCAGCACATACACGAATACCTCCGTCCGGCTTGGTCGCAATAACCAAGGGAGTTGCCTAGTCCGAGCAATCAACGGGCTCGATGACGCCGGCGCGCAGCATAGCATCGAGCTCAGCATCGACGCGGTCGCGCAGTGCGTAGGGCAGCGGCCGGGCGCGGCAGAACACCGGCTGAGCCTCGAGGAGCACGCACAGCGTAGCCTTCCCGCCGGTGAATCGCCCTAAGCCGCTGTCAAACAATGTTTTATACCTTTAATAAATATAATATAATTTTTATGTTTAGTTACTGTTTTCACTGTTATACATCTAGTGTAGGCGTTTGCTGCAAATCCTTAATATTGTTCACTTCAAAATTTGGTATCCTTATTTTTTACTCGGCTAGCCACTGTCGACGTAACAAGGTAGTGGTGCCGTTATCTATTACATATAAGTCTTAACATTTTTGACCCGTTATTATAATTAACTTGAACTTCAATGTACCCTAATGGTTTAACTTTACTACCATCGTAAAAAGAAATAGTTAAGTCTGAAGGAAGTAACTTGCAACTATTACAGAACTCTCGTTCATACAACTGTCTGCTAATACAAAAAAACGCTGACCCTGTATCGATCTCCATGTATAACTATTTTTTATTGACTATAATACCTACACTAAACGGTTTATATTTCTTTAGTGACATTTGCATTACTGGTTCACACTCGTCCTCTGTACTCGGGTCGCTGTGTGGTCGGTGGTCCTCGGTTTCCTCCTGCAATAATAGGCTCGCGCAGCCTGGCCTAGGCGCTGTGCGAGCTGCTGCGCCGCGCGACGCGCTGCTGGGCCGGCCGCGGGCGAACGGCGGCTTGTCGACGGTGACGGCCCGGCAGTCGGGCGGCCCACAGCTTCCGGCGCATTGACGGGTTGTCGCCGAACATTACTTGTCTTGCGTCCCGGATTATCGTTTAATTCGCGGCACACTCGCTTCAATTGGTCGCGCCTCGTGCAATAATCACGTAGTCTCCAAAACGGCATTCGTTCCGCCGATGCAGTCGGTCATGCACGCGTAACAGCCGAAGTGCTTAGTTTCTTCAATACGATTGACATCTTCCACACTAGATTTCTGTAGCCGACGGGTACTTGCCACCGCATGCGCGTCGCTGTAGCCATAACTCGCGCTTACGCCGACCTCAACAGCGGGTCGCGTTCTGCTGACTCAAGATTTTTCGCTAAAATTACCACCTTTTCAAATGTTATTTTATCATTCTCCATAATGAGTTAAATGACTCTGCATCAATATTTTAATTTGCGAGTAGGTATGTTCTGACGGTTTTTTGGAGTACATAAAGTCAACATGAGTTCGTAAAGCCGTTTCTCCAATAACCGAATATAATGTCGGCACCTTCAATTCTTGCTTTCACTAAAAAGTACATTTCGATCCGATCACAATAAGCGTCCAAATTGCCATCTATTACATCAAACTCTGTTATTTTTCCACTCCATGATTACTAACATATATTTTCACTTTAGTCTATATAGTTCACTTATTTAGCACTTCTCGTCGCCATTACTTACTAAAAGATAGTGTTCAATTCGACGTTTATTCCAAGACTGAATACTCGCATATATAAAAGACTTAACCTATCTACATACAATATTATTTAGTTACCCGCATATACAACAATTTTGAATAAAGAATGAAAATAATAAAGATGCTGACTGCTTCCATGGATAATAATCATACAGATAACAAAAATAGAAATTTAGTACCATCATTTCACACCAGGAGTATACATGTTTCAGAATGACACCCAATTCCCGAAATAATAGTCGCTACTAATAGGACACCACTTACAAACACTATTACTCAAACGTTTAGTAGTTGAAAAAACGAAAGAAAACTGAAACTTGTTCTACACATTTCACCGTTATCCAAAAGGTACAATGTTTGTTAGCACTGAATGACTTTCATAGCATGCAATTCGAAATAGGTGTACCAGATAGGAATCAATGCATACGTGCATGCTGAAAAAAGATCTCACTATGTATGTGGAACCCAAGGCCCGTAATTATTATGATGAAAGGACAAGGAGATATCAGATACCACGAATTTTTAAAACATTCCTCGTAAAGAGCGACATGAGGCTTTGAAATGATGAGATAATTACAGGAAGAGGTTAAAGAAATGATTACTGGATGCATTCTGTCTGATCTGATCTGAAATAAGCTGGTGGTGTGAATAGCTATATTTTAGAAATGAAAGGCAAAAATATTTTTTCTAACCAGACTGGTAGTTCTAGAGATTAGCATGTTCAGAAAAGCTCAAGCTTCCTCGTGATACCCAACACTATTATATCCAAAACTTAGACCTTATCTTAGACTGTAACTGATCTTGAACCGCTCCTATCAATGAGGTTAGCAAACGCACGAACCATTAATTTCTCTCTCTTAGACATTTCCAGAATTTTCCTTTTAACCTTCTTAACTTACACGGTTAACTAAAATTGTATTTTGTTGGCATGTGCTAGTAACCAAATATACATAACTCATTCAGATTTATTAAGTATGTATTAATGTAACCACTCAGTTTTGACAAAATAAATAATAGGCTACTGCCTTATACAATACTGCTTACCATCAGGAAGATAATATGTTAATTTGTCACTTTCGTGGTATTAGAAAAAAGCTGAGCGGATATAATGCCCACGACAGCCTACGGAAAGCTAACTCCTTAATATAAGTCGGACTGTGTACTGTAGATTTTCTGGCATCTAATTAAATAATATGCTAATACTATCCGATATTAAAATATAAAATAATAACAGCCACCGGCGAAAAGGTGTGCATGCGAAAAAGCGAAAGTATACAACTAAAGTAAAAATACTAGATGCGTAGATCGAATTCCCTACAAATACGATTTCCGAAATGACTCATGAATTTATTAACTATATTTTTTACATTGGATGAAATTTCGCGTAAATATAGCAGGATAAATAGAAAGCTAACTAGCACAGCTTTTTTAGAAATCATCAAAAATCCTACTTTATCATCGTGAGCATAGTTTTAAAATTATGTCGTGAGGTGATAAGGCAATTCATATTACGTTTACATTGGTTTATTGGACCACCATTTCATCTGGAAATAGGTCTGCAATAGCCGCGACCTACCTCGGCCTGCCGAAATTACTAATGAATCTATTAACTATATTTTTTACATTGGATGAAATATCGCATAAATATAACAAGATAAATAGAAAGCTAACTAGCACAGCTTTTTTAAAAATCATCAAAAATCCTACTTTGTCATCGTGAGCATAGTTTTAAAATTATGTCGTGAGGTAATAAGGCAATTAATATTACGTTCAGATGAATTTAACACCTCGGTGGATGCGCCGCTTAGTTTATTTGACCACTATTTCATCTGGAAATAAGTCTGCAATAGCCGCGACCCACCTCGCCTGCCGGATGGCGTCGCATATGCAACTGTAATTTGGCAGACTGGAATGGATAATATAAATTCTACGCATCGTACCGGTGCAGGTACAGCTCTGCTTCTATTAAGATAACATTGACATCTGTGAAACCGCAATAGCTTAGGCGGTGTTGCAATGAATAGCGTAAATGGAATAAAAGCATGGATGGCTACATTTGTGGTTGCATCGGAATCAAAAAGCGACCGTGGTTTAATCGATTTGTAGAGAAGCTAATCTTCTAAAGCTAGCTGTTTGCGAGGCTTGGACCGCGGCGCGTGCCAATAGACCATAATGCGTCTCTTTTAATATGCTACCTGAATGATAAGTCAAGGCCATGCAGCAGAGAAGACTTCGCGCGAGTGATACTTAATGTATTACAAGCGCTCATAGGCTACGGTATCCGCTTCACATCAGTTGGGCCGTATGCTTGTATGTCTTTCGACGTTGTATACAAAACAAAAAGCATTAAAGTAACAATAAAAAATATAATAGTCGGGATGTGAACAGGCATACACCCTATGGTAGTCTGTTGAAAGCTACAATAACTCACTCACATAAATCGGATGCCAGTTTTATGGTATATAATTAAACAATAATAGTAATTCTGCCCAATCATCGTAATATAACTAGTATGGCCATAAATACTGTTACGCAGAAACTTTTCTTTTCTTCAATTCTTTAATTAAGGTTAAGGAGAGACTTTGCCTCCCTTTGTGTGTTCTACTGATTGTACACCGATTGTTGTTGTTGTGGGTTGTGTTCTGAAGAATTGTTTGATATGATGTCGATAGCATTATTTTACAACCGCCCCGCTCGCTGGCGGCGGGGAGTTCACCCTCACACGTTGGAACCGCAATGGTCGTTTACTGTGCGATTCCGGAGAAGTATTCTTCCGAGAACTCCCAAGTCGTGGGATGAACTCCCAGCCGAGATCTTCCCAAGGGACTACAGCATGGGGCTCTTCAATAACGGCGTGAAGAGGTTTTTAGAGAGTCGGCATCGCATGTGTGACACCCCTGGTGTTGAAAATATCCGACTACGGTGACTGTTTACCATCAGGCATGCCGTCTGCTTGTTTGCCACCTTAGTCGTATAAAACAAAAATAATTGAATTTGAAACGCGATTATTATGTTAAAAACATCTTTCGATTTCCCGCCGTTTTACATAATGTTTTGGTGTTTATTATCAAATTACACTATGAAATGGGATATTTAAGAAAATAAGACTGCAGTGATTGCCTTGCACAAGGTGGGTATGGAGCCGTCGGTCATATTTCAGACACTTCAAAAACTTGGTATCAGCCGTATTTTCGTATATCGTACTATCGACAGATATACCAACACTTCCTCTGTTGAAGACCATAAAAGATCGAGGCGACCGCGTACAGTAAGGACTACAAACGCTGTTAATGCTGGTAAATTGCTTGCTTATTTATTCCTGCAGCTGACACAAATTACCGCTCGAACTCATTTTTCATTCGCGCCTGTGCAAAATTTAAAGAGCTCACTAGTAAGTTTGATTTAGATATAACCTTCACCACCACTCGACAATTACCGTTGCATCGCTGACGACTTCTTTTCTTCTCAATGCACTTAGTAAATTTAGAGTAAAAATATATACAGCATGGATTAATATATATATGTATATTTTAATTTACATTGTTCTGATATATTGTCAAATTCTATTATGTCTTATTTGATGTTATTGCGACTATATGTGAAAACTGTAGGCTTTATGCTGTTTGTTTTCCTACAAACAATTAAATAAATACAGAATTCACCGAAACCACATTAGGAAACAAAAAAATGTTATGGCGAGAAATTAAAAGTTCCCGTCAGGAAACCAAGATTTGAAGCTCGGCGCTTATCGTCGATATACAGGACATGCACTAAATCAATCCGTACAGTTGAAAAGAGTGGATCGTTCAAAACGCCTTCTGTTAAGACACACATATGCATGCATGAACAAGTCTGTTCGTCTTAAACTGCATGTTTTAAGAGATTTAGGGCGCATCAAAGCAACCCGTCTGGGGAAGTGCCTCCACCTCACAGAAAACCGCACCCAAAATAACAACTCTCTGGAGGGTTGTTGTGTTCCTGCATGTAAGTGAGGTCACTATAAGCTCCTAAGGAGGTGCTGTGTAAGCAGCAGTGGAGGCATTGCGCGAGTGATGCGTAATATATTACCAGCGTTAATAGGCTATAGTAACTGCTTTATATAAATATGTAAGTCTCATAGCGGAGTCTACAGACATTTTTAAGGCAGAAAATAAAAAGTGGTTTCTTGAACTCTACATCAACGTCATCTACCGCGTATAATTGTGAATCTAAACCAGGAATCAACTTAAACACATTCATCGAATACCATCGCAATCTGTCTAGCATTTTATAAGGAGTTCAGTTACATACACAGATACTCAGTTACGTACAAAAGAGTTATGTACATAAAAAGGTAAATAGTTCAAACATTTATAATATTATAACATTGTTTTTTATTTGCAGGTACTACTGCTGAAAACCAAGGTAACTAGAACTTTCATGCCTATTGGATTGGTACTTACAAAATCTCTTCTATTTTTTATATATTTCTACTACTTCTGGTGAGAGACAAGCTTACGCTCTAAATAATGTGATGAGAGAAAAGGCAACAGGCAAATAACAACTCACTGAATGGTTGTAGTATTCCATCGAGTGAGTAGGGTAATCAGTAAATTCCTAAAGTTTTGTTGTATTAGCAGATACTCTATCGCGAATAGATTCTTTTCCAACCGAGATTTTCGTTAACGTTATCGTATTTATGGTTATACCCTTAGTCCTTATAAAGAGGACACATTTTTAATGTGTTTTAGTTGCGGTCTTAAAGGTGTTAGCGCCGCTAATTTTCCTAGATGTTTAAATAAAACTTCTTAACCTACTAATTATAGTGATTTATAAAACTATCCGGTGACCTCTGTAAAATGTTTTATCCAATAGACTGGAAAAACTCGTTAACTGCATTTCGTATTTTTTTTTCAATGTTATGAAACTACCTCTATTATTATTCACGACTAACTGTTACCTGCAGTTTCGCCCGCGTGTTCAAGGGAAATGCCAATGAGTTGTGTATCATTATTAATACTACACAAATCTAATGCATGTACGAAGTATCCCTGAAGATGCCTGTCATGTAAAGGGAAGCCAAATACCTACCGAGATAACACAAAATAATCAGAACACAAAATAGAACCTTGTTCCAAGACGTTGGTGTGTTATCTATTATTATATTATATTTACCTATTAGTTGAAAAATGTAGAGATTTTAGCCATTGGACACACGCAAACCTGCTACATAGAGTTGGACATAAGAGAAGCACGGTTTCTCTAAATGTACTTCCGCTGCCTCTAATATTTGCCCTTGTGCTTAGTGATAGTAAAACTAAGCTTAATTGGAAACTGCAACCTTTTGAACTTGAACGGAAGATCTGTCCGAATTATAGGAATCCGAGAGATGATTACATTTTCGCCCTTTCCTACGTCTGTGAAAACTGTGACACCTATTATGTTTCGCCCAAGTTATGTAACTCGAAGCTTCGTGCCGTTACATAAGCGAGGAGCATCTAACTTTCGCTTAAGCATGACCGAAATACCTACCTAATTTCAACTGCAGATTATGTGAGGGCACACCTGACAATCCAAGAGAATTCAGGAACTATACGGGGTATGAGGTACTCGGTTCTGCGCTTATGACTGTATCTACTAATAAATGTTCTGTTATGTCCCCCGCTACCTGTCTCAATATATTGCCATTTATTTTGTTTACAATATCGGTTTTCGGCGCAAGAATAGCTCTTTGACACAGCCATTGCTCTTCGTTAATATTATTCTGCAAGTATGTGTAAACACTCGAAATTAACTCTGAGTTATTCCGCACTAATTTACAAAGTTCTCCCATTAGTATCACATGGCCTTCGACATCAGTTTACAAGCGCGCATCTCCAATTTTTTAAAGTTTGTTAGCAAAGTTTCCAGCATTAATATCACTGCACAAATGCACTCTCATATTTGCTGTTAAGTTGACTTTCGTTACACATCTCCATAGAATTGATGACTTGAGACATACCTTAATTTCGTCTGTAGGTGTTCCTTTATGAATAACTGGTAGAATGAATAATCTGTACTTGTAGAATAATGAATTATAAAACTGATTCAGTTTTATAATGTATGTATTCATGTAACCACTCAGTTTTGACAAAATAAAGAATAGGCTATATATGAAAAAGGCGTTAATGCTAACCAGCGAAAGCATACATCTAAAGTAATATACTAGTTGCGTAGACCAAATTCCCTGCAAATATAATTTCCGAAATGACTAATGAATATATTACCTATATTTTTTACATTAGATGAAATTTCGCATAAATATAACAAGATAAATAGAAAGCTAACTAGCACAGCTTTTGTAGAAATCGTCATAAATCCTACTTTATCATCGTGAGCATAGTTTTAAAATTATGTCGTGAGGTAATAAGGTAATTAATATTACGTTCAGATGAATTTAACACCTCAGTGGATGCGCCGCTTAGTTTATTGGACCACTATTTCATCTGGAAATGACCCACCTCGGCCTGCCGGATGGCGTCGCATATGCAACTGTAATTTGGCAGACTGGGATGGATAATATAAATTCGACGCATCGTACCGGTGCAGGTACAGCTCTGCTTCTATTAAAATAACATTGACATCTGTGCAACCGCAATAGCTTAGGCGGTGTTGCAATGAATAGCATAAATGGAATATAAGCATGGACGGAATCAAAAAGCGACCGTGGTTTAATCGATTTGTAGAGAAGCTAACCTTCTAAAGCTAGCTGTTTGCGAGGCTTGGACCGCAGCGCGTGCCGATAGACCATAATGCGTCTCTTTTAATATGCTACCTGAATGATAAATCAAGGCCATGCAGCAGAGAAGACTTCGCGCGAGTGATACTTAATGTATTACAAGCGCTCATAGGCTACGGTATCCGCTTCACATCAGTTGGGCCGTATGCTTGTATGTCTTTCGACGTTGTATACAAAACAAAAAGCATTAAAGTAACAATAAAAAATATAATAGTCGGGATGTGAACAGACATACACCCTATGGTAGTCTGTTGAAAGCTACAATAACTCACTCACATAAATCGGATGCCAGTTTTATGGTATATAATTAAACAATAATAGTAATTCTGCCCAATCATCGTAATATAACTAGTATGGCCATAAATACTGTTACGCAGAAACTTTTCTTTTCTTCAATTCTTTAATTAAGGTTAAGGAGAGACTTTGCCTCCCTTTGTGTGTTCTACTAATTGTACACCGATTGTTGTTGTTGTGGGTTGTGTTCTGAAGAATTGTTTGATATGATGTCGATAGCATTATTTTACAACCGCCCCGCTCGCTGGCGGCGGGGAGTTCACCCTCACACGTTGGAACCGCAATGGTCGTTTACTGTGCGATTCCGGAGAAGTATTCTTCCGAGAACTCCCAAGTCGTGGGATGAACTCCCAGCCGAGATCTTCCCAAGGGACTACAACATGGGGCTCTTCAATAACGGCGTGAAGAGGTTTTTAGAGGGTCGGCATCGCATGTGTGACACCCCTGGTGTTGAAAATATCCGACTACGGTGACTGTTTACCATCAGGCATGCCGTCTGCTTGTTTGCCACCTTAGTCGTATAAAACAAAAATAATTGAATTTGAAACGCGATTATTATGTTAAAAACATCTTTCGATTTCCCGCCGTTTTACATAATGTTTTGGTGTTTATTATCAAATTACACTATGAAATGGGATATTTAAGAAAATAAGACTGCAGTGATTGCCTTGCACAAGGTGGGTATGGAGCCGTCGGTCATATTTCAGACACTTCAAAAACTTGGTATCAGCCGTATTTTCGTATATCGTACTATCGACAGATATACCAACACTTCCTCTGTTGAAGACCATAAAAGATCGAGGCGACCGCGTACAGTAAGGACTACAAACGCTGTTAATGCTGGTAAATTGCTTGCTTATTTATTCCTGCAGCTGACACAAATTACCGCTCGAACTCATTTTTCATTCGCGCCTGTGCAAAATTTAAAGAGCTCACTAGTAAGTTTGATTTAGATATAGCCTTCACCACCACTCGACAATTACCGTTGCATCGCTGACGACTTCTTTTCTTCTCAATGCACTTAGTAAATTTAGAGTATAAATATATACAGCATGGATTAATATATATATGTATATTTTAATTTACATTGTTCTGATATATTGTCAAATTCTATTATGTCTTATTTGATGTTATTGCGACTATATGTGAAAACTGTAGGCTTTATGCTGTTTGTTTTCCTACAAACAATTAAATAAATACAGAATTCACCGAAACCACATTAGGAAACAAAAAAATGTTATGGCGAGAAATTAAAAGTTCCCGTCAGGAAACCAAGATTTGAAGCTCGGCGCTTATCGTCGATATACAGGACATGCACTAAATCAATCCGTACAGTTGAAAAGAGTGGATCGTTCAAAACGCCTTCTGTTAAGACACACATATGCATGCATGAACAAGTCTGTTCGTCTTAAACTGCATGTTTTAAGAGATTTAGGGCACATCAAAGCAACCCGTCTGGGGAAGTGCCTCCACCTCACAGAAAACCGCACCCAAAATAACAACTCTCTGGAGGGTTGTTGTGTTCCTGCATGTAAGTGAGGTCACTATAAGCTCCTAAGGAGGTGCTGTGTAAGCAGCAGTGGAGGCATTGCGCGAGTGATGCGTAATATATTACCAGCGTTAATAGGCTATAGTAACTGCTTTATATAAATATGTAAGTCTCATAGCGGAGTCTACAGACATTTTTAAGGCAGAAAATAAAAAGTGGTTTCTTGAACTCCACATCAACGTCATCTACCGCGTATAATTGTGAATCTAAACCAGGAATCAACTTAAACACATTCATCGAATACCATCGCAATCTGTCTAGCATTTTATAAGGAGTTCAGTTACATACACAGATACTCAGTTACGTACAAAAGAGTTATGTACATAAAAAGGTAAATAGTTCAAACATTTATAATATTATAACATTGTTTTTTATTTGCAGGTACTACTGCTGAAAACCAAGGTAACTAGAACTTTCATGCCTATTGGATTGGTACTTACAAAATCTCTTCTATTTTTTATATATTTCTACTACTTCTGGTGAGAGACAAGCTTACGCTCTGAATACTGTGATGAGAGAAAAGGCAACAGGCAAATAACAACTCACTGAATGGTTGTAGTATTCCATCGAGTGAGTAGGGTAATCAGTAAATTCCTAAAGTTTTGTTGTATTAGCAGATAGTCTATCGCGAATAGATTCTTTTCCAACCGAGATTTTCGTTAACGTTATCGTATTTATGGTTATACCCTTAGTCCTTATAAAGAGGACACATTTTTAATGTGTTTTAGTTGCGGTCTTAAAGGTGTTAGCGCCGCTAATTTTCCTAGATGTTTAAATAAAACTTCTTAACCTACTAATTATAGTGATTTATAAAACTATCCGGTGACCTCTGTAAAATGTTTTATCCAATAGACTGGAAAAACTCGTTAACTGCATTTCGTATTTTTTTTTCAATGTTATGAAACTACCTCTATTATTATTTACGACTAACTGTTACCTGCAGTTTCGCCCGCGTGTTCAAGGGAAATGCCAATGAGTTGTGTATCATTATTAATACTACACAAATCTAATGCATGTACGAAGTATCCCTGAAGATGCCTGTCATGTAAAGGGAAGCCAAATACCTACCGAGATAACACAAAATAATCAGAACACAAAATAGAACCTTGTTCCAAGACGTTGGTGTGTTATCTATTATTATATTATATTTACCTATTAGTTGAAAAATGTAGAGATTTTAGCCATTGGACACACGCAAACCTGCTACATAGAGTTGGACATAAGAGAAGCACGGTTTCTCTAAATGTACCTCCGCTGCCTCTAATATTTGCCCTTGTGCTTAGTGATAGTAAAACTAAGCTTAATTGGAAACTGCAACCTTTTGAACTTGAACGGAAGATCTGTCCGAATTATAGGAATCCGAGGGATGATTACAGTTTCGCCCTTTCCTACGTCTGTGAAAATTGTGGCACCTATTATGTTTCGCCCAAGTTATGTAACTCGAAGCCTCATGCCGTTACATAAGCGAGGAGCATCTAAGTTTCGCTTAAGCATGACCGAAATACCTAATTTCAACTGCATATTATGTGAGGGCACACCTGACAATCCAAGAGAATTCAGGAACTATACGGGGTTTGAGGTGCTCGGTTCTGCGCTTATGACTGTATCTACTAATAAATGTTCTGTTATGTCCCCCGCTACCTGTCTCAATATATTGCCATTTATTTTGTTTACAATATCGGTTTTCGGCGCAAGAATAGCTCTTTGACACAGCCATTGCTCTTCGTTAATATTATTCTGCAAGTATGTGTAAACACTCGAAATTAACTCTGAGTTATTCCGCACTAATTTACAAAGTTCTCCCTTTAGTATCACATGGCCTTCGACATCAGTTTACAAGCGCGCATCTCCAATTTTTTAAAGTTTGTTAGCAAAGTTTCCAGCATTAATATCACTGCACAAATGCACTCTCATATTTGCTGTTAAGTTGACTTTCGTTACACATCTCCATAGAATTGATGACTTGAGACATACCTTAATTTCGTCTGTAGGTGTTCCTTTATGAATAACTGGTAGAATGAATAATCTGTACTTGTAGAATAATGAATTATAAAACTGATTCAGTTTTATAATGTATGTATTCATGTAACCACTCAGTTTTGACAAAATAAAGAATAGGCTATATATGAAAAAGGCGTTAATGCTAACCAGCGAAAGCATACATCTAAAGTAATGTACTAGTTGCGTAGACCAAATTCCCTATATTTTTTACATTAGATGAAATTTCGCATAAATATAACAAGATAAATAGAAAGCTAACTAGCACAGCTTTTGTAGAAATCGTCATAAATCCTACTTTATCATCGTGAGCATAGTTTTAAAATTATGTCGTGAGGTAATAAGGTAATTAATATTACGTTCAGATGAATTTAACACCTCAGTGGATGCGCCGCTTAGTTTATTGGACCACTATTTCATCTGGAAATGACCCACCTCGGCCTGCCGGATGGCGTCGCATATGCAACTGTAATTTGGCAGACTGGGATGGATAATATAAATTCGACGCATCGTACCGGTGCAGGTACAGCTCTGCTTCTATTAAAATAACATTGACATCTATGCAACCGCAATAGCTTAGGCGGTGTTGCAATGAATAGCATAAATGGAATAAAAGCATGGATGGCTACATTTGTGGTTGCCGCGGAATCAAAAAGCGACCGTGGTTTAATCGATTTGTAGAGGAGCTTCTAAAGCTTGGACCGCGGCGCGTGCCAATAGACCATAATGCGTCTCTTTTAATATGCTACCTGAATGATAAATCAAGGCCATGTAAATGCAGGCCCATGCAGCAGAGAAGACTTCGCGCGAGTGATACTTAATGTATTACAAGCGCTCATAGGCTACGGTATCCGCTTCACATCAGTTGGGCCGTATGCTTGTATGTCTTTCGACGTTGTATACAAAACAAAAAGCATTAAAGTAACAATAAAAAATATAATAGTCGGGATGTGAACAGGCATACACCCTATGGTAGTCTGTTGAAAGCTACAATAACTCATTCACATAAATCGGACCGTATGATTATGTGCAAGTTTTATGGTATATAATTAAATAATAATAGTAATTCTGCCCTATCATCGTAATATAACTAGTATGGCCATAAACACTGTTACGCAGAAACTTTTCTTTTCTTCAACTCTTTAATTAAGGTTAAGGAGAGACTTTGCCTCCCTTTGTGTGTTCTACTGATTGTACACCGATTGTTGTTGTTGTGGGTTGTGTTCTGAAGAATTGTTTGATATGATGTCGATAGCATTATTTTACAACCGCCCCGCTCGCCGGTGGCGGGGAGTTCACCCTCACACGTTGGAACCGCAATGGTCGTTTACTGTGCGATTCCGGAGAAGTATTCTTCCGAGAACTCCCAAGTTGTGGGATGAACTCCCAGCCGAGATTTTCCCAAGGGACTACAGCATGGGGCTCTTCAATAACGGCGTGAAGAGGTTTTTAGAGGGTCGGCATCGCATGTTGTGTAAAAAAAGCAAAATGACAAAGTGTACCCACACAGTTCTAAAGAAGCCGCCCAAGTGTCCTGCGTCCCGCGTCTGTAATGATTTGGTGGGGGATGTTTTATCAAGGAGCAACAAAACATTTCATTTTTGTGAAAAAGGAGTGAAGACTTTAGCCAAAGTGTATGAAGAGACTGTCTTGGATCGTGTTGTGAAATATCTCAGCAATACATTTTTTTTAAATGTACTGAGTGCTATCCAGCAGAACACTGCACCTGATCACAAGACACAAACTACAAGCTTGGTGTGAAACCAACGTTCCGGACTTTATGAAAGCTGAATACTGGCCCACCTCTAGCCCAGATCTGTACCCCTTAGACTACAAATTATGGTCAGTTTTAGAAGACATGGCCTGTTCGAAACGACACGCCAACATTATTGTTGTAGGTAGTTTAATAAATATGTATGTCGGTGTTTCTGAATAAACAGTTGTTCGCTAGACTCGGATGTTTCAATACGTTACATGGTGACAGCGGTGATTTTATTCAAATATACAGAAATTTTAGTGTTTTGCGTTTTCAAACGTGGATAATTGGATATTACGTATCATTTCGTTATGGAGCACGCGCGTCCACCGTCCGAGTTAAGTCTGGAGGGCAGCTCCGTCAGCCGGGCTGACGCATGGAAGCGATGGAAGACGCAGTTTAGCTTGTTCCTAAAAGCATCTGGAGTGCACAAGGAAAAGGGAGATGTACAAGCCAGTTTACTCATCAATTTGATAGGCCCAGACGGCTTTGATGTTTATGAAACATTTACTTTCGGGAAAGAAACCGATCGAAATGACGTCACCCTTTTGATTCAAAAATTTGACAATTATTTTGGAGTCAAACCGAATGTCACGCTAGCAAGATATAATTTCTTTACGAGAAATCAAGAGTTGGCGAATCAATTAATCAGTACGTTACATGGGTTTCCATGAAAAAATTTGTCATTGCCAACTTACAGTTGCATATGCGACGCCATCCGGTAGGCCGAAGAGGGTCGCGGCTATTGCAGATGTCCAGATGTCCATATGAAATGGTGGTCCAATTAACTAAGCGGCGCATCCACCGAGGTGTTAAATTCAATATCTGTAAGTAATATTAATTACCTCAAGACATAATTTGAAGCAGGATTTTTTGATGATTTGTAATAAAGCTGTGCTAGTTAGAAACCTCTCTCTATTTACCCTGTTACGCGAACTTTCATCAAATGTAAAAATTATATACGCACTGTTTCCATGGGAAATTTTGTCACTGCTTGCTCCAGAGATTTCTTAAGAGACATAATGTCGGCGTGTCGTTTCGAGCAGGCCATGTCCTCTAAAACTGACCATAATTTGTAGTCCATAATCGTACGTAAATCCATAGATTCGTGGCCAGACAAATTACAGGCATGTATCAAAGCCAAGCTCTACTAACTAAGCTCATGTCGACATTGTCGACGTTGGTGAATATGTTTACCTAACGTGATAGAAACAGAAATGAAGATATTCGCAGTAGAACTAAGGCAAACGACATAGTCCACATCATGTGGCCGGTCACATAGCTCGTATAATAACCGACAACCGCTGGGGAGGAAAGGTTCTCGAATGGCGTCTCCATAGCAGTGTAAGTTTAAAAATGTACCGAAAACTTTCTAGCAGGACTCTAAAGCTCCAAAGAAACTCCCCAAGCCAGACTTGAAACCAACGTTCCGGACTTTATAAGACCTGAAGACTGGCCCTCCTCTAGCCCAGAACTGAACCCTTTAGACCACAAATTATAGTCAGTTTTAGAGGACATGGCCTGCTCAAAGTCAAAGTCAAAATGTTTTTATTCCGTAAAAATGGCTACATTTGTTTGGAATCGTCACAATTTTTTTTTCCCTACCGTGCAGTTCATGACTAGGTGAGCACTGATAAAAATACTGCCAAAAAAACTCAGGCATCCCTCTTTTGGTATCCAAACAAATTTACATAATTTATTAATTACATTATAATTGGATCGACTCAATCCCAGGCATTTTATCATTAATATATTCAGATACTTTATAATATGCCCTACTACACAATTTGGCTTTAATAGTAGTTTTAAATTTGTTTATGGACAATTCTCTTATATTGCTGGGAAGTTTGTTATAGAAACATATACATTGCCCCATAAAAGAATTACTTATTTTGTGGAGACGGCTTGCATGTAACACAAGATTATGCTTAAATCTAGTATTTTTATTATGAGTATCACTCTTTTTACAACTTTTTACCTCAAGACACAATTTGAAGCAGGATTTTTTGATGATTTCTAATAAAGCTGTGCTAGTTAGAAACCTTTCTCAATTTATCCTGCGCGAGTGATACATAATATATTACCAGCGTTAATAGGCTATGGTAACCGTTTTCTTTCAGGTAGGCCGTATGCTTGTATGCCTTCTGAAGTTGTATAAAAAAAGCAAAATGTCAAATTGTACCCACGCAGTTTTAAAGAAGCCGCCCAAGTGGTCGGAAAAATACAATGTGGTCATCATCCTGCGTCTGTAATTGTTTGGTGGGGGTGTCTTATGAAGGAGTCACAAAGCCTCATTTTTGTGAAAAAGGAGTGCAGACTTTAGCCAAAGTGTATCAAGAGACTGGAATCTCTGGAGCAGTGACAAAATTTCTCACGGAAACAGTGCCTAAATCCATAGATTCCTGGCCAGACAGATTAAAGACCTCTATCAAAGCCAAAGGTGACAATTTCGAATACAATAGTTTTTTTACTAATTGCTGAGACTGCATAAATATAAGTTTTATTACGATTACTTTACTTTATTTAAAAAAACTTATACATTTGTAACAAAACTTAAGGCCGGACTAGGTATGTAATATGCTCTACTACTACTACTAACGAACTGTTGTGTGTGAAATGAACGTACTAACGAAGGTATGTATGGTGTAGTTATATGTTTCTAATATTGTTCCTACATCAACGCCATCTACCGCGTATAATAGTGAATCCAAACCATCGAGGAATCCACTTAAACACATACACCGAATATCTTCGGAATCGGTCTAGCCTTTTATAAGGAGTTCAGTTACATACACAGATACTCAGTTATGTAGAAAAGAATTAATGTATATGTAATGACCGAAAAGGCAACTGTCAAATAACTCACTCAATGGTTGTAGTATTCCATCGAGTGAGTGGGGTAATCAGTAAATTCCTAAAGTTTTGTTGTATTAGCAGATACTCTATCGCGAAAAGATTCTTTTCCAACCGAGATTTTCGTAAACGTTATCGTATTTATGGTTACACCCATAGTCCTTATAAAGAGTACAAATTTTAATGTGTTTTATTTGCGATCTCAAAGGTGTTAGCGGACCTGATTTTCCTAGATGTTTAAATAAAACTTATTAAGCTACTAATTATAGTAATTATAAAACTATCCAGGACCTCTGTAAAATGGTTATCCAATAGACTGAAAAAACTCTACTACATTTCATTTTTTTTTTTCAATGTTATAAAACTACCTGTATTATCTACGACTAGATGTTACTGTAGAGTTCCTGAATTCTTTTGGATTGTCAGGTGTGCCCTCACATAAGCTACAGTTGAAATAGCTCGTAGCTTATTTAGGAATCATCAAAAAATCCTACTTTTTCATCATAAGCATAGTTTTTAAATTATATCGCGAGGTAATTAACATTACGTTCAGATGAATTTAACACCTTCGTGGATGCGCCACTTAGTTTATTGGACCACTATTTCATATGGACATATATCTGCAATAGCTGTGAACCACCTCGGCCTGCCGGATGGCGTTGCATATGCGACTGTAAGCTGGCAGACTCGAATGGATAATATAAATTCTACGCATCGTACCGGTGCAGGTACAGCTCTGCTTTAAAATAGGACTGCAATCATTGCTTTGCACAAAGTGGGTATGGAGCTGCCGGTCATATCCTAGACACTTAGTATCGGCCGTATTTTCGTGTATCGTACTATCGACAGATATACCGACACTTCCTCTGTTGAAGACCTTAAAGAACGGGGCGACCGCGTACTGTAAGGACTACAAAGGCTGTTAAAGCCAGAATTCGCCGAAACCCCATTAGGAATCAAAAAATCTTATTGCGAGAAATGAAGATTCCCGTTAGGAAAAAGATTTGAAGCTTGGTTTGAGCTCGGCGCTTATCGTCGATATACAGGACATGCACTAAATCAATCCCCACAGTTGAAAATAGGGGATCGTTCAGAACGCCTTCTGTCAAGACACACATTTGTGTGCATGAACATGTCTGTTTGTCTAAGTATGGATGTTTTAAGAGAGGTAGGGCGCATCAAAGCAACCCGTCTGCGGAAATGCCTCCACCTCACAAAAACCGCATCCAAAACAACAACTCCCTGGATGCATGTTATGTTGTGTTTGTTAAATGTTGTGCATGTGAGTGAGGTCACCAGTAAGCTCCTAAGAAGTTGCTATACTTAATATATTACTAAAGTTTATAGGCTATATTAACCGCTTTATTTCAGGTAGGCCGTATGCTTTCTGAAGTTGTAAAAAAAAGGACTGCATAAATACGTACATATTAGTTTTATTAAGATCACATTACTTGATAAAAAAAAAATGCTTATTCATTGGTAACAGAACTTATGGCCGGACAAGGTATATAATATGCTCTATATTACAGATACTAATGGAGGTATGTATGGTGTAGTAATATGTTTCTAATATTGGTATAGGCCGAAGGCTTATATAATTCCGAACAGGTGGTTTAAATTCTATCCAGGAGTAGAGTGGTTAGCAGACATTGTTTTAATATCAATAAAACTATATAATTATGTAAGTCTCATAGCGGACATCTACAGACATTTTTCAGCCAGAAAATAAAAAAAATCGTTTCATCAACGCCATCTACCGCGTATAATTCTGAATCCAAATCATCCAGGAACCCACTTAAATACATACACTGAATATCATCGGATTCGGTCTAGCCTTTTATAAGGAATTCAGTTACATACACAGATACTCAGTTACGTACAAAATAATTATATACATAAACAGGTAAATAGTTCAAAATATTTATGTATATACATAAAAAAGGAGTTCCTGTCTAATTCACTGACTATTATAGTGATTTATACACCTATCCGGGGACCTCTGTAAAATGTTTTACCCAATAGACTGATAAAACTCGTTGACTACATTTATTTTTTTTTTTTCAATGTTATGAAACTACCTCTATTTACTATTATTAGGTGAAAACTGTACAGATTTTAGCCATTGGACACATGCGAACATGCTATATTTGACGAGCTCGGTGGCGCAGTGGTGGAACACGCTGTTACGCTACTTTGACACCAACGCTCGTGGGTTCGATTACCACACAATACAAACATTTGTGTGCATGAACATGTCTGTTTGTCTTGGTCTGGGTATTTTCTATGTATAATAATTATGTATTTACAAAAAAAAAATGAACTTACGTATGTTTATCAGTTGTCTAGTACCCATAACACAAGCTTCGCTTACTTTGGGGCTAGATGGCGCTGTGTAATTTGCCCGACAATATTTATTTATTTATTATATATTATATAGAGTTGGCCATGAGAGAAGCACGGTTTCTCTAAATGTGCCCCGTCTACCTCTAATATTTGCTCTTGTGCTTTGTTAATAGTGATAGTAAAACTAAGCTTAATTGGAAACTGAAACCTTTTGAACTGGAACGGAAGATCTGTCCGAATTATAGGAATCCGAGGGATGATTACATTTTCGCCCCTTTCCCACGTCTGTGAGAATTGTGGCACAAATTATGTTTCACCCATGTTATGTGACGCGAAGCCTCGTCCCGTTACATAAGCGAGGAGCATCTAAGTTTTGCATAAGCAAAGCCAAAATACCTAATTTCAACCGTAGCTTATGTGACAATGTGACAACTTAATACACCTGACAATCCAAGAGAATTCAGGAACTCTACGGTGTAAAAAGTGCTCTGTTCTGTGCTCATGACTGTGTCTATTGATAAATACTCTGTTATGTCTCCCGCTACCTCTCTCAATATATCGCCATTTATTTTGTCAACATAACAACATCATTTTTCGGTGCAAGAATAGCTCTTTGACACAGCCATTACTCTTCGTTAATATGATTCTGCAAGTATGTGTAAACACTCGAAATTAACTCTGAGTTATTCCGCACTAATTTACAAAGTTCTCCCGTTAGTGTCACATGGCCTTCGACATCAGTTTCCAAGCGCCCATCTCAAATTTTTAACAGTCTGTCAGCAAAGTTTCCAGCATTAATATCGTTGCACAAATGCACTCTCATATTTGTTGTTAGGCTGACTTTCGTTACACATCCCCATAGAATTGATGACATACCTTAATTTCGTCTGTAGGTGTTCCTTTTTGAATAACTGGTAGAATAAATGAATACATACATTATAAAACTGATTCAGTTTTATAATGCATGTATTCATGTGACTACCAATGTACATGTTAATGGAACTAATTTAGCCCCTATGGAGACAACTGTGTTCTTGGGTATAACAATTAACTCCACCTACAAATTGAAAAATTATCAGGAAAACTAAGTTCTGCAGCCTATGTTTATACGGCTAGAATAGTTTATTTCAGCTACTTTTATAGTATTATGTCATACGGAATACTTCTTTGGGGTAACTCCGCGGACATTAACACCATCTTTTTATTGCAAAAGAGCCATAAGAGCTATCTACAAACTTGGTCCCCGGGAGAGCTTTAGAGAAAAATTCAAAGAAATAAATATTTTAACAGTCGCATCGCAATATATCTATAAAATCTTTTGTATGGCCATAAAAACATAGACTCATTTTGTAAAAAGAGTCATAACATAAATACTAGATATACTACTACTGTTTGTCATTTTAGTGATATAAAACGAAAAATAATAGTATTTGGAACGCGTTTATTAAAAAATTAAAAAAATAGTTAAAAAAATTTTTTGATTTCCCGCCGTTTTACACATTTTTTTGGTGTTTATTATCAAATTACAATATGGAAGGGGACATTAAAGAAAATAGGACTGCTACACAGTTGTAAAGAGTTGTACAACGGGTTGAGTTCTGAGGAATTGTTTGATATGATGATGAGGATTGTGCGGTTTCAGAGAAGTTTTCTTCCGAGAACTTTCGAGTTGTGGAGTGAACTCCCATACAAGATTTTCCCAAGGGACCACAGCCTGGGTCTCTTCAAGAAAGGCGTGAAGAGGTTTTTAGAGGGTCGGCATCGCAAGAGTGACACCCCTTGTGTTGCAAATATCCGACTACGGTTACTGTTTACCATCAGGCAGGCCGCCTGCTTGTTTGTCATCTTAGTGATATAAAACGAAAAATAATAGTATTTGGAACGCGTTTATTAAAAATTAAAAAAATTGTTAAAAAAATTTTTTGATTTCCCGCCGTTTTACACATTTTTTTTGTGTTTATTATCAAATTACAATATGGAAGGGGACATTAAAGAAAATAGGACTGCAGTGTTTGCTTTGCACAAAGTGCCTATGGAGTCGTCGATCAGATTCTTTAAAAGCTTGGTATCAGCCGTATTTTCGTATATAGTACTATAGACAGACATACCAACACTTCTTCAGTTGAAGACTTGAACCCTTTAGGACCGGCGCGCCCGCGTAGCTCGAAAACACACGGCCCAAGGCTCAAGGTCACTTGAAATTTCGATGGTCGGTGCGTTTTATTGCTTTGTTTACATTTCCATTGCCAGATGGTTCAACTTACAATAACCTGACTCACTTCTTTTGAAAGGCGATAACCGACATTTGTTTATAAAGTGTCAAATAAACAATTTGGTTGATTTCAAATAAATGTATAGAAATAAAGATCGGGGCGATCGCGTGCTGTTAGAACTACAAAGGCTGTTATAGCCAGAATTCGCCGAAAGAAAACAAAAATCTTATCTCATCATCAGTAGAGGAGGAACTGCGTGAGTGATACACAATATATTACCAGCGTTAATAGGCTATGGTAACCGTTTTCTTTCAGGTAGGCCGTATGCTTGTATGCCTTCTGAAGTTGTAGAAAAAAGGACTGCATAAATACGTACATATTAGTTTTATTAAGATCACATTACTTGATAAAAAAAAATGCTTATTCATTGGTAACAGAACTTATGGCCGGAGAAGGTATATAATATGCTCTATATTACAGCTATTAACGGAGGTATGTATAGTGTAGTAATGTTTCTAATATTGTTAAGAGTTTGTGTAAGTTGTATAAAAAAAAGCAAAATGTCAAATTGTACCCACACAGTTTTAAAGAAGCCGCCCAAGTGGTCGGAAAAATACAATGTGGTCATCATCCTGCGTCTGTAATTGTTTGGTGGGGGTGTCTTATCAAGGAGTCACAAAGCCTCATTTTTGTGAAAAAGGAGTGCAGACTTTAGCCAAAGTGTATCAAAAGACTGGAATCTCTGGAGCAGTGACAAAATTTCTCACGGAAACAGTGCCTAAATCCATAGATTCCTGGCCAGACAGATTAAAAGCCTCTATCAAAGTCAAAGGCGACAATTACGAATACAATAGTTTTTTTACTAATTGCTGAGACTGCATAAATATAAGTTTTATTACGATTACATTACTTTATAAAAAAAAAATACTTATTCATTTGTAACAAAACTTATGGCCGGACTAGGTATATAATATGCTCTACATTACACGTACTAACGAAGGTATGCATGGTGTAGTTATATGTTTCTAATATTGTTTCTACATCAACGCCATCTACCGCGTATAATAGTGAATCCAAACCATCCAGGAATCCACTTAAACACATACACCGAAAATCTTCGGAATCGGTCTAGCCTTTTATAAGGAGTTCAGTTACATACAGAGATACTCAGTTACGTAGAAAAGAATTATATACATAAACAGGTAAATAGTTCAAAACATTTATAATATTATAACATTTTTTTTATTATTTGCAGCGACTAATGGCATCCTAGGTAACTACAAATACTAGAACTTTTATACTTGTTGGATTGGTACTTACAAAACCTGTTCTATTTTTGAAGTGAAAACTTCTTTAGCGGTGTTGTGCACTTTTTGGGATGAGTAAAAAATGTTAAACTCGGGTCAGTACACGTGACCCTGACCGTAAGATTCTGGTGAGAATTATAACATAAGTTCGCTGCAGCGCTAAAACATTAGTTACCTCTAATTAAATAATTAAAACATGAAGCGCTAGATCGTTCACAGGGCATTATTTTCTCGCGACCAAAACGTTCTAAGCGCCATGAAATTCGTGGCGCTTACGCGTTTCGTTCAACGCAGTTTATCAACACGTTTGGTTTACGCGGCGCAGGGCGCTTGCGCGAGTGTGCGTGTGTGTTTGAGTTTTAGAGATTGACGATGATGATGCTGGTAATGATGATGGTGGAAGAGTCGTTGAAATTATGGATGAAAGTTGATTTTTCTGAGAGATAAACTTTTTATGTAAAATAATTGTAATAGTTCTGAAGTGTTAAATTATTAATAAATGAATATTGTATTTTACCACATACATGATAGTACTTTTATACTGATAAATAAAGCAATTCGTGCGATATTATCCCCTAACCATTCCAAAACACTCAAAATGCACAACGTTAATGTTCAAAATTTCACTTCTGCCGGCACTCCCGGAGTGCAACCAGTTTCTTTTTTATAAATTTCTACTATTTCCGGTGAAAAACAAGCTTACGCTCCGAATATGTGATGAGAGAAAAGGCAACAGTCAAATAACAATTCACTGAATGGTTGTAGTATTCCATCGAGTGAGTGGGGTAATCAGTAAATTCCTAAAGTTTTGTTGTATTAGCAGATAGTCTATCGCGAAAAGATTCTTTTCCAACCGAGATGATTTTCGTAAACGTTATCGTATTTATGGTTATACCCTTAGTCCTTATAAAGAGGACACATTTTTAATGTGTTTTAGTTGCGGTCTTAAAGGTGTTAGCGCCGCTAATTTTCCTAGATGTTTAAATAAAACTTCTTAACCTACTAATTATAGTGATTTATAAAACTATCCGGTGACCTCTGTAAAATGTTTTATCCAATAGACTGGAAAAACTCGTTAACTGCATTTCGTATTTTTTTTTTTCAATGTTATGAAACTACCTCTATTATTATTTACGACTAACTGTTACCTGCAGTTTCGCCCGCGTGTTCAAGGGAAATGCCAATGAGTTGTGTATCATTATTAATACTACACAAATCTAATGCATGTACGAAGTATCCCTGAAGATGCCTGTCATGTAAAGGGAAGCCAAATACCTACCGAGATAACACAAAATAATCAGAACACAAAATAGAACCTTGTTCCAAGACGTTGGTGTGTTATCTATTATTATATTATATTTACCTATTAGTTGAAAAATGTAGAGATTTTAGCCATTGGACACACGCAAACCTGCTACATAGAGTTGGACATAAGAGAAGCACGGTTTCTCTAAATGTACCTCCGCTGCCTCTAATATTTGCCCTTGTGCTTAGTGATAGTAAAACTAAGCTTAATTGGAAACTGCAACCTTTTGAACTTGAACGGAGGATCTGTCCGAATTATAGGAATCCGAGGGATGATTACAGTTTCGCCCTTTCCTACGTCTGTGAAAATTGTGGCACCTATTATGTTTCGCCCAAGTTATGTAACTCGAAGCCTCATGCCGTTACATAAGCGAGGAGCATCTAAGTTTCGCTTAAGCATGACCGAAATACCTAATTTCAACTGCATATTATGTGAGGGCACACCTGACAATCCAAGAGAATTCAGGAACTATACGGGGTTTGAGGTGCTCGGTTCTGCGCTTATGACTGTATCTACTAATAAATATTCTGTTATGTCCCCCGCTACCTCTCTCAATATATTGCCATTTATTTTGTTTACAATATCGGTTTTCGGCGCAAGAATAGCTCTTTGACACAGCCATATTACTCTTCGTTAATATGATTCTGCAAGTATGTGTAAACACTCGAAATTAACTCTGAGTTATTCCGCACTAATTTACAAAGTTCTCCCATTAGTATCACATGGCCTTCGACATCAGTTTACAAGCGCGCATCTCCAATTTTTAAAAGTTTGTTAGCAAAGTTTCCAGCATTAATATCACTGCACAAATGCACTCTCATATTTGCTGTTAAGTTGACTTTCGTTACACATCTCCATAGAATTGATGACTTGAGACATACCTTAATTTCGTCTGTAGGTGTTCCTTTATGAATAACTGGTAGAATGAATAATCTGTACTTGTAGAATAATGAATTATAAAACTGATTCAGTTTTATAATGTATGTATTCATGTAACCACTCAGTTTTGACAAAATAAAGAATAGGCTATATATGAAAAAGGCGTTAATGCTAACCAGCGAAAGCATACATCTAAAGTAATATACTAGTTGCGTAGACCAAATTCCCTGCAAATATAATTTCCGAAATGACTAATGAATATATTACCTATATTTTTTACATTAGATGAAATTTCGCATAAATATAACAAGATAAATAGAAAGCTAACTAGCACAGCTTTTGTAGAAATCGTCATAAATCCTACTTTATCATCGTGAGCATAGTTTTAAAATTATGTCGTGAGGTAATAAGGTAATTAATATTACGTTCAGATGAATTTAACACCTCAGTGGATGCGCCGCTTAGTTTATTGGACCACTATTTCATCTGGAAATGACCCACCTCGGCCTGCCGGATGGCGTCGCATATGCAACTGTAATTTGGCAGACTGGGATGGATAATATAAATTCGACGCATCGTACCGGTGCAGGTACAGCTCTGCTTCTATTAAAATAACATTGACATCTGTGCAACCGCAATAGCTTAGGCGGTGTTGCAATGAATAGCATAAATGGAATAAAAGCATGGATGGCTACATTTGTGGTTGCCGCGGAATCAAAAAGCGACCGTGGTTTAATCGATTTGTAGAGAAGCTAACCTTCTAAAGCTAGCTGTTTGCGAGGCTTGGACCGCAGCGCGTGCCGATAGACCATAATGCGTCTCTTTTAATATGCTACCTGAATGATAAATCAAGGCCATGCAGCAGAGAAGACTTCGCGCGAGTGATACTTAATGTATTACAAGCGCTCATAGGCTACGGTATCCGCTTCACATCAGTTGGGCCGTATGCTTGTATGTCTTTCGACGTTGTATACAAAACAAAAAGCATTAAAGTAACAATAAAAAATATAATAGTCGGGATGTGAACAGACATACACCCTATGGTAGTCTGTTGAAAGCTACAATAACTCACTCACATAAATCGGATGCCAGTTTTATGGTATATAATTAAACAATAATAGTAATTCTGCCCAATCATCGTAATATAACTAGTATGGCCATAAATACTGTTACGCAGAAACTTTTCTTTTCTTCAATTCTTTAATTAAGGTTAAGGAGAGACTTTGCCTCCCTTTGTGTGTTCTACTGATTGTACACCGATTGTTGTTGTTGTGGGTTGTGTTCTGAAGAATTGATTGATATGATGTCGATAGCATTATTTTACAACCGCCCCGCTCGCTGGCGGCGGGGAGTTCACCCTCACACGTTGGAACCGCAATGGTCGTTTACTGTGCGATTCCGGAGAAGTATTCTTCCGAGAACTCCCAAGTCGTGGGATGAACTCCCAGCCGAGATCTTCCCAAGGGACTACAACATGGGGCTCTTCAATAACGGCGTGAAGAGGTTTTTAGAGGGTCGGCATCGCATGTGTGACACCCCTGGTGTTGAAAATATCCGACTACGGTGACTGTTTACCATCAGGCATGCCGTCTGCTTGTTTGCCACCTTAGTCGTATAAAACAAAAATAATTGAATTTGAAACGCGATTATTATGTTAAAAACATCTTTCGATTTCCCGCCGTTTTACATAATGTTTTGGTGTTTATTATCAAATTACACTATGAAATGGGATATTTAAGAAAATAAGACTGCAGTGATTGCCTTGCACAAGGTGGGTATGGAGCCGTCGGTCATATTTCAGACACTTCAAAAACTTGGTATCAGCCGTATTTTCGTATATCGTACTATCGACAGATATACCAACACTTCCTCTGTTGAAGACCATAAAAGATCGAGGCGACCGCGTACAGTAAGGACTACAAACGCTGTTAATGCTGGTAAATTGCTTGCTTATTTATTCCTGCAGCTGACACAAATTACCGCTCCAACTCATTTTTCATTCGCGCCTGTGCAAAATTTAAAGAGCTCACTAGTAAGTTTGATTTAGATATAGCCTTCACCACCACTCGACAATTACCGTTGCATCGCTGACGACTTCTTTTCTTCTCAATGCACTTAGTAAATTTAGAGTATAAATATATACAGCATGGATTAATATATATATGTATATTTTAATTTACATTGTTCTGATATATTGTCAAATTCTATTATGTCTTATTTGATGTTATTGCGACTATATGTGAAAACTGTAGGCTTTATGCTGTTTGTTTTCCTACAAACAATTAAATAAATACAGAATTCACCGAAACCACATTAGGAAACAAAAAAATGTTATGGCGAGAAATTAAAAGTTCCCGTCAGGAAACCAAGATTTGAAGCTCGGCGCTTATCGTCGATATACAGGACATGCACTAAATCAATCCGTACAGTTGAAAAGAGTGGATCGTTCAAAACGCCTTCTGTTAAGACACACATATGCATGCATGAACAAGTCTGTTCGTCTTAAACTGCATGTTTTAAGAGATTTAGGGCGCATCAAAGCAACCCGTCTGGGGAAGTGCCTCCACCTCACAGAAAACCGCACCCAAAATAACAACTCTCTGGAGGGTTGTTGTGTTCCTGCATGTAAGTGAGGTCACTATAAGCTCCTAAGGAGGTGCTGTGTAAGCAGCAGTGGAGGCATTGCGCGAGTGATGCGTAATATATTACCAGCGTTAATAGGCTATAGTAACTGCTTTATATAAATATGTAAGTCTTATAGCGGAGTCTACAGACATTTTTAAGGCAGAAAATAAAAAGTGGTTTCTTGAACTCTACATCAACGTCATCTACCGCGTATAATTGTGAATCTAAACCAGGAATCAACTTAAACACATTCATCGAATACCATCGCAATCTGTCTAGCATTTTATAAGGAGTTCAGTTACATACACAGATACTCAGTTACGTACAAAAGAGTTATGTACATAAAAAGGTAAATAGTTCAAACATTTATAATATTATAACATTGTTTTTTATTTGCAGGTACTACTGCTGAAAACCAAGGTAACTAGAACTTTCATGCCTATTGGATTGGTACTTACAAAATCTCTTCTATTTTTTATATATTTCTACTACTTCTGGTGAGAGACAAGTTTACGCTCTGAATACTGTGATGAGAGAAAAGGCAACAGGCAAATAACAACTCACTGAATGGTTGTAGTATTCCATCGAGTGAGTAGGGTAATCAGTAAATTCCTAAAGTTTTGTTGTATTAGCAGATAGTCTATCGCGAATAGATTCTTTTCCAACCGAGATTTTCGTTAACGTTATCGTATTTATGGTTATACCCTTAGTCCTTATAAAGAGGACACATTTTTAATGTGTTTTAGTTGCGGTCTTAAAGGTGTTAGCGCCGCTAATTTTCCTAGATGTTTAAATAAAACTTCTTAACCTACTAATTATAGTGATTTATAAAACTATCCGGTGACCTCTGTAAAATGTTTTATCCAATAGACTGGAAAAACTCGTTAACTGCATTTCGTATTTTTTTTTCAATGTTATGAAACTACCTCTATTATTATTTACGACTAACTGTTACCTGCAGTTTCGCCCGCGTGTTCAAGGGAAATGCCAATGAGTTGTGTATCATTATTAATACTACACAAATCTAATGCATGTACGAAGTATCCCTGAAGATGCCTGTCATGTAAAGGGAAGCCAAATACCTACCGAGATAACACAAAATAATCAGAACACAAAATAGAACCTTGTTCCAAGACGTTGGTGTGTTATCTATTATTATATTATATTTACCTATTAGTTGAAAAATGTAGAGATTTTAGCCATTGGACACACGCAAACCTGCTACATAGAGTTGGACATAAGAGAAGCACGGTTTCTCTAAATGTACCTCCGCTGCCTCTAATATTTGCCCTTGTGCTTAGTGATAGTAAAACTAAGCTTAATTGGAAACTGCAACCTTTTGAACTTGAACGGAGGATCTGTCCGAATTATAGGAATCCGAGAGATGATTACATTTTCGCCCTTTCCTACGTCTGTGAAAACTGTGACACCTATTATGTTTCGCCCAAGTTATGTAACTCGAAGCTTCGTGCCGTTACATAAGCGAGGAGCATCTAACTTTCGCTTAAGCATGACCGAAATACCTACCTAATTTCAACTGCAGATTATGTGAGGGCACACCTGACAATCCAAGAGAATTCAGGAACTATACGGGGTATGAGGTACTCGGTTCTGCGCTTATGACTGTATCTACTAATAAATGTTCTGTTATGTCCCCCGCTACCTGTCTCAATATATTGCCATTTATTTTGTTTACAATATCGGTTTTCGGCGCAAGAATAGCTCTTTGACACAGCCATATTACTCTTCGTTAATATGATTCTGCAAGTATGTGTAAACACTCGAAATTAACTCTGAGTTATTCCGCACTAATTTACAAAGTTCTCCCATTAGTATCACATGGCCTTCGACATCAGTTTACAAGCGCGCATCTCCAATTTTTAAAAGTTTGTTAGCAAAGTTTCCAGCATTAATATCACTGCACAAATGCACTCTCATATTTGCTGTTAAGTTGACTTTCGTTACACATCTCCATAGAATTGATGACTTGAGACATACCTTAATTTCGTCTGTAGGTGTTCCTTTATGAATAACTGGTAGAATGAATAATCTGTACTTGTAGAATAATGAATTATAAAACTGATTCAGTTTTATAATGTATGTATTCATGTAACCACTCAGTTTTGACAAAATAAAGAATAGGCTATATATGAAAAAGGCGTTAATGCTAACCAGCGAAAGCATACATCTAAAGTAATATACTAGTTGCGTAGACCAAATTCCCTGCAAATATAATTTCCGAAATGACTAATGAATATATTACCTATATTTTTTACATTAGATGAAATTTCGCATAAATATAACAAGATAAATAGAAAGCTAACTAGCACAGCTTTTGTAGAAATCGTCATAAATCCTACTTTATCATCGTGAGCATAGTTTTAAAATTATGTCGTGAGGTAATAAGGTAATTAATATTACGTTCAGATGAATTTAACACCTCAGTGGATGCGCCGCTTAGTTTATTGGACCACTATTTCATCTGGAAATGACCCACCTCGGCCTGCCGGATGGCGTCGCATATGCAACTGTAATTTGGCAGACTGGGATGGATAATATAAATTCGACGCATCGTACCGGTGCAGGTACAGCTCTGCTTCTATTAAAATAACATTGACATCTGTGCAACCGCAATAGCTTAGGCGGTGTTGCAATGAATAGCATAAATGGAATAAAAGCATGGATGGCTACATTTGTGGTTGCCGCGGAATCAAAAAGCGACCGTGGTTTAATCGATTTGTAGAGAAGCTAACCTTCTAAAGCTAGCTGTTTGCGAGGCTTGGACCGCAGCGCGTGCCGATAGACCATAATGCGTCTCTTTTAATATGCTACCTGAATGATAAATCAAGGCCATGCAGCAGAGAAGACTTCGCGCGAGTGATACTTAATGTATTACAAGCGCTCATAGGCTACGGTATCCGCTTCACATCAGTTGGGCCGTATGCTTGTATGTCTTTCGACGTTGTATACAAAACAAAAAGCATTAAAGTAACAATAAAAAATATAATAGTCGGGATGTGAACAGACATACACCCTATGGTAGTCTGTTGAAAGCTACAATAACTCACTCACATAAATCGGATGCCAGTTTTATGGTATATAATTAAACAATAATAGTAATTCTGCCCAATCATCGTAATATAACTAGTATGGCCATAAATACTGTTACGCAGAAACTTTTCTTTTCTTCAATTCTTTAATTAAGGTTAAGGAGAGACTTTGCCTCCCTTTGTGTGTTCTACTGATTGTACACCGATTGTTGTTGTTGTGGGTTGTGTTCTGAAGAATTGATTGATATGATGTCGATAGCATTATTTTACAACCGCCCCGCTCGCTGGCGGCGGGGAGTTCACCCTCACACGTTGGAACCGCAATGGTCGTTTACTGTGCGATTCCGGAGAAGTATTCTTCCGAGAACTCCCAAGTCGTGGGATGAACTCCCAGCCGAGATCTTCCCAAGGGACTACAACATGGGGCTCTTCAATAACGGCGTGAAGAGGTTTTTAGAGGGTCGGCATCGCATGTGTGACACCCCTGGTGTTGAAAATATCCGACTACGGTGACTGTTTACCATCAGGCATGCCGTCTGCTTGTTTGCCACCTTAGTTGTATAAAACAAAAATAATTGAATTTGAAACGCGATTATTATGTTAAAAACATCTTTCGATTTCCCGCCGTTTTACATAATGTTTTGGTGTTTATTATCAAATTACACTATGAAATGGGATATTTAAGAAAATAAGACTGCAGTGATTGCCTTGCACAAGGTGGGTATGGAGCCGTCGGTCATATTTCAGACACTTCAAAAACTTGGTATCAGCCGTATTTTCGTATATCGTACTATCGACAGATATACCAACACTTCCTCTGTTGAAGACCATAAAAGATCGAGGCGACCGCGTACAGTAAGGACTACAAACGCTGTTAATGCTGGTAAATTGCTTGCTTATTTATTCCTGCAGCTGACACAAATTACCGCTCGAACTCATTTTTCATTAGCGCCTGTGCAAAATTTAAAGAGCTCACTAGTAAGTTTGATTTAGATATAGCCTTCACCACCACTCGACAATTACCGTTGCATCGCTGACGACTTCTTTTCTTCTCAATGCACTTAGTAAATTTAGAGTATAAATATATACAGCATGGATTAATATATATATGTATATTTTAATTTACATTGTTCTGATATATTGTCAAATTCTATTATGTCTTATTTGATGTTATTGCGACTATATGTGAAAACTGTAGGCTTTATGCTGTTTGTTTTCCTACAAACAATTAAATAAATACAGAATTCACCGAAACCACATTAGGAAACAAAAAAATGTTATGGCGAGAAATTAAAAGTTCCCGTCAGGAAACCAAGATTTGAAGCTCGGCGCTTATCGTCGATATACAGGACATGCACTAAATCAATCCGTACAGTTGAAAAGAGTGGATCGTTCAAAACGCCTTCTGTTAAGACACACATATGCATGCATGAACAAGTCTGTTCGTCTTAAACTGCATGTTTTAAGAGATTTAGGGCACATCAAAGCAACCCGTCTGGGGAAGTGCCTCCACCTCACAGAAAACCGCACCCAAAATAACAACTCTCTGGAGGGTTGTTGTGTTCCTGCATGTAAGTGAGGTCACTATAAGCTCCTAAGGAGGTGCTGTGTAAGCAGCAGTGGAGGCATTGCGCGAGTGATGCGTAATATATTACCAGCGTTAATAGGCTATAGTAACTGCTTTATATAAATATGTAAGTCTCATAGCGGAGTCTACAGACATTTTTAAGGCAGAAAATAAAAAGTGGTTTCTTGAACTCTACATCAACGTCATCTACCGCGTATAATTGTGAATCTAAACCAGGAATCAACTTAAACACATTCATCGAATACCATCGCAATCTGTCTAGCATTTTATAAGGAGTTCAGTTACATACACAGATACTCAGTTACGTACAAAAGAGTTATGTACATAAAAAGGTAAATAGTTCAAACATTTATAATATTATAACATTGTTTTTTATTTGCAGGTACTACTGCTGAAAACCAAGGTAACTAGAACTTTCATGCCTATTGGATTGGTACTTACAAAATCTCTTCTATTTTTTATATATTTCTACTACTTCTGGTGAGAGACAAGCTTACGCTCTGAATACTGTGATGAGAGAAAAGGCAACAGGCAAATAACAACTCACTGAATGGTTGTAGTATTCCATCGAGTGAGTAGGGTAATCAGTAAATTCCTAAAGTTTTGTTGTATTAGCAGATAGTCTATCGCGAATAGATTCTTTTCCAACCGAGATTTTCGTTAACGTTATCGTATTTATGGTTATACCCTTAGTCCTTATAAAGAGGACACATTTTTAATGTGTTTTAGTTGCGGTCTTAAAGGTGTTAGCGCCGCTAATTTTCCTAGATGTTTAAATAAAACTTCTTAACCTACTAATTATAGTGATTTATAAAACTATCCGGTGACCTCTGTAAAATGTTTTATCCAATAGACTGGAAAAACTCGTTAACTGCATTTCGTATTTTTTTTTCAATGTTATGAAACTACCTTTATTATTATTTACGACTAACTGTTACCTGCAGTTTCGCCCGCGTGTTCAAGGGAAATGCCAATGAGTTGTGTATCATTATTAATACTACACAAATCTAATGCATGTACGAAGTATCCCTGAAGATGCCTGTCATGTAAAGGGAAGCCAAATACCTACCGAGATAACACAAAATAATCAGAACACAAAATAGAACCTTGTTCCAAGACGTTGGTGTGTTATCTATTATTATATTATATTTACCTATTAGTTGAAAAATGTAGAGATTTTAGCCATTGGACACACGCAAACCTGCTACATAGAGTTGGACATAAGAGAAGCACGGTTTCTCTAAATGTACCTCCGCTGCCTCTAATATTTGCCCTTGTGCTTAGTGATAGTAAAACTAAGCTTAATTGGAAACTGCAACCTTTTGAACTTGAACGGAGGATCTGTCCGAATTATAGGAATCCGAGAGATGATTACATTTTCGCCCTTTCCTACGTCTGTGAAAACTGTGACACCTATTATGTTTCGCCCAAGTTATGTAACTCGAAGCTTCGTGCCGTTACATAAGCGAGGAGCATCTAACTTTCGCTTAAGCATGACCGAAATACCTACCTAATTTCAACTGCAGATTATGTGAGGGCACACCTGACAATCCAAGAGAATTCAGGAACTATACGGGGTATGAGGTACTCGGTTCTGCGCTTATGACTGTATCTACTAATAAATGTTCTGTTATGTCCCCCGCTACCTGTCTCAATATATTGCCATTTATTTTGTTTACAATATCGGTTTTCGGCGCAAGAATAGCTCTTTGACACAGCCATATTACTCTTCGTTAATATGATTCTGCAAGTATGTGTAAACACTCGAAATTAACTCTGAGTTATTCCGCACTAATTTACAAAGTTCTCCCATTAGTATCACATGGCCTTCGACATCAGTTTACAAGCGCGCATCTCCAATTTTTAAAAGTTTGTTAGCAAAGTTTCCAGCATTAATATCACTGCACAAATGCACTCTCATATTTGCTGTTAAGTTGACTTTCGTTACACATCTCCATAGAATTGATGACTTGAGACATACCTTAATTTCGTCTGTAGGTGTTCCTTTATGAATAACTGGTAGAATGAATAATCTGTACTTGTAGAATAATGAATTATAAAACTGATTCAGTTTTATAATGTATGTATTCATGTAACCACTCAGTTTTGACAAAATAAAGAATAGGCTATATATGAAAAAGGCGTTAATGCTAACCAGCGAAAGCATACATCTAAAGTAATGTACTAGTTGCGTAGACCAAATTCCCTGCAAATATAATTTCCGAAATGACTAATGAATATATTACCTATATTTTTTACATTGGATGAAATTTCGCATAAATATAACAAGATAAATAGAAAGCTAACTAGCACAGCTTTTGTAGAAATCGTCATAAATCCTACTTTATCATCGTGAGCATAGTTTTAAAATTATGTCGTGAGGTAATAAGGTAATTAATATTACGTTCAGATGAATTTAACACCTCGGTGGATGCGCCGCTTAGTTTATTGGACCACTATTTCATCTGGAAATGACCCACCTCGGCCTGCCGGATGGCGTCGCATATGCAACTGTAATTTGGCAGACTGGGATGGATAATATAAATTCTACGCATCGTACCGGTGCAGGTACAGCTTTGCTTCTATTAAAATAACATTGACATCTGTGCAACCGCAATAGCTTAGGCGGTGTTGCAATGAATAGCATAAATGGATTAAAAGCATGGATGGCTACATTTGTGGTTGCCGCGGAATCAAAAAGCGACCGTGGTTTAATCGATTTGTAGAGGAGCTTCTAAAGCTAGCTGTTTGCGAGGCTTGGACTGCGGCGCGTGCCAATAGACCATAATGCGTCTCTTTTAATATGCTACCTGAATGATAAATCAAGGCCATGTAAATGCAGGGCCATGCAGCAGAGAAGACTTCGCGCGAGTGATACTTAATGTATTACAAGCGCTCATAGGCTACGGTATCCGCTTCACATCAGTTGGGCCGTATGCTTGTATGTCTTTCGACGTTATATACAAAACAAAAAGCATTAAAGTAACAATAAAAAATATAATAGTCGGGATGTGAACAGGCATACACCCTATGGTAGTCTGTTGAAAGCTACAATAACTCATTCACATAAATCGGACCGTATGATTATGTGCAAGTTTTATGGTATATAATTAAATAATAATAGTAATTCTGCCCTATCATCGTAATATAACTAGTATGGCCATAAACACTGTTACGCAGAAACTTTTCTTTTCTTCAACTCTTTAATTAAGGTTAAGGAGAGACTTTGCCTCCCTTTGTGTGTTCTACTGATTGTACACCGATTGTTGTTGTTGTGGGTTGTGTTCTGAAGAATTGTTTGATATGATGTCGATAGCATTATTTTACAACCGCCCCGCTCGCCGGCGGCGGGGAGTTCACCCTCACACGTTGGAACCGCAATGGTCGTTTACTGTGCGATTCCGGAGAAGTATTCTTCCGAGAACTCCCAAGTTGTGGGATGAACTCCCAGCCGAGATTTTCCCAAGGGACTACAGCATGGGGCTCTTCAATAACGGCGTGAAGAGGTTTTTAGAGGGTCGGCATCGCATGTTGTGTAAAAAAAGCAAAATGACAAAGTGTACCCACACAGTTCTAAAGAAGCCGCCCAAGTGTCCTGCGTCCCGCGTCTGTAATGATTTGGTGGGGGATGTTTTATCAAGGAGCAACAAAACATTTCATTTTTGTGAAAAAGGAGTGAAGACTTTAGCCAAAGTGTATGAAGAGACTGTCTTGGATCGTGTTGTGAAATATCTCAGCAATACATTTTTTTTAAATGTACTGAGTGCTATCCAGCAGAACACTGCACCTGATCACAAGACACAAACTACAAGCTTGGTGTGAAACCAACGTTCCGGACTTTATGAAAGCTGAATACTGGCCCACCTCTAGCCCAGATCTGTACCCCTTAGACTACAAATTATGGTCAGTTTTAGAAGACATGGCCTGTTCGAAACGACACGCCAACATTATTGTTGTAGGTAGTTTAATAAATATGTATGTCGGTGTTTCTGAATAAACAGTTGTTCGCTAGACTCGGATGTTTCAATACGTTACATGGTGACAGCGGTGATTTTATTCAAATATACAGAAATTTTAGTGTTTTGTGTTTTCAAACGTGGATAATTGGATATTACGTATCATTTCGTTATGGAGCACGCGCGTCCACCGTCCGAGTTAAGTCTGGAGGGCAGCTCCGTCAGCCGGGCTGACGCATGGAAGTGATGGAAGACGCAGTTTAGCTTGTTCCTAAAAGCATCTGGAGTGCACAAGGAAAAGGGAGATGTACAAGCCAGTTTACTCATCAATTTGATAGGCCCAGACGGCTTTGATGTTTATGAAACATTTACTTTCGGGAAAGAAACCGATCGAAATGACGTCACCCTTTTGATTCAAAAATTTGACAATTATTTTGGAGTCAAACCGAATGTCACGCTAGCAAGATATAATTTCTTTACGAGAAATCAAGAGTTGGCGAATCAATTAATCAGTACGTTACATGGGTTTCCATGAAAAAATTTGTCATTGCCAACTTAAGGTTGCATATGCGACGCCATCCGGTAGGCCGAAGAGGGTCGCGGCTATTGCAGATGTCCAGATGTCCATATGAAATGGTGGTCCAATTAACTAAGCGGCGCATCCACCGAGGTGTTAAATTCAATATCTGTAAGTAATATTAATTACCTCAAGACATAATTTGAAGCAGGATTTTTTGATGATTTGTAATAAAGCTGTGCTAGTTAGAAACCTCTCTCTATTTACCCTGTTACGCGAACTTTCATCAAATGTAAAAATTATATACGCACTGTTTCCATGGGAAATTTTGTCACTGCTTGCTCCAGAGATTTCTTAAGAGACATAATGTCGGCGTGTCGTTTCGAGCAGGCCATGTCCTCTAAAACTGACCATAATTTGTAGTCCATAATCGTACGTAAATCCATAGATTCGTGGCCAGACAAATTACAGGCATGTATCAAAGCCAAGCTCTACTAACTAAGCTCATGTCGACATTGTCGACTTGGTGAATATGTTTACCTAACGTGATAGAAACAGAAATGAAGATATTCGCAGTAGAACTAAGGCAAACGACATAGTCCACATCATGTGGCCGGTCACATAGCTCGTATAATAACCGACAACCGCTGGGGAGGAAAGGTTCTCGAATGGCGTCTCCATAGCAGTGTAAGTTTAAAAATGTACCGAAAACTTTCTAGCAGGACTCTAAAGCTCCAAAGAAACTCCCCAAGCCAGACTTGAAACCAACGTTCCGGACTTTATAAGACCTGAAGACTGGCCCTCCTCTAGCCCAGAACTGAACCCTTTAGACCACAAATTATAGTCAGTTTTAGAGGACATGGCCTGCTCAAAGTCAAAGTCAAAATGTTTTTATTCCGTAAAAATGGCTACATTTGTTTGGAATCGTCACAATTTTTTTTTCCCTACCGTGCAGTTCATGACTAGGTGAGCACTGATAAAAATACTGCCAAAAAAACTCAGGCATCCCTCTTTTGGTATCCAAACAAATTTACATAATTTATTAATTACATTATAATTGGATCGACTCAATCCCAGGCATTTTATCATTAATATATTCAGATACTTTATAATATGCCCTACTACACAATTTGGCTTTAATAGTAGTTTTAAATTTGTTTATTGACAATTCTCTTATATTGCTGGGAAGTTTGTTATAGAAACATATACATTGCCCCATAAAAGAATTACTTATTTTGTGGAGACGGCTTGCATGTAACACAAGATTATGCTTATATCTAGTATTTTTATTATGAGTATCACTCTTTTTACAACTTTTTACCTCAAGACATAATTTGAAGCAGGATTTTTTGATGATTTCTAATAAAGCTGTGCTAGTTAGAAACCTTTCTCTATTTATCCTGCGCGAGTGATACATAATATATTACCAGCGTTAATAGGCTATGGTAACCGTTTTCTTTCAGGTAGGCCGTATGCTTGTATGCCTTCTGAAGTTGTATAAAAAAAGCAAAATGTCAAATTGTACCCACACAGTTTTAAAGAAGCCGCCCAAGTGGTCGGAAAAATACAATGTGGTCATCATCCTGCGTCTGTAATTGTTTGGTGGGGGTGTCTTATGAAGGAGTCACAAAGCCTCATTTTTGTGAAAAAGGAGTGCAGACTTTAGCCAAAGTGTATCAAGAGACTGGAATCTCTGGAGCAGTGACAAAATTTCTCACGGAAACAGTGCCTAAATCCATAGATTCCTGGCCAGACAGATTAAAGACCTCTATCAAAGCCAAAGGTGACAATTTCGAATACAATAGTTTTTTTACTAATTGCTGAGACTGCATAAATATAAGTTTTATTACGATTACTTTACTTTATTTAAAAAAACTTATACATTTGTAACAAAACTTAAGGCCGGACTAGGTATGTAATATGCTCTACTACTACTACTAACGAACTGTTGTGTGTGAAATGAACGTACTAACGAAGGTATGTATGGTGTAGTTATATGTTTCTAATATTGTTCCTACATCAACGCCATCTACCGCGTATAATAGTGAATCCAAACCATCCAGGAATCCACTTAAACACATACACCGAATATCTTCGGAATCGGTCTAGCCTTTTATAAGGAGTTCAGTTACATACACAGATACTCAGTTACGTAGAAAAGAATTAATGTATATGTAATGACCGAAAAGGCAACTGTCAAATAACTCACTCAATGGTTGTAGTATTCCATCGAGTGAGTGGGGTAATCAGTAAATTCCTAAAGTTTTGTTGTATTAGCAGATACTCTATCGCGAAAAGATTCTTTTCCAACCGAGATTTTCGTAAACGTTATCGTATTTATGGTTACACCCATAGTCCTTATAAAGAGTACAAATTTTAATGTGTTTTATTTGCGATCTCAAAGGTGTTAGCGGACCTGATTTTCCTAGATGTTTAAATAAAACTTATTAAGCTACTAATTATAGTAATTATAAAACTATCCAGGACCTCTGTAAAATGTTTATCCAATAGACTGAAAAAACTCTACTACATTTCATTTTTTTTTTTCAATGTTATAAAACTACCTGTATTATCTACGACTAGCTGTTACTGTAGAGTTCCTGAATTCTTTTGGATTGTCAGGTGTGCCCTCACATAAGCTACAGTTGAAATAGCTCGTAGCTTATTTAGGAATCATCAAAAAATCCTACTTTTTCATCATAAGCATAGTTTTTAAATTATATCGCGAGGTAATTAACATTACGTTCAGATGAATTTAACACCTTCGTGGATGCGCCACTTAGTTTATTGGACCACTATTTCATATGGACATATATCTGCAATAGCTGTGAACCACCTCGGCCTGCCGGATGGCGTTGCATATGCGACTGTAAGCTGGCAGACTCGAATGGATAATATAAATTCTACGCATCGTACCGGTGCAGGAACAGCTCTGCTTTAAAATAGGACTGCAATCATTGCTTTGCACAAAGTGGGTATGGAGCTGCCGGTCATATCCTAGACACTTAGTATCGGCCGTATTTTCGTGTATCGTACTATCGACAGATATACCGACACTTCCTCTGTTGAAGACCTTAAAGAACGGGGCGACCGCGTACTGTAAGGACTACAAAGGCTGTTAAAGCCAGAATTCGCCGAAACCCCATTAGGAATCAAAAAATCTTATTGCGAGAAATGAAGATTCCCGTTAGGAAAAAGATTTGAAGCTTGGTTTGAGCTCGGCGCTTATCGTCGATATACAGGACATGCACTAAATCAATCCCCACAGTTGAAAATAGGGGATCGTTCAGAACGCCTTCTGTCAAGACACACATTTGTGTGCATGAACATGTCTCTTTGTCTAAGTATGGATGTTTTAAGAGAGGTAGGGCGCATCAAAGCAACCCGTCTGCGGAAATGCCTCCACCTCACAAAAACCGCATCCAAAACAACAACTCCCTGGATGCATGTTATGTTGTGTTTGTTAAATGTTGTGCATGTGAGTGAGGTCACCAGTAAGCTCCTAAGAAGTTGCTATACTTAATATATTACTAAAGTTTATAGGCTATATTAACCGCTTTATTTCAGGTAGGCCGTATGCTTTCTGAAGTTGTAAAAAAAAGGACTGCATAAATACGTACATATTAGTTTTATTAAGATCACATTACTTGATAAAAAAAAAATGCTTATTCATTGGTAACAGAACTTATGGCCGGACAAGGTATATAATATGCTCTATATTACAGATACTAATGGAGGTATGTATGGTGTAGTAATATGTTTCTAATATTGGTATAGGCCGAAGGCTTATATAATTCCGAACAGGTGGTTTAAATTCTATCCAGGAGTCGAGTGGTTAGCAGACATTGTTTTAATATCAATAAAACTATATAATTATGTAAGTCTCATAGCGGACATCTACAGACATTTTTCAGCCAGAAAATAAAAAAAAATCGTTTCATCAACGCCATCTACCGCATATAATTGTGAATCCAAATCATCCAGGAACCCACTTAAATACATACACTGAATATCATCGGATTCGGTCTAGCCTTTTATAAGGAATTCAGTTACATACACAGATACTCAGTTACGTACAAAATAATTATATACATAAACAGGTAAATAGTTCAAAATATTTATGTATATACATAAAAAAGGAGTTCCTGTCTAATTCACTGACTATTATAGTGATTTATACACCTATCCGGCGACCTCTGTAAAATGTTTTACCCAATAGACTGATAAAACTCGTTGACTACATTTATTATTTTTTTTTCAATGTTATGAAACTACCTCTATTTACTATTATTAGGTGAAAACTGTACAGATTTTAGCCATTGGACACATGCGAACATGCTATATTTGACGAGCTCGGTAGCGCAGTGGTGGAACACGCTGTTACGCTACTTTGACACCAACGCTCGTGGTTTCGATTACCACACAATACAAACATTTGTGTGTATGAACATGTCTGTTTGTCTTGGTCTGGGTATTTTCTATGTATAATAATTATGTATTTACAAAAAAAAATGTACTTACGTATGTTTATCAGTTGTCTAGTACCCATAACACAAGCTTCGCTTACTTTGGGGCTAGATGGCGCTGTGTAATTTGCCCGACAATATTTATTTATTTATTATATATTATATAGAGTTGGCCATGAGAGAAGCACGGTTTCTCTAAATGTACCCCCGCTACCTCTAATATTTGCCCTTGTGCTTTGTTAATAGTGATAGTAAAACTAAGCTTAATTGGAAACTGAAACCTTTTGAACTGGAACGGAAGATCTGTCCGAATTATAGGAATCCGAGGGATGATTACATTTTCGCCCCTTTCCCACGTCTGTGAGAATTGTGGCACAAATTATGTTTCACCCATGTTATGTGACGCGAAGCCTCGTCCCGTTACATAAGCGAGGAGCATCTAAGTTTTGCATAAGCAAAGCCAAAATACCTAATTTCAACCGTAGCTTATGTGACAATGTGACAACTTAATACACCTGACAATCCAAGAGAATTCAGGAACTCTACGGTGTAAAAAGTGCTCTGTTCTGTGCTCATGACTGTGTCTATTGATAAATACTCTGTTATGTCTCCCGCTACCTCTCTCAATATATCGCCATTTATTTTGTCAACATAACAACATCATTTTTCGGTGCAAGAATAGCTCTTTGACACAGCCATTACTCTTCGTTAATATGATTCTGCAAGTATGTCTAAACACTCGAAATTAACTCTGAGTTATTCCGCACTAATTTACAAAGTTCTCCCGTTAGTGTCACATGGCCTTCGACATCAGTTTCCAAGCGCCCATCTCAAATTTTTAACAGTCTGTCAGCAAAGTTTCCAGCATTAATATCGTTGCACAAATGCACTCTCATATTTGTTGTTAGGCTGACTTTCGTTACACATCCCCATAGAATTGATGACATACCTTAATTTCGTCTGTAGGTGTTCCTTTTTGAATAACTGGTAGAATAAATGAATACATACATTATAAAACTGATTCAGTTTTATAATGCATGTATTCATGTGACTACCAATGTACATGTTAATGGAACTAATTTAGCCCCTATGGAGACAACTGTGTTCTTGGGTATAACAATTAACTCCACCCACAAATTGAAAAATTATCAGGAAAACTAAGTTCTGCAGCCTATGTTTATACGGCTAGAATAGTTTATTTCAACTACTTTCATAGTATTATGTCATACGGAATACTTCTTTGGGGTAACTCCGCGGACATTAACACCATCTTTTTATTGCAAAAGAGCCATAAGAGCTATCTACAAACTTGGTCCCCGGGAGAGCTTTAGAGAAAAATTCAAAGAAATAAATATTTTAACAGTCGCATCGCAATATATCTATGAAAATCTTTTGTATGTCCATAAAAACATAGACTCATTTTGTAAAAAGAGTGATAGTCATAACATAAATACTAGATATACTACTACTGTTTGTCATCTTAGTGATATAAAACGAAAAATAATAGTATTTGGAACGCGTTTATTAAAAAATTAAAAAAATAGTTAAAAAAAAGTTTTACACATTTTTTTGGTGTTTATTATCAAATTACAATATGGAAGGGGACATTAAAGAAAATAGGACTGCTACACAGTTGTAAAGAGTTGTACAACGGGTTGAGTTCTGAGGAATTGTTTGATATGATGATGAGGATTGTGCGGTTTCAGAGAAGTTTTCTTCCGAGAACTTTCGAGTTGTGGAGTGAACTCCCATACAAGATTTTCCCAAGGGACCACAGCCTGGGTCTCTTCAAGAAAGGCGTGAAGAGGTTTTTAGAGGGTCGGCATCGCATGAGTGACACCCCTTGTGTTGCAAATATCCGACTACGGTTACTGTTTACCATCAGGCAGGCCGCCTGCTTGTTTGTCATCTTTGTGATATAAAACGAAAAATAATAGTATTTGGAACGCGTTTATTAAAAAATTAAAAAAATTGTTAAAAAAAATTTTTGATTTCCCGCCGTTTTACACATTTTTTTTGTGTTTATTATCAAATTACAATATGGAAGGGGACATTAAAGAAAATAGGACTGCAGTGTTTGCTTTGCACAAAGTGCCTATGGAGCCGTCGATCAGATTCTTTAAAAGCTTGGTATCAGCCGTATTTTCGTATATAGTACTATAGACAGACATACCAACACTTCTTCAGTTGAAGACTTGAACCCTTTAGGACCGGCGCGCCCGCGTAGCTCGAAAACACACGGCCCAAGGCTCAAGGTCACTTGAAATTTCGATGGTCGGTGCGTTTTATTGCTTTGTTTACATTTCCATTGCCAGATGGTTCAACTTACAATAACCTGACTCATTTCTTTTGAAAGGCGATAACCGACATTTGTTTATAAAGTGTCAAATAAACAATTTGGTTGATTGTATAATTTGTTATTGCCACTTAAAACCGAGTGTATTATTCGTACCTACTTCAAATAAATGTATAGAAATAAAGATCGGGGCGATCGCGGGCTGTTAGAACTACAAAGGCTGTTATAGCCAGAATTCGCCGAAAGAAACAAAAATCTTATCTCATCATCAGTAGAGGAGGAACTGCGTGAGTGATACACAATATATTACCAGCGTTAATAGGCTATGGTAACCGTTTTCTTTCAGGTAGGCCGTATGCTTGTATGCCTTCTGAAGTTGTAAAAAAAAGGACTGCATAAATACGTACATATTAGTTTTATTAAGATCACATTACTTGATAAAAAAAAATGCTTATTCATTGGTAACAGAACTTATGGCCGGAGAAGGTATATAATATGCTCTATATTACAGCTATTAACGGAGGTATGTATAGTGTAGTAATGTTTCTAATATTGTTAAGAGTTTGTGTAAGTTGTATAAAAAAAAGCAAAATGTCAAATTGTACCCACACAGTTTTAAAGAAGCCGCCCAAGTGGTCGGAAAAATACAATGTGGTCATCATCCTGCGTCTGTAATTGTTTGGTGGGGGTGTCTTATCAAGGAGTCACAAAGCCTCATTTTTGTGAAAAAGGAGTGCAGACTTTAGCCAAAGTGTATCAAGAGACTGGAATCTCTGGAGCAGTGACAAAATTTCTCACGGAAACAGTGCCTAAATCCATAGATTCCTGGCCAGACAGATTAAAGGCCTCTATCAAAGCCAAAGGCAACAATTACGAATACAATAGTTTTTTTACTAATTGCTGAGACTGCATAAATATAAGTTTTATTACGATTACATTACTTTATAAAAAAAAATACTTATTCATTTGTAACAAAACTTATGGCCGGACTAGGTATGTAATATGCTCTACATTACACGTACTAACGAAGGTGTGCATGGTGTAGTTATAAGTTTCTAATATTGTTTCTACATCAACGCCATCTACCGCGTATAATAGTGAATCCAACCGAATAAGTACACCGAATATCTTCGGAATCGGTCTAGCCTTTTATAAGGAGTTCAGTTACATACACAGATACTCAGTTACGAAGAAAAGAATTATATACATAAACAGGTAAATAGTTCAAAACATTTATAATATTACAAATTTTTTTTATTATTTGCAGCGACTAATGTCAATGGCATCCCAGGTAACTACAAATACTAGAACTTTTATACTTGTTGGATTGGTACTTACAAAACCTGTTCTATTTTTGAAGTGAAAACTTCTTTAGCGGTGTTGTGCACTTTTTGGGATGAGTAAAAAATGTTAAACTCGCGTCAGGGCACGTGACCCTGACGTAAGATTCTGGTGAGAATAATAACTTAAGTTTGCTGCAGCGCTAAAACATTAGTTACCTCTAATTAAATAATTAAAACATGAAGCGCTAGATCGTTCACAGGGCATTATTTTCTCGCGACCAAAACGTTGTAAGCGCCATGAAATTCGTGGCGCTTACGCGTTTCGTTCAACGCAGTTTATCAACACGTTTGGTTTACGCGGCGCAGGGCGCTTGCGCGAGTGTGCGTGTGTGTTTGAGTTTTAGAGATTGACGATGATGATGCTGGTAATGATGATGGTGGAAGAGTCGTTGAAATTATGGATGAAAGTTGATTTTTCTGAGAGATAAACTTTTTATGTAAAATAATTGTAATAGTTCTGAAGTGTTAAATTATTAATAAATGAATATTGTATTTTACCACATACATGATAGTACTTTTATACTGATAAATAAAGCAATTCGTGCGATATTATCCCCTAACCATTCCAAAACACTCAAAATGCACAACGTTAATGTTCAAGTTTTCACTTCTGCCGGCACTCCCGGAGTGCAACCAGTTTCTTTTTTATAAATTTCTACTACTTCCGGTGAAAAACAAGCTTACGCTCCGAATATGTGATGAGAGAAAAGGCAACAGTCAAATAACAATTCACTGAATGGTTGTAGTATTCCATCGAGTGAGTGGGGTAATCAGTAAATTCCTAAAGTTTTGTTGTATTAGCAGATAGTCTATCGTGAAAAGATTCTTTTCCAACCGAGATGATTTTCGTAAACGTTATCGTATTTATGGTTACACCCATAGTCCTTATAAAAAGTAATTTTTAATGTGTTTTATTTGCGGTCTTAAAGGTGTTAGCGCACCTGATTTTCCTACATGTTTAAATAAAACTTATTACTACATTTCATATTTTTTTTTCAATGTTATAAAACTACCTGTATTATTTACGACTAGCTGTTACTGTAGAGTTCCTGAATTCTTTTGGATTGTCAGGTGTGCCCTCACATAAGCTACAGTTGAAATAGCTCGTAGCTTATTTAGAAATCATCAAAAAATCCTACTTTTTCATCGTAAGCATAGTTTTTAAATTATATCGCGAGGTAATTAATATTACGTTCAGATGAATTTAACACCTCCGTGCATGCGCCGCTTAGTTTATTGGACCACTATTTCATCTGGCCATATATCTGCAATAGCTACGAACCATCTCGGCCTGCCGGATGGCGTTGCATATGCGACTGTAAGCTGGCAGACTGGAATGGATAATATAAATTCTACGCATCGTTCCGGTGCTGGTACAGCTCTGCTTTAAAATAGGACTGCGATCATTGCTTTGCACAAAGTGGGTATGGAGCTGCCGGTCATATCCTAGACACTTAGTATCGGCCGTATTTTCGTGTATCGTACTATCGACAGATATACCGACACTTCCTCTGTTGAATACCTTAAAGAACGGGGCGACCGCGTACTGTAAGGACTACAAAGGCTGTTAAAGCCAGAATTCGCCGAAACCCCATTAGGAATCAAAAAATCTTATTGCGAGAAATGAAGATTCCCGCTAGGAACAAGATTTGAAGCTTGGTTTAAGCTCGGCGCTTATCGTCGATATACAGGACATGCACTAAATCAATCCCCACAGTTGAAATAAGGGGATCGTTCAGAACGCCTTCTGTCGAGACACACATTTCCGTGCATGAACATGTCTGTTTGTCTAAGTATGGATGTTTTAAGAGAGGTAGGGCGCTTCAAAGCAACCCGTCTGCGGAAATGCCTCCACCTCACAGAAAACCACATCCAAAATAACAACTTCCTGTAGGGTTGTTGTGCATGTGAGTGAGGTCACCAGTAAGCTCCTAAGAAGTTGCTATACTTAATATATTACTAACGTTTATAGGCTATATTAACCGCTTTATTTCAGGTAGGCCGTATGCTTGTATGCCTTCTGAAGTTGTAAAAAAAAGGACTGCATAAATACGTATATATTAGTTTTATTAAGATCACATTACTTGATAAAAAAAAATGCTTATTAATTGGTAACAGAACTTATGGCCGGACAAGGTATAAATATGCTCTATATTACAGATACTAACGGAGGTATGTATGGTGTAGTAATATGTTTCTAATATTGGTATAGGCCGAAGGCTTACATAATTCCGTACAGGTGCTTTAAATTCTATCCAGGAGTCGAGTGGTCAGCAGACATTGTTTTAATATTAATAAAACTATATAATTATGTAAGTCTCATAGATCATAGATCTCATAGATCATCATCTACAGACATTTTTCAGCCAGAAAATAAAAAAAAATCGTTTCTAGACCTCTACGTCAACGCCATCTACCGCGTATAATTGTGAATCCAAACCATCCAGGAACCCACTTAAATATATACACTGAATATCATCGGAATCGGTCTAGCCTTTTATAAGGAATTATATACATAAACAGGTAAATAGTTGAATTAAACAATTTTTTTAACGGAAGTATCGCGTATTTTATTTATTTTGTTGAACCTGACGTTTCGAACACTTTGCAGCGTCCGTGGTCGCAGGAAGACTGGTAAATAGTTCAAAATATTTAGGTATAAACATAAAAAAGGAGTTCCTGTCTAATTCACTGACTATTATAGTGATTTATACACCTATCCGGGGACCGCTGTAAAATGTTTTATCCAATAGACTGATAAAACTCGTTGACTACATTTCGTATTTATTTTTCAATGTTATGAAACTACCTCTATTATTTACGACTAGCTGTTACCTGTGGTTTCGCCCGCGTGTTCAAAGGAAATGCCAATGAGTTGTGTATCACTATTAATACTACACAATTCAGATGCATGTACAAAGTATCCCTGAAGATGCCTTTCATGTCAAGTCAAAGTCAAAGTCAAAATCTTTTTATTCCGTAAAAATGGCTACATTTGTTTGGAATCGTCACAATTTTTTCCCCTACCGTGCAGTTTATGACTAGGTGAGCACTGATAAAAATACTGCCAAAAAACTCAGGCATCCCTCTTTTGGTATCCAAACAAATTTACATATTTTATTAATTACATTATAATTGGATCGACTCACTCCCAGGCATTTTTATCATTAATATAGTCAGATACTTTATGATATGCCCTGCTACACAATTTGGCTTTAATAGTAGTTTTAAATTTGTTAATTGACAATTATCTTATATTGCTGGGAAGTTTGTTATAGAACCGTATACATTGCCCCATAAAAGAATTACTTATTTTGTGGAGACGGCTTGCATGTAAGACAAGATTATGCTTATATCTAGTATTTATGCTATGAGTATCACTCTTTTTACAAAATGAGTCTATGTTTTTGTGGACATACAAAAGATTTTCATAGATATATTGCGATGCGACTGTTAAAATATTTATTTCTTTGAATTTTTCTCTAAGGCTTTCCCGGGGACCAAGTTTGTAGATAGTTCTTATCGCTCTCTTTTGCAATAAAAACATGGTGTTAATGTCCGCGGAGTTTCCCAGAGAAGAATTCCATATGACATAATACTATGAAAGTAGCTGAAATAAACTATTCTAGCCGTATCAATATCAGTGAGCCGTCTAATAGTTTTCACTGCATAGGCTGAAGAACTTAGTTTTCCTGATAGTTTTTCAATTTGTGGACCCCATTGTAGTCTGGAGTCAATTGTTGTACCCAAGAACACAGTTGTCTCCACAGGGGCCAAATTAGTTCCATTAACATGTACATTGGTAGCCACCTGTCTTACATTAGGTGTTGAGAACTTAATTACTTTAGTCTTTTTATCATTTAAAAGCAGATTATTAACACTAAACCAATGAATAACTTTAGAGAGAGCGTCGTTAACTTCGTCATAATTACCTAACTGTCTATTAATTTTGAATGTCAAAGAGGTATCATCCGCAAACAACACAATCTCATGTTTATCCCTTACATAATAAGGTAAGTCATTTATATACACCAAAAACAAGAATGGACTCAGAATTGACCCCTGTGGGACTCCCATAACTACAGGGGACCCCGAAGATCTTTTACCATTAACATCGACCTTCTGTATCCTATTGCCCAGATAAGAAGACAGAAGTTCGAGAGCCTTGTTCCTGATACCGTAGTGGTGTAATTTTCTGACAAGAGTGTCATGGTGCACGCAGTCAAATGCTTTAGACAGATCACAAAAAATTCCCAAGGCATCTTGCGAACCCTCCCATGCCGCGAATATACTTTTAAGCAAATGAATCCCTGCGTCTATAGTTGAACAACCTCTCGTAAATCCGAACTGTTTCCTATGAAGCAAATTATGTGTATTGAAATGTCTGAGCAACTGGCTAAGCATTAGTTTTTCAAAAATTTTACTGAGAATGGGCAGTATGGAAACAGGTCGAAAATTCGAAGGGTCCGAACTATCACCAGATTTAAATAATGGAATGATTTTACTATGTTTCATCAAGTCAGGAAATACACCAGATGCCACACAACAATTGAAAATTGTAGCTAAATGTGGAGCGATTGAAATAATAATAGAAGAAATGGTTTTGACAGATAGACCCCACAGATCTTTAGTGTTTTTCATATTTATTGATTTAAAAGCGTTCAAAACATCTTTTGGGCTTACAGCTGAAAATTCAAATATTGTGTCGCATTCTACCACGCTCTGTTTGAGAACCTGTTCAGCAGATATAGAAGAAGACATAAGATTTCTCGTAGTAATAAGAGGAATGTTAGAAAAATATTTTTCAAACTCAGTCGCAATTTCTACATCATTTTTGATATCTATATCATTTATCTTTAACTGAAAGTCTCGACTACGTACTTTCGCTCTACCCGTCTCATTATTTATCATATCCCAAACAGATTTAATAATATTTGTTGAACCATTAATTTTATTTCTTAAATATATGGACTTAGCATTGGAACAGGCTCGTTCGAGGAAATGATGCCGTCTCAGACAGCCGTTGATACCACAACGCTTAGCCCTACAATTGTTCCATTTGTGCCGATTTAATTTGAGACATCTATAAAATGCCTTAACTTTACGTGACCAATGCCATCTATCATCTACTGGCAAAAGCAAAAAAGCTTTGCAAGTTTTGATGTTGTGCTTATCTTGCTTGCAGTAAGAGCACTGTGCTACGTCGCTGTGGCTAGTACTACTTACCGCAGCATGGACGTACTCTTTTGATGACGTCGATTTGACATTAAGTACCTTATTAGTGACAGGCTGCTGTACTATAATGTCAACTACAAAATTATATTTCAACTGACGATCTGCTTCAACCAACAAAAATCTTGAAAGTAACTTTTAATTTTAATTTTTTTTTTTAATCTTACACCCCTGCCGTGGGCAAGGCACTTTTTGCACAATATAAATAGTTTTGTTCACATTTTAAAAGTCACTGTACAATATAAATAAACACATTCATACATCACACTCGCTTTCATATTCCACAAATCATTCTTACATTCATCATCTTTCAGTTTAATTTCCAAAAATAATTTTTTGATTTGCCCGTTTTAGAACGCCGGTGAAATATCTTAATATGTTTCCAACTTCCCTCCCCATACTGCATCAGTCCAGCCACGGGCGTCAGCGAGCTTCACAGCTCCACCTAGCCACCATGATCCCATCGGCTATACGGAGTATAGCCGAGGTATACAACATTAGTCCTAGGTGGAGCTGCTCTGCTTGTTCCGATCTATGACAGCCGTGGCTAGACCGACGCAGTATTTTAAAAATTTAGATCTACTTTGCCCCATCACTATTTCGGAGACCTTTGCTTCGGTGACCCGCATTCCCAACTCCTGCTCCAAATCGTACCTCTGTTTTGAGAATGCGGGGCACCGAAACAATATGTGCTGCACTGTCTGGTCCACGCCGGGCTCGCAAAAGCATGATGGGTCATCCGCGCACTTGAATCTGTGCAAGTACGCGGAGAACCCACCATGCCCCGAGAGGACCTGCGTAGTGATGCTCGACGGCACCATTTTACCCACGATGCCGTACGCCGCCGCCGCACTCGGGAAGAACATCTTCGTTGTCGAAGCTGTTGTTCCCGATTTGTATCTCCTGTCCCATTCGTCAATGGTCCCCTTGCGGATCATACCTTTGACGAATGAGACAGGGCAGCGATCGTAATCTGGCCGCCTCCGCAACCCCAGTGCGGCGCTCCTGGCGAGTTCATCGGCACGTTCGTTCCCCTCCAACCCCGCGTGTGCCTTGATCCAGAACAACGCGACGCTCTGACCCTGGCTTTTGCACAGTTTAAGAGCGTCCCGTGTCTGCACCGCCAGGGGATGGGGGGACTCGACGTTCGCCACCGCCTGGAGCGCCGCCATGGAGTCGCTGAAGATGCCGATACTGGGTCCATCGCAGCTCAAAGCGTACTCGGCCGCCGTGCAGATAGCCAGGAGTTCCGCCTGGTAGACGGTACAGTAGGACGACAAAGCAAGCTTGACGGCCTTGGTTTCCGCACCGCCGTTCCATATGGATACAGCGGCGCCAACCCGGCCCTCAATCTTGCTGCCGTCCGTGTAAATTCGCAGGGCAAAGTTGGAGTGTGCCCTGCATTATTCCTCGTTCACCAGGCTGCCGAACTCCAAGCTATCTAGCTCCGCGGGATGCGGGGCCTCGATCTTCGAGGCCATCCGCTCGATCTCCCTGTCCCCGAGCAGCGGATGGGGTAGCTCCCTCTTGGCCTCGTACAAAGAGGCGACCTCGCGCACTCTAAGGTCAAGAGGTAGCACCCCGGCCAGCAGCAGTGCGGAGTTCAGGGAGCACGTGCGGTAGGCTCTGCAGATCTTCTGCGCGAAGCCCCGCTGTACGCTGTTGAGCTGTTTCTGGATGCCCGGCTTATTGACCGCTGGAGCCCATGCGGCGGCAGCGTACAATATCGTAGGTTCCACTACGGCTGAATATATGATCTTCACTACTTCAGGGTTGAGACCCCAACTGACGCGGGCCGTACGCGCAAGGCGCCCGTATATGGCCACTGCCCTTTTACAGACAGTAGTCACGTGCGCGTTGAACGTCAGACCCGCGTCAATCGTCAACCCCAGCAGTTTGATCTGCCGAGACATGCTAATGTCTATCCCGCCCATGGTAAGGCGCGGAGTGTCATACCTAAGTTTGCGCGTGACCAGCATAGCGCTGGTCTTATGCGGCGCAAACTTCAACCGGTTTTTGACACCCCACGCCCTCACATGCTCGAGAGCGGCATTGGCCTGTCTCTCTATATCCAGCGCAGTGTTGCCGTCGAACATCAGCACGACGTCATCGGCGAAGGCCTGACAGTGCACCCCCGCAAGGTCGAGTTGCTGCAGAAGAGGATCCAACAGGAGGTTCCACAAAATCGGTCCTCCTATGGACCCTTGGACGCACCCTTTGGTGGTGGACCGCAAGGTTTCCCCCCCCGGCGTACCTAACTCTGACCGTCCTATCGCTGAGATAGCTGTCGATCACTCTCCTCAAGCCCAGAGGACAATTTTCCTCAGCCAGTCGTAGTTTTATTGCCGGCCACCAGGCGTTGTCGAAGGCTCCCTCTATATCCAGCGAGACGAGAGTGAGCATTCTCCTCTCGTCAAGCTTGGCGCGGATGTGCTGCACCAGGTTATAGAGGGAGTCTTCGGTGCCCCTTTGTGGCATAAACCCGTACTGGCGAGTACTAATCCTCGGTAGAATGTGGTGCTTGAGGCGAGCGATCAGAATTTTCTCGTATACCTTGCCCAAGACAGGCAAAAGCCCAATCGGCCTGTACGATTTGGGCATGGTATACGAGTCTTTGCCTGGTTTCCGAAGGACAATTACGAGGGCCCCCTTCCACAGCCGTGGAAAGTAGCGGAGGGCTCGACATTTATTAAGAAGGGCCAGGAAGAACTCAAGGTCACTGTTGATGGCCCGAGCGCAAATGTCAGGCGTGAGGCCGTCGGCACCGGGAGCCTTCTTCGGGTTGAATGACGATACAGCCGCTGTGAGTTCCCTCATGGTAAACGGCGGGTCATGATCATCATCGACCTGCTCGTTTACCTCGTGGGCCTTCTTCCTCATTTCGCGTGATCTGTATCGTCGTCCAACTCGCTGTCGGCAGGATAGAACGTATCCGCCAACAGCTCGAGGGACTCCCTGTATCTCTGTACTCCGTATAGACGCAGGGATTCATTTGCTTAAAAGTATATTCGCGGCATGAGAGGGTTCGCAAGATGCCTTGGGAATTTTTTGTGATCTGTCTAAAGCATTTGACTGCGTGCACCATGATACTCTTGTCAGAAAATTACACCACTACGGTATCAGGAACAAGGCTCTCGAACTTCTGTCTTCTTATCTGGGCAATAGGATACAGAAGGTCGATGTTAATGGTAAAAGATCTTCGGGGTCCCCTGTAGTTATGGGAGTCCCACAGGGGTCAATTCTGGGTCCATTCTTGTTTTTGGTGTATATAAATGACTTACCTTATTATGTAAGGGATAAACATGAGATTGTGTTGTTTGCGGATGATACCTCTTTGACATTCAAAATTAATAGACGGTTAGGTAATTATGACGAAGTTAAAGACGCTCTCTCTAAAGTTATTCATTGGTTTAGTGTTAATAATCTGCTTTTAAATGATAAAAAGACTAAAGTAATTAAGTTCTCAACACCTAATGTAAGACAGGTGGCTACCAATGTACATGTTAATGGAACTAATTTGGCCCCTGTGGAGACAACTGTGTTCTTGGGTACAACAATTGACTCCAGACTACAATGGGGCCCACAAATTGAAAAACTATCAGGAAAACTAAGTTCTTCAGCCTATGCAGTGAAAACTATTAGACGGCTCACTGATATTGATACGGCTAGAATAGTTTATTTCAGCTACTTTCATAGTATTATGTCATATGGAATTCTTCTCTGGGAAACTCCGCGGACATTAACACCATGTTTTTATTGCAAAAGAGAGCCATAAGAACTATCTACAAACTTGGTCCCCGGGAAAGCCTTAGAGAAAAATTCAAAGAAATAAATATTTTAACAGTCGCATCGCAATATATCTATGAAAATCTTTTGTATGTCCACAAAAACATAGACTCATTTTGTAAAAAGAGTGATACTCATAGCATAAATACTAGATATAAGCATAATCTTGTCTTACATGCAAGCCGTCTCCACAAAATAAGTAATTCTTTTATGGGGCAATGTATACGGTTCTATAACAAACTTCCCAGCAATATAAGAGAATTGTCAATTAACAAATTTAAAACTACTATTAAAGCCAAATTGTGTAGCAGGGCATATCATAAAGTATCTGACTATATTAATGATAAAAATGCCTGGGAGTGAGTCGATCAAATTATAATGTAATTAATAAAATATGTAAATTTGTTTGGATACCAAAAGAGGGATGCCTGAGTTTTTTGGCAGTATTTTTATCAGTGCTCACCTAGTCATAAACTGCACGGTAGGGGAAAAAATTGTGACGATTCCAAACAAATGTAGCCATTTTTACGGAATAAAAAGATTTTGACTTTGACTTTGACTTGACATGAAAGGCATCTTCAGGGATACTTTGTACATGCATCTGAATTGTGTAGTATTAATAGTGATACACAACTCATTGGCATTTCCTTTGAACACGCGGGCGAAACCACAGGTAACAGCTAGTCGTAAATAATAGAGGTAGTTTCATAACATTGAAAAATAAATACGAAATGTAGTCAACGAGTTTTATCAGTCTATTGGATAAAACATTTTACAGCGGTCCCCGGATAGGTGTATAAATCACTATAATAGTCAGTGAATTAGACAGGAACTCCTTTTTTATGTTTATACCTAAATATTTTGAACTATTTACCTGTTTATGTATATAACGCCTTATAAAAGGCTAGACCGATTCCGATGATATTCAGTGTATATATTTAAGTGGGTTCCTGGATGGTTTGGATTCACAATTATACGCGGTAGATGGCGTTGACGTAGAGGTCTAGAAACGATTTTTTTTTATTTTCTGGCTGAAAAATGTCTGTAGATGTCCGCTATAAGACTTACATAATTACAATACAATACAATACAATACAATACTCTTTATTGCACCACATAAGACAGTATACATATTAAAATGACAACTTAAAATTAAAGTACAAAAGGCGGTCTTATCGCATAGCGATCTCTTCCAGACAACCTTAGGGTAGAGGAAAAAATAAAAGAACAAAATAGGTAGGTGGCGCAGCACAAATAATAAACATACTAAAGTTAAATACTTAGTTCATATAAATTTACACACACATAATATACATACCCATACATACAAATACCTACATAAAACTATATATATACGTACACATACAGAAATACATGTACATAACATTTTAATCACTGTTTTAAGCAAGGAGTGCAGTGACTGCCAATCTGTCTAAAGAACCGAATAGATTAAGCTAAGTCTAGGTAAGAGAAAGATAATGAGCCTTAACCTGATTTTTAAAACTGACCACAGTTTGTGCATTACGGATTGTTAACGGCAGAGCATTCCAAAGACGCACAGCCTGCACCGAAAATGATTTCGTGTAATATTGGGAAGAGTGTGAAGGCGTTTTAAGACGAAGGGCGAGAGCACTACGAATAGAACGACCCTGCGCTCCATCATGGAAAGAGAAACGCTCATTCAAATATTCAGGGGATAATGGATTAAAAATAACGGAATAAAGAAGGGACAAAATGTGTAGATTACGGCGAAGTCTAATAGGAAGCCACTTGAGATTTGAGCGAAATTCAGATACGTGGTCATATTTACGGAGTCCAAATATGTACCGAATACAAAGATTCTGTAAGCGCTCAAGTTTGTCTAATTGCTCTTCAGTAATATTAAGAAAACATGAATCAGCGTAATCGAGAATAGGAAGGAGCAAGGATTGTGCAAGCGCAATTTTCGTGTCAATTGGTAGAAAATTTTGTAACCTTCTTAGAGAACTAATGGAAGCGAACAGCTTTCTACTGATACTTGCAATTTGAGATGACCAGCATAGAGTTCTGTCAAAAATAACCCCAAGATTTTTAACGGTATCGGAATAAGGTATGTCGATACCTTTAAAGTTTACCGGTTGCAAGTTAGGCCAATCAATTTTAGTTATTTGGCGAGAACCACCAATCACAATCGCCTGCGTCTTGGTTGGATTTACAACAAGCCCATGAGAGTCACTCTAATCTGATATGTGAGAAAGATCACTATTAATTGTGGTAATGACGTCAGAAATTAGAGCTAATGGACCATGTGTATAGATTTGTAAGTCGTCTGCATATAGATGGTAGGACGAGCGAAGGTTGGAAGTGATTGAGTTAATGAATAAAGCGAATAATAGCGGAGATAAAACGCCACCTTGCGGAACACCAGCGGTTATCGTACTCCAAGAGGAGTATGAATCCTCAATACGTACACGCTGCCGGCGCCCGAACAAGTAAGAATGAAACCAATCAATTACAGTTGGAGATATGTTGAGGGAATGCAGCTGCTTTAGCAAAATATCAAAATCAACTGTGTTAAAAGCGTTGCTGAAATCCAATAGAACCAAGACTGTTAATTCTGATTGATCCATGGCAAAACGAATGTCGTCCGAGACTTTCAAAAGAGCAGTAGTCGTGCTATGACCAGGGCGGAAACCGGATTGCAAAGGATTAAGTATATTGTTATTGTGAAGGAAGGAGCTTAGTTGTTGTTGTACTAGGCGTTCAAGGACTTTAGATAGAAACGGAAGGATGGAAATGGGTCGATAGTCAGAAAATGAACGCGGTTGGGAATTTTTCGGCAAAGGGATAACAAAGGCATTTTTCCACGCAGATGGAAATACGCCAGAGGCTATGGAATGGTTTAGGATAGAAGTGATGGTAGGAAGGATTATGTCAAGGATGGGCAAGATCATAGAACGACTAATGCCATCATCTCCCACAGCATTCGAGGCCACTGAGCGAATATTCTTCTCAACATCACAATCTGTAAATTGATTAAAGAAAAATGGCGGATAATCAGGAGTTGGGTGCAATGAAAGATTATTAAGGGTATTGGCTTTAGTACTGCTATCAAATACAGTGAGCGAGGAGAAATGCCTATTAAGGTTGTCGATATCAATATTGATAGGACTGCTATTTAGCTGTTTCCCAACTCCTAACGATTTAAGAAATTTCCATACTTTTGCAGGATCTCCGTTTTCAACAGATTTATGAATATGGCGTCTTTGAGCATCTCTACACATTCTGTTGCAGACGTTTCGAGCACGAACGTAACAGTCACGGTATCTGTCCGGATCAGACTTATATTTGGCTTTAGCCCTATTTTTTTTTACTATAATAGCTTTAATTTCATCCGTCAACCAAGGCGCAGGTAGATGTTTCACCCTGACAGGTCGAACTGGAGCATGACGATCGAAAAGTTGCAGCAAAGTAGTGTTGAACAATTCAGTTTGCTTGTCAACAGTATCTGCCAAATCGATAGCCGACCAGTCAACATTGAGTGCGTCCTCACGCAAACGATTAATATCCATGTCACGAAAATTACGCTGCAAAAGGATTTTAGGCCTAGGCTTAGGAGGGCGAACTTTATAGGATAGGAATATCAAGTCATGAAATGAGAATGCTTCAGCAGGACATTGTCCGTGCTTGGCAACATAGTCAGGAGAAGAAACCAGGATGAGATCAAAAAGCGAAGGCTTACAATTAGGAAAAAAGTGTGTAGCATTAAGAGGTAATATAGTTAAATTACAGGCATCAGCAAGAGATTTTAGAGAATTTGAGCGATAATCATTTTTAAGAAGGCAGGTATTGAAATCGCCCATAATAATGGTATGATTAAAAGGAGGCATTGAATCTTCGAGGAGCTTTTCCAAAGCGGAGAAATAGTCAAATGTGGACGAAGGGCTATACAGTAACCCGAGGAGAATTCGTGTATGGGAAAGAGTAAGCTCAAGAAAAAGATGTTCAGCACAATCTTTAGAAGGATTGGACATTTGAGAAGAAGAAATAATGGTAAAAGGGATGTGAGAACGTAAGTAAATGGCAACACCGCCTCCACTTCTGCCAACGCGGTCGTTGCGAACCAGCTGAAAACCAGGTAGCGAGTAGGAAGTGGAAGGCAAACACGGCTTGAGCCAGGACTCAGATACCAGAATCGCGTGAATGTTCCCGAGATCGAACGACTCAATCATGTCAGTAAAATGCGCTGGTATGCTCTGCGCGTTAATATGCACAACATTAAAGTTCTTGGGGACATCAGAAAAAATATTTTGGAGTGTATCTTTAAGTGACATTTGTACACTTTGGAAACTATCGGAAGAAGAAGAAGATGCAAGAGAAAAATAATGTTCCTGTGATTCATCACACATCACAGCACTTGCTATCAATTAAGTATGTATGTATATAATTATAAAAGCGGTGTCTAATTAACAAAAATATATAAATAAATATAAACAAATGTGAATTATGTCATCCACCCGCCAGCAGAAAGAAAGATATCATCAGAGTATACATAGCTATAGGTAATAAAAAAGATTCATCACTTTAGTAACAGCATGACACAAGCAAATGGTACAAAGAAAAAAAAAAAAAATACTAAGAAAAAAGTTATTCAATGCTGACTGATTGCCAACACATTTAAAAAGAAAACAATGCATCCATCACTGTTGTCAAAAAATAAAGTCACTACATAATGTCATTATTGTTTTTGTAATATGGAAGCGAAAAACCAGCAAATTTTTACGAGTACCTACTGATATAATAAAAAGAAACCGATCACTGTTGTAATTAGGAAGAAAAGTGTAATACCTACAAATATGCAATGCTGAAATTTCCATATGAAACTTATTTTTTGGCGTTACGCTTGGAACGAGACGCCACATTTTTGGAACCGATGGGATCACCCGTCACAGCAGCAGCAGGGTCGACCGGGTCTCCGGCTACAAGGCGGTCGACATCGGAGACGCTGTAGACGCGTTTCTTCGTTCCATCGGGTGCAGCGATGATCACACAGCCGCCACTCGTCCAGCATCCGGTTACCCCAAAGTGTTGCCGAGCCGCCATGAAAGCATTGTGTCTTACTTTAGTAAGGAACTCGGACAAAGTTATTCCAGTTCCCTTGAGAGCAGTTTTGCCAAACCATATTTTATCTCTGACCGAAACACTATTGAATTCAATCAATATGGGTCGTGGCTTATCTTTGGAGGGACGCCCCATTCTGTGACATCTGTTTATATCACTTTTCGCAAAATCAGTACACTGGAGTTTTGTTGTCACAATTTTTGCAACTTGGCTATGGATATCTTCACCTTTATCTTCATTTACACCGTGGAAGAGAAGAATCTTGCGTCGACCACGCATCTCAAGGTTGTCAAGCTGCTTTGCAATAATCTCAACCTGGCCTTGTAGGTTGTTTAGAGCTGTTGTTATAAACAACTTGAATGCCACAAATTCAGCCGACAAAGAAGTGATGGTTGGAGATCCACTAGCCTTCTGAAGATCAGCTTGGAAGTCTGCCATTTTTGTATTGAAGAGGGCCATCATGTCCGAGATACTCGCCTGAATGTTCTCCATGTTTTAGTGATTTGAGAGGAATAATTTTAGAGGAATTAAACTGCTAACAGGTAGACTACACCATTAATTAAAATAATACATAAAAAGAGTTTTGTATATTTTACATATAATAATTTAAATAAATATTTTAACACAGAGCTCAGTTTTTACTTGTGCACTCAACAACTACCCACACGGGAAAAAAAAAGTATAATTATATAGTTTTATTAATATTAAAACAATGTCTGCTAACCACTCGACTCCTGGATAGAATTTAAAGCACCTGTACGGAATTATATAAGCCTTCGGCCTATACCAATATTAGAAACATATTACTACACCATACATACCTCCGTTAGTATCTGTAATATAGAGCATATTTATACCTTGTCCGGCCATAAGTTCTGTCACCAATGAATAAGCATTTTTTTTATCAAGTAATGTGATCTTAATAAAACTAATATGTACGTATTTATGCAGTCCTTTTTTTTACAACTTCAGAAGGCATACAAGAATACGGCCTACCTGAAAGAAAGCGGTTAATATAGCCTATAAACGTTAGTAATATATTAAGTATAGCAACTTCTTAGGAGCTTACTGGTGACCTCACTCACATGCACAACAACCCTACAGGAAGTTGTTATTTTGGATGTGGTTTTCTGTGAGGTGGAGGCATTTCCGCAGACGGGTTGCTTTGATGCGCCCTACCTCTCTTAAAACATCCATACTAAGACAAACAGACATGTTCATGCACGGAAATATGTGTCTCGACAGAAGGCGTTCTGAACGATCCCCTATTTTCAACTGTGGGGATTGAATTAGTGCATGTCCTGTATATCGACGATAAGCGCCGAGCTCAAACCAAGCTTTAAATCTTTTTCCTAGCGGGAATCTTCATTTCTCGCAATAAGATTTTTTGATTCCTAATGGGGTTTCGGCGAATTCTGGCTTTAACAGCCTTTGTAGTCCTTACAGTACGCGGTCGCCCCGTTCTTTAAGGTCTTCAACAGAGGAAGTGTCGGTATATCTGTTGATAGTACGATACACGAAAATACGGCCGATACTAAGTGTCTAGGATATGACCGGCAGCTCCATACCCACTTTGTGCAAAGCAATAATCGCAGTCCTATTTTAAAGCAGAGCTGTACCTGCACCGGTACGATGCGTAGAATTTATATTATCCATTCCAGTCTGCCAGCTTACAGTCGCATATGCAACGCCATCAGGCCGAGGTGGTTCACAGTTATTGCAGATATACATATGTGCAGATGAAATAGTGGTCCAATAAACTAAGCGGCGCATCCACGGAGGTGCTAAATTCATCTGAACGTAATATTAATTACCTCGCGATATAATTTAAAAACTATGCTTATGATGAAAAAGTAGGATTTTTTGATGATTTCTGAGCTGAGATGATGAGCTATTTCAACTGTAGCTTATGTGAGGGCACACCTGACAATCCAAAAGAATTCAGGAACTCTACAGTAACAGCTAGTCGTAAATACTAGATAGATAGATAGATAAAAAGTTTATTTGTATCATACTACAGGTAGTTTTATAACATTGAAAAAAAAATGAAATGTAGTCGAGTTTTTTCAGTCTATTGGATAAACATTTTACAGAGGTCCCGGATAGTTTTATAATTACTATAATTAGTAGCTTAATAAGTTTTATTTAAATATCTAGGAAAATCAGGTCCGCTAAAACCTTTAAGATCGCAAATAAAACACATAAAAAATTTGTAATCTTTATAAGGACTATGGGTGTAACCATAAATACGATAACGTTTACGAAAATCTGGGTTGGAAAAGAATCTTTTCGCGATAGACTATCTGCTAATACAACAAAACTTTAGGAATTTACTGATTACCCCACTCACTCGATGGAATACTACAACCATTGAGTGAGTTATTTTCCACTGCTAACATGTTTTCTTCCGTAGCAGCCGTAAAAGGGCTACCACTTCTTTCTTCATCCCGCAAAGTTAGTCGACCGCGCTTGAATTAGTTATACCAACGATACACGGTTGCCTTAGAAGGGCCTTCATCAATGAATGCCATTTGAAGTATATCGTACAATACACAGTTTGGTTGATGCGTCGCTTAGTTTATTGGACCACTATTTCATCTCGGCCTGCCGGATGGCGTCGCATATGCAACTGTATGTTAGCTGGCTGGGATGGATAATATAAATTATACGCATCGTACCGCTGCAGGTACAACTCTGCTTCTATTAATACAACATTGACATCTGTGCAACCGCAATAGCATAGACGGTATTGCAATAAATGGAATAAAAGCATCCATGGCTACATTAGTGGTTGCCGCGGTATCAACAGATCCTTTATATAGTAAGGCTACAATGTGTATCCGAGTACAGGACCAGAGTACGAAACTGATTCAAGTGCAAAAAGGTGTAAGACAGGGCTATGTCATATGCCAGACACTCTTCACCGCAGCATTGGAAGATGTATTCTAACTCTTGAACTGGAAAGGTACAGTATAAACATCAATGGCAGCATTTGGAAAACTTCGACATATCTTCTCGTCCAAAATACCAAAACGCCTGAAGAGTAAAGTCATCGAACAGTGTGTGTTGCCAGTGATGACATACGGAATTGAGACGCGGCCCTTCACTACGGGCCATAGGGAGAAGCTCAAGGTCGTTCAGCGTGCTATGGAAAGAGTAATGCTCGGGGTTTCTCTGCGTGATAGAAACAGAAATGAAGATATCCGCAGTAGAACGAAAGTAAACGACATAGCCCACAGGATAAGCAAGCTGAAGTGACAGTGGGTCGGCCATATAGCTCGTAGAACTGGTAACCGCTGGGGACTTTACAACCGACGCTCGCCGGCGGCGGGGAGTTCACTCTCACACGCTGGAACCGCAATGGTCGTTTACTTCAGAACTTTTTTACTTCAGTTTCAGAGAAGTTTTCTTCCGAGAACTTTCAAGTTGTGGAATGAACTCCCATCCGAGATTTTCCCAAGGGACTACAGCTTCTCTTCAAGAAAGACGTGAAGTGGTTTTTAGAGGGTCGGCATCGCATGAGTGACACCCCCTTGTGTTACGAATATCCGACTACGGTTACTGTTTACCACCAGGCAGGCCGCCTGCTTATTTGTCACCTTAGTGGTATAAAACGAAAAATAATAGAATTTGGAACGCGTTTATTATGTTAAAAATATCTTTTGATTTCCCGCCCTTTTACACATTTTTTTGGTGTTTATTATCAAAATACAATCTGGAAGGGGACATTAAATAAAATAGGACTGCAGTGTTTGCTTTACACAAAGTGTGCCTATGGAGCCGTCGATCAGATACTTCAAAAGCTTGGTATCAGCCGTATTTTCATATATGGTACTATAGACAGACATACCAACACTTCCTCAGTTGAAGACCTTAACCCTTTAGGCCCGGCGCGCCTGCGTAGCTCGAAAACACACGGCCTAGGGGGTCTCAAGGTCACATGAAATTTCGATGGTCGATGCACCTTATCGCTTTGTTTACATTTCCATTGCCAGATGGTTCGACTTACAATGACCTGACTCATTTCTTTTGAGAGGAGATAATCGACCCTTTTTTATAAAGTGTCAAATAAACAAATTGGTTGATTGTATAATTTGTTATTGTCACTTGAAACCGAGTGTATTATTCGTACCTACTTCAAATAAATGTATACAAATAAAGATCAGGGCGACCGCGTGCTGTTAGAACTACAAAGGCTGTTATAGCCAGAATTCGTCGAAAGGAAACAAAAATCTTATCTCGAGAAATGAAGATTCCCGCTAGGAAAGCGAGATTTAAAGCTCAGGACATGCACTAAATCAATCCCTAAAACCGCAGCCAAAATGGCAACTTCCTGGAGGGTTGTTGTGTTCCTGCATGTGAGTGAGGTAACCAGTAAGCCCCTAAGGAGTTGCTGTGTACGCAGCAGAGGAGGCATTGCGCGAGTGATACTTAATATATTAATTAATTTTAAACTAATTTTAAATTTTTGAACGATAATAGGCTATGGGAACCGCTTTCTTTCAGGTAGGCCGTATGCCTTCTGAAGTTGTATAAAAAAGCAAAATGACATTGTACTCACAAAGTTTTAAAGAAGCCGCTCAAGTGGTCGGAAAAATACAATGTGGTCATCATCCTGCGTCTGTAATGGTTTGGTGGGAGTGTCTTATCAAGGAGTCACAAAGCCTCATTTTTGTCAAAAGGGGTGCAGACTTTAGCCAAAGTGTATCAAGAGACTGAAATCTCTGGAGCAATCAGTGACAAAATTTCTCATGGAAACAGTGCCTAAATCCATAGATTCGTGGCCAGACAGATTAAAGGCCTGTATCAAAGCCAAAGGTGACAATGTCGAATACAATAGTTTTTTTATTAATTGCTGAGACTGCATAAATATGTACATATAAGTTTTATTAAGATTACATTACTTTATAAAAAAAAATGCTTATTCGTTTGTAACAAAACTTATGGCCGGACTAGGTATATAATATGCTCTACATTACACGTACTAACGAAGGTATGTATGGTGTAGTTACATGTTTCTAATATTGTTTCTAGACCTCTACATCAACGCCATCTTCCGCGTATAATTGTGAATCCAAACCATCCAGGAATCCACTTAACCACATACACCGAATATCATCGGAATCGGTCTAGCCTTTTATAAGGAGTTCAGTTACATACACAGATACTCAGTTACGTACAAAAGAATTATATACATAATAAGATAAATAGTTCAAAACATTTATAATATTATAACATTTTTTTTTATTTCCAGTGTCTGCTGATGACATGCTAGGTAACTCATTAATAATAAACAATACTAGAACTTTTATACCTACTGGATTGGTACTTAGAAAACGTCTTTTATGATTTATATATTTCTACTACTTTCGGTGAGAAACAAGCTTACGCTCCGAATAATGTGATGAGAGAAAAGGTCAAACATCAACTCACTGAATGGTTGTAGTATTCCATCGAGTGAGTGGGATAATCAGTAAATTCCAAAAGTTTTGTTGTATTAGCAGATACTCTATCGCGAAAAGATTCTTATCCAACGGAGATTTTCGTAAACGTTATCGTATTTATGGCTACACCCATAGTCCTTATAAAGAGTACAAATTTTTAATGTATTTTAGTTGCGGTCTTAAAGGTGCTTGCGCCCCTGATTTTCCTAGATGTTTAAATAAAACTTCTTAACCTACTAATTATAGTGATTATAAAACTATCCGGGGACATCTGTAAAATGTTGTATCCAATAGACTGAAAAAACTCATTGACTACATTTCATTTTTTTTTTTTTTTCAATGTTATAATAATAATAATAATGTTTATTCCCAAGAACATGGTATTATAATATAAGGTGTTACATATCTTTTGTGCATGCATATTCTGCCTTTAATGGCGTAGGAACATTTACAATACTTCCGTTTCTGTAAAATTAACGAATACAAAGACAAAAATTAATAAATTACTACAAAACAAGTTAAAAATACATTTTTTTTTTTAATGTTGCCGCTCTACCTACAGTTCATTCAAAATATGACAAGTACATAATGAAAGGGACATTTGTATTCCATGTAGTCCTTAACAGTATAAAAGCAGTTGATTAAAAGCCAGTTGTTATATAATTTACGTTTGAAACTATAGAGCATCTGTATGTTTCTAATGTCACGCGGTAATTTATTATATAGTTTAATTGCCATACAAAATATATTATTGCTAAATATGTGTAACCGTTGGTTAGGTAGATATAATTTCATGGGATCTCTACTACTTGTTTTGTTTAATACCTTGTCGTGTAGTGGGAAAAGGTGTGGGTGCTTTCTCACGAATATGCAGGTTTCATAAATGTAGAGGCTAGGGAGAGGGAGAATTTTAGAGTTTTGGAACAGTAGCTTGCAGTGGTCCAGATAGTCTTTCCCGTGTATAACTCTAATGAATTTTTTTTTGTAATCTAAATGCCCTTTGCACTTCCACGGAATTCCCCCAAATAATTACGCCATAGCGCAATACAGAGGCAACATACCTGTGGTATGCAAGCAACGCTGTTTCTTTTGAGACTGTTACTTTCAGCCTGCGAAGTGCAAATACAAATTTATCCAACTTGCAACATATATTGTTAATATGTTCCTTCCAATTCAGGTGTTGGTCAATAGTTAATCCTAAGAATAAACTTGAGTCAGCTTCCTTTATTTTTGTGTTATTAAAATTTATTGTCATTTGTGAACGAACATTACTATTATATGTCTGAAAATTAACAATTTTAGTTATTTCGGTATTAATTTTTAGTTTATTATCTTCTAACCATCTATTAACATTATTTAGTTCGGTATTCGGGTTTGCGTCCTCCCTGAAAGGGAGTCTGCAGGGGTGCAGCTGCTGGGGCAGTTCCCACGGGTTCGACCGGTGTGGGTAGTGGCGCAAGAGGCTGCCTGGGTGAAGCCCATGCAGACACTGTGGGGATGTGTGCCGGAATGAACGGCTGATGGACCCGAGTGGGCCGAAGCTGTGGATAAGCCGTCTGGCTCTGGGAGGGCGCAGGGAGGCGAGTGTGCGAGCGCCCGTTGGCTTGCGCCGGCCTCGTACGCCTCTTCGGCGCTTTAGGGCAGCCGCCATAGTTAGCGGTATGCCCCACAGCGCCGCAGAGGGCGCACGCTGGCGGCTCCACCGCTGGGTCACGCGGACACTGTCCCCGTTCGTGATCGCCTATTTGCATAGGGTAAGCGATCGTGACTACCCCAAGCGTTTTATTACTGAACTAGAGTATGCTTTTGTAAAAGCAATGCTAGGTTATAGATATTATTGCTAACGAGTCTATAGTTTTGCAATACTTGTGTAGGTGGCGTTGTTGAATAACAGAATATGACACTAGTATATCAAGATTGATAGTTAAGAAAAAATTTAAGGGTCATCGCATTGAAATAGAGAATTAATTAAAATCAATTTTAATGTTGCTATATAATATTAACTTAATATACATTTCGATAGACGAATAGCTTGTAGAGTTTTGGCGGCAATCGCGCTATGCCAAATCTTTGAGCTTAAGTGACGAACCCCGCCGATCCTAAAATATGATGTTTGTGTTCAAATAAAACATTGTGTTATCAGTAGGAATTTAATTGTGGGATAACCCAACAAAAAGGTTACATCGACAAACAAAGATAAATTGGAAGTATGTAGCATGAGTCATTATATGTTCAGGCTGAGTTTTGCGGTGTTGGCAGAGAGATAACGTTACATGATTTTATTAATTTGTATGTGTTTATAGTAAATACTATTTGATTCTATGGATTTAAATGTTAACAGGTTTATACTACTAAGGTAGCCTACGGATGTTTGCAATACCAGAAAGAATAATTCATGCAACTTCCTAGCAGACCTTTTTACGAGTATGTTTCTTTAAAGAATGTTATGCTGTAATCTTTTGGAGAAATATCGTCTGGGAGTTAATTCACGATTAGGTATGAGGTTATTTTAGTTTTTCATAGATTTCGTGATCTTTGATAGCAAGAGTAACTCAAGATAGTTTTGATGTAGATACATTACTGTAGCGTAACTTTGAGTCTCTTATGTTTTATAGCATTTTATGGTAATTTTGAAGTTCTTTCATCGTACAGGATTCAAATTGCATGACTTGCAGAACTATTTGAATTAATTAGTTCATTCACTTAGTCCTTTTCAATAATTAGGTAACTATCAAAATACAAGAAACTTTATGCTTTATTTTGTTATAAAACTTTCAATGAAATATATAATTACATTAGTGTAATGAAAATTGTATATATAATACATTATTAACATAGTGATTTTTTCAAAATGGGTAAAGCTTGTTCACGAGTACTGGATAGTTGATAATTTACATATAAGAAATGAGGAAGTTGTCTAGTCTATAAGTAAATAAACAAAAATAATTAATTGTTTTATTTAAATAAACATTGAGGTGGAATACTTTATTTTCTAACTTGTAATATCTAGTAGTTTTATTACTTTAGATTGTTTAGTAATACGAGTTTATTAGTATTAAAATACGATATGTTTTATTTAAAAAAAAATAGTTTTGCAAATACTTAAAATATTAAAAACTTTGCGATGAGATTAGATAAAGACAAATTATACTTAGTAGACATTATTTCATTTGAACCTTACAATCTAGCCTATAAATGTTTGTCACAATGATAAAAATTATATTTTACAGGATGATGATCGTAGATGAAGATTGAGGAAAGTGAATGAATTTATGAATCCAGGTTCCTTGCTCACGAGAGATCGAAATGAGAGAAAGACGATAGACTGAATGTAGAGTGAAAACAAGAAGCCGTATATAATATATGCTATTTTTGAAGAACGAAATTATATATAGAAAAAAAAAATATTAGGGGTCACGCATGGACTGCGCCAGATATAGGGCCATCAGTTTGATCAGCTTAGCAGCAAAAGTATATGGAAAGGTGATTGACAGGAGAATGAGGGTGAAATCGGATGAAATGCTGTGGGACGCACAAGGAGGTTTCCAAAATGGAAGGGGATGTACGGATCAAGTTTTCTCGCTCCGCAATATCGTAGAGAAGCATCTGGCCATAGACCAGAAGGTTTTCTGCGGTTTTGTGGATCTTGAGAAAGCTTTTGATACGGTTGTGCGAAAGGAATTGTGGGACATATTGCCGAAATATGGGATTGGCGGTTCACTGCTCCGTGCTGTGCAGTCCACTTACAAGGAAGCATGTGTGCGGTTAGGTGGTGGCATATCACTCTGGTTTGATGTCAAAATTGGTGTCAAACAGGGTTGCATGCTATCTGCTAGGCTGTTTATCCTGTATCTCGATAGTTGTCTGCAGAGAATAAGGTCAACAAATGTGGGATTGCGCATGGGTGATCTAGTGGTGAACTGTCTGCTATATGCAGACGATGTCGTGCTATTAGCAGATACACCATCTGAACTGCAAACACTGGTCACAACGATGAAAGACGAATGTATGGAGAAAGGCTTACTACTGAATGCGAAGAAAACAAAGATAATGGTACTTGAAAGAGAAGAATCCAGAACTAATGGAAGGATTACGATTGATGATGAAGTGTTGGAACAAGTGGATGAGTTTGTATATCTTGGATGTGATTTCAGCAGGGATAGAAGGTACACCGCAGATGTGGAAAGACGAGTGAGTGCTGGGAATAGCGTGAATGGGGCGTTGGTAAAACTTCTTGTCAGTAAAAACCTGAACCAGAAGGCACAACTCACTATACACAATGCAGTGTTGGTCCCAACGCTAACTTATGGAAGCAAGAGCTGGGTATGGCAGAAAGAGCATGAAAGTAGAATAAACGCGGTCGAAATTCGAGCGCTGCGCAAAATTTGTGGCGTAAGGCTTGTAGACCGTATTCGCAATGATGATGTTAGAAACAGAGTTGGTCTGAAAGAGAGCGTCGGTGTTAAAATAAGAAGAGGCATGCTCCGTTGGTTCGGACATGTAGAAAGAATGCAAGATGAAAGAATGACGAAGCAGATATACAATGCAAAAGTGGAAGGATGTAGAAGTCGGGGAAGGCCAAGACTTACCTACCATGACCAAATTGGTCGTGTTCTATCAGAAGGTGATGTCCGGAGCCCTAGAAACCAGCGAGCGTGCATGAGAAGAGCAACGAATGTTAAAGAAGCGAGTGAGATGTGTAAGGATCGAGTCACATGGCGCCAGCTTCTCTCTGCCTACCCCGCAAGGGATTTGGCGTGAAGTTATACATAGATAGATAGATAGAAATTATATTAAGCAAAACTTGCCTCGTTAGAATTAATATCTGTTAACAATTACATTGACGTATGGTAGTGGATTGTGGGTATGGTATAAGTAACATGATATACGATGTTGTTGAAATGAGAGCTCTGATACGTATATGTGAATTGGAATAGTTGATAGAGTAAGAGATGACACGATATGGGATCATGACCATGAGAAATGAAAACTGATGTAGAACTGAAATGGTGCACAAGGTGCAACCTGGCATTTCCAAAAGTCTCTGTCTACACAGATGGGAGATAGGCGTGATGACATGTATGCAGGTAACTGCCAAATTAAGTTGTTTTAAATAATTAAATAAAAATAAGATATTGTTTTATGGAAGATGATGTGAGATAGACAAACGGAATCGCTGTATTAAACTTGTTTGGTAATAGTAATTTGTTGAGTATAGTTAGGCGATTGCATAATTAACAATGTGACTTCTCTCGTCTTGAGTTTATATATTTTATACACTATGCATATATATTTATACGATATTAACAAAGTAGAGTTATTTTTTTTTCAAGTAGCAAGTATTGACGTGTGTATTCTGAAAAATAAATCCTTTGCATAAATTAGTTCATCATATTAATTATTACAACCCGTATTCGTCCGGTGCTGAACATAGGTTATTCTTCTGGAGTGACATTCGTCTCGGTCCTGTGCCGCATACATCCATTGACTTCCTACGGACCTCATAGGGACGTCGTTCCATATAGTGGTTAGGACCTTACAAATGATACATAACCATTCTTAACTCATTGGTTAGCTCAGAATACAGAATAAACCAGAAACCGCGACCACGCCCTAAACTGAAGCCATACAAACTACTCTCAAAGAGAGTAGTTTGACATTTGGGTGACTAGTATATATTTGGCCACCGTGTCTCTTACGCGTAAAAATATCTTGACAGCTTTTATTAAATAATGCCGTTATTTTAGAGTAGGTAAAGAATGAATTCATAAGTATAAATATTATTATAACGCTGGTTTGTTGATAAAGAAAAATTATGAGTCGGAGACGCAGGTAGGTGGTTGCGCGGAGAAGGCACATAAAGCGTCCGTTGGACGAGGGTCTTTTCGGGGGGAGGTTGACGGGCGGTACGGGGGGTGTTTTTTTTGACACGGCACGACCACGATTCAAGGGACGGTGGTTGTTTTCGACAGTTGAGATGACCCGGTGTTGGAGGCAGGGTGTTTTGAGGTAGTACGACCGGCGCAGGATTCGAGGGAGGGCGAGTCGAGGTTACGTGGTCTCTGGCATACGATAGATAATGATTAGGATAATTTTTGAAAAGTGAACAGTTCGGATAACGCGGTATTGTTGATAGGTCGAGTTAGGGGTGGACAGTTCGGATAACGCGGTATTATTGATTGGTCGAGTTAGGGGTGGACAGTTCGGATAACGCGGTATTGTTAATAGGGCGAGTTCGGGATTGACAGTAGGTTGGCTCGAACAGTACGACCGGCGCAGGATAATATGAAATAAAGATGTTGTCTATGTAAAGTTGGTTATTTATGATGCCACTGCACTTTGAAAACATACGACAACTAGTATTAGAGATGTTCGTTCAAGTCTAAGAGTGTTTACACTGTCATTTTCAACTATGTCTCATACAGGTTTCATAATACTCGTAAATAAGAATAGGCGTAAAGCACGGAGGAAGGTATTTTCGTAGCTCTTTTAACATAACTTGTAATGCGTCCCTGATATATCACGGTGGTAGTAGAATCTGTTTATCTGTATATATAAATTCACGCCAAATCTCTTGTGGGGTGGGCAGAGAGAGCAGATCACCACATGACTCGATCCTTACAAACCTCACTCCTTTAACAACCATTGCTCTTCTTATACACGCTCGCCAGTTTCTACGGCTCCTGACATCATCATCTAATAAAACACGATCAATTTGGTCATGTACCTTAACCAAGACTTACCTTAGCCTTCCTCGACTCCTCCATCCTTCTATTTCTTTCGCGTATATCTGTTTCGTAATTATTTCTGGCAGCATGCCTCTTCCTATTTTAACACCGATACTCCCTTTTATACCATCCCTGTTTCTAACATCATTACTGCGAATACGGTCTGCAAGCGTTACGCCACCAATTTTGCGCAACGCTCGCATTTCGACCGCAATTATCATACTTTCATGCTCTCTCTGCCATACCCAGCTCTCGCTTCCATAAGTAAGAGTTGAGACTAGCACTGCATTGTGTATAGCGAACTTTGGCTTCAAAATAATTCAAAAAAAAAAAACTTGGACTTGAAGAACGAGCCATATGGAAGACCACCCACACATGATTTGAAGGAGATAGTGGAAGCCGATTAGAGTCAAACTACCCAGGAATTAGCGGCACGGTTTAACGTTACCTTATCTACAATATTGACTCATTTGTTCAATTATCAATAAGATAAAAAAAATATGAAAAATGGGTGCCTCATGACAACGACAACTTGTGAGTTCTTAGAAGAAAACTTCTCTGGTACCGCACATAAAGCGACTATTGCGGTACCAGCGTGTGAGGGCGAACTCCTCGCCGACGGCGAGCGGTGCGGTTGTAAAATAATACTGTCGGCATCATATCGAACAATTCTTCAGATCACAACCCGTTGTACAATTGGTAGAACACACATAGGGAGGCAAAATCTCTCCTTGAACTTAAGGATTCAATACCGTGTGTAAGCTTCGGATCGTCGACAATTCTCACAGCTCGTCTCTAAACGGAATCACACGGTCCAAGCTGGTAACCTGGTGCTCCTGCCCAAAGATGACTGCAGTACTCCAAGTGCGGTCTGACTTGAGACTTATATAATATAAGTCTTTGCCCCGCGCTGAAGTACTGCTTTACTAATTGATAAGAAAAGGCATGCTTCGTTGGCTCGGACATGTACGAAGAATGCGGGATGAAAGAATGACGAAACAGATATGCAATGGAAGGATGTAGGCGCCGAAGAAGACCAAGACTAACCTATCATGACCAAATTGGTCGTGTTTTATCAGAAGGTGACGTCAGGGGTCCTATAAACCGATAAGCGTGTATGAAAAGAGCTATGAATGTTATAGAAGCGAGCGAAGTATATAGGGACCGCGTCTTATGGAGCTCGGTTCTCTTTGTCTACCTCGCAAGGGACCTGGCGTGAAGATATACATACATATGAGTACGAGTGTTTTTTTATATTATATCAGGTTATAACAGGCAAACGGCCCACGATAGCCTGTGGAAGGCTACTTTAACTACTTCAAGTCAATCGGACCTTATACTTACGCATAGCTTCTCTAGTATCTAATTAAATAATGTATTAATACTGCTATATCAGTTGCAGGTGCTCTAGGTATGTATCATAAAATGTATATTATTGAATGCATATGTATAAGGAACAGAAGTAACGGAAGGTATAAAAATTTCATACCGGTAGTCAAGTGTTAAACAAAGGCAACTTTAATACTATCGCAATTAAAAGTGTCATTGTTTACCACTCGATAATATGAGTATTAGTTTATATTCCCACACAATACGAATAATTTGTGAACACGATTTTGTCTATTTTTTTTAGTTTAGATGTTGTCTATGTAAAGTTGGTTATTTATGATGACACTGCACTTTGTAAACATACGATACTAATATTAGAGATGTTCGTTCGAGTCTAAGAGTGTTTACACTGTCCTTGTCAACTATGTCTCATACAGATTTCATAATAAATAAGAATAGGCGTAAAGCACGGAGGAAGGTATTTTCGTAGCTCTTTTAACATAACTTGTAATGCGTCCCTGATATATCACGGTGGTTGTAGAATCTGTTTATCTGTATATATAAATTCACGCCAAATCTCTTGTGGTGTAGGCAGAGAGAGCAGATCACCACATGACTCGATCCTTACAAACCTCACTCCTTTAACAATCATTGCTCTTCTTATGCACGCTCGCCAGTTTCTACGGCTCCTGACATCATGTTTTTGGTGAATGTCTTTTTGGTTATTAAAAGAAACTAATACAACGAGTTCAAAATGCCTGTGCTCGTTTCTGTTTCCGCATACCTCACAGAGGCCATGTTACCCCTTTTCTTAATCATGGAAATCTGATGAATATGACAACGAGACGTGTGTATCACTATGGGTGTTTATTGTTTACTATTGTTCAAACACAATCACCATCATATCTATATAACAAACTTTTGTTTTCAAATCGTCATGTACGATCTGCTGCTCGTCTGACCTGGCCTTCGCATGAAACTGCATTGTTTCGTGGCAGTTTTCGTTACTGTGCAACGAAATGCTGGAACAATATACCACCACCCATACGAAATTGCCGTAATATTGCAACTTTTCGATATAATTATAAACTACATCTCCTAAATTTGCAGAAACATATTTGATTATTGCATTGTCTTCTAAGATATCCGGTGTACTGTTGTGCTTTGCATGTATCATCACCATATAATCAATGCATTGTATGTGTAAGAAATTATTTATCATTCGAATTGTGAGTGTGTGTATATGTATCTATGAATGTGTGAGTGTGTGTATATGTATCTATGAATGTGTCAGTGTGTGTGTGTATGTATATTTATGTGTTTGTATGTATATGAATTTTTAACATTAGTACATAAGTAACTGGTATGTTAAATTACTCTATGCCCTATTGTACTTCCTATTATTTCTTGTATTCCTGTATTTCACATTGAGTCATGTTGTACAGGAGTGTGCACCGTGATGAGCGGTAGTGTCCTTATTCCCATCAGGTATCTACGGAAGACCAGCGTCGTACCGTCTCACGAGGACGTGGCGACATATGCTGAGTGGAAGCCAATTCGGTATCATAGTGTTAAGAGCTAGTCTGTTTCCTTCTTTTTTTTCAATCTGTAACTATTTATGTCACCGAATAAATAATTTTCTTTCTTTCTTTCTTTCTTTATATTACAGGTGCTAACGGAGGTATGTATGGTGTAGTAATATGTTTCTAATATTGGTATAGGCCGAACGCTTATATAATTCCGTACAGGTGGTTTAAATTCGATCCCGGTAGTCGAGTGGTTAGCAGAGACTGTTTTAATATCAATAAAACTATATAATTATGTAAGTCTCACAGCGGAGTCGACAACCTAGGTTACTCAAATACTAGAACTTTTATACTTATTGGTTTGCTACTTACATAACCTCCTTTATTTTTTATATATTGCTACTACTTCCGGTAAGAAACAGGCTAACGCTCCGAATAATGTGATGAGAGAAAAGGCAATAGTCAAATAACAAGATGCTGAATGTTTGTAGCATTTCATCGAGTGAGTGGGGTAATCAGTAAATTCCTAAAGTTTTGTTGTATTGGCAGATACTCTATCGTGAAAAGATTCTTTTCCAACCGAGATGTTTATAAACGTTATCGTATTTATGGTTACACCCTTCAACCTTATAAAGAGGACAATTTTTTTATGTCTTTTGAGAGAGATGTTTAAATGAAACTTTTTAAACTACTAATTATAGTGATTTATAAAAATAACCGGGGACCTCTGTAAAATGTATTATCCAATAGACTGAAAAATCTCGTTGACTGTACACTTCGTATTTTTTTTTCAATGTTACGAAACTACCTCTATTATTTACGACTAGCTGTTACCGACGATTTCGCCCACGTGTTCAAGGGCAAAACCCAATGAGTTGTGTATCACAATTAATACTACACAATTCAAGTGCATGAACAAGGTTTCCCTGAAGATGCCTGTCTTCTAAAGGGAAGTCGAATACCTACCGAGATAACTTATAACAAGCAGAACACAAAAGAGAGCTTGTTTCAAGACGCTGGAGTATTCAATGTATGTTATATATTTAACTATTACTTGAAATATATTAATTGCTGAGACTGCATAAATATGTACATATAAGTTTTATTAACATTACATTACTTTATAAAAAAAGTAATGCTAATTCATTTGCAACAGAAATTATAGCCCGACTAGGTATATAATATTCTCTATATTACAGGTGCTAACGAAGGTATGTATGGTGTAGTAATATGTTTCTAATATTGGTATAGGCCGAACGCTTATATAATTCCGTACAGGTGGTTTAAATTCGATCCCGGTAGTCGAGTGGTTAGCAGAGACTGTTTTAATATCAATAAAACTATGTAATTATGTAAGTCTCACAGCGGAGTCTATAGACATTTCTAAGTCAGAAAATAAAAAAAATAGTTCACAACATTTAAAATATTATAAAGAATTATATACATACACTCCTTCTGCTGACAACCTAGGTTACTCAAATACTAGAACTTTTATACTTATTGGATTGCTACTTACATAACCTCTTTTATTTTTTACTAGCAGAAGCCCGCGGCTTCGCACGCATGAGATTTGGGCTTTTAGCAGCCTTTATTTCTCTGTAGACATAAAATTGTTTCTGTTTAAAAAAAAAAAACAAAGTTCAGGGTCGTAGATGCAACCATAGAGCGATTCAATTTTCGTACAGCGCCATCTATTGACCTTTACAGTAGGCAACGTACCCTATATTCTGCTCTGAACAGTCCTCTACCTACCAGTGAAAGTCCCGTTAAAATCGGTTCAGCCATTTCGAAGATTAGCCCGGACAAACAAACAGACAGACAGACAAAAAGTTAAAAATGCGTATGTAGGCTTTGGTAACGTGAAAATAATAATATGAGCTTAAGTTAAAGGCTTTATTTTGAAATGACAGACAGAAACTTCAATTTTATTTATATGTATAGATGTATATGTCGTCGCATCGTGAAAATTAATTCTTAAGATCCCACCTAAGGCGCTGTAGTAATTTTATTAAAACGAACGCCATCTATTAGCTAGTTCCAGAAACTATCATAGGCGGCGCTGTTCCGAGGTTGTTTGGAGCCGCTCAGTAGCTAACTTCCGTTGGATTAAATTCTTCATGCTAAAAAAGGGGTGACGGCAGTGGCAGGCGAGACACTTTTCGATCACGCGCCGCACCGAAAACTCTTCATTGAGCTCTAAATAACTAATCGATTTGCATCTGATTATTTGTTGTATATTTATGTAAAACGTGTTTCGGAGGATCAATACACGTACCTAACTAATCTATCAGGGCTTTTATTTCGTGTGCCTTCGAATGGATGAGCAAGAATCATCGTTATATAGATATATTGCTACTACTTCCGGTAAGAAACAGGCTAACGCTCCGAATAATGTGATGAGAGAAAAGGCAACAGTCAAATAACAAGACGCTGAATGTTTGTAGCATTCCATCGAGTGAGTGGGGTAATCAGTAAATTCCTAAAGTTTTGTTGTATTGGCAGATACTCTATCGCGAAAAGATTCTTTTCCAACCGAGATTTTCATAAACGTTATCGTATTTATGGTTACACCCTTAACCCTTATAAAGAGGACAAATTTTTAATGTCTTTTGATAGAGATGTTTAACCCCTGGAACGTGGCTGCCCGGGTGATATGAAATGTCTATAATGTGGCCAAGCATTCTCTCGCGTTAACTAATGTGCGACCTATGGTTAGAAAAAGTGAAATTTCTCGACTAACTGATAATTATATTGTATGAATCGTTGGAAAGCTAATATTCCAATACTACTAATATAAAAAGATCTCGTAGATTAAATACCTTTATCATTCCTTAGATGTACGATATATCGAGACATTTGTGTCACGACACCGCGAACATTTTTACTTCATAAACTGCATTCCAATTCAGTTTGCACTTTTTCGGGAGATATATTCAATTAAACACTCTTTTATAATCACGTGAAACTATTCAAATGTCTAATTTTTTTATTATAAAAATGAAAACAAGCACATTCTAGTAGGCGAGTTTAGGTGAGTTCAGTCCATTGATATGAACAGATATTTATTACATGAAATTAATGAACAATCGCTAAAAGGTAATTTTAGAAACAGATTTCTGGATAAATTTGCCACAAGATAATATTTATTACATTAATAATAATTAAACATAAACATATTTTACAAATAAATTTTGTACGACGGACATGTCGGAAATGCCGGCTTCACTATTTCTGAATGTTTTTTCACGAATAATATCCCATTATTCACTAAAAGTAATAATTCTAATATTTTTAGCGGTAGCGGTTGGTAGATATATAAACTACTCATAACCGCTAAAAATAATGGAAATTATCTACCATTGTTTTTTTTGGTCCTAGCGATCCGAATCTTTTTATTATCCTAGCGATTTACTTCTATTTTTTATGAAACCCGCAACCCGACTAATTTCAAATTATTTTGCCTTGAACGAATAGCCTGTTATATTTCTTTAGTAAACATTCAGTAAAACTTGTAGTCCGCTATTCAATTTATCTATCAAATAAATAAGTAGGTAGACATTGCTCGTCTACGTGAAGGTACAAAAAACCTGCTGCATTGCATAATCGGTTTTGTTGTCATTTTCTATTTATTAATGCACCGCACTGGCGACAAATACCATTTGTTTATAATCGCGTAATCAGCATTTTAGTGCATTCACGAGTGTTTACATTTTATAATAACGTATTAATTGGTTATTGTAGAACATTCCTACTTGTAATTTCATATTTCGTATTATTGCAAACCGCCATATTGAGCGATTGGATACGTGAATAATAATAATAAACCCCGCAGGGCAGCTTGTGGCGAGCTGATGGTGCGTAACGACACCACGGGTACCCGAGTGCTCCAGAGAGTCGATCAGGGCCTTCGTCTCCGGCGTGTCTTCGTCGGTCGGAGTGGAAATCCAAGAAGGCCCGCAGGACTCTCAGCTCTGGCTTGCCTTCATTGGCCGTCCAGAGAGGAGTTGATAGAGTATATTGCTCTAGCAGATGATATACTCCAGGGGTGGAAGTGTTAAAGGGCATAACGCCGCGAGTAACTTCGGAGAAAGCGCAGCACACCTCTCGACACCCCTGAGTCACTCACACCGGTGTTGCCCCCGGCCGACTTTCGTAAAGCTTGTAGACCGTATTCGCAATGATGATGTTAGAAACAGAGTTGGTCTGAAAGAGAGCGTCGGTGTTAAAATAAGAAGAGGCATGCTCCGTTGGTTCGGACATGTAGAAAGAATGCAAGATGAAAGAATGACGAAGCAGATATACAATGCAAAAGTGGAAGGATGTAGGAGTCGGGGAAGGCCAAGACTTACCTACCATGACCAAATTGGTCGTGTTCTATCAGAAGGTGATGTCCGGAGCCCTAGAAACCAGCGAGCGTGCATGAGAAGAGCAATGAATGTTAAAGAAGCGAGTGAGATGTGTAAGGATCGAGTCACGTGGCGCCAGGTTCTCTCTGCCTACCCCGCAAGGGATTTGGCGTGAAGTTATACATAGATAGATAGATAGAAATTATATCAAGCAAAACTTGCCTCGTTAGTATTAATATCTGTTAACAATTACATTGACGTATGGTAGTGGATTGTGGGTATGGTATAAGTAACATGATATGCGATGTTGTTGAAATGAGAGCTCTGATACGTATATGTGAATTGGAATAGTTGATAGAGTAAGAGATGACACGATATGGGATAATGACCATGAGAAATGAAAACTGATGTAGGACTGAAATGGTGCACCTGGCATTTCCAAGTCTCTGTCTACACAGGTGGGAGATAGGCGTGATGTCATGTATGCAGGTTTCTGCCAAATTAGCTTGTTTTAAATAATTAAACAAAAATAAGATATTGTTTTATGGAAGATGATGTGAGATAGACAAACGGAATCGCTGTATTAAACTTGTTTGGTAATAGTAATTTGATGAGTATAGTTAGGCGATTGCATAATTAACAATGTGACTTCTCTCGTCTTGAGTTTATATATTTTATACATACTATGCATATATATTTATATGATGTTAACAAAGTAGAGTTATTTTTTTTCAAGTAGCAAGTATTGACGTGTGTATTCTGAAAAAAAAAATCCTTTGCATAAATTAGTTCATCATATTAATTATTACAGCCCGTATTCGTCCGGTGCTGAACATAGGTTATTCTTCTGGAATGACATTCATCTCGGTCCTGTGCCGCATAGAACCATCGACTTCCTACGGACCTCATAGGGACGTCGTTCCATATAGTGGTTAGGACCTTACAAATGATACATAACCATTCTTAACTCATTGGTTAGCTCAGAATACAGAATAAACCAGAAACCGCGAACACGCCCTAAACTGAAGCCATACAAACTACTCTCAAAGAGAGTAGTTTGACATTTGGGTGACTAGTATATATTTGGCCACCGTGTCTCTTACGCGTAAAAATTTCTTGACAGTTTTTATTAAATAATGCCGTTATTTTAGAGTTGGTAAAGAATGAATTCATAAGTATAAATATTATTATAACGCTGGTTTGTTGATAAAGAAAAATTATGAGTCGGAGACGCAGGTAGGTGGTTGCGCGGAGAAGGCACATAAAGCGTCCGTTGGACGAGGGTCTTTTCGGGGGGAGGTTGACGGGCGGTACGGGGGGTGTTTTTTTTGACACGGCACGACCACGATTCAAGGGACGGTGGTTGTTTTCGACAGTTGAGATGACCCGGTGTTGGAGGCAGGGTGTTTTGAGGTAGTACGACCGGCGCAGGATTCGAGGGAGGGCGAGTCGAGGTTACGTGGTCTCTGGCATACGATAGATAATGATTAGGATAATTTTTGAAAAGTGAACAGTTCGGATAACGCGGTATTGTTGATAGGTCGAGTTAGGGGTGGACAGTTCGGATAACGCGGTATTATTGATTGGTCGAGTTAGGGGTGGACAGTTCGGATAACGCGGTATTGTTAATAGGGCGAGTTCGGGATTGACAGTAGGTTGGCTCGAACAGTACGACCGGCGCAGGATAATATGAAATAAAGATGTTGTCTATGTAAAGTTGGTTATTTATGATGCCACTGCACTTTGAAAACATACGACAACTAGTATTAGAGATGTTCGTTCAAGTCTAAGAGTGTTTACACTGTCATTTTCAACTATGTCTCATACAGGTTTCATAATACTCGTAAATAAGAATAGGCGTAAAGCACGGAGGAAGGTATTTTCGTAGCTCTTTTAACATAACTTGTAATGCGTCCCTGATATATCACGGTGGTAGTAGAATCTGTTTATCTGTATATATAAATTCACGCCAAATCTCTTGTGGGGTGGGCAGAGAGAGCAGATCACCACATGACTCGATCCTTACAAACCTCACTCCTTTAACAACCATTGCTCTTCTTATACACGCTCGCCAGTTTCTACGGCTCCTGACATCATCATCTAATAAAACACGATCAATTTGGTCATGTACCTTAACCAAGACTTACCTTAGCCTTCCTCGACTCCTCCATCCTTCTATTTCTTTCGCGTATATCTGTTTCGTAATTATTTCTGGCAGCATGCCTCTTCCTATTTTAACACCGATACTCCCTTTTATACCATCCCTGTTTCTAACATCATTACTGCGAATACGGTCTGCAAGCGTTACGCCACCAATTTTGCGCAACGCTCGCATTTCGACCGCAATTATCATACTTTCATGCTCTCTCTGCCATACCCAGCTCTCGCTTCCATAAGTAAGAGTTGAGACTAGCACTGCATTGTGTATAGCGAACTTTGGCTTCAAAATAATTCAAAAAAAAAAAACTTGGACTTGAAGAACGAGCCATATGGAAGACCACCCACACATGATTTGAAGGAGATAGTGGAAGCCGATTAGAGTCAAACTACCCAGGAATTAGCGGCACGGTTTAACGTTACCTTATCTACAATATTGACTCATTTGTTCAATTATCAATAAGATAAAAAAAATATGAAAAATGGGTGCCTCATGACAACGACAACTTGTGAGTTCTTAGAAGAAAACTTCTCTGGTACCGCACATAAAGCGACTATTGCGGTACCAGCGTGTGAGGGCGAACTCCTCGCCGACGGCGAGCGGTGCGGTTGTAAAATAATACTGTCGGCATCATATCGAACAATTCTTCAGATCACAACCCGTTGTACAATTGGTAGAACACACATAGGGAGGCAAAATCTCTCCTTGAACTTAAGGATTCAATACCGTGTGTAAGCTTCGGATCGTCGACAATTCTCACAGCTCGTCTCTAAACGGAATCACACGGTCCAAGCTGGTAACCTGGTGCTCCTGCCCAAAGATGACTGCAGTACTCCAAGTGCGGTCTGACTTGAGACTTATATAATATAAGTCTTTGCCCCGCGCTGAAGTACTGCTTTACTAATTGATAAGAAAAGGCATGCTTCGTTGGCTCGGACATGTACGAAGAATGCGGGATGAAAGAATGACGAAACAGATATGCAATGGAAGGATGTAGGCGCCGAAGAAGACCAAGACTAACCTATCATGACCAAATTGGTCGTGTTTTATCAGAAGGTGACGTCAGGGGTCCTATAAACCGATAAGCGTGTATGAAAAGAGCTATGAATGTTATAGAAGCGAGCGAAGTATATAGGGACCGCGTCTTATGGAGCTCGGTTCTCTTTGTCTACCTCGCAAGGGACCTGGCGTGAAGATATACATACATATGAGTACGAGTGTTTTTTTATATTATATCAGGTTATAACAGGCAAACGGCCCACGATAGCCTGTGGAAGGCTACTTTAACTACTTCAAGTCAATCGGACCTTATACTTACGCATAGCTTCTCTAGTATCTAATTAAATAATGTATTAATACTGCTATATCAGTTGCAGGTGCTCTAGGTATGTATCATAAAATGTATATTATTGAATGCATATGTATAAGGAACAGAAGTAACGGAAGGTATAAAAATTTCATACCGGTAGTCAAGTGTTAAACAAAGGCAACTTTAATACTATCGCAATTAAAAGTGTCATTGTTTACCACTCGATAATATGAGTATTAGTTTATATTCCCACACAATACGAATAATTTGTGAACACGATTTTGTCTATTTTTTTTAGTTTAGATGTTGTCTATGTAAAGTTGGTTATTTATGATGACACTGCACTTTGTAAACATACGATACTAATATTAGAGATGTTCGTTCGAGTCTAAGAGTGTTTACACTCTCCTTGTCAACTATGTCTCATACAGATTTCATAATAAATAAGAATAGGCGTAAAGCACGGAGGAAGGTATTTTCGTAGCTCTTTTGACATAACTTGTAATGTGTCTCTGATATATCAGGGTGGTTGTAGAATCTGTTTATCTGTATATATAACTTCACGCTAAATCTCTTGTGGGGTAGGCAGAGAGAGCAGATCACCACATGACTCGATCCTTACAAACCTCACTCCTTTAACAATCATTGCTCTTCTTATGCACGCTCGCCAGTTTCTACGGCTCCTGACATCATCTTCTAATAAAACACGATCAATTTGGTCATGTACCTTAACCAAGACTTACCTTAGCCTTCCTCGACTCCTACATCCTTCTATTTCTTTCGCGTATATCTGTTTTGTAATTATTTCTGGCAGCATGCCTCTTCTTATTTTAACACCGATACTCCCTTTTATACCATCCCTGTTTCTAACATCATTACTGCGAATACGGTCTGCAAGCGTTACGCCACCAATTTTGCGCAACGCTCGCATTTCGACCGCAATTATCATACTTTCATGCTCTCTCTGCCATACCCAGCTCTCGCTTCCATAAGTAAGAGTTGAGACTAGCACTGCATTGTGTATAGCGAACTTTGGCTTCAAAATAATTCAAAAAAAAACTTGGACTTGAAGAACAAGCCATATGGAAGACCACCCACACATGATTTGAAGGAGATAGTGGAAGCCGATTAGAGTCAAACTACCCAGGAATTAGCGGCACGGTTTAACGTTACCTCATCTACAATATTGACTCATTTGCATCAATTATCAATAAGATAAAAAATATATGAAAAATGGGTGCCTCATGACAACGACAACTTGTGAGTTCTCGGAAGAAAACTTCTCTGGTACCGCACATAAAGCGACTATTGCGGTACCAGCGTGTGAGGGCGAACTCCTCGCCGACGGCGAGCGGTGCGGTTGTAAAATAATACTGTCGGCATCATATCGAACAATTCTTCAGAACACAACCCATTGTACAATTGGTAGAACACACATAGGGAGGCAAAATCTCTCCTTAAACTTAAGGATTCAATACCGTGTGTAAGCTTCGGATCGTCGACAATTCTCACAGCTCGTCTCTAAACGGAATCACACGGTCCAAGCTGGTAACCTGGTGCTCCTGCCCAAAGATGACTGCAGTACTCCAAGTGCGGTCTGACTTGAGACTTATATAATATAAGTCTTTGCCCCGCGCTGAAGTACTGCTTTACTAATTGATAAGAAAAGGCATGCTTCGTTGGCTCGGACATGTACGAAGAATGCGGGATGAAAGAATGACGAAACAGATATGCAATGGAAGGATGTAGGCGCCGAAGAAGACCAAGACTAACCTATCATGACCAAATTGGTCGTGTTTTATCAGAAGGTGACGTCAGGGGTCCTATAAACCGACAAGCGTGTATGAAAAGAGCTATGAATGTTATAGAAGCGAGCGAAGTATATAGGGACCGCGTCTTATGGAGCTCGGTTCTCTTTGTCTACCTCGCAAGGGACCTGGCGTGAAGATATACATACACATGAGTACGAGTGTTTTTTTTATATTATATCAGAAGGTTATAACAGGCAAACGGCCCACGATAGCCTGTGGAAGGCTACTTTAACTACTTCAAGTCAATCGGACCTTATACTTACGCATAGCTTCTCTAGTATCTAATTAAATAATGTATTAATACTGCTATATCAGTTGCAGGTGCTCTAGGTATGTATCGTAAAATGTATATTATTGAATGCATATGTATAAGGAACAGAAGTAACGGAAGGTATAAAAATTTCATACCGGTAGTCAAGTGTTAAACAAAGGCAACTTTAATACTATCGCAATTAAAAGTGTCATTGTTTACCACTCGATAATATGAGTATTAGTTTATATTCCCACACAATACGAATAATTTGTGAACACGATTTTGTCTATTTTTTTTAGTTTAGATGTTGTCTATGTAAAGTTGGTTATTTATGATGACACTGCACTTTGTAAACATACGATACTAATATTAGAGATGTTCGTTCGAGTCTAAGAGTGTTTACACTGTCCTTGTCAACTATGTCTCATACAGATTTCATAATAAATAAGAATAGGCGTAAAGCACGGAGGAAGGTATTTTCGTAGCTCTTTTAACATAACTTGTAATGCGTCCCTGATATATCACGGTGGTTGTAGAATCTGTTTATCTGTATATATAAATTCACGCCAAATCTCTTGTGGTGTAGGCAGAGAGAGCAGATCACCACATGACTCGATCCTTACAAACCTCACTCCTTTAACAATCATTGCTCTTCTTATGCACGCTCGCCAGTTTCTACGGCTCCTGACATCATGTTTTTGGTGAATGTCTTTTTGGTTATTCAAAGAAACCAATACAACGAGTTCAAAATGCCTGTGCTCGTTTCTGTTTCCGCATACCTCACAGAGGCCATGTTACCCCTTTTCTTAATCATGGAAATCTGATGAATATGACAACGAGACGTGTGTATCACTATGGGTGTTTATTGTTTACTATTGTTCAAACACAATCACCATCATATCTATATAACAAACTTTTGTTTTCAAATCGTCATGTACGATCTGCTGCTCGTCTGACCTGGCCTTCGCATGAAACTGCATTGTTTCGTGGCAGTTTTCGTTACTGTGCAACGAAATGCTGGAACAATATACCACCACCCATACGAAATTGCCGTAATATTGCAACTTTTCGATATAATTATAAACTACATCTCCTAAATTTGCAGAAACATATTTGATTATTGCATTGTCTTCTAAGATATCCGGTGTACTGTTGTGCATTGCATGTATCATCACCATATAATCAATGCATTGTATGTGTAAGAAATTATTTATCATTCGAATTGTGAGTGTGTGTATATGTATCTATGAATGTGTCAGTGTGTGTGTGTATGTATATTTATGTGTTTGTATGTATATGAATTTTTAACATTAGTACATAAGTAACTGGTATGTTAAATTACTCTATGCCCTATTGTACTTCCTATTATTTCTTGTATTCCTGTATTTCACATTGAGTCATGTTGTACAGGAGTGTGCACCGTGATGAGCGGTAGTGTCCTTATTCCCATCAGGTATCTACGGAAGACCAGCGTCGTACCATCTCACGAGGACGTGGCGACATATGCCGAGTGGAAGCCAATTCGGTATCATAGTGTTAAGAGCTAGTCTGTTTCCTTCTTTTTTTTCAATCTGTAACTATTTATGTCACCGAATAAATAATTTTCTTTCTTTCTTTCTTTCTTTATATTACAGGTGCTAACGGAGGTATGTATGGTGTAGTAATATGTTTCTAATATTGGTATAGGCCGAACGCTTATATAATTCCGTACAGGTGGTTTAAATTCGATCCCGGTAGTCGAGTGGTTAGCAGAGACTGTTTTAATATCAATAAAACTATATAATTATGTAAGTCTCACAGCGGAGTCGACAACCTAGGTTACTCAAATACTAGAACTTTTATACTTATTGGTTTGCTACTTACATAACCTCTTTTATTTTTTATATATTGCTACTACTTCCGGTAAGAAACAGGCTAACGCTCCGAATAATGTGATGAGAGAAAAGGCAATAGTCAAATAACAAGATGCTGAATGTTTGTAGCATTTCATCGAGTGAGTGGGGTAATCAGTAAATTCCTAAAGTTTTGTTGTATTGGCAGATACTCTATCGTGAAAAGATTCTTTTCCAACCGAGATGTTCATAAACGTTATCGTATTTATGGTTACACCCTTCAACCTTATAAAGAGGACAATTTTTTTATGTCTTTTGAGAGAGATGTTTAAATGAAACTTTTTAAACTACTAATTATAGTGATTTATAAAAATAACCGGGGACCTCTGTAAAATGTATTATCCAATAGACTGAAAAATCTCGTTGACTGTACACTTCGTATTTTTTTTCAATGTTACGAAACTACCTCTATTATTTACGACTAGCTGTTACCGACGATTTCGCCCACGTGTTCAAGGGCAAAACCCAATGAGTTGTGTATCACAATTAATACTACACAATTCAAGTGCATGAACAAGGTTTCCCTGAAGATGCCTGTCTTCTAAAGGGAAGTCGAATACCTACCGAGATAACTTATAACAAGCAGAACACAAAAGAGAGCTTGTTTCAAGACGCTGGAGTATTCAATGTATGTTATATATTTAACTATTACTTGAAATATATTAATTGCTGAGACTGCATAAATATGTACATATAAGTTTTATTAACATTACATTACTTTATAAAAAAATTAATGCTAATTCATTTGCAACAGAAATTATAGCCCGACTAGGTATATAATATTCTCTATATTACAGGTGCTAACGAAGGTATGTATGGTGTAGTAATATGTTTCTAATATTGGTATAGGCCGAACGCTTATATAATTCCGTACAGGTGGTTTAAATTCGATCCCGGTAGTCGAGTGGTTAGCAGAGACTGTTTTAATATCAATAAAACTATGTAATTATGTAAGTCTCACAGCGGAGTCTATAGACATTTCTAAGTCAGAAAATAAAAAAAATAGTTCACAACATTTAAAATATTATAAAGAATTATATACATACACTCCTTCTGCTGACAACCTAGGTTACTCAAATACTAGAACTTTTATACTTATTGGATTGCTACTTACATAACCTCTTTTATTTTTTACTAGCAGAAGCCCGCGGCTTCGCACGCATGAGATTTGGGCTTTTAGCAGCCTTTATTTCTCTGTAGACATAAAATTGTTTCTGTTTAAAAAAAAAAAACAAAGTTCAGGGTCGTAGATGCAACCATAGAGCGATTCAATTTTCGTACAGCGCCATCTATTGACCTTTACAGTAGGCAACGTACCCTATATTCTGCTCTGAACAGTCCTCTACCTACCAGTGAAAGTCCCGTTAAAATCGGTTCAGCCATTTCGAAGATTAGCCCGGACAAACAAACAGACAGACAGACAAAAAGTTAAAAATGCGTATGTAGGCTTTGGTAACGTGAAAATAATAATATGAGCTTAAGTTAAAGGCTTTATTTTGAAATGACAGACAGAAACTTCAATTTTATTTATATGTATAGATGTATATGTCGTCGCATCATGAAAATTAATTCTTAAGATCCCACCTAAGGCGCTGTAGTAATTTTATTAAAACGAACGCCATCTATTAGCTAGTTCCAGAAACTATCATAGGCGGCGCTGTTCCGAGGTTGTTTGGAGCCGCTCAGTAGCTAACTTCCGTTGGATTAAATTCTTCATGCTAAAAAAGGGGTGACGGCAGTGGCAGGCGAGACACTTTTCGATCACGCGCCGCACCGAAAACTCTTCATTGAGCTCCAAATAACTAATCGATTTGCATCTGATTATTTGTTGTATATTTATGTAAAACGTGTTTCGGAGGATCAATACACGTACCTAACTAATCTATCAGGGCTTTTATTTCGTGTGCCTACGAATGGATGAGCAAGAATTATCGTTATATAGATATATTGCTACTACTTCCGGTAAGAAACAGGCTAACGCTCCGAATAATGTGATGAGAGAAAAGGCAACAGTCAAATAACAAGACGCTGAATGTTTGTAGCATTCCATCGAGTGAGTGGGGTAATCAGTAAATTCCTAAAGTTTTGTTGTATTGGCAGATACTCTATCGCGAAAAGATTCTTTTCCAACCGAGATTTTCATAAACGTTATCGTATTTATGGTTACACCCTTAACCCTTATAAAGAGGACAAATTTTTAATGTCTTTTGATAGAGATGTTTAACCCCTGGAACGTGGCTGCCCGGGTGATATGAAATGTCTATAATGTGGCCAAGCATTCTCTCGCGTTAACTAATGTGCGACCTATGGTTAGAAACAGTGAAATTTCTCGACTAACTGTTAATTATATTGTATGAATCGTTGGAAAGCTAATATTCCAATACTACTAATATAAAAAGATCTCGTAGATTAAATACCTTTATCATTCCTTAGATGTACGATATATCGAGACATTTGTGTCACGACACCGCGAACATTTTTACTTCATAAACTGCATTCCAATTCAGTTTGCACTTTTTCGGGAGATATATTCAATTAAACACTCTTTTATAATCACGTGAATCTATTTAAATGTCCAATTTTTTTATTATAAAAATGAAAACAAGCACATTCTAGTAGGCGAGTTTAGGTGAGTTCAGTCCATTGATATGAACAGATATTTATTACATGAAATTAATGAACAATCGCTAAAAGGTAATTTTAGAAACAGATTTCTGGATAAATTTGCCACAAGATAATATTTATTACATTAATAATAATTAAACATAAACATATTTTACAAATAAATTTTGTACGACGGACATGTCGGAAATGCCGGCTTCACTATTTCTGAATGTTTTTTCACGAATAATATCCCATTATTCACTAAAAGTAATAATTCTAATATTTTTAGCGGTAGCGGTTGGTAGATATATAAACTACTCATAACCGCTAAAAATAATGGAAATTATCTACCATTGTTTTTTTTGGTCCTAGCGATCCGAATCTTTTTATTATCCTAGCGATTTACTTCTATTTTTTATGAAACCCGCAACCCGACTAATTTCAAATTATTTTGCCTTGAACGAATAGCCTGTTATATTTCTTTAGTAAACATTCAGTAAAACTTGTAGTCCGCTATTCAATTTATCTATCAAATAAATAAGTAGGTAGACATTGCTCGTCTACGTGAAGGTACAAAAAACCTGCTGCATTGCATAATCGGTTTTGTTGTCATTTTCTATTTATTAATGCACCGCACTGGCGACAAATACCATTTGTTTATAATCGCGTAATCAGCATTTTAGTGCATTCACGAGTGTTTACATTTTATAATAACGTATTAATTGGTTATTGTAGAACATTCCTACTTGTAATTTCATATTTCGTATTATTGCAAACCGCCATATTGAGCGATTGGATACGTGAATAATAATAATAAACCCCGCAGGGCAGCTTGTGGCGAGCTGATGGTGCGTAACGACACCACGGGTACCCGAGTGCTCCAGAGAGTCGATCAGGGCCTTCGTCTCCGGCGTGTCTTCGTCGGTCGGAGTGGAAATCCAAGAAGGCCCGCAGGACTCTCAGCTCTGGCTTGCCTTCATTGGCCGTCCAGAGAGGAGTTGATAGAGTATATTGCTCTAGCAGATGATATACTCCAGGGGTGGAAGTGTTAAAGGGCATAACGCCGCGAGTAACTTCGGAGAAAGCGCAGCACACCTCTCGACACCCCTGAGTCACTCACACCGGTGTTGCCCCCGGCCGACTTTCGTAAAGCTTGTAGACCGTATTCGCAATGATGATGTTAGAAACAGAGTTGGTCTGAAAGAGAGCGTCGGTGTTAAAATAAGAAGAGGCATGCTCCGTTGGTTCGGACATGTAGAAAGAATGCAAGATGAAAGAATGACGAAGCAGATATACAATGCAAAAGTGGAAGGATGTAGGAGTCGGGGAAGGCCAAGACTTACCTACCATGACCAAATTGGTCGTGTTCTATCAGAAGGTGATGTCCGGAGCCCTAGAAACCAGCGAGCGTGCATGAGAAGAGCAATGAATGTTAAAGAAGCGAGTGAGATGTGTAAGGATCGAGTCACGTGGCGCCAGGTTCTCTCTGCCTACCCCGCAAGGGATTTGGCGTGAAGTTATACATAGATAGATAGATAGAAATTATATCAAGCAAAACTTGCCTCGTTAGTATTAATATCTGTTAACAATTACATTGACGTATGGTAGTGGATTGTGGGTATGGTATAAGTAACATGATATGCGATGTTGTTGAAATGAGAGCTCTGATACGTATATGTGAATTGGAATAGTTGATAGAGTAAGAGATGACACGATATGGGATAATGACCATGAGAAATGAAAACTGATGTAGGACTGAAATGGTGCACCTGGCATTTCCAAGTCTCTGTCTACACAGGTGGGAGATAGGCGTGATGTCATGTATGCAGGTTTCTGCCAAATTAGCTTGTTTTAAATAATTAAACAAAAATAAGATATTGTTTTATGGAAGATGATGTGAGATAGACAAACGGAATCGCTGTATTAAACTTGTTTGGTAATAGTAATTTGATGAGTATAGTTAGGCGATTGCATAATTAACAATGTGACTTCTCTCGTCTTGAGTTTATATATTTTATACATACTATGCATATATATTTATATGATGTTAACAAAGTAGAGTTATTTTTTTTCAAGTAGCAAGTATTGACGTGTGTATTCTGAAAAAAAAAATCCTTTGCATAAATTAGTTCATCATATTAATTATTACAGCCCGTATTCGTCCGGTGCTGAACATAGGTTATTCTTCTGGAATGACATTCATCTCGGTCCTGTGCCGCATAGAACCATCGACTTCCTACGGACCTCATAGGGACGTCGTTCCATATAGTGGTTAGGACCTTACAAATGATACATAACCATTCTTAACTCATTGGTTAGCTCAGAATACAGAATAAACCAGAAACCGCGAACACGCCCTAAACTGAAGCCATACAAACTACTCTCAAAGAGAGTAGTTTGACATTTGGGTGACTAGTATATATTTGGCCACCGTGTCTCTTACGCGTAAAAATTTCTTGACAGTTTTTATTAAATAATGCCGTTATTTTAGAGTTGGTAAAGAATGAATTCATAAGTATAAATATTATTATAACGCTGGTTTGTTGATAAAGAAAAATTATGAGTCGGAGACGCAGGTAGGTGGTTGCGCGGAGAAGGCACATAAAGCGTCCGTTGGACGAGGGTCTTTTCGGGGGGAGGTTGACGGGCGGTACGGGGGGTGTTTTTTTTGACACGGCACGACCACGATTCAAGGGACGGTGGTTGTTTTCGACAGTTGAGATGACCCGGTGTTGGAGGCAGGGTGTTTTGAGGTAGTACGACCGGCGCAGGATTCGAGGGAGGGCGAGTCGAGGTTACGTGGTCTCTGGCATACGATAGATAATGATTAGGATAATTTTTGAAAAGTGAACAGTTCGGATAACGCGGTATTGTTGATAGGTCGAGTTAGGGGTGGACAGTTCGGATAACGCGGTATTATTGATTGGTCGAGTTAGGGGTGGACAGTTCGGATAACGCGGTATTGTTAATAGGGCGAGTTCGGGATTGACAGTAGGTTGGCTCGAACAGTACGACCGGCGCAGGATAATATGAAATAAAGATGTTGTCTATGTAAAGTTGGTTATTTATGATGCCACTGCACTTTGAAAACATACGACAACTAGTATTAGAGATGTTCGTTCAAGTCTAAGAGTGTTTACACTGTCATTTTCAACTATGTCTCATACAGGTTTCATAATACTCGTAAATAAGAATAGGCGTAAAGCACGGAGGAAGGTATTTTCGTAGCTCTTTTAACATAACTTGTAATGCGTCCCTGATATATCACGGTGGTAGTAGAATCTGTTTATCTGTATATATAAATTCACGCCAAATCTCTTGTGGGGTGGGCAGAGAGAGCAGATCACCACATGACTCGATCCTTACAAACCTCACTCCTTTAACAACCATTGCTCTTCTTATACACGCTCGCCAGTTTCTACGGCTCCTGACATCATCATCTAATAAAACACGATCAATTTGGTCATGTACCTTAACCAAGACTTACCTTAGCCTTCCTCGACTCCTCCATCCTTCTATTTCTTTCGCGTATATCTGTTTCGTAATTATTTCTGGCAGCATGCCTCTTCCTATTTTAACACCGATACTCCCTTTTATACCATCCCTGTTTCTAACATCATTACTGCGAATACGGTCTGCAAGCGTTACGCCACCAATTTTGCGCAACGCTCGCATTTCGACCGCAATTATCATACTTTCATGCTCTCTCTGCCATACCCAGCTCTCGCTTCCATAAGTAAGAGTTGAGACTAGCACTGCATTGTGTATAGCGAACTTTGGCTTCAAAATAATTCAAAAAAAAAAAACTTGGACTTGAAGAACGAGCCATATGGAAGACCACCCACACATGATTTGAAGGAGATAGTGGAAGCCGATTAGAGTCAAACTACCCAGGAATTAGCGGCACGGTTTAACGTTACCTTATCTACAATATTGACTCATTTGTTCAATTATCAATAAGATAAAAAAAATATGAAAAATGGGTGCCTCATGACAACGACAACTTGTGAGTTCTTAGAAGAAAACTTCTCTGGTACCGCACATAAAGCGACTATTGCGGTACCAGCGTGTGAGGGCGAACTCCTCGCCGACGGCGAGCGGTGCGGTTGTAAAATAATACTGTCGGCATCATATCGAACAATTCTTCAGATCACAACCCGTTGTACAATTGGTAGAACACACATAGGGAGGCAAAATCTCTCCTTGAACTTAAGGATTCAATACCGTGTGTAAGCTTCGGATCGTCGACAATTCTCACAGCTCGTCTCTAAACGGAATCACACGGTCCAAGCTGGTAACCTGGTGCTCCTGCCCAAAGATGACTGCAGTACTCCAAGTGCGGTCTGACTTGAGACTTATATAATATAAGTCTTTGCCCCGCGCTGAAGTACTGCTTTACTAATTGATAAGAAAAGGCATGCTTCGTTGGCTCGGACATGTACGAAGAATGCGGGATGAAAGAATGACGAAACAGATATGCAATGGAAGGATGTAGGCGCCGAAGAAGACCAAGACTAACCTATCATGACCAAATTGGTCGTGTTTTATCAGAAGGTGACGTCAGGGGTCCTATAAACCGATAAGCGTGTATGAAAAGAGCTATGAATGTTATAGAAGCGAGCGAAGTATATAGGGACCGCGTCTTATGGAGCTCGGTTCTCTTTGTCTACCTCGCAAGGGACCTGGCGTGAAGATATACATACATATGAGTACGAGTGTTTTTTTATATTATATCAGGTTATAACAGGCAAACGGCCCACGATAGCCTGTGGAAGGCTACTTTAACTACTTCAAGTCAATCGGACCTTATACTTACGCATAGCTTCTCTAGTATCTAATTAAATAATGTATTAATACTGCTATATCAGTTGCAGGTGCTCTAGGTATGTATCATAAAATGTATATTATTGAATGCATATGTATAAGGAACAGAAGTAACGGAAGGTATAAAAATTTCATACTGGTAGTCAAGTGTTAAACAAAGGCAACTTTAATACTATCGCAATTAAAAGTGTCATTGTTTACCACTCGATAATATGAGTATTAGTTTATATTCCCACACAATACGAATAATTTGTGAACACGATTTTGTCTATTTTTTTTAGTTTAGATGTTGTCTATGTAAAGTTGGTTATTTATGATGACACTGCACTTTGTAAACATACGATACTAATATTAGAGATGTTCGTTCGAGTCTAAGAGTGTTTACACTCTCCTTGTCAACTATGTCTTTTTTTTGGGTGTGGGTAGGCGTGGAATAAACAACACCAAAAGTAGCTCTTCCAGAAAATAATTAAATAAAATAGTTTATTTACAGTTATAAAGTTATAATCCATGAAATATTCATACTAAATAGTTAAGTTACCTGCTAGCAGTTATATATCCTCTCTAAAATCTACTTTCACTTTTCACTACTATGGAGGCAAAATCTACTTTCACTTTTCACTACTATGGAGGCAAAATTGCAACAGTCCATTAGCGAGTTGATGGAGCACTTCACCGGTAGGATGGCAGACTTTCAAAATGAGCTCCACAAGGCCAGCACATCTTCTTCTTCACCTACTGTCTCTTCTGTTGCTGCCGACTTCAGCACCTTCAAATCTTTTATATTGTCCACGCTGAAGAATTTACAGCAACAAGTGGAATTACTAGCTCAACAGCAAGATGCCTTTGAGATGCGCACAAGACGCAAGATCTTGTTGATGCACGGAGTTCCAGAGGAGAAGCAGGAGGACACTCCGGCTGTTGTAGTCAAGGTGGTAACGGAGAAATTAAAATTCACAAATTTCACTGCAGATGACATTAAACGGTGCCACCGAATGGGACGGTCTTCTGATAGGCCGAGACCTATCCTGGTGAAACTCCAAGATGCTAGTGTGAGAGGTAAACTCTGGTTTTCGAAAACATCTCTGAAAGGCAGTGGTATTACTTTCTCTGAGTTTTTGACAAAGCCAAGACATGAAGCTTTTTTGGCGGTTCGTCGGCATTTTGGGGTCTCGCAGTGTTGGACGGCGGATGGCTGTGTTATTGTTGCCGGTTCTGATGGCACGAGGTACCGCATCTACACTTTATCTGATGCGAATCATCTAATAGAATCTTCATCGATTGTGGCGGCCCCGGCTGCGGCGTCGCCCCCTAACAAGCAGCCTGGCGGTGGAGCTGTGAGCCGGATAGCACCAACTAAGGCCAAACGACTCATTAGGAAGTAAGCAAGATGCTAAACGTTTTGTTCCTCATTCAGTAAGTCATCTAAAATGTGGTTTTCACTATTTTTATAATACGTAGCATGGTACCGCTACTATTCATAATATTGCCAATGTCGGTATTTAAAGTTTCACTTTTAACATTCTCAATTTTAAGTCAGTATAAACTTTATTTAATTTTTTTCACCTTCAATATTATTTGTAACAAAATTTAAAGTCATATCGTATGTAATGTCAAGTAACGTATGTCATGTTTTCTATTCGTTCTTTCTTTTTAGTTGTGGCAATCAGTCCTCATTTAATGAGAATATATATATATTTTTAAGCATTGCTCTAGTTTTGTGTATAGTTATAGTAGTGTATTGTACTTGCAATATGCTAATATTGCAAAATTAATTATCTATATTATTGTGTTATATCTGACGTCGTTACGTATTATAAAAATTGATATATCTTAATTCTACTTATCAGCGAAACTCCGTTGTTACTATTTTAGTGCAGTTCCTCTGTTATGTACATTACTAGTATACTTCGATCGTGCACCTAAATTACGTTTGTTAATTACTTGTTTTATTAAATTAAAAACAAAACATGTTTTAATGTTTCTAGTAGTGGTAAAAAAAAAATTACTGCTGGCGGGTAGCTTGCAGTATCAAGTTATTTTATTAGCAATATTTATTCGTTTAACTATTTTTATCTTACGTCTTTTGCTTGCATATAAGCGATGCAGAATGTGTCTGACGCGGATGAAAGTTTTTGCTCAATTAGTTCCACCACTTCTAGCGAAAGTTTCCATAGTCTACTTACTCCACTGAACGTAGAGCTAGATAACATATTCAACGACGTACCTAAAAACTTCAATGCAGTGCATATTAATGCTCAAAGCATCCCAGCGCATTTTCAAGACCTTTTAAGTAGCTTTGATGTCAAAAACGTACATGCTATACTCGTATCGGAATCTTGGCTTAAACCTTGTCTTCCGTCTACTTCATATTCCTTGCCTGGCTTCCATCTCATACGTAATGACCGAACAGGGAGAGTTGGCGGTGGAGTCGCTATTTATCTTCGCGCTCATATTCCATTTAAAATCGTGTCTCTCTCTAACAGTTTTAATTGTTCAGATATGTCTGAACATCTTTTTCTTGAAATCTGTCTCTCTCACACCAAAGTCCTTCTCGGGGTCTTCTATAGTCCCTCACCAACAATAAATTATTTTTCTTCTCTAGAAACTCTTTTAGAAAATCTTTCTCCGTCCTTTCATCACACTATAATAATGGGTGATTTTAATACTTGCCTTTTGAAAAATGACCACCGATCTGCCTCTCTTCTTTCTCTAGTGGATTCCTGTAACCTCTCTATTTTATCTCTCCAAGCTACTCACTTTTTCCCCAATTGTAGGCCCTCTCTTTTGGATTTAATTCTTGTATCGAATCCAGATATTGTAGCTAAGCACGGTCAACGCTCTGCTGACGCTTTTTCTTTTCACGACCTGATATTTCTCTCGTTGAAACTGCGTCCTCCCAAAAACAGACCTAAAATTCTAATGCAGCGGAATTTTAAAGCGATTAATCTTGAAAGATTACGACAAGATGCTGCAAATTGCAATTGGGAAGCTGTTGTTGGAGCCCATTCTGTGGACGAACAGGTTGGCTTATTCAACACCACAATAATGCGTCTTTATGACCAGCATGCTCCGATTCGTCCTGTTAGAGTCAAATATCTACCTGCTCCTTGGCTAACTGAGGATATCAGGACGGCTATCAATAAGAAAAACAGCCTGAAAGCAAAATATAAAACTGATCCTGATACGTATCGCGACCGTTACATTTATGCCCGAAATCGCTGTAATCGGATGTGTAGGGAAGCTCAACGACGCCACATTCACAAATCAGTTGAGAATGGAGATCCAGCCAGAGTCTGGAAATTTCTTAAGACTTTGGGAGTTGGAAGACGCCGACATAATATCACCCCTAATAACTTAGACATTGATTCCCTAAATAAACATTTCTCTCCTCCTTCTACCTTCAGTAGTAGTATCAAAACTGATACAATAAATCATCTTTCTTCGCTTCCGACTCCTGATTTTCCACCATTTCATTTTAGTCAATTTGCTGATTGTGATGTTAAGAGGAGCATACTGTCTATCTCGTCTGATGCTGTGGGTGCTGATGAGGTAAGTCGTGCTATGATTCTTCCTATTCTTGATATCATTCTTCCTACTATAACCATTTTATTAAACAACTCAATTGTCGCATGCACCTTCCCCGCAATTTGGAAGGATGCTTTTGTAGTACCGCTACCTAAAAAAGCAAATCCTTGTTCCTTTTCCGAATATCGTCCTATTTCCATACTTTCTTTTCTCTCCAAGGTCCTTGAACGTCTTGTTCAGCATCAGCTTAGTAGTTTCCTGTCCAAAAATAATATTTTGAATCCTCTTCAGTCTGGTTTCCGCTCTGGACATAGTACGACTACCGCACTCATTAAAATCACAGATGACATCCGTCGTGGTATGGATAAATCTCAGGTTACTATTCTTACGCTCCTAGACTTCAGCAATGCATTTAATTCTGTCGATTTTGATATACTCCTAGGCATGCTATGTTCCTTTAACATATCTCCAATCGCAATTGACTGGTTTCGTTCTTACCTGTATGGGCGTAGGCAACGTATTCGCATCGAGGACACTTTCTCAGCTTGGTGTAGTACGTCTGCCGGCGTGCCTCAGGGTGGCGTGTTATCTCCTCTTCTATTTGCTTTGTTCATAAATTCTATTACTTATCAACTTCGCTCTTCCTACCATCTCTACGCCGATGACCTTCAAATTTATAGTCAAACTCACATCGATGATCTCGCCTCTGGTATCGACATCATAAATTATGACTTATTAAAAATATCAACTTGGAGTAAATTGCATGGGCTTACAGTTAATCCAGCAAAAAGTCAAGCTATTATTATTGGTAGTCCTCGGTTTATCTCCAAAATAAATTGGTCTAATCTTGATGCCATTATCTTCGATGGAGTCCAAATTGAGCTAACAGAACAAGTCAAAAACCTTGGTGTATATTTTGACCGAACCTTGTCTTGGAGTCCTCAGGTGGCCGAGGTCAGCAGGAAGATATTTGCAGCCGCTGGTTCTCTTCGACGACTTCGAAATTTTCTTCCCGTGAATACAAAAATTGCATTAGCACAGTCCTTACTCCTTCCTATCCTAGATTACGCAGACTCTTGCTATCTAGATCTCACTGAACAGCAGCTTAATAAACTTGAGCGTCTTCAAAACTTGTGTATTCGTTTTATTTATGGCCTTCGTAAGTATGACCACGTTTCTGAATTTCGTACGCAACTCAAGTGGCTTCCTATCCGTTATCGCAGAAACCTGCATATACTTTCCCTCTTATACTCCATACTATTTAATCCTTCTACGCCTTCTTATCTGAAAGAATGTTTTTCCTTCCATAGAGACATCCATAGTGAGGGTCCCTCGCGACGTGACCTTTTCTATTTTCGTCTGAAAACACCCTCTCACTTCACAAACTTTTTTTCTAACTCCTTTTCTGTTCAAGCCGTCCATCTGTGGAATGACTTGCCTCTTACAATCAGGCAGTCTCAAACACTGTCGAGCTTTAAACAGCTCGTCAAAAGCTACTACCTTTCAATTTAACCTTCGGAACTTATATATGCTTCAATCCTGTTCAGTCTTTCTTTTAGTGTCGGACATAACTGCATACTTTTGTATTGCATCTATATTGTTAAGATAAATTGTATAATTGTATAAGGTTCTTTTACTTTGTCATTATGCGCCACCTACCTTTACTTTCGTCAATTTCTCCTTTAAGTTAAGGTTGCCTGGAAGAAATTGCATTAGCGATAAGGCCGCCTATTGTACTTTCCTATATAGACTATGTATATTTGTATATTTTATTGGTGCAATAAAGAGTTTTGTATTGTATTGTATTGTATGTCTCATACAGATTTCATAATAAATAAGAATAGGCGTAAAGCACGGAGGAAGGTATTTTCGTAGCTCTTTTGACATAACTTGTAATGTGTCTCTGATATATCAGGGTGGTTGTAGAATCTGTTTATCTGTATATATAACTTCACGCTAAATCTCTTGTGGGGTAGGCAGAGAGAGCAGATCACCACATGACTCGATCCTTACAAACCTCACTCCTTTAACAATCATTGCTCTTCTTATGCACGCTCGCCAGTTTCTACGGCTCCTGACATCATGTTTTTGGTGAATGTCTTTTTGGTTATTCAAAGAAACCAATACAACGAGTTCAAAATGCCTGTGCTCGTTTCTGTTTCCGCATACCTCACAGAGGCCATGTTACCCCTTTTCTTAATCATGGAAATCTGATGAATATGACAACGAGACGTGTGTATCACTATGGGTGTTTATTGTTTACTATTGTTCAAACACAATCACCATCATATCTATATAACAAACTTTTGTTTTCAAATCGTCATGTACGATCTGCTGCTCGTCTGACCTGGCCTTCGCATGAAACTGCATTGTTTCGTGGCAGTTTTCGTTACTGTGCAACGAAATGCTGGAACAATATACCACCACCCATACGAAATTGCCGTAATATTGCAACTTTTCGATATAATTATAAACTACATCTCCTAAATTTGCAGAAACATATTTGATTATTGCATTGTCTTCTAAGATATCCGGTGTACTGTTGTGCATTGCATGTATCATCACCATATAATCAATGCATTGTATGTGTAAGAAATTATTTATCATTCGAATTGTGAGTGTGTGTATATGTATCTATGAATGTGTCAGTGTGTGTGTGTATGTATATTTATGTGTTTGTATGTATATGAATTTTTAACATTAGTACATAAGTAACTGGTATGTTAAATGACTCTATGCCCTATTGTACTTCCTATTATTTCTTGTATTCCTGTATTTCACATTGAGTCATGTTGTACAGGAGTGTGCACCGTGATGAGCGGTAGTGTCCTTATTCCCATCAGGTATCTACGGAAGACCAGCGTTGTACCGTCTCACGAGGACGTGGCGACATATGCCGAGTGGAAGCCAATTCGGTATCATAGTGTTAAGAGCTAGTCTGTTTCCTTCTTTTTTTTCAATCTGTAACTATTTATGTCACCGAATAAATAATTTTCTTTCTTTCTTTCTTTCTTTATATTACAGGTGCTAACGGAGGTATGTATGGTGTAGTAATATGTTTCTAATATTGGTATAGGCCGAACGCTTATATAATTCCGTACAGGTGGTTTAAATTCGATCCCGGTAGTCGAGTGGTTAGCAGAGACTGTTTTAATATCAATAAAACTATATAATTATGTAAGTCTCACAGCGGAGTCGACAGACATTTCTAAGTCAGAAAATAAAAAAATAGTTCAAAACATTTAAAATATTATAAAGAATTGTATATATACACTCCTTCTGCTAACAACCTAGGTTACTCAAATACTAGAACTTTTATACTTATTGGTTTGCTACTTACATAACCTCTTTTATTTTTTATATATTGCTACTACTTCCGGTAAGAAACAGGCTAACGCTCCGAATAATGTGATGAGAGAAAAGGCAATAGTCAAATAACAAGATGCTGAATGTTTGTAGCATTTCATCGAGTGAGTGGGGTAATCAGTAAATTCCTAAAGTTTTGTTGTATTGGCAGATACTCTATCGCGAAAAGATTCTTTTCCAACCGAGATGTTCATAAACGTTATCGTATTTATGGTTACACCCTTCAACCTTATAAAGAGGACAATTTTTTTATGTCTTTTGAGAGAGGTGTTTAAATGAAACTTTTTAAACTACTAATTATAGTGATTTATAAAAATAACCGGGGACCTCTGTAAAATGTATTATCCAATAGACTGAAAAATCTCGTTGACTGTACACTTCGTATTTTTTTTCAATGTTACGAAACTACCTCTATTATTTACGACTAGCTGTTACCGACGATTTCGCCCACGTGTTCAAGGGCAAAACCCAATGAGTTGTGTATCACAATTAATACTACACAATTCAAGTGCATGAACAAGGTTTCCCTGAAGATGCCTGTCTTCTAAAGGGAAGTCGAATACCTACCGAGATAACTTATAACAAGCAGAACACAAAAGAGAGCTTGTTTCAAGACGCTGGAGTATTCAATGTATGTTATATATTTAACTATTACTTGAAATATATTAATTGCTGAGACTGCATAAATATGTACATATAAGTTTTATTAACATTACATTACTTTATAAAAAAATTAATGCTAATTCATTTGCAACAGAAATTATAGCCCGACTAGGTATATAATATTCTCTATATTACAGGTGCTAACGAAGGTATGTATGGTGTAGTAATATGTTTCTAATATTGGTATAGGCCGAACGCTTATATAATTCCGTACAGGTGGTTTAAATTCGATCCCGGTAGTCGAGTGGTTAGCAGAGACTGTTTTAATATCAATAAAACTATGTAATTATGTAAGTCTCACAGCGGAGTCTATAGACATTTCTAAGTCAGAAAATAAAAAAAATAGTTCACAACATTTAAAATATTATAAAGAATTATATACATACACTCCTTCTGCTGACAACCTAGGTTACTCAAATACTAGAACTTTTATACTTATTGGATTGCTACTTACATAACCTCTTTTATTTTTTACTAGCAGAAGCCCGCGGCTTCGCACGCATGAGATTTGGGCTTTTAGCAGCCTTTATTTCTCTGTAGACATAAAATTGTTTCTGTTTAAAAAAAAAAAACAAAGTTCAGGGTCGTAGATGCAACCATAGAGCGATTCAATTTTCGTACAGCGCCATCTATTGACCTTTACAGTAGGCAACGTACCCTATATTCTGCTCTGAACAGTCCTCTACCTACCAGTGAAAGTCCCGTTAAAATCGGTTCAGCCATTTCGAAGATTAGCCCGGACAAACAAACAGACAGACAGACAAAAAGTTAAAAATGCGTATGTAGGCTTTGGTAACGTGAAAATAATAATATGAGCTTAAGTTAAAGGCTTTATTTTGAAATGACAGACAGAAACTTCAATTTTATTTATATGTATAGATGTATATGTCGTCGCATCATGAAAATTAATTCTTAAGATCCCACCTAAGGCGCTGTAGTAATTTTATTAAAACGAACGCCATCTATTAGCTAGTTCCAGAAACTATCATAGGCGGCGCTGTTCCGAGGTTGTTTGGAGCCGCTCAGTAGCTAACTTCCGTTGGATTAAATTCTTCATGCTAAAAAAGGGGTGACGGCAGTGGCAGGCGAGACACTTTTCGATCACGCGCCGCACCGAAAACTCTTCATTGAGCTCCAAATAACTAATCGATTTGCATCTGATTATTTGTTGTATATTTATGTAAAACGTGTTTCGGAGGATCAATACACGTACCTAACTAATCTATCAGGGCTTTTATTTCGTGTGCCTTCGAATGGATGAGCAAGAATCATCGTTATATAGATATATTGCTACTACTTCCGGTAAGAAACAGGCTAACGCTCCGAATAATGTGATGAGAGAAAAGGCAACAGTCAAATAACAAGACGCTGAATGTTTGTAGCATTCCATCGAGTGAGTGGGGTAATCAGTAAATTCCTAAAGTTTTGTTGTATTGGCAGATACTCTATCGCGAAAAGATTCTTTTCCAACCGAGATTTTCATAAACGTTATCGTATTTATGGTTACACCCTTAACCCTTATAAAGAGGACAAATTTTTAATGTCTTTTGATAGAGATGTTTAACCCCTGGAACGTGGCTGCCCGGGTGATATGAAATGTCTATAATGTGGCCAAGCATTCTCTCGCGTTAACTAATGTGCGACCTATGGTTAGAAACAGTGAAATTTCTCGACTAACTGTTAATTATATTGTATGAATCGTTGGAAAGCTAATATTCCAATACTACTAATATAAAAAGATCTCGTAGATTAAATACCTTTATCATTCCTTAGATGTACGATATATCGAGACATTTGTGTCACGACACCGCGAACATTTTTACTTCATAAACTGCATTCCAATTCAGTTTGCACTTTTTCGGGAGATATATTCAATTAAACACTCTTTTATAATCACGTGAAACTATTCAAATGTCCAATTTTTTTATTATAAAAATGAAAACAAGCACATTCTAGTAGGCGAGTTTAGGTGAGTTCAGTCCATTGATATGAACAGATATTTATTACATGAAATTAATGAACAATCGCTAAAAGGTAATTTTAGAAACAGATTTCTGGATAAATTTGCCACAAGATAATATTTATTACATTAATAATAATTAAACATAAACATATTTTACAAATAAATTTTGTACGACGGACATGTCGGAAATGCCGGCTTCACTATTTCTGAATGTTTTTTCACGAATAATATCCCATTATTCACTAAAAGTAATAATTCTAATATTTTTAGCGGTAGCGGTTGGTAGATATATAAACTACTCATAACCGCTAAAAATAATGGAAATTATCTACCATTGTTTTTTTTGGTCCTAGCGATCCGAATCTTTTTATTATCCTAGCGATTTACTTCTATTTTTTATGAAACCCGCAACCCGAGTAATTTCAAATTATTTTGCCTTGAACGAATAGCCTGTTATATTTCTTTAGTAAACATTCAGTAAAACTTGTAGTCCGCTATTCAATTTATCTATCAAATAAATAAGTAGGTAGACATTGCTCGTCTACGTGAAGGTACAAAAAACCTGCTGCATTGCATAATCGGTTTTGTTGTCATTTTCTATTTATTAATGCACCGCACTGGCGACAAATACCATTTGTTTATAATCGCGTAATCACCATTTTAGTGCATTCACGAGTGTTTACATTTTATAATAACGTATTAATTGGTTATTGTAGAACATTCCTACTTGTAATTTCATATTTCGTATTATTGCAAACCGCCATATTGAGCGATTGGATACGTGAATAATAATAATAAACCCCGCAGGGCAGCTTGTGGCGAGCTGATGGTGCGTAACGACACCACGGGTACCCGAGTGCTCCAGAGAGTCGATCAGGGCCTTCGTCTCCGGCGTGTCTTCGTCGGTCGGAGTGGAAATCCAAGAAGGCCCGCAGGACTCTCAGCTCTGGCTTGCCTTCATTGGCCGTCCAGAGAGGAGTTGATAGAGTATATTGCTCTAGCAGATGATATACTCCAGGGGTGGAAGTGTTAAAGGGCATAACGCCGCGAGTAACTTCGGAGAAAGCGCAGCACACCTCTCGACACCCCTGAGTCACTCACACCGGTGTTGCCCCCGGCCGACTTTCGTAAAGCTTGTAGACCGTATTCGCAATGATGATGTTAGAAACAGAGTTGGTCTGAAAGAGAGCGTCGGTGTTAAAATAAGAAGAGGCATGCTCCGTTGGTTCGGACATGTAGAAAGAATGCAAGATGAAAGAATGACGAAGCAGATATACAATGCAAAAGTGGAAGGATGTAGGAGTCGGGGAAGGCCAAGACTTACCTACCATGACCAAATTGGTCGTGTTCTATCAGAAGGTGATGTCCGGAGCCCTAGAAACCAGCGAGCGTGCATGAGAAGAGCAATGAATGTTAAAGAAGCGAGTGAGATGTGTAAGGATCGAGTCACGTGGCGCCAGGTTCTCTCTGCCTACCCCGCAAGGGATTTGGCGTGAAGTTATACATAGATAGATAGATAGAAATTATATCAAGCAAAACTTGCCTCGTTAGTATTAATATCTGTTAACAATTACATTGACGTATGGTAGTGGATTGTGGGTATGGTATAAGTAACATGATATGCGATGTTGTTGAAATGAGAGCTCTGATACGTATATGTGAATTGGAATAGTTGATAGAGTAAGAGATGACACGATATGGGATAATGACCATGAGAAATGAAAACTGATGTAGGACTGAAATGGTGCACCTGGCATTTCCAAGTCTCTGTCTACACAGGTGGGAGATAGGCGTGATGTCATGTATGCAGGTTTCTGCCAAATTAGCTTGTTTTAAATAATTAAACAAAAATAAGATATTGTTTTATGGAAGATGATGTGAGATAGACAAACGGAATCGCTGTATTAAACTTGTTTGGTAATAGTAATTTGATGAGTATAGTTAGGCGATTGCATAATTAACAATGTGACTTCTCTCGTCTTGAGTTTATATATTTTATACATACTATGCATATATATTTATATGATGTTAACAAAGTAGAGTTATTTTTTTTCAAGTAGCAAGTATTGACGTGTGTATTCTGAAAAAAAAAAATCCTTTGCATAAATTAGTTCATCATATTAATTATTACAGCCCGTATTCGTCCGGTGCTGAACATAGGTTATTCTTCTGGAATGACATTCATCTCGGTCCTGTGCCGCATAGAACCATCGACTTCCTACGGACCTCATAGGGACGTCGTTCCATATAGTGGTTAGGACCTTACAAATGATACATAACCATTCTTAACTCATTGGTTAGCTCAGAATACAGAATAAACCAGAAACCGCGAACACGCCCTAAACTGAAGCCATACAAACTACTCTCAAAGAGAGTAGTTTGACATTTGGGTGACTAGTATATATTTGGCCACCGTGTCTCTTACGCGTAAAAATTTCTTGACAGTTTTTATTAAATAATGCCGTTATTTTAGAGTTGGTAAAGAATGAATTCATAAGTATAAATATTATTATAACGCTGGTTTGTTGATAAAGAAAAATTATGAGTCGGAGACGCAGGTAGGTGGTTGCGCGGAGAAGGCACATAAAGCGTCCGTTGGACGAGGGTCTTTTCGGGGGGAGGTTGACGGGCGGTACGGGGGGTGTTTTTTTTGACACGGCACGACCACGATTCAAGGGACGGTGGTTGTTTTCGACAGTTGAGATGACCCGGTGTTGGAGGCAGGGTGTTTTGAGGTAGTACGACCGGCGCAGGATTCGAGGGAGGGCGAGTCGAGGTTACGTGGTCTCTGGCATACGATAGATAATGATTAGGATAATTTTTGAAAAGTGAACAGTTCGGATAACGCGGTATTGTTGATAGGTCGAGTTAGGGGTGGACAGTTCGGATAACGCGGTATTATTGATTGGTCGAGTTAGGGGTGGACAGTTCGGATAACGCGGTATTGTTAATAGGGCGAGTTCGGGATTGACAGTAGGTTGGCTCGAACAGTACGACCGGCGCAGGATAATATGAAATAAAGATGTTGTCTATGTAAAGTTGGTTATTTATGATGCCACTGCACTTTGAAAACATACGACAACTAGTATTAGAGATGTTCGTTCAAGTCTAAGAGTGTTTACACTGTCATTTTCAACTATGTCTCATACAGGTTTCATAATACTCGTAAATAAGAATAGGCGTAAAGCACGGAGGAAGGTATTTTCGTAGCTCTTTTAACATAACTTGTAATGCGTCCCTGATATATCACGGTGGTAGTAGAATCTGTTTATCTGTATATATAAATTCACGCCAAATCTCTTGTGGGGTGGGCAGAGAGAGCAGATCACCACATGACTCGATCCTTACAAACCTCACTCCTTTAACAACCATTGCTCTTCTTATACACGCTCGCCAGTTTCTACGGCTCCTGACATCATCATCTAATAAAACACGATCAATTTGGTCATGTACCTTAACCAAGACTTACCTTAGCCTTCCTCGACTCCTCCATCCTTCTATTTCTTTCGCGTATATCTGTTTCGTAATTATTTCTGGCAGCATGCCTCTTCCTATTTTAACACCGATACTCCCTTTTATACCATCCCTGTTTCTAACATCATTACTGCGAATACGGTCTGCAAGCGTTACGCCACCAATTTTGCGCAACGCTCGCATTTCGACCGCAATTATCATACTTTCATGCTCTCTCTGCCATACCCAGCTCTCGCTTCCATAAGTAAGAGTTGAGACTAGCACTGCATTGTGTATAGCGAACTTTGGCTTCAAAATAATTCAAAAAAAAAAAACTTGGACTTGAAGAACGAGCCATATGGAAGACCACCCACACATGATTTGAAGGAGATAGTGGAAGCCGATTAGAGTCAAACTACCCAGGAATTAGCGGCACGGTTTAACGTTACCTTATCTACAATATTGACTCATTTGTTCAATTATCAATAAGATAAAAAAAATATGAAAAATGGGTGCCTCATGACAACGACAACTTGTGAGTTCTTAGAAGAAAACTTCTCTGGTACCGCACATAAAGCGACTATTGCGGTACCAGCGTGTGAGGGCGAACTCCTCGCCGACGGCGAGCGGTGCGGTTGTAAAATAATACTGTCGGCATCATATCGAACAATTCTTCAGATCACAACCCGTTGTACAATTGGTAGAACACACATAGGGAGGCAAAATCTCTCCTTGAACTTAAGGATTCAATACCGTGTGTAAGCTTCGGATCGTCGACAATTCTCACAGCTCGTCTCTAAACGGAATCACACGGTCCAAGCTGGTAACCTGGTGCTCCTGCCCAAAGATGACTGCAGTACTCCAAGTGCGGTCTGACTTGAGACTTATATAATATAAGTCTTTGCCCCGCGCTGAAGTACTGCTTTACTAATTGATAAGAAAAGGCATGCTTCGTTGGCTCGGACATGTACGAAGAATGCGGGATGAAAGAATGACGAAACAGATATGCAATGGAAGGATGTAGGCGCCGAAGAAGACCAAGACTAACCTATCATGACCAAATTGGTCGTGTTTTATCAGAAGGTGACGTCAGGGGTCCTATAAACCGATAAGCGTGTATGAAAAGAGCTATGAATGTTATAGAAGCGAGCGAAGTATATAGGGACCGCGTCTTATGGAGCTCGGTTCTCTTTGTCTACCTCGCAAGGGACCTGGCGTGAAGATATACATACATATGAGTACGAGTGTTTTTTTATATTATATCAGGTTATAACAGGCAAACGGCCCACGATAGCCTGTGGAAGGCTACTTTAACTACTTCAAGTCAATCGGACCTTATACTTACGCATAGCTTCTCTAGTATCTAATTAAATAATGTATTAATACTGCTATATCAGTTGCAGGTGCTCTAGGTATGTATCATAAAATGTATATTATTGAATGCATATGTATAAGGAACAGAAGTAACGGAAGGTATAAAAATTTCATACCGGTAGTCAAGTGTTAAACAAAGGCAACTTTAATACTATCGCAATTAAAAGTGTCATTGTTTACCACTCGATAATATGAGTATTAGTTTATATTCCCACACAATACGAATAATTTGTGAACACGATTTTGTCTATTTTTTTTAGTTTAGATGTTGTCTATGTAAAGTTGGTTATTTATGATGACACTGCACTTTGTAAACATACGATACTAATATTAGAGATGTTCGTTCGAGTCTAAGAGTGTTTACACTCTCCTTGTCAACTATGTCTCATACAGATTTCATAATAAATAAGAATAGGCGTAAAGCACGGAGGAAGGTATTTTCGTAGCTCTTTTGACATAACTTGTAATGTGTCTCTGATATATCAGGGTGGTTGTAGAATCTGTTTATCTGTATATATAACTTCACGCTAAATCTCTTGTGGGGTAGGCAGAGAGAGCAGATCACCACATGACTCGATCCTTACAAACCTCACTCCTTTAACAATCATTGCTCTTCTTATGCACGCTCGCCAGTTTCTACGGCTCCTGACATCATCTTCTAATAAAACACGATCAATTTGGTCATGTACCTTAACCAAGACTTACCTTAGCCTTCCTCGACTCCTACATCCTTCTATTTCTTTCGCGTATATCTGTTTTGTAATTATTTCTGGCAGCATGCCTCTTCTTATTTTAACACCGATACTCCCTTTTATACCATCCCTGTTTCTAACATCATTACTGCGAATACGGTCTGCAAGCGTTACGCCACCAATTTTGCGCAACGCTCGCATTTCGACCGCAATTATCATACTTTCATGCTCTCTCTGCCATACCCAGCTCTCGCTTCCATAAGTAAGAGTTGAGACTAGCACTGCATTGTGTATAGCGAACTTTGGCTTCAAAATAATTCAAAAAAAAAACTTGGACTTGAAGAACAAGCCATATGGAAGACCACCCACACATGATTTGAAGGAGATAGTGGAAGCCGATTAGAGTCAAACTACCCAGGAATTAGCGGCACGGTTTAACGTTACCTCATCTACAATATTGACTCATTTGCATCAATTATCAATAAGATAAAAAATATATGAAAAATGGGTGCCTCATGACAACGACAACTTGTGAGTTCTCGGAAGAAAACTTCTCTGGTACCGCACATAAAGCGACTATTGCGGTACCAGCGTGTGAGGGCGAACTCCTCGCCGACGGCGAGCGGTGCGGTTGTAAAATAATACTGTCGGCATCATATCGAACAATTCTTCAGAACACAACCCATTGTACAATTGGTAGAACACACATAGGGAGGCAAAATCTCTCCTTAAACTTAAGGATTCAATACCGTGTGTAAGCTTCGGATCGTCGACAATTCTCACAGCTCGTCTCTAAACGGAATCACACGGTCCAAGCTGGTAACCTGGTGCTCCTGCCCAAAGATGACTGCAGTACTCCAAGTGCGGTCTGACTTGAGACTTATATAATATAAGTCTTTGCCCCGCGCTGAAGTACTGCTTTACTAATTGATAAGAAAAGGCATGCTTCGTTGGCTCGGACATGTACGAAGAATGCGGGATGAAAGAATGACGAAACAGATATGCAATGGAAGGATGTAGGCGCCGAAGAAGACCAAGACTAACCTATCATGACCAAATTGGTCGTGTTTTATCAGAAGGTGACGTCAGGGGTCCTATAAACCGACAAGCGTGTATGAAAAGAGCTATGAATGTTATAGAAGCGAGCGAAGTATATAGGGACCGCGTCTTATGGAGCTCGGTTCTCTTTGTCTACCTCGCAAGGGACCTGGCGTGAAGATATACATACACATGAGTACGAGTGTTTTTTTTATATTATATCAGAAGGTTATAACAGGCAAACGGCCCACGATAGCCTGTGGAAGGCTACTTTAACTACTTCAAGTCAATCGGACCTTATACTTACGCATAGCTTCTCTAGTATCTAATTAAATAATGTATTAATACTGCTATATCAGTTGCAGGTGCTCTAGGTATGTATCGTAAAATGTATATTATTGAATGCATATGTATAAGGAACAGAAGTAACGGAAGGTATAAAAATTTCATACCGGTAGTCAAGTGTTAAACAAAGGCAACTTTAATACTATCGCAATTAAAAGTGTCATTGTTTACCACTCGATAATATGAGTATTAGTTTATATTCCCACACAATACGAATAATTTGTGAACACGATTTTGTCTATTTTTTTTAGTTTAGATGTTGTCTATGTAAAGTTGGTTATTTATGATGACACTGCACTTTGTAAACATACGATACTAATATTAGAGATGTTCGTTCGAGTCTAAGAGTGTTTACACTGTCCTTGTCAACTATGTCTCATACAGATTTCATAATAAATAAGAATAGGCGTAAAGCACGGAGGAAGGTATTTTCGTAGCTCTTTTAACATAACTTGTAATGCGTCCCTGATATATCACGGTGGTTGTAGAATCTGTTTATCTGTATATATAAATTCACGCCAAATCTCTTGTGGTGTAGGCAGAGAGAGCAGATCACCACATGACTCGATCCTTACAAACCTCACTCCTTTAACAATCATTGCTCTTCTTATGCACGCTCGCCAGTTTCTACGGCTCCTGACATCATGTTTTTGGTGAATGTCTTTTTGGTTATTCAAAGAAACTAATACAACGAGTTCAAAATGCCTGTGCTCGTTTCTGTTTCCGCATACCTCACAGAGGCCATGTTACCCCTTTTCTTAATCATGGAAATCTGATGAATATGACAACGAGACGTGTGTATCACTATGGGTGTTTATTGTTTACTATTGTTCAAACACAATCACCATCATATCTATATAACAAACTTTTGTTTTCAAATCGTCATGTACGATCTGCTGCTCGTCTGACCTGGCCTTCGCATGAAACTGCATTGTTTCGTGGCAGTTTTCGTTACTGTGCAACGAAATGCTGGAACAATATACCACCACCCATACGAAATTGCCGTAATATTGCAACTTTTCGATATAATTATAAACTACATCTCCTAAATTTGCAGAAACATATTTGATTATTGCATTGTCTTCTAAGATATCCGGTGTACTGTTGTGCATTGCATGTATCATCACCATATAATCAATGCATTGTATGTGTAAGAAATTATTTATCATTCGAATTGTGAGTGTGTGTATATGTATCTATGAATGTGTCAGTGTGTGTGTGTATGTATATTTATGTGTTTGTATGTATATGAATTTTTAACATTAGTACATAAGTAACTGGTATGTTAAATGACTCTATGCCCTATTGTACTTCCTATTATTTCTTGTATTCCTGTATTTCACATTGAGTCATGTTGTACAGGAGTGTGCACCGTGATGAGCGGTAGTGTCCTTATTCCCATCAGGTATCTACGGAAGACCAGCGTCGTACCGTCTCACGAGGACGTGGCGACATATGCTGAGTGGAAGCCAATTCGGTATCATAGTGTTAAGAGCTAGTCTGTTTCCTTCTTTTTTTTCAATCTGTAACTATTTATGTCACCGAATAAATAATTTTCTTTCTTTCTTTCTTTCTTTATATTACAGGTGCTAACGGAGGTATGTATGGTGTAGTAATATGTTTCTAATATTGGTATAGGCCGAACGCTTATATAATTCCGTACAGGTGGTTTAAATTCGATCCCGGTAGTCGAGTGGTTAGCAGAGACTGTTTTAATATCAATAAAACTATATAATTATGTAAGTCTCACAGCGGAGTCGACAACCTAGGTTACTCAAATACTAGAACTTTTATACTTATTGGTTTGCTACTTACATAACCTCTTTTATTTTTTATATATTGCTACTACTTCCGGTAAGAAACAGGCTAACGCTCCGAATAATGTGATGAGAGAAAAGGCAATAGTCAAATAACAAGATGCTGAATGTTTGTAGCATTTCATCGAGTGAGTGGGGTAATCAGTAAATTCCTAAAGTTTTGTTGTATTGGCAGATACTCTATCGTGAAAAGATTCTTTTCCAACCGAGATGTTCATAAACGTTATCGTATTTATGGTTACACCCTTCAACCTTATAAAGAGGACAATTTTTTTATGTCTTTTGAGAGAGATGTTTAAATGAAACTTTTTAAACTACTAATTATAGTGATTTATAAAAATAACCGGGGACCTCTGTAAAATATATTATCCAATAGACTGAAAAATCTCGTTGACTGTACACTTCGTATTTTTTTTCAATGTTACGAAACTACCTCTATTATTTACGACTAGCTGTTACCGACGATTTCGCCCACGTGTTCAAGGGCAAAACCCAATGAGTTGTGTATCACAATTAATACTACACAATTCAAGTGCATGAACAAGGTTTCCCTGAAGATGCCTGTCTTCTAAAGGGAAGTCGAATACCTACCGAGATAACTTATAACAAGCAGAACACAAAAGAGAGCTTGTTTCAAGACGCTGGAGTATTCAATGTATGTTATATATTTAACTATTACTTGAAATATATTAATTGCTGAGACTGCATAAATATGTACATATAAGTTTTATTAACATTACATTACTTTATAAAAAAATTAATGCTAATTCATTTGCAACAGAAATTATAGCCCGACTAGGTATATAATATTCTCTATATTACAGGTGCTAACGAAGGTATGTATGGTGTAGTAATATGTTTCTAATATTGGTATAGGCCGAACGCTTATATAATTCCGTACAGGTGGTTTAAATTCGATCCCGGTAGTCGAGTGGTTAGCAGAGACTGTTTTAATATCAATAAAACTATGTAATTATGTAAGTCTCACAGCGGAGTCTATAGACATTTCTAAGTCAGAAAATAAAAAAAATAGTTCACAACATTTAAAATATTATAAAGAATTATATACATACACTCCTTCTGCTGACAACCTAGGTTACTCAAATACTAGAACTTTTATACTTATTGGATTGCTACTTACATAACCTCTTTTATTTTTTACTAGCAGAAGCCCGCGGCTTCGCACGCATGAGATTTGGGCTTTTAGCAGCCTTTATTTCTCTGTAGACATAAAATTGTTTCTGTTTAAAAAAAAAAAACAAAGTTCAGGGTCGTAGATGCAACCATAGAGCGATTCAATTTTCGTACAGCGCCATCTATTGACCTTTACAGTAGGCAACGTACCCTATATTCTGCTCTGAACAGTCCTCTACCTACCAGTGAAAGTCCCGTTAAAATCGGTTCAGCCATTTCGAAGATTAGCCCGGACAAACAAACAGACAGACAGACAAAAAGTTAAAAATGCGTATGTAGGCTTTGGTAACGTGAAAATAATAATATGAGCTTAAGTTAAAGGCTTTATTTTGAAATGACAGACAGAAACTTCAATTTTATTTATATGTATAGATGTATATGTCGTCGCATCATGAAAATTAATTCTTAAGATCCCACCTAAGGCGCTGTAGTAATTTTATTAAAACGAACGCCATCTATTAGCTAGTTCCAGAAACTATCATAGGCGGCGCTGTTCCGAGGTTGTTTGGAGCCGCTCAGTAGCTAACTTCCGTTGGATTAAATTCTTCATGCTAAAAAAGGGGTGACGGCAGTGGCAGGCGAGACACTTTTCGATCACGCGCCGCACCGAAAACTCTTCATTGAGCTCCAAATAACTAATCGATTTGCATCTGATTATTTGTTGTATATTTATGTAAAACGTGTTTCGGAGGATCAATACACGTACCTAACTAATCTATCAGGGCTTTTATTTCGTGTGCCTTCGAATGGATGAGCAAGAATCATCGTTATATAGATATATTGCTACTACTTCCGGTAAGAAACAGGCTAACGCTCCGAATAATGTGATGAGAGAAAAGGCAACAGTCAAATAACAAGACGCTGAATGTTTGTAGCATTCCATCGAGTGAGTGGGGTAATCAGTAAATTCCTAAAGTTTTGTTGTATTGGCAGATACTCTATCGCGAAAAGATTCTTTTCCAACCGAGATTTTCATAAACGTTATCGTATTTATGGTTACACCCTTAACCCTTATAAAGAGGACAAATTTTTAATGTCTTTTGATAGAGATGTTTAACCCCTGGAACGTGGCTGCCCGGGTGATATGAAATGTCTATAATGTGGCCAAGCATTCTCTCGCGTTAACTAATGTGCGACCTATGGTTAGAAACAGTGAAATTTCTCGACTAACTGTTAATTATATTGTATGAATCGTTGGAAAGCTAATATTCCAATACTACTAATATAAAAAGATCTCGTAGATTAAATACCTTTATCATTCCTTAGATGTACGATATATCGAGACATTTGTGTCACGACACCGCGAACATTTTTACTTCATAAACTGCATTCCAATTCAGTTTGCACTTTTTCGGGAGATATATTCAATTAAACACTCTTTTATAATCACGTGAAACTATTCAAATGTCCAATTTTTTTATTATAAAAATGAAAACAAGCACATTCTAGTAGGCGAGTTTAGGTGAGTTCAGTCCATTGATATGAACAGATATTTATTACATGAAATTAATGAACAATCGCTAAAAGGTAATTTTAGAAACAGATTTCTGGATAAATTTGCCACAAGATAATATTTATTACATTAATAATAATTAAACATAAACATATTTTACAAATAAATTTTGTACGACGGACATGTCGGAAATGCCGGCTTCACTATTTCTGAATGTTTTTTCACGAATAATATCCCATTATTCACTAAAAGTAATAATTCTAATATTTTTAGCGGTAGCGGTTGGTAGATATATAAACTACTCATAACCGCTAAAAATAATGGAAATTATCTACCATTGTTTTTTTTGGTCCTAGCGATCCGAATCTTTTTATTATCCTAGCGATTTACTTCTATTTTTTATGAAACCCGCAACCCGAGTAATTTCAAATTATTTTGCCTTGAACGAATAGCCTGTTATATTTCTTTAGTAAACATTCAGTAAAACTTGTAGTCCGCTATTCAATTTATCTATCAAATAAATAAGTAGGTAGACATTGCTCGTCTACGTGAAGGTACAAAAAACCTGCTGCATTGCATAATCGGTTTTGTTGTCATTTTCTATTTATTAATGCACCGCACTGGCGACAAATACCATTTGTTTATAATCGCGTAATCACCATTTTAGTGCATTCACGAGTGTTTACATTTTATAATAACGTATTAATTGGTTATTGTAGAACATTCCTACTTGTAATTTCATATTTCGTATTATTGCAAACCGCCATATTGAGCGATTGGATACGTGAATAATAATAATAAACCCCGCAGGGCAGCTTGTGGCGAGCTGATGGTGCGTAACGACACCACGGGTACCCGAGTGCTCCAGAGAGTCGATCAGGGCCTTCGTCTCCGGCGTGTCTTCGTCGGTCGGAGTGGAAATCCAAGAAGGCCCGCAGGACTCTCAGCTCTGGCTTGCCTTCATTGGCCGTCCAGAGAGGAGTTGATAGAGTATATTGCTCTAGCAGATGATATACTCCAGGGGTGGAAGTGTTAAAGGGCATAACGCCGCGAGTAACTTCGGAGAAAGCGCAGCACACCTCTCGACACCCCTGAGTCACTCACACCGGTGTTGCCCCCGGCCGACTTTCGTAAAGCTTGTAGACCGTATTCGCAATGATGATGTTAGAAACAGAGTTGGTCTGAAAGAGAGCGTCGGTGTTAAAATAAGAAGAGGCATGCTCCGTTGGTTCGGACATGTAGAAAGAATGCAAGATGAAAGAATGACGAAGCAGATATACAATGCAAAAGTGGAAGGATGTAGGAGTCGGGGAAGGCCAAGACTTACCTACCATGACCAAATTGGTCGTGTTCTATCAGAAGGTGATGTCCGGAGCCCTAGAAACCAGCGAGCGTGCATGAGAAGAGCAATGAATGTTAAAGAAGCGAGTGAGATGTGTAAGGATCGAGTCACGTGGCGCCAGGTTCTCTCTGCCTACCCCGCAAGGGATTTGGCGTGAAGTTATACATAGATAGATAGATAGAAATTATATCAAGCAAAACTTGCCTCGTTAGTATTAATATCTGTTAACAATTACATTGACGTATGGTAGTGGATTGTGGGTATGGTATAAGTAACATGATATGCGATGTTGTTGAAATGAGAGCTCTGATACGTATATGTGAATTGGAATAGTTGATAGAGTAAGAGATGACACGATATGGGATAATGACCATGAGAAATGAAAACTGATGTAGGACTGAAATGGTGCACCTGGCATTTCCAAGTCTCTGTCTACACAGGTGGGAGATAGGCGTGATGTCATGTATGCAGGTTTCTGCCAAATTAGCTTGTTTTAAATAATTAAACAAAAATAAGATATTGTTTTATGGAAGATGATGTGAGATAGACAAACGGAATCGCTGTATTAAACTTGTTTGGTAATAGTAATTTGATGAGTATAGTTAGGCGATTGCATAATTAACAATGTGACTTCTCTCGTCTTGAGTTTATATATTTTATACATACTATGCATATATATTTATATGATGTTAACAAAGTAGAGTTATTTTTTTTCAAGTAGCAAGTATTGACGTGTGTATTCTGAAAAAAAAAATCCTTTGCATAAATTAGTTCATCATATTAATTATTACAGCCCGTATTCGTCCGGTGCTGAACATAGGTTATTCTTCTGGAATGACATTCATCTCGGTCCTGTGCCGCATAGAACCATCGACTTCCTACGGACCTCATAGGGACGTCGTTCCATATAGTGGTTAGGACCTTACAAATGATACATAACCATTCTTAACTCATTGGTTAGCTCAGAATACAGAATAAACCAGAAACCGCGAACACGCCCTAAACTGAAGCCATACAAACTACTCTCAAAGAGAGTAGTTTGACATTTGGGTGACTAGTATATATTTGGCCACCGTGTCTCTTACGCGTAAAAATTTCTTGACAGTTTTTATTAAATAATGCCGTTATTTTAGAGTTGGTAAAGAATGAATTCATAAGTATAAATATTATTATAACGCTGGTTTGTTGATAAAGAAAAATTATGAGTCGGAGACGCAGGTAGGTGGTTGCGCGGAGAAGGCACATAAAGCGTCCGTTGGACGAGGGTCTTTTCGGGGGGAGGTTGACGGGCGGTACGGGGGATGTTTTTTTTGACACGGCACGACCACGATTCAAGGGACGGTGGTTGTTTTCGACAGTTGAGATGACCCGGTGTTGGAGGCAGGGTGTTTTGAGGTAGTACGACCGGCGCAGGATTCGAGGGAGGGCGAGTCGAGGTTACGTGGTCTCTGGCATACGATAGATAATGATTAGGATAATTTTTGAAAAGTGAACAGTTCGGATAACGCGGTATTGTTGATAGGTCGAGTTAGGGGTGGACAGTTCGGATAACGCGGTATTATTGATTGGTCGAGTTAGGGGTGGACAGTTCGGATAACGCGGTATTGTTAATAGGGCGAGTTCGGGATTGACAGTAGGTTGGCTCGAACAGTACGACCGGCGCAGGATAATATGAAATAAAGATGTTGTCTATGTAAAGTTGGTTATTTATGATGCCACTGCACTTTGAAAACATACGACAACTAGTATTAGAGATGTTCGTTCAAGTCTAAGAGTGTTTACACTGTCATTTTCAACTATGTCTCATACAGGTTTCATAATACTCGTAAATAAGAATAGGCGTAAAGCACGGAGGAAGGTATTTTCGTAGCTCTTTTAACATAACTTGTAATGCGTCCCTGATATATCACGGTGGTAGTAGAATCTGTTTATCTGTATATATAAATTCACGCCAAATCTCTTGTGGGGTGGGCAGAGAGAGCAGATCACCACATGACTCGATCCTTACAAACCTCACTCCTTTAACAACCATTGCTCTTCTTATACACGCTCGCCAGTTTCTACGGCTCCTGACATCATCATCTAATAAAACACGATCAATTTGGTCATGTACCTTAACCAAGACTTACCTTAGCCTTCCTCGACTCCTCCATCCTTCTATTTCTTTCGCGTATATCTGTTTCGTAATTATTTCTGGCAGCATGCCTCTTCCTATTTTAACACCGATACTCCCTTTTATACCATCCCTGTTTCTAACATCATTACTGCGAATACGGTCTGCAAGCGTTACGCCACCAATTTTGCGCAACGCTCGCATTTCGACCGCAATTATCATACTTTCATGCTCTCTCTGCCATACCCAGCTCTCGCTTCCATAAGTAAGAGTTGAGACTAGCACTGCATTGTGTATAGCGAACTTTGGCTTCAAAATAATTCAAAAAAAAAAAACTTGGACTTGAAGAACGAGCCATATGGAAGACCACCCACACATGATTTGAAGGAGATAGTGGAAGCCGATTAGAGTCAAACTACCCAGGAATTAGCGGCACGGTTTAACGTTACCTTATCTACAATATTGACTCATTTGTTCAATTATCAATAAGATAAAAAAAATATGAAAAATGGGTGCCTCATGACAACGACAACTTGTGAGTTCTTAGAAGAAAACTTCTCTGGTACCGCACATAAAGCGACTATTGCGGTACCAGCGTGTGAGGGCGAACTCCTCGCCGACGGCGAGCGGTGCGGTTGTAAAATAATACTGTCGGCATCATATCGAACAATTCTTCAGATCACAACCCGTTGTACAATTGGTAGAACACACATAGGGAGGCAAAATCTCTCCTTGAACTTAAGGATTCAATACCGTGTGTAAGCTTCGGATCGTCGACAATTCTCACAGCTCGTCTCTAAACGGAATCACACGGTCCAAGCTGGTAACCTGGTGCTCCTGCCCAAAGATGACTGCAGTACTCCAAGTGCGGTCTGACTTGAGACTTATATAATATAAGTCTTTGCCCCGCGCTGAAGTACTGCTTTACTAATTGATAAGAAAAGGCATGCTTCGTTGGCTCGGACATGTACGAAGAATGCGGGATGAAAGAATGACGAAACAGATATGCAATGGAAGGATGTAGGCGCCGAAGAAGACCAAGACTAACCTATCATGACCAAATTGGTCGTGTTTTATCAGAAGGTGACGTCAGGGGTCCTATAAACCGATAAGCGTGTATGAAAAGAGCTATGAATGTTATAGAAGCGAGCGAAGTATATAGGGACCGCGTCTTATGGAGCTCGGTTCTCTTTGTCTACCTCGCAAGGGACCTGGCGTGAAGATATACATACATATGAGTACGAGTGTTTTTTTATATTATATCAGGTTATAACAGGCAAACGGCCCACGATAGCCTGTGGAAGGCTACTTTAACTACTTCAAGTCAATCGGACCTTATACTTACGCATAGCTTCTCTAGTATCTAATTAAATAATGTATTAATACTGCTATATCAGTTGCAGGTGCTCTAGGTATGTATCATAAAATGTATATTATTGAATGCATATGTATAAGGAACAGAAGTAACGGAAGGTATAAAAATTTCATACCGGTAGTCAAGTGTTAAACAAAGGCAACTTTAATACTATCGCAATTAAAAGTGTCATTGTTTACCACTCGATAATATGAGTATTAGTTTATATTCCCACACAATACGAATAATTTGTGAACACGATTTTGTCTATTTTTTTTAGTTTAGATGTTGTCTATGTAAAGTTGGTTATTTATGATGACACTGCACTTTGTAAACATACGATACTAATATTAGAGATGTTCGTTCGAGTCTAAGAGTGTTTACACTCTCCTTGTCAACTATGTCTCATACAGATTTCATAATAAATAAGAATAGGCGTAAAGCACGGAGGAAGGTATTTTCGTAGCTCTTTTGACATAACTTGTAATGTGTCTCTGATATATCAGGGTGGTTGTAGAATCTGTTTATCTGTATATATAACTTCACGCTAAATCTCTTGTGGGGTAGGCAGAGAGAGCAGATCACCACATGACTCGATCCTTACAAACCTCACTCCTTTAACAATCATTGCTCTTCTTATGCACGCTCGCCAGTTTCTACGGCTCCTGACATCATCTTCTAATAAAACACGATCAATTTGGTCATGTACCTTAACCAAGACTTACCTTAGCCTTCCTCGACTCCTACATCCTTCTATTTCTTTCGCGTATATCTGTTTTGTAATTATTTCTGGCAGCATGCCTCTTCTTATTTTAACACCGATACTCCCTTTTATACCATCCCTGTTTCTAACATCATTACTGCGAATACGGTCTGCAAGCGTTACGCCACCAATTTTGCGCAACGCTCGCATTTCGACCGCAATTATCATACTTTCATGCTCTCTCTGCCATACCCAGCTCTCGCTTCCATAAGTAAGAGTTGAGACTAGCACTGCATTGTGTATAGCGAACTTTGGCTTCAAAATAATTCAAAAAAAAAAACTTGGACTTGAAGAACAAGCCATATGGAAGACCACCCACACATGATTTGAAGGAGATAGTGGAAGCCGATTAGAGTCAAACTACCCAGGAATTAGCGGCACGGTTTAACGTTACCTCATCTACAATATTGACTCATTTGCATCAATTATCAATAAGATAAAAAATATATGAAAAATGGGTGCCTCATGACAACGACAACTTGTGAGTTCTCGGAAGAAAACTTCTCTGGTACCGCACATAAAGCGACTATTGCGGTACCAGCGTGTGAGGGCGAACTCCTCGCCGACGGCGAGCGGTGCGGTTGTAAAATAATACTGTCGGCATCATATCGAACAATTCTTCAGAACACAACCCATTGTACAATTGGTAGAACACACATAGGGAGGCAAAATCTCTCCTTAAACTTAAGGATTCAATACCGTGTGTAAGCTTCGGATCGTCGACAATTCTCACAGCTCGTCTCTAAACGGAATCACACGGTCCAAGCTGGTAACCTGGTGCTCCTGCCCAAAGATGACTGCAGTACTCCAAGTGCGGTCTGACTTGAGACTTATATAATATAAGTCTTTGCCCCGCGCTGAAGTACTGCTTTACTAATTGATAAGAAAAGGCATGCTTCGTTGGCTCGGACATGTACGAAGAATGCGGGATGAAAGAATGACGAAACAGATATGCAATGGAAGGATGTAGGCGCCGAAGAAGACCAAGACTAACCTATCATGACCAAATTGGTCGTGTTTTATCAGAAGGTGACGTCAGGGGTCCTATAAACCGACAAGCGTGTATGAAAAGAGCTATGAATGTTATAGAAGCGAGCGAAGTATGTATGGGAATAAGTATTTTTTTTTATATTATAGCAGGAGGTTATAACAGGCATTACGACCCACGATAGCATGTAGTAGGTTACTTTAACTACTTGAAGTCAATCAGACCTTATACTACCGCGTAACTTCTCTAGTATCTAATTAAATAATGTACTAATACTGTTATATCATTTACAGCTATTTTGGAGGGTATGTATCATAAAAAGTATATTATTGCGTGCATATGTATAAGAAAGGTAGAAAAAATTAATACCGGTAGTATAGTGGTAAACAATGCCTATTTTAATACTATCGCTATAAAAAGTGTCATTATTTATCACTCGATAATACGGTTATTAGTTTATATTCCCGCACAATACCAATAATTGTGTACGTGATTCTGTCTGTTTTATTAGTTTAGATGTTCTCTATGTAAAGTTGGTTAGTTATGATGTCACTTTTTATATACTATAATAACATTAGAGATGTTCTTTCGAGTCTAATAGTGTTTACAATGTCCTTTTCAACTATATTATTTAAAGTCTCATACAGGCTTTCTAATAAATAAGAATAGGCGTAAAGCACGGAGGAAAGTATTTTCGTAGCTCTTTTGACATATTACGAGTATAATAAAGAACCTCTACTAGGCTCGGAAAAGACTGTACATAAATGAAAAAAGTCTTACTGATCTTATATTTGCAAACAACACTGTTCTGTTTTCAAAGTCACCATAACCACTGTAGGAAATAAAGGAACATCTCTATAGAAAGAGCGGAAATAATGGGCTACATAGAAACAGTTAAAAAATATATTTAAACAGTTAATCACACACTACTGGAATGTATAGACAGCTGTGTATATCTTGGAAAATAAATATCCTTCATAAACCCTAAATATATAGATGGCGTTGAAAGAAGAATTAGTATAAAACAAGGAAAGAAGTAACAAATATTTTCAAATACAAAATGTGACGTAGTATTGTCTTAAGTTTTCGCGATTGTTCCACATTCTATATCGATATCTCTTGCCTGGCGATCGCGAACGACTCTTTCGATATGATCGCACAGTACGCGATCGAGTACGCCTTTTTTTATATACTCCGTCGATCCATTGTTCGTCTTCTGGCACGATATGATTCAGACATTTTTGCTATATCCTGATCATCCGAAGAACGCATCGGTGGCGTCACCGGATCCGACATACTGTGCCCGGATTTAATAATGCATAGGCTACCTAATATTATAAGCCGATTGTCAACATCGATGAAGGATTGGAAAGAGGACGCAGGTAACATTAAAATGAATTAATTTCACACGATAAATTCGAGTAACAAGGCTACATATCTGTATCGCATTAATTTATTTACCAAATATAGACGATAGAATATGTATAAAATAAATATCCATACGATATTACGGTTATATATGATTGTCAACATCGATGAAGGATTGGAAAGGGGACGCAGGTAACATTAAAATGAATTAATTTCACACGATAAATTCGAGTAACAAGGCTACATATCTGTATCGCATTAATTTATTTACCAAATATAGACCATAGAATATGTATAAAATAAATATCCATACGATATTACGGTTATATATGAGTTGTACCTACTGAGCATGAACACAGTGTTGCCGGTCCGAGCATTCAGCAACAGGTCTCAGTAGTATAGTATCACTGTTTATTCCAGAATTTTATTATTAGTAGTATTCAGTAATTATTCAACCCTGTTTGTTGTTTTTACCGAACTTCCCGCTATATTACGATATTAGGTACCATTTAATGTCTATGTCGCACGATTCTTTCTGCCCACCCCGACAGTGATCCGATGCGAAGATACATGTAGTATCACCCGTGAGTTTAAAACTATAGATGTGAAACCATGACGTGTTTCTCAGTAACTGAGTCGCCGAACACAGGTTGTTTATATCATCATATAATTATAATTAAATAGTGTACATTTCGTGTGGGGTTTTGTATTAAGACTTCGTGTTCACGTCTTTACGCAGAACAAAATACGTACCAGTTGCATTTTACATATTTTTGGCAAGATACATTATTTTACTTATCGTCATGCTTAGCAAAAAAATCATTTTAACTTACATACTTGATGCACATTACTATATCCCTTTACCAATGAACTGGAAAACGATAACTGTAAAGTATACCCGCTAAAACTGTTTCGCCCTACATGAAAGAAAACAGTCTTTGCACAGTAGTAAATCGTAATTAAAGTCTGCATAAAGGTGATTTGTTTATCAAGAATATAAAGAAGTTTCATATAAATAATACTATTATTCCAAAAAAGTGCTAAATATTAACAATTAAACAATAAATAAAGTTCAATAACGAAGTGATATTACCTAAAGAATCAGTGTTAAAAATACATGTAATTTAATATTGCGCAGTTTAGTAAGCAATTCTAAATAAAAAACTAGTGAATAACATTGCAAAAATAGTGAAATAGTGAATGTACTATAATTATTTTATATGTGAAGGTCGGCACACAAAATTTGTAAATACAAATAATAAATAACGTTCGACAAATTTTGATACACAATCTGTATCCTATTTTCGACGTTAACTCTAACGTATACTTGGCGCAGCGGTACTATGCATTTTTGCGCTATACACAACCAAAATATTTTAATACGAATTACTAATATCATTTACCTGCGAGCGAAGTATGTAGGGACCGCGTCTTATTACGTTCGGTTCTCTCTGTCTACCTCGCAAGGGACCTGGCGTGAAGATATACATACGAATAAGTATTTTTTTTTATTTTTTATCAGGAGGTTATAACAGGCACACGGCCCACGATAGCCTGTAGAAGGCTACTTTAACTACTTCAAGTCAATCGGACCTTATACTAACGCGTTGCTTCTCTAGTATCTAATTAAATAATGTACTAATACTGATATATCATGTACATGTGCTCTAGGTATGTATCATAAAATGTATATTATTGCATGCATATGTACAAGAAACAGAAGTAACGGATGGTATAAAAATTTAATACCGGTAGTCGAGTGGTAAACAATGGCTATTTCAATACTATCGCTATTAAAAGTGTCATTGTTTACCACTCGATAATACGATTATTAATTTAGCACAATACGAATAATTGTGTACACGATTTTTTCTATTTTCATTAGTTTAGATGTTCTCTATGTAAAGTTGGTTATTTATGATGCCACTGCACTTTGTAAACATACGATAATAATATTAAAGATGTTCGTTCGAGTCTAATAGTGTTTAAACTGTCCTTTTCAACTATGTCTCAAACAGGCTTCATAATAAATAAGAATAGGCGTAAAGCACGGAAGAAGGTATTTTCGTAGCTCATATAATGAAGAATTTGTAATGCGTCCTTAATATATCACGGTAGCTGTAGAATAATACTGATGTTACTGAACCTGGGAGCTCGAGCGCAAGAAATAACACTACACTAAAATATGGTTCCGGGTATACTTTCTTTCAAGCAAAGTCAAACAAAACTCATCCTCAATTATCATTCATTTATACAGTCTATCGAAATAAATGTAATATAGTATACGTCCCCAGTGAAATAATACAATCCTCTCTGTAAATGAACCAGACATAGAATATCTAAGCATTAAATTAGATATAGATCATTTTTTATCTTTGATCCAATCCGTATCTAAAAGTGCTTCTTGGCGGTCTTGGCTTAGTTATAAAAGACATCTCTGTAACTAAGATTATACGGATACGTTGCGCTATGATAATTTCTTTCTGCCATACCCAGCTCTCACTTACATAAGTAGGCGTTGAGACCAGCACTGCATTGTGTATAGCTGTGCCTTCAAAATAATAGCTAAAAATTTGCTTCACTTATACTCTGAAGCAAATTTTTACCTATTATTTTGAAGGTATCAACTAAGTTTGAGGAATAAGTTGATATCTGAACATATGATCATGTTAAATAATATTACATTGAATCAGTATAAAAACGAGGAAGTTCCATCCTTAATAGCGCATCGCCGGAGGAATAGGAATCAGATTAAATAAATAATAATAAATATTGTCGGACAAATTACACAGCGCCAACTAGCCCCAAAGTAAGAGAAGCTTGTGTTACGGGTACTAGACAACTGATAAACATACGTAAATACATATTTTTTTTTTGTAAATACATACTTATTATACATAGAAAATATCCAGACCAAGACAACAGACATGTTCATGCATACAAATGTTTGTACTGTGTGGGAATCGAACCCACGAGCGTTGGTGTCAAAGTAGCGTAACAGCGCGTTTCACCACAGCGCCACCGAACTCGTCAATATAAATAAAATAAAAATAAAATATGCTCAAATTGCCTGTAAATATGAATGCCGCAATGTAACTTCTGAATATTCCAGGAAAAATAGGGAATCTTTAATTTCTCCTGGAGTATTCAACAGAAAACAGCATAGTTTTTTTTTAAGAAATATTAAACGAATCATACCGCGTCTTAGTGAATCTTTTTTTTATATTATGTCGCGTGGCGAACAAACATACGGCCCATGATAGCCTGTAGTAAACTATGGTAACTCCTTCACATCTGATATGACTATATACTTGTGTGTAGGTTCTCTGGTATCTTATTAAATAATATGATATTAATGCTCTATTAAACTATATATCAATATTAGTGCTTATTGAGTCCTTTCCAACGATATTATTCGAAGTCTCGTATCGAGTCTATAATAAATATAAGAAGAGTCGTAAAGCCGGGAGACCCAATATATCCAAAGATTTTCTCTCAAAAAGATGCCCATACGCATTGGTTATTCATTTTATTCGTCTTACTTTTTATTGGTTAACGTAATATTGGATAAAAATTTACCCAATATTATTTTTATATACTCGTAAATATAGTGCGTAGAGATTATTTCAATTTTAGCAACTGATCGACTTTCATTTAATTACCTCACAAATCGGCATAACTCATATTATCCAGATCCAACATAATGTTCTTGTATTTAGAAGTGGGGGGAACTATATTTAACCGCATTTAAGTCGTGAAGCATCGCAGTCAAATGTTCGATTTGTTGTTTTTCTATCAGTTGTGTGTCATATATCTTAAGTGAAGTATGGAGTTTTACTTTAGTCAATGAAGTTTTCTTACCTACATATAAGCAAATTGTTTTAGTTCTGGTAGTAGTGTGAATGCAGCGTTCGGTACACTTCTTGGCAGTAAAAACTTTAGTCAGAAGGCACAGCTCGCTATACACAATGCATATACAATATTTATGGAAGCGAGAGCTGGGTATGACAAAGGGAGCATGAAGGTAGGATAAACGCGGTCGAAATGCGAGCGTTGCGCAAAATTTTGGCGTATTCGCAATGATGATGTTACAAACAGAGTTGGCCTAAAAGAGAAACACATCTACCCTTCTGGCAGTTGTTACTTGTGTGCGGGTTTCATTTAATCTTTTATATTCTTAAAATGAATAATATTTTAATACGAATTACTAACATCATTTACCTGCGAGCGAAGTATGTAGGGACCGCGTCTTATTACGTTCGGTTCTCTCTGTCTACCTCGCTAGGGACCTGGCGTGAAGATATACATACGAATAAGTATTTTTTTTTATTTTTTATCAGGAGGTTATAACAGGCACACGGCCCACGATAGCCTGTAGAAGGCTACTTTAACTACTTCAAGTCAATCGGACCTTATACTAACGGGTAGCTTCTCTAGTACCTAATTAAATAATGTACTAATACTGATATATCATTTACATGTGCTCTAAGTATGTATCATAAAATGTATATTATTGCATGCATATGTATAAGAAACAGAAGTAACGAATGGTATAAAAATTTAATACCGGTAGTCGAGTGGTAAACAATGGCTATTTCAATACTATCGCTATTAAAAGTGTCATTATTTACCACTCGATAATACGATTATTAGTTTAGCACAATACGAATAATTGTGTACACAATTTTTTCTATTTTCATTAGTTTAGATGTTCTCTATGTAAAGTTGGTTATTTATGATGCCACTGCACTTTGTAAACATACGATAATAATATTAAAGATGTTCGTTCGAGTCTAATAGTGTTTACACTGTCCTTTTCGACTATGTCTATTCTATTCTATTCTATGTCTCAAACAGGCTTCATAATAAATAAGAATAGGCGTAAAGCACGGAAGAAGGTATTTTCGTAGCTCTTTTGACATATAATGAAGAATTTGTAATGCGTCCTTAATATATCACGGTAGCTGTAGAATAATACTGATGTTCCTGAACCTGGCAGTTCGAGCGCAAGAAATAACACTACACTAAAATATGGTTCCGGGTATACTTTCTTTCAAGCAAGGTCAAACAAAACTCATCCTCAATTATCATTAATTTATACAGTCTATCGATATAAATGTAATACAGTATACGTCCCCAGTGAAATAATACAATCCTCTCTGTAAATGAACCAGACATAGAATATCTATATAAGATAAGAAAGGGCATGCTCCGTTGGTTCGGACATGTAGAAAGAATGCGGGACGAAAGAATGACGAAACAGATATACAATGCAAAAGTGGAAGGATGTAGGAGCCGAGGAAGGCCGAGACTAACCTACCATGACCAAATTGGTCGTGTTTTATCAGAAGGTGATGTCAGAAGCCCCAGGAACCGGCGAGCGTGCATGAAAAGAGCTATGAATGTCACAGAAGCGAGTGAAGTATGCAAGGACCGCGTCTTATGGCGCTCGGATCTCTCTGCCTACCCCGCAAGGGACTTGGCGTGAAGATATACATATATATACATACATACATACATAGAATATATGAGCATTAAATTAGATATAGATCATTTTTTATCTTTGATCCAATCCGTATCTAAAAGTGCTTCTTGGCGGTCTTGGCTTAGTTATAAAAGACATCTCTGGTAACTAAGATTATACGGATACGTTGCGCTATGATAATACTATGGAATTCACAGCAAATCTCTTGCGGGTTAGGTAGAGAGAGCGCAAACACCACATGACTCGATCCTTACAAACCTCTCTCCTTTAACAATCATTGCTCTTCTTATGCACGCTCGCCAGTTTCTAAGGCTCCTGACATCATCTTCTAATAAATCACGATCAATTTGGTCATGTTAGGTAAGTCTTAGCCTTCCTCGAGTCCTACATCCTTCTACTTTCACGTATATCTGTATGCCAGCCTCTTCTTATTTTAACACCGACACTCCCATCTAAACCATGTCTGTTTCTAACATCATTATTGCGAATACGACCTACAAGCGTTTCGCCGCAAATATTGCGCAACGCTCACATTTCGACCGCGTTTATCCTACTTTCATGCTCTTTCTGCCATACCCAGCTCTCACTTCCATAAGTAGGCGTTGAGACCAGCACTGCATTGTATATAGCGAGCTGTGCCTTCAAAATAATAGGTAAAAATTCAGTTATACTCTGAAGCAAATTTTTACCTATTATTTGAAGGCATAAACTAAGTTTGAGGAATAAGTTGATATCTGAACATATGACCATGTTAAATAATATTACATTGAATCAGTATAAAAATGAGGAAGTTCTATCCTTAATAGCGCATGACCGTTGTTAAGGAGGAATAGGGAATCAGATTAAATAAATAATAATAAATATTGTCATACAAATTACACAGCGCCAATTAGCCCCAAAGTAAGCGAAGCTTGTGTTACGGGTACTAAAGAACTGATAAACATACATAAATACATATTTTTTTGTAAATACATACTTATTATACATAGAAAATACCCAGACCAAGACAAACAGACATGTACATGCATACAAATGTTTGTACTGTGTGGAAATCGAACCCACGAGCGTTGGTGTCAAAGTAGCGTAACAGCGCGTTTCACCACAGCGCCACCGAGCTCGTCAATATAAATAAAATAAAAATAAAATATGCTCAAATTGCCTGTAAATATGAATGCCGCAAGGTAACTTCTGAATATTCCAGGAAAAATAGGGAGTCTTTAATTTCTCCTGGAGTATTCAACAGAAAACAGCATAGTTTTTTTTTTTAAGAAATATTAAACGAATCGTACCGCGTCTTAGTGAATCTTTTTTTTATATTCTGTCGAGTGGCGAACAAGCATACGGCCCATGATAGCCTGTAGTAAACTATGGTAACTCCTTCACATCTGATCGACTATATACTTGTGTGTAGGTTCTCTGGTATCTTATTAAATAATATGATATTAATGCTGTATTAAAGTATATATCAATATTAGTGCTTATTGAGTCCTTTCCAACGATATTATTCGAAGTCTCGTATCAAGTCTATAATAAATATAAGAAGAGTCGTAAAGCCGGGAGACCCAATATATCCAAAGATTTTCTCTCAAAAAGATGCCTATACGCATTGGTTATTCATTTTATTCGTCTTACTTTTGATTGGTTAACGTAATATTGGATAAAAATTTACCCAATATTGTTTTTATATACTCGTAAATATAGTGCGTAGAGATTATTCCAATTTTAGCAACTGATCGACTTTCATTTAATTACCTCACAAATCGGCAAAACTCATATTATCCAGATCCAACATAATGTTCTTGTATTTAGAAGTGGGGGGAACTATATTTAACCGCATTTAAGTCGTAAAGCATCGCAGTCAAATGTTCGATTTGTTGTTTTTCTATCAGTTGTGTGTCATATATCTTAAGTAAAGTATGGAGTTTTACTTTAGTCAACGAAGTTTTCTTACCTATATATAAGCAAATTGTTTTAGTTCTGGTAGTAGTGTGAATGCAGCGTTGGGTACACTTCTTGGCAGTAAAAACTTGAGTCAGAAGGCACAGCTCGCTATACACAATGCATATACAAAATTTATGGAAGCGAGAGCTGGGTATGACAAAGAGAGCATGAAGGTAGGATAAACGCGATCGAAATGCGAGCATTGCGCAAAATTTTGGCGTATTCGCAATGATGATGTTACAAACAGAGTTGGCCTAAAAGAGAAACACATCTACCCTTCTGGCAGTTGTTACTTGTGTGCGGGTTTCATTTAATCTTTTATATTCTTAAAATGAATAATATTCTAATACGAATTACTAACATCATTTACCTGCGAGCGAAGTATGTAGGGACCGCGTCTTATTACGTACGGTTCTCTCTGTCTACCTCGCAAGGGATCTGTATTCATACGAATAAGTATTTTTTTTTAATATAATATCAGGAGGTTATAAAAGGCATACGGCCCACGATAGCCTGCGGAAGGCTACTTTAACTACTTATACTAACGCGTAGCTTCTCTAGTATCTATCTAATTAAATAATGTACTAATACTGCTATATCATTTACAGGTGCTCTAGGTATGTCTCATAAAATGTATATTATTGCATGCATATGTATAAGAAACAGAAGTAACGAATGGTATAAAAATTTAATACCGGTAGTCGAGTGGTAAATAATGGCTATTTCAATACTATCGCTATTAAAAGTGTCATTGTTTACCACTCGATAATACGATTATTAGTTTAGCACAATACGAATAATTGTGTACACGATTTTTTCTATTTTCATTAGTTTAGATGTTCTCTATGTAAAGTTGGTTATTTATGATGCCACTGCACTTTGTAAACATACGATAATAATATTAGAGATGTTCGTTCGAGTCTAATAGTGTTTACACTGTCCTTTTCAACTATGTCTCAAACAGGCTTCATAATAAATAAGAATAGGCGTAAAGCACGGAAGAAGGTATTTTCGTAGCTCTTTTGACATATAATGAAGAATTTGTAATGCGTCCTTAATATATCACGGTAGCTGTAGAATAATACTGATGTTCCTGAACCTGGCAGTTCGAGCGCAAGAAATAACACTACACTAAAATATGGTTCCGGGTATACTTTCTTTCAAGCAAGGTCAAACAAAACTCATCCTCATTTATCATTCATTTATACAGTCTATCGAAATAAATGTAATGTAGTATATATGGGCGCAAAGGCGCCCTCTGACAGTTTTATTGAAAACACAAATATTGTAAAAACATTTATTCAATTATATTTACATAAATTAAGGAATTTCATTAGTGTAAATTAAAGTTTATTATTTACAAATATTTTGTACTGTATTTTAAAACACTATTATGAATTACATGCATCATTTGATTACAAATTGTATTACCGCTTTACTGCAACGCCAACTGCCTTGATTTTAGAGAACTATAAATCGTTTAAAAGTTGTCTGTGAATGTATTGTTTTACTTTATACTTCATGATTTTACTTTATACTTGCATTTAAAATCTTTACTGTAATTTAGCAGCATATTATCCATGTATTAAACTGAAACTAACTTGTTAGTAGGTCACATGATCACAATGATATTTTGTTCCAATTAAGTCTTTTGTTTATTATTGAGATTTATATTGTTGTAAAGCTTATTTTATTTAAATTAATAATTTAAACAATATATAGTGACATGTGAATGATTATTTATAGTTTATTATAAAAATGATTATAATAAAAAGACATGTATCGACTTTTATGCCGCCAAAAACTGTTGTTTGTCAGATTCTATAAAAAGGGAAAATTGTTAACATCGTTATTATTACGTTCTCAACTCTTGCTCAGAACACTTGTCGAATAAAAATCGATCAGTTCAGATTTTATTTTATTTATAATGGATTCACAAAGCACGAACCCTGACGCTACGCCGACAGCAGCGGTGGGATCACAGCCCCCTGATCACTTGCAGACCTCTTCGAAACTGACCTTCACCATGGAGCAAGTAATGGGTTTCATTACTTCTATCACGAAGACGGCGGCAACGAGTGCTGTAAAGACGACACCTGGTCGCTACATTCAATCACGTGGGACCAGTGAAAGAAGAACTAATCCACACGTTTGGCATGGAGTTCCGGTATTCTGACGACGTGCAGAAGTAGAGGAGCTACACTTCAGACCAAGCCAGCAGTTACGCCGAGTATGCTACTACAGCGTGGACCCTGTTCAAGCGAATTCGACCGGAGGCTACCGATGCAGAGGTCGTGGATGCATTGATAACAGGTATTTACCCTGAGTTTATTCGTTCTGAGTTATTGAGAAATACCCCCGATTCATTGCCAAAATTAGTATCCATTTTAAAAACGTTTCGTAAACGTAAGATTGATAGTACCAACAAATTTATTGAAAATAAAAAGCCACGCCTTATTGTAACTTCCAATTCTAAAGATCCAACTATTTGTTATAAATGTAATAAGCCTGGTCATTTGTTACGGGACTGCAAAGTGAATTCCTCCGTATCACAGCCACAAAGTGGGCCTGCCGATTATACAAAAACTATTGAGTGTAAATATTGCCATCAGATCATTCGGACAAAAATTGTTATCGCTGTCAAAATGATGAACGCAAATCTTCGACCAAGACTATAAATTTTTGCACATCCACTAATCGCAGCACAACCACTATAAAAATAGCAAATAAAAATTATAACTGTCTTTTCGATACCGGAACTGATTGTTCATTACTTAGAGAGAAAGTGGCTGGCTCTATACCTGGTAAACGCAGACACGTCAATGTTACCTTTTCTGGAATTGGAGGAAAATCTGTAAATTCAAAAGAGAGCATTACAACGTTAGTTGAAATCGATGAAGTCAACCTGGCACTTGTTTTTTTTTATAGTTGGTAATACCGAATCGCTATTTGATATATTGATAGGATTTGATTTTTTTAAAAATCCCAGTCTTGGTGCAATGAATGTAAAACCACATCATCATTATCTGAGATTGACACTGACCTTACTGACCCCGATCAAATTAAAAAAAGTCACCCAGATTATTGATGAGTTTAAAGACAATTTTACTACTGGCACCTGCATTTCACAAGTTAAGACAGGCGAGTTAAAAATTAGATTAAAGAATCCTGATAAAATTGTTTAACGTAGGCCATATCGTCTATCACCTGTAGAACGTGAAAAAGTTAAGATGTGATTTTTTGAAATGAAAAAAAAAAAAAAAAACTTAACGGAAAAATAAGGGACCGCTCATCTCCTTTTAGTAGCCCTATTTTATTAGAATTAAATTCTAATACTGTTCGAGATCACTATCCCTTACCTCTTATAGCAGATCAAATAGATAGACTAGGTAAAGCGCGTTTTTTTTTACTTGTCTTGATAGACATTGATTTTGCATCTGGCTTTCACGATATTCCCATAGCAGCAGAATTCTCTGTAATACACCGTCCGTCTATCAACGAGCCATCAATACCGCCCTAGGCGATTACAAAGATAAAATTGCTTTAGTTTATGTCGATGATATTTTAATTGTATCTCAATCGGTAGAGAAGGGATTGTTGAATTTACGATTAGTCCTAGAGAGAATACTGAAGGCTGGGTTTTCACTTGTCAAAAAAAAATTTTGGTATTATAATAGAAAACGGTACTGTCGGGCCTAGTACGAGAATTGAGGCTCTAGCAAACGTCCCAACACCTAAAAATGTAAAAGAAGTTAGACAATTCAACGGTTTGGCAGGATACTTTAGAAAATTTATACCTAATTTACTAAAATTATGGCACCTTTGTATAATCTAACTAAATCAAAATTCTCACGAGCACGCTAGGCAAGAAATAGTAACTAGACTCACATCTTCCTCGCTCTTATCCATATTTAACCGTCATTTACCAACCGCGCTACATACAGATGCTAGTTCGGTTGGCTACGGTACTGTAGTAATACAGAGACAGGAACAAAAACCTCTGGTGGTAGCCTATTTTAGTATCAGAACTTCAGATCCCGCGAGTAAATATTACTCGTATGAGCTGGAAACTTTAGGAGTGGTAAAAGCTATTAAATAGTTCCGATATTTCCTCCACTGCCGCTCATTTAAAGTGGTAACCGATTGTAATTCTTTGAAGGCTTCCGTTCATAAGCATGATCTTACTCACAGGGTACATCGATATTGGGTTTTTTTTTTACAAAACTTTCAATTCGAAATCGAATATCGTAAAGGTGATAAACTGGCTCACGCGGACTTTTTCAGTCGTAAACCTATTAAAAGTTTGACTAAAGATCCTAAAGCTACAGAAGTCCTCGGTAGCAAAGTAGACCAAATATCGCACGGTGCTAGTTGGTCAATCAGCACAGCTACATTAGATCATAACTGGCTCCTCCTAGAACAGAAACGCGATACAGAGTTATTAAATATTGTAAAAGAATTAAAGTGATTCAATACCAAAAAATATTACTGACACTTATATTATTTCCCAAGACAAGTTACTTAGACGTAAGGTGCAAATTAACAAAACAAAAAAATATATTAATTGTTCCGCGAAATTATAGATGGAATCTTATATGTCATTATCAAGATAACTTAAATATTTAAGTTGGGAAAAGGTTCTTGAAAGGTTGCGTGAGCAGTATTGGTTTCCAAATATGACACGAATTGTAAGGAAATTTATAGAAAATTGTGTTATGTGTAGGGTTAGGAAGGAGTATCTGGAGCAAGGCAACTTACTTTACACCCTATTGATAAAATTTCTATTCCATTTCATGTAGATATAACTGGGTGAATGAATGGTAAACGAAATGAATCTAAATACGCATTTGTCTTTATCGACGGTTTCACGAAATATGTTTACATGGTTTATACAAATGACCGTACTGCGGAAACAGCATTAAAATGTTATCAAAGTTTTATTTCGATTTTTGGTACTCCCACATGACCTCCATGGAATTTAAAAATTTCTGTGAAAATTATGGAATTCAGCATCATGTAGTAGCTAAAGAGGCTAGTAGAGCCAATGGACAAGTAGAGCGTCTCATGAAAGTTATCAAAGACATTATGTCTGTCGTAGAAGTTAGTAGGCCATGGTATTTAGCTTTGCAAGACCTACAAGTAGCTATAAATTGCACTTTATCTAAAAGCACCGATAAAAGTCCAATGGAATTGTTATTAGGAAAGCGATGCTCTCTTCCGTCTATTAAAATACTAGAGATAGATGATGATATCCAAACTGACGATTTAGATGAACTCAGCTCAGGTGCTAAAAAAAAAAAAAATAATAAGGATGGACGAGCGATCTCTACGCGATAAAATTCGTTACAATAAAGGTAAAGCTATAATTCGTCCTTTTCGAGTTGGTGATTTCGTATTGATGCGTCGCTACGAACGTCATACCACAAAACTCTGTTCCAAATTTGAAGGCCCGATGGAAATTTTAGAAGTTTTGCCTAACGATTGATATAGATTAAAACATGTTAATCTTCGTGACGGTTCTGATAAGATTGCCAATCAGATCCCTTCAATAATAGCACTAATAACTCAGACGAATCAACCGTATGGGCTAATGAAGTTCCTGATATAAATCAGGGTGCTTCTACTCCTGCAAATGCAGATAACACTCGATCTAGTTTAAGTGACTTTTATTTTTTTATGTTTATGGGATATTCGTATTTATGATTATAAATCAAATACCATAATATTATATAAAACCTTTCCAAAAACCTCTCCTTAAAACGTTGGCTGGCCACCATACGTTTCCCTATCCTGGTCTTGATGGCTAGATCCCAGGACGGGTGATGCCTTGTGTGTTTGGCAAGATCCCAGAACGGGTGATGCCTTGTGTTTGGCTAGATCCCAGGACGGGTGATGCCTTGTGTGTTTGGCAAGATCCCAGGACGGGTGATGCCTTATGTGTTTGGCTAGATCCCAGGACGGGTGATGCTTTGTGTGTTTGTCTAGATCCCAGGACGGGTGATGCCTTGTGTGTTTGGCTAGATCCCGGTGATGCCTCTTACCTGGCTAGAAACCAGGATGAGCGATGCCTTTGTCAGCGCAGGGGACGCGCTGGAGTCAGTATGGCCGTATGGGCGCAAAGGCGCCCTCTGACAGTTTTATTGAAAACACAAATATTGTAAAAACATTTATTCAATTATATTTACATAAATTAAGGAATTTCATTAGTGTAAATTAAAGTTTATTATTTACAATATTTTGTACTGTATTTTAAAACACTATTATGAATTACATGCATCATTTGATTACAAATTGTATTACCGCTTTACTGCAACGCCAACTGCCTTGATTTTAGAGAACTATAAATCGTTTAAAAGTTGTCTGTGAATGTATTGTTTTACTTTATACTTCATGATTTTACTTTATACTTGCATTTAAAATCTTTACTGTAATTTAGCAGCATATTATCCATGTATTAAACTGAAACTAACTTGTTAGTAGGTCACATGATCACAATGATATTTTGTTCCAATTAAGTCTTTTGTTTATTATTGAGATTTATATTGTTGTAAAGCTTATTTTATTTAAATTAATAATTTAAACAATATATAGTGACATGTGAATGATTATTTATAGTTTATTATAAAAATGATTATAATAAAAAGACATGTATCGACTTTTATGCCGCCAAAAACTGTTGTTTGTCAGATTCTATAAAAAGGGAAAATTGTTAACATCGTTATTATTACGTTCTCAACTCTTGCTCAGAACACTTGTCGAATAAAAATCGATCAGTTCAGATTTTATTTTATTTATAATGGATTCACAAAGCACGAACCCTGACGCTACGCCGACATATACGTCCCCAGTGAAATTATACAATCCTCTCTGTAAATGAACCAGACATAGAATATCTGAGCATTAAATTAGATATAGATCATTTTTTATCTTTGATCCAATCCGTATCTAAAAGTGCTTCTTGGCGGTCTTGGCTTAGTTATAAAAGACATCTCTGGTAACTAAGATTATACGGATACGTTGCGCTATGATAATACTATGGAATTCACAGCAAATCTCTTGCGGGTTAGGTAGAGAGAACAGAACACCACATGACTCGATCCTTACAAACCTCACTCCTTTAACAATCATTGCTCTTCTTATGCACGCTCGCCAGTTTCTAAGGCTCCTGACATCATCTTCTAATAAATCACGATCAATTTGGTCATAGTAGGTAAGTCTTGGCCTTCCTCGACTCCTACATCCTACTACTTTCACGTATATCTGTATGCCAGCCTCTTCTTATTTTAACACCGACACTCCCATCTAAACCATGTCTGTTTCTAACATCATTATTGCGAATACGACCTACAAGCGTTTCGCCGCAAATATTGCGCAACGCTCGCATTTCGACCGCGTTTATCCTACTTTCATGCTCTTTCTGCCATACCCAGCTCTCACTTCCATAAGTAGGCGTTGAGACCAGCACTGCATTGTATATAGCGAGCTGTGCCTTCAAAATAATAAGTAAAAATTCAGTTATACTCTGAAGCAAATTTTTACCTATTATTTTGAAGGCATCAACTAAGTTTGAGGAATAAGTTGATATCTGAACATATGACCATGTTAAATAATATTACATTGAATCAGTATAAAAATGAGGAAGTTCTATCGTTAATAGCGCATGACCGCTGTTAAGGAGGAATAGGGAATCAGATTAAATAAATAATAATAAATATTGTCAGACAAATTACACAGCGCCAACTAGCCCCAAAGTAAGCGAAGCTTGTGTTACGGGTACTAAACAACTGATAAACATACGTAAATACATACTTATTATACATAGAAAATACCTAGACTAAGACAAACAGACATGTTCATACAGATGTTTGTACTGTGTGGGAATCGAACCCACGAGCGTTGGTATCAAAGTAGCGTAACAGCGCGTTTCACCACAGCGCCACCGAGCTCGTCAATATAAATAAAATAAAAATAAAATATGCTCAAATTGCCTGTAAATATGAATGCCGCAAGGTAACTTCTGAATATTCCAGGAAAAATAGGGAGTCTTTAATTTCTCCTGGAGTATTCACCAGAAAACAGCATAGTATTTTTTAAGAAATATTAAACGAATCGTACCGTTATTTATGTCGAGTGGCGAACAAGCATACGGCCCATGATAGCCTGTAGTAAACTATGGTAACTCCTTCACATCTGATAAGACTATATACTTGTGTGTAGGTTCTCTGTTATCTTATTAAATAATATAATATTAATGCTCTTTTAAACTATATATCAATATTAGTGCTTATTGAGTCCTTCCCAACGATATTATTCGAAGTCTCGTATCGAGTCTATAATAAATATAAGAAGAGTCGTAAAGCCGGGAGACCCAATATATCCAAAGATTTTTTCTCAAAAAGATGTCTATACGCATTGGTTATTCATTTTATTCGTCTTACCTTTTATTGGTTAACGTAATATTGGATAAAAATTTACCCAATATTATTTTTATATACTCGTAAATATAGTGCGTAGAGATTATTCCAATTTTAGCAACTGATCGACTTTCATTTAATTACCTCACAAATCGGCATAACTCATATTATCCAGATCCAACATAATGTTCTTGTATTTAGAAGTGGGGGGAACTATATTTAGCCGAATTTAAGTAGTGAAGCATCGCAGTCAAATGTTCGATTTGTTGTTTTTCTATCAGTTGTGTGTCACATATCTTAAGTGAAGTATGGAGTTTTACTTTAGTCAATGAAGTTTTCATACCTATATATAAGCAAATTGTTTTAGATCTGCAATTAAAGCAAAAGTCACGGGATGTCACTAATGTAAGATAATGAATCCATAGAGTTAGCGCGAATTCATCTCGGCTCAATTAGTACATTAACTATTTAAAGCTTGTTTCAAAGTTAAATTTTAAATTACCATTTGTTTATTGTTTTCAGGCTAAACAGCCGAGATGCCGACCATTTTTCTTCATACCAAGACGTGAATGTAATAAGCGTGGTTATTGCTATAAAAATGTATAATTAGAGAAAGTAGTCAAACCTGTTATTGGCACAATTATCTACATTACGTTCTATATTTACTACCCTAATTAAAATGACCATTAATAACTAACAATTACCTTTGTTTTCTTTTCAAATGATCCCATGATGTGTAGTTTGTACGGTAGTACAAACTCACAACCCATTGGCCTGTAGTTTCGTCACCTCTACGTGTCATAATCGCCTTAACGGGATTACAACCGAGAAAATATTGTAGATTTCTACACAAACATCACATATTTCTACATTTATAGACTGTAATTTATATACGGTGCACTTAATAAATAAAATATATAATGTTTATTTAAAGTAAGCAGTAAGCTCCTAAGGAGTTGCTGTGTTGGCAGCAGATGTAGCATCGCGCTGTACTTAATGTATTGCAAGCGTTTATAGGTTACGGTAACCACTTTGTTTCAGGTGGGCCGTATGCTTGTATGCCTCCCGACGTTGTATATATAAAAGTTATCCTAGATAGTTTTAAAACATAAGTTATCTTGTTTAAAATAATAATTATTTATTAAGTTTTAAATTATTAGTATTATTTATACAACATAAATACAACTTACAAACTGTTCCCGAATACTGCACATTCGCCTGTAGTTCACAAAAATATACATTATTTAAAATCTGGAGGATCGTTCCATACGAGTGAGTGGGCTTAACAGTATACTTCGAAGGAGTTACTATGTTAGCAGTAGGGGTACGCGCGAGCAATACTTCCTGTATTGCAAGCGTTCATTTCCGTCAGCATAGTAGCAACGGTAACCACTTAACAAAGTGACCCGCATGTTTGATCTACACTATTTTGTGTGCTTTTACTACCAGTTCATGTTCATGAGAACTGGAGCCGGCCGGTACCCAACCACTACCGTTGGTAGATGGCGTTGCCATGATTTCTCTGGCCCGCCATTGCTGCTATGGTCGTCTCTGCGCAACTTAATTTTTACCTAATTTTCAAACACATCTCATAAATACTTATCGGTGTAAATATGTACCAATGCAAACTCCAAGGACGGTCATATCACATGTTATGGACAAAAGAGATAATTTCTGCCAATATTAAATAGAAAATCTTAGACACCAGAGACTCACGCTGCTCCACTGCTTGTTGATTAAGCCATGTGTCGTCAAGCTGCACAATAAGTTTCTGATTTACACTACGGTTTGACGTCTGTCATCTAGCAACAATAGATCGTATACTGTACTACAGAAACTACAACGTATGGGAAGTTCTCATGCTGCCAGAAGGCAACTGATATACACTGTTGACTACGACTGTCATCTAGCAACAATAGCTGAGGCTGTACGCTTTACTGAACGCTCTGACCTTGCGATCATAATAAATAAATCGATCTACATATAATGGAACTGGAAAATCTACTGCACTGGGCCGCAATGTTCGCGTACTGTGCGGTTTCAAAGAAAAATTCCTCCGAGAACTCTAAGTTATAGAATGCAATTTACATGTTTTTAACTTCTTTTCTACAATTTCTGAAATTATCAGTATTTGATCAACAATAAAAACACGGCTTTCGCCACATTTGCTCAACTGGTGATCTTCTAGTATTGTAAGTCACAGAGACGATCTGGGAGAATTGTCGACGATGCTAACCTTATACATGGTATTGAGCCAGTTTAAAGAGAGTCTTCCCTTTGCGTTTCCACCTATCATACAACGAGTTGTGTTCTGAGGAGTTGTTCAATATGATACCAACAGCTTCCTTCTGCAACCATACCGCGATCGCCGATCACATCGTCACATACTGAAACCACTGTGTGTGCGGTTCCAAAGAAATTTTCATCTGGGAAGTTGTAGGATGAACTCCCTGCTTAAGCTTTCGAATGGGACTACAATAAATGGGGCGTGATGTGTAACACGAGTGAAAGAGTAAATTCTATAAGATATGGATTTTCTAAAAACATTTTCCATATGTTGCTCAAGTCATTTTTTCTATAATTTAAATAGTTCCTAATACGAAACCTTCAGGCAATGTTATGATTCAAATGGTCGATTAAAATTTTAAATTTTATCTAATACAAATTCGAGTACCACAAACATCTTTCTGTACCATTCAAATGTTGTTAACAAACATCTCAGTCGCTATTTACTACTTTTCGAAAGCTGCTTATGTGAATATGTCAAGCAATGGTTATTCCTATTACGAATATTATCCTCATACGAATATGTCAGATTTGTACGATTCAAAAGTTGCCAATAAATGTAGAATAAATTCTATAAAATTCTCTTCCACTTACTCTTTTCATGTGCAAAGGTAAAATAGTACAATGCACTGACGCCGAAATTTGAATATCAAAGATTTTTTAACAAATACACCTCTTTGAAAATTATAATGTGGTAGTAGTAACATAAAAGCCATATCACGAGTACAAAACAGCTGCAACCGCAAAGAAATCTAATTTAAAACAAATAGGTATCCCGCGGGAGGAATATTGTGAACCAAACTTACAGGCGACCGCAGCCAAATAATACATCCATTGATTTTATTATTTTCTGTGCAAGTAAGTAAGCTCACCAAGCTGGTGAGTATTTTTTACATTAGATGTGGATGTGGCAACGAAGGGCCTTTCAGAGCTTGAATGACAAAAAGCCCGCCTGTTTTATAATTTACGTAGAAACAGCCATTGAAAAGAATGGGGAGCCTTTTCGTTCACACGAATGTGTAAGCAAGACTTGAACATCAATGGTGGACCGCCCGGGATGGAAATCGTTTAGCTAAGAAAGCCGCTGTTCTCGAGGTGCGTAAGTTTGCTATTAATGTAAGGCTCCGTAGGTGACTGCGATGGCCCAAATTGCTCTTTATGGCATAGGATATACGTCAGAAAGCTCCAAGATTTAGCACTTTCGGTGGATAGATGCTATAGTTGTCTTAATATAGGACTTAAGTCAGGAGCACAGGTAGTACAGGTAGTAATAACAATTGTTGGGATATGTCAGAACTACTTTATTCCCATTCAGAAGGCAGATTTTTTGTGAATGTGGATCTCTATCATCTGTACGAAGTATATGAATTATTCTCACGAAGAATAGGTATACTTTTTCTAATAACAAGTACACCTTTTCTAACGCGAAATGAACTAGCAAAAACCAAAGTAAACATTGAAAGGAAATGAAAATATTTGCTGATGCTTATTTGGCAAGGATTAACCCTTACTTCAGGATGGATACAAACTAATCTAGGCTCTTAGTCAGCCAGTATAAAATAGTAAAGGCTCTTTGAATGAATTGGCATTAAGCTTTACTAATAGCTGCCATTTTATGTAGACATCAGACGACTTGTGTTCTTGTTTGTCACCTAATATAGAATAAAAATAAAATATTGTCCACCTCCTACCATACCTACGTATCAAAAGATTCAAATTCATTTGCTTAATATAGAAATCGCTCTCTTCGATCGGTCCCTCATTGTTCAGGATCGTGGTCACTGGAAACTCTCAAAAAGAGAATCTGCTTCTATCGGTTCCGGTCCGAAATAATCAACATTACCTGGCAAAATTTAGATGAAGAGTTGACTTCCTTCAATTGGTCAGACTAATGCGTTGGCGACCGCCCAACGTGTTATCTTTCCTTCGGTATTGCCAACAATAACCAGTTTTTAAAGGTTGCCATTAGGTACCTCTTCGCGTTTTGTAGCCGAAATAGAGAAGTATGCGACACAGGCATATGGTGGACAATCGTATCTTAATGGCGATTTGGGAGAGAAGAGGTGTTCAGAGCATTTGCCTCCAGCACCACATTTCGAGTACATCTATTGTCTCTCTCTTGCTAGAATTACCCACATATCTGCTCCATAGAGGAAAATCGGGAATATTAGCTAACGTAACAAATTAGAAAACGTAAAATTCGTCAGCACGAAATATTTAATCTTGAAACAATGATTCTTCTGTTTACTTATATTTGAAGGCGTTGCGTGCAACTGCTATTCCTGGGTATGGAAATAGGAGCCTAACTAATCTATATAAACTGCGAGTTTCAATAATTGTTTTTTCTTGATGACGAAAAATATTGTGAATCAAAGTTGGTACGTTTTGTATTTTAAATTTAGATCTATTGTCATTCAGGCTAACAACAATAGAATATATGAAATTAGAAACTACACTCGTAAGCTTAGGATAAACATCATTTGCTTGAAACGACAGTTATGTGTTTTAAAATTAAATATGTCGACCATATCGCAACCCTTCTTGCAACAATAAAAAAGGGCAAAATTGCAGTATGCAGTTGGATGCAGTTAAAACAATAAGGGATCTAGGAATTGCAATGGATAGTCGACTGCACTTGGATCTACACATTGACAATGTTATAAATAAATCTTTCAAAATGTACGGACTTGTAATGCGTGCAAGTACAAAGTTTACAAGACCATCAACATATTTTTACCTATATAAAGCCCTGATCCGTTCTCAATTAGAATACGCTGTACCCATCTGGAACCCATATTATGGCAAATATAATAATGCCCTGGAATCTGTACAAAAGAAATTCTTGCGCTGTATGCACTTTAAATATTTCCGTAATCGTCTACCTTATGACCAGTTGCTTGTTAAATATAATCTTCTTATGCTTAAATTTAGACGAACACAGCTGGAAGTCATGCTACTCTATGATCTATGCCATAACAAATATGATTGCACCCCTTTAGTTAACAAACTGTGTTATAGAATACCCATTAGGACACATTGTCGTAACCCGTGTCAGTTGTTTGCCCTAGCTCGATGCCGCACCAATGCTGGTATGCGTTCCCCGCTTTATCGGATTACTAAAACGTACAATCGTAACTTTAACGCTATAGACATCGCGGCAACGCGTGCCAGCATCTTCAGGAAACAGGTGATTGACACCTTGAAATAAGATGCGTGTATGGATGTGTGTATGTGTGTGCACGTGTGCATGAGAGTATGCGTACGTGCACATACTCGTATATCCAATTAAGTTTTCATGTTACAGGTTTTTTTTTTATTTTATCTATTTATACTGACTTTATTTAAATACCACTATACGCTATCCAACAATGTAATGTAATAATAGTAATCTGTGGTGAACGGTGCTGATGGCACAGTCACTCTCATTCTTGTACAATATTGTTTTTGATAATGTTTACTGTGTCATTGTTTGTTTACCTCAATAAATTGAAAAAAAAAAAAAAAAGCGAGAGCTGGGTATGGCAGAGAGAGCATGAAAGTAGGATAAACGTGGTTGAAATGCAAGCGTTGCGCAAAATCTATGGTGTAACGCTTGCAGACCGTATCCGCAATGATGAGGTTAGAAGCAGAGTTGGTCTGAAAGAGAGCGTCGGTGTTAAAATAAGAAGAGGCATGCTCCGTTGGTTCGGACATGTAGAAAGAATGCAGGATGAAAGAATGACGAAGCAGATATACAATGCAAAAGTGGAAAGATGTAGGAGCCGAGGAAGGCCAAGACTTACCTATCATGATCAAAAAATATAGAGAAGAACATGACTCATGGCTACTGTGATGCAGACTGGGCAAGCTCAGAAGATGACCGGCGTTCCTGCACTGGTTATACATTCCTATTTCAGGGAGGAACTATCAGCTGGAACTCTAGACGCCAGCCTACTGTTGCTCTGTCTTCAATTGAAGCAGAATGTATGGCTTTAACATCATGTGTGCAAGAAGCTATGTGGCTGAAACAATTTTAAGAAAGTTTTTGGCCGTTGCTGAAAAATAAAGCAATGATCATTTACAGTGATAATCAAAGTTTTATAAAACTTTCAGGTTCCGATGGTTATCATTCTAGGACCAAGCATATTGATGAGAGGCATCACTTTGTACGTGATAAAGTTGCTGCAGGGGCCATTGATGTGAAGTATATGCAGACGGACATGATGGTAGCTGATGTACTCACCAATACAACATCGCATTTCAAGCTGGCTTGCTGCTTTTCCAAGATGGGATTGATTAATGCTTAAGGGTGGATGTTGAAATAGTAAACATAAATTATTGTCTTTGCATGATATCTGCATGCACGCAATGTATATGGTTCCATTTAAAAAAAAATATATTTTCTCTGTGTCCGGTATTAAAACCGATTAAACCGTTGGCAAACTATTTATGAGTATAATTTAATTCCTACAGATATATACTTAAATCTTGATTGACTCACCAAAGTACTTACCAAACAGGTTTAAGCAACTTAGAATTTTACCATGCACTGAAAGATGAAAAATTTTGTGTGTTTTTTAAGCTGTACCTTGTACAATATGTCCAGAACAATTTTTTAAGATTTAGTTATTAGTTCGGTTCTCTCTGCCTACCCCGTAAGGGATTTGGCGCAAAGTTATAGATAGATAGATAGGTATTAGAAGTTATATTGCGAAGGTTTATTCATTTATTTATTTTTATTGATTTCAAATATTTCAGTTTTGACTTTAAAGATTCTATGTGCATTACTCTGTAATAGTACAATTACAGTAATTACTTTACGATACAAACCTCGATCTTCGTATGCTTTCTGTAGTGAATCCCAAGCCTCCTTTGCTGTACGTGCAGTACAGTACGCACATGCGTGATTGCAGCGCCTTCCACCGTCAGACATATTTTTGAAAGTGCCTTCTGGTCATTACGATTACGTACCCCCAAAGGTGTCTTATCGCTTTCTGCATACCCAAATATGGTGCTCCACATTTCTTGATGTGCAAGTAACATTCTTTTCTTGAACTTCCAACATGAATAATCACCGCGACTTTTCAACATTGTGATACTGTGAAAATTATTTTCAGACGTTCCTGCCATAATTATCTCCTTTTAAATAAGATAACATGAAGCTTCGTCCTGATAACGAATGTAATAAATATGCTCAGTGCAGGAACAAACTATTTACTAGTTTCATGGATTTTTCACGAATAACATATGTCATCGCAGTAGAAACGCGAACATTTTTAAATTTTTGATTAAAAAAAATACAAGTAGGTTTCCTACACGAACCAAGAACAGCTTCATAGCTATCTCGCTCGGTCCCAACCCATCCGTTCAAATCTCCACACATAATTACTATTTCATTCCCTTCAGCTAAATCCAAGAACATCCCTCGCTGACTTCCATAACTTCTCTAGTTCTTGAGCACACGCTGAGCTTACGGGAGTGGATGCTGCAACCAGAAATACTCGTGTGATGCCCAGTTTTATACGAACCCAGAGAAGTCTAGGCCCTACCAAATAGTAATCTCTTACGCCAGTGGCTAAGCGAGAGGAGAGTACGACATCTATACTAGCACTGGCATGATCCGGTCTACCCAAGACCATAAGGCCATCATTCCAGTGGGCAGATCATCGGTGTCGCTCCCCTTGCGCTTAGTCTCTGCCACACTCAAAGCAGGTTCATGTTCATGATGACACTCTCTCCTTATCTAGCTAAGATTATATAGCTGAGGATCTTTATTGGTTAGGCGAAGACTCTTAAAACCTCATATCCAAATCTACAAAGTGCCTATCTGATCTGGTAACACATTACATACCTTTACTTTTAACCTACTGTAATATACGAGGTATTGGATATTTTCCCGATCCTTTTTTACAGTCTGTGACGTGAAAAATCTGAAATAATTATCTATCTATCTATCTATAACTTCACGCCAAATCCCTTGCGGGGTAGGCAGAGAGAACCGAGCGCCACGTGACTCGATCCTTACATATCTCACTCGCCTCTTTAACATTCATTGCTCTTCTCATGCACGCTCGCCTGTTTCTAGGGCTCCTGACATCACCTTCTGATAGAACACGACCAATTTGGTCATGGTAGGTAAGTCTTGGCCTTCCCCGGCTCCTACATCCTTCCACTTTTGCATTGTATATCTGCTTCGTCATTCTTTCATCTTGCATTCTTTCTACATGCCCGAACCATCGGAGCATGCCTCTTCTTATTTTAACACCAACGCTCTCTTTCAGACCAACTCTATTTCTAACATCATCATTGCGAATACGGTCTACAAGCCTTACGCCACAAATTTTGCGCAGCGCTCGCATTTCAACCGCGTTTATTCTACTTTCATGCTCTTTCTGCCATACTCAGCTCTCGCTTCCATAAGTTAGCGTTGAGACCAACACTGCATTGTGTATAGCGAGTTGTGCCTTCTGGCTCAGGTTTTTACTGCCAAGAAGTTTTCCCAACGTTCCATTCACACTATTCCCAGCACTCACTCGTCTTTCCACATCTGCGGTGTACCTTCCATCCCTGCTGAAAGCGCATCCAAGATATACAAACTCATCCACTTGTTCCAACACTTCATCGTCAATCGTAATCCTTACATTAGTTCTGGATTCTTCTCTTTCAAATACCATTATCTTTGTTTTCTAATTACAGGTGATAAAATCTAACTATGGAAAAATGGAACTATGTCTCTAACTAAAACTTTTTATAAATTAACGAAAATCCTTTACAAACGTACTTAGTTATGCGCTTGACCTTTTTTTACTTATGGAATCAGACGGTGATTTTTCAATATGATTAATATGGTAAACACGCATATGGCCAACCCGATGGTAAACAGTTACCTTAGCCTATGGACACTTGCAACACTAAAGGCGTGACTTGTGCATTACCGATCCTGTACAAATCATATATTGTAGTCCCTTGATAAAGCCTTGGATGATAGTTTATTACACAATTTTAAAATTCTTGGGTTCTTCCCTAAAACGAAACAAAACGTGACCATCGCGATCTCCACCGATGGCGTGTGGACGATGGACGACGATGGTGTGGTTGTCGGAGGAAGCTGTTTCCATCAGATGGTTCTTCCATATGATGCAAACAGCCTCTGTTCCTCTTCGGAACACAACCGTTTGTACAATCGATAGAATACACAAATACAGTGGATAGTATTAGGATCGTCGATTAATCTCGCAAAACGTAGGTATCTAAAAGAAATCACAACAAATTAATTTTTCATTATTTTAAAAGCTTTTCGGAAATTACCATTGGCGAAGAAGAAATGGTAAAAAATCTTACCAATCTTTTCAAAATCTTTTTCAAATCATCAATTGATGATACGATAAATTCAAGTGGTAAGATTAAAGAAATACTATGTATACACTGAATCAGTATAAACACACATCTTTGTCAATGACGAATTCGGTGGCTCTGATGTGAATGACGAGACGTCACCAGTTAGCTCCAAAAGAGTTGCTGTATAAGCAGCAGAGGAGGCATCGGACGAGTGCTACTTAATATAATTCACGCGTTACGGTATCTGCTTTACATCAGTTGAGCCGTATGCTTGTACTCCTCCGGATGTTGTATTAAAAAAAAGAGATATTCATAAAATGGATATTAATATTTGTTTGTGACCACAGCTCACTAGGACATCCACGACGGCCGATGAAGCGTCGTAATGCCATCACTGCTGAGTCGGTGCTGAGACTGCCGGCGACTTCCAAGTGCACTGCTCGCGTTGTTAAACACGTAAACAGTACGCCGTATCTCTTTTGATGTGCACGTCCAACAGTGACTACCATCGGGCCGAAGTAGTCGAGGCCGGTGTAGGTGAAGGGGCGCTGATGATGCGCCAGTCTGCTCCGTGGATGGTTACCCGCAGACGGTTGAGCGGGCACGGCCCGCCTGATGCGACACTGTTGACATCTTTTCAACACACTTCTAACTGTATTGCGCAGTCGTAGTACCCATAAGTGTTGTCGAACTTCATTAGTAGTGGTCTCGAAGCCTCCGTGATGCAGCTTACGATGAATCCACGAGATGTACAGTTGCACATAGGCATGTTTTCCATCCACAATCGGCGGAGGTTTCTGTTCGTTTGTAATGTCGACAGCGGCTGCTATACGTGACCGTAGCCGTATGACGTCATCGCGGTCTATGGTGACGGACAGCTGACTTAGTCGGCTATTAGCAGGCAACGATTTTTCACACTTTAAAACTGCGACATCTTCACTGAACGCATCATCTTGCACTGAGCGAATCCATAACTGTTGAGCACGATGTAACTGGTGTGTTTCAAGTTGTATGAAACAGCTGTTTTCACTTTCACACGTAGCACTGATTTTGTTGTTTTTTCCTTCCGCTATTTTCTTTATTTTCGTCCAAGTAGCGCCGTCAACCTCGTTTTTAGGGTTCCGTACCCAAAGGGTAAAACGGAACCCTATTACTGAGGCTCCGCTGTCCGTCCGTCCGTCCGTCCGTCTGTCACCAGGCTGTATCTCATGAACCGTGATAGTTAGACAGTTGAAATTTTCACAGATGATGCATTTCTGTTGCCGCTATAATACAAATACTAAAAAATTGAATAAAATAAATATTTAAGGGGGCTCCCATACAACAAACTTGATTTTTTTGCTCGATATTGATAACGGCAACAGGTAGACGCTTGAAATATTGACAGAATATTTAGTTATATATTCACTTTAAGAATAAATATTTAAATTAAAATAAAACAAATATTTAAGGGGGGCTCCCATACAACAGACGTGATTTTTTTGCCGTTTTTATAGATAATGGTACGGAACCCTTCGTGCGCGAGTCCGACTCGCACTTGGTCGATTTTTCTTATTCCGTTTGTAGGCGGCGTTGCACAGCTGTCTTCTGGTGCGCAGAAGTTCAATGAACTGACAGCAGCATGTCGTTGAGGCTGATACCACGGGTCCTGGCTGCCGCGTCGTTCACGATGCGTAGTTTCTCGGGCTTCTGCGGGTTGATAACTGCAAAATGTGGCAGATACCAAGTTCTGTCGCTTTTCACTGCTGGAGCCTTCTCTGCATAGCCGCTCTGTATCAGGGTGTTTTTTTTTTATCGTACTCCCCTGCCTTGGGCAAGGCACTTATTGCTACTAATATATATATTTATGTCTAATAAAGTTTGTACAATCGCATATAGATAACACATTCATACATCACACACTTTCGTTCCTCAATTCATTCTTCCATTCATCTTTCAGTTTTATTGTCAAAATATTCTCATTTGCCCATTTTAGAACGCCGGTGAAACCTATTGTACCTATTGCCAAACTTCCCTCCCTATACTGCGTCAGTCCAGACACGGGCGACAGCGAGCTTCGCAGCTCCACCTAGCCACCGCGATCCCATCGGCTATACAAAATATAGCCGAGGTATACAGCATAAGTCCTAGGCGGAGCCGCTCTGCTTGTTACGATCTATAGTAGCCGTGGCTAGACTGACGCAGTATTTTAAAAATTTTGCTCGAGTTTTCCCTATCACTATTTCGGAGACTGTAGTTTCGGTGACCCGCATTCCCAACTCCTGCTCCAAATCGTACCTCTGTTTGGAGAATGCGGGACACCGAAACAATATGTGCTGCACTGTCTGGTCCACGCCGGGCTCGCAGAAGCAGGATGGGTCATCCGCGCACTTGAATCTGTGCAAGTACGCGGAGAACCCACCATGCCCCGAGAGGACCTGCGTGGTGATGCTCGACGGCACCATTTTGCCCACGATACCGTACGCCTACGCCGCACTCGGGAAGAACAGCTTCGTCGTCGAAGCTGTTGTTCCCGATTTGTATCTCCTGTCCCATTCGTCAATGGTCCCCTTACGGATCATACCTTTGACGAATGAGACAGGGCAGCGGTCGTAATCTGGCCGCCTCCGCAACCCCAGTGCGGCGCTCCTGGCGAGTTCATCGGCACGTTCGTTCCCCTCCAACCCCGCGTGTGCTTTGGTCCAGAACAGCGAGACGCTCTTACCCTGGCTTTTGCACAGTTTAAGAGCGTCCCGTGTTTGCACCGCCAGGGGATGGGGGGACTCGACGTTCGCCACCGCCTGGAGCGCCGCCATGGAGTCGCTGAAGATGCCAATACTGGGTCCATCGCAGCTCAAAGCGCACTCAGCTGCCGTGCAGATAGCCAGGAGTTCCGCCTGGTAGACGGTACAGTAGGACGACAAAGCAAGCTTGAGGGCCTTGGTTTTGGCGTCGCCGTTCCATATGGATACAGCGGCGCCAACCCGGCCCTCAATCTTGCTGCCGTCCGTAAACATTCGCAGGGCAAAGTTGGAGTGTGCCCTGCATTGTTCCTCGTCCACCAGGCTGCCGAACTCCAAGCTATCTAGCTCCGCGGGATGCGGGGCCTCGATCTTCGAGGCCATCCGCTCGATCTCCCTGTCCCCGAGCAGCGGATGGGGTAGCCCCCTCTTGGCCTCGTATAAAGAGGCGACTTCGCGCACTCTGAGGTCAAGAGGCAGCACCCCAGCCAGCAACAGTGCGGAGTTCAGGGAGACCGTGCGGTAGGCTCTGCAGATCTTCTGAGCGAAGCCCCGCTGTATCAGGGTGTTCATCTGAGTCTCGTAGCGCCGCTTCAGTTCAACGTTTTTGTCGAGTTTCTTCTCGACTAACTCGAGGCGACGTATCGCTGTGTTGTAGTTATCCGGCGGTACAAAGTCGCTTTCTTTGAATAGCAACCCTGTTTCAACCCTCCCGCCGGTAACCGACGCGTCTTCTCCTCGAGTGTACGCAGCGCGCTGAGCTCGGCCGGTGCGTAACTTCCACATCGATCGGCGGTGACTTCCAGAAACTTGGACAGCGTGAGAAGGTCTGGATGATCTTCCGGCTGTTCGGCGGCGAAGTCGTAATATCTGTAGCGCAGCGCTGGCGGCAGTTTTTCAATAACGCTGCGTACTACTTCGGCGTTGTGTAGGTAGTGGTGCTTCTTCTGTGCTTTAACTGTGGCTGTGACGTTAAGTACCTTTGAAGCGAAGATGCAGATGTCTCTTAGGTTCTCGGCCAGTCGTGGTAGCGCACGGAGCTTGTTCAGTTCGGTCATCGCCAATGCATCTGGTCGACCGAACTTCTTCTGAAGTCGTTGACCCGACGAAGAGACATAGTGTTATCTTAGGTTTTCGCGATTGTTACACATTGAATTAAACAATTTTTAACGGAAGTATCGCGTATTTTATTTATTTTGTTGAACCTGACGTTTCGAACGCTTTGCAGCGTCCGTGGTCGCAGGAAGACTAAGGTGGTATTTGTCTTACATTAGTTATTCAATTATTACATCTACCGACATGGATGGATTAATTATATATGTTCCGATTCACACAAAAATCGCTCACAGTGTCCGAACATTTTTTAGATCTTTGGGTTTGGGACTTGATTATTTTTAGGACTGGATCCCAAGCAGGTGGTACTTGCCAACCATCTTCTCTATTGAAATTGGGGTGTTTTCTTATTTCAATAGCCTCGCGCAACATTCTCGGCATGTAGCGATTCTCCTTGGCGAGGATTTGTGGTTTATCGAACCGGATGTAATGGTTTGGCTGGTCCAGTGTATGTTCACATACTGCAGAGTTTTTATCGCGCCTATTCTTCATGTCAGCAATGTGTTCTTTCACACGAGTACATACGCTTCTCTTTGTTTGCCCTATGTATGATAAACCACATTCGCAGTCTAATTTGTATACTCCTGCATCTTGTAAGGGGGTATTAGACTTGATAGGTCTTAGAATTTGACTGATCTTCTTATGGGGCTTGAAATAAGTTTTAATTGAAGCTCGCCGTAAGATGTTGCCAATTTTGTCTGTGACTCCCTTTATGTATGGTAAGATGGCAGGTTGACGTTCAACTGTAGGTGGCTTCGGGCGGCTTCTGTGACGCGTGCGAGGGAGTTTGTGACTGTTGCTCCGCAGTACTTGTTTGACATGTTGGAGTTCCTCCTCTAGATGCTCAGCGTCGCAGATGCCTTGTGCTCTCTGAAACAAAGATTTGCCTACGGTAGCTAACTGACATGGATGGTGGTGTGAGTTACCATTGAGATATTTGTCTGTATGGGTGGGTTTCCTATACACTGTGTGAGTAAGTGAGTTGTCAAGTTTCCTGGTAATTAATACATCAAGGAATGCTAGTGAATTATTTGCCTCTAATTCCATGGTGAATTTGATTTTGTTGTTGATGGAATTAAGGTCGGGCTTCGGTACGTAGGGCTCCATTGTGAGTACCAGCGTGCTTCTGTTGACCCAGTCGGTTGTGCGCTCATTCCTAGTTGCCATTTCCTCGTCTGCTTCGATCTCGTCTTCGGAGTCCGCTTCCAACGCGGCGACGCGTGCAGCTGCCAGCTCCACTTCCTTCTGTAGAAGGAATTCCCGCGCCTTGGCCAGCGCCCTTCGTTTGTATGTTGACGTAGTGCGGACGCGCTGGGCGGGCGACGAGAGGCCTCCTTCTGTGGGCTGGCGGTCTTGTGTGTGGCTGCAGTCTTGCCGGTTGTCGTCTCGCCAGTCGCTGTCGTCTCTCCGGTCGTTGTAGTGGGCGTAGTATTCGTCGTTGTCGATGTCTCGGCTATAGACGTCTCTGGCGTCGCTACGGCGGGTGCGGCGGCGGTGGCGGCGGTGGCGGCGGTGGCGGCGGTGGCGGCGGTGGCGGCGGTGGCGGCGGCGGCGGCGGCGGCGGGCGTGACAGTGGCGGCGGCTCCGTCGACTTGAGCAGGCGTTGTCCTCCTCTCCGACTCCATACTTCTTGTAACAGGCATTTTCTTCAGCAATCTGTGTCTTCTGAAGGACTAATCCCAGTATCCGGCTTCTGAAGGACCAAAATGTACGGGCCCCTTCGATACGACCCGTACACTTTCGTAAACGAATTTGTAAAATAATAATGTAGGTACTGGCGAGCTTGTTCTTCTACCTCCGGTTGTAAGTCGCAGATCTGGATTGGTGCAGAATGAAACGCTTGATGCTGTCTTCAGAAGTATGAAGCCGAAGGTAATTCTTCCGAGGTTGGGACTTGTCTGGCTTCCAAGTAACGGCGCTGGCTAGTTATCTCTTGTGTGAGCGCTGAGTGTAACGGACGACTGGTACCGATCATCATCACGGGCATACAGCAAAAACTGTGTGCGAGCATCGAGCTAATGCTCCTGGCTCGAGTAAGGCTCCGGGGGCGTGGCCGCCCCCGTGTAAATAATTTTGCTTTTGGGGCATCATTCGTGATGTAAGCATGGCCATACATTATTCTAGTGGACCGTTGGACTGACAGACAGACACTTTGCATTGCACACTAAGTGCAGAAGGAATACTGTTTGTTATATAATAACAATAAGCGACATATATATTATGGATGGATGTGTTGGATAGTAGGTGACTTAGTCACAGAAACTAATTTTTCTTCCTCTCTGTTGCAGGCTGACAACGACGGACTAGAGTGGGCTGCGCCGCGCGGGTCCTACGCTTCCCTTCCACCCGCGCGTTCCCTCCCCCGCGGTCCAGACAGTAGATTACCATAGCAAGACTGGGCCCCGGAGGAGGGACGCGACTGGGAGTGGCTGCGCGGTATTCCGCCGACGCACCCGGCTAAACCGACCTGTGTGGGTGTATTGTACGCCCACTCAAAACAAAAAGTTGCAGGTCATGCGTATGCATACGGTGACACAAGTGCCACCGCCCACGCACGCGTGTCCCTGCACAAAAACGAAGACTCGAAGCACGTAGTTTTGGGTGGATGTATGCACACAGTTAATACTGTGTGCACTCACCCACTCCAATCTGTAATGAATTAGATTAGACATGCTTGATTTTTTGTAAGATATATACATAAGAATAAACATATATACTATATTGCATTGTTTCATTTTGTTTAAAAATAATCAAAAACGAGTAACAATGATAGTAATAAATCGGCAATATAATGAGACAAAACACAATTTTGAAGGGAGATAGAATTTTGGTAGGACAAGGACAAGGCAATACTACGGAAAGGGACAGATCACTACTTTAGAAGAGGACAGAAACTAACCGTAGAGGGAGACATTCGGTAACCATAGAAAGGGACAGGGTTTACCTTTAAAAGGAGACACGGCTATGGGGAAGGAAGGAGACAAAACAACAACAAACCATAATATGGTTTTTTAACCTTTGTTTACAAGAACCCGTGTTTACTTGTAACCAGGTGATTGCTGTTTTAACTTTTTGGTGCTATTTTATGGTTTGTGGGAGTTTTTAAACCGTTTTTGAAGTCGGTTATGTTGGCATTATAGTTTCGTTGTCGCGTAGTAGGTCTCGCGGGCCGGGGCGTCCATCCGGCGGCCTAGCATGCAGCGGCGCTATGTTTCTCAGATGTAAGTATGTTGAATTATCCGCACGCGCGAATAATCTTCGCGTGGTATTAACTATAAACTCATCTATTGAGGAAATACGAAGACTGTTAACAATAGTTTTGTTGGAAATAAAGCGCCCCGCGTCTACAATCATTCTCAGTGCTCCATTCTGCACTGTTTGTAGCCTGCCCTTTTGCGTGGGCGAGCAGAATGCGTACCAGGCGGGGGCTGCATAGGTCAATCTGCTGCGCATATAGGTTTTATATATACCCAGTTTAGTGCGCAGCGGCAGTCGGGATTGCCGGCCGTAGCAAGCCGCGGGCCGCCTTCGCCTGTGTTGTAACATGGTTGACGTTGGCGACCATGCTTAACGACCGGTCTATTTGAACGCCGAGGTAGCGCACGCTGCTCTTCCACGCAATCGGTTGGCCTCTTAGCTGCAGCGGTGGCGGGACGCGCTTCTGGCCGATTTGTAGCGCGACGGTTTTGTCTACATTGACTTTAAGCTTCCACATATCAAACCATTGTGGGAGCGCGTCCAGCAACCGCTGCAGCCTAGTGGCCGCGATCAGTATCCGCCTTGACGCCGTAAAGTAGGCGCTGTCATCTGCAAACAACGCAAGCATGACATCCCGCTCCCCTTCGCGCATGTGCGCCTCGGACAGGAGCGGGATGTCGTTGGTGTATGCTGCATATAATGCGGGGGACAGACAGCTACCCTGGGGCACTCCTGCAGAAATAGGTCGTGAGCTCGATTCACTGTCCTCCACCTTGACTGTGAAGGACCGCCCGCTCAAAAAAGAGGCTATCAGGCGCACTAACTGCGGTGGCGCACTAGTTTGCTCTAGGAGCTTATAGAGCAAGCCCTCGTGCCACACCCGGTCGAAGGCTTTCTCGATATCGAGGAAGACTCCCACCGGGGTGCGGCCGTGGTTGCGATGGTCGTTAAGGTAATATAGTACGCGCACCAACTGTAGGGTCGTCGAGTGCTTTTCTCGGAAACTGTATTGTTCGTCCCTCACTGGTAGGTGAGGGCGAAGTCGACGCAGCACCAGACGCTCCACCAGTTTAGAGCTGTGCGCCAGCAATGTTATTGGACGGTAACTTGCGGGGTATCTGCTGTCCTTCCCTGCCTTGGGGAGGACAATGATCCGACCCGGACACCAGTAGCGAGGGAAATGCGCGGTGCGGAGTACCCCGTTAGTAATGCGAGCAAGTGCTACCACTCCTTTCTTCGGTAACTGCTGCAGCATGAGGTTCGTGACTCCGTCAGGTCCTGCTGCCTTGCGCTTGGGTTGGTGTTTCAGGGGTCTACGAACCTCTGCTGGTGAGACAAATAGGTCCCCAGCGAGTGGTGGCGATGGTGACATTAAGAATTCGTTCACGCGGTGCACCACGTGCTCGTGGTGCTCGCGGACGGCTTGGCTGGCTTCTGGCTGGACAGGGTTGGGCTGGAAGGTGTTGGCGAGGTAGTCTGCCAACACTTCTGCCCTGTCGATTGCTGTGTAGCATTTGTTGCCTGCACTGTTGAATAGTGGATTGATGGGCGGCCGTGCCTGTGTCAGCTGTCGGCTGAGTCGGTAGAGGTCAGCTTGGTCTTCCCAGACCTCGTTAATCCGGGCCTCCCAGGTCGAGCCGCGCCATATATTGACTTTGTCTGAGAGCTGCGCGGATTTCTTGTTAAGCTCTGCCTTGACGCGGGGGCATCTGGTTCTGGCCCACCGTTGGCGTAGCGTGCGTTTTTCTTTCAGTAGCCTTTTGATGTCGTTGGGCAGGTCGCCGCGATGCCTCGGACTTGTAGGCGCTGGTTTTGTGGCCTTTTCTTTCGCGGCTATTATTGTTTTGTGAAGCGCCTTACGGCTGCCTCCACGTCGTCCGCCGTCGCTAACGGCCCGTCGAGCGAGATTTCGGCTGTAGCTTCGCGGAAAGCCTTCCAGTCGATACGGGTGCGTGCAGGACGCTGAAGTGCATGTGGCGCACCCGTGTCGATTGTAAGTAAAATGGGAAAGTGTTGGGTGTCGGCCGAGTAAATAACATCGACCGACATACGGTGAGCAACGGACTTTGTGATCGCTATGTCTAAAACATCTGCCGATAGTCTAATGTCGCTGGGAACGTGTGTCGGCGACGTGGGCCCTAGTACTATATACCGTTGTTCTTCAGCCAGTCTCTCCAGGAAGCGACCCGCTGGGTTGGTCAGTCTTGAGCCCCATAGGGGATTCTTGGCATTGAAGTCGCCCAGAGCTATTGTCGGTTCGCTCCCTGAAAAGAGTGCTAAGAAGTCGTCCTTATGCGTGGGGTGTCCCGGTGGGTGGTAACACGCGAAAAACCGCATCTCCTCGCCTCCTGCCTTCAGTTGCACTCCAATATTGGATAACGACCGAAATGGCAGGTGATCCAGCTCCACATGTATGCAGTCCCGTCTCACCAGCGCCGCCGTGCCCATGCAGGGTCGGCCCTGCGGTGTAAGTTGGTCTCTGCGATACATGTGGTAGCCAGAGACGCGGAATTACGCTTTCGGGCTGAGCTTAGTCTCGCCCAGTAATATAACATGCGGGTTATATTCCTGGGCGAGTAATCTAAGCTCCTGAGCCCTACCAGCCACTCTCCCGGGGTTCCAGTACATTACACGCAGCTCTCTATCCATTGCGGGTGAGTAGCTGCGTGAGTGCTTCACTGGCCGCCGACCAGATGTCGACTCCAGTGGTTATGTTCATAAGCATTTCCACGAGTATTTTAACGATCTGTATAATCGCTTCGTTTGCGATATTTACGGGCGTTGAATTACCTTCCTGGGCATTAACTTGTGGTGTATAGCCCGCCGGAGCCCTGCTCGTCCCTCTGTACGTTGTGAATCGTACGCTGGGGCGACCACGTACTTCGTGGACGGTCGTTTCGCGCAGGGTGGGCGGTGGGGCGTTACCCGTGCCGCCTGCGCGTTGTGCAATGTTTGCAGACTGTGCTTGGCTTCTTGTTGTTTGCGCTTGCGTGACTGTGGGCGTTGGAATGCCTTGTTGTTCTGTGGCTTGGTTCTTTTTGCCTTACTTTGATCTGGCTTTCTTCTTCGTCCTCGGTCTTGAGCTACCAGGGTTTGCTGGAGGGGCGAGCGTTGTTGGCAGCTGTTCATCTTGGTCTAGCAATGGCTGTGTACGTGTTGCCTGTGCGTCGTCGTGTGCTGGATGGACGTGTAGTGAAGGTATGGGTCGGCCGCGACGATTGCCCGCGACTTGCCACCCCTCCGCCACCTCCTCCTGAGTGAGTTGACTTGGCGGCAGGGGTTGGCGGTCGGCTGGTTGGCTAGCCCTGAGAGGTGGCGCTCCGGAGAGTTGAATCCCTCTCCTTCTTGCCTCCCTCCGCAGGACCGTACACCTTTTATCGTTCGCGGCGTGGCTCTTGCCGCAGTTGGCACAGTGTAGTGCCGCTGTACAGTTGCCGGCGAGATGTTCACCGGCGCATCGTACACATTCTTGCTGTCTATGACAGTTTATCGATGCATGGCCGAAGCTTTGACAGCGGTAACACTGCGCCAAGCGCTTAGAGGCCACCCATGCTTCTATTTTTATGCCGGGCGTGTACATTAGCTCGTCCACTGCGTACAGACGGGATAATTCCGCATTCGACAGGTGTTCAAGCTGGACGTGGAACAGACATGACATTTGGCCTCTGCCGGACACGATAGGGCGCACGTGTCTAACTGAGTATCCTAGTGTCTCGAATGCGGTCTTAACATCGTCGATGTTGGTACCCAGTGGTAGGCCGCGAACCGCTATTTTTGTAGGCAGTCCCTCCGCTGTTGAATAGCAATACCATTGCAGTTGGGCTTCTGACTCTCCTAGTATTCGGAGGTATGCCTGGATGATTCTAAATTCATCAGGACTTTTTGGCAAGAATCTTACGCCCTGCTTAAAAGGGCGCGCGTTGGGAGCATGTCCAAGCTGCGTGTGTAGAACGGTGAAATGCTGCGCCCAGTTGGGAAATACCTCCGCTATAATAGGCTGGTAGCCTTTAGCTGATTGGGCCGTGGGTTGTACTGGCGCGCCACTTGTTGGCGTAGGAGGCCTAGTAGGCTGAATTGGTTGAGTGGGTGGGTTTAGCGCTGTCATTGCAGCGTAAGAAGTGCTGGCCTGTGGTTGTTCGCGCAACGGTGAAGGGAGTGAAAACAGTTCCTGTGCGTCGCCTTCGTGACTGGCAATACGTCTGTATGACGTCTCTTGCGTGTCATGTGAGGTCTCCTGTTGCAGGAATGGTGGTGAGACGTCTGCCAGCTCCTCATGAGATGATGCTGGGGAGAACCGAGTCTGGGATGTATGCGGTGTGCTTTGCGTTGCACCACCTCTACGCGATGGGTCTGAGTTAGCTCTGGCACGAGGTTTCTTGTCCTCATGGTCCAGGCTCTCGTTGGGAGACGGTATTGGCCTGTTTGTGCGTTTAGGCATGCGTGTACTAGGTGTCCCGGTGTCTATGGCCTCGATTTTTTGCAACACAGCTGCAATGAGCTGACTGTCGCCCGAGTGGCTTTTGGATGTGGACGAGGACGAAGTGACTCCTAATTCGGCCGGTGAGACATGGCGCAGCTCTCCTGTCTGCAAATTACGGGCTACTATTTGTTTGCCACCGAACGGCGGAGCAGGTTTCTTTCCCTTGCGGGGGGGGAGGGGTTCCATGCCTACGGTAGGCACCCTTCTAGGTGGCGTTGATGGGCTTTTCGATGGCGTGGGGCTACCTTTACGGTCTGCCATGCCAGAAGAGTTTGGCGGGGCTGAGCCCGCTTAGTACTGTCGAAGTATTTTGGTTGATACTATCGAAGATAGTCAACCAAAATGACAGCCAAGCGGCCTCGTAGGATTGTAGGACTGTACTACTGGATTGTAGACACCCAATATCCCGAAGGAATCTCGGGTGCGGACTAGAGCAACACTTATACAAGGACGCGGTTTGCGAGATTAACAGGGGACGGAACTAAGTGACAAGGACAACAGATGTTTGGACTTAATTGTTGTTTTTCGCACGAAAGACGGCAATTAGTTCCTGTCACGCGACTATATAGACGCCACAGAGCCGCGGACAATTGAACACAACACAAAAACACGACACAACTACACGAATATAAAATAATCAGCCGATTGTTCGTCCGAGGACCCAAGCACACCGTACAGGAAGCCGAAGGTTCCCGAGCGGCGCGCCCGACGTCACCCGAGCGGACAACCGGCGGGAGCGGTACTGCGGAAGCAGCCCTTGCTCAGAATCGTGCGATGCACGGCCTAGCAAGACGTGCCGAATGCACTGCTCAGGAGATACGCTCTAGCACAGTACAGTCGGCACGAACTGAACGAATTGCTGCGAGCAGCGGGAGTGGACAGCTGCGCTTTCCACGATCCCAGAGCGGGGCTCAATGGGAAAGGTACTGGCGCTTGACTGCTATCCTTTGCACGAGTAGCCGAATTCTTCATCACCGGCGCCCGGGAGCGTCGGATTCGAGTAGTTCGGTTAGCTCGCCGTGGGAAAGGATAACGGGATGGTACCGATCCCGCACCGGGGCCCATATTTATACCCCCGGTGTGGGAGCGAGAGGCACTATTGAGAGAAAGAGACAACGATAGCCAAAATCGCCCAGAGTTGGAAGAATTACCTTAACGAGCTCGCTTTATTTGCATCAAAAAAACATCCAAGTTATTCTATTTTTACATACTTTTGACCCTTTTCCATACAAGCTCATAAAACTTTTGATAAAAGTTATTGCTAAAACCTATGGGTCAGTGAAGCTTACACATGAAATGTTTTATTTCAGACTTAAAACTATGATGATAGGTACTTGTAACATTTACCATTAAAGCTGTTGCCGCCACTATCCCAATATTTATATACTTTATTATATATTTGGCTTGCAATAGCTCGTACCTATAACTACTGTAAAGTATAAAACGTGTACACTTATATCTAGTGAACTACGAGTAGTATGTAAAAACTGTTTGTAAAAATGCTTATCCCATGTATCTATATAAAGTGTTTTTTTTTTATATGCCCGAACTTCAATGGGAGAAAGAATATCGTTTATTTGTTACGATAGACAAGAAACTTCGTGTCCCGGCATCGTTAAAAAAGTTTGAGAAATCAAATAAATAAAGTGCCTACTTGGTTCATGGTGCATAATGATTGCCCCGTCATCATCATCAGTTGTTAATAATTCAGTTTGACGGGGTCGATGCACGGGTCGCGGGTCTAATCGAACACGCCATTTACGCAGTGACCACCACTGCCTGTCCCGAGTTCCTGACAGTTGCCAGTCGGAAGGCTCAGTGAAGAGAGGTAGGACGCGTCAAAGCAGTCCGTCTGGAGAAGTACCTTCACCTCACAGAAAACTGCAGCCAAAGAACAACTATTCCTGTGAGTGAGTAAGGTTACGAGTGAGCTCCTGAAGAGTTTCTGTATCAGTAGCGGGGGTGGCAACGCGCAAGCGATACTTCCTGTGTTGCAAGCGTTTATAGGCTACGGTAACCACTTTACATCAGGTCGACCGTGTACGCCTCCCAACGTTGTATACAAAAAAGAAATACCTATGACGGCTGTGACTATGCCAGCTGATACATCACCTAACAATGTTTTTTACATAGGTAGGTAGGGCACATCAAAGCAGTCCGACAGGGGAAGTCCGCAGCAAAATAACATTACTGGAGGGTTGTTGATTTTATATGAGTGAGTGATGTTACCAGAAGGCAGTGAGAGGAGTCGTTGTGTGAGCAACGGGGGTGGCAACCCGCGTGCGATAAACCTTAGTGCGAGCGTTCATAGGCTACGGTAGCCACTTTACATCAAGTGGGCCGTATGTTTATTTGTCTCCCGACGTAGTAAAAAACAAAGATGCGCCTGATCCAAAGTATGAAACAGATGAAACAGCTGATTTGCTTCATATGACAAACATCCATCACTAAGTCTGATTAGTTTACACTTGGATACATTTTCAACGAATTAGGTAGGTATTTCATGAGTGGTTTGTTTACTTAGAATATTATTCTAAGTTTGTTTATGGGAACGATAAAAAAAATTATATGTCTATTGTTGGTAATTGTGTACGAGGTTCGATATAGGAAAAGGTACACTTACACCACTAAGGTGGCAAACAAGCTTAGGTGCTCTCTTCCTGATTGTAAGCAGTTATCGTAGCATTTAGACATTTTTAACACCAGAGACGTCGCTTATGTGCGTTCACATTCGCTACCTATCTAGTTAAATAAAATGGAAATTTAGAACACTTACCGGATATAACAGCTGATCCACTTAAACTTAACTTAAAAAAGGTTACAAACTTTCCATCACACTTTCACACAACCCCATAAAAAAATCCATCGGCGTTATATCAGGGGAACGGGGAGCCCATTGGACTGGCCCTCCCCTTCCTATCCACCTCATGGCGTACGTAACGTCCAGATACTCGCGAACACGCAAGGCGTAATGGGCTGGTGCTTCATCGTGCTGGAAGTATAAACCCCTTAGATGTTCAAGTGGAACATTTTCCAGCATACTGTCCACTTGTGTTTGCAGTAGGTGAAGATAGGTATCCGCATTCAGTCTCTCTAAAAAAACTGGTCCTAACACTGTCACCGAGTGTTGTATTGTAAATCTGCGTTGGAAATGATCGGGCCGCACTGCGTGTGAAGGTTAACTCGTCTGTCCACAAAATGTTGTGGCGCTCCGAATGAAACCAACGAAAGAAGTCAACACGAGGCGCATGATCTTGTGGCATGAGTTCTTGTACCCTAGTGAAGTGGTATGGATGTAAGCCTTCATCGTTAAGTAACTGCCATGTTCACGAAACCTGTACACTGTGCCGAGGATGGTGTGATGGCTCACTCGTATTCCGAATCTTTGCGGTGATGTTATTGCACCCGCGATAACAAAGTACCATTTGGAGATACTCCTGATTAGAGTAACAACGTCCAGGCATGATTACGGTCACGCGTAGTAGTGTAGTGTGCGACACTCGGAACAGACTGACCACGCGTGCGCCATCTACTACGCAGCGCGGTGGGTACATGGATGGCGCATGCGCGGTTAGCGTTTCTACGAAGGCCCGCTAAGCGCGCCTGCGTACCTGCGTACCGTGTCGCGTGGCATACTTGTATTTTCCTAGCTGGTTGGATTCATACAACAGAAAGCTATTTTTTACGATGGATTTTTTTTTGTATGAAAGAATATGTAACACGTGGGGCATAAAATATATTTATTATTATAATCAGCATACATAACACTATTTCCCATTTCAATTTGGGCATATTATTTAAGAACACCATATATATAAAAACAACTATAAATATATGCCTTACTAACTACGCGTGACGGTTATTTATTTACATTGCATAGTTATCGCGAACAATATTTTTTTTTTACAAACAGTATTTTTGACGTGTGAGAGACGCAAACTGTAGTAGGAAAGTACGAAATAATAACGAGATTGAACTCGTGGCTGTACCGAACATCATTGGCGAATTCAAGGTGCATCGACTTCGCTGGCCGGTAGACGTGGAGAAAATGAGTTATCAATCTCATGGCTAACGAGTTGGACCTATTTTGTTGTACTATGAGTGAACTCACAAGGACTATACTTTTTGTTCTATGTTGATAACAATGTAATTAAGTAGATATGTATAATATTGAGAATTACCTATTTACCTATATATATTGCTACACTGTCGCATTAGGTTATCACCTGTAAAGATAGTTGTAAGTTTGGCTAAATAAATAAAGAATTAAATAAATATTTGATCAAAGTAAAAATTCTGGCTGTAGTCTAAGATGTTTTTGTAGTCATAGATACGTTGTACACGCTCTAGAATGGCAATACGAAAGTAAGGTAATTGCCCACCTCGCATTCAGTTGGGCACGCTCTCGCGTCACGTCTATACGTACTTCGCCACAAAGCGTAAATAAGTTATTTCTGGCAAAAATGCCTTCTTGTGTTTTTAGATGGTCCACAAATTACACGGCAACTGTTAAAGACAAGGAAAATGTGTCATTTCATTTGTAAGTACAGTTTTTTTTTATTAAAAACATAGTAAATGTATTTAGTTTTTAGCAATATTAAAGCGGGTCTTGTGGCAGCCGTTGCTAGGGGAAGTTGAGGAAAATTTAACTATCACGTTATGAACACAGAATTGTGAATTAAATTTATTCCTAACTTTGTTTTATATTAAGTAATACGCCTACCTACCTTATTTTCAATTATTAGATACTAGTAATACTAGACGTTCTAGAAAAGAATGAAGCGAATAGAATATTACTTATCATTTATTTCTTTACATTTTAGATTATCTAGATGGTTTGATGAAAAAAAAAATGGTTAAATATTTTTTTATTCTACGTCGGGACGCATATAAGCATACGGCCCACCTGATGTGAAGCGGGTACTGTAGCCTATTAACGCTTGCGATATATTAATTATCACTCGCGCGATGCCTCCTCTGCTGCTTACACAACAACTCCTTGGGAGCTTACTGGTGACCAAACTCACACGTAGGAACACAACAACCCTCTAGGGAGTTGTTAATTGGCTGCGGTTTTCTGTGAGGTGGAGGTACTTCCCCAGATGGGCTGCTTTGATGCACCCTACCTTTCTTAAAACATCCAGACCAAGACAAACTGACATGTTCATGCACACAAATGTTTGCCTTGTGTGGGAATCGAACCCACGAGCGTTGGTATCAAAGTCGCGTCATTCACGACTGAGCCACCGAGCTCGTCAAATTTCGGGTCGTCATTTAAAGTGTTTCCTATATCGCAATGATGTATTTTCCTCTTTAAATTATCATTTCCTAGAGCAATATCCGACTTATAATCACAGGCTTCACCTAATACGCGCTATTCTGGTGAAGTTAAAATATATTTCGCGCATTAAAATAGTCTAGATTAGAAAACTGATTAAAAAAGACAAAAAAGGAATAAGTTAAGTTTATTTGAGGGAATAATATTTTATCAAATACGTATTTTTTTATTCACTCTCAAACTGACTCGATATTATTTTATAATTTCATTGTTCACAATTCATATTACGAAAATAGATGTTTTGTACATAATTGGTTTTATTATTTTAAACACTAATTAAATCAGTGCTCGCGCCAATGAGCGCTCAGCAGCAATCAATACGTAACTAAAGATGTATATTCATCTCTTTCTAACGACAGGTATTCCCTATCATTTGTCTCTTTTTAGAGCAAAGTGTGATAATAAATAACTGTACGTAGATATAGTAGTACTTGCGCCATTTTAAAATACAAAAATGTTCGTGTATAACGTGTCTACCTTTGATACGTCGCTGGCTGTAGTCGATTTGTCGGTGACGATAAAAACCCCGGGTTGTGTAATGCTATTTACCCCCTTGGGATAAGTCGATAGCGCGAGCTACCGACTTGAATTTGTGACATGCATCGACTTATATTACCTACGGTATAGACTAGCTGGTCGCTAAGAAATGAACGTTACATGCAGCGCAAAGCGGAGCGGTAAAAAAAAGGCGAACACTTCCACTGAGCGCACGTGTTAGAAAGAGATGAAATGAATTACTTCGGCTGCTATAGGAAGTCATAAATGTGCTCATTAAATTGTTTGTGTGGATCAAAATTTAATAATATATTAATATATGATAAACTTGCGTAAGATAAGTAATCCCATCTGTCTTTTTAGAGTTTCTGGTATTAATGAGACAAGTTTTAAAAACACACGACGGCATTTTAACGCATTTAAACGACAAAAAACAAAGAGCTTCACTCGACTACACTCATTGACTGTGGACACGCGACTAAAGCTGGGTTGTTCACAATCGGCCGTTGTGAACTACTTTTGTACGCAGTTTTGTGAAAAGGTACATGCAGTCTATACCGTAGGTAATATAAGTCGATGGGGACATGCCTTCCCCACCAAGCCGAATTGGAAAATGGTACGGCCCAACCACCACTAATGAAATATTGGAGAATATTCCTGAAATTCAGTACTCATCCGCCAAACGTCACGCCCAGAGCCTCAGCTTTCGCCAGGGACGGTCCTGGGTCGATTAATCATGCAACAAGATCCCAAAATGAATCTTGGCAAAATCTATAATCAAATCGCGACCTCGGTGAAAATGCTGTGGACCGTAACGTTAGTACACCCTAAGCCTGGATTTGTATGAACATTAAAGATATGTTACGTGTAGAATTAGTTAGAAGCTTAATTAACACCACATCGAAGACGTAGCTCACTTGTTTCGTCTAGTCGCCTCCCCTTTGTTATACACATCGGAGACACAGAAAATCAAAACACAACCTTAATGATTAAACTTATCTTGACAGGTCAGTGTAATTGCACTGAGCTGCCCTTCGGAGCGCGGCGCCACGCTGTCTCAGCTTTGCGGCGCTGGGATGCGTGCGGGGTGTCCGGTAGCCACGTGCGGGGCCCGCGCGCGCGACGTCAGGCCAACTGTCGATACAGTGCGTGCGCGATAACGGGTGTCGATTCCGCGACTATTCGATTTACATCTTGATTCAAGATTCAATTATAATACATTAAATATTAACACTAAGTGTTAGTCTTAAGACAGATTTCAAAATCACTTCAAAACCCCCAAGCTTTGATTATTTACCTGTCTAGATAGAGTGTTGCGCTACAATTGCCGCTAAAACAACAGGCCAGATTTGAAACGCTTGAATGCGTGTCACGCACACAAGAATACGCGTCTACTGTGGATAGCACAAGCGCGCTGCGTCACTGCAGTGATACCAGCTCCCGAATATTTCCCATAAAAGTAGTATATTTCGATTTTAAAATATCTATAATTCATTTTAATTCTTAATTCAGTAAATTATGTAATTTTTCAACATAATTATAATGAAATAAAATGAAGAGAAAGTTTTGTTGAAAGTTATTTATTCCTTTTTTAACCTTCGACGCTTTTGGTAGTTGAGAAAATACAGGTCTTTGGCACGGAAATGGTCAGAGGAAATAACAGTTGTTTTAACTGGTTGCCAGACATCCTCTCCACGACTTTTTATTATTATTTTTATCCACCTACTTCTTATAATAGGATCATTAGGAATTCTGTAAAAAATGTATAACAAAATTAAAAGTTTGCTATATTTTAAGTGCCGATGTGTTTGAATTTTGTCCAGATACGTCCAGCCGCGGCGGCGGCGTGACGAAGTAACATACACTCAGCCACGCAGACCAACTTTTACATTTATTTATTTATTAACAGCTTATCATACACATGAAATTTATAAAGAACAATACATGTTCGCGACAACTATGTAAATAAATAGATAACCGTCGCGCGTAGTATAAGTGATGCACATTTTATAGTTATAGTTGTTTATGTATAGTTTGTATTAGTTGTTTATGTAAGGATTAGAATAGGTTTACACAGTTTACATACATACTTTGTTAGAGATAAGTTTTACATGTTTTTAGTATATAGGTACGAGCTGTTGCAAGCCAGACTATATAATAAAGTTATAACGGCGAATTACTGGCTGCAACAGCTCAATAGTGCATAGATGTACCTATTAACGTAGTTTTAAGTTTGTAATGAAAACATTTATACGTAAAACTTATCTGACCCATAAGTTTCGACAATTTTTTTTTTTTTTTTTTTTTTTTTTATGGTTTTACTACTCTGTGTAAAAAGTATCGGGAATATGTCAATAAAAAGACCCGCGTAAAAGAGGTCGTTCTAATTTTTTTACTGCATGTTGGTAGCACTGTACTGATTTAGCGCGCAAAATTTGAGCGGGATCTGTCATTTAATTTGTTTTAAACTACACTTTTTGTTGGTCATAGTTTTGAGTCCTCGGCGATTTTTACAATGGAAAATATTGTTGAACAAAGAGTGTGCCTTAAATTTTGTGTTTCAAATGATATTTCATGTGGTGAATCACTAAAAATGTTGCGAAATACCTACGGCGAATCGTGTATATCGAAAACAAGGGCTTATGAATGGTATAAGGCTTTTAAAGAAGGCCGAGAAGTAGTAGTAGACTTGCCTCGTTCTGGTAGACCTTCAACCGCTACGACCAGAGAAAACATCGACAGAATCAAGAAGCTAGTGCTCGAAAATCGACGTATGAGTCTGAGAGAGTTGGCTAGTGAGGTGAACATATCTTTTAAGTCCGTCCACAACATTCTCATTGACATTTTAGGCATGAAACGCGTCGCCGCTCGACTAGTTCCAAAAGAGCTCAATTTTGTTCAAAAAGCGCAGCGAAAGCATGTCGCTGAAGACATGGTTTCCCGAGCTTCTACGGATCCGACCTTTATGAAACGTATAATAACTGGCGACGAGACATGGGTTTATGAGTACGACATGCAAACAAGCCAACAGTCTTCAGAATGGCGTCTCGAAAACGAGCCGAAACCCAAAAAACCGCGGCAAAGTCGCTCCAAAATCAAGGTGATGCTGACAGTTTTTTTTGACTACCGTGGTGTGGTTCACTCCGAATTCCTTCCAGAGGGAGAAACAGTGAATAAAGAATATTATTTAGGCGTCATGAAGCGTTTGCGTGAGAGTATCCGCCGAAAACGTCCAGATTTGTGGCAACACAACTCATGGATGCTGCACCATGATAATGCACCATCACACACAGCCATTATAGTGAAAGAGTTTTTAGCGAAAAATTCAACAAAAGTTCTCGACCAAGCACCGTATTCACCTGATATGGCTCCGTCTGACTTTTTTTTATTTCCCAAGTTAAAATTACCACTTCGAGAAAACGTTTTGAGTCGATAGAAGCCATAAAAGAAAATTCGCTGAATGAGCTAAAGGCCATACCGCAAATAGCCTATGAAAAATGTATGGAAGACTGGGTGAAGCGGTGGAGATGTTGTATTGCAAGCGATGGGGCCTACTTTAAAGGCGATAAAATAAATTTAGATGAATAATTTGTATTTTTTGTTTTATTGACAAATTCCCGATACTTAGTACACAGAATGTATATGAAAAGGGGTCAAATGTATGAAATAATAGTACAACTTACAAACATTTTAGACACAAATAAAGCGAGCACGATCAGGTATTGCCTCTAGGTCTGGGCGATTTTGGCTATTGCTATCTCTTTCCCTTTCTTTTGTACAGAGAGTGGACCTGTCCGATTGTGTAGCACTGACTCTGACGCATTCGCGAACGAGAATTTGCGGCACATCGACTTGTCAACTGGCCAGCAGTCAAGCACCTGTACCGCCCTGCAAAGGGAAGGGAAAGTGTCGCTGGCCACCTCCGCTGTCTTACAGCATACTCTCTTGGCCTGTTCGAGTCGCGAAGAGGCGCCTTCGACTGGGAAACTTCGGTTAACCGGCCGGGGCGCAGCTAGTAGCTCGGACGGGTCTCTCGTAGACTCACGTCCTCGCACAGCCTTCTGAGCACCGCTGCTTCTGCAGAGCGCTCCAGCTGATTGTCCGCTCGGGTAGCTTCGGCGCGCCGATCGGGAGACTTCGGTTTTCCGCGCGGTGCGTTGGACTGTTCGGTCGGGTAGTCAGCTGATTGTTTTTATATTCGTGTTGTCGTTGTGTTGTTTGTCTTGTCCCTGTTTTGTTCGTCCGTGACCTTGTGTGGCACAAGGGCACGCGACGGGAGCTAATTGTCGTTCTTCATTGGAAGAACGGCAATTAAGTCCAACTATCCGTCCATTGTACTCGTCTGTCCCCCTCACTCGTTTCTGTTATTCGTTTGTTTGTCCGCAACCGTTAGTCCTTCTGGAAAACGGGTGCCTGTTCGTCCATCCCGGACTCGTTTCGGCCGAGTCGGGAATCGTCCCACCAAGTGAGTTGTCGGTTCGTTCGAGTGTTTGAGATTTTGGCTGATACCCTACGGTATACAGGCAAAATTGTCGTATCACTTCGGGCGGGCCTAGCCCGCAGGCCTTACAATGGCCGATCGAAAGCCGCCACCAGCTAGCCCATCGCCACCCAAGAAGCGACCCGCTGAAGGGTCGGCCCCACTAGCACCCCAAAAAGGAAGAAAGCCTTCAGTGCCATTCGGTGGCAGAACAATCGTCCAGCGTGACATTCAAACTGGGAAGATCACGCAAGTTTCGCCCTCTAAACTGGGAATCCCAACCCGCAAGCTTCCTCCCCCGACCCAAGAAGGGAAATTCATAACGGAAGTACTAAGTAAGATCGAGCAACTAGAAGCCGGTCCATCTAGTACTGGCACACGAATGCCAAAAAGACTAACTCGACCCTCCACGTCTCCTGAAACTACCATCATACAGGAGACCAAGAAACCACGCCAGCGCCGAAACTCTGAATCCTCTTCAGACAGCTCAGACTCAAGCTCAGCCTCTTTTCTGGCACTACGCCAAAGCACTCCGGTTAAGGTCCCAACCCCGCTGTCCACAGCGGCCACTTCCAACGAAGACCTAGCCAACCCCATCGACCTGGAAGATCAGATCCCTGGCTCCCAAGAGACCTCTTACAGAAGACTGGTCAGCGCCGAAGCCAATGTTATGGATGCCTACTCCCTGCCTACTCCACCAAACCAACATCAGCCTGCATCATACGCCCACATGGCATCCCAGCAACCGGGACCTTCTCATAGACGCACCCCCACTCCTCCACCCAGGCAAACAGAGGCAGAGGCGCCAAAGAAGTCAAGTGGCAGCTACCCCCCACTAGTGGTTGAGACGCTGCCCAACTGGCCCCAGCACTTCGCCCACCTGCACGCTATACTCGGCCACGCACCCAACGCTCGCCCGTTCAAGCAGGGGGTGCGATTCATGCCCAAGAGCCCTGAAGAGTACAGGGCAGTGCAAGCGTATCTGCGCAAACTAGGAGAGCGCGAACCTGCACTGTCCTGGTACTGCTACTCAGTTCAGGAAGAATTGCCAACTAAGGTGGCAATTAGAGGGCTACCTATTTACACCGACGTTGATGAAATCAAGAGTGCACTAGAGTCGAACGGATACGCCGTGAGACTGGTAAGGCCAATCACGTCCAAGATGGGAAACACAGGAGGAGTATTCCACGTGCAATTGGACCACCTATCCCAAGGAGAACTAGCCGGCCTCTACGCAACCAAGGAGCTCCTCTACATGCCAGGCATCACAATCGAGGCATGGAGGAGCACAAGGCGTTTGGCCCAATGCCACAGATGCCAGGGGTTCGGGCATGCCTCAGGAAATTGCTACCGAGCCCCGAGATGCATCAGGTGTGCAGGAGAACACCTAATGGCAGAATGCCAAGTGGCCAGGGAGGATGCCGCCTCCTTTAAATGCGCAAACTGCGGTCGCAACCACGCGGCCAACGATAGGCGATGCGCTGCGCTAAGAAGGGAGGCGAGGAAGAGGGGAATCCAGATCCCCGGAGGACCCCCAGTTAGGCCAACCAACATTCCCCCTCCTCCCTTAACAGAGGAAGAAAGAGCAGAGGGCTGGCAAGTCGGACGAGACCGCCGCGGCCGCCCAAAATATCAAAGCAGCCAAGGGCCCGCAAGCGCGCAGGAGGCGCTTATGGCGCCGCTATCGAGCCAGGCCGGCCAAATGCCAACAACACTGGCCCCCCCCGCAAACCCCGCAAACCCAGGTCGATCCAAACCAAGAAAAAAGAGGCCAAAGAAGAAGAAGAAGAAGGCAAATCCTCAACAAGGGGCACAGCAGGACTCGCGACCGACGTCGCAAGCAACGTCGCGGGCCCAATCGCGAGTACAATCTCGTGCGCAGTCGCCGGTGCGTGCATATAACACGCAGACGAATAGAGGCGCCGCTAACACACAGCGTCGCGACGCAGGCGTCGCCCCACAAAGACACACCCGGCCCAGTGTTGTATTCACAACATACAACGGCACTACGGGCACAAGTTCGGCCCCAGGAAACATCAACTTGCGACAGAACGCACACAGGGCTCCCCCTCGCCCTGAGACCACCTCTACTAGCGATCCCATCGCAAGAATCGTTGGGATCCTAGTAGAAATGATTAAAGCGATTACCGCCGGGGTTGATATATGGACGGCGGCAACGGAAGCTCTAATGCAGTTCCTAACCCACTATGGTTAGTGAGCTGCGTATAGTCTACTGGAATCCCGGGGGCATAGACGGAAAGGCCCCCCAGCTCAGACTTCTTGCCCAGGATGTAGACCCTCACGTCATTCTACTGGGCGAGACCAAGTTGAGGCCAGGCAAAGCATTTCGCATCCCCAACTACTTCGTGTACCGCAGGGACCAAACATCGGCGCAGGACATCGCATACCGCGGCACAGCGGTACTAGTACGACGCGACTGCATACACGAGGAGTTGGATCACCTGCCCTTTCGCTCTCTTGCTAATGTGGGAGTGAGGCTAAGGGTAGGTGATGAAGAGATGCGAGTGTTTGCCGCCTATCGCCCACCGGGACCCGTCGTCCATGTAGGCGACCTACAGGCTATCTTCGCAGAGGGCGGTTCTACACTAGTATTAGGAGACCTGAACGCTAAGGACCCACTATGGGGGTCACGGGTAACCAATCCGGCAGGGCGTACTCTCAAGCACCACGCCCAAAACAACGGTTACTCAGTGATCGGACCGTCCTCCCCTACACACGTTCCCAACAGAGCCAACCATTCGGCAGACGTGCTGGATATCGCACTAATTAAATCACTGGGCCACTGTGTGTCGGTAGAGGTGTTATACACCACCGACACACAGCACCTTCCCATCCTAGCGACCATAAACATGGGGTCACCGTATACCATTGAGTGGCCACGAAGGAAAAATATCAACTGGCAAATATTCCGCGAGGCGTTAGCGGAATTTACACTACCAGGGCCACTAACAAACCCCGAAGAAGTGGAGGAGGCTGCAAAATATCTAACAACATCCATCCAAAGCGCTAAGGAGGCAGCCTCCTCCCTCACTACCACCCAGTCCAAACGCAGTGAGCTACCAAGGGCGTTGAAGGAGAAAATTAAAGATAAACGCGAACTACGAAGATTATGGTCGCGCACGCGATGCCCACAGGTCAAGAAAGACCTTAACAGGCTAACCGAGCAACTGTCGGTTGAGGTGAATGCATGGAGAGGAGCGTCCTGGGATGAGCTAATCGACACAGTCACCGAGGACAAAGCAAACCTGTACCAACTCAACCGGCAGTTGACTAAACCTAAAGCGCCTACGTGCCCGCTATACGATTCAACGGGCACAAGGAGATACACGTCTGCCGAGAGGGCGGAGGTGCTGGCTGAACACCTAGCCAACACCTTCATGCCCAACCCTGTACCGCCCAACACCACAGATGTCGTCCGCGAACACCACGAGCACGTGATGCACCGCGTAGAGCAGTTTCTTACGACCCCGGCGCCACCGCTAGCAGGAAATCTGTACGTGTCACCAGCGGAAGTGAAAAGGGTCCTCCTACGATTGTCCAAGCGCAAGGCGCCGGGGCCGGACGGAATCACCACTATGATGCTCAAACAGCTACCCAGGAGGGGCGTCGTTGCGTTAGCACGCATCACCAACGGAGTGTTGCGAACTGCGCACTTCCCACGGTGTTGGCGCCCCGGGCGGGTAATAGTACTACCAAAGCCGGGTAAGGACCGTCGTTACCCGGCCAGCTATAGGCCGATAACCCTCCTCGCACACAGCTCCAAATTAGTGGAGAGACTACTGTTGCGCCGGATTCAGCCCTTCCTGACCCCCAGAGAAGAACAATTTGGATTCCGAGCGCAGCACTCCACAACACTACAACTGGCCCGCGTGCTCCAGTATTGCACGGAACATCGCGACTTCGGCCGCACTACGGTCGGGGTATTCCTCGACATAGAGAAAGCCTTCGACCGTGTGTGGCACGAAGGCTTAATTTACAAGCTACTGGAGCACACCAACACCCCGCCACAGCTGGTGCGAGTGATGGCCTCATTCTTAAGCGACCGCTCCTTCACAGTTGCTGTGGAGGACGCCGAGTCACACACCCGCCCAATTACTGCAGGAGTACCGCAGGGTAGCTGCTTGTCACCCGCGCTGTATGCGGTGTATACGAACGACATACCTCAGTTGCCCGAGGCGCAAAGGCGCGAGGGGGAAAGAGGTGTGCTGCTGGCGCTGTTCGCGGACGACAGCGCTTATTTTACGGCCTCCCGGAAGCCGCTGATCGCAGCGAGAAGACTGCAGCGAGTGCTGGACTTGTTGCCGGAGTGGTTCGACCTGTGGCGGATGGCCGTCAACGTGGACAAGACGGTCGCGCTACAGGTCGGACTCAAGCACGTCCCGCCTCCGCTTACACTGCGCGGTCAAACAATCGCTTGGCAGAGCAGAGCGCGCTACCTGGGAGTCTACTTGGACCGGTCGCTGAGCATGGTAGCACATGTTAACCATGCAACAACACAGGCCAAAGCGGCCCGTGTAGCTCTGCGACCGGTTCTAACATCAAAGCTACCACTGCGTACCAAAATTAGTATCTATAAAACGTATATACGAAGTAGGCTCACCTACGCAGCGCCTGCATGGTACGCGCTCTGCTCACCAGAGGAGAGGAAGCGACTACAGGCGCAGCAAAACATCACGCTCCGAATGTGCACAAACGCGGGCCGCTACGTAGAAAACGCGGTAATAGCCCGCGACACGCGCGTGCAGTCGGTGCAAGAATTCGTTCAACAATCAGCGCGGAAGATGTACGACCGCGCTGATCACTCCCGCCATACCCACCTTCACCAAATTGCACCACTACACGCGCGCCCACCAGAAGCTAGGCGTCGCGACGGCCCGCGAGGCATACTACAGGAAATCTGAGCGTGGTGTGGTGCTGCGTCTGTCTAAACTAAATAGCATGCCCCGTTAGGTTAGATCAAAAAATATTGCATGTCTGGTCTCATAAGTAAAATAACTTGTGAAACCAGACATGTAGTTAAACTTCCCGGAAAAACACGAACTCCCTCGGGCACCTTCACGGCAGTGTCCCGTTGGAGTCAACAAAATCCCACATAGTTATTATAACAGCCTATCAAACAACAAAACAAAAATACAAGCGTTTTTTTTGAAATTTTTCAATGCCGTTGTCGTTTGTTTCGTCATTTGTGTTGTCATGTGTCGTCCTGGGATAGGGATCCCGAGGGATGATATACCCGGGACCCCCTCCAACAAATCCCAATAGTTAGTGTCGTCCTAAAATATTCGTCCATAAAAATAAAACTGTTTTTCGTACCGTCCGTTACAAAATCCACGTCTTGCATACTCGCGTCAGCCCCGCAGGGGCAGGCAGAGTAAACAATTAGAGGTTTAATGTCCTAAATAGGAGTCTGTCTGCGAGTGCACGCAACTACTGAGTGCACTCGCAGACAAATTCCATGATATATTCTGTATCCTCATGCCAACTCCACACAGGGGTAGGCAGAGGTCACATAATTCTACAGTCACAGTGGAGCGGGCCGGGTGCAGCAAGCAGTTGCAGGCACACCCGACCAGCTCGACTGTAACCAAAAACCAAAAATATATATACTTTTACCGACCCCAGGAAGGGTGGGTAGAGGTAAAATTAATTCTTTCCTTCTACCTTTTGCAACCTAACAGAGTTGGCCGGGAGGGCATATACACTGTATATGCGCTCCCGGTCAACTCGAGTAACATATGTATCCTCGCGCCAACACCGGAAGGGGTAGGCAGAGGGTACAAACTATTGCTACTAATTAATTATTTTTTTTATTCCCAGCAGTGGGGCCTATGGATGCATGAAACCTGTATGTAGCATGCACTCATAGACCCGCACTAAGCATCTTTTCCATCGGTCTGCCACGGCAAGAGTGGCCGTAGTTTATATTCGTTTTCTCTGTGTCGGGCCCTATGTAGACTGCGGGGGTGTCAAGGGGAGATCCTGCACTGTATGTATCTGGTGTATGGAGTGCCCCTGGCATTCCCCAGCAGCCGCGGGGTCGTTGTCCGGGGTGCATTTCGGCGGATAAATCCTCGGATAGATCCGTCTCAATGCGCCTCCAAATTCGTCCGTCCGGGTTGACTGCCCTGCGTCATGCCAGGGACGTCACGTGGGTTAGCAGCTGCTGTATGTATCTGGCTCTGTGTGTCCACGGGCGTCCCATAAGGCCGCAGGGCTCCTTTTTGTAGGGGCTCACATTCAGGCGGATTAATCCTCGGATTCATCCGTCTGAATGTGGGCCAAAGTCGTAAAATTGTTCCTTCTCTTCTGTTTCGTTCTGCGTTGTTGTTCTTCCAATGTGTGCTATCACACACATTTTTTTCGTTCTTGCGAAGAGTCGTCTGGCACGGCACCACCACCACCACCACCACCACCACCTAGTCATCAGTCAGATAAAACCCCCCTCCACGCCTGCGTACTCGCAGTAGGAAATCACCCGGAAGCGATAGCTTCCGGAGTCGGCCCGGGTAAAGAGCTGCTGCTCGAGGCCCGTACGCACCTTCCGTGGGTGCATGAACTACTGACTGACTGACTGACTATCTCTTTCCCACACATGTACCTCTCGCTCGCACAGCGGGGGTATAAATATGGACCATACATCGGTGATCGGCACCATACTGAAACACCTCGCCCCGCACATCGCCCCCCGCGACGAGCAGTATGGTTTCAGAGCGGAACATTCGACGACTCTTCAATTATTGAGAGTGCTGCACATGATGACCCAGGGTATGAACCAGAGGGGAAGCACAGTAGCAGTATTTCTTGATATGGAGAAAGCGTTCGACAGTGTTTGGCACGACGGTCTGCTGTACAAACTAGCGACGTCCAGCGCTTCCCAACGTCTAGTCCGAATAATAGCCTCCTTCCTGAGTGATAGAAGTTTTCACGTATCCGTAGAAACAGAGTCCTCGACGTCCAGAAAAATCTTAGCCGGCGTACCGCAAGGGAGTTGCCTCTCCCCAGCATTGTACGCACGTTACACCGATGACATTCCGAAGTCAGACGAATCCACATTAGCACTGTACGCCGACGACGCAGCGTATCTGACATACAACAAAAATGCTAGATTCGCAGTGTTGAAAATGCAACGCGTACTAAACCTGCTCCCCGAGTGGCTTGACAAATGGAGGCTCTCGGTTAACGTGCGAAAGACACAAGCAATGCTAGTGAATCTCTCCGTTAAGAAGCTCGACCTTGTATCTCCATGGTGAGCAGCTAGCTTGGCGCGAATCGGCGACCTACCTAGGCGTCGAAATCGACCGGCGGCTCACTATGAATAAACACGCGAACAAAATCATCGCTAGAACCCGTGCATCGCGCGCTTTACTGCGGTGCTCTCCTCGAAGCTTCCGCTGAACACGAAACTCAGCATATACAAGACCTACCTACGGCCACGTTTAACATACGCAGCGCCAGCTTGGTTCGCCCTACTGAGCAAAGGAAACGCTGAGAGAATCCAACAGCAACAGAGCATCTCCCTCAGGCAGATTACAGGCGCCCCGCGCATTGTAAAGAACGCCACTATACAGAGGGACCTACGTATGGAGAGCACGGACGCATTTATACGCCGACTCACTGTAAGCCTGTTCGAGCGTGCGGACGCGTCGGATTTGCGTCATATACGCAATCTGGCGCCTCTACATACTCGGCCGCCGGACGGACGCCCTTACGCTCGTGAGTTACTCGCGAACAACGACACATGAGACGATTCTGACGAACTAGAAACGTAGCGCGCATCTCGGCCTATACGGCCAACACAACGCCCGGTATGTATTCACATGCTGCGATCGATACCTCAGTAGAGAGATTTCTATCTCGGAACTGATTCCCCAGCCACCGTGAGGAGGTTGTGAGATGACCCACACTGATCGGCACCAGTCGTCCGCTACACTCAGCGCTCACACTACAGTGAAATAGCCAGCCAAGTCACTCCGAAACCAAGCCAGTCCAGACCTAGCAGCAAGTACCTACGGCTCCATACTTCTGAAGACAGCAACAGGCGTTTCATTCTGCACCAACCCACAGACCTGCGACTTACAACCGGAGGTCGAAGAACGAAGCCCGCCAGTGCCTACATTCTATTATTTTTATATTCATTTACGAAAGTGTACGGGTCGTATCGAAGGGGCCCGTACATTTTGGTCCTTCGAGCCGGATACTGGGAATAGTTCTTCAGACGACGAAGAAAAATGCCTGTTACAAGAAGTATGGAGTCGGAAAGGAGGACAACGCCTGCTCAAGTCGACGGAGCCGCCGCCGCCGCCACAGTGACGCCCGCCGCCGCCGCCACCGCCGCCGCACCCGCCGTAGCGACGCCAGAGACGTCTACAGCCGAAACATCGACGACGACGAACACTACGGCCACTGCAACGACCGGCGAGACGACAGCGACCGGCGAGACGACAACCGGCAAGACTGCAGCCACACACCGGACAGCCAGCCCACAGAAGGAGGCCTCTCGCCGCCCGCCCAGCGCGCCCCGCACTACGTCGACAATCAAGCGGAGAGCGCTGGCCAAGGCGCGAGAATTCCTTCTACAGAAGGAAGTGGAGCTGGCAGCTGCACGTGTCGCCGCGTTGGAGGCGGACTCTGAAGACGAGATCGAAGCAGACGAGGACTTGGCAACTAGGAACGAGCGAACAACCGACTGGGTCAACAGAAGCACGCTGGCACTCACCATGGAGCCCTACGTACCGAAGCCCGACGTCCCAGGCCCGGAACATCGCAGGACCGATGAAGAGGAGGTTATAGCAGCGCCGCCGCCGCAGACGTGCAGCGACGCACTTCATCGGGGCCACAGCGAGGTCACGCGGCACGCCGAGCAACAAGTACCGGTTCCAGTGAGAGAGGATATGGAGCCAGCACGCTATTGTGAAGAGAGACGACCGCAACGGGAGTTTGACTACAATCAACTAGCAACTGCCATCACACTTGCAGCGAGAGCCGTTCAACCCGCCATTGCACCGAGGACCGTCGAGTTACCGTCTTTTCACGGGTCATCGAACGAGTGGCTGCCATTCAAGGCCGCCTATGATGAAGCTGCAAGTCACCTCTCCGAACAAGAAAGGCTGTCCAAGTTACGTCACAGCCTGAAGGGAGCCGCCAGAGATGCAACACTATGTCTCTTCGTCGGGTCAACGACTTCAGAAGAAGTTATGAAGATGTTAGCCGCGAGGTTCGGTCGTCCAGATGCACTGGCAATGACCGAACTGAACAAGCTCCGTGCGCTACCACGACTGGCCGAGAACCCAAGAGACATCTGCATCTTCGCTTCAAAGGTGCTTAACGTCACAGCCACAGTTAAAGCACTGAAGAAGCATCACTATCTACACAACGCCGAAGTGGTACGCAGCGTCATTGAAAAACTGCCGCCAGCGCTGCGCTACAGGTATTACGACTTCGCCGCCGAACAGCCGGAAGATCATCCAGACCTTCTCACGCTGTCCAAGTTTCTGGAAGTCACCGCCGATCGATGTGGAAGCTACGCACCGGCCGAGCTCACTGCGGTTGAAGACCGGCGGGAGCCTGCCGTACGAAAAGGACTACGTGCTTACCACACTCAAGATCAGAAGTCTACTGCGGTGCAACTAAAGTGTCAAGTTTGCAAGAAAGAGGGTCACCATCCGTACGACTGCAACGTGTTCAAGAAAGCCGACCAATTTGCGAGATGGGAGCTAGCCAGAACTCACAGGCTATGCTTCCGTTGTTTGCGAGTCCGCAAATTTCGGCATAACTGCAAGCCAAAGCAGTGTGAAGTCGACGGATGCAAGTACACGCATCACCCTTTTCTACACGACACAAAAAGGAAAGAAAATGAAGTTGAAAATTCAACAGCCATAGTTACGTCGACAAGGGAAAACTTCACTGCTGCCTATCTCAAGATTCTGCCTGTACAAGTGACCGGTCCGAAGGGTACATACGACACTTACGCCCTTTTGGACGACGGCTCTACGTGCACACTCATCGAGTCGGCAGTGGCGAACAAAATCGGCGTACACGGGCCGCCCGCGCCTTTTTACATAGAGGGTGTGGCCGGCGCACGTATTACGGCCGATACATCGGAACGTGTACACTTCACCATACAAGGAAGAAACTCAGTGAAGCACGATGTGTCGGCGCGTACAATGGACAAGCTGATGCTGACGACTCAAGGTGTGCCACGTAGTGTCGTGAAACACTGTCGTCATTTGGAAGACATAGAAGATCAGCTGATTTATGAGGAAGGCCATCCAACCGTGTTGCTGGGTCAAGATAATTGGTCGTTGCTGCTCACACACGACGTGCGAAGAGGGACCACAGCCCAACCAGTCGCTTCATTAACCGACTTGGGATGGGTATTGCACGGCGCGACGGGAAATAAGAAGAAGCAGCAAGTCCATCGAGTTAGCCATCTGACTACAGTAACACTAACGGAGGAACAGACAATGGATGACCTCATGAAGGAGCACTTCGCCCTCGAGTCTCTGGGTGTTCAGCCCAAACATTCACACACCAACGACGAGCTCAACGCGCTGCGCACACTCGAGGAGAAGACGCGTCGATTACCGGCGGGAGGGTTTGAAACAGGATTGCTATTCAAACAAAGCGATTTTGTACCGCCGGATAACTACAACACAGCGATGCGTCGCCTCGAGTTAGTCGAGAAGAAACTCGACAAAAATGTTGAATTGAAGCGGCGCTACGAGACACAAATGAACACTCTGATACAGAGCGGCTATGCAGAGAAGGCTCCAGCAGTGAAAAGCGACAGAACTTGGTGTCTGCCACATTTTGCAGTTATCAACCCGCAAAAGCCCGAGAAACTACGCATCGTGCACGACGCGGCAGCCAGGACCCGTGGTATCAGCCTCAACGACATGCTGCTGTCTGGGCCCGACCTCATACAGTCTCTACCCGGAGTGCTGATGAGGTTCCGTCAACGCCCAGTAGCGGTCGCAGCCGATATCAAGGACATGTTCCTGCGCATCAACATACGGGAGGAAGACCGAGACATGCAGAGGTTCCTGTGGAGAGAAGACAGAAGAATAGGTCCACCCACAGAGTACCGCATGAGAAGCGTGATCTTCGGCGCCACGTCGTCACCATGCACGGCGATATACATCAAAAACAAAAACGCCGAGGAATTCAAAGAACAGTTTCCCGAGGCAGCGCAGGCAGTGATAGCAAACCACTACGTCGACGACTATCTTGCCAGCTTTGACACGGAGGAGGTCGCCATACAAGTATCAACACAAGTCGCTAATATACACAAACGAGCGAATTATCATCTTCAACGCTGGGCATCGAACTCAAACAAGGTGCGCGCCGAATTCTCCACTACACCTAAGGGGAATTTAGTACAACTCGATGCAGAGAAGATATTGGGCATGGTGTGGGACCCGAATGAAGACTATCTGGGCTTCAACATCAATCAACACAAGCTTCCGCCTTCAATATTGGAAGGCACGAAAACACCGACGAAGCGAGAAGCCCTACGTACAGTGATGTCTTTGTTCGACCCGCTGGGCTTAGTTACACCTGTTACAATACAAGCGAAGAAGATTTTACAAGATACTTGGCGTACTGGAATCGACTGGGATGTCAAGTTGCAAGACAGTGAAGCCGAAAGTTGGTCATACTGGCTCTCTCACGTGAGAAGACTACCGAGCCTAGCTATACCACCCAGCTAGCAAATTACACTTACGAACAAAATCTTCTAAGAGCTAAGGTCTGATATAAGTTTTATTTGTGTTCTGATTATGACAGAAACTCTAATAATGACATGTTGTAAGTGTATTCAAGATATAAGAGCATTCATACTTGTAACATATTCTTATAGATGTATCTAAGGAAACGTAATGCAATATTAATAAGAGCCGTGGTATTATACGGGCACTTTATAAGTTCAATACCTATCATTCTTAACTGACACTTACAAATACATTTTGTAAGTACATTTGATCTTAAAAGTGACTTTACTATGTGTTTTATAAGATTTCGGTTCTTACCAGAGCATTACATAACATTGATATAAAACCTGTTTTTCAAAGTGTGAATCCTCTCACCGAAGACTTATTAAAGAGGAGCGAGAGTACAGAGTCTTACAAGTGTCTTATATAACTCTTTACTTATTTATTTATAGTTATATATTTTCCTCTTGTGTTGTGTTGTCTGAGTTCCAAAATTGTTTTGGTTTCGTACAAAATAACGTCATTTTTTTGATGACAATGTACAAAGTGTTACAAGTAATAGTAATTGTAGTAATCGAAGTAGTGAAAATGAATCTGAAGTTAAGGATTATGAAAAAAATTTACAATTGCGGGGAGATATAAGAAAATGAATGATTAAATGTAATGTCACATTCAGCTTATAATTAACTAGCTGTCATTCTTAATAGAAGAGTGAATTATATTTTACCGGTCGATATCCATAATTGCAACCATACTGAATACCTGCCCAAAAACATACAAAAATTACTAACTAGGCGTGCCATGTGTCAATAAGTCTCGTAACGTGATTTAAAATAACTGACAATCTTCCTCAAGGAAATATGTTATCAAATGAATTTTTATTTGTAATCCGCCTAGTATATTAAGAGATTAACATTTTATTCCATCAAATAAACAAGATTTTAATTTCATGATCTATTATAAGTTTATATATGCTCTAAAATAACTTAGCATTTGAACCTGGGAAAGGCTATAACATCATACCATATCGGGTAGAACTACGAGAAATAGCTAATTTTAAGATTGATTAACATTGTCAATATATTTGCCTCAACATCGTTTTGGCTTACTTTTAGTTTATGAAGGACCCCTAAATTATAAATAATATGGCTGCGTGGACAATGAATTAAGATTTTGTTAGACTTAACGAGTGCGATTTAAACCAGAAATAAGTATATCGAACTTGTATAGTTCTGATGAAGGACTTATAAGTTTTGAAAAATGATGATTAAACGCAATGGCGACATTTTGATATAATTTTATAAATTATTTAATATATTTTTATATTTAAGATACATTTTTAACACGGCCCGTGAAAATATTAAAACTCAAATTTAAAATCGAGAAAAACTATTTGTTACTTATTAACCGTGTATAGTATGTGACAATACATTGGTAAAATAAGTAAAGGCACAGACATTATGTAAATAATAAGACTGAAAACTACGTTTTTGTTGTGTCTTCCTAATATTTGATATTGTAAAATTACACAAGCGCGACCACTCCGCGGATTACGATTACACTCTTACTAGAAGAGCACAAAGAGGTCTACAAGTGATATTACACTTAAAGTAGCATTGTTAAGATTTCTTTAAGGTTATTTTGTCCTTAAATCTTGCCATGTTAAGTTTCATATAAGTATGTTTGTTCTTATTAAAGCATCAGCAAGAGTTTTGTGAGATCAAAAATACACTTTGTGAAACCGTTCTAAGGCAGTTATAAGGCTGAATAGACTTATAAACTGCGCCAAAATCCACACTTAGAGCGGTCTGTAAGTGTGATATAAACCGGAATACATTGTAGTCTTGGGATATTTCTAAGATGATTTTTTGCTAGTTGGGCAAGGTGCTATCCCGGCGTATCGACCGCACATACGAACGAGATACATACTTTCGTCGATGCAAGTTCGTCGCAATACGCCTGCGCTGTGTATTGGAGGGCACAGGATGCATGCGGGAATATACATGTGTCATTGATAGCTGCAAAAGGCAAAGTTGCACCGTTGAACAAAGTGACGTCAATACCGAGACTCGAACTCCAGTCAGCTGTACTTGGGTGTCGTCTTGAGCGCACAGCCATAGACGAACACGACATAAAGCCGACCCGCCGAGTATATTGGTCGGATTCACGCACGGTACTCTCGTGGCTACGCACTGGCCCGCGAGCGTACAAGCCGTTTGTGGCCCACCGGATCGCGGAGATCGCCGAGGAGACGAAGACCAGCGAGTGGAGATGGGTGCCTACCAAGGAAAATGTTGCAGACGACGCAACGCGCGACACTCCACACGACTTCAACTCCCAACACCGGTGGTTCCACGGGCCCGCGTTTCTACGCGAGTCGGAAGCAAACTGGCCGCGAGAGGTCAATGAACCCGACCATATGGGTCTGACCGGCGAGGAAAGAGTCAGCTTTGTTCGAAACACTACATCACTAAAGGAAGCACTGCCCGACGCAACTCGTTTTTCAAGTTGGTTAAAGTTAGTGCGTACTACGGCGCGTGTACAATTCATCGAACTTCTGCGCATCAAGAAACAACTGTGCAACGCGGCCTACAAACGCAATAAGAAAAACGAAGTTGACGACGCTACTTGGACGAAAATAAAGAAAGCAGCGAAGGGAAAAAACAAGAAAATCAGTGCTACGTGTGAAAGTGAAAACAGCTGTTTCATTCAACTTGAAACACATCACTTACATCGTGCCCAACAGCTGTGGATACGCTCAGTGCAAGATGATGCGTTCAGTGAAGCTTTAAAGTGTAAAAAACAGTTGCCTGCTAATAGCCGACTAAGTCAGCTGTCCGTCATTATAGACAGCGATGACGTCATGCGGCTACGGTCACGAATAGCAGCCGCTGTCGACATCACGGACGAACAAAAAGCTCCGCCGATTATGGATGGCAAACATACATATGTGCAACTGTACATCTCATGGGTACATCGAAGACTCCATCACGGGGGCTTCGAGACCACGACCAACGAAGTTCGACAACACTTATGGGTACTACGACTGCGCAATACAGTTAGAAGTGTGTTGAAAAGATGTCAACAGTGTCGCATCAGGCGGGCCGTGCCCGCTCAACCGTCTACGGGTGACCATCCACGGAGCAGACTGGCGCATCATCAGCGCCCTTTCACCTACACCGGCCTCGACTACTTCGGCCCGATGACAGTCACTGTTGGACGTGCTCATCAGAAGAGATACGGCGTACTGTTTACATGTCTAACAACGCGAGCAGTACACTTAGAAGTCGCCGGCACTCTCAACACCGACTCAGCAGTGATGGCATTGCGACGCTTCATCGGCCGTCGTGGATGTCCAACTGAGCTGTGGTCAGACCAGGGTACCAACCTGAAGGGCGCAGACGTGGAGCTGCGCAGAGCCGCGGAGGAAGCCATGAAGGAGGAATCTTCGGTGCGCTTCATACAATGGCGTTACATCCCGCCGAGCGCTCCATTCATGGGCGGCGCTTGGGAGCGCCTTGTACGGAGCGTGAAGACCGCACTGGCTGCCACACTGCATGAACACCGGCGGGACCCACGCGCTTCACACGGCGCTATCCGGGTCAATGACCTCGTCTTGATAGCAGATGGCACTCTACCTCGTAACTTGTGGCCACGAGGTGTAGTCGTCGCTACCTACCCCGGACCGGACGGAGAGACACGAGCGGTGGACGTGCGGACCAACAAGGGCGTGCTGCGAAGGCCCACCAAGAAGCTGGTGATCCTGCCTACAGCGACGGTCGACGGCGCGAACACGAAGAATATCTCCAGCTGAGATAGCTGCGGCGGGAGTATATGTTCGCGACAACTATGTAAATAAATAGATAACCGTCGCGCGTAGTATAAGTGATGCACATTTTATAGTTATAGTTGTTTATGTATAGTTTGTATTAGTTGTTTATGTAAGGATTAGAATAGGTTTACACAGTTTACATACATACTTTGTTAGAGATAAGTTTTACATGTTTTTAGTATATAGGTACGAGCTGTTGCAAGCCAGACTATATAATAAAGTTATAACGGCGAATTACTGGCTGCAACAGCTCAATAGTGCATAGATGTACCTATTTACGTAGTTTTAAGTTTGTAATGAAAACATTTATACGTAAAACTTATCTGACCCATAAGTTTCGACAATAACTTTAGCAAAAGTTTTTATGGTTTTATATGAAAAGGGGTCAAATGTATGAAATAATAGTACAACTTACAAACATTTTAGTTCATTTTAGTTCAACCCTACCGTGCAGTTCATGACTAGGTGAGCACTGCTAAAAATACTGCCAAAAAACTCAGGCATCCCTCTTTTGGTATCCAAACAAATTTACATAATTCATTAATTACATTATAATTGGATCGACTCAATCCCAGGCATTTTTATCATTAATATAGTCAGATACTTTATAATATGGCCTGCTACACAATTTGGCTTTAATGGTAGTTTTAAATTTGTTTATTGACAATTCTCTTATATTGCTGGGAAGTTTGTTATAGAACCGTATACATTGCCCCATAAAAGAATTACTTATTTTGTGGAGACGGCTTGGATGTAAAAATAAGATAAAGTAAAAATGAACAGTGAAGTCCATTGCCGTCCCGGGGGTTAAACTACAGCTGCCTTGGAACTCACAACGAATTTAATCAGAAGAAATTTGTAGGAGTAGGAAGTTTTGGAATTGACTTGTTTATATCGACCTGTTTATAATATTAGTGTGTATCTTTTGAATCGTGACTAAATCTATTTTAAAATTAACTAACGCAATCATGGGAAATTTTAATTCAAAGAACTGGCAACCCTGAAACATGGCGTCAAATGGCCATGTATCTTATGACAGAATTACACTTTATTAAATTAATGGTTTCTTTAACTAAATGTTTGTTTAAAGTTTACTTAGCGATGATAGGTAATATTTTTAGTTGATTTTAATCGTCCTCTGTAATTCCTGCACACTTTAATAGCACAAATTGCCATTTTCAAACGCCATAAAATGTGTATTTACCGTACAACGTCAGTGTCGCTACTGAGCGGGCGATTCGATTTTATGAGCCAACAGTTGGCTGACAGGTAAATAATCAAAGCCCCCAAACCTCTTGCTAACGGTCAGTTTCGTTCCCACGACGGCGGCTCCCCCACATCTGTGGGCCATAAACCTTCTAGACCTTCGTCTTAGACCATTCTTTCACTGTATGCAATGAATAGACCGCTTCCATTATCTCAAATATCTTAGAAATTGTCTCCAAATTGCAGACAGCCATTGTTTACGGCGGGACAAGCTCAAATTTATCGCTTCCCGCAATAAAATATTTATTTTAAAACTACATTTTGTACACCACCATCTGCCATTCGAAAGCCCCGTTAAAATTACATTTCAAACAATATTTTACCATTCCATTGTCCTTACTTTAAGTAAAATTTTCCGTTCATGCGAGCTTTATTTTCGTATCTCCATACTCCATATAACACAAGCTTACAAGCAACACCATGCTAATTAGGTTAGTGCGCTCATACTCGATAGCAAAACAATTGAATATGTCGATCACGATAGGTCTGAACTGACATAATGACCCTTCGGATCATTATGTCAGTCGGTCATCCGACAATCACTATAAATTCCATAATAGGTATCTGCAATCACAGTCTACCGTTACCGATGTTTCGTTACACTTTCAGTAAACAGTGCGTTAATCCATAGATTCGTGGTCAGACATCCTGTATAAAACCCAAAGATGGCCATTTCGAATAGAACATTTTTTTTTATTTTACTGAAACTTCCATAAATAATAGGGTTTAAAGTATGAAATTGCCGTTTTATAGTAATAGATACTTTGAGTTGACATTAAACCTTCATGGTGTGAGATTTTCGAGTGAAAATTTTTTCACATGATACATATGAGGTTTATCTTTCAAAAAATGTGCATCATTTGATTTGTGATTAGGACAATTTACTGTATTAAAAAAATTTCTTCCCAGAAGGCAGTACAAAATTCTTTGACACAGTTTTCCGAATCTAGATCCCCAGAATTCTATCGCAAAGGCATAAATAAACTTCCGAGTAGATGGCAGCAATGTATAGTTGTTAACTAAATATTACATTGTTAATGCTAGGCTAATATGTATATGTGACCGGCCCGATGTATAGGAGCAAAGTGTGGTCGCGTCGTCGTCACGTAGACCCGCTGGCCGCGCGAGGAGCTGCATCAGCAGTTTACCTGGATTGCGCAAATCGGCCATTTTGTTACCAGGCGATAGTGCCGTGTGCAATGGTGCCGTGTGCAATGAGGTGCTGGATCAGCGAAATGCATATGGGCTGGTCGCATAACTAGATAATGAGGGTAAATATTTCTATTAAATAAATATGTTACATCTTAGAAAAAAAACAAGTATTAATTTTTCAGTACAAATCGGCAATTTCAAACTTTAACCCCTAATATGTACATATAAATTTTATGAAGATTACTCCTTCTTCTTCGCGTTGTTCTGTTTCCTAATCCATTAGGATTGGCGAGGTCCATTACCTAAGCCTAAGGATTTGCCGAAGATACTGATTTTTATATAAAGCGACTGCTGTCAGACCTCCACAACCCAGAGGGAGAACTAGATCTTTCTATAGGTTAGATCACACATCTATATAATTTATAATTTCTTGGACGTGTGGGTTCCCATACGATGTTTTCCTTCACTGGGCTATCACTGCTCGAGTTTTATTAAGATTACATTACTTCATAAAAAAATAAACGCATATTCATTTGTAACAGAACTTATGGCCGAACTAGGTATAGTCAACTATTGTCGGGAGCACCTAGACACCAGCTAGATATCTTATCTGAATTGTAAAACAAACAGATTGTTGTAAATACTTTTCCACCTATTATAGTACTGTATTTGCAAACTGATTGACACAGAAAATAGAACAGTGGCTGTTGTGAGATATAATAGGATAACAAAACTGCTAAAATGCATTCTGTGCATGCTGTATATTTTTTCAGTTTTCCTTCTGATACATGGACTAAACACAACATTAACATAATTTAGCCGAGACAGAACTAAGGATCCGTACAGTTCTCGGTTCTGCGCTTACAAATGGTCGTATATTGTAAAAATACGAATACGGATCGAAGAAAAGAAATCCGTAATCGTAGTCTCATTAGACATAGAGGGGGCCTTCGACAACGCGGGTTGGCCGGCTCTTAAACACCAACTTGCAATCAGGCGATGCCTACGCAACTTGTACAAGATGATGGACTCATACCTCACGGAAAGGAAAATAACAGTTCATTACGCGGGAGCATGCAGTGAGAGGGAGACCACGAAGGGATGCGTCCAAGGATCCATCGGAGGACCGACCTTCTGGAATCTCGTGTTGGATCCTCTGTTACATGAACTGTCAAGTGAGGAAGTCTTCTGTCAGGCTTTCGCAGACGACGGTGTTCTGGCATTCTCCGGGAAAACCATAGCCGGTATGGAGGATAACATCAACAAAGTGCTAGGCAAATAAACAAGCTGAACTTCGCAGCACACAAAACTCAAATGATGTTGCTGACGAACAAGCTGAAATTCAGCCCCCCGAACATCCACATGTCCGATACGAAACTGGCACTGGTTGATGAGATCAAACTCCTGGGGCTCATAATAGACAGGAATCTTAACTTTAAATCGCACGTGTCGGCCATCTGTAAGAAAGCGGCAAGCAAGATAGCAAACCCCGACTACGTAGAGGTCCCACTCTCATATGTCAGGAAAAAGATCCGAGAGGAGTCGGTCCAGAAATGGCAAGCACGATACGACTCCTCCGAGACGGGTTCAGTCACGAAAACGTTCCTCCCAGATGTGAGCACAGCTTATCGCATTGTGAGAGGAACGAGACTAACCCACTTCCAGGCGCAAATCCTAACAGGACACGGCGGCTTCGGAGAGTACCTTTACAGGTTCAAACTGAAGCACAGCCCGGAATGCGAGTGCGACCTCCACATTAGCGAGTCGGTATGGCACCTAATACTCGAATGCCCCCGTTTTTAGCTAGAAAGATTCAACCTGCAGTGCTCTGTTCATCTGTAGCTCACAAAACAAAACCTGCAAAGGCTGATGGAGTGTAGTAAATCTCGTCCAAAGCTCCTGGCCTACATGGAGAAGGTAGCATCAGTCGCAACGCGGCGAAACAGCACCCATCCTACTTCTCCCCTCCCACCCTCTGACATGACACCTCAAATTGACTCTACACCCGGACGTGACACGACACCTGACAAAAAATCCTTAGACATCCTAACTTGCGGAGAAAACGGACGACCAGGACTGCGCCTGAGAGGAGTAGCCTTATATATGGACGACAGCGAGGAGAGAGCAGGGATTGCCTTCTGCAATGCCTTGGCAGGGAAAACGGTCACGATCTCGCCGGGGCTCGGAGCCCTACTGAACGGAAGCACACGCAAGACCACCATGCGGCGCAAGATGTTCAACGAACTTTCAAGAGTGACAATCGGAAACCAGACGTGCAGAATAGTGCGAAAGAACAACAAAACTATCGCACTGTTCTGCGCGGAGGACGAAGTCACCGAGTTCGAACAGATGTGCGCAATGCTGAAGTTCATAGGGCAAGGAGCCGAACCTGCTAAGATCATTAGTGTCGACGCAATGGTCGTGGAATACCTCAGTGGGAGAACTAAGGACTACGAAGGAGCTCTCCTGGCCTCGCAGAATCACGAGATCGTGATATACGAGGACAGGGGACAAAACCCAAGTTTCCTTAAGGCCCAATCCCGGGACCCAGGCGCCAAACTGATTCCCAGGGACTGCTGGGACCACCCGATTGTCAACCCCCACGTCAGTGGGTCGGAATGTCTACAACAACGGGCGATGCAGGAAAGATGCCTGGCAGAACAGAAGAGCAAGGAACCCAGCCACATGCTCTCCACCATATTGGCGACCCTCAACAGGAATGTCCAATCGGTGGCCCAACCTTCCGCAAGAAAAAAAAGAGAAGTGGAAAGGGCCCTGTCCATGGAAGCGGCGGTCGAAAAGTTCATACAGATGCCTCCTCGCCACGGATCGGAGCCTCTCGCTGGCCCCCGCACAAGAGCAGACATGGGACAAGTGATCCCCCCAAACTCAGACCGGCTCGGGAGCCGCAAGACCACGTGGTAAACGCCTTCATCGAGTTCGTGGCAGTGACCAGAGCAACGCGGAAAGTCAACATGGATACCTGCAACTCCATCTTGCAGACTTATCACCGCGACTCGCAGGAACTGCTACGGATAAAATTAGGCGAAGCTGAGGCAGCGATCTACGACAGCGACAGGAACCTAGTAATACTGGGTAACATGTCGGGGTCGTACATGGCAGCATACAGCGCAACCAGTGGTTTTGTGCCTCTGGACGGGAAGAGCGAGGAAAGGAGAATCACGTTCAAAACACCGACCGAGGACCCGGTGGTGGTGGTAGCCAAGTGCACAAGGGTAATGCTAGACGACAGGATCCTCGATATGGCAGAAGCCATAGCGGGGGACCAGTTCAAAGGCGTAAGCCCGGAGCACTGGGTGAGACCCACTATCACGTGGGTTAACGGAGTCCCCGGCTGCGGGAAATCCACGTGGGTGGTGTCACAAGCCGATCTGGCTGGAGACATCATAGTGACAACGACAACTGAGGCCGCCACTGATCTCAGGGAAAAACTGGAAACGCGTTTTGGTGAACTAGCCAAAAAGAGAGTGCGGACTATGGCATACCTACTAGTAAATGGACTACATAAGGGCGAAACGTGTACACGCCTAATGGTGGACGAAGCCCTTATGAACCATTTCGGATCCATAGTTATGGCAATACAACTAGCCAGAGCCAGTGAAGCCCTGCTGATCGGAGACGACAACCAGCTTCCCTACATCGACAGGAACAATATGTTCACCACCCTATACAACAGACCCAACCTTGTGACGTTAATCTCCCAAAATCTTCTTTGTACGTACAGGAATCCACAGGACGTAGCGTATGCCCTTAGAGAAATCTACAGTGGCATATACTCGGCCAAGGCTCGCACTAAATCCCTATCGCTGAAGCGGTTTACAGGGGAGCGGATCCCGAAACAGGACAACACGCTTTATCTTGTCCACACCCAGGCTGAGAAGGCACTCCTTATCAGCCAGGGCTATGGAGCAAATTCGGGTTCCCGCACCCTAACCATACATGAAGCACAGGGACTAACGTGCGAGTCAGTGATTATTGTGCGTACAACCTCCAAAAAATCCCACCTCCTCCAAAGTGTCCCCCATGCCGTTGTCGCGGTTTCTAGACACACGGACAGCTGTGTATACCACACAGACTGTACCGATAACGACGCGACAGCTCGGTTTATCCAGCGAGCCGAGACCGCGACAACAGAACACATCAGGGACTATAACCTTAAGATGGCGATGAGGGCGAGAGACGAGAAGGTCATCAAAAAGTTGACCCAAAGCTCCGAAGACCCAGAGACTGAGAGAGGGGAAGAGCGTCATGGCAAGGCTCCGGGATGCCATCTCCCTTCCTTTCCGGAAGAAACAAAAGTAACTAAAGCAGAGATGGAGATGAGAGATGCCAGCAGTCGTGCTCACTAAAATGTCTAGACGGGCGGCGGCGGCGGGTCATCGAGTTCCATAAAATATGATTGAACACGGTGATGGCTGCCCTCTGCGTCAACTCGTGAACGGGTGCCGCTCGGAGGGACTGGTCTGCCCGCGTCGCTCGTCCCACTTTCTGCTAAAATAAAAAAATAAAAAAAACTAGTAATAAAAAAAATTAACTCGGACTTATTGTAATCGCACTTGCGGAGCGATAATAAAAATCAGTCAAGTGCGAGTCGGACTCGCGCACGAAGGGTTCCGTACCATTATCTATAAAAACGGCAAAAAAAACACGTTTGTTGTATGGGAGCCCCCCCTTAAATATTTGTTTTATTTAGATTTAATTATTTATTCTTAAAGTGAATATATAACTAAATATTCTGTGAATATTTCAAGCGTCTACCTGTTGCCGTTATCAATATCGAGCAAAAATGAGCAAAAAAATCACGTTTGTTGTATGGGAGCCCCCTTAAATATTTATTTTATTATATTTTTTAGTATTTGTTGTTATAGCGGCAACAAAAATACATCATCTGTGAAAATTTCAACTGTCTAACTATCACCATTCATGAGATGCAGCCTGGTGACAGACGGACGGACGGACGGACGGACAGCGGAGCCTCAGTAATAGGGTTCCGTTTTACCCTTTGGGTACGGGACCCTAAAAACTAACAATCTGACAAAAAAAAATGACAAACAAACGGGCCAAAGAGCCTGTGGATATGACTACTATTTAAAAAAAAAAATGCGATTCCCAACTTGGGCGAATTCAGGAATAAAACTTCGCCCTCGTTGGTAATCGGTCACTTTCTCCCCTCGGTGAACAATGTACTATTTAACAAGAAAGACAAGCTTCCTAGTTTTTAATTGCATTCCAATTCCAAGTATCTTGGCTCAATTAGTTCTCTAACAACAGTAATACATTGATTGATCTATAATGTAGGTATAACAATGATGAATTAAACTATTATGATGGATAGCTATAAACAGTTGTCACTTGAGCACGAAAACATTATTAGGTATTAAAACACTCAGCAATATCAATAGTAATATTTTATTACCCCTCATAATGCATCAGGTGCAAAAATAACTAATAACGCATTACAATAAAAAAAATCGGCCAAGTGCGAGTCGGACTCGCGCACGAAGGGTTCCGTACCATTATCTATAAAAACAGCAAAAAAAATCACGTTTGTTGTATGGGAGCCCCCTTTAATATTTATTTTATTCTATTTTTTAGTATTTGTTGTTATAGCGGCAACAGAAATACATCATCTGTGAAAATTTCAACTGTCTAACTATCACGGTTCAAGAGATACAGCCTGGTGACAGACGGACGGACGGACGGACGGACAGCGGAGCCTCAGTAATAGGGTTCCGTTTTACCCTTTGGGTACGGAACCCTAAAAACATTAAATGATCGTCATCCACAAAAGTTTACATGTATATCACGATTATTTGCAATTTGTATTTATATTGACGTCGTTACGAAAACCTGATCCAACAATAAATAAAACCTTTAGTGCTCACGGCAATTACTACATGGTGAGCCATGAACAGATCAAGACACAGGTGTTCCGTATATATCATTGCAAAAAGCGTAAAATGTATTCTAGAATTTACCTACCGGGGTTTTACCAAGGGACTCCAGTATGTATATATTTTACATAACATCTGCAATGATACATATCATACGGAACACCTGTGTGTTCTGTACATATCAATACAAAAAGCGTAATATGTATTACAGGATTTACGTTCCGAGGTTTTCCCAAAGCATTACAGTATGGTTAGTTCAGTTTGATCAGCTTAGCAGCAAAAGTATATGGGAACATAATTGAAAGCAGAACAAAGGCGAATTCCGATATGTGTGTGGGCCGCACTGGGAAGATTCCGAAATGGATGGGGATGTACGGTTCAAGTTTTCTCGCTCCGTAATATCGTGAAGAAGCATATGGCGAAAGGAACTGTGAGACATATTGCCGAGATCTGTGATTGACGGTGTACTGCTCCGTGCAGGACAGTTACTTTTACTTTACTTTTTACTTGCAAGAATTGCTCAGCATGTGTGCGGATAGACGACAGCATTCCACCCTGGTTTGATGCCAAAATTAGTGCCAAATAGGGTTGCATGCTGTCTCGTAGGATGTTTATTCTGTATCTCGCTAGTTGTCTGCAGAGAATAAGGTTAATGAATGCAGGATTGCGCATGGGTGACCTAGTGGTAAACAGTCTGTTTTAAGCAGATGATGCTGTGTTATTAGCAGAAACACTATCTTAATGGCAAACACTGGTCACAATAATGAAAGACGACTGTATGGAGAAACGCTTACTATTGAATACGAAGAATACAAATAGAATGGTGTTTGAAAGATCAATGTAACCAGAACCAATGTAATGATTACGGTTGATGATGAAGCGTTGGAACAAATAGATGAGATTGTATATCTTAGATGCGCTTTCAGCAGGGATGGAAGGTACACCGCTGATGTGGAAAGACGAGTGAGTACTAGGAATTAATACCATAGACGACAATTGCATGTAATTTATGTATTTAAAAATTAATTTTGTATGCCCATGGGTGCGACATAAAGAACCCTATCCATTTTTGTACATCAGTTACCTATGTTCAGAAAATAAATAAATTAAATGGTAATGGGCGGGCTGATGGTTTAACGTGCCCTACGAGCACGGAGAAGTTTGAGACAGATGAACCCATTAATGAACAAGCTGCGGTCGTTGTTGTTTAACCTGCGTGTTCGGTTAGAATGACACGTGCCACAACGCCATCTAGCTCTTCATTCAATACGTTGGACTAGAAAACGAACAAGGGGCATAAATAATAACGGCGACTACACCATATTTAACTACGTAACTCTAAACATACAAATATATAATTTAATGTTATTTTTCATATATAAACTGTTTACTTGATATATTAATATTACAACTTTTTAAATCTTCGACAATGACTAACTACATTGTACTACTATTAATTGCTGGGCTTTTATTAGCTCAATCGGCGCAAGGCTTCCCTCGTAAGTATTTTTTCTTTCTCTACTTTGTTATATAGTTATAAAATACAACTCCATTTTACACAAACAACTGTCGGTTGAATACCTATTTGGATTGGGTGATCATATTTTTTCTGCACAACTATTGCTTAATTTCATTTTCCAACAGAAATAGGGCACTTCAAAGCAGCTTGACTGTGGAAGTATCTCTGCCTCACAAAAAGCCGTAGACAAATAATAAAACTTTTAATGATTGGTGTGGTTCCATGAGTGAGTGAAGTTGTAACATATATGTGTGTGTGGCGGCAGAGCTAGAGCAGAGGGCGTGTGTTCGAGTAGTTTTGCAGGCCCAAAACCAGGGAGTCAATAAACAGTCAATTTTAAAGACAATAGATAAGAGAAAGAAAGAGCGCCACCTGATTTAACCAAAACCTATCAGGAAGGTAAGAGAAAGTAATATAATAATTAAGAGAGGTAAGACCCAGCAAAGGGTCGTGCCGTGCTCCGTCCAGTCAGACATTCTGTAGCGGCGAAGCATGGCAAGACCTCTTGCTCTAAGTATCCGTCTGGGAAAGTACCTCCACCTAACAGAAGACCGTAGCTAAATAGCAATTCCGGGAGGATTGTTGTGTCCCTGTATGTGAAAAAGGTCGCCAGTTAGTTGAGAAGTCGTTGTGTGAGCAGCGGGAGGACCAGCGGATATCAAACCGCCACTGGCGGTGTGGGCGCGGGAGGCTGGCTCGGCGGTCAGGGAGACCCGGTGAAACGGCTGACCGCTGGCTGCCTGCGGGACAGTAGGGTTCCCGAATCCGGGGATTACTTAATGTCCGCCCCGGGAGGCTGAACCACCAACCCGTGAAAAATGAATGATGAAGAAGGAGACCGGAGTGGATCCGGCTGCTGCAGCAGGGGGGGACCGGAGGCCCTTCCGCCCGCTGTGCCAGTAAATCGCATAACCTGCATTGTCCAGTAATGAAAGATACCGCGCTGTTGTCCTCTACACTGCCGGCTCAGCGACTGCTCATATTCAAAGAACCTCAACAAATATGCCTGTGAAAAAACGGACAACAGAAAATTTCAGCGGCTACCCCTTCAACATTAAATGTGGATTTTTGCAACATCAGGGGGCTTCACTCCAATATTAATGCGGGTCACGTCACGGCGTCGGATGACAATGTATTTAAAATAATATCTGAGTTTATTACTACCAACGTCTCGACTTATGACTTCATATTATTTAACTAAGCCTTTTCCTCAAAGTGTCCCAGAAGTGTCACGTCGATCCTTTGTTTGGCTAATGTTGGCACCTACGTTGATTGCAGTAACCCTACATCCTTTTCGTGTCTATACCATAACCAAGCTCATGAGAAACCTATTACTGAAGCTTTCATTTTAAAATGTAGTATCGAAGCATGTTAAAGAGTAACGATTACCAATAAGTTCCTTCCTATACCTACTTAAAATTCCGTTATGTATATGAAAATCAAAAAAAGTTAAATAATTTGTAGAAATTATATGCAGCTAAGGATTAACGTGTACTTTTTATTAACTCCTCTCTCGCAATCGGAATGTTAGGAGTCATCCATACCCCAACAAAGTTTGGTTATCTCATTATTGATTAGGAATTGCTCTTTGATAGAAGTTCGCAATTACAGAAGAAGGTTCATCATGGTCCGACGAATCACGTATTTTTTCTTCCTTTTGGCTAGCTAACACAGAAGGTCTATTCCTAATCATATAACACTATTTTTTATTTAAGGTGAATAAAACACTAGTAGTTGGTCTTACAAAATTATAATTCTAGCGTCTTAAAATGAACGAAAAAAAAATGAATTTAATATTTATAAATCTACAATGTGTCCACATAAGTTGGGGCTTAGCGATGTATAGAATCAATCTAAATGTATACGTTACTTTATTATTAAATTGTATGCGTCAAGCTGTTTTAGTACATTACCAATTATTACTCTAACTCTAACCGAACCGTCTAACATTTGTTTGTCTTAAAATGACTACAAAGGTTATCCCAATGTGGCTTCTAAACTTCTGGTGTAGAACTTTTAAACTACGCCAGGCCCTCGAATTCGCCATGAAATCAGTTTCGAACGCAAGTATTGCAAATTCTCAAGAAACTACATATTGTCACATTGAAGCGTAAATGAAAGCCGCTGGGTGGTTATTAGTCCTGGAGACTCGGGGTGTGTTAACCCAAGGCTATGACACGTGGGTGTGAGTGTTAAATTCTGTCGAATATATATAATATACTACCACTGCAAATTTCCAAAACGCGAATAAATCTTATCGGCTTACCAGAATAAAACACGCTTTGAGCTCTGAACTTGTAACGCACAAAACGATTCGACTATTTATCTCTGCCAAATGTCTTTCGGTTCGCATGCAAGCCCGGAAGCAATATAATATTTATCAATCTACAATGTGTATGGAAGCAGACTACATGCATAACTACTTTATAATTAAATCGCAGGTCTCAAGGCCGTACTCTATCTAAACACATGCAAAAATCTATTTTTGCTCAGCACCGTATTTGTACGGGCCCCTTCTATACGACCCGTACACGAGAATATAAAAATAATGCAAGTAGGTACTGGGGGGTTAGTTTTCCCACCCCGCGTATAGGGTGTTGGCTGGACAAATGAAACGATGTTGTTGATCTTGTATGAGGCCGGAGGTAATGCTTCCAGAGGGCGACGGCTGGCTACCGGAGGAGATGACTGACTTGCTGAGGTGTTTCACGAATGGCGGCTAACTGCAACTGCGTCAATCGACTCGAGTTATGGTTCGAATCAACGTTCGGCCGAGCTTTTTGTTCTTCCGTGATGTCGGCAGCGGCTGCTATGCGTGATCGTAGCCATATGACGACTGTCTATAATGACGGACAGCTGATTTAGTCGGCTATTAGCATCCAATGATTTTTCTTTCTTTAACGCTGCGACGTTTTCACTGAACGCATATTGCCTTCGCCATAATTCGCATAATCGCCTTGCACTGAGCGAAGCCACAATTGTTGAGCACGATGTAACTGGTGTGTTTCATGTTGTATGAAACGGTCGTTTTCACTTTCACTCGTAGCACTGACTTTCTTGGTTTTTTCCCCTTTAACTGTTTTCTTAAGTTTCGTCCAAGTGGCGACTTCGACCTCGTTTTCCTTGTATCGCTTGTAAGTTGCATGGCACAGCTGACTTCTGATACGCAGAAGTTCAATGAACTGCAGCACGCGTGCTGTAGTTCGTACTAGCTTCAGCCAACTTGAAATATGAGTCGGGTTTGGCAGTGCTTCTGTCACAGATGTTAAGTCGCGAATAAAGTTAACGCATTCCTCGCCTGTCGGCTCCATATGATCGGGTTCATTGACCTCCCGCAGCCACTGATCCTCAGGCTGGCGTAAGAACTCGGGCTTCTGTGGGTTGATAACTGCAAAATGTGGCAGGTACCAAGTTCTGCCGCTTTTCACTGTTGGAGCCTTCTCTGCGTAGCCGCTCTGTATAAGGGTGTTCATTTGAGTTTCGTAGCGCCTCTTCAGTTCAACGTTTTTGTCGAGTTTCTTCTCAACTAACTCGAGCCATTGCATCGCTATGTTGTAGTTATCCGGCGGTACAAAGTCGCTCTGTTTGAATAGCATCTCTGTTTCAAACCCTCTCGCCGGTAACCGACGCGTCTTCTCCTCGAGTATACGTAGCACACTGAGCTCGCCGTTAGTGTGCGAGTGCTTTGGTTGAACACCCAGAGACTCGAGAGGGAAGTGTTCCTTCATGAGGTCATCGATCGTCTTCTCATCTTCCAGTGTCACTGTAGTCAAGTGACTGACTCGATGGACTTGCTGCTTCTTCCTGTTACCCATCGCCCCGTGCAATACCCATCCCAGGTCGGTTAGTGAAGCGACCGGTTGGGCTGTGGTACCTCTTCGCACGTCACGTGTGAGCAGCAACGACCAATTGTCTTTACCCAACAGCACCGTTGGATGACCTTTCTCATAGATCAACTTATCTTCAATATAATACCGAAAGCTGTCGATCACATTTTGTTAAATATAATGTATTAATATTAACATCAATGTAAGTTTGTTAAAAAATATTTGTGTAAATTCCCGATTTATTCACGTCCTCAGAACCTTCGACCAAGAAACAGAGTGGCGCTACCGGCCGCTAAACTGCACCTACTTCAAACTTGAACCCTATTCAATATGTATAAGGATTTTTAAGATACGCTCTTCGCGTTAAATCTTTACAAAACCATGATCAATTCAAATTATTACTTAAAAAGATATTGATTGCAGAATGTTATTATACAATTGACGAGTTTTTTAATGATGATCGAATATATTAATGTAAAACATCCTGTATTTGATATAAAGTAGTTATTCAGTTATATCATATATCTGTATAATTATTATAATATATATGTCGTGGAGTGTAGAAATGGAACGTCAAGTCACAACCGACTTGGGTGTATTCGGGAGCTACGGTTGGCAACATCGAGCTATCAACGGCAAAAAAAGGGCGGGCTGAGTGGGGACAACACTACAGCGGCCACTTTTGAACGAGACGTCGAGTCGTGCGGACGTCCAACCAACCGCATTCCGACTTCACCGCGTTCCTATAATTAATCCGGCTACATCCGATCCGCGTGCATACATTTCACGAGAGTTTAATTGTAATCAGGACTGATTAAACCTACTGAGCGTACCACGCGTTTTAGTTTCGTTTTCTACGGCAACCACAATGGATGAAGAGCAGATAACTCGTAAACGCCCACACATTCCTTCGACATATATAATTTACTAACGCTAAATACAAATAAAACAAATTATATCTGTCACTCAATATACAATAACACGCAACCAAATCAAGATTTTAGTATAAAAATACATGAATGTAATTGCAAAAATTGTGACAAATGTAAATGTTCAGTTATAGGCAGGGTCAAAAGTACAAAATACCTGGGTATAATTTTGGACCAGAGACTTACCTGGTGTCCCCATATGGAACATATGACTGTTAGAATAAGGGAGTTTATATGGACGTTCAAAACTTTAAGATTTATAACCCCAAAAAACAGTTCAGCATTTGCTGGGTCTCAGGGTAAAAATCTTCTTAATTACATTTATACGGCATTAGTTCAATCAGTAATTACATATTATATTCCCATCTGGGGAGGAGCTCTAAAAACTCGTTCTCTTAAGGTTGATAGGGCTCAAAAAACCCTAATAAAAGTAATGTACTTTAAAAAATAATCTATTTTCTACAGATAAATTATATGAAATTAGTAATCTGCTATCAATTCGTAAATTATATATAGTACATATCATACTTAAAAAACACAAAAGCATAAAATATAATCCGAGCCTTGAATCCAAGAGAAGAAAACATAACATATGTTGCACCTGTACTTAAAACAAGGACTATGTTTGCAAGCATTCAATACAACACACAATCGGCTTGTCTATATAATCAAATAAATAAGAAATTAGATATTTGTACGGGCCCCTTCGATACGACCCGTACACTTTCGTAAACGAATGTAGTAAAATAATAATGTAGGTACTGGCGGGCTTGATTCTTCGACCTACGGTTGTAAGTCGCAGGTCTCTGGGTTGGTGCAGAATGAAACGCCTGATTGTCTTGTGAAGTATGGAGCCGTAGGTACTTCTTCCAGGTCTGGACTGGTCTGGCTTCAAGGTGACTTGGCTGGCTATTCCACGGTAGTGTGAGCGCTGAGTGTAGCGTACGACTGGTGCCGATCACCGTTGTATGGCCCATATTTATACCCCCGCTGTGGGAGCGAGAGGTACATTTGTGGGAAAGAAATAGCAATAGCCAAAATCGCCCAGACCTAGAGGCAATACCTGATCGTGCTCGCTTTATTTGTGTCAAAAATGTTTGTAAGCTGGTCTATTATTACATACATTTGACCCCTTTTCATATAAAACCATAAAAACTTTTGCTAAAGCTATTATCAAAACCTATGGGTCAGTGAAGTTTTACATATAAATGTTTTCATTATCAACTTAAAACTACGTTAATAGGTACATCTATTCACTATTGAGCTGTTGCAGCCAGTAATTCGACGTTATAACTTTATTATATACCTGGCTTGCAACAGCTCGTACCTATACTAGAACACATGTAAAACTTATCTCTAACAAAGTATGTATGTAAACTGTGTAAACCTATTCTAATCCTTACATAAAACAACTAATACAAAATTACTATAACTATTAACTATAAAAATGTGCATCACTTATACTACGCGCGACGGTTATCTATTTATTTACAATTAGTTGTCGCGAACATATACTCCCGCCGCAGCTGTCTCAGCTGGAGCCATTTTTCGCGTTCGCGCCGTCGACCGTCGCTGTAGGCAGGATCACCAGTTTCTTGGTGGGCCTTCGCAGCACGCCCTTGTTGGTCCGCACGTCCACCGCTCGTGTCTCTCCGTCCAGTCCGGGGTAGGTAGCGACGACTACACCTCGTGGCCACAAGTTGCGAGGTAGAGTGCCATCTGCTATCAGTACGAGGTCATTAACCCGGATAGCGCCGTGTGAAGCGCGTGGGTCCCGCCGGTGTTGGAGTTCTGGCAGGTACTCCTTCACCCAGCGACTCCAGAAATGGTTGGCGAGCTGTTGACTCGCACGCCACTCCCGTCGCCCTGTTGCGTCGGCGTCGGTAAATGACCCCGGTAGTGGCACCCGTGATGGCCCTCCCATCAAAAAATGGTTAGGTGTGAGTGCGTCGTCGTCGTCGGCCTCCGTTGACACGTGAGTGAGTGGTCGGCTGTTGAGTGTATGTTCGACCTCGATGAGCAGAGTGGTGAAAACTTCTTCCTTCGGGGCTCGTTCATGGCAGCCAGTGCGGTCTTCACGCTCCGTACAAGGCGCTCCCAAGCGCCGCCCATGAATGGAGCGCTCGGCGGGATGTAACGCCATTGTATGAAGCGCACCGAAGATTCCTCCTTCATGGCTTCCTCCGCAGCTCTGCGCAGCTCCACGTCTGCGCCCTTCAGGTTGGTACCTTGGTCTGACCACAGCTCAGTTGGACATCCACGACGGCCGATGAAGCGTCGCAATGCCATCACTGCTGAGTCGGTGCTGAGAGTGCCGGCGACTTCCAAGTGTACTGCTCGCGTTGTTAGACACGTAAACAGTACGCCGTATCTCTTCTGATGAGCACGTCCAACAGTGACTGTCATCGGGCCGAAGTAGTCGAGGCCGGTGTAAGTGAAAGGGCGCTGATGATGCGCCAGTCTGCTCCGTGGATGGTCACCCGTAGACGGTTGAGCGGGCACGGCCCGCCTGATGCGACACTGTTGACATCTTTTCAACACACTTCTAACTGTATTGCGCAGTCGTAGTACCCATACCAAGTGTTGTCGAACTTCGTTGGTCGTGGTCTCGAAGCCCCCGTGATGGAGTCTTCGATGTACCCATGAGATGTACAGTTGTACATATGTATGTTTGCCATCCATAATCGGCGGAGCTTTTTGTTCGTCTGTGATGTCGACAGCGGCTGCTATTCGTGATCGTAGCTGTATGACGTCATCGCTGTCTATAACTTATTCGGCTTAGTCGGCTATTAGCAGGCAACTGTTTTTTACACTTTAAAGCTGCGACATCTTCACTGAACGCATCATCTTGCACTGAGCGTATCCACAGCTGTTGGGCACGATGTAAGTGATGTGTTTCAAGTTGAATGAAACAGCTGTTTTCACTTTCACACGTAGCACTGATTTTCTTGTTTTTTCCCTTCGCTGCCTTCTTTATTTTCGTCCAAGTAGCGCTGTCAACTTCGTTTTTCTTATTGCGTTTGTAGGCCGCGTTGCACAGTTGTTTTCCGATGCGCAGAAGTTCGATAAAATGTAGTACACGCGCCGTAGTACGCACTAACTTTAACCAACTTGAAAAACGAGTTGCGTCGGGCAGTGCTTCCATTAGTGATGTAGTGTTTCGAACAAAGTTGACTCTTTCCTCGCCGGTCAGACCCATATGGTCGGGTTCATTGACCTCTCGCGGCCAGTTTGCTTCCGACTCGCGTAGAAACGCGGGCCCGTGGAACCACCGGTGTTGGGAGTTGAAGTCGTGTGGAGTGTCGCGCGTTGCGTCGTCTGCAACATTTTCCTTGGTAGACACCCATCTCCACTCGCTGGTCTTCGTCTCCTCGGCGATCTCCGCGATCCGGTGGGCCACAAACGGCTTGTACGCTCGCGGGCCAGTGCGTAGCCACGAGAGTACAGTGCGTGAATCCGACCAATATACTCGACGGGTCGGCTTTATGTCGTGTTCGTCTATGGCTGTGCGCGCAAGACGACACCCAAGTACAGCTGACTGGAGTTCGAGTCTCGGTATTGACGTCACTTTGTTCAACGGTGCAACTTTGCCTTTTGCAGCTATCAATGACACATGTATATTCCCGCATGCATCCTGTGCCCTCCAATACACAGCGCAGGCGTATTGCGACGAACTTGCATCGACGAAAGTATGTATCTCGTTCGTATGTGCGGTCGATACGCCAGGATAGCACCTTGGTATAGCTAGGCTCAGTAGTCTTCTCACGTGAGAGAGCCAGTATGACCAACTTTCGGCTTCACTGTCTTGCAACTTGACATCTCAGTCGATTCCAGTACGCCAAGTATCTTGTAAAATCTTCTTCGCTTGTATTGTAACAGGTGTAACTAAGCCCAGTGGGTCGAACAAAGACATCACTGTACGTAGGGCTTCTCGCTTCGTCAGTGTTTTCGTGCCTTCCAATATTGAAGGCGGAAGCTTGTGTTGATTGATGTTGAAGCCCAGATTGTCTTCATTCGGGTCCCACACCATGCCCAATATCTTCTCTGCATCGCTTGCTTCTGCTGCAATATGTCTCAGACACCAAACAGACATCAATGTCCTGCTCCTTGAGTAGCGCTTTCAGCAGAGCAACCTTTTTGTATAGGCCGTCTGCATTCCAGTGCAAAACTCTAAGAGCCCCCATGTTGCAGCCTTAATTGGATGAGCTGAGCCATTCCTCCTAGTAACACTGACAGGGTGTTCTGTCCTGTCCGTACGGCCTTCAATACGTCCTCCATGATCATAAGAGCGACGTCTAAAACAGCAGTCGCGTTGTTGTCGATCGCTCCAGCGATAGGTGCCGGTATATGCGATGTAACAACCGCCGTTTGCTTCGCCTGACGACCTACTTGTTGTGTAGGGACGCCCGCTTTCTTCAAATCACTTTTTCGAAGTGCTGAAGTGGTTGCGGTCTGGGTCCTTTCGGCCGGTTTTTGCGCCTGTACGGCTTGCGCAGCCTTCCGGGACTTCTTCCTATGCCTCTTCTTCTTGAGAGAGGCGCCTCTCTCGGTGGGAGCGTTCGCCTGTGCGCCTGTGTGCCGATCACCGTTGTATGGCCCATATTTATACCCCCGCTGTGGGAGCGAGAGGTACATTTGTGGGAAAGAGATAGCAATAGCCAAAATCGCCCCGACCTAGAGGCAATACCTGATCGTGCTCGCTTTATTTGTGTCAAAAATGTTTGTAAGCTGGTCTATTATTACATACATTTGACCCCTTTTCATATAAAACCATAAAAACTTTTGCTAAAGCTATTATCAAAACCTATGGGTCAGTGAAGTTTTACATATAAATGTTTTCATTATCAACTTAAAACTACGTTAATAGGTACATCTATTCACTATTGAGCTGTTGCAGCCAGTAATTCGACGTTATAACTTTATTATATACTTGGCTTGCAACAGCTCGTACCTATACTAGAACACATGTAAAACTTATCTCTAACAAAGTATGTATGTAAACTGTGTAAACCTATTCTAATCCTTACATAAAACAACTAATACAAAATTACTATAACTATTAACTATAAAAATGTGCATCACTTATACTACGCGCGACGGTTATCTATTTATTTACAATTAGTTGTCGCGAACAATATTTATATGGGAACCCACCATAAACGTAAACATGCTGTAACTAATTGGATTAAAAATATGACCTATGATGAAACTGAATCACTTTGTAGAACAAAATAATATTGAAAGTACCTACTTTCAGGTAGCTGATATTGTGGTTAATTTTATGTGAAAGTTGAACACGACACAAACTGTCACATACATGACACGCACTCTCGAACATAGAACAAGTAACACACAAACACTCATACACCCTTATATATATATATACACACACACACACAAACCCTCAGAGCATAGAATATATGCTCGAGAGAGTGAGGGTCGAAATGCACCCGTAAAAATAATATATACCTTGTATATACATAAAATTGTAACATACTAACTGTGAGTGTCTGTGTTATTTCAAAGGTGGGCGGGATAATCGATGTGAATTTACCAATTGATGCTAAATTTGGAAGGAGTTTGTGTATGTGGTGATTGGGTGCGTCTGTCTCATATAATTCTTCCCACGCTACTTGAGTTTCATGCTTAATAATCTCTCTTGGCGTATGAGATGGGAAAGTCAGAGTTTGCAAATGGGGTTCTTAGTGAGGCAGCTTGTTTAGCTACCTCATCCGCCAGCTCGTTGCCAAGTATACCTATGTGAGCCTTGACCCAAACAAATATAAATGTTATATGTATTGAAAAAAATTATATGTTTTGTGTTTTAGAAGCAGTCTGTGAATAGCGTGCACAGTGGGGTCCGAGTTGTTTCGGTTTTGTATAGCCTTCAGAGCCGATTGGCTGTCTGAGGCAATACTGGCAGTTGTATTTGCCATCTTGGCTTTTGGCTGCTTGTCAATCCATTGGAGGGCTACGTTGATTGCAGTAAGTTCTGCAGCAAAAACAGTGGTGCATCTATTTAATTTGGTTTTCTTTGTAATGACTTCTCCGTCTTGTAGGTAGATAACTGTTCCTGCTCCAGTGTCATCATTGTCGAGTTTACTGCCGTCTGTATAGATTTTTGTGTTCGCATTGCTGGTAAATTGGTATATTTCTCCTTGTCTTGTAGCCTCATGAAAGTCTATTGTTTGTCGGTGTGCTGGGTGTAACTTATCTCTATTACTAATTTTATTATTTAATGTGATGTCTTCAGGGAGATTGGGTAGTGTCCTGAGGGTCTTTACAAGGTGTATTTTCCGGGCTTCTTCAATAATTAAGTGCAGAGGGGTAAAATTTGCAAGTGCAATGGTTGTATTACCGGGTGCTGTTCTGAATGCTCTGGTGACTTTTAATTGCAAATTGTCTTTGTAGAGTCCATAATTTCTTCCTGATGTACTTAAATTTGGTTGCAGTTCCCCATATACCAGCAGAATATGTGAACATGGGTTGTATCACATAGTTGTATATGATGGCGACATTCTGAGGATGGATACCCCAAGTAGGTTTAATAAGGGTTGCTAGTTTGCGGTATAGAAGGTAAGCTTTTGTGATAATGAGTTTGCAGTGCTCAGTGAAATTTAGTCGCTTGTCGATGGTAACTCCTAAAACTTTGATGGATGGGGAGAGGGGAATAGCAGTGTTCTGCATTGAAATACATATTTGGTTACTATGGCATACAGGAACTGAGTAGAGACAATATCTTTTACTCATTTAACTTCAGTTTATATTCCTTCATGCACAGTTAAAATCTATGCGAAGTCATCTCAATTCTAAGTTTGGGATGAAGTCGGAACAGATTCGGAAAAGTTTTAGGATGAGATTGGGATAGAAGGTATGTATTTGGAATAGATTAGTTATAGTTTCATAACGAGTTTAGGATGGTCTTGGAGTGAGTTTGGGGTTGAACGATGTGGAGATTTAATACCAATTTGGTTGAGTTGTTTGTCAGTCACTGGATTGTATGTATTCGGATTGGGTGATGATGTTATTTTCTGCACAATTACTGTTTAATTTTATCTTCCAAGAGAAGTAGGGTACATGAAAGCAGCTTGATTGGGAAAGTATCTCTACCCCACAAGATACTGTACCTAAAAAACAAAACTCTGAACAGTAGGTGTGGTCCTGTGAGTGAGTGAAGTTACTAGTAAGCTCCTGGGCAGTTACTGTGTTAGCGGCAGGGTAGCTACGCGCGAACGACTTTTTTTTATATAGTAATCATTCATAGGCTACGGCAACTTATTTAGTTGCGACAGCGTATGTAAAATGTAACATATAGACTTTTCCTCATTACCTTTATATCCAAGCAGAACAGAATATTAGTACCTAGAATTATATGCTTTTTATGCATTTCCTATAAAAGATATCGTAACCCTATAATAATATTTATTTGCTTTAACAACAAGTTTTAATAAGTTTTTCTTAAGCTATATCCGGAGTCTCCTTTTAACATATATACATAAAATTGTAACATACTAACATGTAAGATAAAGAGGAGCGGTGTCTCCTGGCTCCTGGCACAGGCATTCGTATGCTTAAAAGGAGACTCCGGATATAGCTTAAGAAAAACTTATTAAAACTTGTTGTTAAAGCAAATAAATATTATTATAGGGTTACGATATCTTTTATAGGAAATGCATAAAAAGCATATAATTCTAGGTACTAATATTCTGTTCTGCTTGGATATAAGGTAATGAGGAAAAGTCTATATGTTACATTTTACATACGCTGTCGCAACTAAATAAGTTGCCGTAGCCTATGAATGATTACTATATAAAAAAAAGTCGTTCGCGCGTAGCTACCCTGCCGCTAACACAGTAACTGCCCAGGAGCTTACTAGTAACTTCACTCACTCACAGGACCACACCTACTGTTCAGAGTTTTGTTTTTTAGGTACAGTATCTTGTGGGGTAGAGATACTTTCCCAATCAAGCTGCTTTCATGTACCCTACTTCTCTAGAAGGTAAAATTAAACAGTAATAGTGCAGAAAATAACATCATCAACCAATCCGAATACATACAATCCAGTGACTGACAAACAACTCAACCAAATTGGTATTAAATCTCCACATCGTTCAACCCCAAACTCACTCCAAGACCATCCTAAACTCGTTATGAAACTATAACTAATCTATTCCAAATACATACCTTCTATCCCAATCTCATCCTAAAACTTTTCCGAATCTGTTCCGACTTCATCCCAAACTTAGAATTGAGATGACTTCGCATAGATTTTAACTGTGCATGAAGGAATATAAACTGAAGTTAAATGAGTAAAAGATATTGTCTCTACTCAGTTCCTGTATGCCATAGTAACCAAATATGTATTTCAATGCAGAACACTGCTATTCCCCTCTCCCCATCCATCAAAGTTTTAGGAGTTACCATCGACAAGCGACTAAATTTCACTGAGCACTGCAAACTCATTATCACAAAAGCTTACCTTCTATACCGCAAACTAGCAACCCTTATTAAACCTACTTGGGGTATCCATCCTCAGAATGTCGCCATCATATACAACTATGTGATACAACCCATGTTCACATATTCTGCTGGTATATGGGGAACTGCAACCAAATTTAAGTACATCAGGAAGAAATTATGGACTCTACAAAGACAATTTGCAATTAAAAGTCACCAGAGCATTCAGAACAGCACCCGGTAATACAACCATTGCACTTGCAAATTTTACCCCTCTGCACTTAATTATTGAAGAAGCCCGGAAAATACACCTTGTAAAGACCCTCAGGACACTACCTAATCTCCCTGAAGACATCACATTAAATAATAAAATTAGTAATAGAGATAAGTTACACCCAGCACACCGACAAACAATAGACTTTCATGAGGCTACAAGACAAGGAGAAATATACCAATTTATCAGCAATGCGAACACAAAAATCTATACAGACGGCAGTAAACTCGACAATGATGACACTGGAGCAGGAACAGTTATCTACCTACAAGACGGAGAAGTCATTACAAAGAAAACCAAATTAAATAGATGCACCACTGTTTTTGCTGCAGAACTTACTGCAATCAACGTAGCCCTCCAATGGATTGACAAGCAGCCAAAAGCCAAGATGGCAAATACAACTGCCAGTATTGCCTCAGACAGCCAATCGGCTCTGAAGGCTATACAAAACCGAAACAACTCGGACCCCACTGTGCACGCTATTCACAGACTGCTTCTAAAACACAAAACATATAATTTTTTTCAATACATATAACATTTATATTTGTTTGGGTCAAGGCTCACATAGGTATACTTGGCAACGAGCTGGCGGATGAGGTAGCTAAACAAGCTGCCTCACTAAGAACCCCATTTGCAAACTCTGACTTTCCCATCTCATACGCCAAGAGAGATTATTAAGCATGAAACTCAAGTAGCGTGGGAAGAATTATATGAGACAGACGCACCCAATCACCACATACACAAACTCCTTCCAAATTTAGCATCAATTGGTAAATTCACATCGATTATCCCGCCCACCTTTGAAATAACACAGACACTCACCAATCAGGGATACCATAAACTATATTTAAACCGATTTCATATTATTGACAACAATACATGCCCTTGCGATAATGCATCAATTCAGGACCTAGATCACTTAATTCAAAAGTGCCCCATATTCATGAATCACAGACACACCCATGAAATGACATGCAACAATCTTGGAATTGACCCATATAATCTCTTGGAAATAATATGCAAAGAACAGTCTATAAATACTTATGTACAACATATAAATTATATAGTTAATAATCTTAAAAAAGTAAATGTAACTTAATAGGATAATATGCAATATAGCTGTAAGTTAACTTGTATATATATAATGTAAATTAGATTTAACTTCATGTGAGACTCATCACTATCAACTTTTAAAACAATTACATTGTTTTAAATAAATAATTACATAATATGTACCTTAACTTTTGTAAATATCTAAACATTAATTAATACTTAATTCCATGTATCTTTATTAAAATACCTGTATCAAATAGCAGGTAAAAAAAATATATGTAGAACTAATTTAGTTGTGTAACATCTATATCCATGTAAACCACTCATGTGTAATAAATAACGAAGTATGAATCAGAATCTGACAACGCATCAGTGACACCCCTGGTGTTGTAACTGTATGTATGCTACGGTAACTGCTTACTATCAGGCAGGTTATATACCCGTTTGTGACTTTATTATTATCCTTTATTGCACAAAACACTATATAGATACACATTTAAAGTATTTCGTTCGCAAAGGCGAGCTTATCTCTAGAAGAGATCTCTTCCAGCCAACCTCGAACAGTGGGATATATTGTTAGGTACGGAATAGCTGTAAGTGCCTGATAAATGTTACGTAGACAGATATTTAACATACATACATATACACAAACACATATATACATATAAATATATATATATATATAGATACATATACATACATACACACATATACTTATTTCTGAATAGATAAATAATAATCTTTCAATTTATTTTTAAATGAGAATACAGATGGGCTTTCACGAATTCGAGTGGGTAATTTATTCCACAGCTGGGCAGCACGGTAAGTAAAGGAGTTGTAAAAAAAAACCGTTTGCGCAGCTGGGAGCAGTAGCGTCTTGGTATGGCAGGGACGACGAGAACGGGTGGTAGGGGGTAGGAGGTTGAATCGGCGGCGGAGGTACGTGGGAGCAGCAGGATTATGGAGGATCTTATAAAGAAAAGTAAGGATATGGACGTTGCGGCGGAAACGAATAGGGAGCCATTTTAATCGGTTGCGGTACTCAGTAATGTGGTCACATTTCTTAATTCCGAAGATAAACCTAATTGCAAGATTTTGCAAACGTTCCAGTTTATTTAGAAGTGTCTCACTTGCATCCAAATAGCATACATCGGCGTAGTCGAGAAGAGGTAGAAGAAGAGCATTGCTAAGCATGACTTTAGTTAAAAAGGGAAGAAAGTTCTGGAGACGCCTGAGGGAGTGAAACGAAAAGTGTATTCGTTTGCTAACCTCATTGACTTGAGCAGACCAAGATAAATTACTGTCCAGGATAAGGCCCAAGTTTTTCGATTTAGGAGTGTACGGTATCTCAGTGCCACTGTAAACAATTTTTGGCAATAAACCCAGTTTAGGCATTATCCTGCTGCTGCCGATAATCATTGACTGCGATTTTTGAGGGTTAACCAGTAGACCAAACGATGCAGCCCAGACCTTAACAGCATCAAGATCCGAATTCAAAGATTGGACTGCTAAGCACATATCTGATGGTACAAAATGGCGGTATATTTGTAGGTCATCTGCATACAGGTGGTAGGAAGAAGAAATAGCATGAGTAATTTGATTAATAAAAATCGAGAAAAGAAGTGGAGATAATACGCCGCCCTGTGGTACACCGACTTTTAAGGTGGACCAACTTGAACAGTTGTCATCAATTTTGATGCACTGTTGTCGATCTCGGAGATAGGACTCAAACCATGAGATTGCGGAAGGAGAAACGTTAAGTGCACGAAGAGTGCCAAGTAACACATCAAAATCCACTGAATTGAATGCACTGCTAAAGTCAAGTAATACAATAACAGTAAGTTCTTGCCTATCCATTGCATTACGTATATCTTCTGTAACATGAAGCAAGGCACTGACAGTGCTGTGCGATGGACCAAACCCTGATTGAAACGGGCTGAGTAGATCGTTTGCAGCTAAATATGAATGAAGTTGCTTGTGGACAGCGTCTTCTAAAACTTTAGAGAGAATAGGAAGAATTGATATAGGACGATACTCTGAAAGAGAAGAAGGGTTGGTAACTTTAGAATATGGAATAACGTAAGCCTTTTTCCATGCCGTCGGATAGATATTTGATGCCAGGGAGAAGTTAAGTATGTGCGTAATAACCGGCAAAATATCGTCCAAGACAAGCAATAGCATATCAAGACTCACGTTATCGCTGCCCACAGCTTTTGTTGATATCGACATTATGGTTTTCTTAACATCCTCCTCCGCAATGCCATGAAAAGAGAATGGAGTACAATTAGGTCGCAGCGTATTGGACAGAGCACGGAGGGATGACCCTTTAGTGGTGTCATCTAGAACTATAGGAGGTTTAGAGAAGTGACAGTTCAAGGCATCCAAATCATGAATTATCTTAGTCGAATTAGAGTTATTGCCCACGCCAATTGACCTTAAAAATTTCCAAACTTGTGAGGTTGATTTATTACGAAGACTTGTGTGAATATGACGACGTTTTTCATCCCTACACAACCTGTTGCAAATGTTACGTAGTTTTTTATAATTAGTGAGGTTGTCATCGGTGGGTTTTCTTTTGTATGCAGTCTTAGCTCTGTCTCTCCTCTTCATCATTTTCTTGATAGTAGGCGTGAGCCAGGGTGCCGGAAAGTGTTTTAGTCGTACGGCTTTAACAGGAGCATGAGTATCATAGATATTAGTAAGCCATCGTGTGAAGATCTCAAGTTTTGTATCTACATTATCACAAGTCCAAACCTGCGCCCAGTCTACGCGGCGCACGTCCTCCCTCAAGCGTTCCAGATCAATATTTTTAAAGTCACGCTGAAAAATAAGTTTACGTTTATGTTTTATAGAACGTATTTTATACGATAGAAAAAGAAGGTCATGATATGAAAAAGGAGCAGTTAGTTGTCCGTGAACATTGACAAGTTCCGGCTTATTGGAAATTATTACGTCAAGTAGAGAAGGTATTGAATTAGGAGCGTAATGAGTAGCAGAAAGAGATAATATGCTTAAATTTAGCGAAGATACTATAGCATTAAGAGACCGTGGTCTAAAATCATCCTTCAGGAGACAAGTATTGAGATCACCCATTACAACAACATGATCATAATTGGGAGAAAGACTTTCAAGGACAGTTTCAAAGTGATTAAAGTAATTAACCGTGTTGTTAGGACTGTACGCGACCCCAAGAAGAACTCTTGTGTGGTGTAACACAGCTTCGATGAAAAGATATTCAATAGACCCAGAGTAGTCACTAGGTGATTGGGCAACAATTGTGCAGGGAATGCTGCCACGAATGTATATAGATACACCGCCACCTCTAGCCCCAACACGGTCATTACGAAAAAGTTTATAGCCAGGAAGAGAACAAAGTGTGGAAGGAAGTGTTGGTTTTAACCATGATTCAGAGATAAGGATGCAGTCGACTACGCCATCTTCAAATGTTGCCAAGAAATCGGAGTAATGACTAATAATGCTCTGCGCATTGAAGTGTACAATATTGAAAGCTTTAGGAAAAGCAGAAAAAACAGAATGCAAGTTATCGTTAAGAGTAGAATTGTCAATACTCCGATCCGAAATGCCATCGCTCGTGTCATCACCAAAAGCACTACCGTAACTGTTTGACCCAGAGCATGATAGATAATCGTCATCACTATCGAAAGACATATATATATATATACAATAAATACTTAATAGATATATAATACTTAATAAATATGAATATATGATATACAGGCCAAGCAAGAATGCTCAAATAACTAAATATCCAATAATACCCGACTCTCATTGGCATTGGTTGAAAGAATTAAACAGTATAAAACAGCTCAGCACAACTCGGTTTTAAAAAACCACATAAAGAATGATTTCACTTAACGTTAGTCAACGTTTACAGTCTTAAAACAAATGAATCCGTTACATAGACATAATAACAAAAAAAATAGAAATAAAGACTATGCAATAGTAATTAAATAAAAACAAAACAAAAATAGAACGAGTGCCACAATAAAGAATATTAAAGTAATAATTTGACATCTGTGAGCATTACACGCATACATAATCTGCGCAAATTGGAACGTATTTTTCTAGTTGACGTTAGCTGCCAAATGAACCTGACATGACAAATCTGTCAGTTTACAATAATTTAAGTGACTTTAAAAAATTTAATTATACTTACTTATCTACATTTACAAAAGTATATTGTGGCACAGCACAGTATTAAAACAAAAAGCAGGTATTTGATAGCAAAGTTTCGGTTAGTAGCAAAAAACAAAAGTAGCCAGTGAGTTATAATGAAAGTAAGCAGGTACCTACATACTAGTTACCTACAAAATACCTGCGACATTGATTGAAAAATGGATTTCGTGAACTTAAACAGATACTACCTAGATGGAAATCAGTTTCACTGGGATGGCGCAACCGGCGGAAATTGTACCATCAGTTGCTGCAGTTCGGCTGTTGCAACAACTTTTCGTCGACTTTTGTCAGGAAGCTGTACCACGATCACACCATCAGAGGACCAGCACTGCTTAATCCCAAAGTGCTTTCTGGCCGCCACAAACACCTGCTGCCTGGACTTAGTAAGGAACTCAGTCACCACAATACCGGATCCTTTGAGGGATGTTTTTGCAGACCACACAGCAGTTCGATGCCGCAAGGAAGCAAAGCGGACGAGGATAGGTCTAGGCTTGTCCTTCTTAATCCCAAGACGATGGCAGGCCTCTATATCACACTCTGCAATCGATACCTTCATGGGTTGTTTAAAATATTTCTGTATTTTGCTCACCAAGTCCTCCGTGTTGTCTTCTCTTACACCGTGGATGAGCAGCACCTTACGCCGGCAGTGATTTTCTTGACGGTCCAACCCTTCCATCAGAAGCTCCATTTGTGACTTGATCATACTAATGGCTCTCCACATAAATGCCTTGAAAGTATGGTAATCGGAAGCAAGTGTCTTCAATGTATGGGCAGCGCCTGTCACTGTGGTACCTGGTTGCTGAGTTAAACTCTTCTCAAAGTCGTCCATTCGTGTAGTGAACAGTGCCACAAGCTCAGTCATATTTTTGTTCAACATGTCCGCCACATCCTTGTTGTTCATGTTTTATTTGTGTGAGTGATGATGTTCAAAGAAATTATGCCAATATGAGCAGGTTAGTCCATTTAATGGAAATACATAAAATTTATAATTAAAATTATACTTTATATAATAAAACTTTTAAAATAATACTGGAGCAAAATTTTGTGTTCTTCATTCTACAACTACCCACGCAGAAAAACTTTAGTGTTATAAGAAAAAATGCAAACAGACACACTGCACACGATAGCCCACAATGCGATAGTACACGATAGGCTACAGTAACTCATTGATATCAGTCGAACCGTATACTTATGCGTAACTTTTCTGATCTGATCTAACGAAATAATATGCTAATACTGTCACATAATTTACTGGTGTTATCGGAAATATAACAGGTATATATGATAAAAGGTCTAATAATGGTGTAAACCCTATAATTGGGTATATAAATTTAATCCCACCAATAGAATGAATACTATTTGTTTTTTTTAATGGTTTTTATAATGGTTGGTTGGATTTTCGCACAATACAAACAATGGTGTACATGAATATAACAGACATGTCTACTTACACCATTGTTAGTAAGTTTGGATGTATTATTGCATATAAGGTTTGAAACGTTAGTATTTATGAAGCCACTTCATCATGAAAACATACGAAAAGAAAATCGAACATGTTCATTTGAATTGAATAAAGTACAATATTTGTGCTCACATTAATTATCCTTTTCAACTAAATTATTCAAGATCTCCCCATTCTCGGGTTGTATAGAATCGCATTAGAACAATATATTGACTGTAGTTTTATTAACATTTTCCATAGGAATTAATTTCATATATATTATATATATATTTATTATATATATTATATATATATTTATTATATATATTATATATATATTTATTATATATATATATATATATATATCCATAATTGTATAATTATATAACAGACGTAGGAAGGCGAAAATTTTAACCAATTACAGCTGCAGGCAACTTCATGTGATCTAGCGAATACATACAACTAAAGTAGAATAATAGTTTCAGAATGCTGAATCTGTTAACTATCATTTTTACAATTGACAAATATATCATACATATATATCATGTCAGGAGGTGAACAGATATTCGTCTCACGATAGCCTACGGAAGGCTACTTTAACTACTCCGTATCAATCGGACAGCATACATTCAGCTTCTCTAGTATCTAATTAAAAATATACTAATACTGTCCTACCGTAGAAGTAATCGCGCAGAGTATGTATGATACAATACCTATTGTTGTTAAAGGTATATAGTGTAGTTGTATAGCGATTCAAATCTGTTTCCAGTATATCGCATAGTTACTCGTAGTTTGAATTATGGTAGCCAGAAGCGTGCTCGTTCGCGACCCATGCCAATCAATCAGATTGCAATTCTGGACAAAGAGTGCATCAAGTAGGGCGTCTCTCGGAGGCGACGCGCATCGATCCGCTCCCGTCGGAAAGAATGTAGCTGCATGCGGCGGTGGGGACAACCGTCCACCACGCAGCATCAATTCAATTGTTGCATAGGCACGTGGAATGCCAGAGGTGGATTGAATGATAAGACGAACGAACTGATAGACGTAATGAATGAGAGACGTTTAGATGCGCCTGAAATTTTTTTTTATGTTATGTGGAGAGGCGAATATCGCAACCGATAATAAATTTGATCCCGGTAGTTGAGTAGTTAGCTGTGACTGTTTTAATGCCAATATCCTAATGTTAGATTCTCTCACCATATAATCAATTATATTCATAAACATGTTTTTATTTCATGTGTTACATTCTCACTATAATTAGTAGAGTTGCCTTCCGAAAATATGAAGATAAATGATATTCTGTTTGCAAAACATACCATTCTAATTATCTCTTAATTTTAATGGGGTAAAAAAAGTGATACATGATAAATATTTACCGGAATATTACAGGAAATCTAAATTAGTGTTTCTAACAAGCTCAGTTTTTGTTTAAATAATCAACATATCTTTAGAAAATAAATACTTTTCTGCACTTCTTATCTCCGAGATTTGTCTACGAAATACCTGAAACAATATATTGTTTTATTATTATACGAAACATATATGACTTTCGAGAAATAATTCCTGAATCTATTAACTTCATCTTTTACGGTTTACGTAATAATGACAAGCTTGGTGGCTCAGTCGTGAAAGACGCGACTTTGACACCGACGCTCGTTTCGATTCGACGGTACGATTCCCACACAAGACAAACATTTGTGTGCATAAACATGTCTGTTTTTCTTGGTCTGAATGTTTTAAGAGAGGTAGGGCGCATCAAAGCAGCCCGTCTGGGGAAGTACCTCCACCTCACAGAAAACAGCAGCCAAATAATAACTCCCTAGGGGTTGTTGTGTTCCTGCGTGTTAGTAAGGTCACCAATAAGCTCCCAAGGAGTTGCTGTGTAAGCAGCAGAGGAGGCATCGCGCGAGTAATACTTAATATATCGCAAGCGTTAATAGGGTACGGTACTCGCTTTACATCAGGTGGGCCGTATGCTTGTATGTCCCCCGACGTAGTATAAAAATAGGGAGAAATAGAAAGGCGTCTAACTAGAATGGTTTTTTAGCAATTAAATAAGTTTTTTTTTATATTACGTCAGGAGCTGAATAGGCACCCAGCTCACGTTAGTCTAACCACTTCAAATCAAATCAAATCAAACAATTTATTTGCAAGAATTCAAATTTACATTCGTGTTAAAACGCAATTGTCATACAATTATGAAAATTCCTTCATGCATGCCGTATTCAACCTGCGCGCGGGTGTGCAAATATTTCATATTTAATTTCACAATAATTAATAAATTATCAATACAATAGTCTAGCATTAAGTCAAGTGATGATCTCTATCATGAAAAATATCAACGTCCTACTTTTCATTTAAATACTCATGCACCGTATAAAAACAGTTTTCCATAAGCCATGTACTCAATGTGCATTTGAAATTTTTTGAGTGTAATTTTTTAATATCAACTGGTAGTTTATTATAAATTAAAGTGCACATGTCGAAAACATTTTGTTTATATATGTCAGTAGTACAAAGTGGTTGATACAATAGGTTCATTTGTCTAGTTTTAACTGGCATTACGCTGTTTTCGCCGCGTCGTTTAAAAAAATTCAAGTGAGAGTTGACAAATAAGCAAATTTCTCTAATGTACATGCAGGGTAACGGTAATATCTGAAATTTTTTGAAAAGAGGCCTGCAGCTGTCGCGAAACCATGCTCTATCTATTACGCGTACACACTTTTTTTTGCAATTTGAACGCTTCCATGTGTTAGGGTTAGTTTATTAGTTAGGTATACTATAAGCCAATTTCTCTATTAAATATAATTGATTATTAGATATTGTATTAAGATAATGTGGATAATAAATAAATAATAATCAAATTAATATTCATTACAAAGATATTTAATAAAATTATAAAATTGGTTTAAAGAATATTCGTCTTTTTCGCCGCCGGTCACACGGTAGCGCAAAAGACGGGTGTAGTTTCCTTTATGTGTAGAAAACATCGAGTATTATTTTAATTCTGTAGTTTAAAATGTTTATTGTAAAATTAATTTATAAATATTTAAGAAAGTTTACATTGATTATACAATAATTATGAACTAATGTAATAAGTGCTTCCGGCACGTGGTACTCGGTAGCGCATGGGAATGGGGGCAGACGCGCGTTAGCGCTGGAAAGTGAAACATCGTGCAGACCGATTGTGGATAAGGAGAAATAAAGTGTTATTATTTAAAAACGTTGTTTGAACTTCTTGAATCCCTTAAACATGTATACCGAGTTTCCCCACAGTAAGAGTCCGTAACTTAATACAGAACTCACAAACCCATGATAAGCTGTTAACGCAGCATCGGTGGACACGGATTCCTATTAATTAGACTGTACCTTCTCTAGTATCTAATTAAATAATGTACTCATATTGCCCTATAATTTACAGAACTTGTCGTGAATATACCAGGTACGTATGACATAACGTCTATTATTGGTATTATAACCACCCTACCCTATGCTAAGCTAATGTTCATTCCGCGCTCACAGAGCATGTTGCATGTTTAAATATGAGTCCTTGTATGACGTATTGGGGGACATCGGGCGCACTCCGCAGCGACTAGACGTATCCACGCAGTGCTCCGCGCAAAACCAGTCTACCAAGACCCCTACCTTACGGCGTTTGTGCAGTTTCACAGTGTCTAGATCAGTTGGACGCTTCTGCTCGCACGGCCAGTCGTCGAGACCCACCGCTTATGGCCGCAAGCATGGGCGGCCAGTGTCTCGCACGACTGGTTGACGGATTTTAACAACAAGTGAATTATACCCGCCTTCGCTCATATGAGTGAAGAAACTAACGGAGGCCCTTCGGGCCCTCCCCAAACCAGTAAAACTAGTGAAATGGACACGGACAGTGCAAGACAAGTGAACCTATTACAAAAAAGTGACTATAAATTATCTAGTGTATGTGAACTTATCCCGGATAACGACGAACAATACACTGTCGCCTGCTGGCACTGCACAAAAATTAACAAAATAAAAAAGTTTTACGAGTGGCATGTACTCCAAACTAAGATTAACAACAACTACAGTGCAGATCTTGTAACAAGAGAAGTGCCGTGAAATGTTTCCTAAAAATCACAGCAAATATCTCAAACGGACACCTAGTCGACAGTGCAAATGAAATTAATATATACTCGTGTAACATCAACTTCTGTAAAATAAATAAAATAGATTGCCGCAAGTGCAACAGACAAATAAATGTGAAATACATGCCTGTCATGGGACTCCAAAGTGAAGAAATGGTGACATGTGAATGTGGCATAGTAAACAAAGTAGTATCGGTATACAATGATACACCCAAAACCCAACAAAAAAGTGCCAGGCCATTGCTGAGTGGGTCCAGCCGTACCACACGCCGGATACCTTGGCACGCGACTGCAAATACGCCTACACCCGGCAATGAGGCCGCTATCGCTGCGCAAATATGCTATGATGATCTACCCGCGCAAGCGCACGAAAAAATGATCGACTCGACGAATCTGCGCAACAACTCCGCTACCAAGCTCAGTCATGAGACAGTACATATGCGCGCCGCCAGACCGGCCTCCCAACAGCAGCTCGGGATAACAACATGTAACCGCTTCTCCTTGCTCCTACCAGCGGAAGAGCACAATGATGAATTGGAGAGAGAAGATGACAACGAGCCTACGACTTTTACCACACCTAAATCTAAAAAGAGGAAAAGAAATGTCGCCTCTCCTGACAAGATAACGATCCAGCGACAACCTAGAGTGTTAACACCGCCTGCTCACATACCTGATATAATTATAACGGACGTAAAGAAAATTAATGACCCAGAATACCTAAACAAGATTAGAGAAATATCCACAAAGCATGGAGCTAGGCACGCCATGGCTCCAAACAAAAGAACCATCACTATCCGCGTATACACCGCGGATATAAGGAAAATAATTATAGAAGAACTGAAGAATTTAGACGATACACTCCGCTTCGTGGCACGCGTACCTAAAGCTCAACAGTACCACCATACGAAGGTTGTGCTAAACACAAATATTTACGATGAGACAAATGATACATAGCTTGAAGAAATGGAAAGGTGCATCGGCGTGAGGCCAACCAAAATGAGAACAATCAAAGGTAACCTGCACTTATTTATCTTTGACGGTGCCCACTCATACGATGAAATCGCTACGCTTATGAAAACAACAAAACATGCGTACTTTGGGGCTTTCAGCATGAAGCCTCAGCAGTACAAAAATGATCCTCGGAGAATAACACAATGTAAGAGATGTTTCCTCTTCACGCATGCAACATCGGCGTGTCACGGTGAAGAGAAACACCCTACCTCTATTATTCAAAATGAAGAAGGCGTAAAGATAGAAATATGCTCAGCATGCAAGAAACCGGGCCATGGAGCCAATCAAGTTAAATGTGAAAAGTTTCAGAAGGCAGTAGAACGCCAAATTGTGCAACATAGAGAAAAAGAAAGCAAACAAAGCTCTTGCCTTCCGTCTTAAAACGCCATCACACTCAACCCAGTATTACTCGAAATCTTTTTCGGTGTGAGCTATGCAGCTCTGGAATGCTCTGCCATTAACAATTCGAAATGCAGAAAGTATATTCAGTTTTAAAGATCGAGTTAGAGCACACTATCTTTCCTTCATCTTGTTTTAATTTCGTTCTTTTGTTAATCTGGTTGTCACTGCTGTATAACTTTGTTAAGTGAATTAATATATAAGTATCTATCGTCATTATTGTTTTGATTATTAACAATTAACCCTCTTTTATGTTTTCTACTTTATACTGCGCCACCTATCTGCCTGAATTTTTCTTTTGTTTTCCTCTACCCTAAGGTTGTCTGGAAGAGATTGCTATGCGATAAGACCGCCTTTTGTACATTAATTATAAGTTAATTTCATGTATTTTACTGTTTCGTGTGGTGCAATAAAGAATATTGTATTGTATTGTATTGTTTCCAACAAAAATAGCTTCTTCTGCTTTCAAGTCGAACTTTTTCCGTTGACATGCAGGTATATGAACAAGAGCTCCACTAAACAGCTACATGCAATGCGTCTTCCCAGTATGCTTGAGGTAATGAGCTTTCAGCCAGTATCGATCTCGCCTTCTCGACTATGGTACGATTAGTACGCTCCGCAACGCCATTCTGCTGAGGGCTGTACGGTGCCGTAGTCTGATGCTCGATGCCTTGTGAACAAAGATAATCAGAAAATTCTTTGTTGACATATTCTCCTCCTCCATCAGTCCTAATAGTCTTTATACGGGTACCTAAATGTTTTTCAACAAATGCTCTAAGCAGCACGTTAAATAAGCAGAACGTTTTCTTAACTTCGGTTTTAGAAGATAGAAAATAAACAAATATCAAACGTGTAAAATCATCTATAAAAGTTAAAACATATTTATTACCTTGAAATGACGTGGTGGACATCGGTCCACACAGGTCACTGTGGACCAGTTCCAAGGATGATGTCACCTTACCATATGAACCTAGCTTTTTGAATGGTTTTCTAGCCTGTTTACCCTGAACACAAACGATGCATTTACTTTTGTCTACCTTGGTATAGTCTAAACCTACCCCGTGATTCTTAAGTTGATTCATGCCAATGCGACACAAATGCCCTAACCGTTTATGCCCGAGTTGATACCTGTCTAGACAGTCAGAGTGCATGGCGTCCGCAATACAACTATTTTCCACTTTGTAGGGGATATTAACAGTACAGTCAAGGGTGTACAGTCTTCCACAGGACGAATCATGAAGCAAAGAATCACCTGTAAAACAAAAAGTATCATTCCTATAAAAATTACAACCGCTTTTATCAAAAACATATATAAAATCTTTTTCGACTATTTTTTGAACAGATAAAAGATTTGCATTTAATTGAGGTACAAAAGCAACATCATTTATAGATTTTACAATATCTTTAGGTGTTGTTATTGAAATATTCCCTATTTATTCCATAGCATTTAATTTGTTCTCCGTTGGCGACCGTGACTTTCATATTATTAAATAAAGAAATATTACCAAACCAATTTTGTCGTGACGTCATATGCTGTGAAGCTCCAGAGTCTACGTACCAGATATTGCTGAAGCCTCCAGACGTATTAAGGGCAGTGAATGAATTAACACCATCCTTCACGTTATCCTCCACTGTCTTTCTCTTCTTCCGTAGGGGACAGTCAGGTCGTTTGTGTCCTGGAGTTTTGCAATCATAGCAAACAACTGGCTTTTTCTTCTGCGAACTGCCTTTCGTAATTTTGGTTTGTAATACAAACGATACCGTTTGGAGAAGTCGCTTTTGACATTTCATTTAAAAGCTTCGTTTTAACTAATGCTGTAGTAACATCAATGTTACAGTTTTCTAGAGCCATTATTAGCGGATCATATATTGGCGGTAGACCTTTTAAAAGTATAGCTGCAACTGATGCATCATCTATAACCTTATCTATGTCCGCCAGATCTTGTGCAGTTGACAGAACTGCGTTTATATATGACTCAATATTTTCGTAGTCGGATAAACACATTCTGTATAACTTTAGCTCTAATGCTAATCGTCGTCCCATTCCCTATCCTCGAATGCATTTTGCAAAGATGTCCATGCTTCGGCAGCAGTTTTCGCGCATCGAACGTGAATAATTGCCTCACTGTTAAGCTTATCTTTGCAAGTGCCTTGCTATCGTTCCTAGCCTTTACGGATGCAGGCGTCTTGTCATCATTTGGATAACCTATACTGATTGCCATAAATCCTCGTGGATTAAATAATTACGCATTTTAAACTACCACGTAGGATATCCATCTCTATTACAGAGACTGAAGGTAGGGACAGACAATAAGTTGACTTACTTGATCCATCTCCGTGAGCCATGATAATTTTTAGTGAAAAAACAATAATACCTAATAAAAGAACAATCGTGCTGATAACGTGTTGTAGTTTTTAGGCGAAACTAGGTATTTTTATATGAATCAAATTTGAAGTACTCAAGTGTCAAGTTATAAACAACGTTAAAAATATAAAAATAGAATAGAATAGGTTTTATGATTAGCCAGTTACAATAGTTTCAAGACGCTGGTGTAATATATGTATGTTATACTCGTATATTTAACTATTATTTGAAAAATATTCATTGCTGAGACGGCATAAATATGTACATATAAGTTTTGTTAAGATTACATTACTTTATAAAAAAATAAATGCTTATTCATTTGTAACAGAACTTATGGCCGGACTAAGTATATAATATGCTCTATCTTGCAGATGCTAACGGAGGTATGTATAGTGTAGTAATATGTTTCTAATATTAGTATATGCCGAACGCTTATATAATTCCATACAGGTGGTTTGAATTCGATCCCGGTAGTCGACTGGTTAGCAGAGACTGTTTAAATATCAATAAAACTATATAATTATGTGTCCCATAGCGGAGTCTACAGATATTTTTAAGTCAGATAATAAAAAAAATAGTTTCTAGAACTCTACATCAGCTCCATCTACCGCGTATAATTGTGAATCCAAACCATCCAGGAACCCACTTAAACACATACCGAATATCATCGGAATTGGTGTAGCCTTTTATAAGGAGTTCAGTTACATACACTGATACTCAGTTACGTACAAAAGAATTATGTACATAAAAAGATAAATTATTCAAAACATTCATAATATTATAATACTCGTATATTAAAATATTATAACCCAGATATGGGATTGGCGGTTCACTGCTCCGTGCTGTGCAGTCCACTTACAAGGAAGCATGTGTGCGGATAGGTGGTGGCATATCACTCTGGTTTGATGTCAAAATTGGTGTCAAACAGGGTTGCATGCTATCTGCTAGGCTGTTTATCCTGTATCTCGATAGTTGTCTGCAGAGAATAAGGTTAACGAATGTGGGATTGCGCATGGGTGACCTAGTGGTGAACTGTCTGCTGTATGCAGACGATGTCGTGCTATTAGCAGATACACCATCTGAACTGCAAACACTGGTCACAACGATGAAAGACGAATGTATGGAGAAAGGCTTACTACTGAATGCGAAGAAAACAAAGATAATGGTACTTGAAAGAGAAGAATCCAGAACTAATGTAAGGATTACGATTGATGATGAAGTGTTGGAACAAGTGGATTAGTTTGTATATCTTGGATGTGCTTTCAGCAGGGATGGAAGGTACACCGCAGATGTGGAAAGACGAGTGAGTGCTGGGAATAGTGTGAATGGAGCGTTGGGAAAACTTCTTGGCAGTAAAATCCTGAGCCAGAAGGCACAACTCACTATACACAATGCAGTGTTGGTCCCAACGCTAACTTATGGAAGCGAGAGCTGGGTATGGCAGAAAGAGCATGAAACTAGAATAAACGCGGTCGAAATTCGAGCGCTGCGCAAAATTTGTGGCGTAAAGCTTGTAGACCGTATTCGCAATGATGATGTTAGAAACAGAGTTGGTCTGAATGAGAGCGTCGGTGTTAAAATAAGAAGAGGCATGCTCCGTTGGTTCGGACATGTAGAAAGAATGCAAGATGAAAGAATGACGAAGCAGATATACAATGCAAAAGTGGAAGGATGTAGGAGTCGGGGAAGGCCAAGACTTACCTACCATGACCAAATTGGTCGTGTTCTATCAGAAGGTGATGTCCGGAGCCCTAGAAACCAGCGAGCGTGCATGAGAAGAGCAATGAATGTTAAAGAAGCGAGTGAGATGTGTAAGGATCGAGTCACGTGGCGCCAGGTTCTCTCTGCCTACCCCGCAAGGGATTTGGCGTGAAGTTATACATAGATAGATAGATAGAAATTATATCAAGCAAAACTTGCCTCGTTAGTATTAATATCTGTTAACAATTACATTGACGTATGGTAGTGGATTGTGGGTATGGTATAAGTAACATGATATGCGATGTTGTTGAAATGAGAGCTCTGATACGTATATGTGAATTGGAATAGTTGATAGAGTTAGAGATGACACGATATGGGATCATGACCATGAGAAATGAAAACTGATGTAGGACTGAAATGGTGCACAAGGTGCAACCTGGCATTTCCAAAAGTCTCTGTCTACACAGATGGGAGATAGGCGTGATGATATGTATGCAGGTAACTGCCAAATTAAGTTGTTTTAAATAATTAAACAAAAATAAGATATTGTTTTATGGAAGATGATGCGAGATAGACAAACGGAATCGCTGTATTAAACTTGTTTGGTAATAGTAATTTGTTGAGTATAGTTAGGCGATTGCATAATTAACAATGTGACTTCTCTCGTCTTGAGTTTATATATTTTATACACTATGCATATATATTTATATGATATTAACAAAGTAGAGTTATTTTTTTTCAAGTAGCAAGTATTGACGTGTGTATTCTGAAAAATAAATCCTTTGTATAAATTAGTTCATCATATTAATTATTACAACCCGTATTCGTCCGGTGCTGAACATAGGTTATTCTTCTGGAATGACATTCGTCTCGGTCCTGTGCCGCATACATCCATCGACTTCCTACGGACCTCATAGGGAGGTCGTTCCATATAGTGGTTAGGACCTTACAAATGATACATAACCATTCTTAACTCATTGGTTAGCTCAGAATACAGAATAAACTAGAAATCGCGAACACGCCCTAAACTGAAGCCATACAAACTACTCTCAAAGAGAGTAGTTTGATATTTGGGTGACTAGTATATATTTGGCCACCGTGTCTCTTACGCGTAAAATTTTCTTGACAGCTTTTATTAAATAATGCCGTTATTTTAGAGTAGGTAAAGAATGAATTCATAAGTATAAATATTATTATAACGCTGGTTTGTTGATAAAGAAAAATTATGAGTCGGAGACGCAGGTAGGTGGTTGCGCGGAGAAGGCACATAAAGCGTTCGTTGGACGAGGGTCTTTTCGGGGGGAGGTTGACAGCGGTGCGGGGGGTGTTTTTTTTTGACACGGCACGACCGGCGCAGGATTCAAGGGACGGTGGTTGTTTTCGACAGTTGGGATGAACCGGTGTTGGAGGCAGGGTGTTTTGAGGTAGTACGACCGGCGCAGGATTCGAGGGAGGGCGAGTCGAGGTTACGTGGTCTCTGGCATACGATAGATAGTGATGATTAGGATAATTTTTGAAAAGTGAACAGTTCGGATAACGCGGTATTGTTGATAGGTCGAGTTAGCGATGGACAGTTCGGATAACGCGGTATTATTGATTGGTCGAGTTAGGGGTGGACAGTTCGGATAACGCGGTATTGTTAATAGGGCGAGTTCGGGATTGACAGTAGGTTGGCTCGAACAGTACGACCGGCGCAGGATAATATGAAATATAGATGTTGTCTATGTAAAGTTGGTTATTTATGATGCCACTGCACTTTGAAAACATACGTCAACTAATATTAGAGATGTTCGTTCAAGTCTAAGAGTGTTTACACTGTCATTTTCAACTATGTCTCATACAGCTTTCATAATACTCGTAAATAAGAATAGGCGTAAAGCACGGTGGAAGGTATTTTCGTAGCTCTTTTGACATAACTTGTAATGTGTCTCTGATATATCACGGTGGTTGTAGAATCTGTTTATCTGTATATATAACTTCACGCTAAATCTCTTGTGGGGTGGGCAGAGAGAGAGCAGATCACCACATGACTCGATCCTTACAAACCTCACTCCTTTAACAACCATTGCTCTTCTTATGCACGCTCGCCAGTTTCTACGGCTCCTGACATCATCTTCTAATAAAACACGATCAATTTGGTCATGTACCTTAACCAAGACTTACCTTAGCGTTCCTCGACTCCTCCATCCTTCTATTTCTTTCGCGTATATCTGTTTCGTAATTATTTCTGGCAGCATGCCTCTTCCTATTTTAACACCGATACTCCCTTTTATACCATCCCTGTTTCTAACACCATTATTGCGAATACGCTCTGCAAGCGTTACGCCACCAATTTTGCGCAACGCTCGCATTTCGACCGCGATTATCATACTTTCATGCTCTCTCTGCCATATCCAGCTCTCGCTTCCATAAGTAAGCGTTGGGACTAGCACTACATTGTGTATAGCGAGCTTTGGCTTCAAAATAATATGGGAAAATTAAGCGAAAGAAATAACACTAGTATAAAGAAGGGCCCCGTATACTTCCTTTTTAGCAAGGTCCCACAAAACTGATCTCCCGTTATCATTCGTTATCGAGTTAGCAAACTTAAGTTAAGGCGACACCTCGATCGTGAAGCTTTAAAATGGCTCCGCCCAATCACCCCGCGCCCCTCAATTGACACTCGACGCTCGATTTGTAAAATTTGAAATTAGCGCCTAATAGGTAACCTGGGGTCAACGTATAGTCAATGCAAACGAACAGAAAAGCTACAGAGTCGCGTCACACTTAAATAAAATTTATAATATCAATATTTAATAAAAATTATTGATTTAATTATTATTTAGCTTTATACATACTGAACCAAACATATTTATTTAAGCTAGACGGAAAACAATAGTAATAATAGTAATAAAAAACTACAGAAACGTATTCACTTTTAAAAGTTTATTGAAAGAGAAATCAATGACATCGTTTTATGTTTATATCTCTACAAGTTAACATGTCTTGGTATCTATGTTGTTCTTACTTAGGTCTCGTCCAGTGGCGCCCTCATTGAATAAAAAAACATATTATAGCATAGAAAATAAACATTATGAAATCTTATGTTGCATTTATTACGAAGATAGTAAAGTATTTTTACGTCATTAAACCAACACTCAAAATATTCCACTATCGTTGTTATAAGCAAAAGTGCTAAAAGAGGCCGTTTTTTGGCAATTATGCCTATAACAACGAAAGCAAAACATTTCAATTGTTGGTTTAATGACGTAAAAGTACGTTATTGTATTTGTAACACACGCAACACATGACTTTATAATGTTTATCTTCCACGCTAAGATACGATATTTTATTCCTTGAGGCGCCACTGGACGGCATGTATCCCCCTTAAGAAGAATGAAACACCAGCTACATAATACAACATTGTTTATCGAGAGGCTAAAGCGGGCCATTTGTTGATTCGGACACATATGTTTAGTTAGCAGATACACCATCTAAACTGCAAACACTGGTCACAGCGATGAAAGACGACTGTATGGAGAAAGGCTTACTACTGAATGCGAAGAAAACAAAGATAATGGTATTTGAAAGAGAAGAATCCAGAACTAATGTAAGGATTACGATTGATGATGAAGTGTTGGAACAAGTGGATGAGTTTGTATATCTTGGATGCGCTTTCAGCAGGGATGGAAGGTACACCGCAGATGTGGAAAGACGAGTGAGTGCTGGGAATAGTGTGAATGGAGCGTTGGGAAAACTTCTTGGCAGTAAAATCCTGAGCCAGAAGGCACAACTCGCTATACACAATGCAGTGTTGGTCCCAACGCTAACTTATGGAAGCGAGAGTTGGGTATGGCAGAAAGAGCATGAAAGTAGAATAAACGCGGTTGAAATGCGAGCGCTGCGCAAAATTTGTGGCGTAAGGCTTGTAGACCGTATTCGTAATGATGATGTTAGAAATAGAGTTGGTCTGAAAGAGAGCGTCGGTGTTAAAATAAGAAGAGGCATGCTCCGATGGTTCGGGCATGTAGAAAGAATGCAAGATGAAAGAATAACGAAGCAGATATACAATGCAAAAGTGGAAGGATGTAGGAGCCGGGGAAGGCCAAGACTTACCTACCATGACCAAATTGGTCATGTTCTATCAGAAGGTGATGTCAGGAGCCCTAGAAACCGGCGTGCGTGCATGAGAAGAGCAATGAATGTTAAAGAAGCGTGTGAGATATGTAAGGATCGAGTCACGTGGCGCTCGGCTCTCTCTGCCTACCCCGCAAGGGATTTGGCTTGAAGTTATAGATGTTCGAGTGTCATAATGGCTGATAGCGCCGAGTAAACACAGGATTTTTTTATTTCGAATAAATAAGAGAAATAAAATTATCAGATTGAATTAGATTGAAATTGAAATAGAAAATTGGAATTTTTTTGCAACTCCCTCCTGGTGAAGATTCACAAGTTATTTTACACAGGTATAGCTCTGGTAGGGATCCTAGCTTTTTCCCTAAATATAATACACTCTCGAATGACTAGGTATGCGCTTTCACTAACAGTCAATTTAACTTCGCGAATTTTATAAAAAAGTACAGGAAGAACTTGACGGTTAGACGGTAATTTTGCGCCTATTATTTGATAATTTACGTCTCCAACTAAGAAAATACTTGATTTATTGCTTCTCAATTCCACTGCCATCTTATAAAAGTTAAAACATTACGTATTAATCACGAGAATAACTGACATTCAAAATTAATAGACGGTTAGGTAATTATGACGAAGTTAACGATGCTCTCTCTAAAGTTATTCATTGGTTTAGTGTTAATAATCTGCTTTTAAATGATAAAAAGACTAAAGTAATTAAGTTCTCAACACCAAATGTAAGGCAGGTGGCTACCAATGTACATGTTAATGGAACTAATTTAGCCTCTGTGGAGACAACTGTGTTCTTGGGTATAACAATTGACTCCAGACTACAAAGGGGCCCACAAATTGAAAAATTATCAGGAAAACTAAGTTCTGCAGCTTATGCAGTGAAAACTATTAGACGGCTCACTGATATTGATACGGCTAGAATAGTTTATTTCAGCTACTTTCATAGTATTATGTCATATGGAATTCTTCTTTGGGGTAACTCCGCGGATATTAACACCATCTTTTTATTGCAAAAGAGAGCCATAAGAGCTATCTACAAACTTGGTCCCCGGGAGAGCCTTAGAGAAAAATTCAAAGAAATAAATATTTTAACAGTCGCATCGCAATATATCTATGAAAATCTTTTGTATGTCCATAAAAACATAGACTCATTTTGTAAAAAGAGTGATACTCATAGCATAAATACTAGATATAAGCATAATCTTGTGTTATATGCAATCCGTCTCCACAAAACAAGTAATTATTTTATGGGGCAATGTATACGGTTCTATAACAAACTTCCCAGCAATATAAGAGATTTGTCAATAAACAAATTTAAAACTACTGTTAAAGCCAAATTGTGTAGCAGGGCATATTATAAAGTATCTGACTATATTAATGATAAAAATGCCTGGGAGTGAGTCGATCCAATTATAATGTAATTAACAAAATATGTAAATTTGTTTGGATACCAAAAGAGGGATGCCTGAGTTTTTTGGCAGTATTTTTATCAGTGCTCACCTAGTCATAAACTGCACGGTAGGGAAAAAAAATGTGACGATTCCAAACAAATGTAGCCATTTTTACGGAATAAAAGATTTTGACTTTGAATTTGAACAAATGAATACCGCGAGTACGTGCGGCACTGCCGCGCAACTTGTATGAACATGTTTCGATGTAATTCGGCACGGATTATCGTAATCCAAATAAGTTAAAAATTAATTTCCGAGTGTTTTAAAAGCAAATGAACAAAACTAAGACATATGCGTTAGAAAATAAAAACTTTGAAAAATAAGGGACACCCTAATATACATATATACAAATAGATTTTATAATCTATTCATATTTAAAAAAAACATGTGACAAATGATTTTCTTGCTGTTTCATAACTTTAACTTCAGTATAATGACGTTTATTGTATTTTACTTATGTATACTCTGTGTTTTGTATTGTTGTACGTTTCCTTGTTATTTATTAAACTCTCAAGAAGAAAGAACCAGGACCATCTCTGATGTTGCAAAATAAATCTAATCCGTACAATAGTTCAATACTAACCACAATGTATAGAATAGATGATTTTTTTGTGTTTTCAGTGTTGGTTCATAGTAAATATTATTTGTTTTCACGAGTACCATGGGTATAAGTATACTATCTATCTATATCTTCACGCTAAATCCCTCGTGAGCGCCACATGACTCGGTACTTACACACCTCGCTCGCTTCTTTAGCATGAAACATACCGAGTTTTTTTAAAAACTATCAAAATATACTATTTTACTAGTAATTATTTTAATACAAAAAAAAAAAAAACAAAACCTCCACTGGTTTTCTATCTTCTGATTGGATAAATTTCCAACGTAAACTAACCTTCACCTACGTACAATGTCTAAGTCGGAGTTCGGTGAGCTTATAATGGTTACTATGAGTTTGTCGTCCCGTATAACACTTACGTTAAAGTAGCTTATAAATCGAGTAGTGATTCTTCTAGTGGAATATGTTTATTTAGTAAGTTTCTCCTAAAAAACAAAACAGCAAAAATATTATATTTTATAAGTTTTTATTTTAATACAAAGAAATAAAGAGTCTCCACTGGTTGCTATGTGCTGAGAGCGCGAACCTTATTGGTATAAATTTCCAACGTAACCTGACCTCCACCGACGTACAACTTCTAAATCGGAGTTCGGTCAGATTATAATGGACATAATAGGAGTTTGACGTCCTATATAGGTACGCGGTCAGCCTGTGGATAATGTATACCAATTATCAAATGTTACTGTTTATTCCTGCAAAAAATAACTCTTATTTAATTAATGCAGTTTTATATAGAGTTATTAAGTAAGCAAAATTAAAAAAAAGTTTGAAGAGGAATTAAATAGCTTGGGCCAACCATACCTAGGAACTGTTCTAAAAACTAGAAATATGTCTACACAATGTTATTATAATATGTTTAATGAATATAATAATTAAAAAAAAAAAATACCTTGTCTTGTTCGCCTCCGCCATTCTACGAACATTTTCTTTGTATTTTTAATCTATATATTTTCTTTTTAGTGTTCCCCATTATTACAACAGTATAATAAATATATATAAACCATATAATATTATTTACTACTTATATCTAATAATAATACACTTACGCTAAATACTATAATATTGAATATTTACAACTATTAATTATAAAAACTTCGGTGTCGCGATGTAAATGGAGCGAGCTCGAGCAGACAGTCGACATAGGTCTCACCTCGAAGCGGGCTGCAGCCGGACTGGCTGGATGTAGTTAGTCAACGCGTTTATAATCCTCATTACCGCACAATAAGGTCGAAAACACGTAGCACCCAAGACGAATGTGATCGCTTAGAAATTGTCAGAAACTTAAAATATTTTTAAAAAATTTCATGTTTCACTTATCAAAATATGCAGCAACCATATTATAAACATAGATATTACTAATAGATTTAAGTAATTTTGAAGCGTATAAACAGAACAACTTCGTTGTAATTTCAAAAATAATGAATTTCAGGAGGTGTTTTCGAAAGTAATTATTATCGAATCAATTTTACACAATCGCGTATTTGACCAAGCAAATTCAAGATAAAGAAATGAAGTTATTTATATTAAAATCTTAGATCCGTCAGTTTAGTCATTAGCCTATACTATTCGATGAAAGTTGGTCTAATTTTTCGATGTGTCGCCTTAAGTTCTGTACGTTCCCAGTGAAATAATAAATAGAACACTTAATTTGCATCATAATCATCATCTCAGCCTGTATTCGTCGACTGCTGAACAAAGGACTTCCCTATAGAGTGCCACTCATCTCGATCCTGTGCCCAAGGTGGCATCCATCGACTCCCTGCAAACCTCTTGAGGTCGTCGCTCCACCTAGTGGGGGGTTGTCCCACACTGCATGTACCAGTACGGGGACGCCATACGAAAACCTTTTTTCCCCAGCGGTTGTCGGTTCTACGAACTACGGCTGGCATTATCAATGCTGCGTTAGGAGGGGAGACTGCTAATAAACGCACCGCTCATTTTTGGTTTAAACGCTTTCGTAATAGAAACTTGGACTTGAAGAACGAACCATATGGAAGACCACCCACACATGATTTGAAGGAGATAGTGGAAGCCGATTAGAGTCAAACTACCCAGGAATTAGCGGCACGGTTTAACGTTACCTTATCTACAATATTGACTCATTTGCATCAATTATCAATAAGATAAAAAATATATGAAAAATGGGTGCCTCATGACAACGACAACTTGTGAGTTCTTGGAAGAAAACTTCTCTGGTACCGCACATAAAGCGACTATTGCGGTACCAGCGTGTGAGGGCGAACTCCTCGCCGACGGCGAGCGGTGCGGTTGTAAAATAATACTGTCGGCATCATATCGAACAATTCTTCAGAACACAACCCATTGTACAATTGGTAGAACACACATATGGAGGCAAAATCTCTCCTTGAACTTAAGGATTCAATACCGTGTGTAAGCTTCGGATCGTCGACAATTCTCACAGCTCGTCTCTAAACGGAATCACACGGTCCAAGCTGGTAACCTGGTGCTCCTGCCCAAAGATGACTGCAGTACTTCAAGTGCGGTCTGACTTGAGACTTGTATAATATAAGTCTTTGCCCCGCGTTGAAGTACTGTTTTAGTAATTGATAAGAAAAGGCATGCTCCATTTGACTCGGATATATAGGAAGAATGCGGGATGAAAGAATGAAGAAACAGATATACAATGGGAGGATGTAGGCGCCGAAGAAGACAAAGACTAACCTATGATAACCAAATTCGTCGTGTTTTATCAGAAGGTGACGTCAGGAGTTCTATAAACCGACGAACGTGTATGAAAATAGCTATGAATGTTGTAGAAGCGAGCGAAGCGTGTATGGACCGCATCTTATGGCGCTCGGTTAAACATACATAGATACATAAGAATAATTTTTTTCTTTATATTATAGCAGGAGGTTATAACAGGCATTACAATTGCATGTGGAAGGTTACTTTAACTACCTCAAGTCAATCAGATCTTATACTACAGCGTAACTTCTCTAGTATCTAATTAAATAATGTACTAATACTGTTATATCATTTACAGGTACTCTCGGTGGTATGTATCATAAAAAGTATATTATTGCATGCATATGTATAAGAAAGGTAGAAAAAAATTAATACCGGTAGTCTAGTGGTAAACAATGACTATTTTAATACTATCGCTATAAAAAAGTGTCATTATTTATCACTCGATAATACGGTTATTAGTTTATATTCCCGCACAATACCAATAATTGTGTACGTGATTCTGTCTGTTTTTATTAGTTTAGATGTTCTCTATGTAAAGTTGGTTAGTTATGATGTCACTGCACTTCTTAAACATACGATAATAACATTAGAGATGTTCGTTCGAGTCCAATAGTGTTTACAATGTCCTTTTCAACTATATTATTTAAAGTCTCATACAGGCTTTATAATAAATAAGAATAGGCGTAAAGCATGGAGGAAGGTATTTTCGTAGCCAACGTCCCGAACAATATCATAAAACTAATGGAGAATTATCTGACCGACCGCAAAATATACGGACGCTTCAGAACTACCATTGGAGATGAGAAATCCGTGCCACATGGAGTGCCCCAAGGTTCTATCCTAGGTCCGGTTATTTTTAACCTGTACGTACACGACGTCTGGGACCAACGGGATCACATCCGCGGACTAAAGCTTTCCCAATACGCCGATGATCTGTGCATCCTCAACAGATCCCCTGACCCAAATTGCGCAACACACCGCGCGGGCTGGGCCGTTGAAACTATCATAGACTATTACCATAGATGGGGGCTTAAATGCAACGTAGGCAAAACGGAGTGTGCCATGTTCACTCACAAAAGAAACTACCGTAACACCATCCGCATAAAAAACGAGTCAATCAAATATAAAAAAAGTATTAAATATCTGGGCGTACATTTAAACAAGACCATGACCATGGGCAAACAGACGGACTACGTAGTACAAAAGGCGAGACGGTCACGAAATGCGTTAGGACCCATCATAGGCTGGCACGCCAAGATGGAACTGACAGTGAAACTCGCCGTCATTCTGGCCTGCATACTCCCTATATTGGATTACGGCGTGGTGCAACTTCTTTCACGTTACAGTAAAAGTAACCTATTAAAAATTGAACGCCAATATCGAATGGCTCTCAAAACCGCCGGACAATTCCCAAGACGCCTAGAAACTTCAGTACTCTGGGACATGCTCGACTGGGATCCATGGCACCTTCGTGCGCAAGATCTAAATGAGGACATGCTCCGTCGACTCCGTGAAATGAACATCGAGGATATAGATACCCCTGGTGACGTTTACATCAGACACGGACAGTACAATCCTCTCTTAATCAACACTAGATTAGGCGAAATAAGCTACATACCAAAAAAAGACAGAAGCCGGCTGCTCAGCAAGCGAACGACTGCTCCACGTCCCCATAGATTGTAATTAGTTATAGTAGGATAAGGTAACATCAAACAACACTTTAAGTTTATATAAATTTACTCTGTACAAATACACTAAAGAACATACAGCATACACTACTTGACACTTATACAGATCTTACAGACAAATATAAGTAGATAGTAAGTAGCTGACACACCCACAGGCCGAACATACCACCGCCCTGTTGGGTAGAATGTAACATGCGAACTAGGGAAATAAACATCTTATTATTATTATCTTTCTACTCACGGGTATTAATCCCGGTCATTTGATAGGCTTGCGCGGGGATAAAGATCCAACGCGTAGAGGCCCCTTAGAAAAGATTGTATGTAATGTTGTACACCTGCCGTGATCCGCTCCAGGGGATATCAATAGGTCAATATACCAATGAACAGGCCACGGCAGGTATTGGGACTATTGGAAATATGTCGGGAAAAAGTGGGCTATTAAAGTGAGATTTGGAGGTATTATTAGAACCGGGCTATTGCAGAAGAGGGACGGACACCTGCCATAACTATCATATCTGACTGTTACTTTTGGCAGGCGGTGGCTCGCCACTCACTAGATTATTATTATTATTGTTAGATCTTTCTTATTTCACGGGCTTTAACCCCGGTCATTTGATAGGCGTGCACGGGGATATGAAACCAACGCGTAGAGGCCCCTTCGAAAAGAATGATGTAATGTATTATACCCGCTGTGACCTGCTCCAAGGGATCAATGGGAGGATATACCCATGAACAGGTCACGGCAGGTATTGGGACTATTGCAAATGTGTCGGAAATAATTGAGCTATTGACATGAGATCTGGAGGGATTATTAGTACTGGGCTATTACAGAAGAGACGGACACCTGCCATAACTATCATATCTGACGTTACCTCGGCAGGCGGTGGCTCGCCACTCACTAGATGGACCCCCGAAATGCCAGATAAAGTCGGCCGGGGGCAACGCCGGTGTGAGTGACTCAGGGGTGTCGAGAGGTGTGCTGCGCTTTCTCCGAAGTTACTCGCGGCGTTATGCCCTTTAACACTTCCACCCCTGGAGCATATCACCTGATAAAGCAATATGCTCTATCGACTCCTCTCTGGACGGCCAATGAAGGCAAGCCAGAGCTGAGAGTCCTGCGGGCCTTCTTGACTTTCCACTCCGACCGACGAAGACACGCCGGAGGCGAAGGCCCTGATCGACTCTCTGGAGCACTCGGGTACCCGTGGTGTCGTTACGCACCAACAGCTCCCCACAAGCTGCCCTGCGGGGTTATTATTATTATTATATTTTTTTTTTCACGGGTATTATCCCGGTCATTTGATAGGCGTGCGCGGGGATATGGATCCAACGCGTAGAGGCCCTTTTGAGAAGATTCATGTTATGTTGTACACCCACCGAAACCCGCTCCTAAAAATATCGTTAGATCCATATATCCATGAGCAGGTCACGGCAGGTATTGGGACTATTGCGAATGTGTAGGAAATTATTAGTCTATTGTAATGATGTCTGGAGGGATTATTGGTACTGGGTTATTGCAGAAGAGGGACGGACACCTGCCATAACTATCATATTCAGATGTTACTTTTGGCAGGTGGTGGCTCGCCACTCACTAGATGGGCCCCCGAAATGCCAGAGAAACTCGGCCGGGGGCAACACCGGTGTGAGTGACTCAGGGGTGTCGAGAGGTGTGCTGCGCTTTCTCCGAAGTTACTCGCGGCGTTATGCCCTTTAACACTTCCACCCCTGGAGCATATCACCTGCTAGAGCAATATACTCTATCGACTCCTCTCTGGACGGCCAATGAAGGCAAGCCAGAGCTGAGAGTCCTGCGGGCCTTATTGACTTTTCACTCCGACCGACGAAGACACGTCGGAGACGAAGGCCCTGATCGACTCTCTGGAGCACTCGGGCACCCGTGGTGTCGTTACGCACCAACAGCTCGCCAGAAGCTGCCCTGCGGGGATTATTATTATTATTATTATCTCCTTTATTAAATTATAATCTTATTAAATATATTTTTAAATATATCATTACAAAAAAAATACATTTAAAAATATAAAAAACAGTTTCCTCCTGATAGCGGGAACAAGGTCCAAACTATCAGTGGTCAAGGTCACAGAGACAGAAAGCTCCTCACAATACGTGCCGTGCTAAGGAGGACTGCCTTCTGTATTTGGCCCCTAATCCAGCTTCCCAACGCGAGCCTCTTCAGATGTTGGTCGAGGCTCTTGGCTATTAAGCCATTGACCGATACAACAATCGGAACTATGATTGTTGAATCGACATCCCACATGTCGGTAATCTCGTGAGCTAAATCAAGATATTTTGTTTGTTTATCTTTTTCAGCTTTCACAAGATTAACGTCATGTGGAACAGCGATATCAATAATGATTGCTTGGCGCGTCGATCGATCTATTAATACAATGTCAGGCTTATTGGCTACAATAGTCCTGTCAGTGATAATAGATCGATCCCAGTATAATGTGGCATGGTCATTTTCGAGAACTGCTTCGGGAGTATACCTGTAATATGGCACCTCACTAACCACAAGACTATATCTCAAAGCAAGTTGCTGATGGATAACCCTGGCTACTTGGTGACGGAAGGGTTCATTACGCGGGAACGGCAGAACATTGGCATTCTGTTCAGAGCGGTGGCCGAGTGTAGACGGTGCGCGGTAGAAACGCTGTGAAAATTGTAAGTCTTTGTCATGTCTTTTATTTTACTTTGTTATATTTTTATTGTGTACTGTTTATCTACTTGTGTCCTGTGAATTATCATGAAATATAATTGTGTGATTAAGAAACTGTGCTTCTATTCGCAAATAACCTCAAACTTCAGACCTATTCCTATAATATGGAAGACCACCCACACATGATTTGAAGGTGATAGTGGAAGCCGATTAGAGTCAAACTACCCAGGAATTAGCGGCACGGTTTAAAATTACCTCATCTACAATATTGACTCATTTGCATCTGTCTCGTAGTGGACACTATGGAATTCAATAAGAACTCAAAATTACTGTAAACTGGTTTAGAACTATTTATTAGCCAAAATTACGTGCACAGAAACAATGTATGAATGCCGAACAACCGAGTAGTTTTTTTATCACATACGTGTGAGGTATATTAATATAAAAAGCGCCTTCCAAGTTGTGTAGCAATATGTAAACAATATTAATCTGTATACAAATCTATCAGGCGCGAACATAACTCCCCCCGTTGAAGACTCCAGCTCTTCGACTTCTTTGATATTCATCGTTGAGTAGAGGACATAAACGAACTATGGGCCTTCGTAAGCATCCTGTAGTTGTATTCACGTCAGCGACGCGGGAAACTCCGTCTGGTCCCGGATATAGTTTGACTACTCGTCAAGTGCGCCAACAAAGCGGCGGAAGAGACTCCTCACGCAGAAGGACTAGATCACCAACTTTTAATCTAGTCGTATTGAGACTCCATTTGGATCATACTTGAAGTTCGGATATATATTCCCTTTGCCATCTGCGCTAAAAGTGCTGTCGAATTTGTTCGAGTCGAGCATAGCGATTTAGACAACCTTCCGGCTGATTTTCGAGAGACGGTGATGGAAGCGCATTCAGTGGTCTCCCTATCAGACAGTGTACTGGGGATAGATAGAGGGAATCGTCGGGCGAAGAGGATAAAGGACAAAGGGGGCGGCTTTTAGGTATGCTTTCCACTTGTGCAAAAAGAGTTGTAATTTCCTCGAATGTTAAGTGGGAATTACCCATTACGCGTTTGATATGATACTTCGCGGACGTAACTCCGGCCTCCCATATGCCACCAAAATGAGGAGCGTAAGAGGGAATGAAATTAAATTTAATGCCTTCCTGAGCCCCAAACCCAGCAATGGCATTGTTTTGTTGGCATGAAAACACCTATTTCCTTAGCTGCTCCTACAAAGTTACGGCCATTGTCGGAGATTATTTCTGATGGCTTTCCACGACGAGATATAAATCTACGCATAGTTATAATAAACGCATCTGACGTTAGATCACTAACAGCCTCTAAGTGTATGCATTTGTAACGTAAGCAAATAAATAAGCAGAGATAGGATTTAGTTACTTTAGCGCCGCGACCCTTACGATTTAAAGTATAAAACGGTCCAGCCATGTCAATTCCAACTGAACTGAAAGGAAAGTCAGTAGATATGCGTTGCGAAGGTAAGTCTCCCATTTTTGGGTATATGATCTTTCCTCGCACGCGTCGACATCGTACTGTTATATCCTAAACTATAAGGCAATAATGCCACGCTCTACATCTCCATGCATCGGCACGGGACGTCAGTCGTCCGGTAACCATCATATAGAGCACTCGCCTTCTTTACTAAATCTCTGTATTCATTGTTCTAAGCCTAATAAAATAATTCTAAATCCATTTTGGTTTTATAAAAAGGCTTCTAACAGAACCCGTATAACATTGGTGGCAGCGATAAGGGATCCCTTAAAAGATCCCCGGTACGTCTCAGTTCCGCGTGTGTGAACCAGTTCCAGTTCTAAAAGTACATAAATCAAATATATATACCGAAAAGTACATAATTACTTTGTGTCGTCTGAAAATCTTCTGTGTTCCTGTGAATTGAAAGTTAGTACAATCAGTATACAACTAGTGAAGTGAAGTGCTATCTCCATATATCCTGAAGCAGCATGTTGTGTGTTCTATAGTTCTTATCCAGAACGTCACTAACACACAAATATGACGATCTACACTACAATCATCATGTTCCTGTAAGTCCTCAGATATTTCATCGCTTAAAATCAAAAAGTGATCAGTGAATATAAAAAGCAAATAAATAAAAACATAATATAAAAGTGAATTTCAAAGTGTTAAATAGAAACAAGTTTCTAAATAATTTAATTCTTTGTTTCGTTCAGTGCAGCATTTTATCGCTCCGTATTCATGCCGAGCGCCTTATCTTTGTTTAGACTAACTCGCGTCCTACACAATGCCTAAAGACCTCACACCTAAGGAAGAGGTTATTATTACATGTCCGATATTGATTTGAACATTTTAATTAAGTTTATTAATAAATTCGATGGCAATCGTGAAAAATTAAATGCATTCCTAAATAATTGCAGAAATGCTATCAAATTGTCTTCTCAAACTCAGCAGGACATACTGTTAAAGTACATTTTAAGCCAATTAGAAGGACGAGCCGAAAGTGCATGCTCAATAAAAGAATTCGAGAATTGGCAACAACTCGAGGATTTCTTAAAAGCTCAGTTCGGCGATAGAAAACACTACGCCGCACTGCTTTCTGACTTGCAAGGATGTCGTCAGTCAAACAACGAAACGGTTAACCAATTTGCACTTCGTGTCGAATCTTGCCTTTCTAAACTATTAACTGAAATAAATATATCTATTCCCACTAGAAAGAAAGGTGAATTGGCTGGCCGTGTCGCTGCAATGCAAGACTTAGCATTACATACTTTTATAATGGGTTTAGGCCCTCAATTATCGACAGAGGTTAGGTGTCGTGATCCAGAAAGCTTAAATGATGCCATTAACTTTGCAGTCTCGGAAGAGAAAATATACCAAGCTGCTTTCCGTAGAAATCCGCCGTTCAACTCGAGCCAAGGACGATTCGCTAACCGCCGAACGTCAAATAACCAAACCCGGTCGTTTCCGCAGCAGGGCATGAATGAACCAAAGTCAACTTCCAAAGATACTGTACCGCCCACATACCGGTCCAACCCATTAGTGTGCCGCTACTGTAAAATACCGGGACATACTATAGATGTATGCCGCAAACGGCAATACAACAATGCTCGGTTTAATACTCAAAATCGCTTTAACAATAACCACCCTTCACGAAACCCTAACGACCAAGGGCGACATCAGCCTATCCACAACGTCAACCCTCTCGAGGAATTCAACGTCGACGAAACAGATAATTTAAACGAGTAGACTCTCCCGTAAGGTATCGCACGGGAAGAACGATAAAAAACGAAGCCGATACCCTATATCAAAAAAGAAAACATTCGAAATCCTATACCACTTCTACCATTTCTCCTCTCACTAACAAACAGGGTAATCAGCCCCAAACTCATAGTGATAATAACGAATCCTTTTCTCCTCTCACTAACAAACAGGGTAACCAGCCCCAAACTCATAGTGATGATAACGAATCCTCTCCTCCTCTCACTAACAAACAGGGTAACCAGCCCCAAACTCATAGTGATGATAACGAATCCTTTCCTCCTCTCATTAACAAACAGGGTAACCAGCCCCAAACTTATAGTGATGTTAACTACTCTCAATCAAGGGGTACAAAATGTGACCCTCGAACTAACAAGGTTCTGCCCAAACCTACTTCTTCTATGCCCGTACCTGACAGAACAGAACAATGTCAAAACTCAATATATAATATAACGACAAACCCCAAGAGAAAATATTTACCTTTTGTTGTAGTCAAGACCTCAATTTCTTCCAAACCACTATCACTACTAGTGGATAGTGGAGCATCTATTAGTATCATACAACATAACACCATTGACAATATGCCTGATATAAAAGGAGACTTCGTGACCTTTACAGGATTAGGAGACAACGCCAACCCTATACAATCGCTAGGTACTATAATATAATAATAATAATAATATATTTATTTCTTTTCACAATTTTTCGTCTTATACTAGATGTTGGAGCCCCCTTTTAAGCAAAGATATGCCTGTGCCAGGAGACCCCACTCTTTCCATTTATGTAGACCTTCATAATATGTAAAGTAGCTTACAAACAATGTGTACAATTTACTCTAATTTTAAAGTATCTCTTCTGAAAACCTATTTACAAATTCAAACTTGGTCGTTAGTTTGCCTATGTAGTTTCGCCGCAATGTACGGAACAGGAAACTACATAGGTCCATATTTTTTTATCTCACGCAACTTAACATACCCTCCACATCGTCATAGCTTAGGAGCTTTATCCAGTCTATAACACTGATTTTGCATTCATGGACAGTTTTAGGGTATATTTCAACTTCCCTATTGATTTTAATGTACAATTAGCCTGACTGAACATTGCACTGTACTCGAGCAAATCTAGTTTTAGCGAAAGGAACCTTTACCACTGACTTATATCTTCTTTGCTCTTTAAGATTTGGATCATAATGCAGATTTTTATGTTTTGCCAGAATTGTATTGACCACGTACAATTTTCGAACAGACAACAGATCACATACCTGATAAAGGGCTTCAGTAGAGAAGTGCCGATTTTTAAAATACATAACTTTTAGTAGTGCGCGCTGAGCTCTCTCTAGTATCATGAAGCGTGTTTTTAGAGCGCCGCCCCAAATCGGTATACAGTATCCTATTATAGACTGAACCAGGGCTAGATAGATTTGGTTTAATAGTTTATTTGGAGACGTGAGATCTCCAGATTTTGTTCTGGGTACTATGTGCCTCAGAGTCCCAAATATACAAATACAAATAATTTTATTAACAGACCAGATACTGTTACAAAAAATTAATTAATATATGTTAATAAAGAGTGACAAGTCCGGCTGTTGGGAGGAATAGCAATTTCGTTACCGGTGATACCCAAACTAGAGTGAATCTGTATCGTGGGTATCTATACGAATTGCCTAAAATTTACCTCGGTTTTCCAAATATTCCAATATTTCTTAAATGTTATATTGATCTACAAGAGTAATATTATATAATATAAAATAATGTACGCATAACACTCAATGTATGTGAAATAATGTGTGTAATATGTGTAATGTGCATGTATGCGATTGCAATGTAAATAATGCATATCTTGAGTTAGGATAGTTTTTAGACGGTTGCGTTAAATTAATATTTGCGTCTTACTCTGGAGTGTGTTTCATCTTAAGAACGTTTATCGCATAGGGAGGAGCAGATCTTCCGTGGAATCGTATGACAAAGTTGCGAGATATTTACTGATTTTAGTTTTTGCTTCCCGACTAGAACATGATCTAATATCGCACGCTTTACTGTATAATAGAATCTCTCTATTATACAGTAGATTTCTTATATCCGGGGCGAACCGTTGCGCAAACGATGTTTTCACAGAGATGATGGGTAATGTAAAGTTGCGACGTTTTAACATTAGCATATATTCATTAGAATTGATAACTTCCCTGTGGACCTGGTGTGTCGTCTTCAGAACAAAGAGTTGGCGCACTGTCAATACTCCAGATTCACCGTATACATCCTTTGTGGGATATCTTAGTGGCTTTCGTAGGATAGTTTTTAACACTGCTCTTTGAGCTCTTTCCACCGGTATCAGGGCTGCTTTGGTCACTCCACCCCAACCAGCGATGCAGTACGTAAGCAAGGACTGGCAAAGAATGAAGTAGATGGACCGCAGCATTTGAGGAGAGGCTATATTACCTACGTAGTTTCCGCATGATATATATAGTTTTTCGAACACGGGATGACAAGGCATGCAAGTGCGTTTTAAAGTTTAGTTTTTCATCTAGTGCGACTCCTAAATATTTAACGTTGCTAGTCCTGTTTATATAGTCACAGTCGCAGGCTTCATGAGGGATTATGGCACAGCTGTGTATTTTAACTTTGGACAGGGTTGGTGATTGTGCAGATACAGTGGTTTTATGAAAACAAACGAATTTAGTTTTTTGCGTATTTAGAGTGAGAATATTGGTTTTTAACCATTTATAGATGGTGCTCATGCTACATTCAGCCTGTTGTAATGGACCACAATGAAATAACATTGTTGCCGTCACAAATAAAAATAACCTTGCATTCATATGGATATATGTGGACGATTTATGTATAAATTAACGACTAGGAATGTAGGTGCATCGTTCACTACTCCATTTAATAGGTCATTTTCGTTCATACTTGGTTTGAAGGACGCATCACATAGTGTTCGATTCTCGCTGCCTGCCTCGCGGTCGAGCGGGCGTGATAATATGTTATTGAAGGTATCACAGCCGTATGCTTAGGAAAAATGTTAACTTGTAAGAGGGTAGACGTATACCAGACGAAGTGGCGTGATATTCTTGAACTACCAATCAGCGCGCGGTTGCTAGTCGGAGATAAAAAGTGTGTCGTGATTCGTAAACAGTATAAGTTACTTAAATGCAACGAAATAGATTCGAATATTAAATGACGAGTTGCTATAGAACATTCTAGAATGGTTTGGAAAGAGAGACAGAGATACGCTGAGGGGGGTGAAGAGGCTTGATGGTAGATGTATGATATAAAAACGGGTGGTTCGTTAGTGGAAGGGCTTTTTTTAGTGTGAAATTTTAAGGTAATAAGACGTATCTCTAATTGTTCGCGGAGGGCCTTTTTGTCGGTGTGAATCTCTGGGGTAATAGGACGTATCTCTGATAGATCGCGGAACGTTTCTTTTTATTATTCATATTAATTTCTTTGTGTTAATATTGTGTTGAGAACGGCGTTGATTCTTTACCTTTGAGCGGCGTGGCGAGATATGGGACAATTAAATTGTCTAATTGATTGTAACGTTACGCTTGGGTATGGAGTCAATGTAATGGTAGTTAACTTAATATTTAATAAACCGGTGTTTAATATTTCGCTAAAATTCATGTTGATTGTTCAAATTGTGTGCAGCGTAGACCGAACCTTGGGTACTCAGGCGCTCGATGGTCGTTAGCGTGGCGCATAGTTGGGTAATCAAAATGGCACGGTTTTGTGATATGCGAATTCGAGGAAGTGAAACGTAACGTTATTTGTCCGCGGTGGGGTTTCTTTATGGAGTTTAACTTCCCGTGTTAATTTTGTTTTAAGTATAGCGTTGAGTCTTTATCTTTGAGCATTGTGCATGGAATTGGCGGTACATTTACCGATCTTTGTAACGTTGCGCTGGGATGTTGATTCAATGTGATCGCGTTTAATCAGTCAGTTAATAAATCGGGTTTTAATATTTCATCGGTTTTCGTGTTGGTTATTTAACTGTGTTGTACGAAGTAGCCAGAATTCCAGGTGTCGCAGACGCCTGAGTATGGCTGCGGTACCTAGTTATCTACCCAACATTGTCAGGCGAGTTTTATCATCGACAAATTGGTTGAGTGGGGATTGTGTTTATTTCACACTGAAGAAATTTAGCTAGTTTAGGGCGTAACTTCGTATAAATACGAGACGGATACCTCACGGAGCCTACGAAGTCTCGTATAGCTTAGGCGTAGGGAGCTGGTTTATGCCTTGGGACGGGCCAGCGACTGATTTTGCCCTTAAAGGGATAAGTTACGTCTCCCAGGTGCTTGGGTTCGTGAGCTTTCAAAGTGGTAGGAGCTCGTCGAAGTGAATTCCGTCCAGCGTATGCGGGCCATGGAGATTGATCGCAACCCAACCATACTGGTCTCATTTATTTATATATGTATATATACACACACACTTATTTCCTCTGTTAGGAGTCATGGTTCGCGTCCCACTTAGGTTAGAACCATGGCGTGCACACAGTTATAGGCAATAGACAAAGTGAGGCTAACTACCTTGCATACCCTTGTTTCAATTAGCAAATCAACTTTGCACATCGTTGATTTGGGCTTAGCCACCTTACACATCACACGTTTAACTTAATACAAACTCAAGAAGTTAATTTACACGAGTATCTTAGATTAACTTTTGTAGGTACACATTTTATTAAGATCTAGTTAGGAGTTAGGTAGGTAGTTGCGATGAATATACGCGTTAGCTAACATACAGCGTGGTAGGCGTATTAGACGACATTTATAGGACAGTAGGTACTATTACTGATTAGTCTTAATCTAATCGAGACGTGCGTGATAGGTAGCAAGCGGTTACGCTAAGCGGTCGAATCAAGGGTTTCGTTCGGTAAAACGTCCGGGTGATCTTATTATCCTACGGCGTGATGTTAGTACCTTTGCGGTGAGAATAAAGGAGAACGAGGGTAGGCGCGTCGCGTGAATAGGCTAATATTTTAGTGGTTATAGAGTCACGGTGGTGGGCAATAAATAATAGGCTGCATGTGTCTAGATAAAGCGTAGTCTTGGGGCCTGCAACTTAATTATAACATAGATATGCAGGTAACCTGATTCTATGCTCATTGCATACTTAAAATTATTAATTTACCTCTTGACTGTGGTTACGAGTCGAAAGACATTTGGCTTAGAGATAAATAGTCGAATCTTTTTGAGGGTTACATGTTCAGAGCTCAAAGGGTGCTTTATTCTGGTCCGCCGATAGTTTATACGCGACTGCTAAATTAAAGTAGTATATTCGCCAGAATGCAACACTCTCCCTCATGTGTCGTTGACGAGCGGCGATGAGTTAACACGCCTGAGTCTCCAGGACTAGCTAACCCAACCAGCGGCTTTTATTAACGCTTTACCGTGAAACTATGTAGTTCCTTGAGGAAATGCGACGTCTGCGTCCGTGAGTGACCCCGGGTGTCTAAAGTACGCCTAGCGAAACAGGAAAGTCTGTCGTGTCGGGAGTCTACTGTACGGCGAGGACTTGTAGTTTCTGGGGAACAACACAATACCCGCGTTGAAGGGGGCGTTCGAGCGTCTGGTGACGCTGAGCGAAACAGGTTATGCTGTCGTGTCGGGTTCCTCACTACGACAAGGGTTCCTCACCTGAAGCGTTATAAGCCTTGTAGAAACAATCTTGCGGTATTTTAAGACAATCAAATGTTGGACGGTCCGGTCACAGTCAGAGTACCTATTTATTAATATACAAAACCAGCTTAATGCTTACCAATCAATAGCAAAGTAGTATAAACATTTAAGTGAATTTCATATTTTATACAGCCCAAACTAAGTGAACACATCGTAGATTTATAATTATTAATCTGCTCATTGGCGGTTCATGCGGACTGGAAGACATTCGGTTTAGAGAAAATTAGTCTAATCGTTTTGTGTGTTACATGTTCAGAGCTCAAAGAGTGCTTTATTCTGGTCAGCTGATAAGTTTTACTCGCGGTTGCTATTTTTAACGTAGTATATTCGCCAGAATGCAACACTCTCCCTCATGTGTCGTTGTCGAGCGGCGATGAGTTAACACGCCCGAGTCTCCAGGACTAGTTAACACAACCAGCGGTTTCTATTAACGCTGTCACGTTGCTATGAGGTGCCCTAGCATAGAGGGTAATTCAAACAACCGTGAACAGAAAACTAAGATTTTTATTACTAGAGTATTTTAGCTAAGCGAAGAACATAAGTCAGGTCGCGGGTTCGATTTACTTTAGTGATCGAGTCCGTACATTATTGTTGAAAACTACCGCACTCTCCTTTGTCTGGCCACGGAAGATCCACCGGCACGGAGACAGCTGCTGCGGCACTGGTTCAGGGTGCAGAGGCACGCAGTCAGGGATGAGGTATATTGCCCTCAGGTTCGATAGATGAACCCCAACGGTGTTCCTGTGAACCGTACCACAGTATTACGATCCAGCCGAGAAGTCCACTACCACTAGCAACCGAGACGCAAGAGAGCTTGGCATATGCGAGACTAATTACAATTTTCCTAGCGGCTGTGGCATTGCGATAGTTAAAGCAAGCACTACGAACGATTTATTTCTAATGTTTTGCTAGTGGCAGGATTACAATAAAAATAGCACAAATAGGATAAGCAAACAGATACTACAGCTTTGCGGTACATAAATAATGTGTGCACAACTTGCCCAGTAAGGGAAATTCACTAAGACACCAATAAATTAAAAAAGTCGGTTTCAATTTAAATAGCCGTTACTTTCGTATTTTGTAACGGTAGTTTTTGTAAGCTAAAGTGACACGTACAGGCTCTCAAGTGGTTTGGCGTGCACTGATCGCGCGTTCTCAGCGAATGAATTCTCGATGCAATCAGTTACCGCGCCCCGCACTTACCTCTTCATTATATATGCTGTCGTGCCGGGTTCCTCAGTACGACAAGGGTTCCTCACCTGAAGCGTTATAAGCCACGTAGAGCCAACCTCGCGGTCGTTTAAGTCAACCGAATGTCGGACAGGACAATTGAGCTGCTTTCGAGACTTAACCTTAATACTCATTATTGATTTCACTAGTCTGGCGGGTTTTGCGTTCGGTCGGATTTAGCCTAAATGTTTAGGGCAATATCCCGAAGTAACACACTGCAAATACCGTTACCAAATTTACCAACGTCTCTCAAGTGAGGAGACTTTTCTACTGCCGGATGAGCAGAAAACTTTACTTGATTAATTGTTGTCTATATTGTTTAGAAGTCTGGGTATTAGACCCTGTGTGACAGTGGTGACTGAGAAAAGCACCCTGGCTGTTACCTTACAAGACTGACGAATGTATAGATGACGCTCACAGTATATTTTATTATAAAAAAATACGTTATCTGCGGACACAACTGAGGGATTTGCCTTATTTGTAATAACTGATAGCGGTGGCATAGTGGCGATTTGACCGATTGTAATTCAGCTAGATTGTGCTCAGAGAACCTAATACAATCATTGTGTTCAGTTAGCGGGCGAGAAGTGTAATACTTGAGTTTTTGTAAATTGATGCTTGCTTTAAAAGTGAAAAATCAGATTAGAGGTGGTTGAAATTGTAGAATTTGATATAGTATTTATTATCTAAAGTAGTATGGAAAGGAAAAGAAGGGAATTAGGTGGTTCTGGGGGAAAGGCCCATGTGATGGTTCCTAAATTGTCTCAGATAAATTTAAAAATACAAAACAAATTTAATAGAAGACGGAGAAACCGTTAAATAAATTGTAAGAAATTTTTCTCATACTCACATATGTTACATACTCGTAAGATCAACGAGATGAATTGGGAATTGTCAGATGGAGGGGAGTGTTGGCGGTCTCTCTCTTCCCTACTTTTCCTTTTTAACATATAGTTGGAGTGTTCTCTATTTTATGATTGCATTCAGAATAGTACATAGGGCGAACACTAGCATTCTCCAGTTACATAAAATTAATATAGGTTATATGGCCACTGCCCCGCGGGGCTAGCGCGAGCCGGAGCGTTCTCTATCTTATATTTGAGTTCTAAACTTTATATATCATATAAATTAACCGGAGGTGATACTGCCACTGCCCTAGGGGCTTACGCGAGCTAAAGCGTTCTCAATCATATATTCGAGTTGCAAATTAAATATAGTGTGAATACTAGTATTCTCCGAGTACAGTAAAATTAATATAATTGATATCGCCATCGTTTCAGAGACTACCCGGGCTGGAATGTTCTCTATTTTATATTTGAGTTCTAAATAGAATCCTGGTGGTGGGTACTAGAATTATCTTACTACCGAAAATAACTATAGATTGTTTTGTCATTGCCTTGCGGAAACGTTAACTTGAACTGAATATCGAGATAGTAACAACATTCATTCAGTGACTCCATAGGTTATTTCGCCACTGCCTTGTGAGTCTGATAGGAGCTGTGGTTTAACCACTCTAATCTTATACTTAAGTCTGAATCGAATTTCGGTTAGGAGTATGAATGTCCTACTACATCAATAGCTAAACTATAACTAAGATCTAGAAGACTTACATTCTAATCCAGAGGGTTCATTTAAGATACTAGATATATAATTTCGTAGAGTCCTTGACTATTAATCGGATATCATTAAATCAAATACAGTGTTATATGAATATGAATAGACATTAGGTATAATCCAATCAACATCTAAAATACGAGGTTCATCTGATTCCGCAGAACCTTCTTCGGTACTTGCGTCCATCTATCAAAAAGCGGTTCCTAATCAATAAAGAAACAATCAGAATTCGATAGGGTACGGTACAATTCTAACATTCCGATTGAGATAGAGTAGTAATACACACTAAATACCTGGGTGTAATTGTGGACCAAAGACTGTCCAGGTATCCCCAGATTGACCTACTGGCTTCGAGAGTCAGAAAGTTTGTTTGGATATTCCTTTGCCGCCTCGGTAATATAGTCAACACGTAACTGTAACTACTCTCTGATAAAATATTTAATTTACCAAGAAGTAGTGTCCAATTCATGTTTCAAACTTATTCTAATAGTTGCAACTAATATTCCGAATTAGTCGCATAATTAATCGCACACGGGAGTGAGTAAATACAATAATAATAAAGTGTAACAAATATAATTTAGCCGGTGCGTGAGTCAGTGTCCGCCATCACCGTGACGTGCAAACATTGCGCGCTGCAAGCGATCGCCGCGGTTGCGCCGCTAACCGAAGGACCATAACTGCTTGGGCCCGCCGCCTGCGAGTCATCACTGCGCAGCTACGTCACCCCTCAAAGAATAAATACATCAGACGGCTCTGTACACGATCTGTCTCTCAGAGGAAAGTATCACGAAATATTTACGTATCACATATTCTTAATAAAATGAAGTGCTACGGGTGTTTGAAATCTAATAAAGGCTCAAAAATAATTAAATGTACTTCTAGCGAATGTTTGAAGACTTTTTGTTCGCTGTGTATCAATATAGTGAACATCTCTCCAGAACAAAGGAAATCTTGGAAATGTCCTAATTGTTCTGCTGCAATGAAAAAAGGTGGGGATAACGATTCCACCCCGGTTCGTATCATGCAGGACACTCTTAATGTTATGCACAGGAGAAAGCTGGAGTCATCGTCTTCCGATCCCGGAACCACTGAAGTCAGAGATTTAATAACTGAAGCACGGCTATTGACTCGCGAAATCTCATCCCTTAAGGGACGACTTGAAGAAGCCACCACCTCACTTATTCGTTGCCATGATCGCTTGGGCGAACTTGAGCCCATAAATATTGCAAACGAAACTCGTTTGAAAGCGGTTGAAAAGAGCTCCCAGGAAATAAACTCATTTAAGGCAACAATTTCGCAACTCCAAATTGATCTGAACACCCAAGCGCAAACCCAGCTTCGTAACGAGATTGAAATTTTCGGCATCCCGGAATCGCCAAACGAAAATTCACACCATGTGGCACTTGTGGTGTCCCGACAAATGGGTGTTGACCTACAGGATTCTGATATAGACTGGGCTTCCAGAGTAGGACCTCGTCTCTCCGAACAACGTGGAGAAGAAATCAAAAAGCCTCGCCCTCTTGTTGTTAAGATGTTACGGAGAGCAAAGCGCGACCGTTTGCTAACCGAATCAAAAAAACGCAGAAACCTCAATAGTGGCGATCTGGGGTTTGATGGTCCATCATACAGGGTATTTATCAATGAACGACTGACCAAACATAACAGAAAGTTGTTTCGTGAGGCCAGGACCATATCTAGAACCAACGGCTATACGTATTGTTGGTGTAGTCAAGGTTCCATTTACATACGCCAGCGGGAGGGTAAAGCGGCAATCCATATATCAAAATTGGAAGACCTTACCCGAATTTTCGAACCAACCTTGCCTCCTACCCCCTCCAAAGAGTAACCCTCCTCATTTGTACAAACATTTTTGTATTAATTTAATTTCGTTATACTGTTCAGTGTTTGATCATTCCTATAATAGATTGGAATCTCCAAGAGCTCATTTAGAGCACACTATCATTTTTGGGGTCGACATATTGCCCAAATCTTTTAAATACTTAATACTTAGTGTACTTACATTGTATTGTATCTTTGTTGTATTCTTTTGTGTATTGTATCTTTCCAAATCATCATCATCACTTCCAAAAACATTTATACAATATTTTCTATACTCCACACGACTCACAACTTACAAACACGATGATGTGAATTTTCGAAGTAGTTTCCACTACTCACATTTATTACAATCGCTTACACACTTTTTATTTTCGCTCGAAAGTGTCCTTGATAATTTAAATAATAGAAAAAACCTTTTACTGGTAGGCGATATAAATATTAATATCTTACCAACTGACGTAAGTAATCAAAGTATCGAATACACATGTCTTTTGGCACAAAATGCACTTCTTCCTGCAATAACTATCCCTACCAGAAAGGAAACTTGCCTTGACCACATTTTCATCAAAACCGCAAAACCCTCAGTCGGTATAGTTTGCTCGTCGGATATCACAGATCATGACTTGGTGATGGCTGGCATCTCGCTGGATTCAAATCGTATTCAGAAATTCACCAAAATCATTAAAAGAGACATCGCATCAATTAAAAAAGAACTAAACCTAATAGATTGGAACACTCTGTTTCATAACGCCGACGATGTCTCTTGGTTTGTACCTTCAGCCAAACTCTAGAAAATGTTATTAACAATAACACGAAAAGTATAGTGCTGAAGCGATCGCAACGAAATTTGAAACCCTGGATTACGCCCGGTTTAATGTGCTGTATCAATATATATACAAATGAGGAGGGTTACTCTTTGGAGGGGGTAGGAGGCAAGGTTGGTTCGAAAATTCGGGTAAGGTCTTCCAATTTTGATATATGGATTGCCGCTTTACCCTCCCGCTGGCGTATGTAAATGGAACCTTGACTACACCAACAATACGTATAGCCGTTGGTTCTAGATATGGTCCTGGCCTCACGAAACAACTTTCTGTTATGTTTGGTCAGTCGTTCATTGATAAATACCCTGTATGATGGACCATCAAACCCCAGATCGCCACTATTGAGGTTTCTGCGTTTTTTTGATTCGGTTAGCAAACGGTCGCGCTTTGCTCTCCGTAACATCTTAACAACAAGAGGGCGAGGCTTTTTGATTTCTTCTCCACGTTGTTCGGAGAGACGAGGTCCTACTCTGGAAGCCCAGTCTATATCAGAATCCTGTAGGTCAACACCCATTTGTCGGGACACCACAAGTGCCACATGGTGTGAATTTTCGTTTGGCGATTCCGGGATGCCGAAAATTTCAATCTCGTTACGAAGCTGGGTTTGCGCTTGGGTGTTCAGATCAATTTGGAGTTGCGAAATTGTTGCCTTAAATGAGTTTATTTCCTGGGAGCTCTTTTCAACCGCTTTCAAACGAGTTTCGTTTGCAATATTTATGGGCTCAAGTTCGCCCAAGCGATCATGGCAACGAATAAGTGAGGTGGTGGCTTCTTCAAGTCGTCCCTTAAGGGATGAGATTTCGCGAGTCAATAGCCGTGCTTCAGTTATTAAATCTCTGACTTCAGTGGTTCCGGGATCGGAAGACGATGACTCCAGCTTTCTCCTGTGCATAACATTAAGAGTGTCCTGCATGATACGAACCGGGGTGGAATCGTTATCCCCACCTTTTTTCATTGCAGCAGAACAATTAGGACATTTCCAAGATTTCCTTTGTTCTGGAGAGATGTTCACTATATTGATACACAGCGAACAAAAAGTCTTCAAACATTCGCTAGAAGTACATTTAATTATTTTTGAGCCTTTATTAGATTTCAAACACCCGTAGCACTTCATTTTATTAAGAATATGTGATACGTAAATATTTCGTGATACTTTCCTCTGAGAGACAGATCGTGTACAGAGCCGTCTGATGTATTTATTCTTTGAGGGGTGACGTAGCTGCGCAGTGATGACTCGCAGGCGGCGGGCCCAAGCAGTTATGGTCCTTCGGTTAGCGGCGCAACCGCGGCGATCGCTTGCAGCGCGCAATGTTTGCACGTCACGGTGATGGCGGACACTGACTCACGCACCGGCTAAATTATATTTGTTACACTTTATTATTATTGTATTTACTCACTCCCGTGTGCGATTAATTATGCGACTAATTCGGAATATTAGTTGCAACTATTAGAATAAGTTTGAAACATGAATTGGACACTACTTCTTGGTAAATTAAATATTTTATCAGAGAGTAGTTACAGTTACGTGTTGACTATATTACCGAGGCGGCAAAGGAATATCCAAACAAACTTTCTGACTCTCGAAGCCAGTAGGTCAATCTGGGGATACCTGGACAGTCTTTGGTCCACAATTACACCCAGGTATTTAGTGTGTATTACTTTGTTTATTACAGGGCAGGTACATAAACTATTGGTCAAATCGGCACATTCATGTATTTTAATACTGAGATCTTGTTTGGGTTGTGATCTGTCATCTATCCCGAAGCAGATGTAGTTTGTTTTACAAATATTTAGTATTAAAAGATTATACTTTAACCATGAGGAAACCCGTGCTAAGCCTATTTCAGTTCTACGTTTGACTTCTTCCCAGGACGAGCCAGTGAAAACAAGTGCGGTGTCGTCGGCGTAGGAGAATATAATACCGTCTTCGAGTTTTAATTGACAGAGGTCATTTATATATATTAGGAACAGTGTCGGACCAAGGACACTGCCTTGTGGGACACCATAAATTACCTCGGAGTCTTCACTGACACTATTTTCTAGTTTCACCTTCTGTTTCCTACCGGATAGTTAATCTTTGAAGATGGAAAGTTGATTATCGCGTATACCGATCTTTTCTAGCTTCTGTACAAGAATGGGAACAGAAAATGGTATCAAAAGCCTTTTTTAGATCTAGAAATACAGTTAGACATTTGACTCCTTTATCTATTTTGTTAGTTAATAGTGATGTTATTGAAGTGATTGCGTCTTCAGTTGAAGTACCCCTCCGAAAGCCATACTGATGAGGGGATAATATATCAATTTTTTCCAAATAATACAATAGTCTCACATTTAATAATTTCTCTAAAATTTTAGCTAGTACTGGTAGGACTGCGATAGGCCTATAATTTCCAACATCGTCTCTGTCACCACTCTTGTACACCGGAGTAATAATAGATTTTTTTAATGCAGTGGGAAAAATGCCTGCTTTGAAACACAGGTTAGCTAGGTGTCTTATGACTGGGGAAATAATATTCCATATATATTTTATGTATCGGGTAGGTATATTGTCCCATCCAGGAGCACTGTCTGATTTTAAACTTGATACTATGTTATTCAGCTCATCAGAATCAGTATCTAATAAGGTAAAAGACTGAGGTGAGCTGGGCAGATTCGTCTGTGTTTCATTTAATGTTGTTTTTATAGAATTTGCTAAGTTTTGACCTATATTGGCAAAATATGTATTAACGTAATTTGCGGATTCAACGGGAGATGATCGTAAAGATTGTAGTTCGAAATTTGAATTATTAGACTTGTTGGTATAAGTGATGTTTTTTATATTTTTCCAGAGAAGTCTATTATTTTTAACTGATTCGGATAGAAGATTACTTTCGTATTTCCGTTTTACTTTCTTTACAATGCTGTTACAATAATTCCTATAGCGGATGTATGTGAGTTTTTTAACTTCATTGTGGGGGTCGGCACGAGTTTCCTTTTGTAAATTATTTCGATTTTTTATGCATCTTAAAATACCACGGTCCAGTGATCCACGGTTTTAATATTCTTTTACACTTAGGAATTTTATTTAAAACTGTATTATCATTTATTGAGTCAGATACGTTAGGGTCTTCAAGGGAAAGTAGTTCATCGAGATTATTATTTTGAAGTGATTTTAAAGCATTTTCAAAATCAATTTTATATAAGGTTTTATTTGCCCTTAAGTTATTTTTTATTTTGGTAATTGAGAGAAAAGTTGTGAAATGATCAGTTATGCTAGTGTAGAGTATAGCAATAAACGCTTTATGACTTCTTTTATCTATTCTTAGCATAAAATGATCCAGGCAATTACTATCTCTTGTAGGGATTGAGTGTCCAGGTAGTATACCATATATCGATAGCATATCAAGATAGTACATTCTGTTTTTATATTCTTGCGTCTGTTCTGCAGTTTTAGGGATAATATTAATATTTAAATCCCCGGCTATTATTACATTACTGCGTGGTTTTACAGTGTCTAAGTGATTACATAGCGAGTCAGTGAAATCTTCGGCATTTTTATTTGATGGAGAGCGATAGATGCATAGAATAGTGTATGTAAATATATCTACTCGTAAGCATGAAGCGTGTTTTAACTTTACTTCTGTGACTTTTGGCTTTAGCTCATTTTTTATGTAAACAACTACACCGTCATTTTGATTTAAATGATAGGTAGTAGAAAATAAATTGTAGCTTGTTAATTTTGGTATAGGTTTCTTAGGGTCTAGGCGACATTCTGTAAGAATTAGTATATCTGCATCAAAATTAAGCTCGGACATATTTAAGTAAAAGTCGTCAAAATTGCGGTATATGCTTCTTATATTTTGAGCGATTAAAATGAAATCAGAGGTGTTTATTTTGTAATGCTTCGCAAGTTCAGTACTGTCACATACAATCGATCTGGCCATTTCCAGTTGGTCGATGTCTTTTATAGTTTGTTTCATGTCACCCATAATGAAAATACTGATAGATAACGCAAGACTTTAGGCACAAGGGGTTATGTATGAGATATAAAAGAATCCGAAAAAAGCGTGGTTTACTTATTAAGGCAGATTGTATGAGCAGTATGCGAGAAGTGTCATCAGTACAATGTTTTACAAAACATGTGTCTAGTAAAATGTACGATAAGTAATGATTAAGCACATTTGTAAAATCATTGGTTAATTCGGTAAATAAACTTACTATTATTACAATTATTAGATTGTAAGTTACGTTAATTATATAAATAAATGAGAGGGAATTATTGGTAAATGAACAGCCATAAGGACTCACTATGTGAGTGATACTGTGAGTTGCTTGGGATAGCGTAGCATATAATACCTTACTTAGTGATTCTAATATGTAATGCGTAGAATTTTGTTTAGTATAAAGAATTTTAAATAAGAGATAATACTGCCATTGCATTACATGAAAATAAGTATTGACATAGAAACGTACACTAAAAAGTCACTTATTACCACCACTAGTTAAGCCTTGTATTTGCGTTTCACTAATAATTGGAATGATCAAAGAGTCATCTTGCTTTCTCAAGTACACGCGGCCATAGGATGTTCAGCAGTATTTGTACCTGTTTGTCCTAGCGAGGTCTCGTGCAAGGAAAAACAAGCGCGCATTCTTGGCTGTGAGGTTTTCGGCCACGAATATCGGGGTGTCCTCGAAGGTTTTCATGCCCATATGTTTAGCACATAATTTAGTTTTCTGTTTGACATTGAAAACTTTGCAGGATCTCAAAAGGTCGTCCTACATTAACGTCGACGTCATTTCTAGTACGACCTGGTTGTTCGTCGGCGAAGGTTTTTTTCCACGAATCCTATATACATCGTTTATACAGGATCTTGATAATTGACTACCCACCATTTTTGACAAGAATTCGACCGCACCTATTAAATCCTCCTTGGTTTCCTTTGGCTTCGGAGGAATATTCCTAATTACAACACTAGCCCTCCTGCTGTCCATCAGCATATTCTCTAGTCGATTTTCTAGCATAGTAATATGCTGTTTGTCGTCTTTTATCTTATTCTCGAGAGTGTTGATTTTTTCTTAAACTCTTCATTTTGTTCGGTTTAGAATGCTATTGATTGTTCAATATTATTGCTCGATTGCTGTATTTCCCTCAAAGTAGCAGCATTTCTGGAAAATTCCTGATTCTGAGCGGCCAACAAATCAGCAAACATTCCTTGCATTTCGTTCTTAAATTTGGCGAATTCCGAAGAAAAGTCATCGCCATGTTTTCTCTTCAAACGGGCCGACACAAAATTTTGAGGCGTGGCGAGCATGGTATCAGAGATCGTAGTTTGACCCACACGATCCATATCGGGTTCAGACAAACTTGTTCAGGTTAGCGTTCATATTAAGATAGTGAGCTCAACACAGCAAAATCGAATTAATCAGAAAAATGGAGATACCTTTCACGAAGTAAAACACTCTGTACGCGCAATATAATCAGGTCAGTGTACAGTGTTTTTATAATCAAAAACAAAGCAGTTCCACGCAGCGAAGTCGAGAACCAGTCGTTTAAAATCAGAGCGCAGCGCAGCGATGTTCATAGATTAACAGCAGTAGCGTCGTCACAATGTCACAACTCACAACGCTTACGGGCAAGTTAGAGGGGACGAAAAAATGCAACTGTACCACTTACTCGTGAGGGGTATGAAACCGGGCGCGGGGACCGCAAACCACGGGAGCGTCCCCGGTGAGTGGAATTTCACAGCACAACACCAAACAAATTTGAAACTAATACGTGAGCTGTTAACGTCGCAAATTAAATACTATAGATAAATTATTTAATTCAATGTAACTTGTACACGTGTGCTCGCACTTAAATCCTGGGCGAAAGAGGGGGACTATACCCATTAACTTCGTCTGTCTGCATCATAGGTTTCACATTGTAGCCGACTTAGACTTTCCATATGACGGAATAATCGGCAACGACTTTTTATCTAACTCTCACAGCAAAGTCGATTTTAACGAAGACCTATTAATTGTCAATGAAACAAAACTCCCGCTCTAATTTACTGAACCGATTTATATAATTGCACCTCAAACAGAAACTATAATAGAATGTTCCGTAGCAAATCCAGAAATAGAAGAAGGACTCATACTTGATCAAAACCCAATCAACTCCTTGCTTATCGCTAATTGTATCGTCAAAGTAAAACCCAACTTAAGAATTAACATTACCGTAGTGAACACTTCTGAAACTTCGCTAACTATCAATTCCAATCTTAAATTAAAAATCACTTCCTTAGGAGAAACAACTCATTGCCAGATACTCTACTCGTCCCATTCAAACAATTACCAAACCGACAACACTCTAGACCGGACTAAAGAAGTCATCGATCTGCTAAGAGTATCATATTTAAACTGTGAGGAAACGGTTGCCTTACAGGAACTTTGTTCAACCTTCTCCGATATATTCCACCTCCCTAACGTCAAGCTTACAAGTACTAATGTTCTTCAACATGACATACCTACTACTTCATCTATTCCTATTAATACGAAATCCTATCGATTCCCTGAAGTGCACAAACGAGAAGTTCAATCGCAAATAAATTAGATGCTCGATGAAGGAATTATCAAACCCTCAACATCTCCATGGTCGTCACCGATCTGGATCGTCCCAAAGAAAATGGACGCTTCAGGTCAGCGTAAATGGCGAATAGTTATCGACTACCGCCGATTAAACGATATCACCATTGGTGACTCGTACCCAATACCAAACATAGCCGAAATTTTAGATCAATTAGGAAAGAGCAAATACTTCACCACTCTCGACCTTGCTTCTGGCTTTCATCAGATCGAGATGTCTGAACAAGACGCACCTAAAACAGCCTTTTCTGTCCCACAAGGACACTTCGAGTTCACGCGAATGCCATTCGGGCTCAAAAATGCACCTTCTACTTTTCAGAGACTAATGAATACCGCGCTTTCAGGTCTCCAGGGTATTCAGTGTTTTGTCTATCTTGATGATATAGTTACATACTCATTCGACCTAGAATCACATATGAGAAATCTCTCTAATATTTTCGATAAGCTCAGACACTTTAACCTAAAATTACAACCGGACAAATGTGAATTCCTTCGTAAGGAAGTATGTTATCTTGGGCATATTATCACTGACGAAGGAGTAAAACCAAATCCAGAGAAGATCAAAGCTGTACAAGAATTCCCACAACCTAAATGTCCAAAGGATATAAAGTCCTTTCTTGGCCTAGTTTCGTACTACCGTCGGTTTATACAAAACATATCAAAAATTGCCAAACCCCTCACGAATCTCTTAAAGAAATAAATCCCATTTAAATGGCAAAACGAGCAACAATTAGCCTTTGAACAATTAAAATCGTGTCTTACTTCAGCCCCTTTACTGGTATACCCGGACTTCACAAGACCATTTATATTAGCTTGCGACGCATCTAACTATGCGATCTCGGCTATCTTATCACAAGGTCCTAGGACCTAGGACAATAGGAAGCGACAGACCCACAACTTACGCCTCTAGGACATTAAACAAAGCCGAATGCCATTACAGTACCACAGAAAAATAATGTTTAGCAATCCTTTTTGGTACTAAAACATTCCGACCCTACCTTTATGGCCGTCGATTTAAAATTGTAACCGATCATCGGCCTCTCAAATGGTTGTTCAACCACAAAGACCCTGGATCTAAACTAGTCAGGTGGAGATTAAAACGAAGAATTTGATTACGAGGTAGAATACATAAAGGGTAAAATTAATAGCAATGCCGACGCATTATCTCGATTCCCCATAAATCCTGTTATCCCTACAGAAGGCTCATCGAGTGATAATCGACCTTCAGAACTTATATCGCCTTCTCAAGATCCCAATCCTGAAATCAACCACGATTTGGAAGATTTAAATCGACACTTAACAGTTTCCGAAGACTCAGAACCTTTCAGTCCATTGACTCTAAAAGACCTTGATATCCGTCTCCCTTCTAGTCCATTAAATATTGACAGTAATGATCTACCTTCTATTGATCTTCTAGATAATGACGATATTTTGACTGACAATTATAGCCCTGAAAATTCTAACTCCGAAGCCTCTAAATTACCTGAAGAGATTCCACACTTGCCGACCCTCACAGGTCCGACTGTAGCATCCAAAGAAATTCCTACCAGTTCCCACAACGAGTACAAGGATTTCCATAAATCATTCGCAAGCAAAAATAAAACCTACAAGACGCAGATCACAGAATATAGCGAAAACCTTCTCAAAACTAAATCGAATACTATATTGATTCCAGTACCAATAGACTTAAATGACTCGATTCCCTATCTTGCCGACGTCCTTACAGCATTGGATGATAGCTGTAACGTATTGGATGGCGAACGAGAACTTCATTCTTTCAAAAAGGTGCAAGCAAATAACAAAACCTACTACTTCCTGTTTACAAAAGTTTATCATTTTGACAATTGTACTTACCCGGAAATATTTAAAACTCTTAAAGCCGTACGCGATGACGTCATACTCACTGGCGATATAAACGAAATAGCAATTCCTGACTTTAAAAACCCTTTTCAACAACACTCTTTTGTAAAGATTTATAGTATGCTCTTGTACCTATTCGATAATACAAATATTTATGTTAATATCTACCACAATACTATCATCTACCCAGTCTTAACTGAAATTCCAAAAATCCTTAAAGAAAATCATGACATTCCTATAGCGGGTCATTTGGGCTCCAACCGTATGTACAATAGAATCAAAGAACGATATTATTGGAAAAACATGCGAAGCGATATCGAGAATTATGTTAAAAATTGCGACTCCTGACAGAGAAATAAAGCTCTACGAAAAACAAACAGAGCACCGATGCAAATTACAAGCACCTCTATGTACGTTTTAAATCAATAAATATGAAAAACACTAAAGATCTGTGGGATCTATCTGTCAAAACAATATCTTCTATTATTATTTCAATCGCTCCACATTTAGCTACAATTTTCAATTGTTGTGTGGCATCTGGTGTATTTCCTGACTTGATGAAACATAGTAAAATCATTCCATTATTTAAATCTGGTGATAGTTCGGACCCTTCGAATTTTCGACCTGTTTCCATACTGCCCATTCTCAGTAAAATTTTTGAAAAACTAATGCTTAGCCAGTTGCTCAGACATTTCAATACACATAATTTGCTTCATAGGAGACAGTTCGGATTTACGAGAGGTTGTTCAACTATAGACGCAGGGATTCATTTGCCTAAAAGTATATTCGCGGCATGGGAAGGTTCGCAAGATGCCTTGGGAATTTTCTGTGATCTGTCTAAAGCGTTTGACTGCGTGCACCATGACACTCTTGTCAGAAAATTACACCACTACGGTATCAGGAACAAGGCTCTCGAACTTCTGTCTTCTTATCTGGGCAATAGGATACAGAAGGTCGATGTTAATGGTAAAAGATCTTCGGGGTCCCCTGTAGTTATGGGAGTCCCACAGGGGTCAATTCTAGGTCCATTCTTATTTTTAGTATATATAAATGACTTACCTTATTATGTAAAGGATAAACATGAGATTGTATTGTTTGCGGATGATACCTCTTTGACATTCAAAATTAATAGTCAGTTAGGTAATTATGACGAAGTTAACGATGCTCTCTCTAAAGTTCTGCATTGGTTTAATGTTAATAATCTGCTTTTAAATGATAAAAAGACTAAAGTAATTAAGTTCTCAACACCTAATGTAAGACAGGTGACTACCAATGTACATGTTAATGGAACTAATTTAGCCCCTGTGGAGACAACTGTGTTCTTGGGTATAACAATTGACTCCAAACTACAATGGGGCCCACAAATTGAAAAATTATCAGGAAAACTAAGTTCTGCAGCCTATGCAGTGAAAACTATTAGACGGCTCACTGATGTTGATACGGCTAGAATAGTTTATTTCGGCTACTTTCATAGTATTATGTCATACGGAATTCTTCTTTGGGGTAACTCCGCGGACATTAACACCATCTTTTTATTGCAAAAGAGAGCCATAAGAGATATCTACAAACTTGGTCCCCGGGAGAGCCTTAGAGAAAAATTCAAAGAAATAAATATTCTAACACTCGCATCGCAATATATCTATGAAAATCTTTTGTATGTCCATAAAAACATAGACTCATTTTGTAAAAAGAGTGATACTCATAACATAAATACTAGATATAAGCATAATCTTGTGTTACATGCAAGCCGTCTCCACAAAATAAGTAATTCTTTTATGGGGCAATGTATACGGTTCTATAACAAACTTCCCAGCAATATAAGAGGATTGTCAATAAACAAATTTAAAACTACTATTAAAGCCAAATTGTGTAGCAGGGCATATTATAAAGTATCTGACTATATTAATGATAAAAATGCCTGGGATTGAGTCGATCCAATTATAATGTAATTAATAAATTATGTAAATTTGTTTGGATACCAAACGAGGGATGCCTGAGTTTTTTGGCAGTATTTTTATCAGTGCTCACCTAGTCATGAACTGCACGGTAGGGAAAAAAAATGTGACGATTCCAAACAAATGTAGCCATTTTTACGGAATAAAAAGATTTTGACTTTGACTCCCCATTCGAAAGGGTAGCCCTTGACGTAGTTGGTCCCCTTCCTGAATCCGGTCCTGCCAAATTGAAGTATGTTCTTACCCTCCAAGATGATTTAACGAAATAATCAATAGCCTATCCTATTAGAATAGCCGCTGAAGAGACCAGTGAATGCCTTCTACGCTTCATATCACTTTTTGGTATACCGAAAACAATACTTACAGATCAGGGTACAAATTTCACAGCAGAGCTGTTTAAGAAAACCTGTACCTTTCTAAAAATTGTTTAATTTTCTGTGTGTCTGTGGTCATCCCCGTATCACCCTCAAACCCAAGGCGCTTTAGAGAGGAGCCACTCCACTTTGAAAGAGTACTTGAAATCGTATATCTGCGCAAATCAAAATAACTGGCCCAGTTATATATATACAGCCATGCTGGCTTATAATACGGCTATACACAGCACTACTAATTATTCACCGTATGAATTGGTTTACGGTCATAAAGCCTATATCCCTAATTCTTTATATGAAACGGCCCTCGATGTCACTTACCCAGATTATGTAAAGATGCTGCAACATCGCCGTAAATACTCCAGAGATAAGGCTCTGGAAAACATTTCAAAATCAAAAACCTCTTCTAAAACATACTATGATTCGCGTACTCGCCCTGTAGAATACAAAGTAGGCGATCTTGTATATCTTAAAAATCACTTAAGACTGCGCAAAGCCCTATCTCCGCTCTGGAAAGGTCCTTATAAAGTTATCAAAATAAACGGTAGGAACACCCTTACCTTACTGATAGATAGACGCCCAGTGACTCATCACTACGATGAAGTGAAACTTGCACATCGATTAGGGGAATTGCCATAAATAATTATAACAAAGTATTTTTTTTTATGTACACAACATATTTATTTTTTTCTACTCTCTTACGAATTATACCCTATAATTACTAAACAGCCTATGAATTTTATTACAGAATGGGTGCTGCGATTTGTAACGTTACCTTGGCAAAAAATGAAGGTCAATATATCAAATACATCACCGAGAGTCCTGGTATCCTTTTCGATCCTATGGGTAGATTAAGGATTATAAATGACCAATTTCACATCGTGATCCCAGTAGAAATATCTTCTATATAAATAATATTAACAGAATCACATAAATAATATTAATTTATTTAATAAGTATTTAACACAATTCGATTTCAATGTCGCGAAAACAAAGAGTTCGACAACCTGCAATGTCGAAATATGCTACAACCTCTTGAAGTTCAATACAACGATATTTTAAGAAACTTTAGATCCATTTCACATACAATCTCTAATAAGGTTTCGAAAAGATCCGCGTGGTTTGCCGGTGTTGGCACAGTATTTAAGCATATATTCGGTACGATGGACGAAGACGACGCAAAAGATTATAGTAAAGCCATTCAAGCCCTGTATGAAAATGATAAGAAATTGGCAGATTCTATTACGAAAAGCATCATGGTTTCACAATCGGCAATCCTAAATATGAATGATTCGTTGCATGAATTTAATGTAAACCAAGCCAAGTTATGTTACGCCATTGATGAATTGTCTTCTGCATTTAAGAATGTAACTAGGATTGTAAACGATATTAGTTTTAAGACACAATTGACCGTTATTCTTAGCATATTATAATCAAACCTTTTGACAATTTCCTTCAAGGTCGAAAATTTGTTAAATCCCATACTTTTAATAAAAAACAATATTCTTCACCCGTCAATACTGACGCCGAAACAGTTATATAATGATATTGTAAATAACCTTAAAATTATTCCTAAGTACATTGACTTTCCTGTAAACTTAGATTTTAATAACATTCATGTATTAATTAACGTTGCGGACGTTGTCTGCGTTGTCTGCGTTGTTGTCTGACTGTCGCTAAAAGCAGCTGAGGGCCCGCGTGCATATTACGAATATGTTCCATTTTGAATATTAACTTACATAAATGATGCGAAAAAGTCAAAAGTATTGGGTATTTCTGGTCATAGGGATAGCTAGACCCATCAATTCGACCAACCCACACGAATCAAATTGTCTTCATCGATGAAAGGTGACAGTGATAAAATTTTGGATTTCACGCTCAACTGTTTTTTGTCAGATAAAGGTTTTGTATTCAATGGGAAGAGATTGTTTTTGAGCCATAACGCACAATAATTTAAAAGATGATTTTAATTCGTCAACAGTTAAATCACCAGACAATCTATTCTGTCGATTTTTTAAATTATGTATAAATCTTTTGACATAAGTTATTGTTCTTTGTAGTCTATTTAAATTTGAAAAACGTTCGAATTCAATAAAAGGTTTACTAATGATTACGGTAGCAACCATTTTCTTAGTTTCAGGTAACTCATTAGAATTATTACATTTTAGAATAGGCCACTCATCCTCATCGTTCAGTAGAAATGTCGGTCCATGCCACCATAGAGATGAATTCTGTAGCCGACTGGCGCTTGCCCCACGTGATATTAAATCGGCGGGATTTTCTGCAGTGGGAACATAACGCCACGAAGATGGTTGGCTGATTTCCTGCACTTCAGTAACTCTGTTTGCAACAAAGGTTTTAAGTTTAGATGGATCGCCTCTTAGCCAACCTAATACAACACTAGAGTCACACCAATAAATGACGCGGTCAGCCTTGTAACGGATGGAATCTGTAACAGTTTTGCACAACCGAGCAGCAAGCAGAGCGGCGCAGAGTTCTAAGCGTGGAACAGAAGTTGGTTTCAACGGTGCTACCTTCGATTTTGAGCACAAGAGACTGATCGTGATATCGCCGTTGGAGTCAATAGTTCTGATGTGCCATATCCTACCTGTGATGCATCACTGAAAGCATGAATTGCAGTATACCTTGGTGAATCACAGAGCACATATCTTGGAATTTGAAAAGCGGAAATAATATCTAATCCCTTAGAAAACTCATCCCAAGCTAAGCGAATTTTCTCAGTTACGGGTTGATCCCAGTGAACCTTAAGTTGCCACAAATTTTGTAACATTAGTTTTGCTTGCATAATGTAAGGACTTAATCGTAAACCTTAAAAGCACTAGACATAATGGATCTTTTTGTAATCGATACATTATTATGCGAAGAAATATTTGTAGGAAAATTTAATGTGTCGCTATTTGGATTCCAGCCTAAACCAAGGGTACTAGAAGATTCGCTGATAGTTAAATTTTCTTGAGTCGAATTTGGAGAATTTTCGAATACAGAGGATAAGTTTGTTTTGTACTTACGTAATTTGAAACAACCTTTGCTTAGTTCTGAGGCTACCGAAGTTTGTATGTATTGTAATTATTTCTTGTTATTTGAGCCAGTAATCAGGACGTCTACGTAAAAATCTTTCTGAATGATGACTTTAATCAGTGTTATCACACTGCTCTCCTATCTGCCAAATGCAACGTGTGCTTAAATAGCTGGCACTTGCGGTACCGTAAGTAACAGTATTTAGTTGCAAAGTTCTGATAGGTAAGGACTCATCTTCTCTCCACAAGATAAGTTGCAGATTCCTGTCATCCGGATTGACTTGAACCTGTCGGTACATTTTCTCGATATCTCCAGTGAGGTGATATTTGTATTGTCTTGCACGAACCAAAATGGAAAAAAGAGAATCCTGTACATTTGGACCTATTAAATGTAGGTCATTGACAGAAATCCCGAAGAAGAGGGTGCTGAACCATCAAAGACGACCCTGATATGCGTCGATTCACTGTTTTTAAAAACAGCATGATGACATAAGAAGTATGATGGAATTCGGAGACAAGCAGGTGCTTCAGATAAATGGCCTAAAGCTTCGTATTCTTTTAGGAATTGTACATATTGTAATTTTAGACAAGGATTTTTTTTGAAACGTCTTTCAAGACTCTTTAGTCGTTTTTTAGCAAGCTCGCGTGAATCACCTAAAATATCAGGTGAATCCTTTAATGGTAGTTTTACACAGAATCGGCCTGAATCGAGACGAAACGTATTAGATATAAAATGATCTTCACAAGCAACTTCATCTTTGCTTAAAACTCGCTTCTGAGGAAGCTCTTCCAGTTCCCAGAACTTAATCAACATCTCATCAATGTGAGATTCTTTAGACAAATCTTCGTCATTGACTGAAGTGTTACATTTAGTTTCATTTATTATGCTTGGATTTAAAGAACCACCGACCAACCAACCGAGGGCAGAATCTTGTAATTTGAGATTGGTCGTACCTAACGATTGAGATTTCGGTTCAAGTATATCCCAAAAGAGATCTGCACCTATTAGCAGATCAATTGAAGCTGGCTGGTTAAAACTAGGATCTGCCAGTTTTATATGGTCAGGTAAATCTAGATCGTGTAATTTTATAGGAACAGTTGGAAGAGTTCCAGTTAATTTATCAAGAACTAGACAATTTAATTTAATTTTAAAATTAGTATTTATTGATTGCAATTGAACTATACAACTTCCGTTTACTTTGTTTGCTGAGTTGTGTCCAATGCCGATGACGTTCATAGAGATCGGGATTAGATTTAGTGTTAATTTTTGTTGTAAGGACTTTGTTATAAATGATGACTGACTGCCTGAATCCAACAAGGCACGCACTCTAGTAGCCTCTTTAGTTATTGGATTCAAGACGTCTATTAGGGCAGCAGACAAAATTACTTGCGTGGAAAAGTTCGCAATTAATTATGATTCATGGGTTTGGTCATTGTTGACTTTAGCGGTATCAACTGAATGAGTAGTGTATTATGTAGTGTATTATGAGTATACAGTTTTTTGCACTGTTTACAAGGGCCCATTCAGCAACATGGTGGCCTTGCCTTAAACAGTTAGAACATAACTTATATTTTGACACGTCGGCTAATTTATCTTTAATGAACTTGGATTTGAAATTTGGACAATCGAAAATTTTATGATTTTGATTACATATTATGCATAAATATGAATTACTGTTGTTATTATTTTGATAAGTGGATGCAAATGATTTGGTTTTAAAATTATGTTTATTATTGTTTGAAAAAGTATTTTGCGAAAAATTTGAATTGTTGTCATTTTTATTACGATGCGCAGACTCAAGAACAAATGCTCTATCGATTAAGAATTCATTAAACTGTTCCAAAGTAGGCATTTCATCAAAATTATTTCCCTACCCTATCCTCCCACTTCATGAGCGCGTGACTATCAAGTTTATTTGATACCATAAAAATTATAATGGTATCCCAGAAGTCGGTAGGTTGACCTAGACTCGCCAAGGCGCGTAGGTTCTTGGTAATGTGGTCTACTAAAAATCGTAAGGAGCTTTCGGATTCGCGATTCAATTGTTGTATATTAAACAAAGATTTCAATTGGTGGTTTATCAACAATCGCTTGTTATTATATCGATCGAAAAGCAATTGCCACGCGGTTGCGTAATTCAAAGATGACACCTCAATATTAGAAATAACACGAGCTGCATCTCCTTCAAGGTAAGAACGTAAATAATGAAATTTTTGTATGAATGGAATACGGTCATTGTTATGTATTAAGTTAGTGAGCGTATCACGGAACTCTTGCCCAAGGGATACGGAACCCTGATATTTTTGGATTTGAATTAAAGGTAATTTTACACAAAAATCACCTTGACTTGAAGCGAGACTGCATTGAGCTTCTTGAAACAGTGATTTACGACGTTTTTTATCGTGTTCTAACAATTTTAATTGATTTTGCTCCTCTATTGTGTTTTTAGCCATAGCTGTACACAATATGAAGTCTTGCTCAATGCTTTCTCTTTCGTCAATTTCGGAATCAAAATTTTCTGAATTCAACAATTCCAACTGGGTTTACAGCTCGTCATATTTAGCAGACAAACTTTCGAATTTACTGATCTTTAAAGAGAGTTCAGCTATCTCGATAGTCGTCAACGTAGGTTGCCTTGTAATTTTATCTAGGTAGTTTTTAAATTTTGTAATTTGTCCCTTTATGGAACTACGTTTTGTATACAAATCTTTTAATTTACTTGAAATCACTGACTCGGTCATTTTGAAGTAAAATGAATGCGTAAGTAAATAAAGATCTCAAAATAAAAGTTGTAAAATGAAAGTGGTTAGGTGTAGGTATAGAATTAATGTAGTATGTAAATTACAAGGAACCCCAAATTCAGAAAGGCATCAAATAAATAATAATAAGTTGAATATTCTCACGCTCCTCGTCCGATGACACACAGGACACCAGCTATGCTTCGAGTAAATGACTGGCGACCCACTTTATGGTGAGCAGGCAGGTACGGCAACCATCAGCAAGCTGGAATGTTCGGCAAATCGTATAAATATTATGTAAAAACTGGTGCTAAAGACAGTGTATATATTTATTATCAATATGATAAACAATTGTTGTAAATATTTTGTTATTTACACAAAAGTAATCATAAAATGTATAAATGTGAAAATTATTATTTAATGAAGGGTATTTCTATTCTGTACAAGTGTATGAAACTTCGTAGTGAAATGTATTTTAGGTTAAATATAGGTAAAATTTAGGTAATACGGAAGGGAAAACAGGACACTTATCGGGTGAACTATGCTGCGAGGTGACGCTTTAGCTACGTCACTGGCTCTGCTTGTCCCAGGTGACCTTGGTTTTGCCTCTCCAAAAACTGCAAAATCTGCTGGGCTTCGCTGATTCAATATCCTTGCTAACTTGTGCTGTCGTTGCGGAAAGCGGCTGTAGCGATACTGATCTTCAGGATTGCTTCACATTGATTTTGTAAACCACGATGAAGAACAGGAACTTTGCTTTGGAGTGTATACTTATAAAATGTGCTGTCCTGTCACGGTCGCCAATTTATGTCTCGTAGTGGACACTATGGAATTCAATAAGAACTCAAAATTACTGTAAACTGGTTTAGAACTATTTATTAGCCAAAATTACGTGCACAGAAACAATGTGTGAATGCCGAACAACCGAGTAGTTTTTTTATCACATACGTGTGAGGTATATTAATATAAAAAGCGCCTTCCAAGTTGTGTAGCAATATGTAAACAATATTAATCTGTATACAAATCTATCAGGCGCGAACAGCATCAATTATCAATAAGATAAAAAAAATATGAAAAATGGGTGCCTCATGACAACGACAACTTGTGATTTCTCGGAAGAAAACTTCTCTGGTACCGCACATAAAGCGACTATTGCGGTACCAGCGTGTGAGGGCGAACTCCTCGCCGACGGCGAGCGGTGCGGTTGTAAAATAATACTGTCGGCATCATATCGAACAATTCTTTTCTCACAACCCGTTGTACAATTGGTAGAACACACATAGGGAGGCAAAATCTCTCCTTAAACTTAAGGGTTCAATACCGTGTGTAAGCTTCGGATCGTCGACAATTCTCACAGCTCGTCTCTAAACGAAATCACACGGTCCAAGCTGGTAACCTGGTGCTCCTGCCCAAAGATGACTGCAGTACTCCAAGTGCGGTCTGACTTGAGAAATTATATAATATAAGTCTTTGCCCTGAAGTACTGCTATACTAATTGATAAGAAAAGACATGCTCCGTTGGTTCGGACATGTAGGACGAATGCGGAATGAAATAATGACGAAACAGATATACAATGTAGGGATGTAGGCGCCGAAGAAGACCAAGACTAACCTATGATAACCAAATCCGTCGTGTTTTATCAGAAGGTGACGTCAGGAGTCCTATAAACCGACGAACGTGTATGAAAATAGCTATGAATGTTGTAGAAGCGAGCGAAGTGTGTATGGACCGCGTCTTATGGCGCTCGGTTAAACATACATAGATACATAACAATAAGTATTTTTTTTATATTATAGCAGGAGGTTATAACAGGCATTACGACCCACGATAGCATGTGGAAGGTTACTTTAACTACTTCAAGTCAATCAGACCTTATACTACCGCGTAACTTCTCTAATATCTAATTAAATAATGTACTAATACTGTTATATCATTTACAGGTACTATCGGTGGTATGTATCATAAAATGTATATTATTGCATGCATATGTATAAGAAAGGTAGAAAAAATTAATACCGGTAGTCTAGTGGTAAACAATGACTATTTTAATACTATCGCTATAAAAAGTGTCGTTATTTATCACTCGATAATACGGTTATTAGTTTATATTCCCGCACAATACCAATAATTGTGTACGTGATTTTGTCTATTTTTATTAGTTTAGATGTTCTCTATGTAAAGTTGGTTAGTTATGATGCCACTGCACTTTTTAAACTTTCACTGCGGGCCGTATGGGGAAGCTCAAGGTCGCTCAGCGTGCTATGGAAAGAGCTATGCTCGGGGTGTCTCTCCGTGATAGAACCAGAAATGAGGATATCTGCAGTAGAACTTAAATAACCAACATAGCCTACAGGATAAGCAAGCTGAAGTGCAGTGGACCGGCCATATAATTTGTAGAACCGACAACCGCTGTGAAAGAAAGGTTCTCGAATGGCGTCCCCGTACTGGTACACGCAGTGTGGGACGACCCCTCACTACATGGAGCGACGACCTCTAAAGGTTTGCAGGGAGTCGATGGATGCAGGTGGCACAGAATCGAGATGAGTGGCAATCTAAAGGGGAGGCCTATTTTTAGCAGTGGACAAAAACAGGCTGAGATGATGATGAACATAGGATAGTTTTTAGGGTTCCGTACCCAAAGGGTAAAACGGAACCCTATTACTGAGACTTCGCTGTCCGTCCGTCCGTCCGTCTGTCACCAGGCTGTATCTCATGAACCATGATAGTTAGACAGTTGAAAATTTCACACATGATGTCTTTCTGTTGCCGCTATAACAACAAGTACTAAAATATAGAATAAAATAAGTATTTAAGGAGGCTCCCATACAACGAACGTGATTTTTTTGGTTCTTTTTTGCTCGATATTGATAACGGCAACAGGTAGACGCTTGAAATATTCACAGAATTTTTCGTGTTAGTGATTTTTATTTGCTGTTTTTATAGATAATGGTACGGAACCCTTCGTGCGTGAGTCCGACTCGCACTTGGCCGGTTTTATATAACGTTCCGACTAGGAAGGGCTTTAAGGACTCGCGAGGATAGGTCTAACCAATGTTCAGAAGGATTGGAGGATTATACACAACAAACATGACTTTCGCGAAATAATTCCTCCTTCTATTAACTTTAATATTCACGGTTGATAAAAATTTACATAATTGCAGGAAAAATAGAATCATGTCTCTTACTAACACAGTATTTTAGTAATTAAATAAGTATTACACTAGACTTACACTAGCATTACGGTTGATGATGTAGTGTTGGAGTAAGTGGATGAGATTGTATAACTTGGAACGCTTTTAGCAGCGATGGAAGGCCGCTGATCTGAAGACACGAGTGAGTCCAGGGAACAATATGAATGGACCGTTGGGTAAACTTCTAGGCAGCTGAAATCCAAGCCAGAAGGCACAGAATACTGTACGCAACGCGATGCTAATCCCAACGCTAATTTGTGGAAGTGAAAGCTGGGTATGACAGAAATAGCATGAAAGTAGAATAAATGCGGTCGAGATAAGATGATTGCGCAAAACTTGTGGCGTAACGCTTGCTGAACGCGTTCGTAATAATGACGTAAGAAAGAGAGTTGGTCTGAAAGAAAGTGTCGGTGTTAAGATAGGAAAAGGCATGCTCCGTTGGTTCGGACATGTAGAAGAACAGATGTGCAATGCCAAGAAATGTAGAAGGATGTAGAAGCCGAGGAAGACAAGATTAACCTATAATGACCAAATTGGTCGTGTTTTATCAGAAGGTGACGTCGGGAGTCCTATAAACCGACAAGCGTGTATGAAAAGGGCTATGAATGTTATAGAACCGAGCGAAGTATATAGGGACCGCGTCTTATGGAGCTCGGTTCTCTTTGTCTACCTCGCAAGGGACCTGACGTGAAGATATACATACATATGAGTACGAGTGTTTTTTTATATTATATCAGAAGGTTATAACAGGCAAACGGCCCACGATAGCCTGTGGAAGGCTACTTTAACTACTTCAAGTCAATCGGACCTTATACTTACGCATAGCTTCTCTAGTATCTAATTAAATAATTGGCAGAGCTGCGATAGCCAGCGGAGCCACATTACCCTCAAAATTGCCGTTTGGGGTAGACTGATGTCATCCAGCTAGCGTTTAGACGGTAATAGTGAGAAACTCCAAAATCTACACACTAATAGCTAACATATTGTAGTTTTGTATCCTTTAATTTGAAATTTAAATGTTCGTTGGTGAGGTTGGTGAAGAACGGTCCAAAATCGTTCCAATTAGAAAAAAAAACATATGGGAAAACGTATGGCCGGCCACTCTGCAGTGCAGAGTCTGCACTGCACTCCCATCAACAGAAAAAGTAACAGCACCCGTCGCTAGATGTCGTACAGGGTTACATATATTTTTAAAAACTTAAAAAGTTAAAAATAAAATATTTAAATATTTTTTAAATTTAAAAAATATCAACTCTGCCTACACAGCTTGCTGTTATTTACTAGTGTATTAATACTGCTATATCATTTACAGGTGCTATAGGTATGTATCATAAAATGTATATTATTGCATGCATATGTATAAGAAACAGAAGTAACGGAAGGTATAAAAAATTCATACCGGTAGTCAAGTAAACAAAGGCAACTTTAATACTATCGCAATTAAAAGTGTCATTGTTTACCACTCGATAATATGAGTATTAGTTTATATTCCCACACAATACGAATAATTTGTGAACACGATTTTGTCTATTTTTATTAGTTTAGATGTTGTCTATGTAAAGTTGGTTATTTATGATGCCACTGCACTTTGTAAACATACGATACTAATATTAGAGATGTTCGTACTAGTCTAAGAGTGTTTACACTGTCCTTGTCAACTATGTGTCATACAGATTTCATAATAAATAAGAATAGGCGTAAAGCACGGAGGAAGGTAGACCACCCACACATGATTTGAAGGAGATAGTGGAAGCCGATTAGAGTCAAACTACCCAGGAATTAGCGGCACGGTTTAACGTTACCTTATCTACAATATTGACTAATTTGCATCAATTATCAATAAGATAAAAAAAATATGAAAAATGGGTGCCTCATGACAACGACAACTTGTGAGTTCTTGGAAGAAAACTTCTCTGGTACCGCACATAAAGCGACTATTGCGGTACCAGCGTATGAGGGCGAACTCCTCGCCGACGGCGAGCGGTGCGGTTGTAAAATAATACTGTCGGCATCATATCGAACAATTCTTCAGAACACATCCCATTGTACAATTGGTAGAACACACATAGGGAGGCAAAATCTCTCCTGAAACTTAAGGATTCAATATCGTGTGTAAGCTTCGGATCGTCGACAATTCTCACAGCTCGTCTCTAAACGGAATCACACGGTCCAAGCTGGTAACCTGGTGCTCCTGCCCAAAGATGACTGCAGTACTCCAAGTGCGGTCTGACTTGAGACTTATATAATATAAGTCTTTGCCCTGAAGTACTGCTATACTAATTGATAAGAAAAGACATGCTCCGTTGGTTCGGACATGTAGGACGAATGCGGTATGAAAGAATGACGAAACAGATATACAATGGAAGGATGTAGGCGCCGAAGAAGACCAAGACTAACCTATGATAACCAAATTCGTCGTGTTTTATCAGAAGGTGACGTCAGGAGTCCTATAAACCGACGAACGTGTATGAAAACAGCTATGAATGTTGTAGAAGCGAGCGAAGTGTGTATGGACCGCGTCTTATGGCGCTCGGTTAAACATACATAGATACATAACAATAAGTATTTTTTTTATGTTATAGCAGGAGGTTATAACAGCCATTACGACCCACGATAGCATGTGGAAGGTTACTTTAACTACTTCAAGCCAATCAGACGTTATGCTAACGCGTAACTTCTCTGGTATCTAATTAAATAATGTACTAATACTGTTATTTCATTTGCAGCTGCTGTCCGTGGTATGTATCATAAAAAGTATATTATTGCATGCATATGTACTCGTATAAGAAAGGTAGAAAAAATTAATACCGGTAGTCTCGTTGTAAACAATGACTATTTTAATACTATCGCTATAAAAAGTGTAGTTATTTATCACTCGATAATGCGGTTATTAGTTTATATTCCCGCACAATACCAATAATTGTGTACGTGATTTTGTCTATTTTTATTAGTTTAGATGTTCTCTATGTAAAGTTGATTAGTTGGCAGAGCTGCGATAGCCAGCGGAGCCACATTACCCTCAAAATTGCCGTTTGGGGTAGACTGATGTCATCCAGCTAGCGTTTAGACGGTAATAGTGAGAAACTCCAAAATCGACACACTAATAGCTAACATATTGTAGTTTTGTATCCTTTAATTTGAAATTTAAATCGACTGCAGCAATTAACATTGTCAGAACTGCATTTTGACGATTTTTATTTTAATGCACTACAAGTAGATATGGAGTCTAGTTTAAGATATTATCTTAAACTAGACTCCATATCTATTTTTCATACTGAAAAAAGTAGGAAGTTTTCGTAGATATTGATATTTTAAGACTTGTAGTGCATTAAAATAAAAATCGTCAAAATGCAGATCCGACAATGTTAATTGCTGCAGTCGAAATGTTCGTTGGTGAGGAAGAACGGTCCAAAATCGTTCCAATTAGAAAAAAAAACTTATGGCCGGCCACTCTGCAGTGCAGAGTCTGCACTGCACTCCCATCAACAGAAAAAGTAACAGCACTCGTCGCTAGATGTCGTACAAGGTTCCATATATTTTTAAAAAATTAAAAATAAAATATTTAAATATTTTTTAAATTTAAAAAATATCAGCTCTACCTACACAGCTTGCTATTATTTACTACTTATGATGCCATTGCACTTTTTAAACTTTCACTGCGGGCCGTATGGGGAAGCTCAAGGTCGCTCAGCGTGCTATGGAAAGAGTTATGCTCGGGGTTTCTCTCCGTGAACCGTCGGGGGGCGTATGGGTAGAAACAATGATACCTTCAACACGGCTCTGACTGCTCTTTCTAAATGAAGCATGGTAACTTTATTCGTACCACCCCTAATCGTAACACAATATTGTATAAAAGATTGGCAAAGTGCGAAATATACCATCTTCAAATGTCGAAAATTCCCAATGTGTCTGAGGTTTTTGAAAATGTATATTAATTTGCGCACTCTACCAGTTAGATTTAATATATGGTTGGCGAAATTTAAATTTTGGTCTACGATTACTCCCAAGTATCTACCGGTGTTAGATTTCTGCAAGGATGTACAATGGCAAGCAATATCGTAAGGGTTGTCGCATGTGTGCATTATTAGAGAATGAGATGGAGGGGGTTGAGTATTATTTCGAATAGAAAAGGTAATATATTTCGTTTTGTCAGCATTGAGAGAAAGGGAGTTCTGATTAAGCCATTCCCTTACAGTGTCAAATCCCTCTTGTGCCGATTGGAAAACGTCGGCCCATGAGTCTCCAGTAAAGCATAGGACTGTATCGTCAGCAAAATAAACAATCTTACCATTTTTCAGTGATAGTTTACTTAACCCGTTTATATAGCAAAGAAAAAGAGTCGGACCGGCTATACTTCCCTGTGGGACGCCAAAAATGACCGGCTTTTCCTCACTAGTAACAATATCAATTGAAGCGCATTACCGGCGGTCAGTTAGATAATCTCTGAAAAGCTCCAGCTGCATCCCTCTAATTCCCAACTACTCCAGTCCCCTCAAAAGGATAGGAAAAGAAATTGTATCAAAGGCTTTCGCCACGTCGAGGAAGACTGATAAGCATTTCTTTCCTATATCTAAGTTACTGGCGATAAAATCAGTGACCTCGTGGACAGCATCAGCTGTGGATTTTTTTGCACGAAAACCAAATTGATTCAGTGAAAGCAGTCCCGTGTCTTCGAGGTACTTAACTAGTCTATTTATTTATTTATTTATTTATTAGCATACAAAACAGATTACAATCAACATTGTCACCATTTTTTAGCATGAAATTGGTACAGATCTAGATCATAACCCAAAATTATGTAAGCCTAGTAGCTTAATAGAAAAATTTACATTATTTACTAGAGAAGAGACCGCTGCTCGCGGTGTAACAACTCTAACTATATGATAAGTAAAAAGAACAATACTAAATTACAAAAAAAGAGTAGCTTAGCAATTAAATATTAAGGACTTACAAATAAAATATATAATTAGTTATTTACTTTAAAGCAGATAAATGGATCTTCAATTGTCTCCGGAATTGAGGTAGTGTGAAGTGGAAGATGTCGATGTCTCTGTTAGATACTAGAATTTCGTTATATAGGCGGCACATTCTGACTATGGGGTTGTAATCTGAGGTGTTGTTCAGGAATATTTGAAGACAGAAAATATTGTAATTGCGATTACGAGACCTAAATCGGGTGTTGAAGTTTAGTAGAGAAAGAAGGTAGGGGGAATCTAACTGATAGTGAATAATCTTATAGAGAAGCATCAGGTCATTATGTTGACGTCGTACATATAGTGGGTCTAGATGATAATACTTTAAACTTCATTGTACGACGTGAGTTTACGGCCCATGCCACATCTATAGGTAAGAATCTTTAAAAAACGCTTCTGCACTCCTTTGATTCTATTACTATGCACTTCATAGAAGGGAGACCAGACAGCGGAGTTGTATTCGAGAACACTACGTATGAGCGAGTAGTAAAGGTAAATAATACTCTTACTCTTTCGAAAGTGTTTAGTAGATCTGGTGATAAATCCAAGTAGACGATAGCTACGATCGACAATGTTATCGTAGTGATCTCGAAAGGTTAACTTGTCATCGAAAATCACACCTAGATCTTTTGCGAACTGATTACGGGCAAGAATCTCGCCCTTGAGAGAATAGTCAAATATGAGCTTATGTGTTTTCGTGGTGAAAGTTATAACGAAACATTTACCAATGTTAAGCTGCATGAAGTTCCTATCGCACCAATCAGATAGTAAGTTTAGGTCTGACTGTAACCTGGAAGCGTCTGTCTTATTGCTTACAGTGGTAAATACTTTAAGGTCTTCCGCATAAAGGAGGCAAGGGCAAGATAGAACATCAACCAGGTCATTAATGAAAATGACGAACAATAACGGTCCTAAATGACTGCCCTGAGGTATCCCCGAGGTGACAAAGTCAGGTTCAGAAACATGACCCTTAACCGCAACGAGCTGACTTCTGCGACTCAAATAAGACTGGAACCAGCAAAGTAGACAACCATGTACACCGAAGTCTGCCAGTTTCTTAGAAAGTACTATATGACTGACCTTATCGAAGGCTTCAGCGAAATCAGTGTAAATGGAGTCCACCTGCAGTCTTTTTGCAAAAGCGCTACACAAGTAATTTTTATATTCGATTAGGTTGGAGGTAGTAGATTTATTAGCTACGAATCCGTGCTGTTGTGAGTGCAAAAAGGGCTTGACATGATTATAAAGAACATCATAAACTACACTTTCAAATAGTTTAGCGAGACAAGACAATATACTAATAGGTCTATAGTTTATACAGTCAGTCCTATCACCCGATTTGTATACTGGTATTATGTGAGCTATTTTCCAGAACGTGGGAAAAGTTCCAAACACAATCGACTTATTAAATAATATTTTGAGTGGTACAATGAGTTCACACGCACATTTTTTAACAAATATGGCAGGTATCTCGTCTGGACCAGGACGTTTATTCGTGTCTAAGTTATTTATCTTTTTTAGTATCGTTTCTTGTGTAATATTAATGTCGCTTCAAGAATTGGTAGTACGCTGAGGATTTTCAGAAGAACCGGTAACAGGGACGGAAGTAATATTTTCAAAAACAGAGCCGAAATACTTTGAAAAGAGCTCACATACTTCAGAGGGTTTGGTTGCGGAAACACCTTCATACTCCATGTTTAGGCGAATCGAGTTCACGCCCTTTTTACTATTGACAAACCTACAAAATCCCTTCATATCGTCATTCAGAGAACTCTCTATTGATGTCACGAAATCTCTATAACAAGTATCAATTAAGTGCTTACTTTTGATTCTATAATGGGCAAATTCATCGTAGTCACGAGGATTTCCAAACATTTTGAAACGCTTATGATATTTGAACTTCATTTCGATACTATGTCGAAGTGCAGGGCTAAACCAAACAGGGTATTTGTCTTTATTATTTTTCGATATATTTATTATATATTTCTACTGATTATATCATGTAATATAGCATAGAAACGATTTATATCAATGTCAATGTCAGAAGAAGTCAACTCGGCGTACCAGTCTACCTTGGATAGTTCGGATTTGACAGCATCGAATTTGCATTTGTTAAAATTAAATCGCTTACGAGAATCACTTTTTAGACATTTACCGTATAATTTAGATATGCCATCAATATCAATAGCTTTGGCAGGATGATGGTCATCTAATCGACTAAGTGGATCCACACCATATACTTGGACGTTGACCGTAGCCAAAACAAGATCAAGAAGACAGCCATTTGTATTTAATATACTATTATATTGTTTAAGTTGACAAAGTGACATTGTCTGACATAGAAGACGAGATTTATAATCATAAGGTGGGCTAGCGTGTAAAGCCAAAGAGTCAAATTCCCTATGCCAACTCAATCCGGGAATGTTGTAGTCGCCAATACAGGCAAACTCCGCATTGTCGTGACAAGTCAAGACTATTTTATAGCAGTTTTCATAAAAAGATTCTAGTAAATAAGTAGGTAGATCTGAAGGCAAGTAGCATAGACATAAATTTATTTTTTTACCATTTCCGTTACGAGACAAAACTGTAATCCATCTTCGACATCACTATCCCACGAAGTTTGCCTAACAACCTCTATATCTTTTTTAACAGCCATAACAATTCCGCCGCCTTCAGTTTTGCTTATAGCACTAGTTGAACGATCGCGTCTGTAAATATTATATCGAGAATCAAGTAGTTCGGCATCAAATACACTACTGTTAAGATTGGTTTCCGTGAGACAGATTATGACGTAATTACAAGTCAATGCATTAAGATATATATCGGTAATTTTGGAACGAATTCTGTTAACATTTTAATAAAATACTAACATGTTACAATCAATAGGGAATCAAAACTTATACATCAAACCAAATTATTAAAGTAATATGTTTATGGTCGAGTGAGTGACACACGTACTGTCATTTCTTTTCATCTTTTATTAATTTTTAAAGTAAAACACATCTTTTGGCGTATTATATTTGGTTTTTTGTGTTGGTGGTGGTAAAATTATTCTTCCAGTGAAAGTTTTTTCAGGTATATAAGTGGTAAGATACCCTTCAAATATGGTTGTCAATAAATGTACAAATTGCAAAAAGAATATTACAAAGAAAGCGCCTGGTTTGGAGTGTAGTAGATGTAGCAAATTAGTACATGCGGTTCCGGAATGTGCCAAATTATCAAACAAACAACTGAACACACTACGAAACTCAAACAGCATTGAGTGGAGTTGTGAAACATGTTTACTGAATACGTCCCGTAGGTCTTCCTATATCATCCCGGAAGACGACGACGCCGAGGACGAATCTGACTCGAGTACCGTAATTAATGTTCAACCTACTTTTGACCAACGAAAGCTCGTCCAAGACATCAGTCGAGAGCTTAAGAAAACCGTTAAAGATGAGGTTGGTAGTTTGGAAGCATCTCTTGATTTTTTAAGTGACCAAATCAATACACTCGAAATGTATATAAAAAACCAAGACGGCAAAATCAAAGAGTTGGAAAATAAAAATATAGACTTAAATAACAAAAATAAGAATTTAGAACTGCGAGTTGCTGTTTTAGAGCAGGGAAAACAACAATTAGAGCAAAATACCTTATCTACATGCGTGGAAGTGGCTGGGTTACCAGAGGTACTTTCCCAGGATACTGGTAAAGCATTGTCTTTAATAGCAGCTAAATTAGATATGAATGAGGAGGATATCCAGTCATCTCGTCGCCTATCTGGGGGCAAGGACAAACCCTCCTCCATACTTGTTGATGTAAAAACGAAGATAGCACAGAACCGATGGATAATTGCCAGCAAAACGAGACGCCTAACCCTTGGAATGTTATTACCAGATTTAGATGAAAAAGAGGCTAACGCCAGAATTTATGTACGTGAAGCGTTAACTAAATATATGAAGTCGCTCTTATATAATACTAAGCAAAAACTAGGCAGTTCATATCAATTTGTATGGGTCAAGGACGGAAAGGTATGTGCCCGTAAAACAAACAACAGCAAAATACATTATATCCGATCGTTGCAAGATATTGAAATCATTTATAAAACTAGTAGTAAGTAAAAAAACTTACTACTATAATTGAATTTATATCCATTGTTTTATATCCTCGTTATGGAACCTCTAAAACCTAAAGAAATTCAAAACTGTAAATCTATTAACTACTTTTTTCGACAACTGCCTGTTAGGCACAATTTGTTCTTCTCTTGTTTACATATTAACATTAGATCCATGATTAAAAATTTCCCCAAACTGTTACAAACAATTCATCAAATGTTCCTATCCACTAGATATGATAATACTTACGGAGGTTGGCATATCTGATAACATTATACAGTTATATAATATACCTGGCTATAACATGCACTCACAACTACGAGTAAATAAAAAAGGTGGCGGTATTATTATCTACACAAAAGAATATTTAAAATTTACAACAACCGAATATAAAAGCTTCACTTTTGAAAATATAACGGGCATTTTAAAAACCGATAACCATCAGGACGTAGTTGTGTGTGCAGTCTATAGACCACCTTCTTCTCATTACCGTAAAGGGTTATTTGTTAGGGAACTGGGTAAGTACGTATCAAGTTTTGATTTGAAGCACAACGCGTTACTCATCGGCGATATAAATATAGACTTGAAGAACATGTCATCACATACAAACTCGTATTTAGAAACACTGAGTGATAGCGGACTGATGTGTGGAATCTCAGAGTACACCAGAATTGAGACTAAATTAAATATGATTACTAAATCTTGTATTGACCACATTCGCTCGTTTCCCCACATTATGTCCGTACTCAGCAGCAATCGATGTTGTACTGGCCGATCATAGGGCCATTATGTTTTCATGCGTTTGCGACAGCCTATTAACTCGGCGAACACAGGACGTCTCCAAAACATATGTAAATTACGAAATATTAACTAATGAATTAAATAAAATTAAATGGACACAGACCGATGAATTGAGGTGCCCCAAACAAATTTATCATTTTATTCGTAATTCTATTAATAATGCACAGAACCAGGCTAGTGTGACACACAACTATAAAAGAAAGCACAAATTATATCGGGCTCCTTGGATGAATGATATTATTAATAAATTGTGTATAAAACGTAACAAACATTATAATAAATGGAAAAAAAACCCCATGGACCTTGAAATAAAACTGGAATATAATAAAATACGTAATAAAATTCACAAAATTTTGGAAAAGAATAGGAATGCATATTATTTGTCCAATATAAAAGATAACTATAGTAATATAAAAAAAATATATCAAATTGTCAATCGAATGTTGGGCCGCATAACATTGTCTGTCGACCAAGCCATCATTAGAGCTTTTGAGTCGCAAGGAATCTCTTCTAAAGATATGGCCGATGGTTTCGCAAATTGTTTTGATGAAGAAGTAAAAAAAATAGTTCTGAATTGTAAAACACAAATGTTAGACGAAAATATGTACCGGACGCCTGCAAATATTAGCATTCGTTTTCAAAAAGCCACAGGTAACAAAATTGACAATATCATTAAAAAATTAAAACCTAACAAAGCTCCAGGTATGGACGACATTAAAATTTCTGATATTATGTTAGTAAAATGTGGCATTTCAGGAGCTATAGCGAATCTTATCAACTGTAGTGTCATATCAGGTGATTATCCTGACGAATTAAAAAATGGCTGCGTTAGGCCAATTTTTAAAAAAGGACAGCGAAATAACTTTTGTAATTATCGTCCTATCACAATTCTCTCTAGTATAAACAAAATTGTTGAAAAGTATATTTGTAGTCAAATTCATAAATACTATAGAGAAAACGATATTATACATGAAAATCAATTTGGTTTTCAGCAAGGAAAAGGTACGACCGACGTTCTCTCTAAGTTCACAGACCATGTTAACGAGTGTCTAAACGAAAGAAAACACGTTCTGGCGCTTTTCATTGATTTTTCACGTGCATTTGATACTCTCAACCATAAATTGTTAATAAATAAATTAGATGATTGTGGTATACGTGGTCCGCTATCAAAATGGTTTGAAAGCTACCTCTCAAATCGTACTTTTTCTGTAAAAATCGCAAAAGCTGTCAGTAACATTGTTACCGTTTCTGCGGGCACTGCACAGGGGTCGGTCGCAGGGCCATTACATTTCCTGTCTTATGTCAACGATATGAAAAACTGCGTGAAACGGAGTACGTGTTACCAATATGCCGATGATACTTGCCTATTGGTTAGTGATAAAGATCTAGACAGAGCATATAATATCTTACAATCGGACTTTAATATGCTTTGTAGATGGTCCCATGATGTTGGTCTTATACTTAATGCTAATAAAACTAAATTATTGCACATCAAATCACCATACTTAAAAACCACGTTAGTGACTAAAGTTATAGTAGCTCATGACCATACGTGCTTACATAGCTCCAGTAGTAGAGGATGCTGTTGCCCTACCATAGAACTTGCTGACTCGCATACACTCCTTGGGCTAGTAATTGACAATAGACTAAATTGGAAACTTCACATTAATGAAGTGTGTAATAAATTACGACTTTTTCTTGGAAATATAAAGATCTTAAGCCGTCGTATTCCATATCGCGTAAAACTATTACTTTATAACTCTCTAGCTGAGTCCCACATACAATATGGTCTGAGCAGCTACGGACGGACATATAATACATACTTAAACAATATATATAGATTACAATTAAAAATACTAAAGTCGATTGTATCCACTCAAGTTAAATTACAATATCAGAATGATGATTTGAGTCTTTTTAAACACTGTAAAATTTTACCAATTCACCAAAAAATACACTATACTATGTTAAAAGAAAATTATTTTAAACTTGACTTTCATCGTAAAGTGGAATGCGCTGTATTCACACGAGCAATAGCACAAAACCGGCTGCAAACATCACGCGCCACCAACGTGTACGGCGAGAGAACGACGCGTTACATTGTACCGCGCTTAATTAATAAACTACCACCTGATTTAAATAAAAATCTTGTTAGGAATAATATAAAATATAAATTAAAAAAGTACTTTTTAGACAATTTAAGTAGTCAAACAATTTAATTTCACTTAAGAACTTGAATAAAAACTATTTATACTACATGATTATTGTTATTATCTGAAATAAAATAAATCTTAATTAAATTAATTCATATTTACCGTATACTTAGTTGCTTATTGTATGTGTATGTATTATTTATGTTACTCACTTATATCCTAATATATGTCTTCGAACGTACTTGCCCGGTACACTACAAGTACTTAACTACAACAATGAATCTCATTGTTGTAGTTAAGTACTCACTATTCTATAGTATTCTTATTTTACATTGTATCATTGCATTTGCGTCAAACCTCAGTGGTTTATAAAATGCATTAATATTGTTTTTATAAAATGTTTATGTAAACTGGTATAATAAATAAATAAATAAAATAAAAAAAATAAAAATACATTTGTTATTAAGACAAATAATTTTTCTAGGGTCTCATTATTTTTTACATATATGCTGCCACTGCTGTCGTCCTGTCGTAGGTAGACTCTCCCATATTTGGCCCATACGTATTTGTACTGTTTATCCCTAGCGAATTTCCTGGCAGCAGCAAATAACTGTTTACATTCCGGCGAAAGATGTTCGACGACGTATATTTTTTGGGTCTCAACGGAGATTCCTAGTTGCCGCGAATTCAGCGTATCCTTGGGGTGCACCTTATTATATCTTAAAACGGCAGATAGTAGCGTGTCTTTCAACCGCAGCGAAGCGAGAGTAACCAAAATGTTTTGAAGTACTGTCCATTTTCGCCACTCGGCGACAGGCGAGAATGCAATTGTCTTCAATGGGAAAGTTAACTACATCACACAGTTTTTTAAACCATAATGTAACATTTTCACTGCGAGTCTCTGACTGCTTTAAAAATGACGATGAAATACCATCCCAGCCCGTAGCACAGTCATCGCGTAAATCCATTATTAGCCGCCTCACTTCCTGTTCGTCGGTGTCTTCGAGAACGAAAGAATCACATTTTTGTGAGGGGGGAAGTAATTTTGTGAAGTCAGGGGGATTCGGTCTCCTACGTATCCTACTAGCGATTCTAGACCCTATGTTTGCAAAATATGAATTTACATCGGAGACAGACTGCTCAGGAGTTATATTACATTTTAATAATTCTTTTGGGTTATTTTGTTTACTTTTTTTATGTATTATATCATTAATAATTTTCCATGTGCGTTTAGAATCCGTACCAGCCTTACCTAATAGTTTTTTCTCATATTGATTCTTAAGGTTTTTAAGCAACTCGTTACAAAATTTTCTATAACGAATGTATGTGATTTTAAGGATTTCATTATTAGGCGATGTTTTTAATTGTGAATGTAGTCTATGTTTATTTTGGATACAGCGCAAAATTCCGGGAGTAATCCAGGGCTTTATAATTTTTTTACGTCGGGATATTTTGTATGTATTACCGCAAGCTACTATCGAGGTGTTGAGTAGTGATGTTAGGAGATCTGCAGCAATATTCGCATCTCCTGTTTCGTAAATAGGGCTAAAGTCGACTGCGTTTATAAAAGCAGTTAATTTTTCTTGATTAATAACAGTTCGGGTAGAGTTTGAGGGATTGATTGATGTATTTAGACGTTGCTTGTTGACGAGGTTGTATTTTTTTACTGCATTGAGTATTTTATTTTTCAGTACCACTGTTGAATGCGATACTAATATTATTCGCTTATCTGTTTTACCTGGCAGACGACGAGCATCAAATATGTAATTTGGAGCTAAATTGATAGATATCGTTTTAAAAATTTTTGAAGTTATATCAATGAGCTGGTCTTGTGTTTCTTTCTGAGATAATGGTATGTTGCGGATTTCTAATTCGTGTAAACATGATTTCCGAGCTAATTCTTCGTTGTTCTTTTCCAAGAGTTCAATTCTTTTTCGTGAGCGACTGGTATGTTGTTTAGGACTTCAACTTTATTAGTCAAACTGTCGAATTGAGAGGATAAAAAGTCTATCGATTTCTCGATCTCGGAGTTTGTATTTCGTACGTCAGCTAGTTGCACCCTGATAGACGTTAAGTCTGACCGGAGGTCAGATAAGAGTGAGTTTTGTTCATTCATTCACGAGGACAGCAAACCAGTTATTTGGTCTTTGAAGTCACAAAAAGCAGTGTCAAAGTCATCTCTTGGTCGCTTAAGCCTAGTACTTATAAACCTTTGCTTAGGAACAGTTTCTTCATTGCTTAAGCTCATATTGGGATCGCATCCATAAATATTTAGCGCTGTTTCCATCGGCGACTGCATTTTAGTAATTAAATAAGTATTACACTACACTTACACTAGGATTACGGTTGATGATGTAGTGTTGGAGTAAGTGAATGAGATTGTATATCCAAGAACGCTTTTAGCAGCGATGGAAGGCCGTTGATCTAAAGACACTAGTGAGTCCAGGGAATAACATGAATGGACCCGTTGTGTAAACTTCTAGGCAGCTGAAATCTAAGCCAGAAGGCATAGAATGCTGTACGCAACGCGATGCTAAACCCAACGCTAATTTGTGGAAGTGAAAGCTGGGTATGACAGATATAGCATGAAAGTGTAATAAATGCGGTCGAGATAAGATGATTGCGCAAAACTTGTGGCGTAACGCTTGCTGAACGCGTTCGTAATAATGATGTAAAATAGAGAGTTGGTCTGAAAGAGAGTAGCGGTGTTAACATAGGCAAAGGCATGCTCCGTTGGTTCGGACATGTAGAAGAACAGATGTGCAATGCGAAAGTGGAAGGATGTAGGAGCCGAGGAAGACAAGACTAATATATCATGACCAAATTGGTCGTGTTTTATCAGAAGGTGACATCAGGAGTTGATTTTACTTGAGACTTATATAATATAAGTCTTTGCCCCGCGCAGAAGTACTGCTTTACTAATTGATAAGAAAAGGCATGCTCCGTTGGTTCGGACATGTTGGAAGAATGCGGTATGAAAGAATGACGAAACAGATATACAATGGAAGGATGTAGGCGCCGAAGAAGACCAAGACTAACCTATGATAACCAAATTCGTCGTGTTTTATCAAAAGGTGACGTCAGGAGTCCTATAAACCGACGAACGTGTATGAAAATAGCTATGAATGTTGTAGAAGCGAGCGAAGTGTGTATGGACCGCGTCTTATGGCGCTCGGTTAAACATACATAGATACATAACAATAAGTATTTTTTTTTATGTTATAGCAGGAGGTTATAACAGCCATTACGACCCACGATAGCATGTGGAAGGTTACTTTAACTACTTCAAGTCAATCAGACCTTATACTACCGCGTAACTTCCCTAATATCTAATTAAATAATGTACTAATACTGATATATCATTTACAGATACTATCGATGGTATGTATCATAAAATGTATATTATTGCATGCATATGTATAAGAAAGGTAGAAAAAATTAATACCGGTAGTCTAGTGGTAAACAATGACTATTTTAATACTATCGCTATAAAAAGTGTCGTTATTTATCACTCGATAATACGGTTATTAGTTTATATTCCCGCACAATACCAATAATTGTGTACGTGATTTTGTCTATTTTTATTAGTTTAGATGTTCTCTATGTAAAGTTGGTTAGTTATGATGCCACTGCACTTTTTAAACTTTCACTGCGGGCCGTATGGGGAAGCTCAAGGTCGCTTAGCGTGCTATGGAAAGAGCTATGTTCGGGGTGTCTCTCCGTGATAGAACCAGAAATGAGGATATCTGCAGTAGAACTTAAATAACCAACATAACCTACAGGATAAGCAAGCTGAAGTGCAGTGGACCGGCCATATAATTTGCAGAACCGACAACCGCTGTGGAAGAAAGGTTCTCGAATGGCGTCCCCGTACTGGTACATGCAGTGTGGGACGACCCCTCACTACATGGAGCGACGACCTCTAAAGGTTTGCAGGGAGTCGATGGATGCAGGTAGCACAGAATCGAGATGAGTGGCAATCTAAAGGGGAGGCCTATTTTTAGCAGTGGACAAAAACAGGCTGAGATGATGATGAACATAGGATAGTTTTTAGGGTTCCGTACCCAAAGGGTAAAACGGAACCCTATTACTGAGACTTCGCTGTCCGTCCGTCCGTCCGTCTGTCACCAGGCTGTATCTGATGAACCATGATAGTTAGACAGTTGAAAATTTCACACATGATGTCTTTCTGTTGCCGCTATAACAACAAGTACTAAAATATAGAATAAAATAAGTATTTAAGGAGGCTCCCATACAACGAACGTGATTTTTTTGGTCGTTTTTGCTCGATATTGATAATGGCAACAGGTAGACGCTTGAAATATTCACAGAATTTTTCCGTTATATATTCGCTTCCAAAATAAATAATTAAATTATACTAAAACAAATATTTAAGGGGGGCTCCCATACAACAAATGTGATTTTTTTTTTGCTGTTTATATAGATAATGGTACGGAACCCTTCGTGCGCGAGTCCGACTCGCACTTGGCCGGTTTTATATAACGTTCGGACTAGGAAGGGCTTTAAGGACTAGCGAGGACGGGTCTAACCAATGGTCAGAAGGATTGGAGGATTATACACAACAAATATGACTTTCGCGAAATAATTCCTCCTTCTATTAACTTTAATATTCACGGTTGATAAAAATTTACATAATTGCAGGAAAAATTGAATCATGTCACTTACTAACACAGTATTTTAGTAATTAAATAAGTATTACACTACACTTACACTAGGATTACGGTTGATGATGTAGTGTTGGAGTAAGTGGATGAGATTGTATATCTTGGAACGCTTTTAGCAGCGATGGAAGGCCGCTGATCTGAAGACACGAGTGAGTCCAGGGAACAATATGAATGGACCGTTGGGTAAACTTCTAGGCAGCAGAAATCCAAGCCAGAAGGTACAGAATACTGTATGCAACGCGATGCTAATTTGTGGAAGTGAAAGCTGGGTATGACAGAAATAGCATGAAAGTAGAAATTAATGCGGTCGAGATAAGATGATTGCGCAAAACTTGTGGCGTAACGCTTGCTGAACGCGTTCGTAATAATGACGTAAGAAAGAGAGTTGGTCTGAAAGAAAGTGTCGGTGTTAAGATAGGAAAAGGCATGCTCCGTTGGTTCGGACATGTAGAAGAACAGATGTGCAATGCCAAGAAATGTAGAAGGATGTAGAAGCCGAGGAAGACAAGATTAACCTATAATGACCAAATTGGTCGTGTTTTATCAGAAGGTGACGTCAGGAGTCCTATAAACCGACAAGCGTGTATGAAAAGAGCTATGAATGTTATAGAAGCGAGCGAAGTATATAGGGACCGCGTCTTATGGAGCTCGGTTCTCTTTGTCTACCTCGCAGGGGACCTGACGTGAAGATATACATACATATGAGTACGAGTGTTTTTTTATATTATATCAGAAGGTTATAACAGGCAAACGGCCCACGATAGCCTGTGGAAGGCTATTTTAACTACTTCAAGTCAATCGGACCTTATACTTACGCATAGCTTCTCTAGTATCTAATTAAATAATTGGCAGAGCTGCGATAGCCAGCGGAGCCACATTACCCTCAAAATTGCCGTTTGGGGTAGACTGATGTCATCCAGCTAGCGTTTAGACGGTAATAGTGAGAAACTCCAAAATCTACACACTAATAGCTAACATATTGTAGTTTTGTATCCTTTAATTTGAAATTTAAATGTTCGTTGGTGAGGTTGGTGAAGAACGGTCCAAAATCGTTCCAATTAGAAAAAAAAACATATGGGAAAACGTATGGCCGGCCACTCTGCAGTGCAGAGTCTGCACTGCACTCCCATCAACAGAAAAAGTAACAGCACCCGTCGCTAGATGTCGTACAGGGTTACATATATTTTTAAAAACTTAAAAAGTTAAAAATAAAATATTTAAATATTTTTAAATTTAAAAAATATCAGCTCTGCCTACACAGCTTGCTGTTATTTACTAGTGTATTAATACTGCTATATCATTTACAGGTGCTATAGGTATGTATCATAAAATGTATATTATTGCATGCATATGTATAAGAAACAGAAGTAACGAAAGGTATAAAAAATTCATACCGGTAGTCAAGTAAACAAAGGCAACTTTAATACTATCGCAATTAAAAGTGTCATTGTTTACCACTCGATAATATGAGTATTAGTTTATATTCCCACACAATGCGAATAATTTGTGAACACGATTTTGTCTATTTTTATTAGTTTAGATGTTGTCTATGTAAAGTTGGTAATTTATAATGCCACTGCACTTTGTAAACATACGATACTAATATTAGAGATGTTCGTACTAGTCTAAGAGTGTTTACACTGTCCTTGTCAACTATGTGTCATACAGATTTCATAATAAATAAGAATAGGCGTAAAGCACGGAGGAAGGTATTTTCGTAGCTCTTTTGACATAACTTGTAATGCGTCCCTGATATATCACGGTGGTTGTAGAATCTGTTTATCTGTATATATAAATTCACGCCAAATCCCTTGTGGGGTAGGCAGAGAGAGCAGATCACCACATGACTCGATCGTTACAAACCTCACTCCTTTAACAATCATTGCTCTTCTTATGCACGCTCGCCAGTTTCTACGGCTCCTGACATCATCTTATTATTGTCCATCTTTACACATTAACTTCTTTGACTCTTTGGAATCCATTCTTGCTGATCTGCGCCCACAATACGATCACATGGTGTTAATGGGTGATTTTAACACGTGTCTTATTAAAAATGACAACCGATCAAAAAGACTAATAGATATGCTTCAATCGTTAGATTTATATCAAATGCCACTTGGTCCTACTCACTTCCCACATAATGGTCCCCCATCTTTGCTTGACCTCATCATTACCTCTTCTCCCGATTTAGTCGCGTGTCACGGTCAGTTTAACGCACCGGCATTCTCTGCGCACGATCTTATTTTCGCCTCATTAAAACTACGAGCCCCGAAAAACAAACATAAGATCTTAATGTTGCGAAACTATAGGGCGGTTGATCGTGACGCGCTGCGGGAGGATTTCGTTAATGCCGACTGGAGATCCGTTTTCTCTGCTACAGATCCCAATTCTAAGCTCACTGCTTTCAACTCTATTTTTCTGTCAATTTACGACAAACACGCTCCAGTCCGGCCTGTTAAAGTAAAGCATTTCCCTGCGCCATGGCTTACAGAAGACATTAAACGGTTAATGGCCAAAAGAGATAGGGTTAAAGTAAAATGGCGAAAGAACCCCTCTGACTCTAACCGTATTAATTACATCTCATTGCGCAACGAATGTAACAAGCGATGTAGGCAGGCAAGGAGGAAATTCATTCACAGCTCCATCGAAAACTGTTCTCCTGATAAATTATGGAAGTTCTTGCATAAAATTGGCGTAGGCAAATCCAGTACAAATGAGGCACACACATTGGATGTGGATGCTCTTAACAAGCACTTCTGTGCAACTTCATCTAGTTTGTCTGCCCAGACTAAATTAAATACACTAAATCATTTGAGCACTTCCGGTAGAGTGGTTGGTGATCCCTTTGAGCTGGGTTTAATTACGGCAGATGAGGTGGAGAAATATATTAAATGTATGAAGTCTAAGGCTGTAGGTAGTGACAACATATGTCTATCTATGGTCGAGCCAATCACTGATATTATAGCTCCCATAGTGGCTGACATTTTAAATTGTTCTCTTTCCTCCGGTACATTCCCAGCACTGTGGAAGCGAGGCCATGTGATACCTCTTCCAAAAAAATCCTATCCTTCCTCCTTCAGTGATTTCCGACCTATTACTATCCTACCGTTTCTTTCGAAAGTCTTGGAACACTTTGTGCACCAACGACTGACTAGATACCTTACAGTAAATAATCTTTTGAGTCAGCATCAATCTGGATTTCGTACCGGTCATAGCACTGTCACGGCACTTATTAATATTACCGAGGATATTAGAGAAAATATTGATAACAAACTCCTTACTCTTCTCATCTTACTTGATTTCTCTAATGCCTTCAACATGGTGGATCATGATATCTTGTTGGCGGTACTTCATCAACTAAATTTATCAGTTACTTCTCTCTCTTGGTTTCAATCATTTCTCTCTAATCGACATCAATTGGTAATGTTTAATGAGTGCAGGTCTGACTGGTGCGAGGTCAGAGTTGGAGTCCCGCAGGGTAGTGTGCTTTCACCCGTCCTATTCTCTATCTTCATTAATGGCATTACGTCATCTTTAACCTCCTCGTTTCATTTGTATGCTGATGACCTACAAATATATGCTGCTGCCACGCTCCAAGACTTCACAAATACTATTCAAGGTATTAATTCTGACCTTAGTGCAATTGGCGAGTGGGCTGAGAATTTCGGCTTAAAAATTAATGCAGCAAAATCTCAAAGTATTGTGATAGGCAGTCCCTACTTTATTTCATTGTTCCAAACTGGTTCATTTCCGAGTGTTATTTATAATGGTACAGTAATACCTTATTGCTCTTCGGTAAGGAACCTAGGAATTGTCATGGACCAGACACTGTCATGGGGGCCTCAAATCAATGAAATAAGTCGCAAAACTTTCGCCTCGCTTCATTCTTTAAGGCGTCTTCAAAACTTCCTCCCTGTGGAGACCAAAGCGATGCTGGCTCGTTCCCTTCTTCTGCCCCTTCTTGACTATGCTGACGTAGCTTTTCTGGATCCTTCAGAAGAATTACTCGACAAGCTAGACAGGCTGCAAAATCAAGCAATCCGATACGTTTTTGGTCTTCGAAAGTATGACCATGTCTCTCAGTTTCGTCAGCAGCTTAACTGGCTACCTATAAGGCAGCGTCGCATAATTCACATTCTCACCTCTCTATACAATGTCCTTTTCAACCCTTCTTATCCAAACTACCTCCGGGAGAGGTTTCACTTTCGGCAAGTGGACGAACGTCTTCGGCGTAGCGGAAATCCTATTCTGAAGGTCCCAAGCTCTCTTACAAATACTTTCTGGAACTCATTCACCATACAAGCAGCACGCCTATGGAATGCGCTTCCTGTGGAAATTAGGGAGTCTCAGACTATAGGCTCCTTTAAAAAGCGACTATACGGTTTCTATGGTACTCCCGCGTTGAGTTGAGCTTACGTATGTTTTTATTATGTATTTAATATGTATGTACTAGTATTTATATAACGTGTGTATTTATTAGCGATTTCGTTATTAATCACATAAGTTGTCCTGATTTTTCCCTTTCTACTTTATCTTCTATCTCTTTGATCTTTTTTTATTTTATTTTTTTTTTTATTTTTTTATTATTATTATTTTCCCCACCGCCATTCATTGCTCCATTCAAGTACTCAAAAGCAATGGTCGGCTGGAAGAGATTCCTTGAAGGAATAAGTCCGCCTTTGTAAATCATATAAGTTGTATACTTTGTAATTATGGTTAATGCAATAAAGTTATACAAACAAACAAACAAACAAACATCTTCTAATAAAACACGATCAATTTGGTCATGTACCTTAACCAAGACTTACCTTAGCCTTCCTCGACTCCTCCATCCTTCTATTTCTTTCGCGTATATCTGTTTCGTAATTATTTCTGGCAGCATGCCTCTTCTTATTTTAACACCGACACTCCCTTTTATACCATCCCTGTTTCTAACATCATTATTGCGAATACGGTCTGCAAGCGTTACGCCACCAATTTTGCGCAACGCTCGCATTTCGACCGCGATTATCATACTTTCATGCTCTCTCTGCCATACCCAGCTCTCGCTTCCATAAGTAAGAGTTGAGACTAGCACTGCATTGTGTATAGCGAGCTTTGGCTTCAAAATAATTAAATTAAAAAAAAAAAACTTGGACTTGAAGAACGAACCATATGGAAGACCACCCACACATGATTTGAAGGAGATAGTGGAAGCCGATTAGAGTCAAACTACCCAGGAATTAGCGGCACGGTTTAACGTTACCTTATCTACAATATTGACTCATTTGCATCAATTATCAATAAGATAAAAAAAATATGAAAAATGGGTGCCTCATGACAACGACAACTTGTGAGTTCTTGGAAGAAAACTTCTCTGGTACCGCACATAAAGCGACTATTGCGGTACCAGCGTATAAGGGCGAACTCCTCGCCGACGGCGAGCGGTGCGGTTGTAAAATAATACTGTCGGCATCATATCGAACAATTCTTCAGAACACATCCCATTGTACAATTGGTAGAACACACATAGGGAGGCAAAATCTCTCTTGAAACTTAAGGATTCAATACCGTGTGTAAGCTTCGGATCGTCGACAATTCTCACAGCTCGTCTCTAAACGGAATCACACGGTCCAAGCTGGTAACCTGGTGCTCCTGCCCAAAGATGACTGCAGTACTCCAAGTGCGGTCTGACTTGAGACTTATATAATATAAGTCTTTGCCCCGCGCAGAAGTACTGCTTTACTAATTGATAAGAAAAGGCATGCTCCGTTGGTTCGGACATGTTGGAAGAATGCGGTATGAAAGAATGACGAAACAGATATACAATGGAAGGATGTAGGCGCCGAAGAAGACCAAGACTAACCTATGATAACCAAATTCGTCGTGTTTTATCAAAAGGTGACGTCAGGAGTCCTATAAACCGACGAACGTGTATGAAAACAGCTATGAATGTTGTAGAAGCGAGCGAAGTGTGTATGGACCGCGTCTTATGGCGCTCGGTTAAACATACATAGATACATAACAATAAGTATTTTTTTTATGTTATAGCAGGAGGTTATAACAGCCATTACGACCCACGATAGCATGTGGAAGGTTACTTTAACTACTTCAAGTCAATCAGACGTTATGCTAACGCGTAACTTCTCTGGTATCTAATTAAATAATGTACTAATACTGTTATTTCATTTGCAGCTACTGTCCGTGGTATGTATCATAAAAAGTATATTATTGCATGCATATGTACTCGTATAAGAAAGGTAGAAAAAATTAATACCGGTAGTCTCGTTGTAAACAATGACTATTTTAATACTATCGCTATAAAAAGTGAAGTTATTTATAACTCGATAATACGGTTATTAGTTTATATTCCCGCACAATACCAATAATTGTGTACGTGATTTTGTCTATTTTTATTAGTTTAGATGTTCTCTATGTAAAGTTGATTAGTTGGCAGAGCTGCGATAGCCAGCGGAGCCACATTACCCTCAAAATTGCCGTTTGGGGTAGACTGATGTCATCCAGCTAGCGTTGAGACGGTAATAGTGAGAAACTCCAAAATCGACACACTAATAGCTAACATATTGTAGTTTTGTATCCTTTAATTTGAAATTTAAATGTTCGTTGGTGAGGAAGAACGGTCCAAAATCGTTCCAATTAGAAAAAAAAACGTATGGCCGGCCACTCTGCAGTGCAGAGTCTGCACTGCACTCCCATCAACAGAAAAAGTAACAGCACTCGTCGCTAGATGTCGTACAGGGTTCCATATATTTTTAAAAAATTAAAAAAATAAAAATAAAATATTTAAATATTTTTTAAATTTAAAAAATATCAGCTCTGCCTACACAGCTTGCTGTTATTTACTAGTTATGATGCCACTGCACTTTTTAAACTTTCACTGCGGGCCGCATGGGGAAGCTCAAGGTCGCTCAGCGTGCTATGGAAAGAGCTATGCTCGGGGTTTCTCTCCGTGATAGAATCAGAAATGAGGATATCTGCAGTAGAACTTAAATAACCGACATAGCCTACAGGATAAACAAGCTGAAGTGCAGTGGACCGGCCATATAATTCGTAGAACCGACAACCGCTGTGGAAGAAAAATTCTCGAATGGCGTCCCCGTACTGGTACACGCAGTGTGGGACGACCCCCCCACTACATGGAGCGACGACCTCAAAAGGTTGGGTCCGGCCGTTACGCACCCATTCCGCGACGCCCCCGGCCGGGACGCCCCCACAGTCAAAATTTTGTTATTCCGCTACGCCCCCGGCCGGGACGCACCCGTTTTAAAACAAGCGTTTTTTGACAGGAAACTAGAGCCAATACTGTTGAAAACAGAAGTGTTTTTGAATAGAAGTGAATGAAAGTGTGAGAAAATTATTTATTTATTTAATTTAAATATTTTTATTTTGTGGTGTGCGTATACTGTCATACAAAGGGCCTTAGAATTAGTAAGAATAGTTTTTAAGTACTCCCTTCAAACAATGTAATTAAAAAATAAAAACTAAATTGTACATATATTATTAAATTATATTGGTTACCAAAATGAAAATCGAACAGAAACAGTGAAAGGGTAGCTCACCTATTGTGTAGGTTACCTGAACTCGGACGAGTTTTTGATAACAATAGATATATTGAGATGGACAATAAGTGCATCCCTTTCGCTCATGATCGAATATTGCAAATATTCAAGTGGTTGCCAAAATAACATTACACGGAAACAATGAAAGGCTAGTTCGCCTATTGTGTAGGTCTTATATCAGAACTTAAGCGAGTTTTTGATAACAATAGATAAATTGAGACGGACAATAAGTGCATCCCTTTCGCTCATAATCAAATATTGCAAGTATGCAAGTGATAAGATAGGTCAATCGGTCAATGTGTCATTTCACAATATTAAAAAAAAACAATTACTACATTGTATGTAGATAGACGTAGCCAACCGCTCACCGCTATAGACCACAGGTATAAACTCAATTAACATTTATGTTTATAACAGTACCTTACTCAAGTATCCTGGAAAAAAAAAACATCGGGTGCGTCCCGGCCGGGGGCGTAGCGGAATAACAAAATTTTGACTGTGGGGGCGTCCCGGCCGGGGGCGTCGCGGAATGGGTGCGTAACGGCCGGACCCAAAAGGTTTGCAGGGAGTCGATGGATGCAGGTGGCACAGAATCGAGATGAGTGGCAATCTAAAGGGGAGGCCTATTTTCAGCAGTGGACGGAAACAGGCTGAGATGATGATGAACATAGGATAGTTTTTAGGGTTCCGTACCCAAAGGGTAAAACGGAACCCTATTACTGAGACTTCGCTATCCGTCCGTCCATCCGTCTGTCACCAGGCTGTATCTCATGAACCATTATAGTTAGACAGTTGAAAATTTCACACATGATGTCTTTCTGTTGCCGCTATAACAACAAATACTAAAGAATAGAATAAAATAAATATTTATGGAGGCTCCCATACAACAAACATGATGTTTTGGCTCGTTTTTGCTCAATATTGATAACGGCAACAGGTAGACGCTTAAAATATTCACAGAATATTTCGTTATATGATCGCTTTAAAAATAAATATTTAAATTATAATACGAGTAAAACAAATATTTCAGGGGGGCTCCCATACTACAAACGTGATTTTTATTTGCTGTTTTTATAGATAATGGTACGGAACCCTTCGTGCGTGAGTCCGACTCGCACTTGGCCGGTTTTATATAACGTTCGGACTAGGAAGGGCTTTAAGGACTCGCGAGGATAGGTCTAACCAATGTTCAGAAGGATTGGAGGATTATACACAACAAACATGACTTTCGCGAAATAATTCCTCCTTCTATTAACTTTAATATTCACGGTTGATAAAAATTTACATAATTGCAGGAAAAATAGAATCATGTCTCTTACTAACACAGTATTTTAGTAATTTTTATTTATATTTTTATATATATAAGGTGTTTTTTTTATATATGCCCGAACTTCAATGGGAGAAAGAGTATCGTTTATTTGTTACGATAGACAAGAAACTTTGTGTCCCGGCATCGTTAAAAAAGTTTGAGAAATCAAATAAATAAAGTGCCTACTTGGTTCATGGTGCATAATGATTGCCCCGATGATGATGATGAATCATCAGTTGTTAATAATTCAGTTTGACGGGGTCGATGCACTAGTCGCGGGTCTAATCGAATTCGCCATTTACGCAGCGACGACCACAGCCTATGTCGAGTTGCCAGCCTGACAGTTGCCAGTCGTAAAGCTCAGTTAAGAGAGGTAGGACGCGTCAAAGCAGCCCGTCTGGAGAAGTACCTTCACCTCACAGAAAACTGCAGCCAAAGAACAACTATTTCTGCGAGTGAGTAAGGTTACGAGTGAGCTCCTGAAGAGTTTCTGTATCAGTAGCGGGGGTGGCAACGCGCAAGCGATACTTCCTGTGTTGCAAGCGTTTATAGGCTACGGTAACCACTTTACATCAGGTCGACCGTACGCCTCCCAACGTTGTATACAAAAAAGAAATACCTATGACGGCTGTGACTATGCCAGCTGATACATCACCTAACAATGTTTTTTACATAGGTAGGTAGGGCGCATCAAAGCAGTCCGATAGGGGAAGTACCTCTATCTCACAGAAAACAGCAGCAAAATAACAACTTACTGGATGGAGGGTTGTTGATGTGATGTGAGTGAGTGATGTTACCAGAAAGCAGTGAGAGGAGTTGTTGTGTGAGCAACGGGGGTGGCAACCCGCGTGCGATAAACTTAGTGCGAGCGTTCATAGGCTACGGTAACCACTTTACATCAAGTGGTCCGTATGTTTATTTGTCTCCCGACGTAGTAAAAAAAAAGATGCGCCTGATCCAAAGTATGAAACAGATGAAACAGCTGATTTGCTTCATACGAGGTAACAAACATTCATCACTAAGTCTGATTAGTTTACACTTAGATACATTTTCAACGAATTAGGTAGTTACTCGTATTTCACTTTGAGTGGTTTGTTTACTTAGAATATTATTCTAAGTTTGTTTATGGGAACGATAAAAAAAAATGATATTGTTGGTAATTGTGTACGAGGTTCGATATAGGAAAAGGTACACTTACACCACTAAGGTGGCAAACAAGCTTAGGTCCTTCCTGATTGTAAACAGTTATCGTAGCATTTGGACATTTTTAACACCAGGGGTCTCGCTTATGTGATATTCGGTGAGTACCTACTTAGTTAACGCCGGTACAGTAGCGCTGATAGCTACCTATCTAGATAAATAAAAATGGAAATTTAAAACTTTAAAACTTACGGGATTTAACAGCTGATCCACTTTTCTTAAAAAATAAAAAGCTATCGGATAACGTTTGTTACATTAACTAGCGTGTTTAAAAGGTCATCAGTTTATTTACTAGTTATTTACACATCACAATCACGACACCATAGATAACAGAAACAACGGGAGATGTGACAAGGGGGCGTGGTTGGTGTCGCCGCAATATGCTCAAAACGAGAACATTGCCAAGAACAGTTAGTTAGTTGCAATCAAGTTCGATTGAGATACGTTGCTCCTTGTTTTAGCAAAATGCCAAGTTGTGCTGTTGCAATTTGCAAAAATAGAAGTGCAGTGGTTAACTTTAAATCAAATGGAATCACTTATCACCTGTAAGTACAAATAATATTACGTTTTATAAGCATAAATACAAAATTTATTTCAAAAATTCTCCGACGCCATTTCTACCCGAACCTTACCACGATGCAAATTTTAAATAATCAACATCTAATTCTTAAATCATACATTGCTTTTCTACCATTACGCAGTCGCCACCGCTCGTTTCCCAACACGCAATGTAAAGCGAGTGATATTATTCGTTCACTGTGTGTGCAGTTTCGAGATACGGCCGCTTGTTTCTGCCGCCGGTTAGGGGTGCGCTTTGACTTCACTATCGATACGAAGTGTCAATAGACTGCTAGTATTAGATAAAAATTATAAGTCTTTACTGTAGTTATTATTTCATCTATATTTTCATCGTCACCCTCGCTGCCAATCCAGCAACTCAACTTCTTGTGACCTCACTAACTCGCATGAAATCAATCATCCTCCAGGGAATTGTTATATAGTATAGTGGGGTTGGCTTCGGTTCTAAGTTGACATTGATCCACTTACACCCCATAAATATTTTATTACAAACATTACACTTCTTGATAGATCATAGATCGATATAACGTTGTCAATATCGACAAAGTCATATCTACCCGTGTGTCCCAGCAAAGTCGCTTTATCAGTGTTTGTAGTAGTGCGTGCTTACTTGGGTGTTGTTTAAATAAACGTCCAATGACAGCGTCTTAACAAAAGTGTGTCGTTGTACTTGTGTGCGTAGAATGACATCTTTTATTTATTTAAGTGTGTGAGTGTTTTATGATAGTGTGAAACTAGGCGACAACCGTCCCGGTGCAAACTCACGTAGTATGTCACATCTCCCGTTGTTTCTGTTATCTATGCACGACACTCACTCACACGACACGACACGACGTCTCTCTAAAAGAACTCCTAACACTGTCACCGAGCTCGTTCACGCTGAAATCTGCGTTGGAAATGATCGGGCCGCACTACCCGAGGATTATGAAGTGGTATGGATGTAGCCCTTCATCGCTGAGTAACTACTACACGTAACTATTGCTCACATTGAAAACGGCAGCTCCGTGGCCATATTCACGAAAACTGTATACTGCGCCGAGGATGGTGTGATGACTCGTATTCCGATTTTTTTGCAGTGCATGTTATTGCACTCGCGATAACAAAGTACCATTTGGAGATACTCCTGATTAGAGTAACGATGTCCAGGCATGATTACGGTCACGCGTAGTAATGTAATGCGCGACACTTGTTAAAAGACTGAGGTGCTCTACCGCGCAATTAGCTTGAATGCGCTGCGTTGATGGCGCATGCGCGGCGCTGACGGCGACGACGGCGGCGTTTGGCGGCAGCGAACAAAGAGCCGCTAAATACACTAGTATCGTACCTATGGCATGCTTTGTAGTACTTTCCTAGCTGGTTGGTTTCATACAATATAAAGCTATTTTTTATGACGGATTTATTTTTTCTATGAAAGAATTTGTAACACGTGGGGCATAAAATATATTTACTATCATAATCAGCATACATAATACTATTTCCCATTTCAATTTGGGCATATACTTTAAGAACACCATATATATATATATATATATATATTTCATACATAACAACAGCACATTATAACTATATAAATTATTGACATACAGTACTATAATAGTAATCATACAGCACAGTCAAGCCCACGTCAAGCATAACACTTTGACCCTTATGCTGTTCTTATGCAGCATACAATAAGAGTTCCAAACACACCTCGAGTATAAAGCATGACCTGCTCCCAGCCGTACTACAAGCAGTTATAGTTATTTAATTCGGTGTGTGCCATCTGAACTAGTATTATGAAAATACTGTATCTCAAATGGCACAATCCCTCCCAGGTGTAACATACAGAGAGAACTTGCTAGGATATAGTACAATGAAAATAAAATTTGAATTAAGGCTTAAAATTATGCATCAGCTTAGTGCAAGAGTAGTGCGTAACCAATATCATCAATTGCAGCATCAATAATTAGTCCGAGTCAACAACAACCATTCCACAAAAATGAAAAGAAAATGTTTATCTACGATAAGAATAATAATTAATAATTAATTAATAAATACTCATCAAAAGTTTCTCTGTCTCGTCGTAGGAAAGACTTTGAAGCCATTCAGATGTTTTTGTTTTGGAATTGTATTTGGAATAAGAATGAATTTTTAAAATTTTGTTTATTTTGTTATATAGAAAGGAGCCATTGTAAGGAAAGAATTTTTTGATAAATTTTGTTTTAATTTTAGGTATTGGGCATACTACATAATTTCTTCGTTTATCTTTGTTGGGATTTATGAGGTACCCATGGGAGTGTTTTTTGAGAACCGTGTTGAGTATATATAATTGATGTACAGTAAGCACTTTGAAGGATTGGTATACATCAACCGTCGGGGGGCGTATGGGTAGAAACAATGATACCTTCAACACGGCTCTGACTGCTCTTTCTAAATGAAGCATGGTAACTTTATTCGTACCACCCCAAATCGTAACACAATATTGTATAAAAGATTGGCAAAGTGCGAAATATACCATCTTCAAATGTCGAAAATTCCCAATGTGTCTGAGGTTTTTGAAAATGTATATTAATTTGCGCACTCTACCAGTTAGATTTAATATATGGTTGGCGAAATTTAAATTTTGGTCTACGATTACTCCCAAGTATCTACCGGTGTTAGACTTCTGCAAGGATGTACAATGGCAAGCAATATCGTAAGGGTTGTCGCATGTGTGTATTATTAGAGAATGAGATGGAGGGGGTTGAGTATTATTTCGAATAGAAAAGGTAATATATTTCGTTTTGTCAGCATTGAGAGAAAGGGAGTTCTGATTAAGCCATTCCCTTACAGTGTCAAATCCCTCTTGTGCCGATTGGAAAACGTCGGCCCATGAGTCTCCAGTAAAGCATAGGACTGTATCGTCAGCAAAATAAACAATCTTACCATTTTTCAGTGATAGTTTACTTAACCCGTTTATGTAGCAAAGAAAAAGAGTCGGACCGGCTATACTTCCCTGTGGGACGCCTAAAATGACCGGCTTTTCCTCACTAGTAACACTATCAATTGAAATGCATTACCGGCGGTCAGTTAGATAATCTCTGAAAAGCTCCAGCTGCATCCCTCTAATTCCCAACTACTCCAGTCCCCTCAAAAGGATAGGAAAAGAAATTGTATCAAAGGCTTTCGCCACGTCGAGGAAGACTGATAAGCATTTCTTTCCTATATCTAAGTTACTGGCGATAAAATCAGTGACCTCGTGGACAGCATCAGCTGTGGATTTTTTTGCACGAAAACCAAATTGATTCAGTGAAAGCAGTCCCGTGTCTTCGAGGTACTTAACTAGTCTATTTATTTATTTATTTATTAGCATACAAAACAGATTACAATCAACATTGTCACCATTTTTTAGCATGAAATTGGTACAGATCTAGATCATAACCCAAAATTATGTATGCCTAGTAGCTTAATAGAAAATTTTACATTATTTACTAGAGACCGCTGCTCGCGGTGTAACAACTCTAACTATATGATAAGTAAAAAGAACAATACTAAATTACAAAAAAAGAGTAGCTTAGCAATTAAATATTAAGGACTTACAACTAAAATATATAATTAGTTATTTACTTTAAAGCAGATAAATGGATGTTCAATTGTCTCCGGAATTGAGGTAGTGTGAAGTGGAAGATGTCGATGTCTCTGTTAGATACTAGAATTTCGTTATATAGGCGGCACATTCTGACTATTGGGTTGTAATATGAGGTGTTGTTCAGGAATATTTGAAGACAGAAAATATTGTAATTGCGATTACGAGACCTAAATCGGGTGTTGAAGTTTAGTAGAGAAAGAAGGTAGGGGGAATCTAACTGATAGTGAATAATCTTATAGAGAAGCATCAGGTCATTATGTTGACGTCGTACATATAGTGGGTCTAGATGATAATACTTTAAACTTCATTGTACGACGTGAGTTTACGGCCCATGCCACATCTATAGGTAAGAATCTTTAAAAAAACGCTTCTGCACTCCTTTGATTCTATTACTATGCACTTCATAGAAGGGAGACCAGACAGCGGAGTTGTATTCGAGAACACTACGTATGAGCGAGTAGTAAAGGTAAATAATACTCTTAATCTTTCGAAAGTGTTTAGTAGATCTGGTGATAAATCCAAGTAGACGATAGCTACGATCGACAATGTTATCGTAGTGATCTCGAAAGGTTAACTTGTCATCGAAAATCACACCTAGATCTTTTGCGAAGTGATTACGGGCAAGAATCTCGCCCTTGAGAGAATAGTCAAACATGAGCTTATGTGTTTTCGTGGTGAAAGTTATAACGAAACATTTACCAATGTTAAGCTGCATGAAGTTCCTGTCGCACCAATCAGATAGTAAGTTTAGGTCTGACTGTAACCTGGAAGCGTCTGTCTTATTGCTTACAGTGGTAAATACTTTAAGGTCATCCGCATAAAGGAGGCAAGGGCAAGACAGAACATCAACCAGGTCATTAATGAAAATGACGAACAATAACGGTCCTAAATGACTGCCCTGAGGTATCCCCGAGGTGACAAAGTCAGGTTCAGAAACATGACCCTTAACCGCAACGAGCTGACTTCTGCGACCAAATAAGACTGGAACCAGCAAAGTAGACAACCATGTACACCGAAGTCTGCCAGTTTCTTAGAAAGTACTATATGACTGACCTTATCGAAGGCTTCAGCGAAATCAGTGTAGATGGAGTCCACCTGCAGTCTTTTTGCAAAAGCGCTACACAAGTAATTTTTATATTCGATTAGGTTGGAGGTAGTAGATTTATTAGCTACGAATCCGTGCTGTTGTGAGTGCAAAAAGGGCTTGACATGATTATAAAGAACATCATAAACTACACTTTCAAATAGTTTAGCGAGACAAGACAATATACTAATAGGTCTATAGTTTATACAGTCAGTCCTATCACCCGATTTGTATACTGGTATTATGTGAGCTATTTTCCAGAACGTGGGAAAAGTTCCAAACACAATCGACTTATTAAATAATATTTTGAGTGGTACAATGAGTTCACACGCACATTTTTTAACAAATATGGCAGGTATCTCGTCTGGACCAGGACGTTTATTCGTGTCTAAGTTATTTATCTTTTTTAGTATCGTTTCTTGTGTAATATTAATGTCGCTTCAAGAATTGGTAGTACGCTGAGGATTTTCAGAAGAACCGGTAACAGGGACGGAAGTAATATTTTCAAAAACAGAGCCGAAATACTTTGAAAAGAGCTCACATACTTCAGAGGGTTTGGTTGCGGAAACACCTTCATACTCCATGTTTAGGCGAATCGAGTTCACGCCCTTTTTACTATTGACAAACCTACAAAATCCCTTCATATCGTCATTCAGAGAACTCTCTATTGATGTCACGAAATCTCTATAACAAGTATCAATTAAGTGCTTACTTTTGATTCTATAATGGGCAAATTCATCGTAGTCACGAGGATTTCCAAACATTTTGAAACGCTTATGATATTTGAACTTCATTTCGATACTATGTCGAAGTGCAGGGCTAAACCAAACAGGGTATTTGTCTTTATTATTTTTCGATATATTTATTATATATTTCTACTGATTATATCATGTAATATAGCATAGAAACGATTTATATCAATGTCAATGTCAGAAGAAGTCAACTCGGCGTACCAGTCTACCTTGGATAGTTCGGATTTGACAGCATCGAATTTGCATTTGTTAAAATTAAATCGCTTACGAGAATCACTTTTTAGACATTTACCGTATAATTTAGATATGCCATCAATATCAATAGCTTTGGCAGGATGATGGTCATCTAATCGACTAAGTGGATCCACACCATATACTTGGACGTTGACCGTAGCCAAAACAAGATCAAGAAGACAGCCATTTGTATTTAATATACTATTATATTGTTTAAGTTGACAAAGTGACATTGTCTGACATAGAAGACGAGATTTATAATCATAAGGTGGGCTAGCGTGTAAAGCCAAAGAGTCAAATTCCCTATGCCAACTCAATCCGGGAATGTTGTAGTCGCCAATACAGGCAAACTCCGCATTGTCGTGACAAGTCAAGACTATTTTATAGCAGTTTTCATAAAAAGATTCTAGTAAATAAATAGGTAGATCTGAAGGCAAGTAGCATAGACATAAATTTATTTTTTTACCATTTCCGTTACGAGACAAAACTGTAATCCATAAATCTTCGACATCACTATCCCACGAAGTTTGCCTAACAACCTCTATATCTTTTTTAACAGCCATAACAATTCCGCCACCTTCAGTTTTGCTTATAGCACTAGTTGAACGATCGCGTCTGTATATATTATATCGAAAATCAAGTAGTTCGGCATCAAATACACTACTGTTAAGATTGGTTTCCGTGAGACAGATTATGTCGTAATTACAAGTCAATGCATTAAGATATATATCGGTAATTTTGGAACGAATTCTGTTAACATTTTAATAAAATACTAACATGTTACAATCAATATGGAATCAAAACTTATACATCAAACCAAATTATTAAAGTAATAAAAAAAATAAAAATACATTTGTTATTAAGACAAATAAATTTTCTAGGGTCTCATTATTTTTTACATATATGCTGCCACTGCTGTCGTCCTGTCGTAGGTAGACTCTCCCATATTTGGCCCATACGTATTTGTACTGTTTATCCCTAGCGAATTTCCTGGCAGCAGCAAATAACTGTTTACATTCCGGCGAAAGATGTTCGACGACGTATATTTTTTGGGTCTCAACGGAGATTCCTAGTTGCCGCGAATTCGGCGTATCCTTGGGGTGCACCTTATTATATCTTTAAACGGCAGATAGTAGCGTGTCTTTCAACCGCAGCGAAGCGAGAGTAACCAAAATGTTTTGAAGTACTGTCCATTTTCGCCACTCGGCGACAGGCGAGAATGCAATTGTCTTCAATGGGAAAGTTAACTACATCACACAGTTTTTTAAACAATAATGTAACATTTTCACTGCGAGTCTCTGACTGCTTTAAAAATGACGATGAAATACCATCCCAGCCCGTAGCACAGTCATCGCGTAAATCCATTATTAGCCGCCTCACTTCCTGTTCGTCGGTGTCTTCGAGAACGAAAGAATCACATTTTTGTGAGGGGGGAAGTAATTTTGTGAAGTCAGGGGGATTCGGTCTCCTACGTATCCTACTAGCGATTCTAGACCCTATGTTTGCAAAATATGAATTTACATCGGAGACAGACTGCTCAGGAGTTATATTACATTTTAATAATTCTTTTGGGTTATTTTGTTTACTTTTTTTATGTATTATATCATTAATAATTTTCCATGTGCGTTTAGAATCCGTACCAGCCTTACCTAATAGTTTTTTCTCATATTGATTCTTAAGGTTTTTAAGCAACTCGTTACAAAATTTTCTATAACGAATGTATGTGATTTTAAGGATTTCATTATTAGGCGATGTTTTTAATTGTGAATGTAGTCTATGTTTATTTTGGATACAGCGCAAAATTCCGGGAGTAATCCAGGGCTTTATAATTTTTTTACGTCGGGATATTTTGTATGTATTACCGCAAGCTACTATCGAGGTGTTGAGTAGTGATGTTAGGAGATCTGCAGCAATATTCGCATCTCCTGTTTCGTAAATAGGGCTAAAGTCGACTGCGTTTATAAAAGCAGTTAATTTTTCTTGATTAATAACAGTTCGGGTAGAGTTTGAGGGATTGATTGATGTATTTAGACGTTGCTTGTTGACGAGGTTGTATTTTTTTACTGCATTGAGTATTTTATTTTTCAGTACCACTGTTGAATGCGATACTAATATTATTCGCTTATCAGTTTTACCTGGCAGACGACGAGCATCAAATATGTAATTTGGAGCTAAATTGATAGATATCGTTTTAAAAATTTTTGAAGTTATATCAATGAGCTGGTCTTGTGTTTCTTTCTGAGATAATGGTATGTTGCGGATTTCTAATTCGTGTAAACATGATTTTCGAGCTAATTCTTCGTTGTTCTTTTCCAAGAGTTCAATTCTTTTTCGTGAGCGACTGGTATGTTGTTTAGGACTTCAACTTTATTAGTCAAACTGTCGAATTGAGAGGATAAAAAGTCTATCGATTTCTCGATCTCGGAGTTTGTATTTCGTACGTCAGCTAGTTGCACCCTGATAGACGTTAAGTCTGACCGGAGGTCAGACAAGAGTGAGTTTTGTTCATTCTTCCACGAGGACAGCAAACCAGTTATTTGGTCTTTGAAGTCACAAAAAGCAGTGTCAAAGTCATCTCTTGGTCGCTTAAGCCTAGTACTTATAAACCTTTGCTTAGGAACAGTTTCTTCTTTGCTTAAGCTCATATTGGGATCAGATCCATAAATATTCAGCGCTGTTTCCGTCGGCGACTGCATTTTAGTAATTAAATAAGTATTACACTACACTTACACTAGGATTACGGTTGATGATGTAGTGTTGGAGTAAGTGAATGAGATTGTATATCCTAGAACGCTTTTAGCAGCGATGGAAGGCCGTTGATCTAAAGACACTAGTGAGTCCAGGGAATAATATGAATGGACCCGTTGTGTAAACTTCTAGGCAGCTGAAATCTAAGCCAGAAGGCATAGAATGCTGTACGCAACGCGATGCTAAACCCAACGCTAATTTGTGGAAGTGAAAGCTGGGTATGACAGATATAGCATGAAAGTGTAATAAATGCGGTCGAGATAAGATGATTGCGCAAAACTTGTGGCGTAACGCTTGCTGAACGCGTTCGTAATAATGATGTAAGATAGGGAGTTGGTCTGAAAGATAGTAGCGGTGTTAACATAGGCAAAGGCATGCTCCGTTGGTTCGGACATGTAGAAGAACAGATGTGCAATGCGAAAGTGGAAGGATGTAGGAGCCGAGGAAGACAAGACTAATATATCATGACCAAATTGGTCGTGTTTTATCAGAAGGTGACATCAGGAGTTGATTTTACTTGAGACTTATATAATATAAGTCTTTGCCCCGCGCAGAAGTACTGCTTTACTAATTGATAAGAAAAGGCATGCTCCGTTGGTTCGGACATGTTGGAAGAATGCGGTATGAAAGAATGACGAAACAGATATACAATGGAAGGATGTAGGCGCCGAAGAAGACCAAGACTAACCTATGATAACCAAATTCGTCGTGTTTTATCAGAAGGTGACGTCAGGAGTCCTATAAACCGACGAACGTGTATGAAAATAGCTATGAATGTTGTAGAAGCGAGCGAAGTGTGTATGGACCGCGTCTTATGGCGCTCGGTTAAACATACATAGATACATAACAATAAGTATTTTTTTTATATTATAGCAGGAGGTTATAACAGGCATTACGACCCACGATAGCATGTGGAAGGTTACTTTAACTACTTCAAGTCAATCAGACCTTATACTACCGCGTAAATTCCCTAATATCTAATTAAATAATGTACTAATACTGATATATCATTTACAGATACTATCGATGGTATGTATCATAAAATGTATATTATTGCATGCATATGTATAAGAAAGGTAGAAAAAATTAATACCGGTAGTCTAGTGGTAAACAATGACTATTTTAATACTATCGCTATAAAAAGTGTCGTTATTTATCACTCGATAATACGGTTATTAGTTTATATTCCCGCACAATACCAATAATTGTGTACGTGATTTTGTCTATTTTTATTAGTTTAGATGTTCTCTATGCGCAATATTTTATTGCGCAATATTAATACAATTCTGACTATACCAAACACCATGTTCTTATTTCCGACAGACAGCTATGAACTTCTTAAAATTATTTCAAATTTAAAAAATACAAACTCTGTGGGTTATGATAAAATCTCCACATATATAATTAAATGTACTAAAGATATTATCGCGCCAATTCTCAGTTACTTGGTAAATTTGTCCTATAGGACGGGCGAATTTCCAAGTAAATTAAAAACCACAGTTGTCAAGCCATTACCAAAAGCCGGCAATACAGAAAGTCTTGATAACTATAGACCAATCGCAATAGTACCAGTATTTTCTAAGATTTTTGAAAAACCTACGCATGTCAGAATAAGTAACTTTATCAATGAACTCGACATTCTAGATACTAACCAAAACGGTTTTCAAAAGGGAAAGTCAACTACTCTGGCTGATTTTGTCTATTTTTATTAGTTTAGATGTTCTCTATGCGCAATATTTTATTGCGCAATATTAATACAATTCTGACTATACCAAACACCATGTTCTTATTTCCGACAGACAGCTATGAACTTCTTAAAATTATTTCAAATTTAAAAAATACAAACTCTGTGGGTTATGATAAAATCTCCACATATATAATTAAATGTACTAAAGATATTATCGCGCCAATTCTCAGTTACTTGGTAAATTTGTCCTATAGGACGGGCGAATTTCCAAGTAAATTAAAAACCACAGTTGTCAAGCCATTACCAAAAGCCGGCAATACAGAAAGTCTTGATAACTATAGACCAATCGCAATAGTACCAGTATTTTCTAAGATTTTTGAAAAACCTACGCATGTCAGAATAAGTAACTTTATCAATGAACTCGACATTCTAGATACTAACCAAAACGGTTTTCAAAAGGGAAAGTCAACTACTCTGGCAGCTTTCAACCTAATTAAAAATATACAAAATTATACAGATAAATCTATAGAAGTTGTAGTTATATTCATAGATATGAGTAAGGCTTTCGATTTTGTGTCCCATGATTTGCTTCTAGCCAAATGTGAAAAGTATGGTCTCAGGGGTAATACATTAAATTGGCTTAAAACATATTTAAAGGATAGAATACAATATACTGAAATTACAAATATCGATGACCACCTAAATGAGATAGCGTATAAATCCGAAGAAAGAGCAAAAAACATAGGCGTACCCCAAGGCAGCATCTTGGGTCCTTTGCTCTTTCTTTTGTACATTAATGACCTTCCAAAAAGTACCAAATATTTCTGTTCCTTATTCGCCGACGATCTCGCTGTAGTGATACCAAATACATTTAAAACTAAATCTGAATATAATTCTGAAATAAATACATGCCTATCTGACATAACTAATTGGCTAAATAACAATAATTTGATATTAAATGCAAATAAAACAAAATATATACAATTTCATAATCAGAGAAATAATAAAAAAGCTGATTTGATAGTTCAGCACAATGGCCAAATTATTAACGAAAGTAATGAAATGTCATTTCTGGGAATTACACTAGATAACCATTGTACCTGGAAACCACATATTCAAAAAGTCTGTAAAAAGGTTAACAGCTTTTCTTACGCTTTATGGAGACTCGTTAATACAGCAGATGAGAAAACGGCCTTGTACGCTTACCATGGATATGTGGCTTCAAATCTGAGATACGGCGTTATAATATGGGGCAACTCAGTAGACATCACAAAAGTTTTTATCGCCCAAAAGCAATGTATTCGAGCTATTTACAATCTGTCTCCCAGGATAAGCTGTAAAGAGTACTTTAAAAAAATGAAATTGTTAACGGTGCCGTGCATATATATTTATGAAATGTGCTTATTTGTAAAAACCCATTCATACCTGTTTGTAAAACGCTGTGATATATTTAAAGACTACCGCGGAAGATTTCCAGATAAATTGATAATACCTACAATGTCAACAACTCTGTACAGTGATAGCTGCTATCCTATGGCTATCCGGATTTATAATAAGTTGCCAAAACTTAAATATGTTTAAAACTAGACTCTCCCAGTTCCTGCTAGAAAAGTGTTACTATACAGTTACAGAGTACTTGACAGACACAATATGAGGCATGTGTTTATATTTTTATTACTAATAATGGTTGTGATTTGCATAATTTTATTTTTAATTATTGACATTCATTTTTATCTCTTTTATTTCTTGACATTTTGTAATTTTAATTGTAATTTATGGAAAAACATTTGCATGTATAAAAATACTAAAAGTGTGATTCTTATAATTATTAATAATTCCACCGTATGTAACATTGTAACCACTTTTAACGCAAATAAATATTCTATTCTATTCTATTCTATTCTATGTAAAGTTGGTTAGTTATGATGCCACTGCACTTTTTAAACTTTCACTGCGGGCCGTATGGGGAAGCTCAAGGTCGCTCAGCGTGCTATGGAAAGAGCTATGTTCGGGGTGTCTCTCCGTGATAGAACCAGAAATGAGGATATCTGCATTAGAACTTAAATAACCAACATAGCCTACAGGATAAGCAAGCTGAAGTGCAGTGGACCGGCCATATAATTTGCAGAACCGACAACCGCTGTGGAAGAAAGGTTCTCGAATGGCGTCCCCGTACTGGTACACGCAGTGTGGGACGACCCCTCACTACATGGAGCGACGACCTCTAAAGGTTTGCAGGGAGTCGATGGATGCAGGTAGCACAGAATCGAGATGAGTGGCAATCTAAAGGGGAGGCCTATTTTTAGCAGTGGACAAAAACAGGCTGAGATGATGATGAACATAGGATAGTTTTTAGGGTTCCGTACCCAAAGGGTAAAACGGAACCCTATTACTGAGACTTCGCTGTCCGTCCGTCCGTCCGTCTGTCACCAGGCTGTATCTGATGAACCATGATAGTTAGACAGTTGAAAATTTCACACATGATGTCTTTCTGTTGCCGCTATAACAACAAGTACTAAAATATAGAATAAAATAAGTATTTAAGGAGGCTCCCATACAACGAACGTGATTTTTTTGGTCGTTTTTGCTCGATATTGATAATGGCAACAGGTAGACGCTTGAAATATTCACAGAATTTTTCCGTTATATATTCGCTTTCAAAATAAATAATTAAATTATACTAAAACAAATATTTAAGGGGGCTCCCATACAACAAATGTGATTTTTTTTTGCTGTTTATATAGATAATGGTACGGAACCCTTCGTGCGCGAGTCCGACTCGCACTTGGCCGGTTTTATATAACGTTCGGACTAGGAAGGGCTTTAAGGACTAGCGAGGATGGGTCTAACCAATGGTCAGAAGGATTGGAGGATTATACACAACAAATATGACTTTCGCGAAATAATTCCTCCTTCTATTAACTTTAATATTCACGGTTGATAAAAATTTACATAATTGCAGGAAAAATAGAATCATGTCACTTACTAACACAGTATTTTAGTAATTAAATAAGTATTACACTACACTTACACTAGGATTACGGTTGATGATGTAGTGTTGGAGTAAGTGGATGAGATTGTATATCTTGGAACGCTTTTAGCAGCGATGGAAGGCCGCTGATCTGAAGACACGAGTGAGTCCAGGGAACAATATGAATGGACCGTTGGGTAAACTTCTAGGCAGCAGAAATCCAAGCCAGAAGGTACAGAATACTGTATGCAACGCGATGCTAATCCCAACGCTCATTTGTGGAAGTGAAAGCTGGGTATGACAGAAATAGCATGAAAGTAGAAATTAATGCGGTCGAGATAAGATGATTGCGCAAAACTTGTGGCGTAACGCTTGCTGAACGCGTTCGTAATAATGACGTAAGAAAGAGAGTTGGTCTGAAAGAAAGTGTCGGTGTTAAGATAGGAAAAGGCATGCTCCGTTGGTTCGGACATGTAGAAGAACATATGTGCAATGCCAAGAAATGTAGAAGGATGTAGAAGCCGAGGAAGACAAGATTAACCTATAATGACCAAATTGGTCGTGTTTTATCAGAAGGTGACGTCAGGAGTCCTACAAACCGACAAGCGTGTATGAAAAGAGCTATGAATGTTATAGAAGCGAGCGAAGTATATAGGGACCGCGTCTTATGGAGCTCGGTTCTCTTTGTCTACCTCGCAAGGGACCTGACGTGAAGATATACATACATATGAGTACGAGTGTTTTTTTATATTATATCAGAAGGTTATAACAGGCAAACGGCCCACGATAGCCTGTGGAAGGCTACTTTAACTACTTCAAGTCAATCGGACCTTATACTTACGCATAGCTTCTCTAGTATCTAATTAAATAATTGGCAGAGCTGCGATAGCCAGCGGAGCCACATTGCCCTCAAAATTGCCGTTTGGGGTAGACTGATGTCATCCAGCTAGCGTTTAGACGGTAATAGTGAGAAACTCCAAAATCTACACACTAATAGCTAACATATTGTAGTTTTGTATCGTTTAATTTGAAATTTAAATGTTCGTTGGTGAGGTTGGTGAAGAACGGTCCAAAATCGTTCCAATTAGAAAAAAAAACATATGGGAAAACGTATGGCCGGCCACTCTGCAGTGCAGAGTCTGCACTGCACTCCCATCAACAGAAAAAGTAACAGCACCCGTCGCTAGATGTCGTACAGGGTTACATATATTTTTAAAAACTTAAAAAGTTAAAAATAAAATATTTAAATATTTTTTAAATTTAAAAAATATCAGCTCTGCCTATACAGCTTGCTGTTATTTACTAGTGTATTAATACTGCTATATCATTTACAGGTGCTATAGGTATGTATCATAAAATGTATATTATTGCCTGCATATGTATAAGAAACAGAAGTAACGGAAGGTATAAAAAATTCATACCGGTAGTCGAGTAAACAAAGGCAACTTTAATACTATCGCAATTAAAAGTGTCATTGTTTACCACTCGATAATATGAGTATTAGTTTATATTCCCACACAATGCGAATAATTTGTGAACACGATTTTGTCTATTTTTATTAGTTTAGATGTTGTCTATGTAAAGTTGGTTATTTATGATGCCACTGCACTTTGTAAACATACGATACTCATATTAGAGATGTTCGTACTAGTCTAAGAGTGTTTACACTGTCCTTGTCAACTATGTGTCATACAGATTTCATAATAAATAAGAATAGGCGTAAAGCACGGAGGAAGGTATTTTCGTAGCTCTTTTGACATAACTTGTAATGCGTCCCTGATATATCACGGTGGTTGTAGAATCTGTTTATCTGTATATATAAATTCACGCCAAATCCCTTGTGGGGTAGGCAGAGAGAGCAGATCACCACATGACTCGATCGTTACAAACCTCACTCCTTTAACAATCATTGCTCTTCTTATGCACGCTCGCCAGTTTCTACGGCTCCTGACATCATCTTCTAATAAAACACGATCAATTTGGTCATGTACCTTAACCAAGACTTACCTTAGCCTTCCTCGACTCCTCCATCCTTCTATTTCTTTCGCGTATATCTGTTTCGTAATTATTTCTGGCAGCATGCCTCTTCTTATTTTAACACCGACACTCCCTTTTATACCATCCCTGTTTCTAACATCATTATTGCGAATACGGTCTGCAAGCGTTACGCCACCAATTTTGCGCAACGCTCGCATTTCGACCGCGATTATCATACTTTCATGCTCTCTCTGCCATACCCAGCTCTCGCTTGCATAAGTAAGAGTTGAGACTAGCACTGCATTGTGTATAGCGAGCTTTGGCTTCAAAATAATTAAATTAAAAAAAAAAACTTGGACTTGAAGAACGAACCATATGGAAGACCACCCACACATGATTTGAAGGAGATAGTGGAAGCCGATTAGAGTCAAACTACCCAGGAATTAGCGGCACGGTTTAACGTTACCTTATCTACAATATTGACTCATTTGCATCAATTATCAATAAGATAAAAAAAATATGAAAAATGGGTGCCTCATGACAACGACAACTTGTGATTTCTCGGAAGAAAACTTCTCTGGTACCGCACATAAAGCGACTATTGCGGTACCAGCGTGTGAGGGCGAACTCCTCGCCGACGGCGAGCGGTGCGGTTGTAAAATAATACTGTCGGCATCATATCGAACAATTCTTCAGAACACAACCCGTTGTACAATTGGTAGAACACACATAGGGAGGCAAAATCTCTCCTTAAACTTAAGGGTTCAATACCGTGTGTAAGCTTCGGATCGTCGACAATTCTCACAGCTCGTCTCTAAACGAAATCACACGGTCCAAGCTGGTAACCTGGTGCTCCTGTCCAAAGATGACTGCAGTACTCCAAGTGCGGTCTGACTTGTGACTTATATAATATAAGTCTTTGCCCCGCGCTGAAGTACTGCTTTACTAATTGATAAGAAAAGGCATGCTCCGCTGGTTCGGACATGTAGGAAGAATGCGGGATGAAATAATGACGAAACAGATATACAATGGAGGGATGTAGGCGCCGAAGAAGACCAAGACTAAACTATGATAACCAAATTCGTCGTGTTTTATCAGAAGGTGACGTCAGGAGTCCTATAAACCGACGAACGTGTATGAACATAGCTATGAATGTTGTAGAAGCGAGCGAAGTGTGTATGGACCGCATCTTATAGCGCTCGGTTAAACATACATAGATACATAACAATAAGTTTTTTTTTTTTTATGTTATAGCAGGAGGTTATAACAGCCATTACGACCCACGATAGCATGTGGAAGGTTACTTTAACTACTTCAAGTCAATCAGACGTTATGCTAACGCGTAACTTTTCTAGTATCTAATTAAATAATGAACTAATACTGTTATTTCATTTACAGAGTCTCTCCGTGGTATGTATCATAAAAAATATATTATTGCATGCATATGTATAAGAAAGGTAGAAAAAATTATTACCGGTAGTCTCGTTGTAAACAATGACTATTTTAATACTATCGCTATAAAAAGTGTCGTTATTTATCACTCGATAATACGGTTATTAGTTTATATGACGAGCTCGGTGGCGCAGTGGTGAAACGCGTTGTTACGCTACTTTGACACCAACGCTCGTGGGTTCGATTCCCACACAGTACAAACATTTGTGTGCATGAACATCTCTGTTAGTATATTATTTTCTATGTATAATAAGTATGTATTTACAAAAAAAAATATGTTTATCAGTTGTCTAGTACCCATAACACAAGCTTCGCTTACTTTAGGGCTAGATGGCGCTGTGTATTTGTCCGACAATATTTATTTATTTATATTCCCGCACAATACCAATAATTGTGTACGTGATTTTGTCTATTTTTATTAGTTTAGATGTTCTCTATGTAAAGTTGGTTAGTTATGATTCCACTGCACTTTTTAAACTTTCACTGCGGGCCGTATGGGGAAGCTCAAGGTCGCTCAGCGTGCTATGGAAAGAGCTATGCTTGGGGTTTCTCTCCATGATAGAATCAGAAATGAGGATATCTGCAGTAGAACTTAAATAACCAACATAGCCTACAGGATAAACAAGCTGAAGTGCAGTGGACCGGCCATATAATTCGTAGAACCGACAACCGCTGTGGAAGAAAGGGTCTCGAATGGCGTCCCTGTACTGGTACACGCAGTGTGGGACGACGCCCCACTACATGGAGCGACGACCTCAAAAAAATTTCAGGGAGGAAAAGGAAAAAAAATGCAGGTGGCACAGAATCGAGATGAGTGGCAATCTAAAGGGGAGGCCTATTTTCAGCAGTGGACGAAAACAGGCTGAGATGATGATGAACATAGAATAGTTTTTATATAACGTTCGGACTAGGACGGGCATTAAGGACTCGCGAGGATGGGTCTAACCAATGTTCAGAACGATTGGTGGATTATATACAACAAATATGACTTTCGCGAAATAATTCCTCCTTCTATTAACTTTAATATTCACTGTTGATAAAAATTTACTAAATTGCAGGAAAAATAGAATCATGTCTCTTACTAACACAGTATTTTAGTAATTAAATAAGTATTACACTAGACTTACACTAGGATTACGGTTGATGATGTAGTGTTAGAGTAAGTGGATGAGATTGTATATCTTGGAACGCTTTTAGCAGCGATGAAAGGTCGCTGATCTGAAGACACGAGTGAGTACAGGGAACAATATGAATGGACCGTTGGGTAAACTTCTAGGCAGCTGAAATCTAAGCCAGAAGGCACAGAATACTGTACGCAACGCGATGCTAATCCCAACGCTAATTTGTGCAACGCAAAACTTGTGGCGTGACGCTTGCTGAACGCGTTCGTAATGATGACGTAAGAAAGAGGGTCGGTCTGAAAGAGAGTGTCGGTTAAGATAAGAAAAGGGATGCTCCGTTGGTTCCGACATGTAGAAGAACAGATGTGCAATGCGAAAGTGGAAGGATGTAGAAGCCGAGGAAGACAAGACTAACCTATCATGACCAAATTGGTCGTGTTTTATCAGAAGGTGACGTCAGGAGTCCTATAAACCGACAAGCGTGTATGAAAAGAGCTATAAATGTTATAGAAGCGAGCGAAGTATATAGGGGCCGCGTCTTATGGAGCTCGGTTCTATTTGTTTACCTCGCAAGGGACCTGGCGTGAAGATATACATACATATGAGTACGAGTGTTTTTTTATATTATATCAAAAGGCAAACGGCCCACGATAGCCTGTGGAAGGCTACTTTAACTACTTCAAGTCAATCGGACCTTATACTTACGCATAGCTTCTCTAGTATCTAATTAAAGTAATGTACTAATACTGCTATATCATTTAGAGGCGCTCTAGGTATGTATCATAAAATGTATATTAATGCATGCATATGTATAAGAAACAGAAGTAACGGAAGGTATAAAAATTTCATACCGGTAGTCTGTTTGTTTGTAATATCTTTATTGTACATAAAATAACAATGAAAAATATAAATTAAAATGCAACACATTAATAAATGTACAAAGGCGGACTTATTCCTATAAGGAATCTCTTCCAGTCAACCTTTGAGTGTCTAATTGGAATTTGGTAGGCGAGTGGCGCGGTAGTACAACATAAACGAAACAGATCATTATAATAATTAATAACAAATCGTCGCTGATACTGCAATACCGCGTAATTAACAATGGATAATACCGCGGAAGTACAAAAGTATCAAATTTGAGATTTCGCGGCAATGAGCTAACAATGCCCATTCGCAACGGACCACATTCACAGTTTGGCGTATCGCTCATCAATTTGCGACCAATCACACCTGGTTAAAACCGCGTGAGCGAAACTGTCAAAATAATTTGACCAATACCGCGTATCCTCGCGATCATTACAAGAAGAAGTACTGGTTTAGTGTGACACTACGGAAAATATATATATTTTTTTAATAGTAATACGAAGCTGATCGGTAAGTTTTTTATATTTTTTTAATGCTTGTTACTCAGTCAACTTGTTTTACAACTAAAACAAGTGAATTTTCAAATTCTAATAAGTAACCAAGTTTGTTATTATAATTATAATTTGTGGGTAGTTTTCGATTGTTACCCAATATTTATTACTTTTGTTTTTGACGATCATGGAAGAAGAGTCAGGTGTTGATGAGTCTGTAGTATGGAGAGATGCCGACGTCAGTAACAATGTTGTCACTCTACAAGAGCTTCAATATCGACGCCAGGCACTTCTTAATAAAAGGAAGCAAATTTTGGATCAAATGCGCGCGGGTAATCCACTTATAATTGAAAAACCTTTCAAACAAATTCCATGTACAGCTACGAATATCGAAAACTTTATTGCTGGGTGTGATACTATGACCACAGTTTTAAAACTTATCCCTAGCTCGTCAGGTATTCCGAAAGTTGTTACTGAGTCCACTGTTAGATATCTCGTCAGATGACTCTGTTGTTGACCCTGATTATGTTCCACTATCTCAAACTACAAATCTTACAACCTATCGAATCATCAGATTATATTGAATGGTTTCCTGAAAGAGATACAGAGGCAGAGGTTGGCAGACAGTCAAGATCGAGAAAAAGAAAAGCTGACCGGTTAACATGGAAAAGAGAATATAGTAGAACAAATAGAATGTTAGGGAAGGAATAACTTGGATACAAAAAGATTGAGAATAAATACCGTCAAACATACTCTAAGCCTGAGAGAATCATGGGTCCTGTATGCAATTCACAGTTTTGTGCTCGCAGCAAAGTATTTTTTTGCTCACACCTAACGCAAGAGATGAGACAGTGTATTTTTAATACATTTTGGTGCATGTCATGGTTACAAAAGAAAATCTTTGTGTCTTCTATGGTGGATAAAATGGAGACTCAGAGGAAAACCAAAGGTACTGACTCTAGACGTTCAAGCTCCAAAGCATATTATTTTCAAATAGAAGGCAAAAGAGAAAGAGTTTGCTTGATGACGTTTATAAGTATACTTGGTATTAAAGAATGGACGGTTGGCTATTGGCTTGTTGATAGAGGTAACAACGAACGAGATTCCATTAAAAGCTATCTATCAGCCTTGCCTAAGTTATCATCGCATTACTGTCGCAAATCAAGTACAAAGCAATATTTGGAGCCTTTAATTCAGTCCAAATCACAGCTTTACAATTTATACGTGGAAATTGCATCGTCATCAGTGTGAGTTTTAAAATATAATCCTCATGGAACTATTCCATATAAAAAGCAATTCAAAGATGAACTTTAACGAAAGATTAACCCCATTGCCACGAAGACCACGAAACATCTCAACACTTACAAATAGTGTTCCGTTGCTGTTCTCATCTAGAATGTCAATATTCGAAAGTTCTGTAGTTGCTGAAGTGTAGATAATTGATCTACACTTACAGCAACTACAGAACGTCATTCCTGGTGATTGTCATCATTTTTATGATAATTTACTTTATAAGAAAAAATAAGTTTTTATTTTTATTATTTATATTCATCAAGACGTTGGCCTGTCTTTGATGAACCAGTTTTTAATTTTCCTATTAAGTATTTCATTATCATGTTTTGATACAAATTATTAAGTACATTTATTTTTAACTCACTATTGAAATGCCTTTATTTGATTTGTAAGCATTTTGTTTTGTTATATTTGTAGTAAGATCATTTGGATTGTGCTAGTAAGCACTTACCTAGTTTTTGAAATGACTAGACTGATTTAATCTGGTAACTATCAAAGTTGAAATGATGAGACAATGATTACCTGATAAATATAACTTCTTTCTATTAACTATAATTCTGTTTTATTTTCCTTCCAATTACGCGTAAATACCAAAAAAGCTCAATTTACAAATGCCTTATAAAATGAAAAACAGCGTAAGTGCATTTTCTAGCCAAATATTGATTGCATTGAGTAGCCAAATATTGGTTGCATTCAAACACGTATTTGATAAGTACAAGAGAAGATATTTAGTTTTTCTTTCTCCTGTAAAATTTACCAAATCCAAGTTACGCGGTATTGTCTGTTGTTAGGTACGCGGTATTGCAGTATCAGCGACGAAATATAAAAGTAATAAATGTCAAAAAACAAATATATATATATATATATATATGAAATTGAAAGTAGCTAGACAAAATAGAACAGAATATGAATATATATGTAAAGAAGAAAGAAAAAAAAACGAAAGAATAAAAGAAAACGAAATTAACTAAGATAAAAATAAAATCAGTCTAAAGCACCATGATCATCGTGAGAGCCTTTCAGAGACAGTTTAAACGATTCAATGGTGGGAGATAATTTAATGTGCAAAGAGAGTGAATTCCACAATTTTGCAGCATGAACCGAGAAAGATTTGGTGTATGTACTACTGGTGTGCATAGGAATATTCAGTAAAGGATCCACTGAAGACCGCAGACGATTATCTATATCACGAAATTGAAACCTTTCACGTAAGTACTCAAGAGCAGATGGGTTAAATAGTACGTTGAAAAGAAGGGACAATATATGGAATTTTCTACGTAGCCTAATCGGATGCCAACCGAGCTGCTTGCGAAATTCAGAGATGTGGTCATACTTCCGCAGACCAAATACGTACCTTACACAAAGATTCAAAAGTCTATCCAGTCTATCAAGCAGCCCCTCTGCCGGATCCAGGTAGGCCACATCAGCATAATCTAACAAAGGAAGGAGGAGGGATTGTACTAGCATCGCCTTAGTGGAAATCGGAAGGAAATTTTGCAGACGTCTAAGAGAATGCACAGAGGCGAAAAGTTTACGGCTGATTTCATTTACCTGAGGTATCCACGACAGAGTTTGATCCATGATAACACCCAAATTTGTTACGGTCGAAGAGATCGGTATAACAGTGCCGTCAAAAACTACACTGGGAATCATCATGGAGTCCAATTTAAAAATGAAGTGGGAACTACCAATTATAATTGCCTGTGACTTAGCTGCATTAATTTTAATACCAAAGCGTTGGGACCATTGAGAAATGGCAGCGAGATCAGAGTTGATGGTATTAATAGCTTGAGAAATATTAGAAAGAGAGGCAGCCGTGTATATTTGAAGATCATCTGCATATAAATGAAAGGAAGAAGACAGTGGAAGAGTAATGCCATTAATAAACATAGCGAATAAAACTGGCGATAATATCCCTCCCTGGGGAACCCCGGCAGTCAAGTCACACCAATCAGACCGACAGTCGCCGAGTCTCACCAATTGACGTCGTCCTTTGAGATATGACTCAAACCAGGTAAGCAAGATGGGTGAAAGGTTGAAAGTTTTAATGAGACCTAGCAATATATCATAATCAACAGAATTGAAAGCGCTAGTAAAATCCAGGAGTGAGAAGATTTTGTTCTCAATATTATGGCGAATGTCATCTGTGATTTTGACCAGAGCGGAGACAGTGCTATGCCCACTACGAAATCCTGACTGATATTTACTAAGAAGACTAAAACGCTGAAGATGGCTCGTAAGGCGTTGGTGTACAAAATACTCCAACACCTTTGATAGAAAAGGAAGGATAGATATCGGACGATATTCAGAAAAAAGAGAAGGATTAAGCTTCTTATGCAGCGGTATAACATGTCCTAATTTCCACAAAGAAGGAAATAGACCAGAAGAAAGTGAACAATTAAAAATATCTGCCAGAATAGGGGCAATTTCATTCTTAATCGGGTTGATCATATTTAACGAAATTTCATCCTCACCAACAGCCCTAGACTTGATATTACTAATTATATTTACAATTTCGTCAGGTGTTATGACATCAAGATTCAATTGGGGACAGTCAGCTTGAGGACTATTTTCCAAATCAAGAAGCGTTGCTCTAATTGAATAACTAATGTAAGACAAATACCACCTTAGTCTTTCCTGCGACCACGGACGCTGCAAAGCGTTCGAAACGTCAGGTTTCAACAAAATAAATAAAACACGCGATACTTCCGTCAAATATAGTTTAATTTCAAAGTGTTGCTCGTTTGGTAAGTGGGTGAAGACTGACGGGAGAGGAACTAAAGTGAGCATTTAAAAGATTAATATCGATGTTGGTACAAGCACTGGTCCGCTCCTTCCCGACTTCTAACTCTTTGAAAACTTCCACAACTTTGAGGGAGGACTGTTTTCGATGGTGGACATGATTTGTTTACGTCGAGCATACCTGCACATCCTGCTACATTGATTACGCAGGTCAATGAACCTTGACCGATTCTCAGTTGTTTGATTATGACGGAACTTTATTTTGGCTCTATCTCTCCTGGCCATCACCGCCTTTATTTCTGGAGTCAGCCAAGGAGCCGGATAATGCTTAACGCGGACTGCTTTAACAGGCGCATATTTGTCAAATATAGACAAGAGTGTCTCGTTAAAAAGAGTAATTTTAGCATCTATATTTTCAGCTAAAAGAACAGGACTCCAATCCACATCAGACACATCCCCCCTTAGCTGACTCCAGTCAATCAGACCAAAATTACGCTGAAAAATAACTTTATGTTTACGCTTAGGTGGGCGTATAACAAAAGAAGCAAATATAAGATTATGCGCTGAAAAGGATGGCGCATTGTGCCGGCCATGCGTGGCTACTAGGTCAGGGCAGGATGTGATAACAAGATCAAGGAGGGATGGAGGACCATTGTGCGGGAAATGTGTGGGGCTGAGTGGAAGAACAGACAAGTTAAGAGAATGCAGAAGAGAAATTAGAGTTTTAGAACGACTATCGTTTTTTGCAAGGCACGTGTTGAAATCCCCCATAACGATGACGTGATTGAATTTAGGAAGAAGGTCATTTGAGAGAATTTCTACGGAATTAAAATAATTTATATGAAGAGAAGGACTATATATAGTATACTCCGAGAAGCACTTTCGTGTGATGAAGGGTGACCGACAAAAACAGGTATTCAGGCGCTTGAAATTCCGGAGGAGATAGTGAGACAACTTCACATTCGATGTCGCTGCGTAGGTATATAGCTACTCCACCATATCCCACCATCCTGCCGGCGTTATCATTATGCTTTGTACACGTACGATCGTTCCTAATCAACCGAAAATCGGGCAACGGATATAAGGTCGATGGAAGTGATGGTTTCAAAAATGTTTCAGATATTAAAATGGCATGGATATTATCTGAAGAGAATGTGGCCAGCAAATCTGCGTAATGTGAAGCTACACTCTGAGCATTTATGTGAATAACATTAAAATTCTTGTGAACTGTTGAAAAGGTAACATTTAAAAAATCACCCAAAGAAGGTACATCGGAAGCATCACTCATAGCACCTGAAAAACTCTCTGAGGATGACGAAATTGAGAAATATTCCGAGTCACAGTCTGACATCTCCGTAACAATACTTTAGACTAGATTAAGCACTAAAAATATAAGAACACTAAATAACAACTTAAATAAGTTCTACCTTATGCTAATTATCAATTTGACACTCGCCGGCAGCTATTAAGATGAGAAAAACAAAATATCACATAATGCAAATGCATAATAAAGAAAAAAAAATCGGATATACACAAATGGAAAGCACATAATAAAGGTACTTAGATGTTACTTGAGTAGATAACAATAAAAATGATGAGAATGCGTCGATAATAATGATGGTTGCTCCGCGTGGCTACTTATCACCAATTAATGGAGTCTTTTGTGTAACTTCAAGATCGGCAATAACACTAACATTGCTATATATGTTGTAGTATTCATGGAGGAAAAAAAATAATAATAAAAAAAAAAATTAAAGTATGCAACAATTTAAGTCTGGCAAGATCTAGTATCCAAGTCCGTTAAACTATTATATTAAGATAATGATGTCGTCGCTGTTATGTCAGATTCAGATTTTGACATATTGTACTACCGTATTTTGTTTATCGCAAACAACTTATGTATTAGTGAAATACAAAACAAAATAATTGTAAGATGCAGGTACAAACATTAACAAATTTAACTATTACCGTCCAATGACGGAATAAAGCATAGAAATCGATTTTATAACACAGAATACGAAGCAACATACCCTTGAAGACCGGCCTATTTAATTAATGAGATTTGGTTGAATTTTTTGTGCTGCGTGACTTGTGTGATGGACGAACAGGCTTCTCCGCACCTGATGCTAATGCTTGCGGGCTTTGTTTACCTGACGCGTATTCGTCCTTAACCGCTTGAAGCTCTGTCATTGACACTATTTTCCGACGGGAGCCGTCCGCTGTGACCACCACAATTTTGCCATCGCCACTGGACCAGCTGCCACCAACACCTAGCACCTTACGGGCTTCAACAAAGACTGCATGCCGGCGGAAGCACTTTAGATTAAGTAACACCGTAAAAGTGGAGGGGAGTGGGGAGGGGGGGTGAGGGGGAGGGGAGAGGAACCCCCAGAGGAGGGAACTATAACACGGAAACGCATAGTTTTAAAGTTATTAACATTCTAATTTTTTGAGGTTATGTCACCTACAATCTTTCAAATTCGAACAATCACTGAATAATCATTTGCCAACTTTTCGTATAATTTTGTTTTATTTCCCGACCTCACAGTTGCCAACTGTATGTTTGGTCTACTTTTTATAATGACACTTTTCAAAATGGCAAAGATTCTCTTCTGGCACTTCGCCGGCCGCTGCCGCGGCACGCTCGCTTCGCTCGCTCGGCTCGTGCGTTGTTTGTCATACTCTAACCTAACCTAACCAACTGAGATTTCTGTTGCTATACTTATTACAAAATTTTTATTTGTTTGAAAGATTTGACAAATTATAATAATCATCTTAACAATAATTCTACCAAATGAAACAAAATGGCGGACGAGCGATATTGACTTGACAAATACGATGTTTATTTCCATTTCACTGTTTATTCTTGTATTTTCAGTTACAAATGCACTTGACATTACATTGTTACGTTGAGTTTGAAGTTTCTAATGCTTATAATGAAACGTTTTGATAATTTATATCAAACATGGCGATTTTATTACGATTCTTTGAAAAAACATTGTAAATTTCAATAAATTCTAGCGAAAAAATTATCCATCTCCGTGCCTTAAAAATTTAGTGATTTAATCTTCTTTAGTAAAGCTATTCATAAAAAAAATATGGTGCTGATATCAGGTGTTACTTAATCTAAAGCTGAGCCATGCCGGCTGCTAGTCAGGAATTCCGAGATAGTCATACCACTGCCCTTAAAATATTTTTGGCATCCCATACAATGTTTCTGATTCTGCTGTTTATGAACCGGATAAGCATTGGTCGTGGCCGTGAAGAGTGCGTTTTTCCCAGTCTTAGGCATGCATCAATTGATGAGATGTTAATATGAGGTAATTGAAGGGTTGTATGACACATCTTGATGAAGTCAGAAACAAGATCCTCCCCTGATTTCTCTGCCACTCCGTGAAGAAGTAACACATTTGACCGTGATCGAATCTCCAGGCAGTCCAAACTCTGCAAGACTAACTCCATTTGAGCCTTAAGATGTGACACAGCTTTCCAAATGAGAGATCTAAATGTCCTAAACTCATTGGCTAAAGAAGCTGAATCCTGCGGCTGGCAGTCATCAAATGCACTCTCGAATGAAGACGTCTTTGTGCGGAAGAATTGCGTCATCTCCTCCATATTTTTCTTGAGTTGAGTTAGTGTATCCATAGTGTGTATTAAAGTTGATGTGATATTTACTAATCTATTGAAAGGAGACTTAATTAGCTGACGGCGTAGTTCAAGTGCCCAACTAAAATGTGAATATAAAATATGAGGTGAAAAAACTGATATTACTATTATTTATATGAAATAAAATCAGAGCTGTTTCAATAGACGTACACTTTCTTTACTAACCGCAAAAAAAAAAAAAAAGAAAAAAAAAAAGTCAAGTGGCAAACAATGGCAACTTTAATACTATCGCAATTAAAAGTGTCATTGTTTACCACTCAATAATATGAGTATTAGTTTATATTCCCGCACAATACGAATAATTGTGAACACGATTTTGTCTATTTTTATTAGTTTAGATGTTGTCTATGTAAAGTTGGTTATTTCTGATGCCACTGCACTTTGTAAACATACAATATTAATATTAGAGATATTCGTTCGAGTCTAAGAGTGTTTACACTGTCCTTTTCAACTATGTCTCATACAGGTTTCATAATAAATAAGAATAGGCGTAAAGCACTGAGGAAGGTATTTTCGTAGCTCTTTTGACATAACTTGTAATGCGTCCCTGATATATCACGGTGCTTGTAGAATCTGTTTATCTGTATATATAACTTCACGCCAAATCTCTTGTGGGGTAGGCAGAGAGAGCAGATCACCACATGACTCGATCGTTACAAACCTCACTCCTTTAACAATCATTGCTCTTCTTATGCACGCTCGCCAGTTTCTACGGCTCCTGACATCCTCTTCTAATAAAACACGATCAATTTGGTCATGTACCTTAACCAAGACTTACCTTAGCCTTCCTCGACTCCTCCATCCTTCTTTTTCTTTCGCGTATATCTGTTTCGTAATTATTTCTGGCAGCATGCCTCTTCTTATTTTAACACCGATACTCCATTTTATACCATCCCTGTTTCTAACATCATTATTGCGAATACGGTCTGCAAGCGTTACGCCACCAATTTTTCGCAACGCTCGCATTTCGACCGTGATTATCATACTTTCATGCTCTCTCTGCCTTACCCAGCTCTCGCTTCCATAAGTAAGCGTTGAGACTAGCACTGCATTGTGTATAGCGAGCTTTGGCTTCAAAATAATATGGGAAAATTAAGCGCAAGAAATAACACTAGTATAAAGAAGGACCCGGTATACTTCCTTTTTAGCAAGGTCCCACAAAACTGATCTCCCGTTATCATTCGTTATCGTTATAATAAATAGATAGAATACACTAAATTTGCATCATAATCATCATCTCAGCCTGTATTCGTGCACTGCTGAACATAGGACTTCCCTATAGAGTGCCACTCATCTCGATCCTGTGCCACCTGTATCCATCGACTCCCTGCAAACCTCTTGAGGTCGTCGCTCCACCTAGTGGGGGGTTGTCCCACACTGCATGTACCAGTACGGGGACGCCATACGAGAACCTTTTTTCCCCAGCGGTTGTCGGTTCTACGAACTACGGCTGACATTACCAATGCTGCGTTAGGAGGGGAGACAGCTAATAAACGCACCGCATATTTTTTGTTTAAACTTTGATCACACTAAAAACATCACGCACCTCAACAAAGACACAGCCTCCTCAACTGCCAATTCAGAGAACACCGCGCACCAAGTGTCCTTCACATAAATTGTGACTCCTCCTGATTTATTAATATACTTCTTGGAACAAAAATAAGTATACCCGTCAAGTTGTCTGATGGTACTGCTTTCGTTCAGCCAGCACTCAGTAAACACGACCACGTCAAAATCAAGCCTTAGTCTTTTCTGCACAACGGGGAAGTTATCAAAATTCTTTTGCATACTTCTGATATTGATATTTAGAATCTTAAGGTTATACTGTGAGATTATATTCGTACAGTTTTCCGGGACAGATAAGGTATGGCATTTAATCTTAAAAGAATTATCAAACTCATTCAGCAAATTTACGGAAACCATGGATAAATGGTAAATAAATATGATTTTTTTAATAATAAATGAGTGGAAGCCATAGCTACAGTATATACGAATATATAAGTAGGAAACAAAAGCTGAGTTTTATTTAATTGAATTGAGCATAGAGACAGTTTTTGATTTTTGTAAGTAGTAACAGTGAAAAATGTGTAGTGCGTGATTGTGGTGTAAAATAAATTGGTGCAACGTGCGCATGGGTTGGTAAAAACAAGATGTAAAATTAACAAAAAACATAACACACAAGATAGACACACAAGACAATTTGTGATGTATATGCTGCAAATCAACAGGACGGCGGTGGTAGATTGTCGGCTGATGTTTCCGATGTGATAGGACCATTTGAAGAGGGGCAAAATCCGACAAGCAATCTATTGAGCTCGGCTTCGGATTGAATTCGAATCGCTGCGCTCCCGTCTTTATAGTCCTTTTTCCTAAGGAATATATTTCCGTTGCGAACCCAGCAGTACCTGTACTCGTATTTTTTGGCAAATTGCTTAGTGTATCGAAATAAACGACGGTTGTCGTTTGATAATCGCTCATGTATGTATACTGTCATATCAGACCCCCTCTCTACGATATCTTAATTCTTTAAGAGCCGTCGTGTCTTTGCTTTCTTCAGAAACTCATCCCGTGTTGCCTGCCGCGTGAATGCGACTACTAACGGACGAGATCTCGGTGCTCGGGAATCATCTGAGTTAGTCTCCCGGTGTGGTAGCCGTGGGCCAACCCTAGAAGCATAGTCTAAGTCAGACTCCTTCACTTCTATGCCAATTTTAATAGCAGTGGTCAGCACCAGATGATAAGGGTTTTCGTTTGGTGATTCTTCTAAACCTGATATTTCAATCTCTTTCCTTAAAGCTTGCTGTGTATGGAAGGAAATTTGATTTTAAAGGCTGGTAATCGTGGCCTTAAGTTCTATATTTTGGGTGGCTTGGGCCTCCAACACCTGCATTCTGGATTCATAGTTTTGTAATTTTGAACTCAGATTATCAAAGCTTTTCTTAATGTAATCCCACATCTCCCCAAGATTTTGTCGTAGCAAACCAATTTCCGAAGAAATAGAATTTATCGCATCTGTTTGCCCGACAACAGGGCTACATGTAGCTGAACGGACAGTATTTTTATTCCGAAGGGTAATATTATCATGTGCCGAACGTACCGGAGTATTCGTGTTGTCACCTCCTTTCTTTCTTTTGGCTTTGCAACCGGGACAAATCCACGTGTCTGCTTCCTCCGGCCTCAGGCGGTCCGCCTTTGTACAACTTACATGAAATGTTTGTTTACATGTGATATTACAGCAGACAATGAAGCATTCTTCCTTCTTTACAGCCTGTCGGCACGCGAAGCACTCCATATACATCGATGACTCCATAGTTGTAGTGAAAAAGACTATTTACTGATGTACGGGACATCATCATACTAACCAAGTTAGTAATGACAGTAAAACGATAATGCAGCGATCTATTTTACTGTCGCAGCGATTTTTTTGGTACACAGGCTACGTCACACTCACGCGCAGTCTGCAGTATCGAACGAAGTGGGCAGAGCGATCAATGAGTCATCCGGCGGTCGGTGCGCGTCGGTGCACTTACGAAGTTATTGTATTCTCTTTGCGTCGGTGGTGGATTTAACGATTTTTATTAAATTTCACACGTTGATTCTAGATAGGAGGTAAGTTCATAGAAGATTCAGACACTTGACTTTTTTAAATGAAGTTCTAAGCTTTACACTGATATAACTTTGTCTATGAATTAAGAAGTTAAATACACAATAATGAAATTAAAATGACGAGAGTAGCGTTCACTTAGTTGTTTACTGGTCGCCGCGCGCGGGGTGAATCAAAATTTTCACAATTTTTCGTCTTATACTAGATGTTGGAGCCCCCTTTTAAGCAAAGATATGCCTGTGCCAAGAGACCCCACTCTTTCCATTTATGTAGACCTTCATAATATGTAAAGTAGCTTACAAACAATGTGTACAATTTACTCTAATTTTAAAGTATCTCTTCTGAAAACCTATTTACAAATTCAAACTTGGTCGTTAGTTTGCCTATGTAGTTTCCTACGCCGCAATGTACGGAACAGGAAACTGCATAGGTCCATATTTTTTTATCTCACGCTTGCCTATTGATTTTATTGTACAAATAGCCTGACTGAACATTGCACTGTACTCGAGCAAATCTAGTTTTAGCGAAAGGAACCTTTACCACTGACTTATATCTTCTTTGCTCTTTAAGATTTGGATCATAATGCAGATTTTTATGTTTTGCCAGAATTGTATTGACCACGTACAATTTTCGAACAGACAACAGATCACATACCTGATAAAGGGATTCAGTAGAGAAGCGCCGATTTTTAAAATACATAACTTTTAGTAGTGCGCGCTGAGCTCTCTCTAGTACCATGAAGCGTGTTTTTAGAGCGCCGCCCCAAATCGGTATACAGTATCCTATTATAGACTGAACCAGGGCTAGATAGATTTGGTTTAATAGTTTATTTGGAGACGTGAGATCTCCAGATTTTGTTCTGGGTACTATGTGCCTCAGAGTCCCGAATATACAAATACAAATAATTTTATTAACAGACCAGATACAGTTACATAGTATACAAAAAATTTAATTAATATATGTTAACAAAGAGTGACAAGTCCGGCTGTTGGGAGGAATAGCAATTTGGTTACCGGTGATACCCAAACTAGAGTGAATCTGTATCGTGGGTATCTATACGAATTGCCTAAAATTTACCTCGGTTTTCCAAATATTCCAATATTTCTTAAATGTTATATTGATCTACAAGAGTAATATTATATAATATAAAATAATGTACGCATTACACTCAATGTATGTGTAATAATGTGTGTAATATGTGTAATGTGCATGTATGCGATTGCAATGTAAATAATGCATATCTTGAGTTAGGATAGTTTTCAGACGGTGGCGTTAAATTAATATTTGCGTCTTACTCTGGAGTGTGTTTCATCTTAAGAACGTTTATCGCATAGGGAGGAGCAGATCTTCCGTGGAATCGTATGACAGAGTTGCGAGATATTTACTGATTTTAGTTTTTGCTTCCCGACTAGAACATGATCTAATATCGCACGCTTTGGAGATTCTATTATACAGTAGATTTCTAATTAATAACCGTTGCGCAAACGATGTTTTCACAGAGATGATGGGTAATGTAAAGTTGCGACGTTTTAACATTAGCATATACTCATTAGAATTGATAACTTCCCTGTGGACCTGGTGTGTCGTCTTCAGAACAAAGAGTTGGCGCACTGTCAATACTCCAGATTCACCGTATACATCCTTTGTGGGATATCTTAGTGGCTTTCGTAGGATAGTTTTTAACACTGCTCTTTGAGCTCTTTCCACCGGTATCAGGGCTGCTTTGGTCACTCCACCCCAACCAGCGATGCAGTACGTAAGCAAGGACTGGCAAAGAGCGAAGTAGATGTCCCGCAGCATTTGAGGAGAGGCTATATTACGTAGTTTCCGCATGATATATATAGTTTTTCGAACACGGGATGACAAGGCATGCAAGTGCGTTTTAAAGTTTAGTTTTTCATCTAGTGCGACTCCTAAATATTTAATATATAGTCCCAGTCGCAGGCTTCATGAGGGATTGCATGAGGGAGAGCATTCTCTGCCTTCTTTCAAATTGATAAAATCGCACTGAAAATGACGACTTTGTATATCGCGAATGATGAGGCTCTCCGTAAAATCTAACTCGGACGCAGTGACTGCAAGTGTCGCAGCACGCGGCAATTTTTTAATAAATCTACATACATAGACTAAGACGCGGGAGAGTTTATTCCACGATGAAACGCGGGTGGCTACCCGCTGTATGACTGAGGGTACCTCATCTACAGTGATGGCGTGCGCTGTCACCCGTTCTTCAGGCACAGAGCCCACCATTGACTGGTCTAATTTATTTATTGGCCAAAAGGAGGGGTCTAATAGGATCCACGATGGACCTTGAAACCATAGCGGGTGATTAAGCAGCTTCCCTGGAAGGAGACCACGTGACAAACAATCTGCGGGATTGTCAGTACCTGCCACGTAGTAAAAATGCTCAGCGGGTATGTTATCTAATGTTTTAACTACACGGTTGGCTACAAATGTTTGCCAACGGTGCGGAGAGGAATTGAGCCAGCACAGAGTTACCTTTGAATCGGTAAAGGCATATATATCGCGTATAGGAAAGCGCGGGTTATAAATATCGTACACTCGTCGCATGAGTCTCGCCATCAACTCGGCGCCACAGAGCTCTAATCTTGCGATAGACAGAGTCTTAATGGGCGTAACCTTCGATTTGGCACACACTAATGTTACGACGACCTCGTCCGCCATGGTTATGTGGGCGTAGACGACTGCACCGTACGCTCCTTCGCTCGAATCTGAAAAGCCCACCAAACGTAGTATACAACCCTCGCGAACACCCAAGTGCCGCGGAATCTTTACCTCATTAAGAAACGGGGGCTCCTTGCAAAACTTATGCCATATATCCACTATATGCCGCGGCGGAGTTTCATCCCAATCCAGCTTTAATAGCCACAGCTCCTTTATTAATAATTTTGCGTACAGGACCACGGGTGCTACGAAGCCCATAATGTCCCAAATCTTAGCCACAGTGGCTAAGATGGCGCGATTAGTACAGTGATCACTATGTGGAGCCACTGTAAATTGAAAACAGTCCTCAGATTTAGACCAGCTGAGACCTAAAATCTTCGGCTGCGCGGATTTGTCAAACTCGATGGGCTCTAAAGCCCTGTGCATCGCGGGGATAGCATTTGACACCGAATCTTTATTACACGCCCACTTCACTAATTCGAACTGTCCGCATTTGAACAGTGCTATTAATTGGTTAGCCGTAGAGACAGCTTGCTCGTCCGAGATGGCGCTAAAAACTACGTCATCCATATATAGATACTGAGAGGCGGCTTCCTTGGCCAAGGGAAACCTATCACCTTCATCCGCGACGAGTTGTTGCACTACACGAAGCGCGTGATATGGACTACTCTTAAGTCCAAAGCATACTCTATTAAATTCATAAATGGCGAGTTGATCTTCAGGGCTAAACCGATACAATATACGCTGGAAGCGGCGGTCGCGGGGATTCATTATAATTTGCAAGAACATTTGCTTACAATCGGCGGAAAGCGCTACAGCAAATAATCTAAAATTTAAGATTATATTAAATAGATCTCCTTGAAGATTCGGACCTGTATGAAGCAGATCATTCAATGAGAGACCAGAGGCGGACTTATTAGTTGCGTCTAGTACGATCCGCAATTTCGTACTAGATTTATCTTTGCGAATTACGCCATGATGCGGAATAAAATAAACCGGTTGAGACGCATCTATCTCAGCGGGCGCGGGCGCGGGGGAAATATACCCCTTTTTTATATATTCATAGATTACTGAGTCGTATGCATTTTTCAACTCAGACGAGAATTTGAACTTTCGTTCTAAACCAAGAAAACGATGTCGCGCAGTGTCGAAGGAGTCTCCGAGCTCATACATGTCACCACGAAATGGTAAGGATACAATATATCTACCGCTATCTAGATCACGTTCAGTAGTTGACTGGAAGTGATGTTCACACTCAATCTCATCAGGCGAGTGAGCGGGCGGAGCGGTGCCAGGGAACTCATCAACCTGCCAAAATCGTTTAATAAGAGTATCTAGAGATGGCTGCTCCTTTTCTGCAGATAAAATGCTACAGCAAGTCACAGTGGCTCCTCTCTTTCGCGCGGGTGATATGGGAACAGTTCCCATTAGAACATAACCAAGCGTGGTTTGAATCGCGGGTGGCACAGCAGAATTATTCTGCACAGTGCCGGGTAACAGAAGCTGCATAAACAAAGAAGCACCGACTAAAATATCGATGCGCGCGGGTGCGAAAAAACCCTCATCAGCGAGGGGCAAGTCCTTTATGAAAGGCAAGGCGGTGACGTCGACCGGTACAGACGGCAAATTTTCGGTTATTTCGTCGACAACCAATGATGAAATATCATATTTCAAATTTATATTATACCGGGACGCGAATTTAAATTTAACGGTACCATTTGCTCGTTTTTCGGTACCCCCAATACCGATGACCTTGACGTTATCCTCATTTGAAATCTTTAAATTTAGTCGCTCACAGCACTCAGAAGTGATAAAGTTCGTCTGAGACGCGCTGTCAAGAAGACAGCGAACTATGTGCTCGGTACCCCTCTCATCCCAAACGATTACCTGAGCTGTCGCCAGTAGTACCGTTGTATTATTGGAACAATGCGCGCTAAGCACGTGGCTTGAGGGCGGTGCTGTATAAGTCGAACATAAGGAAACGTCAGTAGGAGACGGGTTCGCGGCGGAGGTTGCGGGAACTGTATCTATCTTTTGTTCACTAATCTGCGAGTCAAAGTGCAACATACTGTGATGCTTTTTATGACAACGTCTGCACTCAGCGTTCGAGTTACAATTTAATAGTTTGTGCTTAATACTTAAGCAATTTACGCATGCATTGTGCTCCTTCACACATTTATAGCGACTGCGCGGGTTCATAGCATTAAATGCCGAGCACTTATACAAATGCTCATGTATTATGTTTTTACACAAGCACTTGGAGGCGCTAGAAATTGCAACGTAAGATTGAGGCCGAGGTGGCTCAGGCCTTTTGTGGTCAGAGCGCCCACTACGTAAAGTCGAACCTGACATTGCGCTCGAGTGTGCGGATCTTTGCACAATATTTAATTGTTCTTTTAAAAATGAACTCAAGCTACTAAAGGACGGAATTTTCTCCTTACGCGAATGCATCTCGAACGAGCGAACCGTTTCTGAATCTAATTTATTTAACGCGGTATGTAAGAAAATAAAATCAGCTAAATCGGAAATATTTAAATTCCTTAAAGCACTTACTGCGGTAACATATTTGTCGAGAAATAACTCGAGATTATGCGCGGACGCGGTATTAAACGACTTACATTCGAATATCTGTTTTAAATATGTAGACGCGAGAGCACGCATATCGTCGTATTTATCTATCAAAGATTGCAGAATAATGTCATAATTATCTGCGCACGGGGTGACGCCTGCAAAGGCAGCCTGCGCCTTACTCGACAGCTTACCAAGCAGGTAATACAATCTGTCAGCATTAGACAGAGCGGGGTTATCGTGTACGGTGGCCTTGAAACTTTGATAGAATAATTGAAATGAGCGAATATCCCCGTCGAAGGACATTAATTGAATCGCTGGCAGTGCAGGTCGCATGCGTGACGGCGTTGGTCCATCAGACGCCTCACTCTGGCTTTTATCAATATTAGAAAGGACGTGTTTTACTTTCCAGTACATGTCCTCAAAGGAATCCCATGCGTGGTAGTCAGGCTGGGCATCAGCATTTGTCTGCATGTTCAATAAATTATATTCCTCTAAGATTCCACTGAACTCGGAACGCAGAGTATCTATACATATAGCCGCCGAGACAAATGCATCCCTACTGGCTTCAAACTCGATATTATTTGATAAATCGTAAATTCTTTGTAAACGCTTAAATAGCGAATTGCGTTTTGCTATTGTCATATCTAACTGAATATTGCGCGTGGGTTCGGACTTGGCCTTATCACTTTCTTTTTTATCTCTAGACATGATTAAAATATTATAATAAGCGCGCGGTATTAAATTAATATATTTAATATATTAAATACGATCAAATTTTATAATATTATGCGAAAATATGGTCAGCTAATCACACGCCGGCGCCTCCTTAGTAACAAACAAATAACAATTATGTAATTAATTATGTAAGCGCCTCACGCGGGAGTGCTGCGTTGTTAGCGAATGATGCGCGGAGTGTCGTGCCTTAAACTACAATACACCTTGTAGCCAGTGTATGTATGTTCGCGGTGCGGTCAAATATGCACACACGAATACAAATTATAGGTTCAACAGCAGTACCTACCTACCTTCTTAATACTCGATCAAACGAATACAAAACATCTATTAATGCAGTATTAATAGATAGTTAAGTGCGGCGCGGTATATTTAATAATAAAGTCGTCTGAAAAGTATCAATCGCGGGGTTTATAACTATATAAGTTGGCGACTGCTAGCTGTTATATTCGCGGAGTAATTAAACTACTTGATTAACTTCATAAGTCGTTAATAACATTGAATAACCTTGTTCGTCTCCAATGCCTAATGTATGCGGAACTTAACTCGTACATAAACGTACGTAATCATTAATTGACAGTGTACGACTACGCTTTTGGTAGAAATAACTAACTCAGAAGAATATGGAGATATCTACCATTATTATTGACAGACTGACGTCTCTGCGCGGCGCGGGAAGTATATATAGTTAATAAGTAACAATAAATTCGTCGGAGCTAGCCTTCATATGTATATGCAATAAACGCGGTTAATTAAGTACAATCGCGTAGGTACCTAGGTACTGTCGTTGGATGCAAATCCACCCTCAATTTCCAATGTATATACGGCTACTTATACTAAAATTATAGATATGAGTAAATGTGTATTTAATAAATAGGTATCATAATAAATAGAAACCTGAATATTCTACGAGTCTAAATGTACCTACTTCATAATCTATTGTGTCCTGTCCTGCTTAAATGCATCGGCAATAGATACTTATCATATTATTGCCGGCGCGGTGCGGGTTAATTTATATTATTTTAATAAAAAAATAACATTTAAGCAGCACTCGACGTATCTGTGCAACTTGTTATGAGTAGTTGCTAAGCGGTGAGTTTATGTGTGTATAATGTAGGTACTCGTATATAATGCGTGCAGTGCAATGCAAGGAATCCCGCTCTTTAGCTAAAACCCAAAAACCTAACAAAAGGTATAGACAGTAGATAATTCTATTAAGTGACATTTACTATATTTAGACAAATTAAATCGGAATGAAATCCGGCTCGAAGTGGCCAAATGATGTGGCGTTGCCACGCGGGCGGGTCTGGGAATATTCTAAAATTATGAAATTCTTCACCAATAACCCTATGGTTCAAAATATGGTTAATGGACTGTATTTATATTAAAGAAAAGGATAATTATGGAAAGTATAAGGACGGACTAACCTCTTCTTGAGATATATTCCTCCTAGTCGGCCGACTGACTCCTTGACGAGGTTCTTTCTCCTTGAGGTTTCTTCCGTCACCTTTGTTGAAATGGATGGTTGGATGTGTGGATATATAAGGAGCAGGTTTAATATATATTTATGAGCACATATGTCTCGCGCGGCGCGGTTGCAACCAACAATTATTTGAGTTGCATAAAACATGCGCATACGGCACCGTGTCTCATTGGCAACTGACTTGAAGCGACCCCTTCCGGGTTATAAAAATGTCACCTATATGTATAACAAGCATACGGCGTAAACAGTAGTTTTGTATCCTTTAATTTGAAATTTAAATGTTCGTTGGTGAGGTTTGTGAAGAACGGTCCAAAATCGTTCCAATTAGAAAAAAAAACATATGGGAAAACGTATGGCCGGCCACTCTGCAGTGCAGAGTCTGCACTGCACTCCCATCAACAGAAAAAGTAACAGCACTCGCCGCTAGATGTCGTACAGGGTTCCATATATTTATAAAAAATTAAAAAATTAAAAATTAAATATTTAAATATTTTTTAAATTTAAAAAATATCAGCTCTGCCTACACAGCTTGCTGTTATTTACTAGTGTATTAATACTGCTATATCATTTACAGTTGCTATAGGTTTGTATCATAAAATGTATATTATTGCATGCATATGTATAAGAAACAGAAGTAACGGAAGGTATAAAAAATTCATACCGGTAGTCAAGTGGTAAACAAAGGCAACTTTAATACTATCGCAATTAAAAGTGTCATTGTTTACCACTCGATAATATGAGTATTAGTTTATATTCCCACACAATACGAATAATTTGTGAACACGATTTTGTCTATTTTTACGACCCACGATAGCATGTGGAAGGTTACTTTAACTACTTCAAGTCAATCAGACGTTATGCTAACGCGTAACTTCTCTGGTATCTAATTAAATAATGTACTAATACTGTTATTTCATTTGCAGGTACTGTCCGTGGTATGTATCATAAAAAGTATATTATTGCATGCATATGTACTCGTATAAGAAAGGTAGAAAAAATTAATACCGGTAGTCTCGTTGTAAACAATGACTATTTTAATACTATCGCTATAAAAAGTGTAGTTATTTATCACTCGATAATACGGTTATTAGTTTATATTCCCGCACAATACCAATAATTGTGTACGTGATTTTGTCTATTTTTATTAGTTTAGATGTTCTCTATGTAAAGTTGATTAGTTGGCAGAGCTGCGATAGCCAGCGGAGCCACATTACCCTCAAAATTGCCGTTTGGGGTAGACTGATGTCATCCAGCTAGCGTTTAGACGGTAATAGTGAGAAACTCCAAAATCGACACACTAATAGCTAACATATTGTAGTTTTGTATCCTTTAATTTGAAATTTAAATGTTCGTTGGTGAGGAAGAACGGTCCAAAATCGTTCCAATTAGAAAAAAAAACGTATGGCCGGCCACTCTGCAGTGCAGAGTCTGCACTGCACTCCCATCAACAGAAAAAGTAACAGCACTCGTCGCTAGATGTCGTACAGGGTTCCATATATTTTTAAAAAAATAAAAAATTTAAAATATAATATTTAAATATTTTTTAAATTTAAAAAATATCAGCTCTGCCTACACAGCTTGCTGTTATTTACTAGTTATGATGCCACTGCACTTTTTAACTTTCACTGCGAGCCGTATGGGGAAGCTCAAGGTCGCTCAGCGTGCTAAGGAAAGAGCTATGCTCGGGGTTTCTCTCCGTGATAGAATCAGAAATGAGGATATCTGCAGTAGAACTTAAATAACCGACATAGCCTACAGGATAAGCAAGCTGAAGTGCAGTGGACCGGCCATATAATTCGTAGAACCGACAACCGCTGTGGAAGAAAGATTCTCGAATGGCGTCCCCGTACTGGTACACGCAGTGTGGGACGACCCCCCACTACATGGAGCGACGACCTCAAAAGGTTTGCAGGCAGCCGATGGATGCAGGTGGCACAGAATCGAGATGAGTGGCAATCTAAAGGGGAGGCCTATTTTCAGCAGTGGACAGAAACAGGCTGAGATGATGATGAACATAGGATAGTTTTTAGGGTTCCGTACCCCAAGGGTAAAACGGAACCCTATTACTGAGACTTCGCTATCCGTCCGTCCATCCGTCTGTCACCAGGCTGTATCTCATGAACCATTATAGTTAGACAGTTGAAAATTTCAAACATGATGTCTTTCTGTTGCCGCTATAACAACAAATACTAAAGAATAGAATAAAATAAATATTTATGGAGGCTCCCATACAACAAACATGATTTTTTGGCTCGTTTTTGCTCAATATTGATAACGGCAACAGGTAGACGCTTAAAATATTCACAGAATATTTCGTTATATGATCGCTTTAAAAATAAATATTTAAATTATAATACGAGTAAAACAAATATTTCAGGGGGGCTCCCATACCACAAACGTGATTTTTTTTTGCTGTTTTTATAGTTAATGGTACGAAACCCTTCGTGCGTGAGTCCGACTCGCACTTGGCCGGTTTTATATAACGTTCGGACTAGGAAGGGCTTTAAGGACTCGCGAGGATAGGTCTAACCAATGTTCAGAAGGATTGGAGGATTATACACAACAAACATGACTTTCGCGAAATAATTCCTTCTTCTATTAACTTTATATTCACGGTTGATAAAAATTTACATAATTGCAGGAAAAATAGAATCATGTCTCTTACTAACACAGTATTTTAGTAATTTTTATTTATATATTTATATATATATATATATATATATTTATTTCATACATAACAACAGCACATTATAACTATATAAATTATTGACATACAGTACTATAATAGTAATCATACAGCACAGTCAAGCGCACGTCAAGCATAACACTTTGACCCTTATGCTGTTCTTATGCAGCATACAATAAGAGTTCCAAACACACCTCGAGTATAAAGCATGACCTGCTCCCAGCCGTACTACAAGCAGTTATAGTTATTTAATTCGGTGTGTGCCATCTGAACTAGTATTATGAAAATACTGTATCTCAAATGGCACAATCCTTCCCAGGTGTAACATACAGAGAGAACTTGCTAGGATATAGTACAATGAAAATAAAATTTGAATTAAGACTTAAAATTATGCATCAGCTTAGTACAAGAGTAGTGCGTAACCAATATCATCAATTGCAGCATCAATAATTAGTCCGAGTCAACAACAAGCATTCCACAAAAATGAAAAGAAAATGTTTATCTACGATAAGAATAATAATTAATAATTAATTAATAAATACTCATCAAAAGTTTCTCTGTCTCGTCGTAGGAAAGACTTTGAAGCCATTCAGATGTTTTTGTTTTGGAATTGTATTTGGAATAAGAATGAATTTTTAAAATTTTGTTTATTTTGTTATATAGAAAGGAGCCATTGTAAGGAAAGAATTTTTTGATAAATTTTGTTTTAATTTTAGGTATTGGGCATACTACATAATTTCTTCGTTTATCTTTGTTGGGATTTATGAGGTACCCATGGGAGTGTTTTTTGAGAACCGTGTTGAGTATATATAATTGATGTACAGTAAGCACTTTGAAGGATTGGTATACATCAACCGTCGGGGGGCGTATGGGTAGAAATAATGATACCTTCAACACGGCTCTGACTGCTCTTTCTAAATGAAGCATGGTAACTTTATTCGTACCACCCCAAATCGTAACACAATATTGTATAAAAGATTGGCAAAGTGCGAAATATACCATCTTCAAATGTCGAAAATTCCCAATGTGTCTGAGGTTTTTGAAAATGTATATTAATTTGCGCACTCTACCAGTTAGATTTAATATATGGTTGGCGAAATTTAAATTTTGGTCTACGATTACTCCCAAGTATCTACCGGTGTTAGATTTCTGCAAGGATGTACAATGGCAAGCAATATCGTAAGGGTTGTCGCATGTGTGCATTATTAGAGAATGAGATGGAGGGGGTTGAGTATTATTTCGAATAGAAAAGGTAATATATTTCGTTTTGTCAGCATTGAGAGAAAGGGAGTTCTGATTAAGCCATTCCCTTACAGTGTCAAATCCCTCTTGTGCCGATTGGAAAACGTCGGCCCATGAGTCTCCAGTAAAGCATAGGACTGTATCGTCAGCAAAATAAACAATCTTACCATTTTTCAGTGATAGTTTACTTAACCCGTTTATATAGCAAAGAAAAAGAGTCGGACCGGCTATACTTCCCTGTGGGACGCCAAAAATGACCGGCTTTTCCTCACTAGTAACAATATCAATTGAAGCGCATTACCGGCGGTCAGTTAGATAATCTCTGAAAAGCTCCAGCTGCATCCCTCTAATTCCCAACTACTCCAGTCCCCTCAAAAGGATAGGAAAAGAAATTGTATCAAAGGCTTTCGCCACGTCGAGGAAGACTGATAAGCATTTCTTTCCTATATCTAAGTTACTGGCGATAAAATCAGTGACCTCGTGGACAGCATCAGCTGTGGATTTTTTTGCACGAAAACCAAATTGATTCAGATTGAAAGCAGTCCCGTGTCTTCGAGGTACTTAACTAGTCTATTTATTTATTTATTTATTTATTAGCATACAAAACAGATTACAATCAACATTGTCACCATTTTTTAGCATGAAATTGGTACAGATCTAGATCATAACCCAAAATTATGTAAGCCTAGTAGCTTAATAGAAAAATTTACATTATTTACTAGAGACCGCTGCTCGCGGTGTAACAACTCTAACTATATGATAAGTAAAAAGAACAATACTAAATTACAAAAAAAGAGTAGCTTAGCAATTAAATATTAAGGACTTACAAATAAAATATATAATTAGTTATTTACTTTAAAGCAGATAAATGGATCTTCAATTGTCTCCGGAATTGAGGTAGTGTGAAGTGGAAGATGTCGATGTCTCTGTTAGATACTAGAATTTCGTTATATAGGCGGCACATTCTGACTATGGGGTTGTAATATGAGGTGTTGTTCAGGAATATTTGAAGACAGAAAATATTGTAATTGCGATTACAAGACCTAAATCGGGTGTTGAAGTTTAGTAGAGAAAGAAGGTAGGGGGAATCTAACTGATAGTGAATAATCTTATAGAGAAGCATCAGGTCACTATGTTGACGTCGTACATATAGTGGGTCTAGATGATAATACTTTAAACTTCATTGTACGACGTGAGTTTACGGCCCATGCCACATCTATAGGTAAGAATCTTTGAAAAACGCTTCTGCACTCCTTTGATTCTATTACTATGCACTTCATAGAAGGGAGACCAGACAGCAGAGTTGTATTCGAGAACACTACGTATGAGCGAGTAGTAAAGGTAAATAATACTCTTAATCTTTCGAAAGTGTTTAGTAGATCTGGTGATAAATGCAAGTAGACGATAGCTACGATCGACAATGTTATCGTAGTGATCTCGAAAGGTTAACTTGTCATCGAAAATCACACCTAGATCTTTTGCGAAGTGATTACGGGCAAGAATCTCGCCCTTGAGAGAATAGTCAAATATGAGCTTATGTGATTTCGTGGTGAAAGTTATAACGAAACATTTACCAATGTTAAGCTGCATGAAGTTCCTGTCGCACCAATCAGATAGTAAGTTTAGGTCTGACTGTAACCTGGAAGCGTCTGTCTTATTGCTTACAGTGGTAAATACTTTAAGGTCATCCGCATAAAGGAGGCAAGGGCAAGACAGAACATCAACCAGGTCATTAATGAAAATGACGAACAATAACGGTCCTAAATGACTGCCCTGAGGTATCCCCGAGGTGACAAAGTCAGGTTCAGAAACGTGACCCTTAACCGCAACGAGACTTCTGCGACTCAAATAAGACTGGAACCAGCAAAGTAGACAACGATGTACACCGAAGTCTGCCAGTTTCTTAGAAAGTACTATATGACTGACCTTATCGAAGGCTTCAGCGAAATCAGTGTAGATGGAGTCCACCTGCAGTCTTTTGGCAAAAGCGCTACACAAGTAATTTTTATATTCGATTAGGTTGGAGGTAGTAGATTTATTAGCTACGAATCCGTGCTGTTGTGAGTGCAAAAAGGGCTTGATATGATTATAAAGAACATCATAAACTACACTTTCAAATAGTTTAGCGAGACAAGACAATATACTAATAGGTCTATAGTTTATACAGTCAGTCCTATCACCCGATTTGTATACTGGTATTATGTGAGCTATTTTCCAGAACGTGGGAAAAGTTCCAAACACAATCGACTTATTAAATAATATTTTGAGTGGTACAATGAGTTCACACGCACATTTTTTAACAAATATGGCAGGTATCTCGTCTGGGCCAGGACCTTTATTCGTGTCTAAGTTATTTATCTTTTTTAGTATCGTTTCTTGTGTAATATTAATGTCGCTTCAAGAATTGGTAGTACGCTGAGGATTTTCAGAAGAACCGGTAACAGGGACGGAAGTAATATTTTCAAAAACATAGCCGAAATACTTTGAAAAGAGCTCACATACTTCAGAGGATTTGGTTGCGGAAACACCTTCATACTCCATGTTTAGGCGAATCGAGTTCACGCCCTTTTTACTATTGACAAATCTACAAAATCCCTTCATATCGTCATTCAGAGAACTCTCTATTGATGTCACGAAATCTCTATAACAAGTATCAATTAAGTGCTTACTTTTGATTCTATAATGAGCAAATTCATCGTAGTCACGAGGATTTCCAAACATTTTGAAACGCTTATGATATTTGAACTTCATTTCGATACTATGTCGAAGTGCAGGGCTAAACCAAACAGGGTATTTGTCTTTATTATTTTTCGATATATTTATTATATATTTCTATTGATTATATCATGTAATATAGCATAGAAACGATTTATATCAATGTCAATGTCAGAAGAAGTCAACTCGGCGTACCAGTCTACCTTGGATAGTTCGGATTTGACAGCATCGAATTTGCATTTGTTAAAATTAAATCGCTTACGAGAATCACTTTTTAGACATTTACCGTATAATTTAGATATGCCATCAATATCAATAGCTATGGCAGGATGATGGTCATCTAATCGACTAAGTGGATCCACACCATATACTTGGACGTTGACCATAGCCAAAACAAGATCAAGAAGACGGCCATTTGTATTTAATAGACTATTATATTGTTTAAGTTGACAAAGTGACATTGTCTGACATAGAAGACGAGATTTATAATCATAAGGTGGGCTAGCGTGTAAAGCCAAAGAGTCAAATTCCCTATGCCAACTCAATCCGGGAATGTTGTAGTCGCCAATACAGGCAAACTCCGCATTGTCGTGACAAGTCAAGACTATTTTATAGCAGTTTTCATAAAAAGATTCAAGTAAATAAGTAGGTAGATCTGAAGGCAAGTAGCATAGACATAAATTTATTTTTTTACCATTTCCGTTACGAGACAAAACTGTAATCCATAAATCTTCGACATCACTATCCCACGAAGTTTGCCTAACAACCTCTATATCTTTTTTAACAGCCATAACAATTCCGCCGCCTTCAGTTTTGCTTATAGCACTAGTTGAACGATCGCGTCTGTATATATTATATCGAGAATCAAGTAGTTCGGCATCAAATACACTACTGTTAAGATTGGTTTCCGTGAGACAGATTATGTCGTAATTACAAGTCAATGCATTAAGATATATATCGGTAATTTTGGAACGAATTCTGTTAACATTTTAATAAAATACTAACATGTTACAATCAATATGGAATCAAAACTTATACATCAAACCAAATTATTAAAGTAATAAAAAAATAAAAATACATTTGTTATTAAGACAAATTTTCTAGGGTCTCATTATTTTTTACATATATGCTGCCACTGCTGTCGTCCTGTCGTAGGTAGACTCTCCCATATTTGGCCCATACGTATTTGTACTGTTTATCCCTAGCGAATTTCCTGGCAGCAGTAAATAACTGTTTACATTCCGGCGAAAGATGTTCAACGACGTATATTTTTTGGGTCTCAACGGAGATTCCTAGTTGCCGCGAATTCAGCGTATCCTTGGGGTGCACCTTATTATATCTTTGAACGGCAGATAGTAGCGTGTCTTTCAACCGCAGCGAAGCGAGAGTAACCAAAATGTTTTGAAGTACTGTCCATTTTCGCCACTCGGCGACAAGCGAGAATGCAATTGTCTTCAATGGGAAAGTTAACTACATCACACAGTTTTTTAAACAATAATGTAACATTTTCACTGCGAGTCTCTGACTGCTTTAAAAATGACGATGAAATACCATCCCAGCCCGTAGCACAGTCATCGCGTAAATCCATTATTAGCCGCCTCACTTCCTGTTCGTCGGTGTCTTCGAGAACGAAAGAATCACATTTTTGTGAGGGGGGAAGTAATTTTGTGAAGTCAGGGGGATTCGGTCTCCTACGTATCCTACTAGCGATTCTAGACCCTATGTTTGCAAAATATGAATTTACATCGGAGACAGACTGCTCAGGAGTTATATTACATTTTAATAATTCTTTTGGGTTATTTTGTTTACTTTTTTTATGTATAATATCATTAATAATTTTCCATGTGCGTTTAGAATCCGTACCTGCCTTACCTAATAGTTTTTTCTCATATTGATTCTTAAGGTTTTTAAGCAACTCGTTACAAAATTTTCTATAACAAATGTATGTGATTTTAAGGATTTCATTATTAGGCGATGTTTTTAATTGTGAATGTAGTCTATGTCTATTTTGGATACAGCGCAAAATTCCGGGAGTAATCCAGGGCTTTATAATTTTTTTACGTCGGGATATTTTGTATGTATTACCGCAAGCTACTATCGAGGTGTTGAGTAGTGATGTTAGGAGATCTGCAGCAATATTTGCATCTCCTGTTTCGTAAATAGAGCTAAAGTCGACTGCGTTTATAAGAGCAGTTAATTTTTCTTGATTAATAACAGTTCGGGTAGAGTTTGAGGGATTGATTGATGTATTTAGACGTTGCTTGTTGACGAGGTTGTATTTTTTTACTGCATTGAGTATTTTATTTTTCAGTACCACTGTTGAATGTGATACTAATATTATTCGCTTATAAGTTTTACCTGGCAAACGACGAGCATCAAATATGTAATTTGGAGCTAAATTGATAGATATCGTTTTAAAAATTTTTGAAGTTATATCAATGAGCTGGTCTTGTGTTTCTTTCTGAGATAATGGTAAGTTGCGGATTTCTAATTCGTGTAAACATGATTTTCGAGCTAATTCTTCGTTGTTCTTTTCCAAGAGTTCAATTCTTTTTCGTGAGCGACTGGTATGTTGTTTAGGACTTCAACTTTATTAGTCAAACTGTCGAATTGAGAGGATAAAAAGTCTATCGATTTCTCGATCTCGGAGTTTGTATTTCGTACGTCAGCTAGTTGCACCCTGATAGACGTTAAGTCTGACCGGAGGTCAGATAAGAGTGAGTTTTGTTCATTCTTCCACGAGGACAGCAAACCAGTTATTTGGTCTTTGAAGTCACAAAAAGCAGTGTCAAAGTCATCTCTTGGTCGCTTAAGCCTAGTACTTATAAACCTTTGCTTAGGAACAGTTTCTTCTTTGCTTAAGCTCATATTGGGATCGGATCCATAAATATTCAGCGCTGTTTCCGTCGGCGACTGCATTTTAGTAATTAAATAAGTATTACACTACACTTACACTAGGAAATATCTTTAAATGAAATATCTTTATTTGCCAGAAACATGGTATGAACAATAGGTGTTAATATGTAAAGCTGTTCCAATGTTTCGTCATTGAATTGACGTGCAAATTTATATTATAATGTTAAATTTATATTACAATGAAATTAAGGATATATAACAAACTTATTAAAATTGTTGTAATCAATATTATTACCATACTATTATTCCAAATTATATTGTCAAGGTTATATCATATACTAAAGGTCCGCTAAATTATTCTACATCTTTCAAAAATTAATAAAATGTCATTCCACAATTATTTATCCACTTACTACTAAGTTTGTTGTCATTACAGTCAAATAAAATTTAATAATGTAAGAGTCACAGGTTTGTCAATTAATACTGTATGAATTCATTTAGTTTGTAAAAGCAGCGTTCAGTTAGCCAGTGCTTCAATTTATTTTTGAAAAAATTTAATGGTAATTCTCTTATTTCTTTCGGAATTCGGTTGAACACTTATTCTGTCATGACGTTGCAATTTCTATATTGGAACGCACTTCTACAAGTAGGAAACTTCAATCTAGTTACATCTCTAGCCATGTAACTACGATTTTCATAAAATTTTTTAAACAAATAGGGATATTTTTTGACAAAAACTCCGATCTCGTATATGTATAAACACGTTAATGTCATAAGCTTTAGTTTTTTGAAGAGTGGCTTACACGATTCTAGGGGGCTTACATCACATATCGCACGAAGGCATTTTTTTTGAGCAATGAATACTTTTTGGCTCAAAGTTGAGTTACCCCACAGTACGATTCCGTATCTTAGTATCGATACTACATAACCGTGATATGCCATGAGGGCAGCCGCTTCGCCCGTTTCTCTTTTTAGCCGTCTTAGCGCAAAAACAAAACTGTTAAGTCGTTTACACAACTGTTCCGTATGAGATTTCCAATTGCAATTTTGATCTATCGTAAATCCTAAAAATTTGATATCACTTGGTTTAGAGATAGTTTTGCCGTCACATTTTAAACATATTTTTTTAGGTTTCGTGGAATAGTTACTAAATTGTATAAATTTGGTTTTCGTTGTGTTCACGCATAGGCCATTTATTTCAAGCCAGTTCTTTATGCTTTCAATTGTGTTATTTAAAATTAATTCATAATCTTTCTCATCATCTGGAATAATGACAGAGACATCGTCTGCAAATAGAGTGCACTGATATTTTGTCACGTCTGGCAAGTCGTTAATATACAGGATAAATAAGAGTGGTCTCAATATGCTTCCTTGAGGCACTCCTGATCTATTGTGGCGATAGGTAGACCTTTATTTAATATTTTCATTAAAAGTATTTACTCTACTCAATTCGACACACTGTCTCCTGTTTCCCAGATAGCTTGAGAGCCAGCTTAGTGCAGGGCCCCTAATCCCATAGCGCTCACATTTTTTCAACAAAACTCTGTGATTCACAAAGTCAAAAGCACTGGTCATGTCAAAGAATATACCAGTAAGTTGGTTTTTATTATCGATGTTTTGTGTTATGTTCTGAATTATAGAAAAGGCTGCAAGAGTGGTGGACTTTTTTCTTTGAAAACCGTATTGTTCATCTTTGATAACGCTAAATTTTGTAAGAAAATTTGAGAGCCTAGTGTACATAATTTTTTCAAACACTTTTGAAAGCACTGGATTGAGTGCAATGGGTCTGTAGTTCTTAAAGTTGAGTTTGTCCCCTTTTTTATAGCGAGGCTTTACAATTGAGTCTTTCAGTCGCTCAGGAAATAGTCCCTGTATAAGTGAAGAATTTATTAAGAAAACCAAAACCGGAGCTATAATACCTGCAGTTGCTTTTAGTATATGTGTAGGAATATTGTCAGAACCGACAGCATTAGAGTTTTTCAATGACTTTATGATCTTGATCACTTCGTCTTCGGTACAGGGTAGTAGAAAAATTGTTGAGTTCACCGCTTTTATATCCTTATATTGTTTATTACCCTGATGCGCATTTGCCATTGCTTTAGAATCATTCGAAAGTGTAACAAAATAGTCATTGAACGCCTCTGCTATTTCGCCTGGTTCATGCAGTAACTTATCTCCCATTGACATTTTATTGATTTCATGTCTATCTATGACACTATCCACTTTATTTTTTATAATATCCCATGAAGCTTTACATTTATTTTTTGAGTTCTGAATATATTTTTCATTATTTTTAGTTTTTGAACAATTGAAACATTTATTTAATATCTTGGAGTATTTAAAATATTGGATTTTATTTATATCTGTGTTGTGTTTATACATAATATATCTTAATTTACGTTTTTGAATACATGATTTTTTTATGCCCTTCGTGATCCATATTGGTGCGTTGTTCTTTACTTTGACTTTGATTTTTAGTAACGGAAAGCATAGATCGAAAAAAAGAGTAAACGTGTCATGAAATGAATTGAACGCCTTGTTCGCATCCAACTCATTATAGCAATCAGCCCAGGACACACTTTCGAGAGCTTGTTTGAACTTACGCAAGTTATCCTTGCTGTAGTCTCTCCCGAACGTAAAGTAATGATTTAGTGTTGGCATTTTATTCTCACATGTAAAGCTAAGAGTCTGTCCGGTATTATGGTCTGATAGAAAAAGATTATGTACTGTGCTTACCGCTCCGACAACATTACTAAATATGTGATCTATGCATGTGTTTTTCCGTGTTGGGGTTTTTATATGTTGAGTTAAGTTGTGATTCAAAAGTGTGTCCAATAATTGGGAAGAATTATTATTATTTACCAATGTATTGATGTTAAAGTCTCCGGCGATGATTATCCTTCTTTTTTTTTTCATCGACAATTTATGCAAGAGTTTGTCAAAATGGTCAAAAAATAGCGAGGCATTTGTGCTTGGTATTCTATATATACATACTATTATGCATTTCCACGAGGGTATCTCAATCCCACAACATTCAAAATATTTTTCGACAGAAATTTCTTCGCAGAACTCAATTTTTTTAAAATCAATTGATTTACGTAACAAGATGCACACACCTCCCCTCTTTTTATTTCTCGAATATGAACTAGCTAAATTGAAATCTTTAAAATTAATATTGTTTTCGTCTCCCTTTTGAACAAATGTCTCCGACAGACACAAAATGTCAATTGGTTTCATTTTACCTTTGAATTCATCTATGACTACCTCTAATACGTTTGATTTGTTTAACAAACCTGATATATTCTGATGAAGTAATGTAATTTTGTTTAAAGAATATTGAGTATTATCAATTTGTTTAATTTCGAAAAAGATGAGATGGAGAAGAAACAGATTTATCTGCATAGGTAGGCACCCTGGCGCCTACTCAGAACTTGAAAGTAAAATGGTATTGTACCAGGTTTCGGTGACGTAGACTGAACAAGATTTGGGCTAGACTGATTGTTTTTCGCCAGGGATATAAAATGTCTGATTTTTTTATAACATAAATAGTTATCCTTGTAAAATTTATAGTCGATCATAAGATTTAACATTGAACAGAGATTAGAAATATATACATTCTTATTATGATTTGGACGAACATAGAGGAATTCACAATTTTCAAATTGATTACATAACAATCTTATTTGGTCATTTAGCATGGATTCACTTAAATAATCATTATTACATACTCCTATTACAATAACATTTAGCTTAGTGAATTTCTTTAATAAGCATGAATACTCTATCATCACTTTAACATAGTTTTGATCATTTTCACCAGCACATAAAATAACGTAATTACTTTTGATGATGATGATTTGAGGATTACGGTTGATGATGTAGTGTTGGAGTAAGTGAATGAGATTGTATATCCTAGAACGCTTTTAGCAGCGATGGAAGGCCGCTGATCTAAAGACACTAGTGAGTCCAGGGAAGAATATGAATCGACCCGTTGTGTAAACTTCTAGGCAGCTGAAATCTATGCCAGAAGGCATAGAATGCTGTACGCAACGCGATGCTAAACCCAACGCTAATTTATGGAAGTGAAAGCTGGGTATGACAGATATAGCATGAAAGTGTAATAAATGCGGTCGAGATAAGATGATTGCGCAAAACTTGTGGCGTACGCTTGCTGAACGCGTTCGTAATAATGATGTAAGAAAGAGAGTTGGTCTGAAAGAGAGTAGCGGTGTTAAGATAGGCAAAGGCATGCTCCGTTGGTTCGGACATGTAGAAGAACAGATGTGCAATGCGAAAGTGGAAGGATGTAGGAGCCGAGGAAGACAAGACTAATATATCATGACCAAATTGGTCGTGTTTTATCAGAAGGTGACATCAGGAGTTGATTTTACTTGAGACTTATATAACATAAGTCTTTGCCCCGCGCAGAAGTACTGCTTTACTAATTGATAAGAAAAGGCATGCTCCGTTGGTTCGGACATGTTGGAAGAATGCGGTATGAAAGAATGACGAAACAGATATACAATGGAAGGATGTAGGCGCCGAAGAAGACCAAGACTAACCTATGATAACCAAATTCGTCGTGTTTTATCAGAAGGTGACGTCAGGAGTCCTATAAACCGACGAACGTGTATGAAAACAGCTATGAATGTTGCAGAAGCGAGCGAAGTGTGTATGGACCGCGTCTTATGGCGCTCGGTTAAACATACATAGATACATAACAATAAGTATTTTTTTTATATTATAGCAGGAGGTTATAACAGGCATTACGACCCACGATAGCATGTGGAAGGTTACTTTAACTACTTCAAGTCAATCAGACCTTATACTACCGCGTAACTTCCCTAATATCTAATTAAATAATGTACTAATACTGTTATATCATTTACAGGTACTATCGATGGTATGTATCATAAAATGTATATTATTGCATGCATATGTATAAGAAAGGTAGAAAAAATTAATACCGGTAGTCTAGTGGTAAACAATGACTATTTTAATACTATCGCTATAAAAAGTGTCGTTATTTATCACTCGATAATACGGTTATTAGTTTATATTCCCGCACAATACCAATAATTGTGTACGTGATTTTGTCTATTTTTATTAGTTTAGATGTTCTCTATGTAAAGTTGGTTAGTTATGATGCCACTGCACTTTTTAAACTTTCACTGCGGGCCGTATGGGGAAGCTCAAGGTCGCTCAGCGTGCTATGGAAAGAGCTATGCTCCGGGTGTCTCTCCGTGATAGAACCAGAAATGAGGATATCTGCAGTAGAACTTAATTAACCAACATAGCCTACAGGATAAGCAAGCTGAAGTGCAGTGGACCGGCCATATAATTTGTAGAACCGACAACCGCTGTGGAAGAAAGGTTCTCGAATGGCGTCCCCGTACTGGTACACGCAGTGTGGGACGACCCCTCACTACATGGAGCGACGACCTCTAAAGGTTTGCAGGGAGTCGATGGATGCAGGTGGCACAGAATCGAGATGAGTGGCAATCTAAAGGGGAGGCCTATTTTTAGCAGTGGACAAAAACAGGCTGAGATGATGATGAACATAGGATAGTTTTTAGGGTTCCGTACCCAAAGGGTAAAACGGAACCCTATTACTGAGACTTCGCTGTCCGTCCGTCCGTCCGTCTGTCACCAGGCTGTATCTCATGAACCATGATAGTTAGACAGTTGAAAATTTCACACATGATGTCTTTCTGTTGCCGCTATAACAACAAGTACTAAAATATGGAATAAAATAAGTATTTAAGGAGGCTCCCATACAACGAACGTGATTTTTTTGGTCGTTTTTGCTCGATATTGATAACGGCAACAGGTAGACGCTTGAAATATTCACAGAATTTTTCCGTTATATATTCGCTTTCAAAATAAATAATTAAATTATACTAAAACAAATATTTAAGGGGGGCTCCCATACAACAAACGTGATTTTTTTTTGCTGTTTATATAGATAATGGTACGGAACCCTTCGTGCGCGAGTCCGACTCGCACTTGGCCGGTTTTATATAACGTTCGGACTAGGAAGGGCTTTAAGGATTAGCGAGGATCGGTCTAACCATAGATAACAGAAACAACGGGAGATGTGACGAGGGGGCGTGGTTGGTGTCGCCGCAATATGCTCAAAACGAGAACATTGCCAAGAACAGTTACTTAGTTGCAATCAAGTTCGATTGAGATACGTTGCTCCTTGTTTTAGCAAAATGCCAAGTTGTGCTGTTGCCTTTTTGCAAAAATAGAAGTGCAGTGGTTAACTTTAAATCAAATGGAATCACTTATCACCTATAAGTATAAATAATATTACGTTTTATAAGCATAAATACAGAATTAATTTCAAAAATTCTCTGACGCCATTTCTACCAGGGCCTTACCACGATACAAATTATAAATATCAAATTTCTCATTCTTAATCATACATTGCTTTTCTACCATTACGCAGTCTCCACCGCTCGTTTACCAACACGCAATGTAAAGCGAGTAATATTATTCGTTCACTGTGTGTACAGTTTCGAGATACGGCCGCTTGTTTCTGCCGCTTTATAAATGTAGTAGTGCGTGCTTACTTGGGTGTTGTTTAAATAAACATCCAATGACAGCGTCTTAACAAATGTGTGTCGTTGTACTTGTGTGCGTAGAATGATATTTTTTATTTATTTAAGAGTGTGAGTGTTTTATGGTGGGGTGAAACTCGGCGACAACCGTCCCGTTGTAAACTCGCGTGGTATGTCACATCTCCCATTGTTTCTGTTATCTATGGGTCTAACCAATGGTCAGAAGGATTGGAGGATTATACACAACAAATATGACTTTCGCGAAATAATTCCTCCTTCTATTAACTTTAATATTCACGGTTGATAAAAATTTACATAATTGCAGGAAAAATAGAATCATGTCTCTTACTAACACAGTATTTTAGTAATTAAATAAGTATTACACTACACTTACACTAGGATTACGGTTGATGATGTAGTGTTGGAGTAAGTGGATGAGATTGTATTTCTTGGAACGCTTTTAGCAGCGATGGAAGGCCGCTGATCTGAAGACACGAGTGAGTCCAGGGAACAATATGAATGGACCGTTGGGTAAACTTCTAGGCAGCAGAAATCCAAGCCAGAAGGTACAGAATACTGTATGCAACGCGATGCTAATCCCAACGCTAATTTGTGGAAGTGAAAGCTGGGTATGACAGAAATAGCATGAAAGTAGAATAAATGCGGTCGAGATAAGATGATTGCGCAAAACTTGTGGCGTAACGCTTGCTGAACGCGTTCGTAATAATGACGTAAGAAAGAGAGTTGGTCTGAAAGAAAGTGTCGGTGTTAAGATAGGAAAAGGCATGCTCCGTTGGTTCCGACATGTAGAAGAACAGATGTGCAATGCCAAGAAATGTAGAAGGATGTAGAAGCCGAGGAAGACAAGATTAACCTATAATGACCAAATTGGTCGTGTTTTATCAGAAGGTGACGTCAGGAGTCCTATAAACCGACAAGCGTGTATGAAAAGAGCTATGAATGTTATAGAAGCGAGCGAAGTATATAGGGACCGCGTCTTACGGAGCTCGGTTCTCTTTGTCTACCTCGCAAGAGACCTGATGTGAAGATATACATACATATGAGTACGAGTGCTTTTTTATATTATATCAGAAGGTTATAACAGGCAAACGGCCCACGATAGCCTGTGGAAGGCTACTTTAACTACTTCAAGTCAATCGGACTTTATACTTACGCATAGCTTCTCTAGTATCTAATTAAATAATTGGCAGAGCTGCGATAGCCAGCGGAGCCACATTACCCTCAAAATTGCCGTTTGGGGTAGACTGATGTCATCCAGCTAGCGTTTAGACGGTAATAGTGAGAAACTCCAAAATCTCCACACTAATAGCTAACATATTGTAGTTTTGTATCCTTTAATTTGAAATTTAAATGTTCGTTGGTGAGGTTGGTGAAGAACGGTCCAAAATCGTTCCAATTAGAAAAAAAAAACATATGTGAAAACGTATGGCCGGCCACTCTGCAGTGCAGAGTCTGCACTGCACTCCCATCAACAGAAAAAGTAACAGCACCCGTCGCTAGATGTCGTACAGGGTTACATATATTTTTAAAAAATTAAAAAATTAAAAATAAATTATTTAAATATTTTTTAAATTTAAAAAATATCAGCTCTGCCTACACAGCTTGCTGTTATTTACTAGTGTATTAATACTGCTATATCATTTACAGGTGCTATAGGTATGTATCATAAAATGTATATTATTGCATGCATATGTATAAGAAACAGAAGTAACGGAAGGTATAAAAAATTCATACCGGTAGTCAAGTGGTAAACAAAGGCAACTTTAATACTATCGCAATTAAAAGTGTCATTGTTTACCACTCGATAATATGAGTATTAGTTTATATTCCCACACAATACGAATAATTTGTGAACACGATTTTGTCTATTTTTATTAGTTTAGATGTTGTCTATGTAAAGTTGGTTATTTATTATATCACTGCACTTTGTAAACATACGATACTAATATTAGAGATGTTCGTACTAGTCTAAGAGTGTTTACACTGTCCTTGTCAACTATGTGTCATACAGATTTCATAATAAATAAGAATAGGCGTAAAGCACGGAGGAAGGTATTTTCGTAGCTCTTTTGACATAACTTGTAATGCGTCCCTGATATATCACGGTGGTTGTAGAATCTGTTTATCTGTATATATAACTTCACGCCAAATCCCTTGTGGGGTAGGCAGAGAGAGCAGATCACCACATGACTCGATCGTTACAAACCTCACTCCTTTAACAATCATTGCTCTTCTTATGCACGCTCGCCAGTTTCTACGGCTCCTGACATCATCTTCTAATAAAACACGATCAATTTGGTCATGTACCTTAACCAAGACTTACCTTAGCCTTCCTCGACTCCTCCATCCTTCTATTTCTTTCGCGTATATCTGTTTCGTAATTATTTCTGGCAGCATGCCTCTTCTTATTTTAACACCGATACTCCCTTTTATACCATCCCTGTTTCTAACATCATTATTGCGAATACGGTCTGCAAGCGTTACGCCACCAATTTTGCGCAACGCTCGCATTTCGACCGCGATTATCATATTTTCATGCTCTCTCTGCCATACCCAGCTCTCGCTTCCATAAGTAAGAGTTGAGACTAGCACTGCATTGTATATAGCGAGCTTTGGCTTCAAAATAATTAAAAAAAAAAAAACTTGGACTTGAAGAACGAACCATATGGAAGACCACCCACACATGATTTGAAGGTGATAGTGGAAGCCGATTAGAGTCAAACTACTCAGGAATTAGCGGCACAGTTTAACGTTACCTTATCTACAATATTGACTCATTTGCATCAATTATCAATAAGATAAAAAATATATGAAAAATGGGTGCCTCATGACAACGACAACTTGTGAGTTCTTGGAAGAAAACTTCTCTGGTACCGCACATAAAGCGACTATTGCGGTACCAGCGTGTGAGGGCGAACTCCTCGCCGACGGCGAGCGGTGCGGTTGTAAAATAATACTGTCGGCATCATATCGAACAATTCTTCAGAACACAACCCATTGTACAATTGGTAGAACACACATAGGGAGGCAAAATCTCTCCTTAAACTTAAGGATTCAATACCGTGTGTAAGCTTCGGATCGTCGACAATTCTCACAGCTCGTCTCTAAACGGAATCACACGGTCCAAGCTGGTAACCTGGTGCTCCTGCCCAAAGATGACTGCAGTACTCCAAGTGCGGTCTGACTTGAGACTTATATAATATAAGTCTTTGCCCCGCGCAGAAGTACTGCTTTACTAATTGATAAGAAAAGGCATGCTCCGTTGGTTGGGACATGTTGGAAGAATGCGGTATGAAAGAATGACGAAACAGATATACAATGGAAGGATGTAGGCGCCGAAGAAGACCAAGACTAACCTATGATAACCAAATTCGTCGTGTTTTATCAGAAGGTGACGTCAGGAGTCCTATAAACCGACGAACGTGTATGAAAACAGCTATGTATGTTGTAGAAGTGAGCGAAGTGTGTATGGACCGCGTCTTATGGCGCTCGGTTAAACATACATAGATACATAACAATAAGTATTTTTTTTATGTTATAGCAGGAGGTTATAACAGCTATTACGACCCACGATAGCATGTGGAAGGTTACTTTAACTACTTCAAGTCAATCAGACGTTATGCTAACGCGTAACTTCTCTGGTATCTAATTAAATAATGTACTAATACTGTTATTTCATTTGCAGGTACTGTCCGTGGTATGTATCATAAAAAGTATATTATTGCATGCATATGTACTCGTATAAGAAAGGTAGAAAAAATTAATACCGGTAGTCTCGTTGTAAACAATGACTATTTTAATACTATCGCTATAAAAAGTGTAGTTATTTATCACTCGATAATGCGGTTATTAGTTTATATTCCCGCACAATACCAATAATTGTGTACGTGATTTTGTCTATTTTTATTAGTTTAGATGTTCTCTATGTAATGTTGATTAGTTGACAGAGCTGCGATAGCCAGCGGAGCCACATTACCCTCAAAATTGCCGTTTGGGGTAGACTGATGTCATCCAGCTAGCGTTTAGACGGTAATAGTGAAAAACTCCAACATCGACACACTAATAGCTAACATATTGTAGTTTTGTATCCTTTAATTTGAAATTTAAATGTTCGTTGGTGAGGAAGAACGGTCCAAAATCGTTCCAATTAGAAAAAAAAACGTATGGCCGGCCACTCTGCAGTGCAGAGTCTGCACTGCACTCCCATCAACAGAAAAAGTAACAGCACTCGTCGCTAGATGTCGTACAGGGTTCCATATATTTTAAAAAAATTAAAAAATTAAAAATAAAATATTTAAATATTTTTTAAATTTAAAAAATATCAGCTCTGCCTACACAGCTTGCTGTTATTTACTAGTTATGATGCCACTGCACTTTTTAAACTTTCACTGCGGGCCGTATGGGGAAGCTCAAGGTCGCTCAGCGTGCTATGGAAAGAGCTATGCTCGGGGTTTCTCTCCGTGATAGAATCAGAAATGAGGATATCTGCAGTAGAACTTAAATAACCAACATAGCCTACAGGATAAGCAAGCTGAAGTGCAGTGGACCGGCCATATAATTCGTAGAACCGACAACCGCTGTGGAAGAAAGATTCTCAAATGGCGTCCCCGTACTGGTACACGCAGTGTGGGACGACCCCCCACTACATGGAGCGACGACCTCAAAAGGTTTGCAGGGAGTCGATGGATGCAGGTGGCACAGAATCGAGATGAGTGGCAATCTAAAGGGGAGGCCTATTTTCAGCAGTGGACGGAAACAGGCTGAGATGATGATAAACATAGGATAGTTTTTAGGGTTCCGTACCCAAAGGGTAAACCGGAACCCTATTACTGAGACTTCGCTATCCGTCCGTCCATCCGTCTGTCACCAGGCTGTATCTCATGAACCATTATAGTTAGACAGTTGAAAATTTCACACATGATGTCTTTCTGTTGCCGCTATAACAACAAATACTAAAGAATAGAATAAAATAAATATTTATGGAGGCTCCCATACAACAAACATGATTTTTTGGCTCGTTTTTGCTCAATATTGATAACGGCAACAGGTAGACGCTTAAAATATTCACAGAATATTTCGTTATATGATCGCTTTAAAAATAAATATTTAAATTATAATACGAGTAAAACAAATATTTAAGGGGGGCTCCCATACCACAAACGTGATTTTTATTTGCTGTTTTTATAGATAATGGTACGGAACCCTTCGTGCGTGAGTCCGACTCGCACTTGGCCGGTTTTATATAACGTTCGGACTAGGAAGGGCTTTAAGGCGACACCTCGATCGTGAAGCTTTAAAATGACTCCGCCCAATCACCCCGCGCCCCTCAAGTGACACTCTACGCTCGATTTGTAAAATTTGAAATTAGCGCCTAACAGGTAACCTGGGGTCAACGTATAGTCAATGCATACGAACAGAAAAGCTTCGGAGTCGCGTCACACTTAAAAAAATTTATAATATAAATATTTAAAAATTATTGATTTAATTATTATTTAGCTTTATACATACTGAACCAAACATATTTATTTAAGCTAGAAGGAAAACAATAGTAATAAAAAACTACAGAAACGTATTCACTTTTAAAAGTTTATTGAAAGAGAAATCAATGACATCGTTTTATGTTTATATCTCTACAAGTTAACATGTCTCGGTATGTATGTTCTTACTTAGGTCTCGTCCAGTGGCGCCCTCATTGAATAAAAAAAATCATATCATAGCATAGAAGATAAACATTATGAAATCCTATGTTGCATTTATTACGAAGACAGTAAAGTATTTTTACGTCAACCAACACTCAAAATATTCCACTATCGTTGTTATAAGCAAAAGTGCTAAAAGAGGCCGTTTTTGGCAATTATGCCTATAACAACGAAAGCAAAACATTTCAATTGTTGGTTTAATGACGTAAAAGTACGTTATTGTATTTGTAACACACGCAACACAGGACTTTATAATGTTTATCTTCCACGTTATGATACGATATTTTATTCCTTGAGGCGCCACTGGATGGCATGTATCCCCCTTAAGAAGAATGAAACACCAGCTACATAATACAACATTGTTTATCGAGAGGCTAAAGCGGGCCATTTGTTGATTCGGGCACATATGTTCGAGTGTCATAATGGCTGATAGCGCCGAGTAAACACAGGATTTTTTATTTCGAATAAATAAGAGAAATAAAATTATCAGATTGAATTAGAGAAAGTATTCCCGTTATTACTACTAGTTTTTATATAATTTTCGCAACACATTAACATAATGTGACCTCCAGGATTTTTTTCTTTACAAAGAAGTTAAGGGTTATAACTTATAACACACACTTTAGCCCCTCTACGTTATACCTTTAATGCCATTTTTTAGAGCACGAAGAGTAAACATTTTATTACAAGCTTTTAGCAACTTTTAGTGCATAAAATGGTATACGACATCTACACAACTTTCACGCGTCATACCTAACATCGACGAATATATCATTCAGGTATCTACTGAAAGATTGCGTGCCTAAATGATAAAGAAATTGTATATTTTGATCATTAAATGTAAATTTAACCTTTACCAAAAATTTATCAAACACTTGGAATCCAATCAGCGAAATGTGAAAAAAACACAACCAATATTTTAGCGTATCGTTCGAAAGAATAAATTATAATGATTAATTTCATCTAATGATATAGATTTATAAATTTATGGAAAATATTTAGATTTAGCATTCAATTATCACTAAGATTTTAAAAATTGCTGTTTTTGACCCTAACCGTTATGTAGCTAAATAAACTGATAAAATTATAATTTATAAAATTAATTTTTATTCCTTGAGCCTCTTTAATAAGCACAAATCTTGATTTGGTGCCTTCACCGCCAAACTACATTCAAGCTATTTCACGTAATATATATAATCGCTATGAATAAACAAACGTCTTGAAGTACTCGTTTATCCTTGGCGCTAATTTTGGATTGGGATTGCAACAAACATATTTTTAAAGAGTAAATAGCTCTAGCCATCCACCTTGCTTGATGCATCGCCAGGATCCAGGAGGTCTGATTTTAATTTTTTTCTCATTATCTCCTCCTAGGAATATAATGGATAGTTCAATTACTTACCGATAATCGTCACGTACAATGTTTTTTTGTAATTCTTGATTATAAAATATCAACAATTCTTTTATTATTGTATTACCAAAATGTTGTGTGACGATATCAGTGTACGATTGAATAGCAGCAGGATTAATAGTTTTCCAGTCGTCTCTAAATTTTTTGAACATTGGGATATCAGGGCTGCTTGTGACTTGGTGGATTTTTGATTCGATTTGACACAGCTTTACCTTGATCCTGGCCGGAAGAGCTCTCTAGTTTGGGTACAGCTAGAAGTTGTTCATTTTCTCTAAATGAAATTAAAATTGGCAGGCGTTCTTCTTTAGGGCTTCTCACGTCCAAACCAGGTAACTATTTCCCATTCCAGTAAACGGTCACCATTTTAGGCATATTATTTTGAAAATCTGATTTTATAGATTCCGCTCTATCTTTTCTACTCTGAGTGCGAATGCGTTGATAGATGATTTGTTTGTTTGTTTGTTTATAAAACTTTATTGTATAATTTAACATAAAAATACATAACAATAATAATACAAAAAAAAAACTTAATCTAAATTATACAATGGCGGACTTATCCCAATAGGGATCTCTTCCAGTCAACCATGAATGCTTGAAAAGGAATTTAATTAATAGGTTTGGTGCAATTTACGCACAATACACACTTCACGCTCAACACAAAATACCCAAACACACAGTACATATACGCGTTAAAAAGTAAATGCTAATTTAAATATCAGAAATAGAGTCGTAATGTTTCTTCACTTGTGATTTAAAGGAGTTATAAGATTGGGATAACTTCACACTGGTTGGGAGTGCGTTCCAGAGACGTACGGCTTGAACCGTAAAGGATTTGGAAAAACATTGGGAATTATGGGCAGGGATTTCTAAAAATAGATCGTTTCTAGGTCGAAGTCGGGTATCCATTACACGAAACTTGAAACACTCGTGGAGATATTTTGGAGCCGTAGGACTAAAAAGTATATGGAAAAGAAAAGATAGGGTATGAAGATTTCTACGGAGCCTAATGGGTAACAGATCAAGCTTTTTGCGATATTCAGAAATATGATCGAATTTCCGTAGACCAAAAACATATCTAATGCACATATTCTGAATACGCTCTAATTTGTCCCGAAGGTCTTCCGTAGGATCCAAATACACCACATCTCCATAATCTAGTAGAGGGAGAAGGAGGGAATTTACCAACAAGGTTTTGGTACTGACAGGCAGGAAGTTTTGAAGCCTTCTCAAGGAATGTAGCGAAGAGTAGATCTTACGGCTGACTTCACTGATCTGAGGAGCCCAGGACAAAGTTTGATCAAAGACAATACCCAGATTTTTAACTGTCGAGGAATATGTAATGACATTGTCACAAAAAATAACATTTGGGCACATGCCATTTGATAACCGGGAGATGTAATGATGATTTGTTATCGGTAAATCATCACAGCTAAAATCTAGTGCTTCTACTACAGCCTGAAGAATATAGACAGAATCCCTTATGCTTAATTGAGATATATCTAAATCTGCAACTAACATAGGCGTGATAAAGTCTTCCTTCCTCGTAACACATTTGTTTATGTCTTTTTTTCTCTTTTTTTAATTTTCTCTGTTTGGTCCTTTCTTCTTTTTCGGCTAACTTTTTTGTCTACGCCTGCTAAACATCCTGGACGCCCTGGTTCTATTTATACAAATATTTTGTCTTCTTCTATTTTAATCCGTTCTAAAGCATCAGCGTGTGCTATATCGAATAAACTATCTAAATTATTTTGAAAGTCCTCACGGCGCTAATAAACATCTTGTATTTTTTTGGAATTTTTTTGCAACTCCCTCCTGGTGAAGATTCACAAGTTATTTTACACAGTTAGGTATAGCTCTGTTAGGGATCCTAGCTTTTTCCCTAAATATAATACACTCTCGAATAACTAGGTATGCGCTTTCACTCTTTCTTTCTTTCACAGTCAATTTAACTTCGCAAATTTTATAAAAAAGTACAGGAAGCACTTGACGGTTAGACGGTAATTTTGCGCCTATTATTTGATAATTTACGTCTCCAACGCCTGTCTTCCTGCGACCACGGACGCTGCAAAGCGTTCGAAACGTCAGGTTCAACAAAATAAATAAAATACGCGATACTTCCGTTAAAAATTGTTTAATTCAATTATGTATTAATCACGAGAATAACTGATAACACGAGAATAACTGACAACACGAGAATAACTGACATTCAAAATTAATAGACGGTTAGGTAATTATGACGAAGTTAACGATGCTCTCTCTAAAGTTATTCATTGGTTTAGTGTTAATAATCTGCTTTTAAATGATAAAAAGACTAAAGTAATTAAGTTCTCAACACCTAATGTAAGACAGATGGCTACCAATGTACATGTTAATGGAACTAATTTAGCCTCTGTGGAGACAACTGTGTTCTTGGGTATTATATATACAATTGGCTTGCCAGACTACAATGGGGCCCACAAATTGAAAAATTATCAGGAAAACTAAGTTCTGCAGCCTATGCAGTGAAAACTATTAGACGGCTCACTGATATTGATACGGCTAGAATAGTTTATTTCAGCTACTTTCATAGTATTATGTCATATGGAATTATTCTTTGGGGTAACTCCGCGGATATTAACACCATCTTTTTATTGCAAAAGAGAGCCATAAGAGCTATCTACAAACTAGGTCCCCGGGAGAGCCTTAGAGAAAAATTCAAAGAAATAAATATTTTAACAGTCGCATCGCAATATATCTATGAAAATCTTTTGTATGTCCATAAAAACATAGACTCATTTTGTAAAAAGAGTGATACTCATAGCATAAATACTAGATATAAGCATAATCTTGTGTTATATGCAAGCCGTCTCCACAAAACAAGTAATTCTTTTATGGGGCAATGTATACGGTTCTATAACAAACTTCCCAGCAATATAAGAGAATTGTCAATAAACAAATTTAAAACTACTATTAAAGCCAAATTGTGTAGCACGGCATATTATAAAGTATCTGACTATATTAATGATAAAAATGCCTGGGAGTGAGTCGATCCACACAATATGTAAATTTGTTTGGATACCAAAAGAGGGATGCCTGAGTTTTTTGGTAGTATTTTTATCAGTGCTCACCTAGTCATGAACTGCACGGTAGGGAAAAAAATTGTGACGATTCCAAACAAATGTGGCCATTTTTACGGAATAAAAAGATTTTGACTTTGACTTTGAACAAATGAATACCGCGAGTACGCGCGGCACTGCCGCGCAACTTGTATGAACATGTTTCGATGTAATTCGGCAAGGATTATCGTAATCCAAATAAGTTAAAAATTAATTTCCGAGTGTTTTAAAAGCAAATGAACAAAACTAAGACCTATGCGTTAGAAAATAAAAACTTTGAAAAATAAGGGACACCCTAATATACATATATACAAATAGATTCTATAATATATTCATATTTAAAAAAAACATGTGACAAATGATTTTCTTGCTGTTTCATAACTTTAACTTTAGTATACTGTCATTTATTGTATTTTACTTATGTATACTCTGTGTTTTGTATTGTTGTACGTTTCCTTGTTATTTATTAAACTCTCAAGAAGAAAGAACAAGGACCATCTCTGATGTTGCGAAATAAATCTGCTAATCCGTACAATAGTTCAATACTAGCCAAAATGTATAGAATAGATGAGTTTTTTGTGATTTCAGTGTTGGTTCATAGTAAATATTATTTGTTTTCACGAGTACCATGGGTATAAGTATACTATCTATCTATATCTTCACGCTAAATCCCTCGCGGGGTAGGCAGAGAGAACTGAGCGCCACATGACTCGGTACTTACACACCTCGCTCGCTTCTTTAACATGAAACATACCGAGTTTTCTTTAAAAACTATCAAAATACACTATTTTACTAGTAATTATTTTAATACAAAAAAAAAAAAAAACCTCCACTGATTTTCTATCTTCTGATAGCGCGAACCGCATTGGATAAATTTCCAACGTAAACTAACCTTCACCTACGTACAATGTCTAAGTCGGAGTTCGGTGAGCTTATAATGGTTACTATGAGTTTGTCGTCCCGTATGACACTTACGTTAAAGTAGCATATAAATCGAGTAGTGATTCTTCTGGTGGAATATGTTTATTTAGTAAGTTTCTCCTAAAAAACAAAACAGCAAAAATATTCTATTTTATAAGTTTTTATTTTAATACAAAGAAATAAAGAGTCTCCACTGGTTGCTATGTGCTGAGAGCGCGAACCGTATTGGTATAAATTTCCAACGTAACCTGACCTCCACCGACGTACAACTTCTAAGTCGGAGTTCGGTCAGATTATAATGGATATAATAGGAGTTTGACGTCCTATATAGGTACACGGTCAGCCTATGGATAATGTATACCAATTATCAAATGTTACTGTTTATTCCTGCAAAAAATAACTCTTATTTAATGCGGTCTTATATAGAGCTATTAAGTAAGCAAAATTAAAAAAAAGTTTTAATAGGAATTACATAGCTTGGGCCAACCATACCTAGGAACTGTTCTAAAAACTAGAAATATGTCTACACAATGTTACTATAATATGTTTAATAAATTAATATAATAATTAAAAAAAAAATACCTTGTCTTGTTCGCCTCCGCCATTCTACGAACATTGTCTTTGTATTTTTATTTTATATATTTTCTTTTTAGTGTTCCCCATTATTACAACAGTATAATAAATATATATAAACCTATAATATTATTTACTACTTATATCTAATAATAATACACTTACGCTAAATACTATAATATTGAATATTTACAACTATTAATTATAAAAACTTCGGTGTCGCGATGTTAATGGAGCGAGCTCGAGCAGACAGTCGACATAGGTCTCACCTCGAAGCAGGCTGCAGACTGGCCCATGTAGTTAGTCAACGCGTTTATAATCCTCATTACCGCACAATAAGGTCGAAAACACGTAGCACCCAAGACGAATGTGATCGCTTAGAAATTGTCAGAAACTTGAAATATTTAAAAAAAAATTCATATTTCAGTTATCAAAATATGCAGCAACCATATTGTAAACATAGATATTACTAATAGATTTAAGTAATTTTGAAGCGTATAAACAGAACAACTTCGTTGTAATTTCAAAAATAATGAATTTCAGGAGGTGTTTTCGAAAGTAATTATTATCGAATCAATTTTACACAATCGCGTATTTGAGCAAGCAAATTCAAGATAAAGAAATGAAGTTATTTATATTAAAATCTTAGATCCGTCAGTTTAGTCATTAGCCTATATTATTCGATGAAAGTTGGTCTAATTTTTCGATGTGTCGCCTTAAGGACTCGCGAGGATAGGTCTAACCAATGTTCAGAAGGATTGGAGGATTATACACAACAAACATGACTTTCGCGAAATAATTCCTCCTTCTATTAACTTTAATATTCACGGTTGATAAAAATTTACATAATTGCAGGAAAAATAGAATCATGTCTCTTACTAACACAGTATTTTAGTAATTTTTATTTATATTTATATATATATATATATTTATTTCATACATAACAACAGCACATTATATCTATATAAATTATTGACATACAGTACTATAATAGTAATCATACAGCACAGTCAAGCGCACGTCAAGCATAACACTTTGACCCTTATGCTGTTCTTATGCAGCATACAATAAGAGTTCCAAACACACCTCGAGTATAAAGCATGACCTGCTCCCAGCCGTACTACAAGCAGTTATAGTTATTTAATTCGGTGTGTGCCATCTGAACTAGTACGAGGGTCATTTGAAAAGTTCTTAGCCTAACATGGTTAAAGTCATTGATTTTTTTTATAATTACCCTCATTTTGTAGTTACATTATTTAGCAACAAGTATGCACAGTTTAGTTTATTCACAGTAACTCATTGTTCGTTTACACGTGATACCGTAACTCAAGTCAGAGCTATTTTTGAAAATGGATAAAATTGAACATCGTGCAGTGATAAAATACCTGAATTTGAAAGGTTTCACTGCAAAAGCTATACATAAAGACATGTCTGCTACTTTGGGTGAGTCCGCTCCTTCGTATGCGACTGTTAAAAACTGGGTGGCAGAGTTTAAACGTGGTCGTGAGACCATTCAAGATGAGCCCCGTAGTGGCCGGCCTTCAACTGCTTCCACTGATCAAAACAAAGAAAAAATCTGTGATTTAATTTTATCCGATCGAAGATTGACTGTCGAGGAGATAGCTAAGACTGTAGTCATCTCATCTGAGCGAACACATCATATAATTACTACTGAACTTGGATTCTCTAAGGTGTCTGCACGGTGGGTATCGCGACTGCTTTCAGTGGAATAAAAACGCAACCGACTCACAACTTCTCGCGACCGTTTAGAGTTATATGTAGCTGACCCAATAGAATTTGTTGAAAGATTTATAACCATGGATGAAACCTGGGTTCACCACAATACACCCGAGACAAAAGAACAGTCGAAACAATGGAAAAGAGCAGGATCGCCCACCCCAAAGAAGGCAAAGGTGGTTTTATCGGCGGGCAAAGTCATGGCATCCGTTTTTTGGAATGCAAAGGGTATAATTCTCGTGGATTATTTAAAAAAGGGTGAAACAATAAACACCGATTTCTATTGCAACCTGTTGCGTCGTTTGAGAGAAGAAATCAAAGAAAAACGTCCAGGTTTATTGAGAAGAAATTCTTGTTTCATCAGGACAATGCGCGCGTTCACACCTCTGTGCAATCCATGGCAGAAATCCATCAATGTGGTTTCGAATTGTTACCTCATCCCCCATATTCACCGGATTTAGCACCGTCCGATTTTTATCTGTTCCCAAAGCTGAAAAAATTTTTAGGTGGTAAACATTTTTTTACAAATGAAGAGGTCATAGCCGCCGTGGACGCTTATTTTGAGGAGTTAGACGAAGATTTTTTTAAAACGGGTATCGAAGCCTTACCGGGTCGATGGAAAAAGAGTTTTGAGCTCGGAGGAGAGTATGTTGAAAAATAAAAATAAACTCAAAATCGTGTGGTTTCATTACGTATGTTAGGCTAAGAACTTTTCAAATGACCCTCGTATTATGAAAATACTGTATCTCAAATGGCACAATCCTTCCCAGGTGTAATATACAGAGAGAACTTGCTAGGATATAGTACAATGAAAATAAAATTTGAATTAAGGCTTAAAATTATGCATCAGCTTAGTGCAAGAGTAGTGCGTAACCAATATCATCAATTGCAGCATCAATAATTAGTTCGAGTCAACAACAAGCATTCCACAAAAATGAAAAGAAAATGTTTATCTCCGATAAGAATAATAATTAATAATTAATTAATAAATACTCATCAAAAGTTTCTCTGTCTCGTCGTAGGAAAGACTTTGAAGCCATTCAGATGTTTTTGTTTTGGAATTGTATTTGGAATAAGAATGAATTTTTAAAATTTTGTTTATTTTGTTATATAGAAAGGAGCCATTGTAAGGAAAGAATTTTTTGATAAATTTTGTTTTAATTTTAGGTATTGGGCATACTACATAATTTCTTCGTTTATCTTTGTTGGGATTTATGAGGTACCCATGGGAGTGTTTTTGAGAACCGTGTTGAGTATATATAATTGATGTACAGTAAGCACTTTGAAGGATTGGTATACATCAACCGTCGAGGGGCGTATGGGTAGAAACAATGATACCTTCAACACGGCTCTGACTGCTCTTTCTAAATGAAGCATGGTAACTTTATTCGTACCACCCCAAATCGTAACACAATATTGTATAAAAGATTGGCAAAGTGCGTAATATACCATCTTCAAATGTTGAAAATTCCCAATGTGTCTGAGGTTTTTGAAAATGTATATTAATTTGCGCACTCTACCAGTTAGATTTAATATATGGTTGGCGAAATTTAAATTTTGGTCTACGATTACTCCCAAGTATCTACCGGTGTTAGACTTCTGCAAGGATGTACAATGGCAAGCAATATCGTAAGGGTTGTCGCATGTGTGCATTATTAGAGAATGAGATGGAGGGGGTTGAGTATTATTTCGAATAGAAAAGGTAATATATTTCGTTTTGTCAGCATTGAGAGAAAGGGAGTTCTGATTAAGCCATTCCCTTACAGTGTCAAATCCCTCTTGTGCCGATTGGAAAACGTCGGCCCATGAGTCTCCAGTAAAGCATAGGACTGTATCGTCAGCAAAATAAACAATCTTACCATTTTTCAGTGATAGTTTACTTAACCCGTTTATATAGCAAAGAAAAAGAGTCGGACCGGCTATACTTCCCTGTGGGACGCCAAAAATGACCGGCTTTTCCTCACTAGTAACAATATCAATTGAAGCGCATTACCGGCGGTCAGTTAGATAATCTCTGAAAAGCTCCAGCTGCATCCCTCTAATTCCCAACTACTCCAGTCCCCTCAAAAGGATAGGAAAAGAAATTGTATCAAAGGCTTTCGCCACGTCGAGGAAGACTGATAAGCATTTCTTTCCTATATCTAAGTTACTGGCGATAAAATCAGTGACCTCGTGGACAGCATCAGCTGTGGATTTTTTTGCACGAAAACCAAATTGATTCAGATTGAAAGCAGTCCCGTGTCTTCGAGGTACTTAACTAGTCTATTTATTTATTTATTTATTTATTAGCATACAAAACAGATTACAATCAACATTGTCACCATTTTTTAGCATGAAATTGGTACAGATCTAGATCATAACCCAAAATTATGTAAGCCTAGTAGCTTAATAGAAAAATTTACATTATTTACTAAAGACCGCTGCTCGCGGTGTAACAACTCTAACTATATGATAAGTAAAAAGAACAATACTAAATTACAAAAAAAGAGTAGCTTAGCAATTAAATATTAAGGACTTACAAATAAAATATATAATTAGTTATTTACTTTAAAGCAGATAAATGGATCTTCAATTGTCTCCGGAATTGAGGTAGTGTGAAGTGGAAGATGTCGATGTCTCTGTTAGATACTAGAATTTCGTTATATAGGCGGCACATTCTGACTATGGGGTTGTAATCTGAGGTGTTGTTCAGGAATATTTGAAGACAGAAGATATTGTAATTGCGATTACGAGACCTAAATCGGGTGTTGAAGTTTAGTAGAGAAAGAAGGTAGGGGGAATCTAACTGATAGTGAATAATCTTATAGAGAAGCATCAGGTCACTATGTTGACGTCGTACATATAGTGGGTCTAGATGATAATACTTTAAACTTCATTGTACGACGTGAGTTTACGGCCCATGCCACATCTATAGGTAAGAATCTTTGAAAAACGCTTCTGCACTCCTTTGATTCTATTACTATGCACTTCATAGAAGGGAGACCAGACAGCGGAGTTGTATTCGAGAACACTACGTATGAGCGAGTAGTAAAGGTAAATAATACTCTTAATCTTTCGAAAGTGTTTAGTAGATCTGGTGATAAATGCAAGTAGACGATAGCTACGATCGACAATGTTATCGTAGTGATCTGAAAGGTTAACTTGTCATCGAAAATCACACCTAGATCTTTTGCGAAGTGATTACGGGCAAGAATCTCGCCCTTGAGAGAATAGTCAAATATGAGCTTATGTGTTTTCGTGGTGAAAGTTATAACGAAACATTTACCAATGTTAAGCTGCATGAAGTTCCTATCGCACCAATCAGATAGTAAGTTTAGGTCTGACTGTAACCTGGAAGCGTCTGTCTTATTGTTTACAGTGGTAAATACTTTAAGGTCTTCCGCATAAAGGAGGCAAGGGCAAGACAGAACATCAACCAGGTCATTAATGAAAATGACGAACAATAACGGTCCTAAATGACTGCCCTGAGGTATCTCCGAGGTGACAAAGTCAGGTTCAGAAACATGACCCTTAACCGCAACGAGCTGACTTCTGCGACTCAAATAAGACTGGAACCAGCAAAGTAGACAACCATGTACACCGAAGTCTGCCAGTTTCTTAGAAAGTACTATATGACTGACCTTATCGAAGGCTTCAGCGAAATCAGTGTAGATGGAGTCCACCTGCAGTCTTTTGGCAAAAGCGCTACACAAGTAATTTTTTTTTTTTTTTTTTTTTTTTTAATAGTAGTCATATCCACAGGCTCTTTGGCCCGTGCCTTTGTTTGTTTGTCATTTTTTTTTTGTCAGATTGTTAGTTTTTTTTATTTATCGCTCCGCAAGTGCGATTACAATAAGTGCCTTATTATTATTTTTATTACTAGTTTTTATTTTAGTTTTTGTTTTAAGCAGAAAGAGGGACGAGAGACGCGGGCAGACCAGTCCCTCCGAGCGGCACCCGTTCACGAGTTGACGCAGAGGGCAGCCATCACCGTGTTCAACCATATTTTAGGGAACTCGATGACCCGCCCCCCAACGCCGCCGCCCGTCTAGACATTTTAGTGAGCACGACTGCTGGCATCTCTCATCTCTATCTCTGCTTTAGTCACTTTTGTTTCTTCCGGAAAGGAAGGGAGATGGCATCCCGGAGCCTTGCCATGACGCTCTTCCCCTCTCTCAGTCTACTGGTTTGGGAGGAGGAGGAGAGACCGCTCTCTGGGTTTTCGGAGCTTTGGGTCAACTTTTTGATGACCTTCTCGTCTCTCGCCCTCATCGCCATCTTAAGGTTATAGTCCCTGATATGTTCCGTTGTCGCGGTCTCGGCTCGCTGGATAAACCGAGCTGTCGCGTCGTTATCGGTACAGTCTGTGTGGTATACACAGCTGTCCGTGTGTCTAGAGACCGCGACAACGGCATGGGGGACACTTTGGAGGAGGTGGGATTTTTTGGAGGTTGTGCGCACAATAATCACTGACTCGCACGTTAGTCCCTGTGCTTCATGTATGGTTAGGGTGCGGGAACCCGAATTTGCTCCATAGCCCTGGCTGATAAGGAGTGCCTTCTCAGCCTGGGTGTGGACAAGGTAAAGCGTGTTGTCCTGTTTCGGGATCCGCTCCCCTGTAAACCGCTTCAGCGATAGGGATTTAGTGCGAGTCTTGGCCGAGTATATGCCACTGTAGATTTCTCTAAGGGCATACGCTACGTCCTGTGGATTCCTGTACGTACAAAGGAGATTTTGGGAGATTGACGTCACAAGGTTGGGTCTGTTGTATAGGGTGGTGAACAGATTGTTCCTGTCGATGTAGGGAAGCTGATTGTCGTCTCCGATCAGCAGGGCTTCACTGGCTCTGGCTAGTTGTATTGCCATAACTATGGATCCGAAATGGTTCATAAGGGCTTCGTCCACCATTAGGCGTGTACACGTTTCGCCCTTATGTAGTCCATTTACTAGTAGGGATGCCATAGTCCGCACTCTCTTTTTGGCTAGGTCGCCAAAACGCGTTTCCAGTTTTTCCCTGAGATCAGTGGCGGCCTCAGTTGTCGTTGTCACTATGATGTCTCCAGCCAGGTCGGCTTGTGACACCACCCACGTGGATTTCCCGCAGCCGGGGACTCCGTTAACCCACGTGATAGTGGGTCTCACCCAGTGCTCCGGACTTACGTCTTTGAACAGGTCCCCCGCTATGGCTTCTGCCATATCGAGGATCCTGTCGTCCAGCATTACCCTTGTGCACTTGGCTACCACCACCACCGGGTCCTCGGTCGGTGTTTCGAATGTGATTCTCCCTTCCTCGCTCTTCTCGTCCAGGGGAACAAAACCACTGGTTGCGCTGTATGCTGCCATGTACGACCCCGACATGTTACCCAGTATTACTAGGTTCCTGTCGCTGTCGTAGATCGCTGCCTCAGCTTCGCCTAATTTTATCCGTAGCAGTTCCTGTGAGCCGCGGTGATAAGTCTGCAAGATGGAGTTGCAGGTATCCATGTTGACTTTCCGCGTTGCTCTGGTGACTGCCACGAACTCGATGAAGGCGTTTACCATGTGGTCTTGCGGCTCCCGAGCCGGTCTGAGTTTGGGGGGGATCACTTGTCCCATGTCTGCTCTGGTGCGGGGGCCAGCGGGAGGCTCCGATCCGTGGCGAGGAGGCATCTGTATGAACTTTTCGACCGCCGCTTCAGTAGACAGAGCTCTTTCCACTTCTCTTTTTTTTCTTGCGGAAGGTTGGGCCACCGATTGGACACTCCTGTTGAGGGTCGCCAATATGGTGGAGAGTATGTGGCTGGGTTCCTTGCTCTTCTGTTCTGCCAGGCACCTTTCCTGTATCACCCGTTGTTGTAGACGTTCCGACCCACTGACGTGGGGGTTAACAATCGGGTGGTCCCAGCAGTCCCTGGGAATCAGTTTGGCACCTGGGTCCCGGGATTGGGCCTTAAGGAAACTTAAGTTTTGTCCCCTGTCCTCGTATATCACGATCTCGTGATTCTGCGAGGCCAGGAGAGCTCCTTCGTAGTCCTTAGTTCTCCCACTGAGGTATCCCACGACCATGGCGTCGACACTAATGATCTTAGCAGGTTCGGCTCCTTGCCCTATGAACTTCAGCATTGCGCACATCTGTTCGAACTCGGTGACTTCGTCCTCCGCGCAGAAGAGTGCGATAGTTTTGTTGTTCTTTCGCACTATTCTGCACGTCTGGTTTCCGATTGTCACTCTTGAAAGTTCATTGAACATTTTGCGCCGCATGGTGGTCTTGCGTGTGCTTCCGTTCAGTAGGGCTCCGAGCCCCGGCGAGATCGTGACCGTTTTCCCTGCCAAGGCATTGCAGAAGGCAATCCCTGCTCTCTCCTCGCTGTCGTCCATATATAAGGCTACTCCTCTCAGGCGCAGTCCTGGTCGTCCGTTTTCTCCGTAAGTTAGGATGTCAAAGGATTTTTTGTCAGGTGTCGTGTCATGTCCGGGTGTAGAGTCAATTTGAGGTGTCATGTCAGAGGGTGGGAGGGGAGAAGTGGGATGGGTGCTGTTTCGCCGCGTTGCGACTGATGCTACCTTCTCCATGTAGGCCAGGAGCTTTGGACGAGATTTACTACACTCCATCAGCCTTTGCAGGTTTTGTTTCGTGAGCTCCAGATGAACAGAGCACTGCAGGTTGAATCTTTCTAGCTGAAAACGGGGGCATTCGAGTATTAGGTGCCATACCGACTCGCTAATGTGGGGGTCGCACTCGCATTCCGGGCTGTGCCTCAGATTGAACCTGTAAAGGTACTCTCCGAAGCCGCCGTGCCCTGTCAGGATTTGCGTCTGGAAGTGGGTTAGTCTCGTTCCTCTCACAATGCGATAAGCTGTGCTCACATCTGGGAGGAACGTTTTCGTGACTGAACCCGTCTCGGAGGAGTCGTATCGTGCTTGCCATTTCTGGACCGACTCCTCTCGGATCTTTTTCCTGACATATGAGAGTGGAACCTCTACGTAGTCGGGGTTTGCTATCTTGCTTGCAGCTGTTTTCGCAAGTTCGTCTGCCCTCTCGTTTCCCGCTGTACCTACATGTGCTCTAAGCCAGAAAAACCGCACTTTCTTGCCCTGTCTTCCCATCTGCGCGATGTTCTCCTTCATGGCCTTAGCCAGGGGGTGGAGCAGCTTGGGATTATTCAGTAACTCGAGTGACGATCTTGAGTCACTCAAGATATTTACTGTTTCCCTTTCGCTGTCTTTTGCCCTGATTATGGCCCTGTGGAGTGCATACATTTCGGACTGAAATACAGTGCATGTTGGGTCAAGGCTGAAGGTCTCATAAGCTGTTTCTCTTCCATCTTCCCACCACGTTAGCGCCGCTCCGACTCTTCCCTCCATTTTGCTGCCGTCAGTGTAAATCTGAGGGCCTAAAATCTGGTGGGTTTCTTGGGTCGGGGGCTCCATGTCCTCGAGGAGCTCGTACTCAGTTGTTATTTGAGTTGCAGGGTGCGGGAGGTCTTGGAATTTCACCCTTTGTTCGAGCTTCCTTCCGGGTGGCAGGAATGCGGATGAGATGCCTCTTTTGGCTTCGTACAGTGCGGCATTTTCTTGAATTCTCAGGTCCAGCGGAAGCGTCCCAGATAGAACCAGAGCTGATGTCAGTGACGTGGTTCTGTAGGCCTTGCATATTTTCTGGGCAAAGCCTCTCTGGAGCGCTTCCAGCCGTTTTCTGTTCATCTGGAGTTGTGTTGCTTGCGACCAGGCACTGGCTGCGTACGTGGCGATCGGCTCGATGACCGCGACGTAAATTGCTCTGACAATTTCTCCGTTCAAGCCCCAGGTAACCTTAGCTGCGCACGCTAGCTGTTTATACATATCGGCCGCCTTCTTGCAGATGGCCGACACGTGCGATTTAAAGTTAAGATTCCTGTCTATTATGAGCCCCAGGAGTTTGATCTCATCAACCAGTGCCAGTTTCGTATCGGACATGTGGATGTTCGGGGGGCTGAACTTCAGCTTGTTCGTCAGCAGCATCATTTGAGTTTTGTGTGCTGCGAAGTTCAGCTTGTTTCTTTGCCCCCATGTAACAATTTTGCCTAGCACTTTGTTGATGTTATTCTCCATACCGGCTATGGTTTTCCCGGAGAATGCCAGAACACCGTCGTCTGCGAACGCCTGACAGTAGACTTCCTCACTTGACAGTTCCTGTAACAGAGGATCCAACACGAGATTCCAGAAGGTCGGTCCTCCGATGGATCCTTGGACGCATCCCTTCGTGGTCTCCCTCTCACTGGATGCTCCCGCATAATGAACTGTTATTTTCCTTCCCGTGAGGTATGAGTCCACCATCTTGTACAAGTTGCGTGGGTATCGCCTGATTGCAAGTTGGTGTTTAAGAGCCGGCCACCACGCGTTGTCGAAGGCCCCCTCTATGTCCAATGAGACTACGATTACGGTTTTCTTTTCTTCGATCCTAGTTCGTATGTGTCTCATGAGGTCATAGAGGGCGTCCTCGGTTCCGCGCTGTGGCATGAAACCGTACTGTTTTGGACTAAGAGTTGGAAGAAGGTGCCACTGCAGCCGCCCCACCAAAAGCTTTTCTAGAATCTTACCCAGCACTGATAACAGGCCTATGGGTCGATAAGACTTCGGATGGGTGTAGTCGTCCTTTCCAGGTTTCCTAAGGATGATTACATGAGCTGTTTTCCACTGTTTCGGGAAGTAAGATAGGGCCAAGCATTTGTTTGCGATGGCCATAAATACCTCCCTTTCACTGCGGATTGCTCTGGCACAGATGTCGGCTGTGAATCCGTCCGAACCGGGGGCCTTTTTGGGATTTTGTGCTTTCAGCACTGCCTCCACTTCCGCCTCGGTAAAAGGTGGATCATTGGGCGGTAGATCTTCCGGATTCCTGCTTTCCACTAGTTGTCTGAGTTCCGTGTGCTGAGGTTTATCTGTCGATACAGTGTCATCAGGGTAGAACGTTTCGGCTAGAAGGTTTGCCGACTGTTCGGGACTGAGTGTCTTGCCTTCCGAACCTCTCAGGAGCATATCATCCTCCCTCCTGATCGTTCTTCTGATGACCCTGTATATGCCATCCCACACACTCTCTCTGTCTTGTGTAGAGCAGAACTCCTTCCAGCTCTCAGTCTGGGCTTCAGCGGCCTTTTGGACATATTCCGCTTTAGCCTGACGATATTCTTGCAGTACGATTTCTATTCTAGTGGGGGCTGCGTTCCTGATCCTGCGCTTCTTGCGGAGCACATCATTTTTCAGATCTTGGAGCGCTTGGGTCCACCAGGGCGGTGTTGGCTTTCCTCCTCCCATGCCTACTTTGGGAATCGCGGTTTCGCATGCTTCCTGTATTGAATTCGAGTAGGCTTGGATGATGGTCTCCAGGTCCTCTACACCTTTCACCGCTTCGATTGTGCCGACGTTGATGTATTTCTCCTCTAGGGCATCGTGTAATCGTCGACTGAACTCCTCCCAGTTTGCCTTTCTTGTGTTATACTTCCTGGTGGTGGGCGATGGCCGCTTTTGCAGCCTTTCTCCCAACACCAGTGTATATGTGATGGCATTGTGGTCTGAGGTGGTCAGAGTTCTGTCTACTTTCCACTCTGTTATCTTCCCGAGGAGTGGTGCGGAGCATGCCGTGACGTCTACTACACTCGAGTAGAGTTTGCCCTGTCGGTACTCTTCGAAGGTGGGTGTGTTGCCGGTGTTTAGGATCTGGAAATCCACTTCGTTTAGGAAGGAGTTATAAGCTTCGCCTCTCTGGTTTTCGGACGTGCTTCCCCACCAGTGGCTCCAGGCGTTAACGTCTCCCCCCAGCAATATGTTGGGAGTGCTTAGAAGTTCGCATACCGCTTTTGTACGCGCGATGTACGGGTCAATCTGTTGGTCCCCTTCGTAATAAACGGACACTACTCCAAGTCTCATGGATCCGGCTTCCAGCAAGACCGCGGCCTCAGTCTCGGTGACCAGCTGAGGGTCATGAATCACTCTCAGTCGGTCCCCGAATACGAAGATCGCTGCCTTGACTGGTTTTTGCCTGTTGAGGGTGCACTGGATGACTTTTGTGCCAGGGATGTGCTTCACCGTGCCCGTCGAGCCCACGTAGGGTTCTTGGACCAGTGCCACTGCTATCCCTTTCTCCTCAGCTACTTTTAGTAACTCGGCTGTGGCCTGCTTGGAGCGTCTCAGGTTAGCTTGGATGAAACGCAACCTTGTGTGTCCTGTTGTACTTGGGGGATCTCCACCCATATCATCTTCTGCATCAGCAATAAGCGATCTTGGACCGCGCTATATTATCCCATATTTGCTTCTGTGGGCATATATCGCTATATGCCATATGGGGTGGGCCGTCCTCCTGTTTAGCCCTAAAGCAGTTTCTGCATCGAGGGGGTCGGTTTTCTCTACGGGCAGGGCACTCTTGCCAGGAGTGAGCACCACTACAGTAGTTGCAGTGCTGCTCACTCTCCTTACAGAGTGCTTTTGTGTGCCCGTAACCCAAGCACCGAGTACATTGGATGAGCGGCGATTGGTCTTCGACTCGGTTTCTTCCGAGGCCGATGTGGACCGTTTCTGCCTCCAACATCTTCCGGTGGAGCTGGGGTGAGACTTCCAGTACAGGGTGGCACTGAAGCGTGTTTCTGGCACGTTTCCTATAGCGAAACTTGACCTCGGTCTCCTCTCCCTTCAGGCCATCGAACAGTTTCTTGTTCTGAGCCTTAAGGTTCTCGAGGATCTCGTCGTCCTTGTGGTAGTCCATTACTCCCAGCACTCGCACGAGGGGGTTTGATGTTTTACCTGTATTGACTTTTAGGGTGTTGTTTTTTTTTGATTTGGCTTTGGAGTCGGTTTGCGTTCTCCTCCGTCCCGCAACTCAGGACCACCTTATGGTTTTTGGCTTTCCTGACCCTATCCACAGTGACTCCCGACTTGAAGTCGAGGGTTTGTCTGATTGCCTCGATGACCTTGTCCCCGGTCTTGGTGGGGTCCGTCGACGAGACAATCAGGCTGTGGGCGGGTTTAGGTTTCTTTAGAGCCGCCGCATAAGTTTTTGGCTTCTGTGCTGCTTGAGAAGAAGGGGAAGGCTCCCCCTTTTTTAACGATGAATTAATCCAAGTCAGCGACTTGGTGAGGGCTCGGGATTGGCTAGCTACCTCCGCGACGTCAGCCCGCAGTGGAGTTATCAACTCCTCTAGCTGTGTCGCGGTTTCAGTCATCGCTATTTCCTCTCCTATGCCTCTCACTCCGGGAACGGGGCCACCGCACGCGAGGGTCAGGTCTTTGACCTCTTCTAGCTCTCTTGCTATGTTGGCGGTTCTGCTTACTATTGGTGCTGTTGCCTCCCTCAGTTCATCTCGCACCTCATCCCTAGTGGCTGATTTCGGGTGGAGAAAGCTGTTCTTCATGCCTTCCATCTCTTCCCGTAACCGTTTCATCTCTTCCCTCATTTCTCAGAGAGATTCTGCCACCAGGTCCTGGGCGCTCGAGGCTTTCTCGGGGGTGTGCGGTGGGCTGTACCTCTGGACCGCTATTTTCGTGTCCAGTTTTAGGTAGTGCACCTCTGTTTGCAGGCTGCTGAGCTTTTCTGAGATCTCTCTCAGAGCTGGCGTGTGGTCAGTGGGCTGGATGGGCAGGGGGGGGAGCTCGGTTTGCGGCCGGGAGGCCTGCTCCTTTATCTCGAGGTGGATGGCCCTAACTACTTTAGTCAGATCATCCATCTCGAGACCAAGGTTGCTTCCTAGTCTCTCCACCTTCTTGTGGGTTTCGGCTAGAGCCGTCTTGATTGTACTGACGGTCTCTTCCAGTTTCTCCATCCTGCCCTCTTTCTTATTGTAAGCCCTCTGTATTCTTACCATTTCCCTGGCCGCTCTCATCCGTTCGACCTCCAGGTTCAACCTGTGCCGATTCCTAGAGTCAGTCAGGGAAAGTACCAGCTCGTAGAGATTGCTCAGATTCTCAACGGCGGTGGCCCTCAATTCCCGCTTCAGAGTCCTGGATTGCTCCAGTGCCTCTTTGCCCCCGAGGAAGTACTCCCTTGCCTTCTCCATTGCCAGATCCTTACTGACGCCCGTCCGTGAACCGATTGGCGGTAGCAGACTAGGTCTACCGCTGGTCACGCTTTTGACATCAGTCCAGTCGCTATCTGCTCCGGACTCACTGCAATTGTCCTTCTGCTCTCCCTGACCGCGCAAGTCTCTGTCGATGCTTTCCAGGGATTGTTCGAGGACTTCGTCACTCATCTCCGTTATTGGCGTTGTGGAGATGACCACGCTATAGTAATCTCTTTTAGCGTGGCCGTGTGTGACCTCTGTAGGAGTCCGGTCTTCGGATTTATCTTGTACGGCTGGGGAGACCACCCTGAGGGTGTCACTAGTTTGGTTCAATTCTGTGTCCAAGCTGGCCTGGTCGTGGAAATTTTTCCGGGCGGTTTCATTTTTTATCGCCCGCGTCATTCCTCCTGTGGCTGTCTTTCTGGTCTGCGCCTTTTGCACAGCGATCTTGCGGCTCAGCACTGGGGTGCCCTTATGCGTGCCGCTCGGCCGCTTTAGCGCTCGAGCGCAGACTTTGAAGGTTGGTGGGGATGGGGATTTTTTCTTTGAGCTCTTCCCGGGTAAGTCCTGACTTGTTCCGGGTAAGTCTGCCAGTTTGGTGGTGTACGTGTCGCTTTGGGAAGGGCGTTGCTCTCCTTCCGACGTCATTTTAGTGGGTTGGTTTGTTGTAGGGTTTGATGGCAGCAAGGGCGTGGGACATGTGGAGACCTGGGACAGTCCCTGCTCGTCCTCCCCGGAAGTAATTTTGGCTGGGGTGGCGGTAGGCGCGTTTTGGGATGCCATTTCCCTCGTCTGTGTCGTTAGTTAATATAAGTAAAAAATATATATACACAAGTAATTTTTATATTCGATTAGGTTGGAGGTAGTAGATTTATTAGCTACGAATCCGTGCTGTTGTGAGTGCAAAAAGGGCTTGATATGATTATAAAGAACATCATAAACTACACTTTCAAATAGTTTAGCGAGACAAGACAATATACTAATAGGTCTATAGTTTATACAGTCAGTCCTATCACCCGATTTGTATACTGGTATTATGTGAGCTATTTTCCAGAACGTGGGAAAAGTTCCAAACACAATCGACTTATTAAATAATATTTTGAGTGGTACAATGAGTACACACGCACATTTTTTAACAAATATGGCAGGTATCTCATCTGGGCCAGGACCTTTATTCGTGTCTAAGTTATTTATCTTTTTTAGTATCGTTTCTTGTGTAATATTAATGCCGCTTCAAGAATTGGTAGTCCGCTGAGGATTTTCAGAAGAACCGGTAACAGGGACGGAAGTAATATTTTCAAAAACATAGCCGAAATACTTTGAAAAGAGCTCACATACTTCAGAGGGTTTGGTTGCGGAAACACCTTCATACTCCATGTTTAGGCGAATCGAGTTCGCGCCCTTTTTACTATTGACAAACCTACAAAATCCCTTCATATCGTCATTCAGAGAACTCTCTATTGATGTCACGAAATCTCTATAACAAGTATCAATTAAGTGCTTACTTTTGATTCTATAATGAGCAAATTCATCGTAGTCACGAGGATTTCCAAACATTTTGAAACGCTTATGATATTTGAACTTCATTTCGATACTATGTCGAAGTGCAGGGCTAAACCAAACAGGGTATTTGTCTTTATTATTTTTCGATATATTTATTATATATTTCTACTGATTATATCATGTAATATAGCATAGAAACGATTTATATCAATGTCAATGTCAGAAGAAGTCAACTCGGCGTACCAGTCTACCTTGGATAGTTCGCATTTGACAGCATCGAATTTGCATTTGTTAAAATTAAATCGCTTACGAGAATCACTTTTTAGACATTTACCGTATAATTTAGATATGCCATCAATATCAATAGCTATGGCAGGATGATGGTCATCTAATCGACTAAGTGGATCCACACCATATACTTGGACGTTGACCATAGCCAAAACAAGATCAAGAAGACGGCCATTTGTATTTAATAGACTATTATATTGTTTAAGTTGACAAAGTGACATTGTCTGACATAGAAGACGAGATTTATAATCATAAGGTGGGCTAGCGTGTAAAGCCAAAGAGTCAAATTCCCTATGCCAACTCAATCCGGGAATGTTGTAGTCGCCAATACAGGCAAACTCCGCATTGTCGTGACAAGTCAATACTATTTTATAGCAGTTTTCATAAAAAGATTCTAGTAAATAAGTAGGTAGATCTGAAGGCAAGTAGCATAGACATAAATTTATTTTTTTACCATTTCCGTTACAAGACAAAACTGTAATCCATAAATCTTCGACATCACTATCCCACGAAGTTTGCCTAACAACCTCTATATCTTTTTTAACAGCCATAACAATTCCGCCGCCTTCAGTTTTGCTTATAGCACTAGTTGAACGATCGCGTCTGTAAATATTATATCGAGAATCAAGTAGTTCGGCATCAAATACACTACTGTTAAGATTGGTTTCCGTGAGACAGATTATGTCGTAATTACAAGTCAATGCATTAAGATATATATCGGTAATTTTGGAACGAATTCTGTTAACATTTTAATAAAATACTAACATGTTACAATTAATATGAAATCAAAACTTATACATCAAACCAAATTATTAAAGTAATAAAAAAAATAAAAATACATTTGTTATTAAGACAAATTTTCTAGGGTCTCATTATTTTTTACATATATGCTGCCACTGCTGTCGTCCTGTCGTAGGTAGACTCTCCCATATTTGGCCCATACGTATTTGTACTGTTTATCCCTAGCGAATTTCCTGGCAGCAGCAAATAACTGTTTACATTCCGGCGAAAGATGTTCGACGACGTATATTTTTTGGGTCTCAACGGAGATTCCTAGTTGCCGCAAATTCAGCGTATCCTTGGGGTGCACCTTATTATATCTTTGAACGGCAGATAGTAGCGTGTCTTTCAACCGCAGCGAAGCGAGAGTAACCAAAATGTTTTGAAGTACTGTCCATTTTCGCCACTCGGCGACAGGCGAGAATGCAATTGTCTTCAATGGGAAAGTTAACTACATCACACAGTTTTTTAAACAATAATGTAACATTTTCACTGCGAGTCTCTGACTGCTTTAAAAATGACGATGAAATACCATCCCAGCCCGTAGCACAGTCATCGCGTAAATCCATTATTAGCCGCCTCACTTCCTGTTCGTCGGTGTCTTCGAGAACGAAAGAATCACATTTTTGTGAGGGGGGAAGTAATTTTGTGAAGTCAGGGGGATTCGGTCTCCTACGTATCCTACTAGCGATTCTAGACCCTATGTTTGCAAAATATGAATTTACATCGGAGACAGACTGCTCAGGAGTTATATTACATTTTAATAATTCTTTTGGGTTATTTTGTTTACTTTTTTTATGTATAATATCATTAATAATTTTCCATGTGCGTTTAGAATCCGTACCTGCCTTACCTAATAGTTTTTTCTCATATTGATTCTTAAGGTTTTTAAGCAACTCGTTACAAAATTTTCTATAACGAATGTATGTGATTTTAAGGATTTCATTATTAGGCGATGTTTTTAATTGTGAATGTAGTCTATGTCTATTTTGGATACAGCGCAAAATTCCGGGAGTAATCCAGGGCTTTATATTTTTTTTACGTCGGGATATTTTGTATGTATTACCGCAAGCTACTATCGAGGTGTTGAGTAGTGATGTTAGGAGATCTGCAGCAATATTCGCATCTCCTGTTTCGTAAATAGGGCTAAAGTCGACTGCGTTTATAAAAGCAGTTAATTTTTCTTGATTAATAACAGTTCGGGTAGAGTTTGAGGGATTGATTGATGTATTTAGACGTTGCTTGTTGACGAGGTTGTATTTTTTTACTGCATTGAGTATTTTATTTTTCAGTACCACTGTTGAATGCGATACTAATATTATTCGCTTATCAGTTTTACCTGGCAGACGACGAGCATCAAATATGTAATTTGGAGCTAAATTGATAGATATCGTTTTAAAAATTTTTGAAGTTATATCAATGAGCTGGTCTTGTGTTTCTTTCTGAGATAATGGTATGTTGCGGATTTCTAATTCGTGTAAACATGATTTTCGAGCTAATTCTTCATTGTTCTTTTCCAAGAGTTCAATTCTTTTTCGTGAGCGACTGGTATGTTGTTTAGGACTTCAACTTTATTAGTCAAACTGTCGAATTGAGAGGATAAAAAGTCTATCGATTTCTCGATCTCGGAGTTTGTATTTCGTACGTCAGCTAGTTGCACCCTGATAGACGTTAAGTCTGACCGGAGGTCAGATAAGAGTGAGTTTTGTTCATTCTTCCACGAGGACAGCAAACCAGTTATTTGGTCTTTGAAGTCACAAAAAGCAGTGTCAAAGTCATCTCTTGGTCGCTTAAGCCTAGTACTTATAAACCTTTGCTTAGGAACAGTTTCTTCTTTGCTTAAGCTCATATTGGGATCGGATCCATAAATATTCAGCGCTGTTTCCGTCGGCGACTGCATTTTAGTAATTAAATAAGTATTACACTACACTTACACTAGGATTACGGTTGATGATGTAGTGTTGGAGTAAGTGAATGAGATTGTATATCCTAGAACGCTTTTAGCAGCGATGGAAGGCCGTTGATCTAAAGACACTAGTGAGTCCAGGGAATAACATGAATGGACCCGTTGTGTAAACTTCTAGGCAGCTGAAATCTAAGCCAGAAGGCATAGAATGCTGTACGCAACGCGATGCTAAACCCAACGCTAATTTGTGGAAGTGAAAGCTGGGTATGACAGATATAGCATGAAAGTGTAATAAATGCGGTCGAGATAAGATGATTGCGCAAAACTTGTGGCGTAACGCTTGCTGAACGCGTTCGTAATAATGATGTAAGAAAGAGAGTTGGTCTGAAAGAGAGTAGCGGTGTTAAGATAGGCAAAGGCATGCTCCGTTGGTTCGGACATGTAGAAGAACAGATGTGCAATGCGAAAGTGGAAGGATGTAGGAGCCGAGGAAGACAAGACTAATATATCATGACCAAATTGGTCGTGTTTTATCAGAAGGTGACATCAGGAGTTGATTTTAGTTGAGACTTATATAATATAAGTCTTTGCCCCGCGCAGAAGTACTGCTTTACTAATTGATAAGAAAAGGCATGCTCCGTTGGTTCGGACATGTTGGAAGAATGCGGTATGAAAGAATGACGAAACAGATATACAATGGAAGGATGTAGGCGCCGAAGAAGACCAAGACTAACCTATGATAACCAAATTCGTCGTGTTTTATCAGAAGGTGACGTCAGGAGTCCTATAAACCGACGAACGTGTATGAAAACAGCTATGAATGTTGTAGAAGCGAGCGAAGTGTGTATGGACCGCGTCTTATGGCGCTCGGTTAAACATACATAGATACATAACAATAAGTATTTTTTTTTATATTATAGCAGGAGGTTATAACAGGCATTACGACCCACGATAGCATGTGGAAGGTTACTTTAACTACTTCAAGTCAATCAGACCTTATACTACCGCGTAACTTCCCTAATATCTAATTAAATAATGTACTAATACTGTTATATCATTTACAGGTACTATCGATGGTATGTATCATAAAATGTATATTATTGCATGCATATGTATAAGAAAGGTAGAAAAAATTAATACCGGTAGTCTAGTGGTAAACAATGACTATTTTAATACTATCGCTATAAAAAGTGTCGTTATTTATCACTCGATAATACGGTTATTAGTTTATATTCCCGCACAATACCAATAATTGTGTACGTGATTTTGTCTATTTTTATTAGTTTAGATGTTCTCTATGTAAAGTTGGTTAGTTATGATGCCACTGCACTTTTTGAACTTTCACTGCGGGCCGTATGGGGAAGCTCAAGGTCGCTCAGCGTGCTATGGAAAGAGCTATGTTCGGTGTGTCTCTCCGTGATAGAACCAGAAATGAGGATATCTGCAGTAGAACTTAAATAACCAACATAGCCTACAGGATAAGCAAGCTGAAGTGCAGTGGACCGGCCATATAATTTGTAGAACCGACAACCGCTGTGGAAGAAAGGTTCTCGAATGGCGTCCCCGTACTGGTACACGCAGTGTGGGACGACCCCTCACTACATGGAGCGACGACCTCTAAAGGTTTGCAGGGAGTCGATGGATGCAGGTGGCACAGAATCGAGATGAGTGGCAATCTAAAGGGGAGGCCTATTTTTAGCAGTGGACAAAAACAGGCTGAGATGATGATGAACATAATATAGTTTTTAGGGTTCCGTACCCAAAGGGTAAAACGGAACCCTATTACTGAGACCTCGCTGTCCGTCAGTCCGTCCGTCTGTCACCAGGCTGTATCTGATGAACCATGATAGTTAGACAGTTGAAAATTTCAAACATGATGTCTTTCTGTTGCCGCTATAACAACAAGTACTAAAATATAGAATAAAATAAGTATTTAAGGAGGCTCCCATACAACGAACGTGATTTTTTTGGTCGTTTTTGCTCGATATTGATAACGGCAACAGGTAGACGCTTGAAATATTCACAGAATTTTTCCGTTATATATTCGCTTTCAAAATAAATAATTAAATTATACTAAAACAAATATTTAAGGGGGGCTCCCATACAACAAACGTGATTTTTTTTTTGCTGTTTATATAGATAATGGTACGGAACCCTTCGTGCGCGAGTCCGACTCGCACTTGGCCGGTTTTATATAACGTTCGGACTAGGAAGGGCTTTAAGGACTAGCGAGGATGGGTCTAACCAATGGTCAGAAGGATTGGAGGATTATACACAACAAATATGACTTTCGCGAAATAATTCCTCCTTCTATTAACTTTAATATTCACGGTTGATAAAAATTTACATAATTGCAGGAAAAATAGAATCATGTCTCTTACTAACACAGTATTTTAGTAATTAAATAAGTATTACACTACACTTACACTAGGATTACGGTTGATGATGTAGTGTTGGAGTAAGTGGATGAGATTGTATATCTTGGAACGCTTTTAGCAGCGATGGAAGGCCGCTGATCTGAAGACACGAGTGAGTCCAGGGAACAATATGAATGGACCGTTGGGTAAACTTCTAGACAGCAGAAATCCAAGCCAGAAGGTACAGAATACTGTATGCAACGCGATGCTAATCCCAACGCTCATTTGTGGAAGTGAAAGCTGGGTATGACAGAAATAGCATGAAAGTAGAATAAATGCGGTCGAGATAAGATGATTGCGCAAAACTTGTGGCGTAACGCTTGCTGAACGCGTTCGTAATAATGACGTAAGAAAGAGAGTTGGTCTGAAAGAAAGTGTCGGTGTTAAGATAGGAAAAGGCATGCTCCGTTGGTTCGGACATGTAGAAGAACATATGTGCAATGCCAAGAAATGTAGAAGGATGTAGAAGCCGAGGAAGACAAGATTAACCTATAATGACCAAATTGGTCGTGTTTTATCAGAAGGTGACGTCAGGAGTCCTACAAACCGACAAGCGTGTATGAAAAGAGCTATGAATGTTATAGAAGCGAGCGAAGTATATAGGGACCGCGTCTTATGGAGCTCGGTTCTCTCTGTCTACCTCGCAAGGGACCTGACGTGAAGATATACATACATATGAGTACGAGTGCTTTTTTATATTATATCAGAAGGTTATAACAGGCAAACGGCCCACGATAGCCTGTGGAAGGCTACTTTAACTACTTCAAGTCAATCGGACCTTATACTTACGCATAGCTTCTCTAGTATCTAATTAAATAATTGGCAGAGCTGCGATAGCCAGCGGAGCCACATTACCCTCAAAATTGCCGTTTGGGGTAGACTGATGTCATCCAGCTAGCGTTTAGACGGTAATAGTGAGAAACTCCAAAATCTACACACTAATAGCTAACATATTGTAGTTTTGTATCGTTTAATTTGAAATTTAAATGTTCGTTGGTGAGGTTGGTGAAGAACGGTCCAAAATCGTTCCAATTAGAAAAAAAAACATATGGGAAAACGTATGGCCGGCCACTCTGCAGTGCAGAGTCTGCACTGCACTCCCATCAACAGAAAAAGTAACAGCACCCGTCGCTAGATGTCGTACAGGGTTACATATATTTTAAAAAAATTAAAAAGTTAAAAATAAAATATTTAAATATTTTTTAAATTTAAATAATATCAGCTCTGCCTACACAGCTTGCTGTTATTTACTAGTGTATTAATACTGCTATATCATTTACAGGTGCTATAGGTATGTATCATAAAATGTATATTATTGCATGCATATGTATAAGAAACAGAAGTAACGGAAGGTATAAAAAATTCATACCGGTAGTCAAGTAAACAAAGGCAACTTTAATACTATCGCAATTAAAAGTGTCATTGTTTACCACTCGATAATATGAGTATTAGTTTATATTCCCACACAATACGAATAATTTGTGAACACGATTTTGTCTATTTTTATTAGTTTAGATGTTGTCTATGTAAAGTTGGTTATTTATGATGCCACTGCACTTTGTAAACATACGATACTAATATTAGAGATGTTCGTACTAGTCTAAGAGTGTTTACACTGTCCTTGTCAACTATGTGTCATACAGATTTCATAATAAATAAGAATAGGCGTAAAGCACGGAGGAAGGTATTTTCGTAGCTCTTTTGACATAACTTGTATTGCGTCCCTGATATATCACGGTGGTTGTAGAATCTGTTTATCTGTATATATAAATTCACGCCAAATCTCTTGTGGGGTAGGCAGAGAGAGCAGATCACCACATGACTCGATCGTTACAAACCTCACTCCTTTAACAATCATTGCTCTTCTTATGCACGCTCGCCAGTTTCTACGGCTCCTGACATCATCTTCTAATAAAACACGATCAATTTGATCTTGTACCTTAACCAAGACTTACCTTAGCCTTCCTCGACTCCTCCATCCTTCTATTTCTTTCGCGTATATCTGTTTCGTAATTATTTCTGGCAGCATGCCTCTTCTTATTTTAACACCGATACTCCCTTTTATACCATCCCTGTTTCTAACATCATTATTGCGAATACGGTCTGCAAGCGTTACGCCACCAATTTTGCGCAACGCTCGCATTTCGACCGCGATTATCATACTTTCATGCTCTCTCTGCCATACCCAGCTCTCGCTTCCATAAGTAAGAGTTGAGACTAGCACTGCATTGTGTATAGCGAGCTTTGGCTTCAAAATAATTAAAAAAAAAAAAAACTTTGACTTGAAGAACGAACCATATGGAAGACCACCCACACATGATTTGAAGGTGATAGTGGAAGTCGATTAGAGTCAAACTACCCAGGAATTAGTGGCACGGTTTAACGTTACCTACAATATTGACTCATTTGCATCAATTATCAATAAGATAAAAAATATATGAAAAATGGGTGCCTCATGACAACGACAACTTGTGAGTTCTTGGAAGAAAACTTCTCTGGTACCGCACATAAAGCGACTATTGCGGTACCAGCGTGTGAGGGCGAACTCCTCGCCGACGGCGAGCGGTGCGGTTGCAAAATAATACTGTCGGCATCATATCGAACAATTCTTCAGAACACAACCCATTGTACAATTGGTAGAACACACATAGGGAGGCAAAATCTCTCCTTAAACTTAAGGATTCAATACCGTGTGTAAGCTTCGGATCGTCGACAATTCTCACAGCTCGTCTCTAAACGGAATCACACGGTCCAAGCTGGTAACCTGGTGCTCCTGCCCAAAGATGACTGCAGTACTCCAAGTGCGGTCTGACTTGTGACTTATATAATATAAGTCTTTGCCCCGCGCAGAAGTACTGCTTTACTAATTGATAAGAAAAGGCATGCTCCGTTGGTTCGGACATGTTGGAAGAATGCGGTATGAAAGAATGACGAAACAGATATACAATGGAAGGATGTAGGCGCCGAAGAAGACCAAGACTAACTTATGATAACCAAATTCGTCGTGTTTTATCAGAAGGTGACGTCAGGAGTCCTATAAACCGACGAACGTGTATGAAAACAGCTATGAATGTTGTAGAAGCGAGCGAAGTGTGTATGGACCGCGTCTTATGGCGCTCGGTTAAACATACATAGATACATAACAATAAGTATTTTTTTTATGTTATAGCAGGAGGTTATAACAGCCATTACGACCCACGATAGCATGTGGAAGGTTACTTTAACTACTTCAAGTCAATCAGATGTTATGCTAACGCGTAACTTCTCTGGTATCTAATTAAATAATGTACTAATACTGTTATTTCATTTGCAGCTGCTGTCCGTGGTATGTATCATAAAAAGTATATTATTGCATGCATATGTACTCGTATAAGAAAGGTAGAAAAAATTAATACCGGTAGTCTCGTTGTAAACAATGACTATTTTAATACTATCGCTATAAAAAGTGTAGTTATTTATCACTCGATAATACGGTTATTAGTTTATATTCCCGCACAATACCAATAATTGTGTACGTGATTTTGTCTATTTTTATTAGTTTAGATGTTCTCTATGTAAAGTTGATTAGTTGGCAGAGCTGCGATAGCCAGCGGAGCCACATTACCCTCAAAATTGCCGTTTGGGGTAGACTGATGTCATCCAGCTAGCGTTTAGACGGTAATAGTGAGAAACTCCAAAATCGACACACTAATAGCTAACATATTGTAGTTTTGTATCCTTTAATTTGAAATTTAAATCGACTGCAGCAATTAACTTTGTCAGAACTGCATTTTGACGATTTTTATTTTAATGCACTACAAGTCTTAAAATATCAATTAAAATATCAATATCTATGCGCCCGCAAAGTTTCATATCTTAAACTAGACTCCATATCTATTTTTCATACTGAAAAAAGTAGGAAGTTTTCGTAGATATTGATATTTTAAGACTTGTAGTGCATTAAAATAAATATCGGCAAAATGCAGATCCGACAATGTTAATTGCTGCAGTCGAAATGTTCGTTGGTGAGGAAGAACGGTCCAAAATCGTTCCAATTAGAAAAAAAAAACGTATGGCCGGCCACTCTGCAGTGCAGAGTCTGCACTGCACTCCCATCAACAGAAAAAGTAACAGCACTCGTCGCTAGATGACGTACAAGGTTCCATATATTTTAAAAAAATTAAAAATAAAATATTTAAATATTTTTTAAATTTAAAAAATATCAGCTCTGCCTACACAGCTTGCTATTATTTACTACTTATGATGCCACTGCACTTTTTAAACTTTCACTGCGGGCCGTATGGGGAAGCTCAAGGTCGCTCAGCGTGCTATGGAAAGAGCTATGCTCGGGGTTTCTCTCCGTGATAGAATCAGAAATGAGGATATCTGCAGTAGAACTTAAATAACCGACATAGCCTACAGGATAAGCAAGCTGAAGTGCAGTGGACCGGCCATATAATTCGTAGAACCGACAACCGCTGTGGAAGAAAGATTCTCGAATGGCGTCCCCGTACTGGTACACGCAGTGTGGGACGACCCCCCACTACATGGAGCGACGACCTCAAAAGGTTTGCAGGGAGTCGATGGATGCAGGTGGCACAGAATCGAGATGAGTGGCAATCTAAAGGGGAGGCCTATTTTCAGCAGTGGCCGGAAACAGGCTGAGATGATGATGAACATAGGATAGTTTTTAGTGTTCCGTACCCGAAGGGTAAAACGGAACCCTATTACTGAGACTTCGCTATCCGTCCGTCCATCCGTCTGTCACCAGGCTGTATCTCATGAACCATTACAGTTAGACAGTTGAAAATTTCACACATGATGTCTTTCTGTTGCCGCTATAACAACAAATACTAAAAAATAGAATAAAATAAATATTTATGGAGGCTCCCATACAACAAACATTTTTTTTTTTGGCTCGTTTTTGCTCAATATTGATAACGGCAACAGGTAGACGCTTAAAATATTCACAGAATATTTCGTTATATGATCGCTTTAAAAATAAATATTTAAATTATAATACGAGTAAAACAAATATTTAAGGGGGGCTCCCATACCACAAACGTGATTTTTTTTTGCTGTTTTTATAGATAATGGTACGGAACCCTTCGTGCGTGAGTCCGACTCGCACTTGGCCGGTTTTATATAACGTTCGGACTAGGAAGGGCTTTAAGGACTCTCGAGGATAGGTCTAACCAATGTTCAGAAGGATTGGAGGATTATGAAGTCGAACTTCGGGAGGATTTGTATAGGTGAATTGTGCTTTTTTGGTGGATATTGTGTGTGTTGGTGGTCTTCATCGGGTCCCGTGGGAATTTTTTGGAATTTCCCACGGGAACTATTTTTTAGGGGCCAAAAACCCCTGAAAAATCTTTTTCGTTGTTTTGGTGTCCAGGGGTCGGGGGGAGTCGTTTGCGACCACTCCCGCATCTCCACCTTGCTCGGAACTTGGTTTTCCGGTAGGCAATACCGGTACGAGAGCAGGTGCTCTAAATTTTTATTCGCGAATTCGCAGAAATTTAGGGTGCCATCCGATCGGTGTTGCCTGTCGGAGCATTTTTCGTGCGGGGTGCGAGGTCGGGGGACCCCCCCTTCCCCCTCAAAATTTGATTTTTTTTTTTTTTGTTGTTGGTTTTTGTTTTGTATTTTGTGGTGGTTTTGTTTTGTGTTTTGTGTTTGTCGTTCGGTGCGGGCTGTCTAGGGATCGGTGACGACCCTAGGCAGTCGGGTCCCGGGGTTTCCGGGTGGGGATGATGTCGGGGCCTGAGGGGTCCGGGGAGAGTGGCCTCCCGCAGGAGCCACAGCTGGTAGAGGTGGAGCTGGAGCTACTGTGTGGCGGAGGGGAGGAGACCGACACAATGTCGGTCCCCACCCTCTCGGAGTCGGAGCTGGGGCGCGGGAAGCGCCTCTTCTCCGGCTCTGAGACGGAGACGCCCGACGAGCGGGCGAAGTTGCCCACGGCTAGGCGCGGGAAGAGGGGCGGCGTCGCCCTCAGCCTGGCGAGAGCCCGCCGTGAGCTCAGAGAGCGCAAGGAGGAGGAGAGGGAGGAGGCTATCCAGGCGCTCCTTGAGAGGCGGGCCCTTAAGGGTACAAAGAGTGCGGCAGTGGCCAGAAGCGCCGAGGGGGCGAGCTCCGAGGCGGCAAATGGAAGCCCCGAAGGGATAAGCCCTGAGGGGAGAGCGGCGGGCCCAACGGAGGGGGGAGCCGACGAGTTGTTGGCGAGGGCCGAGGAGAAGCTGGGGCTTATCCTCGACCTAACCGGCAGGTCGGCGAGCCTCAAAGGGGGCTACGCCGCCAAGATTGCGAAGGCGGCGGGCGGGATTCGGGAGATCCTCGAATCCCTGGTGATGCGCACAGAGACGGAGGAGACCTACCGTCTCCGAGCCGACAACGCTCGGCTCCAGCGGGAGGTCTCCTCCCTGAGGGAAGAGGTCCGGGCGCATCGCCTGGAATTTGAGGAGCTCCGCAAGGAGAGGAGGGCGCAGGGGCCGACGGGCCCGGTGGATTTCCAGGCTCTGGAAGCAAATATCGCTCGGCTCGTCGGCAACCTGGTTGACGGAAGACTCGCGGAGCTGGAGTCTCGATTGCCACCCCCCGCGATCACCCGCCCGCCATTGGCGGGTGATAGGTCCTCGGTGGCCAGAGCCACAAGAGCGGCCATCGAGAGCGCGGGACGACCGGCTCCGGCTCCGCAGAGGGCGAGCACGCCGGCCGAGCTCGATGTGCGTCCTCGGGCAAGGCCGGCCGCAAAAGCCGCCAAAGTGGGTCCCGTCCGCCGTAGTGGTGCCGTGGAGGAGTCGTGGACGAGCTTCGGCCCGTCCACATCTAGGGCGAAGCCGGCCGCGGTGACACCGTCGGCAGCGGCAGGGACCGCCGAGGTCCCGGAGGTGGCGTCGTGGACCGACGTGGTCCGCCGCAAGCCGCGGAAAACCGCGGCCCCCGCGACTCCGGCAAGGCCGGCGCCCGCCAAGTCGTCAGCCAACACTCCCGCGGGCAAGGAGGAGGGCCGAAAGCCCAAGGTGGTGCTCCCCGGCTCCACGGCCGTAATTTTAAAGTTACGGCCGGAGGCAGCCCAAGGGGGGGCATCGTATGCCTCGGCCCTCTTGAAGGCCGAGCGGGAGGTGAATCTGGGGGAGCTGGGAATCGGCTCGCTCCGGATCCGCAAGTCGGCGACCGGAGCGAGGCTGATCGAAGTCCCCGGCTCCACCAGCCACGAGAAGGCTGACGCCTTGGCGTCCAAATTGACGGCTGCATTGTCCGGCGTCGTAGAGGTGTCCGGGCCCGTGAAGTGTGCGGAGTTCCGCCTCACGGGTCTGGACGATGCCGCAACGGCACAGCGGGTCCAGGCTGCGGTCGCGCGCGAGGGGGGCTGCACCCCCGAGCAGGTCCGGGTGGGCGAAATCCGCCCGGACTGGCGGAATTCCAGCTCCGCCCTGATGCGCTGCCCGGTGACGGCAGCGAAAAAGCTGCTCGAGCTGGGCAGTATAGGGGTGGGCTGGAGCAGGGTGCAGCTCCATTTGCTGGAAGCGCGCCCCATGCACTGTTACAAGTGCATGGGGAAGGGGCACACAGCCGAGTTGTGCCCCTCCAAGGAGGACCGCAGCCGGCTCTGTTACCGGTGCGGGCAGCCGGGGCACATCGCCTCGAGCTGCTCGGCCCAGGCCCGCTGCTCCGTGTGCGCAGACGCCGGACGCAGGGCGACGCACGTGATGGGGGGCCGTCTTTGCAACCCCCCATCCGTCCGCGGGAGAACGCCCCCCATCTCTCGCGGGAGTGGGCGGCAGGTGGCGCCTGAGGCTGGGATGTCCGAGTAATGGCCGGACATCCCCGCTTCCTGCAGGCCAACGTCAACCACTCCGCCGGGGCTCAGGACCTTTTCCTGCAGACCATGGCGGAGTGGGACGTGGACGTGGCGGTGGTTGCGGAACCATATTCCGTGCCCTCCCGGCCTAACTGGGCCGGGGATCTGGACGGTTCCGTGGCCATTGTCACGAGGCCTGGCGCCAGCCCCCCACTCGTGGTGTGGGGGAGGGGAGGCGGTTACGTGGCGGCGGTTCGGGGAGAGTACGCAATCATCGGTGTGTACTTCTCCCCGAACCGCGACCTGCCGGCCCTGGAGCAGCTGCTCGATGCTCTGGGGTCGGCAGTGAGGCGGCTGGCGCCCGCCCAGGTTTTCGTGGCCGGGGACTTCAACGCCAAGTCCACGGCGTGGGGCAACCCGGCCACGGAAGCCAAAGGGCGGAAGGTGGAGGAGTGGGCGCTGGCCGCGGGACTGTCCCTCTTGAATAGGGGGACAGTCCACACGTGCGTGCGGTGGAACGGAGAGTCGGTGGTGGATCTGTCCTTCGCCACCGCGTCCGCCGCACGCCGAGTGGAAGGATGGAGGGTGGAGACGGGGGTGGAGACACTCTCGGACCATCGTTATATCAGGTTCGAGGTGTCTCCAGCCCCCGGGAGTCCGACGATTTCGTCCCGGTGGCGGAGCCGGTTCCCGCGTTGGGCGCTCACCAGGCTCGACCGGGAACTGGCAGAGGAGGCGGCCATTGTCGGCCGCTGGGGCCTCCCGCCAGTGGAGGATTTGGGGGTGGAGCAAGGGGCTGGCCGTCTCTGCGACGCCTTCACGGCGGTGTGCAGGGCGGCCATGCCCAGTGTTGGGCGTCCGCCCCCAAGGCGGGCGGTCTACTGGTGGTCGGCGGAGATAGCCGACCTCCGGGACGTCTGCAACAGGGCGCGTAGAGCGTACGCCCGGAGCAGGCGTCGCCGCCCCCGGGACGAAGAAAGGGATGGCCGTCTGCACGGCGTCTACGTGGAGAGTAGGAGAGCCCTGCAGATGGCCATCAGTAGGGCCAAGGAGGGAGCGTGGCAGGAGCTGCTGGAGGGTCTGGATAGGGACCCGTGGGGCCGACCTTACAGAGGAGCGCGAGACAAGATCCGCGCTCAGTCGGCCCCACTGACGGAGACCCTCCAGCCAGCCGTGTTGGAGAGGGTTGTCGGGGAACTCTTCCCCGACACCCCACGGGGCTACGCTCCCCCGAGGATGGTCCTATGTCGGACGTCGGACTCCAGAGGAGAGGAGGAGGGCGCTCCGCCGCCCGTCACCGACCAGGAGATGGAGGCGGTCGTTGACCGCCTCCGAGGCAAAAAGAGGGCGCCGGGTCCGGACGGGGTGCACGGGAAGGTGCTAGCGTTGGCTCTCGTGCACCTCGGAGACAGGTTCCGGGAGCTCCTCGACTGCTGCTTGCGGTCGGGGTGCTGCCCGGGACCCTTCAGGGTGGGCCGGCTCTGCCTTCTGTTGAAGGGAGACCGGCCCCCGGACTCGGGGTCGGCGGTTCGACCGGTCGTTCTGCTGAACGAGGCGGGCAAGGCCCTGGAGAGGGTTGTCGCCTCCCGCCTCGCTCAGCATTTGGAGGATGGCCCGGGACCGGGCCTTTCGGATGCCCAGTTCGGGTTCCGGGCCAGACGGTCGACCGTCGACGCCATTAGGCGCCTAAGGTCGGTGACGGAGGATGCGGAGCGCGAGGGAGAGGTGGTGATGGCGGTGTCGCTCGACATCGCCAATGCCTTCAACAGCCTCCCCCACAGTACCATCCTGGAGGCCCTCAAGTATTTTGAGGTGCCTCCGTACTTGGGGAGGCTCTTGAAGGCATACCTGGAGGACAGGGAGGTGTGCTACGAGGACGCGAGGGGCCATATGGTCAGAAGGGTTGTCGGGTGCGGGGTTCCACAGGGGTCCGTTCTGGCCCCATCCTGTGGGACCTCGCATACGACTGGGTCCTGCGGGGCCGTCTCCTCCCCGGGATGGGCGTCATCTGTTACGCAGATGACACCCTCGTCACGTCCCGGGGTAAGACCTATGTGGAGGCGGCGCGGCTGGCCGAAGTCGGTGTAGGACTAGTGGTCAGCCGTATAGAGAGGCTTGGGCTTCGGGTCCGTTTGGAGAAGACCGAAGCCCTCCTCTTCCGCGGGACCGGCAGGCGGGGCCCCCCCTCGGGAGCACACCTCCAAATAGGAGGAAGGAGAATAAGGGTGAGTGCCCAGATGAGGTACCTGGGCCTCACCCTTGACGGGAGATGGACCTTCGGCCCCCACTTCGAGCGGTTGGGGCCGAGGGTCATCAGAGCTGCGGCGGCGCTGGGTCGCCTCCTGCCCAATTTGGGCGGGCCCAGCGCCGCGTGCAGGCGGCTGTACTCCGGCGTCTGCCGGAGTATGGCCACGTACGGTGCCCCAATATGGGCGGACGCCCTCTGCAGCCGCAACAGGGCCCAGCTGCGCAAAGCGCAGCGGGTCATAGCGCAGAGGGCGATAAGGGGGTACCGTACGGTGGCTTGGACGGCCGCGACCGCCCTCGCTGGCGACCCGCCCTGGGAGTTGGAGGCGGAGGTGCTCGCCGAGGTATACGGGTTTGTCTCGGAAAGGAGGAGCCTCGGCGAGCGCCCCACATCGGTGGAGGTGGGGCGGTATCGCCAGCGAGGGCATATGGAGATGATGCGGAGGTGGGGGGAGGACCTGGCGCAGCCGCGGTACGGAGTCCGCGTTGCGGATGCGCTGCGCCCGGTCCTGGAGGCGTGGATGCGCCGCCGGCGCAAACCCCTCACTTTCCGCATGGTGCAGGTGCTCACTGGACATGGGTGCTTCGGTGAGTACCTGCACCGGGTCGCGAGGCGGGAGGAGCGGCCAGGCTGCCACGATTGTGGCGCGGCCGAGGACACTGCTCAGCACACCTTGGAGCAGTGTCCCAGGTGGTCTCGGCAGCGCCATGATCTGGTGTCCGCGCTGGGAAGCGCGGACCTCTCGCTCCCGAGCGTGGTCCGCTGCATGCTCGGGAGCGACAGTGCCTGGCAGGCGATGGCCTCCTTCTGTGAGACGGTCATGTCCCAGAAGGAGGCCGCGGAGCGGGACAGGGAAGATGATCCCGTGGCTGTCCCGCTCCGGAGACGGCGGACGGGAGTGCGGCGGAGGCGCTACGCGCACCTCCTGCCGCCTCCCTAACCTGTGGGACTAGGGGTCAGGCTGGGAACCTGGCCCCATAACGGTCCCGCCGCCGGAGGGGCTGTCCCAATTTGCCGGGATGGCCCCTAGAGAGAAGAAGTCCGGCCCCTTTTGAGGGGCTGGCCAGTCGCAGTGGTGCCCTGTTGCTGACAGATCCGGGGCACCACACCAACGCGGCCGATGGCATTTCGCGGGGTCGTTTAGTGGGTATACCGTCGGACAGCCGACGGGGAGTCCCACACTACCACCGGAGGCCACCCAGGCACCGGTGGTGTGCGTAATGCATTTTTCCCCGCGTCAAAAAAAAAAAAAAAAAAAAAAAAAAAAAAAAAAAAAAAAAAAAAAAAAAGGATTGGAGGATTATACACAACAAACATGACTTTCGCGAAATAATTCCTCCTTCTATTAACTTTATATTCACGGTTGATAAAAATTTACATAATTGCAGGAAAAATAGAATCATGTCTCTTACTAACACAGTATTTTAGTAATTTTTATTTATATATATATATATATATATATATATATATTTATTTCATACATAACAACAGCACATTATAACTATATAAATTATTGACATACAGTACTATAATAGTAATCATACAGCACAGTCAAGCGCACGTCAAGCATAACACTTTGACCCTTATGCTGTTCTTATGCAGCATACAATAAGAGTTCCAAACACACCTCGAGTATAAAGCATGACCTGCTCCCAGCCGTACTACAAGCAGTTATAGTTATTTAATTCGGTGTGTGCCATCTGAACTAGTATTATGAAAATACTGTATCTCAAATGGCACAATCCTTCCCAGGTGTAACATACAGAGAGAACTTGCTAGGATATAGTACAATGAAAATAAAATTTGAATTAAGACTTAAAATTATGCATCAGCTTAGTGCAAGAGTAGTGCGTAACCAATATCATCAATTGCAGCATCAATAATTAGTCCGAGTCAACAACAAGCATTCCACAAAAATGAAAAGAAAATGTTTATCTACGATAAGAATAATAATTAATAATTAATTAATAAATACTCATCAAAAGTTTCTCTGTCTCGTCGTAGGAAAGACTTTGAAGCCATTCAGATGTTTTTGTTTTGGAATTGTATTTGGAATAAGAATGAATTTTTAAAATTTTGTTTATTTTGTTATATAGAAAGGAGCCATTGTAAGGAAAGAATTTTTTGATAAATTTTGTTTTAATTTTAGGTATTGGGCATACTACATAATTTCTTCGTTTATCTTTGTTGGGATTTATGAGGTACCCATGGGAGTGTTTTTGAGAACCGTGTTGAGTATATATAATTGATGTACAGTAAGCACTTTGAAGGATTGGTATACATAAACCGTCGAGGCGCGTATGGGTAGAAACAATGATACCTTCAACACGGCTCTGACTGCTCTTTCTAAATGAAGCATGGTAACTTTATTCGTACCACCCCAAATCGTAACACAATATTGTATAAAAGATTGGCAAAGTGCGAAATATACCATCTTCAAATGTCGAAAATTCCCAATGTGTCTGAGGTTTTTGAAAATGTATATTAATTTGCGCACTCTACCAGTTAGATTTAATATATGGTTGGCGAAATTTAAATTTTGGTCTACGATTACTCCCAAGTATCTACCGGTGTTAGATTTCTGCAAGGATGTACAATGGCAAGCAATATCGTAAGGGTTGTCGCATGTGTGCATTATTAGAGAATGAGATGGAGGGGGTTGATAAATAGATCTTCAATTGTCTCCGGAATTGAGGTAATGTGAAGTGGAAGATGTCGATGTCTCTGTTAGATACTAGAATTTCGTTATATAGGCGGCACATTCTGACTATGGAGTTGTAATCTGAGGTATTGTTCAGGAATATTTGAAGACAGAAAATATTGTAATTGCGATTACGAGACCTAAATCGGGTGTTGAAGTTTAGTAGAGAAAGAAGGTAGGGGGAATCTAACTGATAGTGAATAATCTTATAGAGAAGCATCAGGTCATTATGTTGACGTCGTACATATAGTGGGTCTAGATGATAATACTTTAAACTTCATTGTACGACGTGAGTTTACGGCCCATGCCACATCTATAGGTAAGAATCTTTAAAAAACGCTTCTGCACTCCTTTGATTCTATTACTATGCACTTCATAGAAGGGAGACTAGACAGCGGAGTTGTATTCGAGAACACTACGTATGAGCGAGTAGTAAAGGTAAATAATACTCTTAATCTTTCGAAAGTGTTTAGTAGGTCTGGTGATAAATCCAAGTAGACGATAGCTACGATCGACAATGTTATCGTAGTGATCTCGAAAGGTTAACTTGTCATCGAAAATCACACCTAGATCTTTTGCGAAGTGATTACGGGCAAGAATCTCGCCCTTGAGATAATAGTCAAATATGAGCTTATGTGTTTTCGTGGTGAAAGTTATAACGAAACATTTACCAATGTTAAGCTGCATGAAGTTCCTATCGCACCAATCAGATAGTAAGTTTAGGTCTGACTGTAACCTGGAAGCGTCTGTCTTATTGCTTACAGTGGTAAATACTTTAAGGTCTTCCGCATAAAGGAGGCAAGGGCAAGACAGAACATCAACCAGGTCATTAATGAAAATGACGAACAATAACGGTCCTAAATGACTGCCCTGAGGTATCCCCGAGGTGACAAAGTCAGGTTCAGAAACATGACCCTTAACCGCAACGAGCTGACTTCTGCGACTCAAATAAGACTGGAACCAGCAAAGTAGACAACCATGTACACCGAAGTCTGCCAGTTTCTTAGAAAGTACTATATGACTGACCTTATCGAAGGCTTCAGCGAAATCAGTGTAGATGGAGTCCACCTGCAGTCTTTTGGCAAAAGCACTACACAAGTAATTTTTATATTCGATTAGGTTGGAGGTAGTAGATTTATTAGCTACGAATCCGTGCTGTTGTGAGTGCAAAAAGGGCTATATGATATGATTATAAAGAACATCATAAACTACACTTTCAAATAGTTTAGCGAGACAAGACAATATACTAATAGGTCTATAGTTTATACAGTCAGTCCTATCATCCGATTTGTATACTGTTATTATGTGAGCTATTTTCCAGAACGTGGGAAAAGTTCCAAACACAATCGACTTATTAAATAATATTTTGAGTGGTACAATGAGTTCACACGCACATTTTTTAACAAATATGGCAGGTATCTCATCTGGGCCAGGACCTTTATTCGTGTCTAAGTTATTTATCTTTTTTAGTATCGTTTCTTGTGTAATATTAATGCCGCTTCAAGAATTGGTAGTCCGCTGAGGATTTTCAGAAGAACCGGTAACAGGGACGGAAGTAATATTTTCAAAAACATAGCCGAAATACTTTGAAAAGAGCTCACATACTTCAGAGGGTTTGGTTGCGGAAACACCTTCACGCCCTTTTTACTATTGACAAACCTACAAAATCCCTTCATATCGTCATTCAGAGAACTCTCTATTGATGTCACGAAATCTCTATAACAAGTATCAATTAAGTGCTTACTTTTGATTCTATAATGAGCAAATTCATCGTAGTCACGAGGATTTCCAAACATTTTGAAACGCTTATGATATTTGAACTTCATTTCGATACTATGTCGAAGTGCAGGGCTAAACCAAACAGGGTATTTGTCTTTATTATTTTTCGATATATTTATTATATATTTCTACTGATTATATCATGTAATATAGCATAGAAACGATTTATATCAATGTCAATGTCAGAAGAAGTCAACTCGGCGTACCAGTCTACCTTGGATAGTTCGGATTTGACAGCATCGAATTTGCATTTGTTAAAATTAAATCGCTTACGAGAATCACTTTTTAGACATTTACCGTATAATTTAGATATGTCATCAATATCAATAGCTATGGCAGGATGATGGTCATCTAATCGACTAAGTGGATCCACACCATATACTTGGACGTTGACCGTAGCCAAAACAACATCAAGAAGACGGCCATTTGTATTTAATAGACTATTATATTGTTTAAGTTGACAAAGTGACATTGTCTGACATAGAAGACGAGATTTATAATCATAAGGTGGGCTAGAGTGTAAAGCCAAAGAGTCAAATTCCCTATGCCAACTCAATCCGGGAATGTTGTAGTCGCCAATACAGGCAAACTCCGCATTGTCGTGACAAGTCTACTATTAATTATAACTATTTTATAGCAGTTTTCATAAAAAGATTCTAGTAAATAAGTAGGTAGATCTGAAGGCAAGTAGCATAGACATAAATTTATTTTTTTACCATTTCCGTTACAAGACAAAACTGTAATCCATAAATCTTCGACATCACTATCCCACGAAGTTTGCCTAACAACCTCTATATCTTTTTTAACAGCCATAACAATTCCGCCGCCTTCAGTTTTGCTTATAGCACTAGTTGAACGATCGCGTCTGTAAATATTATATCGAGAATCAAGTAGTTCGGCATCAAATACACTACTGTTAAGATTGGTTTTCGTGAGACAGATTATGTCGTAATTACAAGTCAATGCATTAAGATATATATCGGTAATTTTGGAACGAATTCTGTTAACATTTTAATAAAATACTAACATGTTACAATTAATATGAAATCAAAACTTATACATCAAACCAAATTATTAAAGTAATAAAAAAAATAAAAATACATTTGTTATTAAGACAAATTTTCTAGGGTCTCATTATTTTTTACATATATGCTGCCACTGCTGTCGTCCTGTCGTAGGTAGACTCTCCCATATTTGGCCCATACGTATTTGTACTGTTTATCCCTAGCGAATTTCCTGGCAGCAGCAAATAACTGTTTACATTCCGGCGAAAGATGTTCGACGACGTATATTTTTTGGGTCTCAACGGAGATTCCTAGTTGCCGCAAATTCAGCGTATCCTTGGGGTGCACCTTATTATATCTTTGAACGGCAGATAGTAGCGTGTCTTTCAACCGCAGCGAAGCGAGAGTAACCAAAATGTTTTGAAGTACTGTCCATTTTCGCCACTCGGCGACAGGCGAGAATGCAATTGTCTTCAATGGGAAAGTTAACTACATCACACAGTTTTTTAAACAATAATGTAACATTTTCACTGCGAGTCTCTGACTGCTTTAAAAATGACGATGAAATACCATCCCAGCCCGTAGCACAGTCATCGCGTAAATCCATTATTAGCCGCCTCACTTCCTGTTCGTCGGTGTCTTCGAGAACGAAAGAATCACATTTTTGTGAGGGGGGAAGTAATTTTGTGAAGTCAGGGGGATTCGGTCTCCTACGTATCCTACTAGCGATTCTAGACCCTATGTTTGCAAAATATGAATTTACATCGGAGACAGACTGCTCAGGAGTTATATTACATTTTAATAATTCTTTTGGGTTATTTTGTTTACTTTTTTTATGTATAATATCATTAATAATTTTCCATGTGCGTTTAGAATCCGTGCCTGCCTTACCTAATAGTTTTTTCTCATATTGATTCTTAAGGTTTTTAAGCAACTCGTTACATTTTCTATAACGAATGTATGTGGTTTTAAGGATTTCATTATTAGGCGATGTTTTTAATTGTGAATGTAGTCTATGTCTATTTTGGATACAGTGCAAAATTCCGGGAGTAATCCAGGGCTTTATAATTTTTTTACGTCGGGATATTTTGTATGTATTACCGCAAGCTACTATCGAGGTGATGAGTAGTGATGTTAGGAGATCTGCAGCAATATTCGCATCTCCTGTTTCGTAAATAGGGCTAAAGTCGACTGCGTTTATAAAAGCAGTTAATTTTTCTTGATTAATAACAGTTCGGATAGAGTTTGAGGGATTGATTGATGTATTTAGACGTTGCTTGTTGACGAGGTTGTATTTTTTTACTGCATTGAGTATTTTATTTTTCAGTACCACTGTTGAATGCGATACTAATATTATTCGCTTATCAGTTTTACCTCGCAGACGACGAGCATCAAATATGTCATTTGGAGCTAAATTGATAGATATCGTTTTAAAAATTTTTGAAGTTATATCAATGAGCTGGTCTTGTGTTTCTTTCTGAGATAATGGTATGTTGCGGATTTCTAATTCGTGTAAACATGATTTTCTAGCTAATTCTGCGTTGTTCTTTTCCAAGAGTTCAATTCTTTTTTCGTGAGCGACTGGTATGTTGTTTAGGACTTCAACTTTATTAGTCAAACTGTCGAATTGAGAGGACAAAAGTCTATCGATTTCTCGATCTCGGAGTTTGTATTTCGTACGTCAGCTAGTTGCACCCTGATAGACGTTAAGTCTGACCGGAGGTCAAATAAGAGTGAGTTTTGTTCATTCTTCCACGAGGACAGCAAACCAGTTATTTGGTCTTTGAAGTCCCAAAAACAGTGTCAAAGTCATCTCTTGGTCGCTTAAGCCTAGTACTTATAAACCTTTGATTAGGAACAGTTTCTTCTTTGCTTAAGCTCATATTGGGATCGGATCCATAAATATTCAGCGCTGTTTCCGTCGGCGACTGCGTTTTAGTAATTAAATAAGTATTACACTACACTTACACTAGGATTACGGTTGATGATGTAGTGTTGGAATAAGTGAATGAGATTGTATATCCTAGAACGCTTTTAGCAGCGATGGAAGGCCGTTGATCTAAAGACACTAGTGAGTCCAGGGAATAATATGAATGGACCCGTTGTGTAAACTTCTAGGCAGCTGAAATCTAAGCCAGAAGGCACAGAATGCTGTACGCAACGCGATGCTAAAACCAACGCTAATTTGTGGAAGTGAAAGCTGGGTATGACAGATATAGCATGAAAGTAGAATAAATGCGGTCGAGATAAGATGATTGCGCAAAACTTGTGGCGTAACGCTTGCTGAACGCGTTCGTAATAATGACGTAAGAAAGAGAGTTGGTCTGAAAGAGAGTGTCGGTGTTGAGATAGGAAAAGGCATACTCCGTTGGTTCGGACATGTAGAAGAACAGATGTGCAATGCGAAAGTAGAAGGATGAAGAAGCCAAGGAAGACAAGACTAATATATCATGACCAAATTGGTCGTGTTTTATCAGAAGGTGACGTCAGGAGCCCTATAAACCGACGAACGTGTATGAAAATAGCTATGAATGTTGTAGAAGCGAGCGAAGTGTGTATGGACCGCGTCATATGGCGCTCGGTTAAACATACATAGATACATAACAATAAGTATTTTTTTTATATTATAGCAGGAGGTTATAACAGGCATTACGACCCACGATAGCATATGGAAGGTTACTTTAACTACTTCAAGTCAATCAGACCTTATACTACCGCGTAACTTCCCTAATATCTCATTAAATAATGTACTAATACTGTTATATCATTTACAGATACTATCGATGGTATGTATCATAAAATGTATATTATTGCATGCATATGTATAAGAAAGGTAGAAAAAATTAATACCGGTAGTCTAGTGGTAAACAATGACTATTTTAATACTATCGCTATAAAAAGTGTCGTTATTTATCACTCGATAATACGGTTATTAGTTTATATTCCCGCACAATACCAATAATTGTGTACGTGATTTTGTCTATTTTTATTAGTTTAGATGTTCTCTATGTAAAGTTGGTTAGTTATGATGCCACTGCACTTTTTAAACTTTCACTGCGGGCCGTATGGGGAAGCTGAAGGTCGCTCAGCGTGCTATGGAAAGAGCTATGCTCGGGGTTTCTCTCCATGATAGAATCAGAAATGAGGATATCTGCAGTAGAACTTAAATAACCAACATAGCCTACAGGATAAGCAAGCTGAAGTGCAGTGGACCGGCCATATAATCCGTAGAACCGACAACCGCTGTGGAAGAAAAGGTCTCGAATGGCGTCCCCGTACTGGTTCACGCAGTGTGGGACGACCCCCCACTACATGGAGCGACGACCTCAAAAGGTTTGCAGGGAGTCAATGGATGCAGGTGGCACAGAATCGAGATGAGTGGCAATCTGAAGGGGAGGCCTATTTTCAGCAGTGGACGAAAACAGGCTGAGATGATGATGAACATAGGATAGTTTTTATATAACGTTCGGACTAGGACGGGCTTTAAGAATTCGCGAGGATGGTCTAACCAATGTTCAGAATGATTGGAGGATTATACACAACAATCCTCCTTCTATTAACTTTAACATTCACGGTTGATAAAAATTTACATAATTGCAGGAAAAATAGAATCATGTCTCTTACTAACACAGTATTTTAGTAATTAAATAAGTATTACACTACACTTACACTAAGATTACGATTGATGATGTAGTGTTAGAGTAAGTGGATGAGATTGTATATCTTGGAACGCTTTTAGCAGCGATGGAAGGCCGCTGATCTAAGACACGAGTGAGTCCAGGGAACAATATGAATGGACCGTTGGATAAACTTCTAGGCAGCTGAAATCCAAGCCAGAATTCACAGAATACTGTACGCAACGCCATGCTAATCCCAACGCTAATTTGTGGAAGTGAAAGCTGGATATGACAGAAATAGCATGAAAGTAGAATAAATGCGGTCGAGATAAGATGATTGCGCAAAACTTGTGGCGTAACGCTTTCTGAACGCGTTCGTAATAATGACGTAAGAAAGAGAGTTGGTCTGAAAGAGAGTGTCGGTGTTGAGATAGGAAATGGCATACTCCGTTGGTTCGGACATGTAGAAGAACAGATGTGCAATGCGAAAGTAGAAGGATGAAGAAGCCAAGGAAGACAAGACTAACCTATCATGACCAAATTGGTCGTGTTTTATCAGAAGGTGACGTCAGGAGTCCTATAAACGTACAATCGTGTATGAAAAGAGCTATGAATGTTATAGAAGCGAGCAAAGTATATAGGGACCGCGTCTTATGGTGCTCGGTTCTCTTTGTCTACCTCGCAAGGGACCTGGCGTGAAGATATACATACATATGAGTACGAGTGTTTTTTTTATATTATATCAGATGGTTATAACAGGCAAACGGCCCACGATAGCCTGTAGAAGGCTACCTTAACTACTTCAAGTCAATCGGACCTTATACTAACGCGTAGCTTCTCTAGTATCTAATTAAATAATGTACTAATACTGATATATCATTTACAGGTGTTCTAGGTATGTATCATAAAATGTATATTATTGCATGCATATGTATAAGAAACAGAAGTAACGGAAGGTATAAAAATTTCATACCGATAGTCAAGTGGTAAACAATGGCAACTTTAATACTATCGCAATTAAAAGTGTCATTGTTTACCACTCGATAATATGAGTATTAGTTAATATTCCCGCACAATACGAATAATTGTGAACACGATTTTGTCTATTTTTATTAGTTTAGATGTTGTCTATGTAAAGTTGGTTATTTATGATGCCACTGCACTTTGTAAACATACGATACTAATATTAGAGATGTTCGTTCGAGTCTAAGAGTGTTTACACAGTCCTTTTCAACTATGTCTCATACAGATTTCATAATAAATAAGAATAGGCGTAAAGCACGGAGGAAGGTATTTTCGTAGCCTTTTGACATAACTTGTAATGCGTCCCTGATATATCACGGTGGTTGTAGAATCTGTTTATCTGTATATATAACTTCACGCCAAATCCCTTGTGGGGTAGGCAGAGAGAGCAGATCACCACATGACTCGATCGTTACAAACCTCACTTCTTTAACAATCATTGCTCTTCTTATGCACGCTCGCCAGTTTCTACGGCTCCTGACATCATCTTCTAATAAAATACGATCAATTTAGTCATATACCTTAACTAAAACTTACCTTAGCCTTCCTCGACTCCTCCATCCTTCTATTTCTTTCGCGTATATCTGTTTCGTAATTATTTCTGGCAGCAAGCCTCTTCTTATTTTAACACCGATACTCCCTTTTATACCATCCCTGTTTCTAACATCATTATTGCGAATACGGACTGCAAGCGTTACGACACCAATTTTGCGCAACGCTCGCATTTCTACCGCGATTATCATACTTTCATGCTCTCTCTGCCATACCCAGCTCTCGCTTCCATAAGTAAGAGTCGAGACTAGCACTGCATTGTATATAGCGAGCTTTGGCTTCAAAATATTAAAAAAAAAAAAAACTTGGACTTGAAGAACGAACCATTTGGAAGACCACCCACACATGAATTGAAGGTGATAGTGGAAGCCGATTAGAGTCAAACTACCCAGGAATTAGTGGCACAGTTTAACGTTACCTCATCTACAATATTGACTCATTATCAATAAGATAAAAAATATATGAAAAATGGGTGCCTCATGACAACGACAACTTGTGAGTTCTTGGAAGAAAACTTCTCTGGTACCGCACATAAAGCGACTATTGCGGTACCAGCGTGTGAGGGCGAACTCCTCGCCGACGGCGAGCGGTGCGGTTGTAAAATAATACTGTCGGCATCATATCGAACAATTCTTCAGAACACAACCCGTTGTACAATTGGAATACTGTACGCAACGCGATGCTAATCCCAACGCTAATTTGTGCAACGCAGAACTTGTGGCGTGACGCTTGCTGAACGCGTTCGTAATGATGACGTAAGAAAGTGGGTCGATCTGAAAGAGAGTGACGGTTAAGATAAGAAAAGGCATGCTCCGTTGGTTCCGACATGTAGAAGAACAGATGTGCAATGCGAAAGTGGAAGGATGTAGAAGCCGAGGAAGACAAGACTAACCTATCATGACCAAATTGGTCGTGTTTTATCAGAAGGTGACGTCAGGAGTCCTATAAACCGACAAGCGTGTATGAAAAGAGCTATAAATGTTATAGAAGCGAGCGAAGTATATAGGGACCGCGTCTTATGGAGCTCGGTTCTATTTGTTTACCTCGCAAGGGACCTGGCGTGAAGATATACATACATATGAGTACGAGTGTTTTTTTATATTATATCAGAAGGTTATAACAGGCAAACGGCCCACGATAGCCTGTGGAAGGAAATCAGAAGGTTATAACAGGCAAACGGCCCACGATAGCCTGTGGAAAGCTACTTTAACTACTTTAAGTCAATCGGACCTTATACTTACGCATAGCTTCTCTAGTATCTAATTAAAATAATGTACTAATACTGCTATATCAATTACAGATGATCTAGGTATGTATCATAAAATGTATATTATTGCATGCATATCTATAAGAAACAGAAGTTACGGAAGGTATAAAAATTTCATACCGGTAGTCAAGTGGTAAACAATGGCAACTTTAATACTATCGCAATTAAAAGTGTCATTGTTTACCACTCGATAATATGAGTATTAGTTTATATTCCCGCACAATACGAATAATTGTGAACACGATTTTGTCTATTTTTATTAGTTTAGATGTTGTCTATGTAAAGTTGGTTATTTCTGATGCCACTGCACTTTGTAAACATACAATACTAATATTAGAGATGTTCATTCGAGTCTAAGAGTGTTTACACTGTCCTTTTCAACTATGTCTCATACAGGTTTCATAATAAATAAGAATAGGCGTAAAGCACGGAGGAAGGTATTTTCGTAGCTCTTTTGACATAACTTGTAATGCGTCCCTGATATATCACGGTGGTTGTAGAATCTGTTTATCTGTATATATAAATTCACGCCAAATCTCTTGTGGGGTAGGCAGAGGGAGCAGATCACCACATGACTCGATCGTTACAAACCTCACTCCTTTAACAATCATTGCTCTTCTTATGCACGCTCGCCAGTTTCTACGGCTCCTGACATCATCTTCTCATAAAACACGATCAATTTGGTCATGTACCTTAACCAAGACTTACCTTAGCCTTCCTCGACTCCTCCATCCTTCTTTTTCTTTCGCGTATATCTGTTTCGTAATTATTTCTGGCAGCATGCCTCTTCTTATTTTAACACGATACTCCATTTTATACCATCCCTGTTTCTAACATCATTATTGCGAATATGGACTGCAAGCGTTACGCCACCAATTTTGCGCAACGCTCGCATTTCGACCGCGATTATCATACTTTCATGCTCTCTCTGCCTTACCCAGCTCTCGCTTGAGACTAGCACTGTATTGTGTATAGCGAGCTTTGGCTTCAAAATAATTAAAAAAAAAAACTTGGACTTCAAGAACGAACCATTTGGAAGACCACCCACACATGATTTGAAGGTGATAGTGGAAGCCGATTAGAGTGAAACTACTCAGGAATTAGCGGCACAGTTTAACGTTACCTTATCTACAATATTGACTCATTTGCATCAATTATCAATAAGATAAAAAATATATGAAAAATGGGTGCCTCATAACAACGACAACTTGTGAGTTCTTGGAAGAAAACTTCTCTGGTACCGCACATAAAGCGACTATTGCGGTACCAGCGTGTGAGGGCGAACTCCTCGCCGACGGCGAGCGGTGCGGTTGTAAAATAATACTGTCGGCATCATATCGAACAATTCTTCAGAACACAACCCGTTGTACAATTGGTAGAACACACATAGGGAGGCAAAATCTCTCCTTAAACTTAAGGGTTCAATACCGTGTGTAAGCTTCGGATCGTCGACAATTCTCACAGCTCGTCTCTAAACGAAATCACACGGTCCAAGCTGGTAACCTGGTGCTCCTGCCCAAAGATGACTGCAGTACTCCAAGTGCGGTCTGACTTGTGACTTATATAATATAAGTCTTTGCCCCGCGCTCAAGTACTGCTTTACTAATTGATAAGAAAAGGCATGCTCCGCTGGTTCGGACATGTAGGAAGAATGCGGGATGAAATAATGACGAAACAGATATACAATGGAGGGATGTAGGCGCCGAAAAAGACCAAGACTAAACTATGATAACCAAATTCGTCGTGATTTATCAGAAGATGACGTCAGGAGTCCTATAAACCGACGAACGTGTATGAACATAGCTATAAATGTTGTAGAAGCGAGCGAAGTGTGTATGGACCGCGTCCTATAGCGCTCGGTTAAACATACATAGATACATAACAATAAGTATTTTTTTTTTATGTTATAGCAGGAGGTTATAACGGCCATTACGACCCACGATAGCATGTGGAAGGTTCCTTTAACTACTTCAAGTCAATCAGACGTTATGCTAACGCGTAACTTTTCTAGTATCTAATTAAATAATGAACTAATACTGTTATTTCATTTACAGAGTCTCGCCGTGGTATGTATCATAAAAAATATATTATTCTATATTATACTATTAAAAATATAGTACTCCAAGTGCGGTCTGACTTGTGACTTATATAATATAAGTCTTTGCCCCGCGCTGAAGTACTGCTTTACTAATTGATAAGAAAAGGCATGCTCCGCTGGTTCGGACATGTAGGAAGAATGCGGGATGAAATAATGACGAAACAGATATACAATGGAGGGATGTAGGCGCCGAAGAAGACCAAGACTAAACTATGATAACCAAATTCGTCGTGTTTTATCAGTAGGTGACGTCAGGAGTCCTATAAACCGACGAACGTGTATGAACATAGCTATGAATGTTGTAGAAGCGAGCGAAGTGTGTATGGACCGCGTCTTATAGCGCTCGGTTAAACATACATAGATACATAACAATAAGTATTTTTTTTTATGTTATAGCAGGAGGTTATAACAGCCATTACGACCCTTTTTTTTTTTTTGTGACCGGTGCCTGGGTGGCCTCCGGTGGTAGTGTGGGACTCCCCGTCGGCTGTCCGACGGTATACCCACTAAACGACCCCGCGAAATGCCATCGGCCGCGTTGGTGTGGTGCCCCGGATCTGTCAGCAACATGGCACCACTGCGACTGGCCAGCCCCTCAAAAGGGGCCGGACTTCTTCTCTCTAGGGGCCATCCCGGCAAATTGGGACAGCCCCTCCGGCGGCGGGACCATTATGGGGCCAGGTTTCCATCCTGACCCCTAGTCCCACAGGTTAGGGAGGCGGCAATAGGTGCGCGTAGCGCCTACGCCGCACTCCCGTCCGCCGTCTCCGGAGCGGGACAGCCAAGGGATCATCCTCCCTGTCCCGCTCCGCGGCCTCCTTCTGGGACATGACCGTCTCACAGAAGGAGGCCATCGCCTGCCAGGCACTGTCACTCCCGAGCATGGAGCGGACCACGCTCGGGAGCGAGAGGTCCGCGCTTCCTAGCGCGGACACCAGATCGTGGCGCTGCCGAGACCACCTGTGGCACTGCTCCAGAGTGTGCTGGGCAGTGTCCTCGGCCGCACCACAATCGTGGCAGCCTGGCTGTTCTTCCCGCCTCGCGACCCGGTGCAGGTACTCACCGAAGCACCCATGTCCGGTGAGCACCTGCACCATGCGGAAGGTGAGGGGTTTGCCCCTTCGGCGCATCCACGCCTCCAGGACCGGGCGCAGCGCATCCGCAACGCGGACTCCGTACCGCGGCTGCGCCAGGTCCTCCCCCCACCTCCGCATCATCTCTGCCTGCCCTCGCTGGCGATACCGCCCCACCTCTTCCAATGTGGGGCGCTCGCCGAGGTTCCTCCTTTCCGCAACAAACACGTACACCTCGGCGAGCACCTCCGCCGCCACCTCCCAGGGCGGGTCGCCAGCAAGGGCGGTCGCGGCCGTCCACGCCACCGTCCGGTACCCCCTTATCGTCCTCTGCGCTATGACCCGCTGCGCTCTGCGGTCTCATCCCGGGGAGGAGACGGCCCCGCAGGACCCAGTCGTATGCGAGGTCCCACAAGATGGGGCCCAGAACGGACCCCTGTGGGACACCGCACACGACGCGCCTTCTTACCATCTGGCCCCTCGCGTCCTCGTAGCGCACCTCCCTGTCCCCCAAGTACGCCTTCAACAGTCTCCCCAAGTACGGAGGCACCCCAAAGTATTTGAGGGCCTCCAGTATGGTACTGTGGGGGAGGCTGTTGAAGGCGTTGGCGATGTCTAACGATACCGCCACCACCACATCTCCCTCGCGCTCCGCATCCTCCGTCACCGACCTTAGCCGCCTTATGGCGTCGACGGTCGACCGCCTGGCCCGGAACCCGAACTGGGCATCCGATAGGCCCGGTCCCGGGCCATAGCCATTACGACCCACGATAGCATGTGGAAGGTTCCTTTAACTACTTCAAGTCAATCAGACGTTATGCTAACGCGTAACTTTTCTAGTATCTAATTAAATAATGAACTAATACTGTTATTTCATTTACAGAGTCATTCCGTGGTATGTATCATAAAAAATATATTATTCTATATTATACTATTAAAAATATAGTACTCCAAGTGCGGTCTGACTTGTGACTTATATAATATAAGTCTTTGCCCCGCGCTGAAGTACTGCTTTACTAATTGATAAGAAAAGGCATGCTCCGCTGGTTCGGACATGTAGGAAGAATGCGGGATGAAATAATGACGAAACAGATATACAATGGAGGGATGTAGGCGCCGAAGAAGACCAAGACTAAACTATGATAACCAAATTCGTCGTGTTTTATCAGTAGGTGACGTCAGGAGTCCTATAAACCGACGAACGTGTATGAACATAGCTATGAATGTTGTAGAAGCGAGCGAAGTGTGTATGGACCGCGTCTCATAGCGCTCGGTTAAACATACATAGATACATAACAATAAGTATTTTTTTTTATGTTATAGCAGGAGGTTATAACAGCCATTACGACCCCTTTTTTTTTTTTTGTGACCAGTGCCTGGGTGGCCTCCGGTGGTAGTGTGGGACTCCCCGTCGGCTGTCCGACGGTATACCCACTAAACGACCCCGCGAAATGCCATCGGCCCCGTTGGTGTGGTGCCCCGGATCTGTCAGCAACATGGCACCACTGCAACTGGCCAGCCCCTCAAAAGGGGCCGGACTTCTTCTCTCTAGGGGCCATCCCGGCAAATTGGGACAGCCCCTCCGGCGGCGGGACCATTATGGGGCCAGGTTCCCATCCTGACCCCTAGTCCCACAGGTTAGGGAGGCGGCAATAGGTGCGCGTAGCGCCTACGCCGCACTCCCGTCCGCCGTCTCCGGAGCGGGACAGCCAAGGGATCATCCTCCCTGTCCCGCTCCGCGGCCTCCTTCTGGGACATGACCGTCTCACAGAAGGAGGCCATCGCCTGCCAGGCACTGTCACTCCCGAGCATGGAGCGGACCACGCTCGGGAGCGAGAGGTCCGCGCTTCCTAGCGCGGACACCAGATCGTGGCGCTGCCGAGACCACCTGTGGCACTGCTCCAGAGTGTGCTGGGCAGTGTCCTCGGCCGCACCACAATCGTGGCAGCCTGGCTGTTCTTCCCGCCTCGCGACCCGGTGCAGGTACTCACCGAAGCACCCATGTCCGGTGAGCACCTGCACCATGCGGAAGGTGAGGGGTTTGCCCCTTCGGCGCATCCACGCCTCCAGGACCGGGCGCAGCGCATTCGCAACGCGGACTCCGTACCGCGGCTGCGCCAGGTCCTCCCCCCACCTCCGCATCATCTCTGCCTGCCCTCGCTGGCGATACCGCCCCACCTCTTCTAATGTGGGGCGCTCGCCGAGGTTCCTCCTTTCCGCAACAAACACGTACACCTCGGCGAGCACCTCCGCCGCCAACTCCCAGGGCGGGTCGCCAGCAAGGGCGGTCGCGGCCGTCCACGCCACCGTCCGGTACCCCCTTATCGCCATCTGCGCTATGACCCGCTGCGCTCTGCGGTCTCATCCCGGGGAGGAGACGGCCCCGCAGGACCCAGTCGTATGCGAGGTCCCACAAGATGGGGCCCAGAACGGACCCCTGTGGGACACCGCACACGACGCGCCTTCTTACCATCTGGCCCCTCGCGTCCTCGTAGCGCACCTCCCTGTCCCCCAAGTACGCCTTCAACAGTCTCCCCAAGTACGGAGGCACCCCAAAGTATTTGAGGGCCTCCAGTATGGTACTGTGGGCGTACGGCATCGTGGGCAAAATGATGCCGTCGAGCATCACCACGCAGGTCCTCTCGGGGCATGGTGGGTTCTCCGCGTACTTGCACAGGTTCAAGTGCGCGGATGACCCATCCTGCTTCTGCGAGCCCAGCGTGGACCAGACAGTGCAGCACATATTGTTTCGGTGTCCCGCATTCTCTAAACAGAGGTACGATTTGGAGCAGGAGTTGGGAATGCGGGTCACCGAAACTACAGTCTCCGAAGTAGTTGTGGGGAGAAATAGGTCTAAATTTTTAAAATACTGCGTCGGTCTAGCCATGGCTGTCATAGATCGGAATAAGCAGAGCAGCTCCACCTAGGACTAATATTGTATACCTCGGCTATACTCAGTATAGCCGACGGAATCGCGGTGGCTAGGTGGAGCTGCGAAGCTCGCTATCGCCCGTGGTTGGACCGATGCAGTATGGGGAAGGAAGTTTGAAAATAGATGTAATTGTTTCATCGGCGTTCGAATATGGGCCAAATCAAAAATCTTTTGATAATAAAACTGAAAGATGATGAATGGAAGATGTATTGTGGAATGAAAGAGAGTATGATGTATGAATGTGTTAGTGTTATCTGTGTTGTATAATTTTAAAGATTTAATAGTTACATATGTTATAAATAGAGCCTTGCCCATGGCAGGGGTGCACGTATAATAATCAAAAAAAAAAATAAGTATGGTACTGTGGGGGAGGCTGTTGAAGGCGTTGGCGATGTCTAACGATACCGCCACCACCACATCTCCCTCGCGCTCCGCATCCTCCGTCACCGACCTTAGCCGCCTTATGGCGTCGACGGTCGACCGCCTGGCCCGGAACCCGAACTGGGCATCCGATAGGCCCGGTCCCGGGCCATAGCCATTACGACCCACGATAGCATGTGGAAGGTTCCCTTAACTACTTCAAGTCAATCAGACGTTATGCTAACGCGTAACTTTTCTAGTATCTAATTAAATAATGGACTAATACTGTTATTTCATTTACAGAGTCTCGCCGTGGTATGTATCATAAAAAATATATTATTCTATATTATACTATTAAAAATATAGTACTCCAAATGCGGTCTGACTTGTGACTTATATAATATAAGTCTTTGCCCCGCGCTGAAGTACTGCTTTACTAATTGATAAGAAAAGGCATGCTCCGCTGGTTCGGACATGTAGGAAGAATGCGGGATGAAATAATGACGAAACAGATATACAATGGAGGGATGTAGGCGCCGAAGAAGACCAAGACTAAACTATGATAACCAAATTCGTCGTGTTTTATCAGTAGGTGACGTCAGGAGTCCTATAAACCGACGAACGTGTATGAACATAGCTATGAATGTTGTAGAAGCGAGCGAAGTGTGTATGGACCGCGTCTTATAGCGCTCGGTTAAACATACATAGATACATAACAATAAGTATTTTTTTTTATGTTATAGCAGGAGGTTATAACAGCCATTACGACCCTTTTTTTTTTTTGTGACGCGGGGAAAAATTCGTTACGCACACCACCGGTGCCTGGGTGGCCTCCGGTGGTAGTGTGGGACTCCCCGTCGGCTGTCCGACGGTATACCCACTAAACGACCCCGCGAAATGCCATCGGCCGCGTTGGTGTGGTGCCCCGGATCTGTCAGCAACATGGCACCACTGCGACTGGCCAGCCCCTCAAAAGGGGCCGGACTTCTTCTCTCTAGGGGCCATCCCGGCAAATTGGGACAGCCCCTCCGGCGGCGGGACCATTATGGGGCCAGGTTCCCATCCTGACCCCTAGTCCCACAGGTTAGGGAGGCGGCAATAGGTGCGCGTAGCGCCTACGCCGCACTCCCGTCCGCCGTCTCCGGAGCGGGACAGCCAAGGGATCATCCTCCCTGTCCCGCTCCGCGGCCTCCTTCTGGGACATGACCGTCTCACAGAAGGAGGCCATCGCCTGCCAGGCACTGTCACTCCCGAGCATGGAGCGGACCACGCTCGGGAGCGAGAGGTCCGCGCTTCCTAGCGCGGACACCAGATCGTGGCGCTGCCGAGACCACCTGGGGCACTGCTCCAGAGTGTGCTGGGCAGTGTCCTCAGCCGCGCCACAATCGTGGCAGCCTGGCTGTTCTTCCCGCCTCGCGACCCGGTGCAGGTACTCACCGAAGCACCCATGTCCGGTGAGCACCTGCACCATGCGGAAGGTGACGGGTTTGCGCCTTCGGCGCATCCACGCCTCCAGGACCGGGCGCAGCGCATCCGCAACGCGGACTCCGTACCGCGGCTGCGCCAGGTCCTCCCCCCACCTCCGCATCATCTCTGCCTGCCCTCGCTGGCGATACCGCCCCACCTCTTCCAATGTGGGGCGCTCGCCGAGGTTCCTCCTTTCCGCAACAAACACGTACACCTCGGCGAGCACCTCCGCCGCCACCTCCCAGGGCGGGTCGCCAGCAAGGGCGGTCGCGGCCGTCCACGCCACCGTCCGGTACCCCCTTATCGCCCTCTGCGCTATGACCCGCTGCGCTCTGCGCACCTGAGCCCTGTTCCGAGCGCAGAGGGCGTCCGCCAATATGGGGCCACCGTACGTTGCCATACTCCTACAAACGCCGGAGTACAGCCGTCTGCACGCGGCGTTGGGCCCGCCCACATTGGGCAGGAGGCGATCCAGCGCCGCCGCAGCTCTGATGACCTTCGGCCCCAACCGCTCGAAGTGGGGGCCGAAGGTCCATCTCCCGTCCAGGGTGAGGCCCAGGTAGCTCATCTGGGCACTCACCCTTACTCGTTCTCCTCCTATATGGAGGTGCGCTCCCGAGGGGGGGCCCCGCCTGCCGGTCCCGCAGAAGAGGAGGGCCTCGGTTTTATCCAAACGGACCCGAAGCCCAAGCCTCTCTATGCGGCTGACCACCAGTCCTACACCGACTTCGGCCAGCCGCGCCGCCTCCACGAAGGTCTTACCCCGGGATGTGACGAGGGTGTCATCTGCATAGCAAATGACACTCATCCCGGGGAGGAGACGGCCCCGCAGGACCCAGTCGTATGCGAGGTCCCACAAGATGGGGCCCAGAACGGACCCCTGTGGGACACCGCACACGACGCGCCTTCTTACCATCTGGCCCCTCGCGTCCTCGTAGCGCACCTCCCTGTCCTCCAAGTACGCCTTCAACAGTCTCCCTAAGTACGGAGGCACCCCAAAGTATTTGAGGGCCTCCAGTATGGTACTGTGGGGGAGGCTGTTGAAGGCGTTGGCGATGTCTAACGATACCGCCACCACCACATCTCCCTCGCGCTCCGCATCCTCCGTCACCGACCTTAGCCGCCTTATGGCGTCGACGGTCGACCGCCTTGCCCGGAACCCGAACTGGGCATCCGATAGGCCCGGTCCCGGGCCATAGCCATTACGACCCACGATAGCATGTGGAAGGTTCCTTTAACTACTTCAAGTCAATCAGACGTTATGCTAACGCGTAACTTTTCTAGTATCTAATTAAATTACGCGCGCGGGTACTCTTTAACACAAGACGTGTAGTGTTTGTTCTGTGTTAATATATTATAATTGTTTTGAAAATGGACCAGAATATAGCTGACCGATTGGTTAAAACAATTCAGGGGTTGCTTCTTCCAATGGAGCTAAAAATTAACTCCCTTGTGGATACGGTTCGTTCTCTGGAAGCTAAAATAGATCGCCTGCAGAGTGCTCAACAATCTCCAAATGTGGGTACTTCTACAACAACACCCGCAACGGCCGCAGTATATGGAAATCCCCCCGCGCCCCGGCGGCCCGTCGCAGCGCTGCAACAACCGAGGTCGACGGTGCAAACTCGTAAGCAGAAAGCGGCCAACCCTCCCAGCCCCCCGGATCATCGTCGGGTGGGCTCAAACGTTGCTTCTTCATCGGCGGGATCGGCCTCAGCGCGCGCCGCCGCCGCCGCATTGCAAGCTACGTCATGCAGACCAACAGTTGCAGAGGAGGATGCTGCCCAAGTTATGAGCGACAGCGAGAATGGTGTCGATGAGTTCACGTCCGTCCGTTATAAACATCGAAGGCTAGTCAATCGCGGTACCGGAGCGGAGGATAAAGAACTGACTGGTGTCGAAAAGCATAGACAAATTCATTTGTGGTCTTTAAAGTGCGATGTTACAGCGGAAAATGTGCAGTCGTATATGGCAAAGAAAAAACCAGAACAAGCTCCGTACGCTGTGGAAAAGCTGCAGCTAAAACACCAGAACTACGCCTCATTTGTAGTTACTGTGCCGGAAGGTGTGTTTGAATATTTCATGACCCCAAGTAGTTGGCCGCCAAATACTCAGTTTAATGAGTGGTTTCGTAAAAGAAACTACCATAGGAGAACCGACGAGCGTCAAGATGCGACACGATCGCACCAATAAAAGGCTATTAAAAGTCTCCTATCAAAACGTGAGAGGTCTTCGTACTAAGCTTAGTCAGTTTTCATCATCATTAGCGGTATCATCGTCTCATTTGTTTTTTATTACGGAAACCTGGCTTCAAGAGGGTATAAGAGATGCCGAGGTCGTACCATTAGGTTATTCACTTCTAAGGACCGACAGACCAGGTGCAAGACGTGGGGGAGGAGTCGCGCTGATTTCCGCTCCCGCTTATGAATTGCGGCATATCGACGTTGGATGCGGAGAAACCGGTTGCGAAATAGTGTGCGGTGGTTTGTATCGCGATAATAACTTATTGCTTGTTAGCATGTGTGTGTACATTCCGCCGGGCACTAGCGAAGATGAATATTCAGTCGTATTCGAGACAATAGAACGTATGGGTGTTCAATATCAAAATTTTTTAGTGTGCGGCGACTTTAATTTGAACTCGGCATCAGCTGTTATAAATGCTCGTTTTGAATGTGTACTGTCGATGTGTAATTTGAATCAGGCAAATAGGGTTCCCAATAGCAATGGTGTAACACTGGATCTCGTATTAAGTAGTTCGTCATTAGGACAGGTGACAGTGGAGCGTGAACTCGATAATTTAGTGCCGGTTGATGTGTACCACCCGCCACTATTTGTTTTAGTCGAAAAGGAGTACACTCATAGTAATGTAAAACCTCGAGATTTCGGCTCTAATACTGTCCGGGAGTGGAATTTTAGGGAAGCCGATTTTATTAAACTATACTCCCGTTTTTCAACAATAGATTGGGGACCACTTTATGAACTTTCTGAACCAGAACAAGCGGTCGCGCATTTTTATAACTTGCTTCGTACGTGTATACACGATTGTGTACCAATAAAAAAGAGGTGGGTACGGTCGAAGTATACATACCCGGCATGGTATTCGGCCGAAACCAGGCGTAATATTAAAACTAAACATTTCTATCACAAATTGTATAAGAAATCTCATTCTCAGAGTGATCGTGCATTATTTTCTCGTTACAGAGCTCTTGTAAAGATAGGTATAAGAAATGATTTTAGGCAATATAAAAAAACAATGGAATGTAATATAAAGAGAGATCCCTCTTCATTTTGGCGGTATGTAAATGCTAAAAATAATTGCAAACGTACTTGTAAACGAATTTTGAAAGATGGTCAGTTAGTCCCTTCGGAGGATACGGCGCAGGCATTTGCTGATTACTTCTGCTCTGTCTATACTCAAAATCCGCCAAAATTGTGTGTAGAGGAAGCGATGGCGTCAATTGATGCGGATGCTAGCTGGGTCCATATACCTTGTATATTCCTCGAGGATATTGAGCGTGCGTTAATATCGCTAAAACCTAAGGAGTCGGCTGGGCCTGACGGTATCCCGCCTTACATCGTTAAGGACTGCGGATCAGTATTTAAATATCCTTTATTGTATTTATTTAATTTATGTATCAAGAAGAATATATATCCAGAGGCTTGGAAAACAACGCGAGTGATACCTGTCCCCAAGAGCAGCTCTAGTGCTGAGGTTAAGGATCACAGGCCTATAGCGGTACTGTCTGTTTTCGGCAAGTTATTCGAAATGGTCTTGCATTATAAGATTAGTAGGCAAATAGAAGCTCGCTTATGTGATGCTCAGCACGGCTTCCGGCACGGCCGATCGACTGTTAGTAACCTCATGTCGTTCTGGACTTACACTTGTAATAACACAGACGCGGGTGTCCAGGTGGATTCAATCTATCTCGATATTCGTAAGGCCTTCGATGTGGTTAATAATGACGTATTGTTAAAAAAGTGTGCAGCGATTGGGTTCACTCCCGCACTGCTCCATTTCTTTTCTTCGTATTTGAGTAATAGAAGGCAGTACGTGCAGCACTGCGGAAGTGAATCTGAGCTGTATTTCACGTATTCAGGTGTGAGTCAGGGTTCGAATTTGGGTCCTTTGGCATTTTTAATATTGATAAATGACTTGCCGATGACAGTCAGTGCAGCACAGTGTCTGTTGTTTGCTGACGATCTAAAGCTGTTTTTGGAGATACGTGATAAGAGTGATTGCGAGGCGCTTCAACGTGACATCGATAATGTTGTCCGGTGGAGTGTGAACAATGACCTGCATTTTAATATAGACAAATGCTTCATTGTTTCATACAGTAGGTCACCAAGTCCCCACATAGCTAACTATCGTGTTGGTCGCGACTGTGTGAAACGAGTATCGTCAATAACTGACTTAGGCATCGTAATGAGCAGTGACCTTACATTTCGCAATCACATCGATAATATTTGTAAAAGTGCCTACCGAGCGTTAGGGTTTGTGCTGCGACAGGCGAGTCATCTCGACTGCATTATAGCTATAAAGCTAATATATAATGCATACGTACGGAGCAAGTTAGAGTTTAACGCGGTAGTGTGGAACCCTTTTGAAGCCAAATACGTTTCAATGGTCGATAAACTCCAAAAGAAGTTCATAAGGTGGTTGTACCATAAGCATTATGGGTATTATGTCGGGTTCCCAGCCGTGTATCCCAGTGCTTTCCTGCTGGGTATGACCGGATACAATTCTCTAGAAGTGAGGCGAACCGTCACACTGATGGAATTTGTGTTCGGTCTTCTCAGGGGATTCACACACAACCCGGCAGTGTTGGAGCAGATTGTATTATATGTACCGGACAACTACATTAGAGCGCGTTCCCACAAGTTGTTCGCCTGCCGGGGTACGAGGACGACAGCGGCGAGTCACGCTCCATTGACTAGAGCGCTGCGCCTGATTAATGAAATGTTAATTAAAAACTCAATATTTGATCTATTTAGTTGCTCAAGGAGCGAATTTCACATAGAAGCTACAAAGTTCGCTGAAAATTATTAATTAATGATATGTAATTTGTCTCTTTTCGTTTCTTCATTTAAACACTGTTGAACGCATTGGATTTTTTTTAAATTTGTAATGTTCAATACTGTGTATGTTTGAATAAATAAATAAATAAATAAATAAATAAAATAATGAACTAATACTGTTATTTCAGTTACAGAGTCTCTCCGTGGTATGTATCATAAAAAATATATTATTGCATGCATATGTATAAGAAAGGTAGAAAAAATTAATACCGGTAGTCTCGTTGTAAACAATGACTATTTTAATACTATCGCTATAAAAAGTGTCGTTATTTATCACTCGATAATACGGTTATTAGTTTATATGACGAGCTCGGTGGCGCAGTGGTGAAACGCGTTGTTACGCTACTTTGACACCAACGCTCGTGGGTTCGATTCCCACACAGTACAACATTTGTGTGCATGAACATCTCTGTTAATCTTGGTCTTGGTATTTTCTATGTATAATAAGTATGTATTTACAAAAATAAAAAATCTATTTACGTATGTTTATCAGTTGTCTAGTACCCATAACACAAGCTTCGCTTAATTTAGGGCTAGATGGCGCTGTGTATTTGTCCGACAATATTTATTTATTTATATTCCCGCACAATACCAATAATTGTGTACGTGATTTTGTCTATTTTTATTAGTTTAGATGTTCTCTATGTAAAGTTGGTTAGTTATGATTCCACTGCACTTTTTAAACTTTCACTGCGGGCCGTACGGGGAAGCTCAAGGTCGCTCAGCGTGCTATGGAAAGAGCTATGCTTGGGGTTTCTCTCCATGATAGAATCAGAAATGAGGATATGCGTCCCTGTATTGGTACACGCAGTGTGATCTGAAGACACGAGTGAGTCCAGGGAACAATATGAATGGACCGTTGGGTAAACTTCTAGGCAGCTGAAATCTAAGCCAGAAGGCACAGAATACTGTACGCAACGCGATACTAATCCCAACGCTAATTTGTGCAACGCAAAACTTGTGGCGTGACGCTTGCTGAACGCATTCGTAATGATGACGTAAGAAAGAGAGTCGGTCTAAAAAAGAGTGTCGGTTAAGATAAGAAAAGGCATGCTCCGTTGGTTCCGACATGTAGAAGAACAGATGTGCAATGCGAAAGTGGAAGGATGTAGAAGTTGAGGAAGACAAGACTAACCTATCATGACCAAATTGGTCGTGTTTTATCAGAAGGTGACGTCAGGAGTCCTATAAACCGACAAGCGTGTATGAAAAGAGCTATAAATGTTATAGAAGCGAGCGAAGTATATAGGGACCGCGTCTTATGGAGCTCGGTTCTATTTGTTTACCTCGCAAGGGACCTGGCGTGAAGATATACATACATATGAGTACGAGTGTTTTTTTATATTATATCAGAAGGTTATAACAGGCAAACGGCCCACGATAGCCTGTGGAAGGCTACTTTAACTACTTCAAGTCAATCGGACCTTATACTTACGCATAGATTCTCTAGTATCTAATTAAAATAATGTACTAATACTGCTATATCATTTACAGGTGTTCTAGGTATGTATCATAAAATGTATATTATTGCATGCATATGTACTCGTGTTAGAAACAGAAGTAACGGAAGGTTTAAACTTTCATACCCGTAGTCAAGTGGTAAACAATGGCAACTTTAATACTATCGCAATTAAAATTGTCATTGTTTACTACTCGATAATATGAGTATTAGTTTATATTCCCGCACAATACGAATAATTGTGAACACGATTTTGTCAATTTTTATTAGTTTAGACGTTGTCTATATAAAGTTGGTTATTTCTGATACCACTGCACTTTGTAAACATCAAATACTAATATTAGAGATGTTCGTTCGAGTCTAAGAGTATTTACACTGTCCTTTTCAACTATGTCTCATACAGGTTTCATAATAAATAAGAATAGGCGTAAAGCACGGAGGAAGGTATTTTCGTAGCTCTTTTGACATAACTTGTAATGCGTCCCTGATATATCACGGTGGTTGTAGAATCTGTTTATCTGTATATATAACTTCAAGCCAAATCTCTTGTGGGGTAGGCATAGAGAGCAGATCACCACATGACTCGATCGTTACAAACCTCACTCCTTTAACAATCATTGCTCTTCTTATACACGCTCGCCAGTTTCTACGGCTCCTGACATCATCTTCTAATAAAACACGATCAATTTGGTCATGTACCTTAACCAAGACTTACCTTAGCCTTCCTCGACTCCTCCATCCTTCTTTTTCTTTCGCGTATATCTGTTTCGTAATTATTTCTGGCAGCATGCCTCTTCTTATTTTAACACCGATACTCCATTTTATACCATCCCTGTTTCTAACATCATTATTGCGAATACGGTCTGCAAGCGTTACGCCACCAATTTTGCGCAACGCTCGCATTTCGACCGCGATTATCATACTTTCATGCTCTCTCTGCCTTACCCAGCTCTCGCTTGAGACTAGCACTGCATTGTGTATAGCGAGCTTTGGCTTCAAAATAATATGGGAAAATTAAGCGCAAGAAATAACACTAGTATAAAGAAGGGCCCGGTATACTTCCTTTTTAGCAAGGTCCCACAAAACTGATCTCCCGTTATCATTCGTTATCGAGTTAGCAAACTCCCAGTTAAGTTCTGTACGTTCCCAGTGAAATAATAAATAGATAGAATACACTAAATTTACATCATAATCATCATCTCAGCCTGTATTCGTCCACTGCTGAACATAGGACTTCCCTATAGAGTGCCACTCATCTCGATCCTGCGCCACCTGTATCCATCGACTCCCTGCAAACCTCTTGAGGTCGTCGCTCCACCTAGTGGGGGGTTGTCCCACACTGCATGTACCAGTACTGGGACGCCATACGAGAACCTTTTTTCCCCAGCGGTTGTCGGTTCTACGAACTACGGCTGGCATTATCAATACTGCGTTACGAGGGGAGACTGCTAATAAACGCACCGCACATTTTTGGTTTAAACGCTTTCGTAATGAAAACTTGGACTTAAAGAACGAACCATATGGAAGACCACCCACACATGTTTTGAAGGTGATTGTGGAAGCCGATTAGAGTCAAACAACCTAGGAATTAGCGGCACGGTTTAAAGTTACCTCATCTACAATATTGACTCATTTGCATCTGTCTCGTAGTGGACACTATGGAATTCAATAAGAACTCAAAATTACTGTAAACTGGTTTAGAACTATTTATTAGCCAAAATTACGTGCACAGAAACAATGTATGAATGCCGAACAACCGAGTAGTTTTTTATCACATACGTGTGAGGTATATTAATATAAATAGCGCCTTCCAAGTTGTGTAGCAATATGTAAACAATATTAATGTGTATACAAATCTATCAGGCGCGAACATAACTCCCGCCGTTGAAGACTCCAGCTCTTCAACTTCTTTGATATTCATAGTTGAGTAGAGGACATAAACGAACTATGGGCCTTCGTAAGCATCCTGTAGTTGTATTCACGTCAGCGACGCGGGAAACTCCGTCTGGTCCCGGATATAGTTTTACTACTCGTCCAGTGCGCCATCAAAGCGGCGGAAGAGACTCCTCACGCAGAAGGACTAGTTCACCAACTTTTAATCTAGTCGTATTGAGACTCCATTTGGATCATACTTGAAGTTCGGATATATATTCCCTTTGCCATCTGCGCTTAAAGTGCTGTCGAATTTGTTCGAGTCGAGCATAGCGATTTAGACGACCTTCCGGCTGATTTTCGAGAGACGGTGATTAGACCCTCAATTATCGACAGTGGTTAGGTGTCGTGATCCAGAAAGCTTAAATGATGCCATTAACTTTGCAGTCTCGGAAGAGAAAATATACCAAGCTGCTTTCCGTAAATCCGCCGTTCAACTCGAGCCAAGGACGATTCGCTAACCGCCAATCGTCAAATAACCAAACCCGGTCATTTCCGCAGCAGGGCATGAATGAACCAAAGTCAACTTCCAAAGATACTGTACCGCCCACATACCGGTCCAAGCCATTAGTGTGCCGCTACTGTAAAATACCGGGACATACTATAGATGTATGCCGCAAACGGCAATACAACAATGCTCGGTTTAATACTCAAAATCGCTTTAACAATAACCACCCTTCACGAAACCCTAACGACCAAGGGCGACATCAGCCTATCCACAACGTCAACCCTCTCGAGGAATTCAACGTCGACGAAACAGATAATTCAAAACGAGTAGACTCTCCCGTAAAGTACCGCACGGGAAGAACGATAAAAAACGAAGCCGATACCCTATATCAAAAAGAAAACATACGAAATCCTATACCACTTCTACCATTTCTCCTCTCACTAACAAACAGGGTAACCAGCCCCAAACTCATAGTGATAATAACGAATCCTTTTCTCCTCTCACTAACAAACAGGGTAACCAGCCCCAAACTCATAGTGATGATAACGAATCCTTTCCTCCTCTCACTAACAAACAGGGTAACCAGCCCCAAACTCATAGTGATGATAACGAATCCTTTCCTCCTCTCACTAATAAACAGGGTAACCAGCCCCAAACTTATAGTGATGTTAACTACTCTCAATCAAGGGGTATAAAATGTGACCCTCGAACTAACAAGGTTCTGCCCAAACCTACTTCTTCTATGTCCGTACCTGACAGAACAGAACAACGTCAAAACTCAATATATAATATAACGACAAACCCCAAGAGAAAACATTTACCTTTTGTTGTAGTCAAAACCTCAATTTCTTCCAAACCATTATCACTACTAGTGGATAGTGGAGCATCTATTAGTATCATACAACAGAACACCATTGACAATATGCCTGATATAAAAGGAGACTTCGTGACCTTTACAGGATTAGGAGACAACGCCAACCCTATGCAATCGCTAGGTACTATACCCATTAACTTCGACTGTCTGCATCATAGGATTCACATTGAAACCGACTTTGACTTTCCATATGACGGAATAATCGGCAACGACTTTTTATCCAACTCTCATAGCAAAATCGATTTTAACGAAGACCTATTAATTGTCAATGAAACAAAACTCCCGCTCCAATTCACTGAACCGATTTATATAATTGCACCTCGAACAGAAACTATAATAGAATGTTCTGTAGCAAATCCAGAAATAAAAGAAGGACTCATACTTGATCAAAACCCAATCAACTCCTTGCTTATCGCTAATTGTATCGTCAAAGTAAAACCCAACTTAAGAATTAACATTACCGTAGTGAACACTTCTGAAACTTCGCTAACTATCAATTCCAATCTTAAACTAAAAATCACTTCCTTAGGAGAAACAAATCATTGCCAGATACTCTACTCGTCCCATTCAAACAATTACCAAACCGTCAACACTCTAGACCGGACTAAAGAAGTCATCGATCTGCTAAGAGTATCACATTTAAACTGTGAGGAAACGGTTGCCTTACAGGAACTTTGTTCAACCTTCTCCGACATATTCCACCTCCCTAACGTCAAGCTTATAAGTACTAATGTTCTTCAACATGACATACCTACTACTTCATCTATTCCCATTAATACGAAATCCTATCGATTCCCTGAAGTGCACAAACGAGAAGTTCAATCGCAAACAAATAAGATGCTCGATGAAGGAATTATCAAACCCTCAACATCTCCATGGTCGTCACCGATCTGGATCGTCCCAAAGAAAATGGACGCTTCAGGTCAGCGTAAATGGCGAATAGTTATCGACTACCGCCGATTAAACGATATCACCATTGGTGACTCGTACCCAATACCAAACATAGCCGAAATTTTAGATCAATTAGGAAAGAGCAAATACTTCACCACTCTCGACCTTGCTTCTGGCTTTCATCAGATCGAGATGTCTGAACAAGACGCACCTAAAACAGCCTTTTCTGTCCCACAAGGACACTTCGAGTTCACGCGAATGCCATTCGGGCTCAAAAATGCACCTTCTACTTTTCAGAGACTAATGAATACCGCGCTTTCAGGTCTCCAGGGTATTCAGTGTTTTGTCTATCTTGATGATATAGTTACATACTCATTCGACCTAGAATCACATATGAGAAATCTCTCTAATATTTTCGATAAGCTCAGACACTTAACCTAAAATTACAACCGGACAAATGTGAATTCCTTCGTAAGGAAGTATCTTATCTTGGGCATATTATCACTGACGAAGGAGTAAAACCAAATCCAGAGAAGATCAAAGCTGTACAAGAATTCCCACAACCTAAATGTCCAAAGGATATAAAGTCCTTTCTTGGCCTAGTTTCGTACTACCGTCGGTTTATACAAAACATATCAAAAATTGCCAAACCCCTCACGAATCTCTTAAAGAAAGAAATCCCATTTAAATGGCAAAACGAACAACAATTAGCCTTTGAACAATTAAAATCGTGTCTTACTTCAGCCTCTTTACTGGTATACCCGGACTTCACAAGACCATTTATATTAACTTGCGACGCATCTAACTATGCGATCTCGGCTATCATATCACAAGGTCCAATAGGAAGCGACAGACCCATCGCTTACGCCTCTAGGACATTAAACAAAGCCGAATGCCATTACTGTACCACAGAAAAATAATGTTTAGCAATCCTTTTTGGTACTAAAACATTCCGACCCTACCTTTATGGCCGTCGATTTAAAATTGTAACCGATCATCGGCCTCTCAAATAGTTGTTCAACCACAAAGACCGTGGATATAAACTAGTAAGGTGGAGATTAAAACTCGAAGAATTTGATTACGAGGTAGAATACAAAAAGGGCAAAATTAATAGCAATGCCGACGCATTATCTCGATTCCCCATAAATCCTGTTATCCCTACAGAAGGCTCGAGTGATAATCGACCTTCAGAACTTATATCGCCTTCTCAAGATCCCAATCCTGAAATCAACCACGATTTGGAAGATTTAAATCGACACTTAACAGTTTCCGAAGACTCAGAACCTTTCAGTCCATTGACTCTAGAAGACCTTGACATCCGTCTGCCTTCTAGTCCATTAAATATTGACAGTAATGATCTACCTTCTATTGATCTTCTAGATAATGACGATATATTGACTGACAATTATAGCCCTGAAAATTCTAACTCCGAAGCCTCTAAATTACCTGAAGAGATTCCACACTTGCCGACCCTCACAGGTCCGACTGTAGCATCCAAAGAAATTCCTACCAGTTCCCACAACGAGTACAAGGATTTCCATAAATCATTCGCAAGCAAAAATAAAACCTACAAGACGCAGATCACAGAATATAGCGAAAACCTTCTCAAAACTAAATCGAATACTATATTGATTCCAGTATCAATAGACTTAGATGACTCGATTCCCTATCTTGCCGACGTCCTTACAGCATTGGATGATAGCTGTAACATATTGGATGGCGAACGAGAACTTCATTCTTTCAAAAAGGTGCAAGCAAATAACAAAACCTACTACTTCCTGTTTACAAAAGTTTATCATTTTGACAATTGTACTTACCCGGAAATATTTAAAACTCTTAAAGCCGTACGCGATGACGTCATACTCACTGGCGATATAAACGAAATAACAATTCCTGACTTTAAAAATAAGATTTTTCGAAACTAATATTCCTAATATTATAATTTATAGATTTACTCTGTGTTGGCAACACATCTAGTATTTCATTATTAATCAATCCATTATCCCGACCGTTGCTCCCTTCTCCCTCTCTAGTCGTATGCAGCATTTCCGACGCCTTATCTAAAGCAGTTACATGATTTGTGTTAATCTCCTCGTTACCCTTGCGAACTTTCTTTACATCTTCACTTAATAAATTTACCTTCCTAGCCAAAGCTCCTAGGGTTTTACTTAATTTATTTAACAACAACCTAGATCCCTCCTTAGTTCTACCGACTTCTCCTTGTACCACTTTACGTCGTTTCGTTCGCACGGCGTGCGTTTCTTGTGTACTCTCTTGAATATTATTCCGCAAAGGCATCTCTCCCAATTCCGATACCGTTGATGAATTGGTATTCCCACTATTATCTATAAAATTTTCTTCAGTACTATTTACACCACTATATCTAACCGGCGCTCTTCTCTTACGACTTAGTCTCTCCATCGTATATTCGCACTTGTTCCAACAAAAACTTCTAATATTCAAATTTTCACTGTCGTTCTCACGTCATTGTTTCACTCTCTACCTTAAACAGAATCACTCTACCTTCACTATTTTACTTGACGACACGAAGGTAGTGAGGTTCTGTACATCTCAAGACAATATCGTAATTCTATCACACTTATACAACGAGCGACTTGAATACTTAAGGAATTCCGTGAACCGAAGTAAATCAACCGAGCTAATTCCGTGTTATAACCTGGCTAGACACTAATTATTGATTTCTAGTTAACATGGGTCTCCACCACGTAAGGTTTGGAACGTTTGTTTCTACAACAGATTATCCTGAATGAACCACGAGGACTCGACCCCCCTATCTTGCACATTTTATTCCGAAATATTTCAAGTTCCTTGAGCAGTTTCTAAATTTAATTTCAACACTAAATCCGCATTCAGTCATTTCATTATCCAATTCCTACTCGAGAACCCGACCCCACATCTAACTCATTTTATTTCAAACCATTTCACGTACTTCGAACAATCTCTAGCTCTAATCACAAAATCCGCATTCAATTATTTCAATAACATTCCATAAACGAGAACCCGACCCCCCATCTTGCTTATTTTATTTCAAAACATTTCAAGTACTTCGAACAATCTCTAGTCCTAATCACAAAATCCGCATTCAATTATTTCAATAACATTCCATAAACGAGAACCCGACCCCCCATCTTGCTTATTTTACGCAATTCCGCATGCTCAATTCCCAAAACCGAGTATGAAACCCTATTAGAGTATTTGAATATTCTTGACCTAACGTTCATCGATATAAAATTCATTCACCCATTTAATTCATTTGTTCATCTCACTTCCCTTTCCTATCTTATAAATTATCTTAGTATATGAACTATGAATAATAATTAATGCAAAAACAATCCTCCGAATAAATTTTAAACAGCCCTATCAATTTATGTTCAACTGAAGCCAATAACTACAACTAAGAAGAAGAACGACTCTATGGAATTACTGTTTGTTAATTAAAACCGCGCAGATAATTTGTTTGTGAATCATGAAGCTAACAAGTGAAAGTTTTATACACGTTACGTGTTATTATAAAGTTTATGTAAAGCGGCTAAAGGTAAATATTCATTTACATACTCAACTAGTTTTTTTCTTTAGAAGTGAACTAATTACATATACGTAACTAATTATAACCATTAGAGACTAGTTGTTTAATTTTCACGTGCATCTCATATCATATTATCATAATATCGTTCAAGTATACACATTTAACATAGCACTTCCATAAACCTTAACTTTCCTACATTATAACCTCAGAATACAGAATAACCCAGAAGGAGCCTACAGCCGATAATACATGCGGTCCGCTATGTCCAGAAACATTTCGCAATCCCCCGCACTCCTCATACTTCCCACCCGTACAGTATTGCTAGCTTAGTGAGAGTTCGCCTCTTTTAGGGTAAATTAAAAGTGTTATATTAATATAAACGATGTTATATTAATATACTGTTATGCATAAAAAAATGCTTTAGTAAAATAAAACACAAGTAATTTACAAAAAATATGTCTTTACTTAGGTACATTTTGTTGTACTAATAATATTGCCGTTTTGATTCTAAGGTAATCAATAAGTACATTTTTACGTTTCGACAAATGAAGAAGTTTTTAATACTTTTAATACTTGTTTTATGTTGACACCCATCCGGACAACACATCTTAAAAAGTCTTGCTCTTTGCTTTTATAATTTCATCAGTGGGGAACTGAAATTCCATATATAATAATTAGAATAGTTTTACACAAAACATTTTTGTAAAAAAAACTACTATTTACACAATTTCACATATGCAGACTATATACCAAAAACATTAGTTTAGTACGAGTATTTCAATCATTATTATTAAGCCAATAATTATTATTTATTTCAGGCAATATTTATATTAAAAGATCTCAAATAATGTAAGCCTATGTTTACATTATCATATCGCAAAAACCTTAAAATGAAATAAATGTATTTACATATTTTATATTAATCAAACTGTTTTTTAATTACTTAACATGCATTTATTATTTATTTCATCAATGTCAACTTTATAAAAAAGTAGGGAAAAGAAACCGGTAAAAACTGGCAACATGAACAAAATGGACTCGCCCAAATTGTTTACCACTATCAACGAATAAAAGAAATTCATTATTTAAATAAAATGAGATGTAAATGCGCTAGTTACACATGAAATGTGATCCCATCTTGTTTTTTTATGCTTCTAACTGCATTCTTGCAGGTGAGAACCGCACAAGACGGCATTATTTAATAAAAACTATCGAGAAATTTTTACGCGTAATAGACACGGTGGCCAAATATATACTAGTCGTCCAAATGTCAAACTACTCTCATTGAGAGTAGTTTGTATGGCTTCAGTTTTGGGCGTGTTTGCGGTTTCTGGTTTATTCTGTATTCTGAGATTATAACCTTAGTTTATAAACAATGTTCTTTCGGTATATGTACAAGCAAGTGATTTTGTTAGAACAGTGCTAGCCCTAAGACCGATTCTAACAACAAATCCTACCAGTTAACATGTTATCTTTATGTATTGTACATTATTTCCCTTCAGTAGTATATAAGTTAACTTCCAGATACTTTGTATGTCGAGAATTTAATAGTACCTACTCTTTAACTTATCTAAGGCAATTATTAATCTAGTCACACACTAGCGAATACAACAAAATCTCTAAGAATCCAATGAAAGTGAAACCCTTTGAATTAACATTGTCGAAGTTTCAATCAATTACTCAATTTGAACTAATAACCATACACTATCTAACCTTATACGCATCTAGTGCTCTTTGCTAATAAGACTTAAGGAATCTAATCACATTTACCTACCACTATACCATTAAGATGGAAATCAACATACGGCCTGCTCGACAGTAAGCAGTCACCGTAGCCCATCGATAGTTGCAAAGCAGACCAGCCCAACTAATAAACTTTGAATAATTACACGTTAATAGTAATCCTATTTAATTTATGTTAATGAAGTTGTGAAAGTTAAGAGTTGATATTTATAATTTTCAGGCTATTTAACCACGGAACAACAAATGTCCTAATTTATGTTGTGGTGGACCGAGATTTCTGACAAATCTTCTCAAGCACAATCAAACTCCTCGCCGACCTAGGGAGACAACGTGAGGTGCTAAGAAGAAACAAAACGCCATTCCGGGCAATCGTAACCTACAGCGGCTCGCTTTACAACTTAGTTCCGTACCGGATTCCTGCGCTAACTACAATTAGTAAGTTTTATTTATACCCCTACTTATATGTTTTGCCTTGTAGTTCGTATCATTTAACCATATTCTCTTGAGTTTAATAATCTATACAACAACGGTTTGACCTAACCTTCTAACCTATTTACCCAATACATATACATGTCTTTATGGAAACCTCACTACTTTGTTTATTATTATGCTGATCTAGTTTGTTTATGTTATACAACCGCACTACTCGCTACTAAGTTCTAATTAGACACTCAACGGTTGACTGGAACAGCTTCCTTATAGGAATAAGTCCGCATTTGTATACTTATTAATGTGTTGCATTTTAATTTACATTATTGTTATTTTATGTACCTAAGGATGTAACAACCGACCAACTATTTAACCGTTAGCTCTACGACCCCATAACCTTGGCCCTGAGACGCATGTTACCTTAGATTCATATAATCCTCTCACTCAGCAATACTAAACTCTTTCAGATTTAATCAACCATTCAAGCGCTAATGCACTCACATATTGAAATTCTACCTGATCGCTTGAAATTCTATCTACCTGTCACCCTATGCCTACTGGAGTCAACGCAACTCATCAATCAACATCATTTTACTGAAGTAAGTATGCAAATTTAATTTAATACTCTGATGATATAAGCCTTAACTATGTATTTACTTTGTTACGCCTATTTGAGACTGTACCAATATGCTACTAATATTACAATTTTCTCCTTTTTATTGTTTGCTATCTAATTTATGTCTCCTGACCTAACTGTTATGTGGAAGTTAATAAGTATACTCAACTGCCTCGCACAATACAACCTCTTTAATCAATTATTAGGTACGCCTTATTATGTATTAAATTAATTCAAGATTTCAATTTTCTCGTCTCAATCATTTTTTTGTTTAAAAGCCTGATGTTTATTTCTTGTTACTATTTAACAAATATATTTTGAATGTAATACTAAATGCACCTGATGGTTATCCGGAGATTTTACCACTAACTTGATTCTATTTGGATAACTTGATTTAATACTATCTACGTGTTCTCAATTTCCCGGTATCATTACTTTACAATATGTTTCCTTTATAACCTGATACAATGAATTCAACTTTTTGCAGATAATCCACGTGCAGACACGAGACAACGGAAGATGCTGATCATTCAACAGACTACGCGGCAACCTAATAGCACTTACTCAAGACACCCAACGCACTAATTTTCTATAGATCAATACTTCTCATATGCTTAGCTTATGCTATCCATTTTCGCGGCAACAAATTGTGGCCGACATGACCCTCCGAGACAGCCCAATTTAGATGAATAAGTACCGATTTAAACTACCATCTCTAATAACCTAGTTTACCTATTTTTCATTTATTCTCATTCTAAGTTAAGCTGTAATTTTGAATATCCTGGTCACGGCTTCCACATTGTAACTACCCCCCCCCCCCCCCTATCTATTAAATATTTTTTTTTGTTTTTTTTTTTTGTTGTTATTTATTTATGCGATAAAGAGGGGAGACTCTAAATCCTACATATATATAAAAGACTTAAATATATATCTGACTATGTACCTATGTACAACTAACCCCGCCTTCTAGTTTTATCTACTTAACTCATTTCCGCCTTACCACTCCGTCTACATTATGTCTCTACTTATGTTATGTACAGAGCTACTCTATATAATATTATATTCTACCTTTATATGTCTCGCCCTCCTGTTTCCTTTTATTTGTTTATTAACTTATATATATAATGGTCCTACCTATGTGAACCCCACTCTTATAGAAATATATCTACTGAGAACTTTTCATGTATTGAACATAGTAATTTGTTTATCTACCTCCTTACCCCGCACATAACTACTCCTGTATCTAATCTTTACCTGAACTACCACTCGTGTATTGACGATATATATATACTAGAATCCCTGATTTTAATTGTAACTACTTCTTGACCTAAAAATCAATCTACTTAACTAAACTTACTAATTAGTGTCTCAGATGTGTCACATCAACCCTCTCAAGTTAAATTATTGGCTGTGATCGTCTTAGTGGCTACTACATTGATTTTCCTTTCCATACTACTTTAGATAATATTCACTATATCAAATTCTACACTTTCAACCACCACTAATTTGATTTTTCAATTTTAAAGCAAGCATCAATTTACAATAGCACAAGTATTAACTTCTCGCCCGCTAACTGAACACAATGATTGTATAAGGTTATTTGAGCACAATCTAACTGAATTGCAATCGGTCAAATCGCCACTATGCCACCGCTATCAGTTATTACAAATAAGGCAAATCCCTCAGTTGTGTCCGCAGATAACGTATTTGTTTATAATAAAATGTACTGTGAGCGTCATCTATACATTCGTCAGTCTTGTAAGGTAACAGCCAGGGCGCTTTTCTCAGTCACCACTGTCACACGGGGTCTATTGCCCAGACTTCTAAACAATTAATCAAGTAAAGTTTTCTGCTCATCCGGCAGTAGAGAAGTCTCCTCACTTGAGAGACATTGGTAAGTTTGGTAACGGTATTTGCAGAGTGTTACTTCGGGATATTGCTCTAACTGTTTAGGCTAAATCTGACCGAACGCAAAGCCCGCCAGACTAGTGAAATCAATAATGAGTATTAAAGGTTAAGTCTCGAAAGCAGCTCAATTGTCCTGTCCGACATTCGGTTGACTTAAACGACCGCGAGGTTGGCTATACATAGCCTATAACGCTCCAGGTGAGGAACCCTTGTTGTACTGAGGAACCCGGCACGACAGCATAACCTGTTTCGCTCAGCGTCACCAGACGCTCGAACGCCCCCTTCAACGCGGGTATTGAATTGTTCCCCAGAAACTACAAGTCCTCGCCGTACAGTAGACTCCCGACGCGACAGACTTTCCTGTTTCGCTAGGCGTACTTTAGACACCCGGGGTCACCGACGGACGCAGACGTCGCATTTCCTCAAGGAACTACTTAGTTTCCAAGATATACAAACTCATCCACTTGTTCCAACACTTCATCATCAATCGTAATCCTTACATTAGTTCTGGATTCTTCTCTTTCAAATACCATTATCTTTGTTTTCTTCGCATTCAGTAGTAAGCCTTTCTCCATACAGTCGTCTTTCATCGCTGTGACCAGTGTTTGCAGTTTAGATGGTGTATCTGCTAACTAAACATATGTGTCCGAATCAACAAATGGCCCGCTTTAGCCTCTCGATAAACAATGTTGTATTATGTAGCTAGTGTTTCATTCTTCTTAAGGGGGATACATGCCGTCCAGTGGCGCCTCAAGGAATAAAATATCGTATCTTAGCGTGGAAGATAAACATTATAAAGTCATGTGTTGCGTGTGTTACAAATACAATAACGTACTTTTACGTCATTAAACCAACAATTGAAATGTTTTGCTTTCGTTGTTATAGGCATAATTGCCAAAAAACGGCCTCTTTTAGCACTTTTGCTTATAGCAACGATAGTGGAATATTTTGAGTGTTGGTTTAATGACGTAAAAATACTTTACTATCTTCGTAATAAATGCAACATAAGATTTCATAATGTTTATCTTCTATGCTATAATATGTTTTTTTATTCAATGAGGGCGCCACTGGACGAGACCTAAGTAAGAACAACATAGATACCAAGACATGTTAACTTATAGAGATATAAACATAAAACGATGTCATTGATTTCTCTTTCAATAAACTTTTAAAAGTGAATACGTTTCTGTAGTTTTTTATTACTATTATTACTATTGTTTTCCGTCTAGCTTAAATAAATATGTTTGGTTCAGTATGTATAAAGCTAAATAATAATTAAATCAATATTTTTTATTAAATATTGATATTATAAATTTTATTTAAGTGTGACGCGACTCTGTAGCTTTTCTGTTCGTTTGCATTGACTATACGTTGACCCCAGGTTACCTATTAGGCGCTAATTTCAAATTTTACAAATCGAGCGTCGAGTGTCAATTGAGGGGCGCGGGGTGATTGGGCGGAGCCATTTTAAAGCTTCACGATCGAGGTGTCGCCTTAACGCTTTACCGTGAAACTAAGTAGTTCCTTGAGGAAATGCGACGTCTGCGCATCTTAAAAACTCGCCTGACAATGTTGGTTAGATAACTAGATACCGCAGCCAAACTCATGAGTCTGTGACCCTGGAATTCTGGCTACTTCGTACGACACAGTTAAATAACCAACACTAAATCCGATGAAATATTAGAACCCGATTTATGACCTAATTACTTAAACGCGATCACATTGAATCAACATCCCAGCGCAGCGTTACAAGGATCGGTAGATGTACCGCCAATTCCATGCACAATGCTCAAAGATAAAGAATCAACGCTATACTTAAAACAAAATTAACACGAGAAGTTAAACTCCATAAAAGAAACCCCACTGCGGACAAATAACATTACGTTTCAATTCCTCGAATTCGCATATCACAAAACCGCGCCATTTTGAATACCCAACCATGCGCCACGCTACCGACCATCGTGCGCCTACAGCACTAGAGGTCCTGGCTACGTTGCACACAAATTGAACAATCAACATGAAATTTAGCGAAATATTAAACACCGGTTTATTAAATATTAAGTTAACTACCATTATATTGATTCCATATCCAAGCTTAACGTTACAATCAATTAGACAATTTAATTGTCTCATATCTCGCTACGCCACTCAAAGGCAAAGAATCAACGCCGTTCTCAACACAATATTAACACAAAGAATTTAAAATTAATAATAAAAAGAAACGTTCCGCGATTTATCAGAGATACGTCCTATCACCCCAGAGATTCACACCGACAAAAAGGCCCTTCGCGAACAATTAGAGATACGTCTTATTACCTTAAAATTTCACACAAAAAAAAGCCATGAACTAACGAACCACCCGTTTTTATATCATCCACCTACCATCAAGCCTCTTCACCCCTCTCTGCGTATCTCTGTCTCTCTTTCCAAAATATTCTAGAATGTTCTATAGCAACTCGTCATTCAATATTCGAATCTATTTCGTTCCATTTAAGTAGCTTATACTGTTTACGAATCACGACACACTTTTCATCTACAACTAGCAACCGCGCGCTGATTGGTAGTTCAAGAATATCACGCCACTTCGTCTGGTATACGTCTACCCTCTTACAAGTTAACATTTTTCCTAAGCATACGGCTGTGATACCTTCAATAACATTATCACGCCCGCTCGCCCGCGAGGCAGGCAGCGAGAATCGAACACTATGTGATGCGTCCTTCAAACCAAGTATGAACGACAATGACCTATTTAGTAAAGTAGTGAACGATGCACCTACATTCCTAGTCGTTAATTTATACATACTTCGACTACATATATCCATATGAATGCAAGGTTATTTTTATTTGTGACGGCAACAATGTTATTTCATTGTGGTCCGTTACACAGTACCCCGGTTATGTGCTTGAGGAGAATTTCCTCGCGAAAGCCGGGGTCTGTTTGTTTATCCGCTCGGATGTATGTTGTCGCCGTCTGCGTTGCCTAGAGGATTCCTCCTTTCCTGTCCTCTGGGTGCATGTAAACCTGGGCCCTCAGAGCCGTATTTACATGTGCTTATACCGACCCCATACTAGGGACACAGAGACAACTCGGCTCTTTGAGTACATGAGTCGGGCGGCAGATGAAGCGCAGGAGCGGTACCCTACTGCAGAGATGGTATGTTTGGGGGACTTTAACTCTCACCACGACTCCTGGTTGGGATCCCCCACAACTAACCATGCAGGAAGGACTGCCCACGCGTTCGCTCTTTCGCACAGCCTGACGCAACTGGTAAACCAACCCACCAGAATACCAGATGTTGCTGGTCAGGAGCCCTCTCTGCTAGATCTACTGCTGACCACTCACCCTGCTGGCTACCGGGTTGAAGTCAGGGCGCCTTTGGGCACATCTGACCACTGCCTAGTATCCAGCACAGTGCCAAGCGCGATTCCGCCACATCCCTCAGAGGTTAGGCGTCGTGTCTGGCACTACTCGTCAGCAGATTGGAACGGCATGCGCGACTACTTTGCTTCCGTCCCATGGGGGCAGCGCTGTTTCAGTGAGAAAGATCTTACGGCGAGTGCTGCGGCTATTGTTGATGAGATCGGCGTTGGCATGGAATACTACATTCCTCACTCCGATGTCGTCATCAAAAGCCGGAGACGCCCTTGGTTTAATCGCGAATGCGCTGAAGCTGTTAGTAACAAACAGGCGGCGTATCGCGCTTGGATCAGGGGTCGCGCCCTTAAAGATCCGAATACTAACTCACTGAAATCAGCCTACAACGCTGCCACCAAGGTCTGCAAGAGAGCATACATAAGAGCAGACGCCCAGCGCGTTACACGAGTCGGCACGGAACTAGTGGCGCACCCTACTGGATCGCGTAGCTACTGGCGACTGGCCAAAGCCGTGCAGGCCAACTTCTGCCAGCCCTCGCTGCCACCGCTGCGATGCCCCGATGGCTCACTGGCGCATCAGCCGCAGGAGAAAGCCGATCTTATGGCCAGCCTCTTTGCGGCTAACTCCCGGATCGATGACTGTAGCACGCAACCACCAACAATACCCTCCAGTGGATCCGTTATGCCTGATATCCACATCAGGCAGCGCGATGTGCGTTTTGAACTACAGTCACTCGATGTCCGAAAAGCCAGTGGTCCTGGCGGTACCCCAGCGATTGTTCTTAAAAAAGGCAAGGCGTTCCACTTTTTGATGGTACGACAAAGATAGGAGTTGCCGAACTTTTTGGTACGCGAAGAGATATTCTCAACCGTGAAACTATGACATCGCAAGCCCGCACGTGTGGTTCTATGACGGAAGGGTGAGGGTGGGATAAGGGAAAACAGTTCTTCAGAGCACTCGCCATGGTAAAGGCGGTAAAATACGCTTAGAGAGCCTATGTCCCGACGGAGTTAAAGAGGTTCTAGGTTTTTGGTTACCTCTTCGTCGTCAATTATGCGGATAGCCCGTTGCTGCAACCTATCGAGAGCCTCAAGAAGATACTGTGCGGAGCCGTCCCAGAGATGCGAGCAATACTCCACGCAGGCCCGAACTTGTGTCTTATAAAGCAGACAAAGTTGGTCCGGCGTGAAGAACCGGCGCACCCTGTTCAGGACTCCGAGCTTTCTTGAGGCTGTTGAGATGAGGCTCTCGATGTAAAAAGAAGTGTTCCCTCCTTCCTACAATATGGGATCCTTCAAACGAAGCGTGATGACGCATTTTGCGGGACAGCATGGCAGCGTCAACCGACAGGATACGGTATGTAGTAAGTTGTCAGTTGCAGTTGCGACTTGGGCTCCTCTTTCGCTTACCATCAGGCAAAGAGGAGCCACTATGCTGAACTAATATAAAAAAATAAAAAATAAAAAAAAATACAGATTTCATAATAAATAAGAATAGGCGTAAAGCACGGAGGAAGGTATTTTCGTAGCTCTTTTGACATAACTTGTAATGCGTCCCTGATATGTCACGGTGGTTGTAGAATCTGTTTATCTGTATATATAAATTCACGCCAAATCTCTTGTGGGGTAGGCAGAGAGAGCAGATCACCACATGACTCGATCGTTACAAACCTCACTCCTTTAACAATCATTGCTCTTCTTATGCACGCTCGCCAGTTTCTACGGCTCCTGACATCATCTTCTAATAAAATACGATCAATTTGGTCATGTACCTTAACCAAGACTTACCTTAGCCTTCCTCGACTCCTCCATCCTTCTATTTCTTTCGCGTATATCTGTTTCGTAATTATTTCTGGCAGCATGCCTCTTCTTATTTTAACACCGATACTCCCTTTTATACCATCCCTGTTTCTAACATCATTATCGCGAATACGGTCTGCAAGCGTTACGCCACCAATTTTGCGCAACGCTCGCATTTCGACCGCGATTATCATACTTTCATGCTCTCTCTGCCATACCCAGCTCTCGCTTCCATAAGTAAGAGTTGAGACTAGCACTGCATTGTGTATAGCGAGCTATGGCTTCAAAATAATTCAAAAAAAAAAACTTGGACTTGAAGAACGAATCATATGGAAGACCAACCACACATGATTTGAAGGAGATAGTGAAAGCCGATTAGAGTCAAACTACTCAGGAATTAGTGGCACAGTTCAACGTTACCTTATCTACAATATTGACTCATTTGCATCAATTATCAATAAGATAAAAAATATATGAAAAATGGGTGCCTCATGACAACGACAACTTGTGAGTTCTTGGAAGAAAACTTCTCTGGTACCGCACATAAAGCGACTATTGCGGTACCAGCGTGTGAGGGCGAACTCCTCGCCGACGGCGAGCGGTGCGGTTGTAAAATAATACTGTCGGCATCATATCGAACAATTCTTCAGAACACAACCCATTGTACAATTGGTAGAACACACATAGGGAGGCAAAATCTCTCCTTAAACTTAAGGGTTCAATACCGTGTGTAAGCTTCGGATCGTAGACAATTCTCACAGCTCGTCTCTAAACGGAATCACACGGTCCAAGCTGGTAACCTGGTGCTCCTGCCCAAAGATGACTGCAGTACTCCAAGTGCGGTCTGACTTGAGACTTATATAATATAAGTCTTTGCCCCGCGCTGAAGTACTGCTTTACTAATTGATAAGAAAAGGAATGCTTCGTTGGCTCGGACATGTAGGAAGAATGCGGGATGAAAGAATGACGAAACAGATATGCAATGGAAGGATGTAGGCGCCAAAGAAGACCAGGACTAACCTATCATGACCAAATTGGTCGTGTTTTATCAGAAGGTGACGTCAGGAGTCCTATAAACCGACAAGCGTGTATGAAAAGAGCTATGAATGTTATAGAAGCGAGCGAAGTATATAGGGACCGCGTCTTATGGAGCTCGGTTCTCTTTGTCTACCTCGCAAGGGACCTGGCGTGAAGATATACATACATATGAGTACGAGTGTTTTTTTATATTATATCAGAAGGTTATAACAGGCAAACGGCCCACGATAGCCTGTGGAAGGCTACTTTAACTACTTCAAGTCAATCGGACCTTATACTTACGCATAGCTTCTCTAGTATCTAATTAAATAATGTATTAATACTGCTATATCATTTACAGATGCTATAGGTACGTATTATAAAACGTATATTATTGCATGCATATGTATAAGAAACAGAAGTAACGGAAGGTATAAAAATTTCATACCGGTAGTCAAGTGTTAAACAAAGGCAACTTTAATACTATCGCAATTAAAAGTGTCATTGTTTACCACTCGATAATATGAGTATTAGTTTATATTCCCACACAATACGAATAATTTGTGAACACGATTTTGTCTATTTTTATTAGTTTAGATGTTGTCTATGTAAAGTTGGTTATTTATGATGCCACTGCACTTTGTAAACATACGATACTAATATTAGAGATGTTCGTTCCAGTCTAAGAGTATTTACGCTGTCCTTTTCAACTATGTCTCATACAGATTTCATAATAAATAAGAATAGGCGTAAAGCACGGAGGAAGGTATTTTCGTAGCTCTTTTGACATAACTTGTATTGCGTCCCTGATATATCATGGTGGTTGTAGAATCTGTTTATCTGTATATATAACTTCACGCCAAATCCCTTGTGGGGTAGGCAGAGAGAGCAGATCACCACATGACTCGATCGTTACAAACCTCACTCCTTTAACAATCATTGCTCTTCTTATGCACGCTCGCCAGTTTCTACGGCTCCTGACATCATCTTCTAATAAAACACGATCAATTTGATCTTGTACCTTAACCAAGACTTACCTTAGCCTTCCTCGACTCCTCCATCCTTCTATTTCTTTCGCGTATATCTGTTTCGTAATTATTTCTGGCAGCATGCCTCTTCTTATTTTAACACCGATACTCCCTTTTATACCATCCCTGTTTCTAACATCATTATTGCGAATACGGTCTGCAAGCGTTACGCCACCAATTTTGCGCAACGCTCGCATTTCGACCGCGATTATCATACTTTCATGCTCTCTCTGCCATATCCAGCTCTCGCTTCCATAAGTAAGCGTTGAGACTAGCACTGCATTGTGTATAGCGAGCTTTGGCTTCAAAATAATATGGGAAAATTAAGCGAAAGAAATAATACTAGTATAAAGAAGGGCCCGGTATACTTCCTTTTTAGCAAGGTCCCACAAAACTGATCTCCCGTTATCATTCGTTATCGAGTTAGCAGACTCCCAGTTTAAGTTCTGTACGTTCCCAGTGAAATAATAAATAGAACACTTAATTTGCATCATAACCATCATCTCAGCCTGTATTCGTCGTCTGCTGAACATAGGACTTCCCTATAGAGTGCCACTCATCTCGATCCTGTGCCACCTGTATCCATCGACTCCCTGCAAACCTCTTGAGGTCGTCGCTCCACCTAGTGGGGGGTTGTCCCACACTGCATGTACCAGTACGGGGACGCCATACGAAAACCTTTTTTCCCCAGCGGTTGTCGATTCTACGAACTACGGCTGGCATTATCAATGCTGCGTTAGGAGGGGAGACTGCTAATAAACGCACCGCACATTTTTGGTTTAAACGCTTTCGTAATAGAAACTTGGACTTGAAGAACGAACCATATGGAAGACCACCCACACATGATTTGAAGGAGATAGTGGAAGCCGATTAGAGTCAAACTACCCAGGAATTAGTGGCACAGTTTAACGTTACCTTATCTACAATATTGACTCATTTGCATCAATTATCAATAAGATAAAAAATATATGAAAAATGGGTGCCTCATGACAACGACAACTTGTGAGTTCTTGGAAGAAAACTTCTCTGGTACCGCACATAAAGCGACTATTGCGGTACCAGCGTGTGAGGGCGAACTCCTCGCCGACGGCGAGCGGTGCGGTTGTAAAATAATACTGTCGGCATCATATCGAACAATTCTTCAGAACACAACCCATTGTACAATTGGTAGAACACACATAGGGAGGCAAAATCTCTCCTTAAACTTAAGGATTCAATACCGTGTGTAAGCTTCGGATCGTCGACAATTCTCACAGCTCGTCTCTAAACGGAATCACACGGTCCAAGCTGGTAACCTGGTGCTCCTGCCCAAAGATAACTACAGTACTCCAAGTGCGGTCTGACTTGAGACTTATATTATATAAGTCTTTGCCCTGAAGTACTGCTATACTAATTGATAAGAAAAGACATGCTCCGTTGGTTCGGACATGTAGGACGAATGCGGAATGAAATAATGACGAAACAGATATACAATGTAGGGATGTAGGCGCCGAAGAAGACCAAGACTAACCTATGATAACCAAATCCGTCGTGTTTTATCAGAAGGTGACGTCAGGAGTCCTATAAACCGACGAACGTGTATGAAAATAGCTATGAATGTTGTAGAAGCGAGCGAAGTGTGTATGGACCGCGTCTTATGGCGCTCGGTTAAACATACATAGATACATAACAATAAGTATTTTTTTTATATTATAGCAGGAGGTTATAATAGGCATTACGACCCACGATAGCATGTGGAAGGTTACTTTAACTACTTCAAGTCAATCAGACCTTATACTACCGCGTAACTTCTCTAATATCTAATTAAATAATGTACTAATACTGTTATATCATTTACAGGTACTATCGGTGGTATGTATCATAAAATATATATTATTGCATGCATATGTATAAGAAAGGTAGAAAAAATTAATACCGGTAGTCTAGTGGTAAACAATGACTATTTTAATACTATCGCTATAAAAAGTGTCGTTATTTATCACTCGATAATACGGTTATTAGTTTATATTCCCGCAGAATACCAATAATTGTGTACGTGATTTTGTCTATTTTTATTAGTTTAGATGTTCTCTATGTAAAGTTGGTTAGTTATGATGCCACTGCACTTTTTAAACTTTCACTGCGCGCCGTATGGGGAAGCTCAAGGTCGCTCAGCGTGCTATGGAAAGAGCTATGCTCGGGGTGTCTCTCCGTGATAGAACCAGAAATGAGGATATCTGCAGTAGAACTTAAATAACCAACATAGCCTACAGGATAAGCAAGCTGAAGTGCAGTGAACCGGCCATATAATTTGTAGAACCGACAACCGCTGTGGAAGAAAGGTTCTCGAATGGCGTCCCCGTACTGGTACACGCAGTGTGGGACGACCCCTCACTACATGGAGCGACGACCTCTAAAGGTTTGCAGGGAGTCGATGGATGCAGGTGGCACAGAATCGAGATGAGTGGCAATCTAAAGGGGAGGCCTATTTTTAGCAGTGGACAAAAACAGGCTGAGATGATGATGAACATAGGATAGTTTTTAGGGTTCCGTACCCAAAGGGTAAAACGGAACCCTATTACTGAGACTTCGCTGTCCGTCCGTCCGTCCGTTTGTCACCAGGCTGTATCTCATGAACCATGATAGTTAGACAGTTGAAAATTTCACACATGATGTCTTTCTGTTGCCGCTATAACAACAAGTACTAAAATATAGAATAAAATAAGTATTTAAGGAGGCTCCCATACAACGAACGTGATTTTTTTGGTCGTTTTTGCTCGATATTGATAACGGCAACAGGTAGACGCTTGAAATATTCACAGAATTTTTCCGTTATATATTCGCTTTCAAAATAAATAATTAAATTATACTAAAACAAATATTTAAGGGGGGCTCCCATACAACAAACGTGATTTTAATTTGCTGTTTTTATAGATAATGCTACGGAACCCTTCGTGCGTGAGTCCGACTCGCACTTGGCCGGTTTTATATAACGTTCGGACTAGGAAGGGTTTTAAGGACTCGCGAGGATAGGTCTAACCAATGTACAGAAGGATTGGAGGATTATACACAACAAACATGACTTTCGCGAAATAATTCCTCCTTCTATTAACTTTAATATTCACGGTTGATAAAAATTTACATAATTGCAGGAAAAATAGAATCATGTCTCTTACTAACACAGTATTTTAGTAATTAAATAAGTATTACACTACACTTACACTAGGATTACGGTTGATGATGTAGTGTTGGAGTAAGTGGATGAGATTGTATATCTTGGAACGCTTTTAGCAGCGATGGAAGGCCGCTGATCTGAAGACACGAGTGAGTCCAGGGAACAATAAATAAATAAATAATAAAGTCCAGGGAACAATAAATAAATAAATAATGAATGGACCGTTGGGTAAACTTCTAGGCAGCAGAAATCCAAGCCAGATGGCACAGAATACTGTACGCAACGCGATGCTAATCCCAACGCTAATTTGTGGAAGTGAAAGCTGGGTATGACAGAAATAGCATGAAAGTAGAATAAATGCGGTCGAGATAAGATGATTGCGCAAAACTTGTGGCGTAACGCTTGCTGAACGCGTTCGTAATAATGACGTAAGAAAGAGAGTTGGTCTGAAAGAAAGTGTCGGTGTTACGATAGGAAAAGGCATGCTCCGTTGGTTCGGACATGTAGAAGAACAGATGTGCAATGCCAAGAAATGTAGAAGGATGTAGAAGCCGAGGAAGACAAGATTAACCTATAATGACCAAATTGGTCGTGTTTTATCAGAAGGTGACGTCGGGAGTCCTATAAACCGACAAGCGTGTCTGAAAAGAGCTATGAATGTTATAGAACCGAGCGAAGTATATAGGGACCGCGTCTTATGGAGCTCGGTTCTCTTTGTCTACCTCGCAAGGGACCTGACGTGAAGATATACATACATATGAGTACGAGTGTTATTTTATATTATATCAGAAGGTTATAACAGGCAAACGGCCCACGATAGCCTGTGGAAGGCTACTTTAACTACTTCAAGTCAATCGGACCTTATACTTACGCATAGCTTCTCTAGTATCTAATTAAATAATTGGCAGAGCTGCGATAGCCAGCGGAGCCACGTTACCCTCAAAATTGCCGTTTGGGGTAGACTGATGTCATCCAGCTAGCGTTTAGACGGTAATAGTGAGAAACTCCAAAATCGACACACTAATAGCTATAACAATATGTTATGTAGTTTTGTATCCTTTAATTTGAAATTTAAATGTTCGTTGGTGAGGTTTGTGAAGAACGGTCCAAAATCGTTCCAATTAGAAAAAAAAACATATGGGAAAACGTATGGCCGGCCACTCTGCAGTGCAGAGTCTGCACTGCACTCCCATCAACAGAAAAAGTAACAGCACTCGTCGCTAGATGTCGTACAGGGTTCCATATATTTTTAAAAAATTAAAAAATTAAAAATAAAATATTTAAATATTTTTTAAATTTAAAAAATATCAGCTCTGCCTACACAGCTTGCTGTTATTTACTAGTGTATTAATACTGCTATATCATTTACAGGTGCTATAGGTATGTATCATAAAATGTATATTATTGCATGCATATGTATAAAAAACAGAAGTAACGGAAGGTATAAAAAATTCATACCGGTAGTCAAGTGGTAAACAAAGGCAACTTTAATACTATCGCAATTAAAAGTGTCATTGTTTACCACTCGATAATATGAGTATTAGTTTATATTCCCACACAATACGAATAATTTGTGAACACGATTTTGTCTATTTTTATTAGTTTAGATGTTGTCTATGTAAAGTTGGTTATTTATGATGCCACTGCACTTTGTAAACATACGATACTAATATTAGAGATGTTCGTACTAGTCTAAGAGTGTTTACACTGTCCTTGTCAACTATGTGTCATACAGATTTCATAATAAATAAGAATAGGCGTAAAGGACGGAGGAAGGTATTTTCGTAGCTCTTTTGACATAACTTGTATTGCGTCCCTGATATATCACGGTGGTTGTAGAATCTGTTTATCTGTATATATAAATTCACGCCAAATCTCTTGTGGGGTAGGCAGAGAGAGCAGATCACCACATGACTCGATCGTTACAAACCTCACTCCTTTAACAATCATTGCTCTTCTTATGCACGCTCGCCAGTTTCTACGGCTCCTGACATCATCTTCTAATAAAACACGATCAATTTGATCTTGTACCTTAACCAAGACTTACCTTAGCCTTCCTCGACTCCTCCATCCTTCTATTTCTTTCGCGTATATCTGTTTCGTAATTATTTCTGGCAGCATGCCTCTTCTTATTTTAACACCGATACTCCCTTTTATACCATCCCTGTTTCTAACATCATTATTGCGAATACGGTCTGCAAGCGTTACGCCACCAATTTTGCGCAACGCTCGCATTTCGACCGCGATTATCATACTTTCATGCTCTCTCTGCCATACCCAGCTCTCGCTTCCATAAGTAAGAGTTGAGACTAGCACTGCATTGTGTATAGCGAGCTTTGGCTTCAAAATAATTAAAAAAAAAAAACTTGGACTTGAAGAACGAACCATATGGAAGACCACCCACACATGATTTGAAGGTGATAGTGGAAGCCGATTAGAGTCAAACTACCCAGGAATTAGTGGCACAGTTTAACGTTACCTTATCTACAATATTGACTCATTTGCATCCATTATCAATAAGATAAAAAATATATGAAAAATGGGTGCCTCATGACAACGACAACTTGTGAGTTCTTGGAAGAAAACTTCTCTGGTACCGCACATAAAGCGACTATTGCGGTACCAGCGTGTGAGGGCGAACTCCTCGCCGACGGCGAGCGGTGCGGTTGTAAAATAATACTGTCGGCATCATATCGAACAATTCTTCAGAACACAACCCATTGTACAATTGGTAGAACACACATAGGGAGGCAAAATCTCTCCTTAAACTTAAGGATTCAATACCGTGTGTAAGCTTCGGACCGTCGACAATTCTCACAGCTCGTCTCTAAACGGAATCACACGGTCCAAGCTGGTAACCTGGTGCTCCTGCCCAAAGATGACTGCAGTACTCCAAGTGCGGTCTGACTTGAGACTTATATAATATAAGTCTTTGCCCCGCGCAGAAGTACTGCTTTACTAATTGATAAGAAAAGGCATGCTCCGTTGGTTCGGACATGTTGGAAGAATGCGGTATGAAAGAATGACGAAACAGATATACAATGGAAGGATGTAGGCACCGAAGAAGACCAAGACTAACCTATGATAACCAAATTCGTCGTGTTTTATCAGAAGGTGACGTCAGGAGTCCTATAAACCGACGAACGTGTATGAAAACAGCTATGAATGTTGTAGAAGCGAGCGAAGTGTGTATGGACCGCGTCTTATGGCGCTCGGTTAAACATACATAGATACATAACAATAAGTATTTTTTTTATGTTATAGCAGGAGGTTATAACAGCCATTACGACCCACGATAGCATGTGGAAGGTTACTTTAACTACTTCAAGTCAATCAGACGTTATGCTAACGCGTAACTTCTCTGGTATCTAATTAAATAATGTACTAATACTGTTATTTCATTTGCAGGTACTGTCCGTGGTATGTATCATAAAAAGTATATTATTGCATGCATATGTACTCGTATAAGAAAGGTAGAAAAAATTAATACCGGTAGTCTCGTTGTAAACAATGACTACTTTAATACTATCGCTATAAAAAGTGTAGTTATTTATCACTCGATAATACGGTTATTAGTTTATATTCCCGCACAATACCAATAATTGTGTACGTGATTTTGTCTATTTTTATTAGTTTAGATGTTCTCTATGTAAAGTTGATTAGTTGGCAGAGCTGCGATAGCCAGCGGAGCCACATTACCCTCAAAATTACCGTTTGGGGTAGACTGATGTCATCCAGCTAGCGTTTAGACGGTAATAGTGAGAAACTCCAAAATCGACACACTAATAGCTAACATATTGTAGTTTTGTATCCTTTAATTTGAAATTTAAAATGTTCGTTGGTGAGGAAGAACGGTCCAAAATCGTTCCAATTAGAAAAAAAAAACGTATGGCCGGCCACTCTGCAGTGCAGAGTCTGCACTGCACTCCCATCAACAGAAAAAGTAACAGCACTCGTCGCTAGATGTCGTACAAGGTTCCATATATTTTTAAAAAATTAAAAATCAAATATTTAAATATTTTTTAAATTTAAAAAATATCAGCTCTGCCTACACAGCTTGCTATTATTTACTACTTATGATGCCACTGCACTTTTTAAACTTTCACTGCGGGCCGTATGGGGAAGCTCAAGGTCGCTCAGCGTGCTATGGAAAGAGCTATGCTCGGGATTTCTCTCCGTGATAGAATCAGAAATGAGGATATCTGCAGTAGAACTTAAATAACCGACATAGCCTACAGGATAAGCAAGCTGAAGTAATTCCTCCTTCTATTAACTTTAATATTCACGGTTGATAAAAATTTACATAATTGCAGGAAAAATAGAATCATGTCTCTTACTAACACAGTATTTTAGTAATTAAATAAGTATTACACTACACTTACACTAGGATTACGGTTGATGATGTAGTGTTGGAGTAAGTGGATGAGATTGTATATCTTGGAACGCTTTTAGCAGCGATGGAAGGCCGCTGATCTGAAAACACGAGTGAGTCCAGGGAACAATATGAATGGACCGTTGGGTAAACTTCTAGACAGCAGAAATCCAAGCCAGAAGGTCCAGAATACTGTATGCAACGCGATGCTAATCCCAACGCTCATTTGTGGAAGTGAAAGCTGGGTATGACAGAAATAGCATGAAAGTAGAATAAATGCGGTCGAGATAAGATGATTGCGCAAAACTTGTGGCGTAACGCTTGCTGAACGCGTTCGTAATAATGACGTAAGAAAGAGAGTTGATCTGAAAGAAAGTGTCGGTGTTAAGATAGGAAAAGGCATGCTCCGTTGGTTCGGACATGTAGAAGAACAGATGTGCAATGCCAAGAAATGTAGAAGGATGTAGAAGCCGAGGAAGACAAGATTAACCTATAATGACCAAATTGGTCGTGTTTTATCAGAAGGTGACGTCAGGAGTCCTATAAACCGACAAGCGTGTATGAAAAGAGCTATGAATGTTATAGAAGCGAGCGAAGTATATAGGGACCGCGTCTTATGGAGCTCGGTTCTCTTTGTCTACCTCGCAAGGGACCTGACGTGAAGATATACATACATATGAGTACGAGTGTTTTTTTATATTATATCAGAAGGTTATAACAGGCAAACGGCCCACGATAGCCTGTGGAAGGCTACTTTAACTACTTCAAGTCAATCGGACCTTATACTTACGCATAGCTTCTCTAGTATCTAATTTGTATCCTTTAATTTGAAATTTAAATGTTCGTTGGTGAGGAAGAACGGTCTAAAATCGTTCCAATTAGAAAAAAAAACGTATGGCCGGCCACTCTGCAGTGCAGAGTCTGCACTGCACTCCCATCAACAGAAAAAGTAACAGCACTCGTCGCTAGATGTCGTACAAGGTACAGTAAAACGCATTCACTACATAAACACCTAACTATTCCTATCGTTATAATATACCTCAATTAATTTTAATATGCTGCGTATAGCCTTTGTCGTTACCTATTATTTATAGATTCCGAAATTGTGAATATAATATTCGTAGTTATCTATGTCCTTGAAATGTTTCTACGTTGTGTATGTAACTTATAGCAATTTGATTCTTAAAGAATATTTGTCGAACTGATTATATTATTTTAGTCCGAATCAAATATCCTGTGGTCATCGGCAGCATCTGTAAGGCAACCCAAAATGACGTGGCCCTGTTACTGCTGGAATGCAGCCTGAAGTGACTTTAAAACGATCGTCTAGTTTGCTTCATTTGTTTAGAATTTCAATTATTAGCGTGAATCTATAAACATTAAGAGCGGTTCAGGGGATTGATAGTTAGTCGGTTGTAGTCACGCTATTATGGCGTGTATAACGGTTCTTTGTGGGGTACTTGGTAGGAGCGCCTGAATCCTTTACTGACCAGGATAATGCTTTAGGTCTTAAACCTTTAGCTAGCCTCAGCGTCTGCGCAGTCTTTTAATTGGAGGTCAGGAAAATTTCCTCTGACTTTTGCTATAATCAGCTTACGCGATTAATATAGTGACTTCTGTCATTATACCAATGTCGTAGAATTTTGCATATTTTTTTTGATCGCTGCGCAAATAATTATACTTATTTTGAGTATAGTGTACACTATCATTAATTATCCTTACAGGATTATCGTGGCATGTTTATAGGCTGGGCAATTTCACATGTGAGTTTAAATGGTCTGAGTAAACAATTCCGAGCCGCTAGCGAATCCAGTTGAGTCTACAGAAATCGGGCTGTGCGTAATTTTTGCCGCAAATCGGCTCACCTGGAGAGCGGTCTCCAGATGTAATAATAGCATGCACTTATCAAACCCGCGAGCTATGCTAGAATAATACTATAAGCTAAAGGTACTCTGCCGCCACTAAAATTAAAAAGCGCATATAAATGGTGTCCCTGGCTATCACAAGTGCGCCATTCATAAACGCCAACAAATAAAAATGCCCTTAGCCTCAGCGAAACTGTATGAATGCGTCATCCAGTCTCACCTACACAGAGGTACCTTTCAAGACAAATTTTAACTTAGCCACTATGCCACAGATTTAGGCATAGGCGTATATATTTTACGTTACTCGCGGACGCGTATTCTGTGGAAAAAACACAACACTGAAAATTTAGTATAACATAACGTGGAATTTCAGGATAACATAAACCATAGTCTTAAGGCTAAACTTAGCTTTCTGCAGGTCAACTTAGTTGGGCTGAGCTGCGGTCCCGCGAAGAACTCGTGGTCCCGTACTGTGCAGCGTGGAGTCGGCGACCGTAGGCTGTTCCCGGCGGTGTTGCTACGCTGATCTCGGCGCCTTCGCGTTTTTCGTGGGGAGTTTTCGAGTACTCGACCCTTGTAGGCTTTTCGTTTGCCGATACGAATTTATTACAGAACCGAATTAATTATTATGATAAAAGCCACGACGTCGCACGACCGAACCGCGAGAACTCCCGAAATCGAATCGACAATAATTATTATGATACGCGCCACGATGTCGAACGTCCGACCGCCAGCACTCCCGAAACCGAATGACACGTCCAGCCGTGCGCCCGCATACCCCGCTCCACCGCGCACCCGTCCCATGCGCTGGGGTGACGCGCACACCGATTGGCCATAAACCCATCGCCTAGCGACAAGCATTTTCTCCCATTACCAGCGTGCACATGTGTACTCAAAGAAAGCCGCCCGTTCTTAGAATAATACAAATTAGATAGGCCGCCTTCCTTTGTCTTCGCCTGCTTTTTGTTATCGATAGCTTTTAAAATTGCTTTTGTGCTTAATGGCAGACACCCGGTGCGTCCCGTCCGGCCCTTTCCGACTTTATGACATCCGGAGTGGTCTAACTAATTGTTTATTTTCAATGCTCAACATGCAATTTACAAATTCCTGTTACCATGCATAGTATTTCCCCAATTTTATGACATACGTACGACATGCGGTTATAAATGCCCGAAAATTACACGTATGAAATGTCCACCACGCGCTGTCGCGTGGAGACATACGACCCCTCGAAGTACATGTATACACAGCTAAGTTCGCTATCAATTCCACAATATAACTCTTCAAAATATAATCTACGTTGTATCATTACAGAACCTTCCCCAGATTTTGTGAGTTGGTGTCCCCGATACTCACTCGTCAAAATCTTAATCTCATATGTACCCTATCTTAAAATTTTCTCTCCAATTCTCTCTGAACCAGCTCTTAGTGCCACACCCTGACCTCAATCGTTCGCTAGCCCTATTCGTCTATATCATCGTTGCTCTTTGTTCTAAACTACTAACCATCGCCCTTATGCTTTTACTCCATACCTATCGTCCTGTTCATTTATTTACCTCCTTACTTAGAATCGTCACTTCCTTCTTTCGTATAAAATATCTGGCTAAATTCACCGCATTATAATTTCCAACAATCTTATTAGATTCTGGTTCCATCAGACTATAACAGTTTTGATATGGTACGTCCACTATAACAAATGGCCCCTTATATAATAAGGAAAATTTCCGCGTTATCTTATGTTCTTTGTCCGATCGTACAAAGGTCTTCACCTTCACATAATCACCTATTCGGTAAATGACTAACCTATGCCTGTTGTCAAATTGACGCTTTCTGTACATGCTTGTCTTCTCCGCGGTTTTCAATGCTTTTTCGTGATTAATCTGTGGTTCGTTAGCTAGATATCGTTTCGTCCACTCATCACCTAACGCACTGTCAATAGTTAACAACTCTTGCCTCCCAAATGCTAGTCTGTCGGGTGCAACCCCTGTAGAACTATGTGTAACGTTGTTATAACACCTTTCTACATCGCTTAACATATTCACCCAACTTCTGTTGGACCCGAAGCAGTATGTCCTGATCATTCTTCCTAACTCGCGATTGACCCTCTCTACGCTATTCGAATTTGGGCAATACACTGAAGTGTGCGTCACCTTTATATCTAAATTACGTAAACTTTCAATCCACGTCTTCGAAATGAACTGTGGTCCTCGGTCGGTGATTGTCGTCCTGATAGGTATCTCCTTATGAAATCGTTTTGCGCACGCAAGTACGCTACGCCCACTCGCGACCCTTAATGGATACAACCTTACGACCTTACTGTACACGTCCTGCATAACGTATATGTACTTGTAACCAAACTTACCCGCAGGTAACGGCCCATACAAATCCCCGAAGACCTTTTCTCCTAAAGCTTTAGCTAAAACTGGCTGGCATGGTCCTATTGCGTTACTAACGCTGGGTTTTGCCTTTTGACATATGTCGCATGTGCGGATTACGTCACGAACTATCTTGCTCATGTTAGGAAAATAATAACGCGTTCTCAGAATAGGCATTATTTTATACTGCCCAAAATGACCTATTTCCTCATGTATATGAATTATTAATTCCTCCTGTAGTGACTTTGGTATGACTAATAGGGGTTTTCCCTGCGTAGGTATGCTAAAGTACAATGTCTTCCCGACTAATTTGTAATACTTAAAGCCCTTAACCTCTAGGCTGGCCTTCCCCTGACCTAAACAATCTTTGATATGTTTTAACTTCGGATCATCGGTTTGCAACTCGGCAATCTGTTTTAATTTTTGTAATACCGTGCCACGGCTAGCCGTCTTAAACCAGTATATGTGCGGCTGTGTAGTGTTACCCACTTTTTCCGACCCTGCATCTCGTATGTGCCTGCTCAGAATGTCAGGTATAATGTTATCACGTCCCTGAATATACTGTATTTCGTAATCAAACCGTTCTAAGTACATTATCCATCTGGTAATTCGCGCCCCGAGCAATTTCCAAGACTTTATAAACGTCAGACTTTTATGATCTGTCTTTATCACGGATTTTGGATTTTGGATTTCCTCTCAAATACGTTTCAAATTTCCTCAATGTATAAATCACAGCATAGAACTCCTGTTCGCTGACGGACCACCGTGTTTGCGGCCCCTTGTATGCGTACGAACAAAATCCTATTATTTTCTCGAACCCGTCCTTATCTAATTGGTAAACATACCCACCCAGACCTATCGAACTGGAATCCGTCTGCACATAATATACACTACCGAACTCTGGCTGTGACAGCATGACGCTCTGTGTAAACGCTACCCTTAACCTATCAAACGCGTCCTGTTCCTCTGTACCCCACGTAAATCTTACTCTCGCCTGTAATAATCTATACAATGGTTCCGTTAATAACGCAAAATCCCGTATGAACCTACGGAATTAGTTTACAAACCCCAAAATGAACGTAATTGTTTCACTGTCCTCGGTGCAGGATAATCTGAAACAGCCTCTACCTTCGCCGGGTCTAAACTAACTCCTTCAGTGCTTAAAATGTGCCCTAAAAGCTTCACCTCCCTAGCGGCAAAATTACATTTCTCTAATGAACAAGTAAATCCGGCTTCACGTAACTTGGTCAATACCGTATCGATCTGACGTATGTGTTCGTCTAGGCCCCCATCCGTGAAAATAGCTAAGTCGTCAAGAAAATTCCAACACTACGTTCGCACTTCCGGCCCCAGTACCAAATCCATCGCCCTTGAGAATGAGCCCACGCTTGTTTTGAGCCCCTGTGGTAGCACATTATACACATAACTCTTCCCTTGGAACACGAAACCGGTATATTTCCTAGACTCGTGAGCCAATGGAATCGTAAAATACGCGTCCTTTATATCGATTACAGCAATATAGTTTATTCTGGAACCCGATTGTAATATATCACTCATGAGCGGTGCGCTCTCCGTTTCTCCGGCCATTAATCTGTTTAGCTCGCGCGCGTCCAATAATATCCGAATCTCTCCGTTCTTTTTCAACGTACACGTTAATGGGCTACTGTAGTCCGTCGCCTGTCTGCTAATTACTCCTCCCCGTTCCATTTCGTCTAACCTTGCCTTAACTCTTTCGCGATAAACATGCGGTATGGGATACGACCGCTTAACAAAGGGTTTATCGTCCTTCATTCTAATCTCGTGTATATACTTGGTCGTGCGACCAATCTTATCGGAGAATAGCGTGACATGTTTCGTTAACACAGCCGACAGCTTAGATTTATGCTCGGCTGACAACGATGTCCCTTGTACGTACTCAACTATCTCACCCATCACCGATTCCTCCGAATGTTTTTCTAACGTACAACATTGGATTTGACCGCGTTCTCGCTCTTCCAGATCTATCTCACAAATCACATTACCATCATTAATAACGAACTTCGTTCCGTCCGTACATACCAAACCTCCTCGCGCTAACTGTATGAAATCAAATCCTAATATTAATTCCTTAGGTAGCTTCCTTAGAATCAACGTGGGTGTATCGATGGTACACTCACCTATCTTGATAGGGACTATGACCAAGCTTCCTAACTTCTCTTTACTAATACCAAACGCCCCGGCGATTCGAACAGCCGGTATAGGTATCTCAGCTAACTGGCTCAAACGTCCCTTTACCCTTTCAAAACAATCTTGTCTCAGGCACGTCACCTCACTCCCAGAATCAATCAAACCCTTTAATTGAATCTCACCTATTTCAACACTCACTTCCGGCAACGTTAGCCTCCTACCTTGCTCCTGATCCGCATCTAAGACATCTATATCTCTAAACACTGTACATAACGACTTATTATGCCTATTCCTGCTTTCCACCTCTGAAGTATCTGCCAAACAGACTCGAAACTCCTCCGCCCTATGTGTTAACAACTGTGTCAACTCTTCTAAACCCATATTCGTTCCCATGTCACATATTTCATATAGCTTATGCTTAGCGCTTTCGTTGTTCGGCGCCCAGCCTAATCGCATTAAATAACGTAAAGCGAATCCCCCCCCTTCCCCCGAAATTAGTTTTTTGATACCGCATCAGGTTTTTCCGCTGTTGCTAGGCTCTTATTCGTCTCACTAGCTCGCGGCGCATCCAAAGCTGGTGTGAATTCTATCGGCCTCAACTGCGTCCTATTTTGCCTAGTACTATTGTTATACAAACCCCGACCTCGCATATTCTGTCCGCGGTTAGCATATGGGTATCGTCTTTGTCGATTCGTCAGATGATTATAGCGAATCGTATTCACCCGCACTGACCCATATCTCGTAGTCCCACGACTTGGTCTGAACGTCGCGCGACCTTCAGATGTACCGGCTGACGTCACTACGCTCGCCTCTTTGCGTACGTTCCGTTCCAAATGACGCAGAAACTCCACTGCATTTTTAACTGACATACTCTCATTCCTCGCGAAAAATGCTACCTGTACATGCTGAGGCAATTGCCTGAATATGGTATTTACCTTTTCCGTCTCGGTAAAAGGTAAAGATAACCCGTATATTTTATTTAACTGATCTGCAAAATACTCTTCCATTGTTCCTACTCTATCGTCGTATTTCGCGGTCATGAACCGTTGTCTGATCAACTGCTGTTCACAGTTACTCCAAAATACTTGCTTGTAATCCCTTTCGAAGTCGCTAAAGCTAGCCCAAGAATCCCTATATATATTCATCCTCGTCTTTGCGCTCCCTATCAAACTCTCTATAGCAAACGCCAAAGCTTTACCTGAACTAAAACTGTTCCCAGACATCTCTATGTAATTCCTCAAATCCCTTAGAAACAGCATAGGGTTATTTGATTTTTGCCCGTCAAACTGTGGTAGCTTTTGTGACATCTTAATTAGACACACCTGTTTATGCTCTGATTCATTCAGCACAAAGTTTTCGCGGTTAGTGGTAGACGGCACGCTCGCTTCCGAACCTGACGTAACGGAGTTACTCGCCCTAGCCTGCTCTAAATTCTCCAAACGTTGTAAAATTTGCGACAGTAATAGAGTCATCTGACTCGTCTCCGGGTTCGAATTTGTTGAAGCATTACTGTCCTCAGTACCTTTCGACTGTTTGCTGGTCACACGTGGCTTCCTGCCTCGACCCATTTTACTAATCAGTAGTTCGATTATTAACCTATATATCCTACACGCAGGTGCCTGCTTATCGCTTGCAGACGACGTCTATTCAAAGTACGCTATCTATTCAAATAACTTTATTATCTTACTTTGCCTATCTACTAAATTTGCACTTGTAACTTAATGGTCAATTCCTCCTGACGTAATTAATTAAACAGTGTAATTAACTATACCCAATTTTCTCAATCGAACAATGTAATTAAATTATTACTCTCCTAGTTGTTCAACAGTAAGCAACCTATATTTATAAACCTTTATAATATACCTAAACTAATCTACATTAATAGCTTTTATGTCTAACACAGTTAAACGCATTCACTACATAAACACCTAACTATTCCTATCGTTCTAATATACCTACCTACTCTACCTTAATAGCTTTTATGTCTAACAGTAAAACGCATTCACTACATAAACACCTAACTATTCCTATCGTTATAATATACCTACCTACTCTACCTTAATAGCTTTTATGTCTAACAGTAAAACGCATTCACTACATAAACACCTAACTATTCCTATCGTTATAATATACCTCAATTAATTTTAATATGCTGCGTATAGCCTTTGTCGTTACCTATTATTTATAGATTCCGAAATTGTGAATATAATATTCGTAGTTATCTATGTCCTTGAAATGTTTCTACGTTGTGTATGTAACTTATAGCAATTTGATTCTTAAAGAATATTTGTCGAACTGATTATATTATTTTAGTCCGAATCAAATATCCTGTGGTCATCGGCAGCATCTGTAAGGCAACCCAAAATGACGTGGCCCTGTTACTGCTGGAATGCAGCCTGAAGTGACTTTAAAACGATCGTCTAGTTTGCTTCATTTGTTTAGAATTTCAATTATTAGCGTGAATCTATAAACATTAAGAGCGGTTCAGGGGATTGATAGTTAGTCGGTTGTAGTCACGCTATTATGGCGTGTATAACGGTTCTTTGTGGGGTACTTGGTAGGAGCGCCTGAATCCTTTATTGACCAGGATAATGCTTTAGGTCTTAAACCTTTAGCTAGCCTCAGCGTCTGCGCAGTCTTTTAATTGGAGGTCAGGAAAATTTCCTCTGACTTTTGCTATAATCAGCTTACGCGATTAATATAGTGACTTCTGTCATTATACCAATGTCGTAGAATTTTGCATATTTTTTTTGATCGCTGCGCAAATAATTATACTTATTTCGAGTATAGTGTACACTATCATTAATTATCCTTACAGGATTATCGTGGCATGTTTATAGGCTGGGCAATTTCACATGTGAGTTTAAATGGTCTGAGTAAACAATTCCGAGCCGCTAGCGAATCCAGTTGAGTCTACAGAAATCGGGCTGTGCGTAATTTTTGCCGCAAATCGGCTCACCTGGAGAGCGGTCTCCAGATGTAATAATAGCATGCACTTATCAAACCCGCGAGCTATGCTAGAATAATACTATAAGCTAAAGGTACTCTGCCGCCACTAAAATTAAAAAGCGCATATAAATGGTGTCCCTGGCTATCACAAGTGCGCCATTCATAAACGCCAACAAATAAAAATGTCCTTAGCCTCAGCGAAACTGTATGAATGCGTCATCCAGTCTCACCTACACAGAGGTACCTTTCAAGACAAAATTTAACTTAGCCACTATGCCACAGATTTAGGCATAGGCGTATATATTTTACGTTACTCGCGGACGCGTATTCTGTGGAAAAAACACAACACTGAAAATTTAGTATAACATAACGTGGAATTTCAGGATAACATAAACCATAGTCTTAAGGCTAAACTTAGCTTTCTGCAGGTCAACTTAGTTGGGCTGAGCTGCGGTCCCGCGAAGAACTCGTGGTCCCGTACTGTGCAGCGTGGAGTCGGCGACCGTAGGCTGTCCCCGGCGGTGTTGCTACGCTGATCTCGGCGCCTTCGCGTTTTTCGTGGGGAGTTTTCGAGTACTCGACCCTTGTAGGCTTTTCGTTTGCCGATACGAATTTATTACAGAACCGAATTAATTATTATGATAAAAGCCACGACGTCGCACGACCGAACCGCGAGAACTCCCGAAATCGAATCGACAATAATTATTATGATACGCGCCACGATGTCAAACGTCCGACCGCCAGCACTCCCGAAACCGAATGACACGTCCAGCCGTGCGCCCGCATACCCCGCTCCACCGCGCACCCGTCCCATGCGCTGGGGTGACGCGCACACCGATTGGCCATAAACCCATCGCCTAGCGACAAGCATTTTCTCCCATTACCAGCGTGCACATGTGTACTCAAAGAAAGCCGCCCGTTCTTAGAATTATACAAATTAGATAGGCCGCCTTCCTTTGTCTTCGCCTGCTTTTTGTTATCGATAGCTTTTAAAATTGCTTTTGTGCTTAATGGCAGACACCCGGTGCGTCCCGTCCGGCCCTTTCCGACTTTATGACATCCGGAGCGGTCTAACTAATTGTTTATTTTCAATGCTCAACATGCAATTTACAAATTCCTGTTACCATGCATAGTATTTCCCCAATTTTATGACATACGTACGACATGCGGTTATAAATGCCCGAAAATTACACGTATGAAATGTCCACCACGCGCTGTCGCGTGGAGACATACGACCCCTCGAAGTACATGTATACACAGCTAAGTTCGCTATCAATTCCACAATATAACTCTTCAAAATATCATCTACGTTGCATCATTACATAAGCACTTTGAAGGATTGGTATACATCAACCGTCGGGGGGCGTATGGGTAGAAACAATGATACCTTCAACACGGCTCTGACTGCTCTTTCTAAATGAAGCATGGTAACTTTATTCGTACCACCCCAAATCGTAACACAATATTGTATAAAAGATTGGCAAAGTGCGAAATATGCCATCTTCAAATGTCGAAAATTCCCAATGTGTCTGAGGTTTTTGAAAATGTATATTAATTTGCGCACTCTACCAGTTAGATTTAATATATGGTTGGCGAAATTTAAATTTTGGTCTACGATTACTCCCAAGTATCTACCGGTGTTAGACTTCTGCAAGGAAGTACAATGGCAAGCAATATCGTAAGGGTTGTTGCATGTGTGTATTATTAGAGAATGAGATGGAGGGGGTTGAGTATTATTTCGAATAGAAAAGGTAATATATTTCATTTTGTCAGCATTGAGAGAAAGGGAGTTCTGATTAAGCCATTCCCTTACAGTGTCAAATCCCTCTTGTGCCGATTGGAAAACGTCGGCCCATGAGTCTCCAGTAAAGCATAGGACTGTATCGTCAGCAAAATAAACAATCTTACCATTTTTCAGTGATAGTTTACTTAACCCGTTTATGTAGCAAAGAAAAAGAGTCGGACCGGCTATACTTCCCTGTGGGACGCCAAAAATGACCGGCTTTTCCTCACTAGTAACACTATCAATTGAAATGCATTACCGGCGGTCAGTTAGATAATCTCTGAAAAGCTCCAGCTGCATCCCTCTAATTCCCAACTACTCCAGTCCCCTCAAAAGGATAGGAAAAGAAATTGTATCAAAGGCTTTCGCCACGTCAAGGAAGACTGATAAGCATTTCTTTCCTATATCTAAGTTACTGGCGATAAAATCAGTGACCTCGTGGACAGCATCAGCTGTGGATTTTTTTTGCACGAAAACCAAATTGATTCAGTGAAAGCAGTCCCGTGTCTTCGAGGTACTTAACTAGTCTATTTATCTATTTATTTATTAGCATACAAACCAGATTACAATCAACATTGTCACCATTTTTTAGCATGAAATTGGTACAGATCTAGATCATAACCCAAAATTATGTATGCCTAGTAGCTTAATAGAAAATTTTACATTATTTACTAGAGACCGCTGCTCGCGGTGTAACAACTCTAACTATATGATAAGTAAAAAGAACAATACTAAATTAAACTTTTTTGTATTTAGTAAGTTAAATTAACAATACTAAATACAAAAAAAGAGTAGCTTAGCAATTAAATATTAAGGACTTACAAATAAAATATATAATTAGTTATTTACTTTAAAGCAGATAAATGGATCTTCAATTGTCTCCGGAATTGAGGTAGTGTGAAGTGGAAGATGTCGATGTCTCTGTTAGATACTAGAATTTCGTTATATAGGCGGCACATTCTGACTATGGGGTTGTAATATGAGGTGTTGTTCAGGAATATTTGAAGACAGAATTTTTTTTTTTTTTATACCACTAAGGTGGCAAACAAGCGTACGGCCTGCCTGATGGTAAGCAGTTACCGTAGCCTATGGGCATTTGCAACACCAGGGGTGACACTCTTGCGTTGCCGACCCTGTAAGAACCTCTTCACGCCTTTCTTGAAGAACCCCATACTGTAGTCCCTTGGGAAAATCTCGGCAGGGAGCTCATTCCACAACATAATAGTTCTCGGTAGAAAACTTCTCGTGTAGCGCACAGTGCGCGACCATTGCGGTTCCAGTGTGTGCGGATGAACTCCCAGCCGCCGGCGAGCTGTGCGATTGTAAAACGAGGCTGTTGGTATAATGTTGAACAACTCCTCAGAACACAACCCATTATACAGCCGGTAGAACACGCAAAGGGAAGCAAAATCTCTTCTCAAACTCAAGGGCTCAATGCCGTGTGTGAGTCCAGGATCATCGATAATCCTCACAGCTCGTCTCTGTATCGAGTCACAAGGTCCTAGCTGGTATCCAGGTGCTCCCGCCCAAAGGTGGCTACAGTACTCCATATGCGGTCTGACTTGGGACTTATATAACATAAGCCTTTGCCCCGCGCTGAAGTACTGTTTAGCTCTGTTGAGCACACCGAGTTTCTTGGACGCCAGCTTAACCTTCTCCTCCAGGTGACCTCGATACTGAACATCGCTGGAGATCTCGATACCGAGAATCCTAATGCTCTTAGAAATTGTGAGCGGCGTGTTCTCGAATTGGGGAACCACAGCAAATGGGGTTTTCTTAGCGGTGAACGCGCAAACTTGTGTCTTGGCAGGGTTGAATTGGACTAGGTTCAATCGCCCCCAGTCAGATACTTTAGACAATGTACCCTCCATTTCAGACACAAGTTTATCGCGGCTTTCCTCCACAAGGGAACGAGGGATGTTAGCACGGCCTGTATAATAAGTGTCCCCGGTGCTGTCGTCCGCATAACAATGAATGCTGTCGATTGACAACATGTCATTAATGTGCAGCAGAAACAGCGTCGGGGACAATACAGAGCCCTGTGGGACGCCAGCATTAATATCCATGCTATCGGAGCAACTACCGTCTATCACGGCTTTTATACGTCTGCTGGATAAGAAGCTGGCAATCCATTTGCACAAACCCTCGGGCAGCCCGTACGATGGTAACTTCGATAGAAGACTCCGATGCCAGACCCGATCGAACGCCTTTGCCATATCTAGGCTAACAGCCAATGCTTCACCTTGACTCTCAATCGCCGAAGCCCAGCGGTGTGTAAGATACACTAGAAGATCACCAGTCGAACGACCGTGGCGAAAGCCGTATTGACGGTCGCTGATTAGGTCGTGATCTTCTAGGTATGCTAGGAGTCGTGTGTTTATCACACGCTCCATCACCTTGGAGAGAAGGGAGGTTATGGCAATAGGCCTGTAATTCGACGGATCTGATCTATCGCCCTTTTTGGGCACCGGGTGCACATTGGCGGTCTTCCACGAAGACGGGACTTGCCGAGTGGAGTAGGAAAGCACGAAAAGGCGCGTTAGCACAGAACACAACTCAGGAGCACACTGCTTTAGCACCACTGCTGGTATGCCATCTGGCCCACTCGACTTATGAATGTCGAGGGAGAGCAACGCCCGCCGGACATCTCGCTGGGTAATTGAGATTTCCGGCATTGAGCTACTGCACCTCGGGATGGTAGGTGGCACAGCTCCCCCGTCATTCAAAGTCGAGTTAGAGGCAAAGAGATTACCCAGTAAGTCGGCTTTCTCTTTAGCACTGTAGGCCAGACTGCCATCCGGTTTTTGCAGTGGTGGCATAGACGCTTGACAAAAGTTTCCCTCGGCAGCTTTAGCCAGCGACCAGAAAGCACGGCTGCCAGACGGAAGGCTTGCAAGCCGCTCGCCAACTCTACCGACGAAATCAAACTTTGCTCTGGCAATTACCCTCTTACTGGACCTCGAGGCAGCGTTGAGTTTACGTTTCAAAACAGAGACATCAGGATTTCCATTAGCATGCGCCGTGGTCCAAGCCTCGAAAGCAGCCTGTTTGAGAAGTCTGGCTTCTCTACAAGGCCGATTAAACCACGGTCGCTTTTTAGCTCCCGCAGCAGCCACTAAGCGACTGGGAATGTAGCATTCCATGCCATCCAATATCGCCGTAGCTACCGCAGTCGCGCAGGATTCGATATCGTCTGTTTTGAAACAAAGCTGCCTCCACGGGTACGACGCGTAGAACTCACGCAGTCCGTCCCAGTCTGCCGACTTATAGTGTCAAACACGCCGCCATCCGGTAGGCCGAGGTGGGTCACGCCTGGCACAAGGCGCTTGGGTTCGGATGAGACAGTGGTCCGATGAGCCAAGCGGCGCATCCACTGAGATGTTGTACTCATCCGGACGTGTTGTCAGCAGAAGGTCCAGTAAGGAGCTTGTATGGTCCTCTACATCTGGTATTCTCGTGGGAGAATGCACCAGTTGGGAGAAACCATAGGCCAGAGCAAAGTCATGAGCAGATCTCCCCGCGGAATCAGTGCACCGAGAGCCAAGCCATTCGGTGTGATGGGCATTAAAGTCTCCCAAAATCACTAATTCCGCGGAGGGATACTGCTCGATAACTCTGTCAGTCGTCATTTGCAGGTGCTCAAATAAACGAGCTGTGTCTGCATCACCGCTATAGGACCTGTAAAGGCAGGCGTAGATTCGGGTGTGGCCGCCATGATCCACGCGCACCCATAGTAATGACAGGTCCTTGTCTTCCAGGCTACGAAGACGGCGACAACAAATATCCTCCCGAACGAACATACACACCCCGGCACGACGTACAAATAAGTGTTCAAGTTTGTACCCGGGGTAATGTAAGTAAGAGGTGTCGGCCGGTGAGGATATTTGTGTCTCCGTGAGGAAAAGAAGGGTCGGCCGAGCAGTCTCGAGGTGGTAGTGAACCGCGTTAATGTTGGAGTGTAGTCCCCTGATGTTGCAAAAATCCACATTTATTGTGGAAGGGGTAGCCGCTGTAATTTTCCATTTTCCTTTCTTTCTCTTAGGCATGTTTTATGAGGTTGTTTGAATAATGAGAAGTCGCTGAGCCGACAGAGTGGAAGACAAATGCGCGGTATCTTCCACCACTGGACAGTGCAGGTTATGCGGTTTGCTGGCACGGCGGGCGGAAGGGCCCCCGGTCCCCCCCTGCTGCAGCAGCCGGGTCCACTCCGGTCTCCTTCTCCGGCACGACCACTACAACAGGGATTTTTCGCGGGTTGGCGGTTCAGCCTCCCGGGGCGGAGATTAAGTAATCCCCGGGTTCGGGAACCCTACTGACCCGCGGGCGGCCAGCGGTCAGCCGTTTCACCGGGTCTCCCTGACCGCCGCGCCAGCCTTCCGCGCCCCCGCTGTTCGTGGCGGTTCGATATCCGCCGGTCCTCCCGCTGCCTGCACAACGACTTCCCAAATGACTGGCAACCTTACTCACACACAGGAACACAACAATCCTCCCGGAGTTGTCATTTAGCTGCGGTCTTCTGTAAGGTGGAGGTGCTTCCCCAGACGGATACTTAGAGCAAGAGGTCTTGCCATGTCCCGCCATTACAGCATGCTTGACAGGGCGGAGCACAGCACGACCCCTTGCTGGGTCCTACCTCTCTTAAAAATATTGTAATTGCGATTACGAGACCTAAATCGGGTGTTGAAGTTTAGTAGAGAAAGAAGGTAGGGGGAATCTAACTGATAGTGAATAATCTTATAGAGAAGCATCAGGTCATTATGTTGACGTCGTACATATAGTGGGTCTAGATGATAATACTTTAAACGTTCATTGTACGACGTGAGTTTACGGCCCATGCCACATCTATAGGTAAGAATCTTTAAAAAAACGCTTCTGCACTCCTTTGATTCTATTACTATGCACTTCATAGAAGGGAGACCAGACAGCGGAGTTGTATTCGAGAACACTACGTATGAGGGAGTAGTAAAGGTAAATAATACTCTTAATCTTTCGAAAGTGTTTAGTAGATCTGGTGATAAATCCAAGTAGACGATAGCTACGATCGACAATGTTATCGTAGTGATCTCGAAAGGTTAACTTGTCATCGAAAATCACACCTAGATCTTTTGCGAAGTGATTACAGGCAAGAATCTCGCCCTTGAGAGAATAGTCAAACATGAGCTTATGTGTTTTCGTGGTGAAAGTTATAACGAAACATTTACCAATGTTAAGCTGCATGAAGTTCCTGTCGCACCAATCAGATAGTAAGTTTAGGTCTGACTGTAACCTGGAAGCGTCTGTCTTATTGCTTACAGTGGTAAATACTTTAAGGTCATCCGCATAAAGGAGGCAAGGGCAAGACAGAACATCAACCAGGTCATTAATGAAAATGACGAACAATAACGGTCCTAAATGACTGCCCTGAGGTATCCCCGAGGTGACAAAGTCAGGTTCAGAAACATGACCCTTAACCGCAACGAGCTGACTTCTGCGACTCAAATAAGACTGGAACCAGCAAAGTAGACAACCATGTACACCGAAGTCTGCCAGTTTCTTAGAAAGTACTATATGACTGACCTTATCGAAGGCTTCAGCGAAATCAGTGTAGATGGAGTCCACCTGCAGTCTTTTGGCAAAAGCGCTACACAAGTAATTTTTATATTCGATTAGGTTGGAGGTAGTAGATTTATTAGCTACGAATCCGTGCTGTTGTGAGTGCAAAAAGGGCTTGACATGATTATAAAGAACATCATAAACTACACTTTCAAATAGTTTAGCGAGACAAGACAATATACTAATAGGTCTATAGTTTATACAGTCAGTCCTATCACCCGATTTGTATACTGGTATTATGTGAGCTATTTTCCAGAACGTGGGAAAAGTTCCAAACACAATCGTCTTATTAAATAATATTTTGAGTGGTACAATGAGTTCACACGCACATTTTTTAACAAATATGGCAGGTATCTCGTCTGGGCCAGGACCTTTATTCGTGTCTAAGTTATTTATCTTTTTTAGTATCGTTTCTTGTGTAATATTAATGTCGCTTCAAGAATTGGTAGTACGCTGAGGATTTTTAGAAGAACCGGTAACAGGGACGGAAGTAATATTTTCAAAAACAGAGCCGAAATACATTGAAAAGAGCTCACATACTTCAGAGGGTTTGGTTGCGGAAACACCTTCATACTCCATGTTTAGGCGAATCGAGTTCACGCCCTTTTTACTATTGACAAACCTACAAAATCCCTTCATATCGTCATTCAGAGAACTCTCTATTGATGTCACGAAATCTCTATAACAAGTATCAATTAAGTGCTTACTTTTGATTCTATAATGAGCAAATTCATCGTAGTCACGAGGATTTCCAAACATTTTGAAACGCTTATGATATTTGAACTTCATTTCGATACTATGTCGAAGTGCAGGGCTAAACCAAACAGGGTATTTGTCTTTATTATTTTTCGATATATTTATTATATATTTCTACTGATTATATCATGTAATATAGCATAGAAACGATTTATATCAATGTCAGAAGAAGTCAACTCGGCGTACCAGTCTACCTTGGATAGTTCGGATTTGACAGCATCGAATTTGCATTTGTTAAAATTAAATCGCTTACGAGAGTCACTTTTTAGACATTTACCGTATAATTTAGATATGCCATCAATATCAATAGCTTTGGCAGGATGATGGTCATCTAATCGACTAAGTGGATCCACACCATGTACTTGGACGTTGACCGTAGCCAAAACAAGATCAAGAAGACAGCCATTTGTATTTAATATACTATTATATTGTTTAAGTTGACAAAGTGACATTGTCTGACATAGAAGACGAGATTTATAATCATAAGGTGGGCTAGAGTGTAAAGCCAAAGAGTCAAATTCCCTATGCCAACTCAATCCGGGAATGTTGTTGTCGCCAATACAGGCAAACTCCGCATTGTCGTGACAAGTCAAGACTATTTTATAGCAGTTTTCATAAAAAAATTCTAGTAAATAAGTAGGTAGATCTGAAGGCAAGTAGCATAGACATAAATTTATTTTTTTACCATTTCCGTTACGAGACAAAACTGTAATCCATAAATCTTCGACATCACTATCCCACGAAGTTTGCCTAACAACCTCTATATCTTTTTTAACAGCCATAACAATTCCGCCGCCTTCAGTTTTGCTTATAGCACTAGTTGAACGATCGCGTCTGTAAATATTATATCGAGAATCAAGTAGTTCGGCGTCAAATACACTACTGTTAAGATTGGTTTCCGTGAGACAGATTATGTCGTAATTACAAGTCAATGCATTAAGATATATATCGGTAATTTTGGAACGAATTCTGTTAACATTTTAATAAAATACTAACATGTTACAATTAATATGAAATCAAAACTTATACATCAAACCAAATTATTAAAGTAATAAAAAAAATAAAAATACATTTGTTATTAAGACAAATTTTCTAGGGTCTCATTATTTTTTACATATATGCTGCCACTGCTGTCGTCCTGTCGTAGGTAGACTCTCCCATATTTGGCCCATACGTATTTGTACTGTTTATCCCTAGCGAATTTCCTGGCAGCAGCAAATAACTGTTTACATTCCGGCGAAAGATGTTCGACGACGTATATTTTTTGGGTCTCAACGGAGATTCCTAGTTGCCGCGAATTCAGCGTATCCTTGGGGTGCACCTTATTATATCTTTGAACGGCAGATAGTAGCGTATCTTTCAACCGCAGCGAAGCGAGAGTAACCAAAATGTTTTGAAGTATTGTCCATTTTCGCCACTCGACGACAGGCGAGAATGCAATTGTCTTCAATGGGAAAGTTAACTACATCACACAGTTTTTTAAACAATAATGTAACATTTTCACTGCGAGTCTCTGACTGCTTTAAAAATGACGATGAAATACCATCCCAGCCCGTAGCACAGTCATCGCGTAAATCCATTATTAGCCGCCTCACTTACTATTTGTCGGTGTCTTCGAGAACGAAAGAATCACATTTTTGTGAGGGGGGAAGTAATTTTGTGAAGTCAGGGGGATTCGGTCTCCTACGTATCCTACTAGCGATTCTAGACCCTATGTTTGCAAAATATGAATTTACATCGGAGACAGACTGCTCAGGAGTTATATTACATTTCAATAATTCTTTTGGGTTATTTTGTTTACTTTTTTTATGTGTAATATCATTAATAATTTTCCATGTGCGTTTAGAATCCGTACCTGCCTTACCTAATAGTTTTTTCTCATATTGATTCTTAAGGTTTTTAAGCAACTCGTTACATTTTCTATAACGAATGTATGTGGTTTTAAGGATTTCATTACTAGGCGATGTTTTTAATTGTGAATGTAGTCTATCTCTATTTTGGATACAGTGCAAAATTCCGGGAGTAATCCAGGGCTTTATAATTTTTTTACGTCGGGATATTTTGTATGTATTACCGCAAGCTACTATCGAGGTGATGAGTAGTGATGTTAGGAGATCTGCAGCAATATTCGCATCTCCTGTTTCGTAAATAGGGCTAAAGTCGACTGCGTTTATAAGAGCAGTTAATTTTTCTTGATTAATAACAGTTCGGGTAGAGTTTGAGGGATTGATTGATGTATTTAGACGTTGCTTGTTGACGAGGTTGTATTTTTTTACTGCATTGAGTATTTTATTTTTCAGTACCACTGTTGAAAGCGATACTAATATTATTCGCTTATCAGTTTTACCTGGCAGACGACGAGCATCAAATATGTCATTTGGAGCTAAATTGATAGATATCGTTTTAAACATTTTTGAAGTTATATCAATGAGCTGGTCTTGTGTTTCTTTCTGAGATAATGGTATGTTGCGGATTTCTAATTTGTGTAAACATGATTTTCGAGCTAATTCTTCGTTGTTCTTTTCCAAGAGTTCAATTCTTTTTTCGTGAGCGACTGGTATGTTGTTTAGGACTTCAACTTTATTAGTCAAACTGTCGAATTGAGAGGATAAAAAGTCTATCGATTTCTCGATCTCGGAGTTTGTATTTCGTACGTCAGCTAGTTGCACCCTGATAGACGTTAAGTCTGACCGGAGGTCAGATAAGAGTGAGTTTTGTTCATTCTTCCACGAGGACAGCAAACCAGTTATTTGGTCTTTGAAGTCCCAAAAACAGTGTCAAAGTCATTTCTTGGTCGCTTAAGCCTAGTACTTATAAACCTTTGTTTAGGGACAGTTTCTTCTTTGCTTAAGCTCATATTGGGATCGGATCCATAAATATTCAGCGCTGTTTCCGTCGGCCACTGCGTTTTAGTAATTAAATAAGTATTACACTACACTTACACTAGGATTACGGTTGATGATGTAGTGTTGGAGTAAGTGAATGAGATTGTATATCCTAGAACGCTTTTAGCAGCGATGGAAGGCCGTTGATCTAAAGACACTAGTGAGTCCAGGGAATAATATGAATGGACCCGTTGTGTAAACATCTAGGCAGCTGAAATCTAAGCCAGAAGGCACAGAATGCTGTATGCAACGCGATGCTAAACCCAACGCTAATTTGTGGAAGTGAAAGCTGGGTATGACAGATATAGTATGAAAGTGTAATAAATGCGGTCGAGATAAGATGATTGCGCAAAACTTGTGGCGTAACGCTTGCTGAACGCGTTCGTAATAATGACGTAAGAAAGAGAGTTGGTCTGAAAGAGAGTGGCGGTGTTAAGATAGGCAAAGGCATGCTCCGTTGGTTCGGACATGTAGAAGAACAGATGTGCAATGCGAAAGTGGAAGGATGTAGGAGCCGAGGAAGACAAGACTAATATATCATGACCAAATTGGTCGTGTTTTATCAGAAGGTGACATCAGGAGTTGATTTTACTTGAGACTTATATAATATAAGTCTTTGCCCCGCGCAGAAGTACTGCTTTACTAATTGATAAGAAAAGGCATGCTCCGTTGGTTCGGACATGTTGGAAGAATGCGGTATGAAAGAATGACGAAACAGATATACAATGGAAGGATGTAGGCGCCGAAGAAGACCAAGACTAACCTATGATAACCAAATTCGTCGTGTTTTATCAGAAGGTGACGTCAGGAGTCCTATAAACCGACGAACGTGTATAAAAATAGCTATGAATGTTGTAGAAGCGAGCGAAGTGTGTATGGACCGCGTCTTATGGCGCTCGGTTAAACATACATAGATACATAACAATAAGTATTTTTTTTATATTATAACAGGAGGTTATAACAGGCATTACGACCCACGATAGCATGTGGAAGGTTACTTTAACTACTTCAAGTCAATCAGACCTTATACTACCGCGTAACTTCCCTAATATCTAATTAAATAATGTACTAATACTGTTATATCATTTACAGGTACTATCGATGGTATGTATCATAAAATGTATATTATTGCATGCATATGTATAAGAAAGGTAGAAAAAATTAATACCGGTAGTCTAGTGGTAAACAATGACTATTTTAATACTATCGCTATAAAAAGTGTCGTTATTTATCACTCGATAATACGGTTATTAGTTTATATTCCCGCACAATACCAATAATTGTGTACGTGATTTTGTCTATTTTTATTAGTTTAGATGTTCTCTATGTAAAGTTGGTTAGTTACTTGCACTGCACTTTTTAAACTTTCACTGCGGGCCGTATGGGGAAGCTCAAGGTCGCTCAGCGTGCTGTGGAAAGAGCTATGCTCGGGGTTTCTCTCCATGATAGAATCAGAAATGAGGATATCTGCAGTAGAACTTAAATAACCAACATAGCCTACAGGATAAGCAAGCTGAAGTGCAGTGGACCGGCCATATAATCCGTAGAACCGACAACCGCTGTGGAAGAAAAGGTCTCGAATGGCGTCCCCGTACTGGTTCACGCAGTGTGGGACGACCCCCCACTACATGGAGCGACGACCTCAAAAGGTTTGCAGGGAGTCGATGGATGCAGGTGGCACAGAATCGAGATGAGTGGCAATCTGAAGGGGAGGCCTATTTTCAGCAGTGGACGAAAACAGGCTAAGATGATGATGAACATAGGATAGTTTTTATATAACGTTCGGACTATGACGGGCTTTAAGGATTCGCAAGGATGATCTAACCAATGTTCAGAACGATTGGAGGATTATACACAACAAATATGACTGTCGCGAAATAATTCCTCCTTCTATTAACTTTAACATTCACGGTTGATAAAAATTTACATAATTGCAGGAAAAATAGAATCATGTCTCTTACTAACACAGTATTTTAGTAATTAAATAAGTATTACACTACACTTACACTAGGATTACGGTTGATGATGTAGTGTTAGAGTAAGTGGATGAGATTGTATATCTTGGAACGTTTTAGCAGCGATGGAAGGCCGCTGATCTAAGACACGAGTGAGTCCAGGGAACAATATGAATGGACCGTTGGATAAACTTCTAGGCAGCTGAAATCCAAGCCAGAAGGCACAGAATACTGTACGCAACGCGATGCTAATCCCAACGCTAATTTGTGGAAGTGAAAGCTGGGTATGACAGAAATAGCATGAAAGTAGAATAAATGCGGTCGAGATAAGATGATTGCGCAAAACTTGTGACGTAACGCTTGCTGAACGCGTTCGTAATAATGACGTAAGAAAGAGAGTTGGTCTGAAAGAGAGTGTCGGTGTTGAGATAGGAAAAGGCATACTCCGTTGGTTCGGACATGTAGAAGAACAGATGTGCAATGCGAAAGTAGAAGGATGAAGAAGCCAAGGAAGACAAGATTAACCTATCATGACCAAATTGGTCGTGTTTTATCAGAAGGTGACGTCAGGAGTCCTATAAACCGACAAGCATGTATGAAAAGAGCTATGAATGTTAAGCTCGGTTCTCTTTGTCTACCTCGCAAAGGACCTGGCGTGAAGATATACATACATATGAGTACGAGTGTTTTTTTATATTATATCAGAAGGTTATAACAGGCAAACGGCCCACGATAGCCTGTGGAAGGCTACTTTAACTACTTCAAGTCAATCGGACCTTATACTTACGCATAGCTTCTCTAGTATCTAATTAAGTAATGTATTAATACTGCTATATCATTTACAGATGCTCTAGGTATGTATAAGAAACAGAAGTAACGGAAGGTATAAAAATTTCATACCGGTAGTCAAGTGGTAAACAAAGGCAACTTTAATACTATCGCAATTAAAAGTGTCATTGTTTACCACTCGATAATATGAGTATTAGTTTATATTCCCACACAATACGAATAATTTGTGAACACGATTTTGTCTATTTTTATTAGTTTAGATGTTGTCTATGTAAAGTTGGTTATTTATGATGCCACTGCACTTTGAAAACATACGATACTAATATTAGAGATGTTCGTTCTAGTCTAAGAGGGTTTACACTGTCCTTGTCAACTATGTCTCATACAGATTTCATAATAAATAAGAATAGGCGTAAAGCACGGAGGAAGGTATTTTCGTAGCTCTTTTGACATAACTTGTAATGGTAAACCATTCCCCACTATTAAATATCTTTTCGCTCACACCATCCACCCCCACCCTCAATTCAATATAAGGGACGGCACTGCGATGGATTTGTCACTTGTAGCATGTTATTCTTACGATTAACGTCTACAACGCCTGATGATGCCTCGTGGAGAGGCGAAACACGTGTCGCAGCGACGACCAGGCCAGTCGTGGCAGCGACGGTGGTGGAGGGGGCATGCGGATTCTGTTCCAGATGGCGGACGACCGCAGCAGCCGAGGCAGAGACTACCGGAGCAGCCATGGCAGCGTCGGCATGATGCACGCACTAACAGTAGTGGGTGGGTGCCGGCCGGCGCTAGGCCGCATGAACTAATTGGTGGCGGAAGCACACAAAGCAGGTTGGATCAAATTGCATCTTCTAATAAAACACGATCAATTTGATCTTGTACCTTAACCAAGACTTACCTTAGCCTTCCTCGACTCCTCCATCCTTCTATTTCTTTCGCGTATATCTGTTTCGTAATTATTTCTGGCAGCATGCCTCTTCTTATTTTAACACCGATACTCCCTTTTCTACCATCCCTGTTTCTAACATCATTATTGCGAATACGGTCTGCAAGCGTTACGCCACCAATTTTGCGCAACGCTCGCATTTCGACCGCGATTATCATACTTTCATGCTCTCTCTGCCATACCCAGCTCTCGCTTCCATAAGTAAGAGTTGAGACTAGCACTGCATTGTATATAGCGAGCTTTGGCTTCAAAATAATTAAAAAAAAAAAACTTGGACTTGAAGAACGAACCATATGGAAGACCCACACATGATTTGAAGGAGATAGTGGAAGCCGATTAGAGTCAAACTACGATACGACTTTAAGAGAGGTAGGACCCAGCAAGGGGTCGTGCTGTGCTCCGCCCTGTCAAGCATGCTGTAATGGCGGGGCATGGCAAGACCTCTTGCTCTAAGTATCCGTCTGGGGAAGCACCTCCACCTTACAGAAGACCGCAGCTAAATGACAACTCCGGGAGGATTGTTGTGTTCCTGTGTGTGAGTAAGGTTGCCAGTCATTTGTGAAGTCGTTGTGCAGGCAGCGGGAGGACCGGCGGATATCGAACCGCTACGAACAGCGGGGGCGCGGAAGGCTGGCGCGGCGGTCAGGGAGACCCGGTGAAACGGCTGACCGCTGGCCGCCCGCGGGTCAGTAGGGTTCCCGAACCCGGGGATTACTTAATCTCCGCCCCGGGAGGCTGAACCGCCAACCCGCGAAAAATCCCTGTTGTAGTGGTCGTGCCGGAGAAGGAGACCGGAGTGGACCCGGCTGCTGCAGCAGGGGGGGACTGGGGGCCCTTCCGCCCGCCGTGCCAGCAAACCGCATAACCTGCACTGTCCAGTGGTGGAAGATACCGCGCATTTGTCTTCCACTCTGTCGGCTCAGCGACTTCTCATTATTCAAACAACCTCATACTCACCGGCCGACACCTCTTACTTACATTACCCCGGGTACAAACTTGAACACTTATTTGTACGTCGTGCCGGGGTGTGTATGTTCGTTCGGGAGGATATTTGTTGTCGCCGTCTTCGTAGCCTGGAAGACAAGGACCTGTCATTACTATGGGTGCGCGTGGATCATGGCGGCCACACCCGAATCTACGCCTGCCTTTACAGGTCCTATAGCGGTGATGCAGACACAGCTCGTTTATTTGAGCACCTGCAAATGACGACTGACAGAGTTATCGAGCAGTATCCCTCCGCGGAATTAGTGATTTTGGGAGACTTTAATGCCCATCACACCGAATGGCTTGGCTCTCGGTGCACTGATTCCGCGGGGAGATCTGCTCATGACTTTGCTCTGGCCTATGGTTTCTCCCAACTGGTGCATTCTCCCACGAGAATACCAGATGTAATGGACCATACAAGCTCCTTACTGGACCTTCTGCTGACAACACGTCCGGATGAGTACAACATCTCAGTGGATGCGCCGCTTGGCTCATTGGACCACTGTCTCATCCGAACCCAAGCGCCAAGGCGTGACCCACCTCGGCCTACCGGATGGCGGCGTGTTTGGCACTATAAGTCGGCAGACTGGGACGGACTGCGTGAGTTCTACGCGTCGTACCCGTGGAGGCAGCTTTATTTCAAAACAGACGATATCGAATCCTGCGCGACTGCGGTAGCTACGGCGATATTGGATGGCATGGAATGCTACATTCCCAGTCGCTTAGTGGCTGCTGCGGGAGCTAAAAAGCGACCGTGGTTTAATCGGCCTTGTAGAGAAGCCAGACTTCTCAAACAGGCTGCTTTCGAGGCTTGGACCACGGCGCATGCTAATGGAAATCCTGATGTCTCTGTTTTGAAACGTAAACTCAACGCTGCCTCGAGGTCCAGTAAGAGGGTAATTGCCAGAGCAAAGTTTGATTTCGTCGGTAGAGTTGGCGAGCGGCTTGCAAGCCTTCCGTCTGGCAGCCGTGCTTTCTGGTCGCTGGCTAAAGCTGCCGAGGGAAACTTTTGTCAAGCGTCTATGCCACCACTGCAAAAACCGGATGGCAGTCTGGCCTACAGTGCTAAAGAGAAAGCCGACTTACTGGGTAATCTCTTTGCCTCTAACTCGACTTTGAATGACGGGGGAGCTGTGCCACCTACCATCCCGAGGTGCAGTAGCTCAATGCCGGAAATCTCAATTACCCAGCGAGATGTCCGGCGGGCGTTGCTCTCCCTCGACATTCATAAGTCGAGTGGGCCAGATGGCATACCAGCAGTGGTGCTAAAGCAGTGTGCTCCTGAGTTGTGTTCTGTGCTAACGCGCCTTTTCGTGCTTTCCTACTCCACTCGGCAAGTCCCGTCTTCGTGGAAGACCGCCAATGTGCACCCGGTGCCCAAAAAGGGCGATAGATCAGATCCGTCGAATTACAGGCCTATTGCCATAACCTCCCTTCTCTCCAAGGTGATGGAGCGTGTGATAAACACACGACTCCTAGCATACCTAGAAGATCACGACCTAATCAGCGACCGTCAATACGGCTTTCGCCACGGTCGTTCGACTGGTGATCTTCTAGTGTATCTTACACACCGCTGGGCTTCGGCGATTGAGAGTCAAGGTGAAGCATTGGCTGTTAGCCTAGATATGGCAAAGGCGTTCGATCGGGTCTGGCATCGGAGTCTTCTATCGAAGTTACCATCGTACGGGCTGCCCGAGGGTTTGTGCAAATGGATTGCCAGCTTCTTATCCAGCAGACGTATAAAAGCCGTGATAGACGGTAGTTGCTCCGATAGCATGGATATTAATGCTGGCGTCCCACAGGGCTCTGTATTGTCCCCGACGCTGTTTCTGCTGCACATTAATGACATGTTGTCAATCGACAGCATTCATTGTTATGCGGACGACAGCACCGGGGACACTTATTATACAGGCCGTGCTAACATCCCTCGTTCCCTTGTGGAGGAAAGCCGCGATAAACTTGTGTCTGAAATGGAGGGTACATTGTCTAAAGTATCTGACTGGGGGCGATTGAACCTAGTCCAATTCAACCCTACCAAGACACAAGTTTGCGCGTTCACCGCTAAGAAAACTCCATTTGCTGTGGTTCCCCAATTCCAGAACACGCCGCTCACAATTTCTAAGAGCATTGGGATTCTCGGTATCGAGATCTCCAGCGATGTTCAGTATCGAGGTCACCTGGAGGAGAAGGTTAAGCTGGCGTCCAAGAAACTCGGTGTGCTCAACAGAGCTAAACAGTACTTCAGCGCGGGGCAAAGGCTTATGTTATATAAGTCCCAAGTCAGACCGCATATGGAGTACTGTAGCCACCTTTGGGCGGGAGCACCTGGATACCAGCTAGGACCTTGTGACTCGATACAGAGACGAGCTGTGAGGATTATCGATGATCCTGGACTCACACACGGCATTGAGCCCTTGAGTTTGAGAAGAGATTTTGCTTCCCTTTGCGTGTTCTACCGGCTGTATAATGGGTTGTGTTCTGAGGAGTTGTTCGACATTATACCAACAGCCTCGTTTTACAATCGCACAGCTCGCCGGCGGCTGGGAGTTCATCCGCACACACTGGAACCGCAATGGTCGCGCACTGTGCGCTTCACGAGAAGTTTTCTACCGAGAACTATTATGTTGTGGAATGAGCTCCCTGCCGAGGTTTTCCCAAGGGACTACAGTATGGGGTTCTTCAAGAAAGGCGTGAAGAGGTTCTTACAGGGTCGGCAACGCAAGAGTGTCACCCCTGGTGTTGCAAATGCCCATAGGCTACGGTAACTGCTTACCATCAGGCAGGCCGTACGCTTGTTTGCCACCTTAGTGGTATAAAAAAAAAAAAAAAAACTACCCAGGAATTAGCGGCACAGTTTAACGTTACCTTATCTACAATATTGACTCATTTGCATCAATTATCAATAAGATAAAAAATATATGAAAAATGGGCGCCTCATGACAACGACAACTTGTGAGTTCTTGGAAGAAAACTTCTCTGGTACCGCACATAAAGCGACTATTGCGGTACCAGCGTGTGAGGGCGAACTCCTCGCCGACGGCGAGCGGTGCGGTTGTAAAATAATACTGTCGGCATCATATCGAACAATTCTTCAGAACACAACCCATTGTACAATTGGTAGAACACACATAGGGAGGCAAAATCTCTCCTTAAACTTAAGGATTCAATACCGTGTGTAAGCTTCGGATCGTCGACAATTCTCACAGCTCGTCTCTAAACGGAATCACACGGTCCAAGCTGGTAACCTGGTGCTCCTGCCCAAAGATAACTACAGTACTCCAAGTGCGGTCTGACTTGAGACTTATATTATATAAGTCTTTGCCCCGCGCTGAAGTACTGCTTTACTAATTGATAAGAAAAGGCATGCTCCGCTGGTTCGGACATGTAGGAAGAATGCGGGATGAAATAATGACGAAACAGATATACAATGGAGGGATGTAGGCGCCGAAGAAGACCAAGACTAAACTATGATAACCAAATTCGTCGTGTTTTATCAGAAGGTGACGTCAGGAGTCCTATAAACCGACGAACGTGTATGAACATAGCTATGAATGTTGTAGAAGCGAGCGAAGTGCGTATGGACCGCGTCTTATAGCGCTCGGTTAAACATACATAGATACATAACAATAAGTATTTTTTATGTTATAGCAGGAGGTTATAACAGCCATTACGACCCACGATAGCATGTGGAAGGTTCCTTTAACTACTTCAAGTCAATCAGACGTTATGCTAACGCGTAACTTTTCTAGTATCTAATTAAATAATGAACTAATACTGTTATTTCATTTACAGAGACTCTCCGTGGTATGTATCATAAAAAATGTATTATTGCATGCATATGTATAAGAAAGGTAGAAAAAATTAATACCGGTAGTCTCGTTGTAAACAATGACTATTTTAATACTATCGCTATAAAAAGTGTCGTTATTTATCACTCGATAATACGGTTATTAGTTTATATGACGAGCTCGGTGGCGCAGTGGTGAAACGCGTTGTTACGCTACTTTGACACCAACGCTCGTGGGTTCGATTCCCACACAGTACAAACATTTGTGTGCATGAACATCTCTGTTAGTCTTGGTCTGGGTATTTTCTATGTATAATAAGTATGTATTTACAAAAAAAAAATGTATTTACGTATGTTTATCAGTTGTCTAGTACCCATAACACAGGCTTCGCTTACTTTAGGGCTAGATGGCGCTGTGTATTTGTCCGACAATATTTATTTATTTATATTCCCGCACAATACCAATAATTGTGTACGTGATTTTGTCTATTTTTATTAGTTTAGATGTTCTCTATGTAAAGTTGGTTAGTTATGATTCCACTGCACTTTTTAAACTTTCACTGCGGGCCGTATGGGGAAGCTCAAGGTCGCTCAGCGTGCTATGGAAAGAGCTATGCTTGGGGTTTCTCTCCATGATAGAATCAGAAATGAGGATATCTGCAGTAGAACTTAAATAAACAACATAGCCTACAGGATAAAAAGCTGAAGTGCAGTGGACCGGCCATATAATTCGTAGAACCGACAACCGCTGTGGAAGAAAGGGTCTCGAATGGCGTCCCCATACTGGTACACGCAGTGTGGGACGACCCCCCACTACATGGAGCGACGACCTCAAAAAAATTTCAGGGAGGAAAAGGAAAAAAAATGCAGGTGGCACAGAATCGAGATGAGTGGCAATCTAAAGGGGAGGCCTATTTTCAGCAGTGGACGAAAACAGGCTGAGATGATGATGAACATAGGATAGTTTTTATATAACGTTCGGACTAGGACGGGCTTTAAGGACTCGCGAGGATGGGTCTAACCAATGTTCAGAACGATTGGTGGATTATACACAACTAACATGACTTTCGCGAAATAATTCCTCCTTCTATTAACTTTAATATTCACTGTTGATAAAAATTTACATAATTGCAGGAAAAATAGAATCATGTCTCTTACTAACACAGTATTTTAGTAATTAAATAAGTATTACACTAGACTTACACTAGGATTACGGTTGATGATGTAGTGTTAGAGTAAGTGGATGAGATTGTATATCTTGGAACGCTTTTAGCAGCGATGAAAGGTCGCTGATCTGAAGACACGAGTGAGTCCAGGGAACAATATGAATGGACCGTTGGGTAAACTTCTAGGCAGCTGAAATCTAAGCCAGAAGGCACAGAATACTGTACGCAACGCGATGCTAATCCCAACGCTAATTTGTGCAACGCAAAACTTGTGGCGTGACGCTTGCTTAACGCGTTCGTAATGATGACGTAAGAAAGAGGGTCGGTCTGAAAGAGAGTGTCTGTCTGTAGAAGAACAGATGTGCAATGCGAAAGTGGAAGGATGTAGAAGCAGAGGAAGACAAGACTAACCTATCATGACCAAATTGGTAGTGTTTTATCAGAAGGTGACGTCAGCGCCGGCGGCTGGGAGTTCATCCGCACACACTGGAACCGCAATGGTCGCGCACTGTGCGCTTCACGAGAAGTTTTCTACCGAGAACTATTATGTTGTGGAATGAGCTCCCTGCCGAGGTTTTCCCAAGGGACTACAGTATGGGGTTCTTCAAGAAAGGCGTGAAGAGGTTCTTACAGGGTCGGCAACGCAAGAGTGTCACCCCTGGTGTTGCAAATGCCCATAGGCTACGGTAACTGCTTACCATCAGGCAGGCCGTACGCTTGTTTGCCACCTTAGTGGTATAAAAAAAAAAAAAAAAGCTACCCAGGAATTAGCGGCACAGTTTAACGTTACCTTATCTACAATATTGACTCATTTGCATCAATTATCAATAAGATAAAAAATATATGAAAAATGGGTGCCTCATGACAACGACAACTTGTGAGTTCTTGGAAGAAAACTTCTCTGGTACCGCACATAAAGCGACTATTGCGGTACCAGCGTGTGAGGGCGAACTCCTCGCCGACGGCGAGCGGTGCGGTTGTAAAATAATACTGTCGGCATCATATCGAACAATTCTTCAGAACACAACCCATTGTACAATTGGTAGAACACACATAGGGAGGCAAAATCTCTCCTTAAACTTAAGGATTCAATACCGTGTGTAAGCTTCGGATCGTCGACAATTCTCACAGCTCGTCTCTAAACGGAATCACACGGTCCAAGCTGGTAACCTGGTGCTCCTGCCCAAAGATAACTACAGTACTCCAAGTGCGGTCTGACTTGAGACTTATATTATATAAGTCTTTGCCCCGCGCTGAAGTACTGCTTTACTAATTGATAAGAAAAGGCATGCTCCGCTGGTTCGGACATGTAGGAAGAATGCGGGATGAAATAATGACGAAACAGATATACAATGGAGGGATGTAGGCGCCGAAGAAGACCAAGACTAAACTATGATAACCAAATTCGTCGTGTTTTATCAGAAGGTGACGTCAGGAGTCCTATAAACCGACGAACGTGTATGAACATAGCTATGAATGTTGTAGAAGCGAGCGAAGTGCGTATGGACCGCGTCTTATAGCGCTCGGTTAAACATACATAGATACATAACAATAAGTATTTTTTATGTTATAGCAGGAGGTTATAACAGCCATTACGACCCACGATAGCATGTGGAAGGTTCCTTTAACTACTTCAAGTCAATCAGACGTTATGCTAACGCGTAACTTTTCTAGTATCTAATTAAATAATGAACTAATACTGTTATTTCATTTACAGAGACTCTCCGTGGTATGTATCATAAAAAATGTATTATTGCATGCATATGTATAAGAAAGGTAGAAAAAATTAATACCGGTAGTCTCGTTGTAAACAATGACTATTTTAATACTATCGCTATAAAAAGTGTCGTTATTTATCACTCGATAATACGGTTATTAGTTTATATGACGAGCTCGGTGGCGCAGTGGTGAAACGCGTTGTTACGCTACTTTGACACCAACGCTCGTGGGTTCGATTCCCACACAGTACAAACATTTGTGTGCATGAACATCTCTGTTAGTCTTGGTCTGGGTATTTTCTATGTATAATAAGTATGTATTTACAAAAAAAAAATGTATTTACGTATGTTTATCAGTTGTCTAGTACCCATAACACAGGCTTCGCTTACTTTAGGGCTAGATGGCGCTGTGTATCTGTCCGACAATATTTATTTATTTATATTCCCGCACAATACCAATAATTGTGTACGTGATTTTGTCTATTTTTATTAGTTTAGATGTTCTCTATGTAAAGTTGGTTAGTTATGATTCCACTGCACTTTTTAAACTTTCACTGCGGGCCGTATGGGGAAGCTCAAGGTCGCTCAGCGTGCTATGGAAAGAGCTATGCTTGGGGTTTCTCTCCATGATAGAATCAGAAATGAGGATATCTGCAGTAGAACTTAAATAAACAACATAGCCTACAGGATAAAAAGCTGAAGTGCAGTGGACCGGCCATATAATTCGTAGAACCGACAACCGCTGTGGAAGAAAGGGTCTCGAATGGCGTCCCTGTACTGGTACACGCAGTGTGGGACGACCCCCCACTACATGGAGCGACGACCTCAAAAAAATTTCAGGGAGGAAAAGGAAAAAAAATGCAGGTGGCACAGAATCGAGATGAATGGCAATCTAAAGGGGAGGCCTATTTTCAGCAGTGGACGAAAACAGGCTGAGATGATGATGAACATAGGATAGTTTTTATATAACGTTCGGACTAGGACGGGCTTTAAGGACTCGCGAGGATGGGTCTAACCAATGTTCAGAACGATTGGTGGATTATACACAACTAACATGACTTTCGCGAAATAATTCCTCCTTCTATTAACTTTAATATTCACTGTTGATAAAAATTTACATAATTGCAGGAAAAATAGAATCATGTCTCTTACTAACACAGTATTTTAGTAATTAAATAAGTATTACACTAGACTTACACTAGGATTACGGTTGATGATGTAGTGTTAGAGTAAGTGGATGAGATTGTATATCTTGGAACGCTTTTAGCAGCGATGAAAGGTCGCTGATCTGAAGACACGAGTGAGTCCAGGGAACAATATGAATGGACCGTTGGGTAAACTTCTAGGCAGCTGAAATCTAAGCCAGAAGGCACAGAATACTGTACGCAACGCGATGCTAATCCCAACGCTAACTTGTGCAACGCAAAACTTGTGGCGTGACGCTTGCTGAACGCGTTCGTAATGATGACGTAAGAAAGAGGGTCGGTCTGAAAGAGAGTGTCGGTTAAGATAAGAAAAGGCATGCTCCATTGGTTCCGACATGTAGAAGAACAGATGTGCAATGCGAAAGTGGAAGGATGTAGAAGCAGAGGAAGACAAGACTAACCTATCATGACCAAATTGGTAGTGTTTTATCAGAAGGTGACATCAGGAGTCCTATAAACCGACAAGCGTGTATGAAAAGAGCTATAAATGTTATAGAAGCGAGCGAAGTATATAGGGACCGCGTCTTATGGAGCTCGGTTCTATTTGTTTACCTCGCAAGGGACCTGGCGTGAAGATATACATACATATGAGTACGAGTGTTTTTTTATATTATATCAGAAAGTTATAACAGGCAAACGGCCCACGATAGCCTGTGGAAAGCTACTTTAACTACTTTAAGTCAATCGGACCTTATACTTACGCATAGCTTCTCTAGTATCTAATTAAAATAATGTACTAATACTGCTATATCAATTACAGATAATCTAGGTATGTATCATAAAATGTATATTATTGCATGCATATCTATAAGAAACAGAAGTAACGGAAGGTATAAAAATTTCATACCGGTCGTCAAGTGGTAAACAATGGCAACTTTAATACTATCGCAATTAAAAGTGTCATTGTTTACCACTCAATAATATGAGTATTAGTTTATATTCCCGCACAATACGAATAATTGTGAACACGATATTGTCTATTTTTATTAGTTTAGATGTTGTCTATGTAAAGTTGGTTATTTCTGATGCCACTGCACTTTGTAAACATACAATACTAATGTTAGAGATGTTCGTTCGAGTCTAAGAGTGTTTACACTGTCCTTTTCAACTATGTCTCATACAGGTTTCATAATAAATAAGAATAGGCGTAAAGCACGGAGGAAGGTATTTTCATAGCTCTTTTGACATAACTTGTAATGCGTCCCTGATATATCACGGTGGTTGTAGAATCTGTTTATCTGTATATATAACTTCACGCCAAATCCCTTGTGGGGTAGGCAGAGAGAGCAGATCACCACATGACTCGATCGTTACAAACCTCACTCCTTTAACAATCATTGCTCTTCTTATGCACGCTCGCCAGTTTCTACGGCTCCTGACATCCTCTTCTAATAAAACACGATCAATTTGGTCATGTACCTTAACCAAGACTTACCTTAGCCTTCCTCGACTCCTCCATCCTTCTTTTTCTTTCGCGTATATCTGTTTCGTAATTATTTCTAGCAGCATGCCTCTTCTTATTTTAACACCGATACTCCATTTTATACCATCCCTGTTTCTAACATCATTATTGCGAATACGGACTGCAAGCGTTACGCCACCAATTTTGCGCAACGCTCGCATTTCGACCGCGATTATCATACTTTCATGCTCTCTCTGCCTTACCCAGCTCTCGCTTCCATAAGTAAGAGTTGAGACTAGCACTGCATTATGTATACCGAGCTTTGGCTTCAAAATAATTAAAAAAAAAAAACTTGGACTTGAAGAACGAACCATTTGGAAGACCACCCACACATGATTTGAAGGTGATAGTGGAAGCCGATTAGAGTCAAACTACCCAGGAATTAGCGGCACGGTTTAACGTTACCTTATCTACAATATTGACTCATTATCAATAAGATAAAAAAAATATGAAAAATGGGTGCCTCATGACAACGACAACTTGTGAGTTCTCGGAAGAAAACTTCTCTGGTACCGCACATAAAGCGACTATTGCGGTACCAGCGTGTGAGGGCGAACTCCTCGCCGACGGCGAGCGGTGCGGTTGTAAAATAATACTGTCGGCATCATATCGAACAATTCTTCAGAACACAACCCGTTGTACAATTGGTAGAACACACATAGGGAGGCAAAATCTCTCCTTAAACTTAAGGGTTCAATACCCTGTGTAAGCTTCGGATCGTCGACAATTCTCACAGCTCGTCTCTAAACGAAATCACACGGTCCAAGCTGGTAACCTGGTGCTCCTGCCCAAAGATGACTGCAGTACTCCAAGTGCGGTCTGACTTGTGACTTATATAATATAAGTCTTTGCCCCGCGCTGAAGTACTGCTTTACTAATTGATAATAAAAGGCATGCTCCGCTGGTTCGGACATGTAGGAAGAATGCGGGATGAAATAATGACGAAACAGATATACAATGGAGGGATGTAGGCGCCGAAGAAGACCAAGACTAAACTATGATAACCAAATTCGTCGTGTTTTATCAGAAGGTGACGTCAGGAGTCCTATAAACCGACGAACGTGTATGAACATAGCTATGAATGTTGTAGAAGCGAGCGAAGTGCGTATGGACCGCGTCTTATAGCGCTCGGTTAAACATACATAGATACATAACAATAAGTATTTTTTTTTTTTTAATGTTATAGCAGGAGGTTATAACAGCCATTACGACCCACGATAGCATGTGGAAGGTTCCTTTAACTACTTCAAGTCAATCAGACGTTATGCTAACGCGTAACTTTTCTAGTATCTAATTAAATAATGAACTAATACTGTTATTTCATTTACAGAGACTCTCCGTGGTATGTATCATAAAAAATATATTATTGCATGCATATGTATAAGAAAGGTAGAAAAAATTAATACCGGTAGTCTCGTTGTAAACAATGACTATTTTAATACTATCGCTATAAAAAGTGTCGTTATTTATCACTCGATAATACGGTTATTAGTTTATATGACGAGCTCGGTGGCGCAGTGGTGAAACGCGTTGTTACGCTACTTTGACACCAACGCTCGTGGGTTCGATTCCCACACAGTACAAACATTTGTGTGCATGAACATCTCTGTTAGTCTTAGTCTGGGTATTTTCTATGTATAATAAGTATGTATTTACAAAAAAAAAATGTATTTACGTATGTTTATCAGTTGTCTAGTACCCATAACACAAGCTTCGCTTACTTTAGGGCTAGATAGCGCTGTGTATTTGTCCGACAATATTTATTTATTTATATTCCCGCACAATACCAATAATTGTGTACGTGATTTTGTCTATTTTTATTAGTTTAGATGTTCTCTATATAAAGTTGGTTAGTTATGATTCCACTGCACTTTTTAAACTTTCACTGCGGGCCGTATGGGGAAGCTCAAGGTCGCTCAGCGTGCTATGGAAAGAGCTATGCTTGGGGTTTCTCTCCATGATAGAATCAGAAATGAGGATATCTGCAGTAGAACTTAAATAACCAACATAGCCTACAGGATAAACAAGCTGAAGTGCAGTGGACCGGCCATATAATTCGTAGAACCGACAACCGCTGTGGAAGAAAGGGTCTCGAATGGCGTCCCTGTACTGGTACACGCAGTGTGGGACGACCCCCCACTACATGGAGCGACGATCTCAAAAAAAAATCAGGGAGTCGATGGATGCAGGTGGCACAGAATCGAGATGAGTGGCAATCTAAAGGGGAGGCCTATTTTCAGCAGTGGACGAAAACAGGCTGAGATGATGATGAACATAGGATAGTTTTTATATAACGTTCGGACTAGGACGGGCTTTAAGGACTCGCGAGGATGGGTCTAACCAATGTTCAGAACGATTGGTGGATTATACACAACTAATATGACTGTCGCGAAATAATTCCTCCTTCTATTAACTTTAATATTCACTGTTGATAAAAAATTACATAATTGCAGGAAAAATAGAATCATGTTTCTTACTAACACAGTATTTTAGTAATTAAATAAGTATTACACTAGACTTACACTAGGATTACGGTTGATGATGTAGTGTTAGAGTAAGTGGATGAGATTTTGAGAGATGAGATTTGTGTATATCTTGGAACGCTTTTAGCAGCGATGAAAGGTCGCTGATCTGAAGACACGAATGAGTCCAGGGAACAATATGAATGGACCGTTGGGTAAACTTCTAGGCAGCTGAAATCTAAGCCAGAAGGCACAGAATACTGTACGCAACGCGATACTAATCCCAACGCTAATTTGTGCAACGCAAAACTTGTGGCGTGACGCTTGCTGAACGCGTTCGTAATGATGACGTAAGAAAGAGAGTCGGTCTGAAAGAGAGTGTCGGTTAAGATAAGAAAAGGCATGCTCCGTTGGTTCCGACATGTAGAAGAACAGATGTGCAATGCGAAAGTGGAAGGATGTAGAAGCCGAGGAAGACAAGACTAACCTATCATGACCAAATTGGTCGTGTTTTATCAGAAGGTGACATCAGGAGTCCTATAAACCGACAAGCGTGTATGAAAAGAGCTATAAATGTTATAGAAGCGAGCGAAGTATATAGGGACCGCGTCTTATGGAGCTCGGTTCTATTTGTTTACCTCGCAAGGGACCTGGCGTGAAGATATACATACATATGAGTACGAGTGTTTTTTTATATTATATCAGAAGGTTATAACAGGCAAACGGCCCACGATAGCCTGTGGAAGGCTACTTTAACTACTTTAAGTCAATCGGACCTTATACTTACGCATAGCTTCTCTAGTATCTAATTAAAATAATGTACTAATACTGCTATATCATTTACAGGTGATCTAGGTATGTATCATAAAATGTATATTATTGCATGTGTTCAAGAATCAATAGTGTTCACAGTCGCCACCAGGTGGCGGTAAATGCGTGCTTCAAGCACATTGTAAATGTGCTTGTTTTATGCTTTAGCAACTTGGAATGACATTTGTTGCAATATTTATAAATTGTATGTAACAATCATGCTTTATATTACTGCTAAATTAGTATTAATGTTTATAAGATATAGTTGCCAAATTGATACTAGATGGCGCTGTACGTATAAATGAATATATACATTGCAAAAAGATTTGTCTTTTGTGATAATACATGTAGGATACTTTTTTTTTATTAATACACCTTTTCCATTCAGTTCAAGTACATTGTGGTTTTATTTAATATCTAACCCTCTAAGTATTTTCAAAGTACAAAAACGGGCCCTATTATACATGGTCCTTAAGAGCCGAATCGGTTTGTAAGTTCAAGTAGTTCAGCGTGAGCTACTAGCCTGTACTCGCAGTGGATCGCTGTGGCAAGGTACAGGAAGGTGCGGAGTGAGGAGGGGAAGGCATGCCGTCACCGCAGAATTGAGCAAGCGCCAGTGGGCGCAGTCTACGTAACGAAGATAACGACGTCATAGCCGTGACGTCACATCACCGCTATCGCTGTCGTGACGAGTACTGAAGACAAGGAGGTGGTGTATATGTGTGAGTGAGTGCAATAAAACTGTGAGTACAATTTCCGTATTAAAAAAAAATCAAGCAAAATTCAACCTTATCGACTACTAGTGAATAACTTAGAAAATTTTGAAGCAATTTGGGACTTATAAAAATTTCGCTAACAGTTTAGAACTTAGAAAAATTCGTATGTTTTATTTTAGACTTAGAATAACTTTAGAAAAAACGACGGAACGGGGATTCTGTGCCAATTTTTCACCCGAGTCGTAAACACTTGTAATTTTTACTGATTGTTTAGACTTGTAGAATTTTTCAAAGTGGTGTTGGACTTACACCGTTTCTTGCAAAATTCAACACTTGTATTTTTCAAACTTTCGTTACTCTAATATATCGGTATTGTCTGTTTACCAGAAGCTGGCCTGACACATTGTCTAATTGTTATTTAATATTGTTTAATTTATCTCGGAAGTTTAGTTCAATTAAACAATATGGAAGCCATTATTAACGTTCAAAAAGATCTTAGAAAATCCATCGATAAGGCCTTAGTTAACTTTAAAAAATCTCCAAAGGATAGACTTTCGGAAGATTATGTAGAAATAAGAATTGAGAATTTAGAAAAGGACTGGGATTTGTTCCGAAAGAACAATACTAAATTGTATGAAATTTCGAACCCAGATGAATTGGATCGCTCGAGTTATGTAAAAAATGGCATGTATGATCAAACTGAAGAAAGTTATATTGTATGCAAGACCCATATGAAAACGGTATTAAAACAAGTAACCGCTTCTAGGCGTGAATTAAGCGATTGTAAGACAACTGACGGGCGGTCGGCTTCTCTCGTGAGATTGCCAAAAATTTCCATTCCCACGTATTCAGGAAAGTACAGCGAGTGGACTACCTTTCGCAATTTATTTGTTTCATTAGTCCATAAAAATGAGTCTTTGGATGAGGTGCAAAAGCTCCACTACTTAAAAAGCCATCTCACGGGTGAAGCTGAAATGTTAATTCGACACACACCTATAACCGGATCTAATTACAGTCAGTGTTGGTCTCAGCTCGAGAAACGATACAATAATAAACGATATATTGCAAATTGTATTTTAAAGCGTTTATTCGGGCAGCGACGCCTTAACGTCGAATCGGCGTCAGCACTAAAGGATTTGTTAGACACAACTACTGATTGTCTTAGTGCTTTGGGTAATTTAGACATTGACGTGAGTACATGGGATATAATGGTCATACATATAGTTACATTTAAGTTAGATAACGAAACCCGGAAGCAGTGGGAGTTATCGATTTCTGGTTCAGGCAACGATAGTAATAATTTACCCACCTTTGAACAGTTCAGAAATTTCTTGGAAGGTCGTTATCGCGCTATGGAGTTCATAGAACCAAAGAGAACAGTACAGCATAACAGCGTTTCACATTCTCAAAATGCAAGGGCTTTGGTAACAACGGGCAGTTCCTGTATACGTTGTGAATACTGTTCCGAAAGCCACAAACTTTGCTTTTGTAAGAAGTTTGCTCGTCAGGATACAAATGTAAGACGTGAATTTGTAGCAAAAAATAAAATTTGCTTTAACTGCTTAGGTAGTAACCACGCTGTTTACGAGTGTAAAAACACCATCAATTGTCGAATCTGTAAGAAGCGTCACCATTCCTTGCTTCATCCAACATCCGAAACAATTCAGGGACGTTCAGGAAATTCAGATTCAACTGATGAAGTTCCTAGTCCTACAACTAGTAACGCACCAATAGTATCGTATGTCTCTACAGGTAGAGTAGCCAAGACCAAACAGGTATTATTAGCAACTGCGCTAATAAAGGCCGAGTCAAAATCTGGCGAGTTTCAGTTTGTTCGGGCTCTAGTTGATCAGGGTTCACAAGGGTGTTTCATTACAGAGTCGGCGGTTCAGTATTTGCGTCTGAAAAAATACCCTATTCGTGGCACGATCTCTGGTATAGGAAATGGTAAAACTATCATGGCTACACATATGGTTAGTACTATAATCCAGTCCCGTGTTGACCCTACTTGCAAGATAAAATTCAGCGCTTACGTTCTGAGGAATATCACATCCTATCTGCCTGAAAGGAAATTCGAATCATTCGATTGGTTGGATACAACAACATTATGTTTGGCAGACCCACATTTCACAACGCCTAATAAAATAGACATTTTACTAGGTGCTGAGATTGTCAGCTGTATCCTGAAAGAAGGATTGCAGAAAAACCCTTCTGGAAGATTGACAGCGCAAAACACTAGCCTAGGATGGATTATTTCAGGTTCCATTGAGTCATCGAAGTCGGATGATCGAAACGCTCTATCAGTTATGCACGCCCGAATCAGTGAGGATGAAGTCCTAAAAAAGTTTTGGGAAATGGAAGAGAGGTTACCTGATTCAGGAAAGATATGGTCTGAGGAGGAGCAGCGGTGTGAGGACATATTTAAAGAAACAACAATCAGAACAGAAGAAGGAAGATATGTTGTGAGACTGCCATTTCGCAACAGCGAGCGGCTCTGTATGAATGGCAGTTCTAGACAGATCGCTATAAAACGTTTAAGAGCACTGGAGAGCAGATTAGCTAAAGATGAAGATCTGAAACAAAAATATACAGATGTTATCAATAATTACTTACTTTTAGACCATATGAGACCTGTAAGGGAAAATGATATGAGAAAAGAAGAAGCTGTATACCTACCTCACCACCCTGTCGTAAGAAATGACAAGACTACATCGCAGGTACGAGTAGTTTTTAATGCTTCTAGTCCAAATAATAAAGGGGTTTCTCTCAATGACACCCTCATGGTTGGACCGACTCTACAATCAGATTTACGGCATATCATACTTCGTTGGAGAGTACATCCCATAGCGTTAGTAGCCGATATTATAAAAATGTATCGGCAAGTACGAATTGCGGAAGAAGACGCTATATTTCAACGAATTGTTTGGCGCGACGATCCTCAAGAGGAAATAAAGGATTATGAGTTGATGACAGTCACATTTGGAACAGTATCTGCCCCTTATTTAGCGGCCCGAACATTACATCAGTTAGTGTGAAACTTTTTAGTTTACAACAACATTTCAAATTGATATTCGAACATGTGTTTTTCATAGTGACTTGTGTCATCTAGTTATAGACACAATAAAGAAAATTTTCTCTGTGCAAACAACGTTTTTACTTATAATATCCAGTCATCTAGTTTTACATCATCAAAAGGTTATGGCCCTTTCCACTAAATTCGCCATTAAGAACCTCTGCCGTCTAGATGATTACTCTACGTCGAAATTCGCGATCAAAATGATTCTCATACGAGAAAAATTGTTCACGTATACGTCAAAGTACCCGCATTCTGAGGACTCTACCGCCATCGAGAAGGACCAAGAGGCACTAGCTTTGATTTGTCTACTTATGGAGCCTACACTGTATGCGTATGTACAAAATTCAAAGTATACCAAAGATGCTTGGGATAGCCTAGCGAAAGCGTTTGAGGACAAAGGCGTAAATCGCAGGATTACCCTCATGAGCGCGTTGCTAGTAGAGAAGCTAGAGAGACACGCGTCGATGCACGACAATGTTGCTACGGTAATGTCTCTTTCTCAAAAGTTGAAGGATATCTCCACCGGATTTGACGATGATCTTGTAGCTGTGGTGTTACTGAGAGGACTACCTGAAGAGTACAGGCCTATGCGAATGGCACTGGAATACTCTGGGATGATGTTGACTTCAGAGAACGTACAACAGAAGTTACTACAGGATGATTCACGTCAAGGTTGTAGTATATCGTCTTCAGCGGACTCGGTATTGGCTGTGAGTAAGAGTAAGAAACGAAATGGGTATAATGACAAGAATATAACCAAAGTTAAATGCTTTAAATGTGGAAAATATGGACATAAGAAGCCGGACTGTCCTGAAGGAAAGAAAGCAGATTCGACCTCGAAACCGAAAGACGTCTTGAGTCTGTCTTCATTAAGCGTCGGGGACTCCTTCAATCCGACGGACTGGTACATTGACAGTGGGGCATCTTCACATATGTGTTTCAAGAAACACTGGTTTAAAGATTTGGTTATGAATGTTAGTATGAGTAACGTGACATGTGCGAATAATGATAAGATGAAATGCGCGGGTAAGGGTGACATCATGGTGCGTATGAATGGACGAATGCTTGCTATGAGGGATGTCATGTATGTACCAGGTTTGCGTGTTAATCTGTTATCTGTTTCTATATTAGTAGAGAAAGGATGGAAAGTAAGTTTTGACAGGGATGGTTGTAAGCTAATATACCATTTGGTTCCAGGCCATTTCAAGCAAAATCTTTTGGCTATCGCAACTGAAGTCTCAGGTATCTACAAGCTTGGAAGTTGTCAGGCGGTTGTAGATGGGGCTGCGTTGACGTCATTGAAGGTAGGTAATGCTTTGATGTTGTGGCACCGGCGACTTGGACACGTAAATGAACGAGATTTACGTAAGCTTCCGGGTATGGAATTTGGAAAGAGCGTAATGGAGCCTTGTGTCGCCTGTATTAAGGGGAAAGCACATCGTTTACGTTTTTCCGGTTAGTGAGGCTGAGAAGGCAGTTGAGTAACTGCAACTGGTTCACGCTGATATCTGTGGCCTTATGTCTGAGCCCTCATACGGTGGATCTCGGGCTACTTATTTTAGATGATTTTACACGTAAATCTTTTGCATTTTTTTACTTAAATGGAAAGATCAAGTTTTGGATCATTTTAAAAAATTTTGTCTAGCATCTGTAGAGGTTGAGATTGTATTGAAGGTAAAGTGCATACGCACAGATAATGGAACAGAATTTGTGAACAAGTTTGATGGATTTCTACGCCAAAAAGGGATTAAACATTAGTTGACTGTTCCCTACACTCCAGAGCAAAACAGCGTAGTGGAGCGAGCAAACCGCACTATCGTGGAGATGGCTCGTGCTATGTTGGCGGAAAAGGATCTGAGTGTAAGGCTGTGGGCAGAAGCTTGTAATACTGCTGTGTATGCGAAGAACAGGCTGCCTCACAGTGGTAACAACGGTATTATTCCTGAGGAGTTATGGACAGGAAAGGCTCAGTCATTTGATCATTTCAGAGTTTTTGGAACAAAGGCGTTTGTCCATGTGTTTGTCCAAAGAAACTCGGAAGAAATGGAACCCTAAAGCAGTAGAACACATTTTTATTGGTTACTGTGAAGAAACCAAAGGATACCGTTTTATGAATCCCAGTAATTCATGTGTTATTGTTAGAGCAAGAAAACGTTTGCTAGAAAAAGCGATACAAGCTTCTCGGTCATGGAATGGAAAAATAAATGAAGTGTTATTGTCTTTGAACTTGAAAAGCTGTGACTTTGATAGCTGTCTATACAAAAATAGTAATTTTTATATTGATTTATATGTTGACGATATTTTATTATTTTATAAAGACAAATTGCAGAAGGAAGTATTATTAGACAATCTTCGTAAGCATTTCAAGATAAATGATTTAGGGGAAGCGAAACAAGTTTTCGGTATGCTTTTGTATAGGACAAATAACGGAATATATTTGAATCAAAAGGTTTATTTCGAAGATCTTGGATCGAAGATCTTGGATGAATATGGTATGTCCAACTGCAAACCAGTGAAAACTCCGATGGAAATGGATTTCCATAAAGCCTTGGCGGAAGGGGAAGGGAGTAAGCTCTTGTCCAGCCAAGACTCTCGTAGTTATCAAGCGCTCATAGGATCGCTAAACTATTTGGCATGTATCACACGCTCGGATATTGCACTGCGGTAAATTTTATGGCGCAATATAATTCTTGTTGTGAGGAACGCCATTGGAAAGCCGCTAAATATATCTTGAGGTACCTCAAAGGCACAAGGGATCTCTGTTTGATATTTCCCAAGACACCGGTGCAGGAAATCACGGGATACGTAGATGCTGACTGGGGAGGGAACATCAAAGATAGGAAATCTTATTCTGGATTTATTTTTAGATGTGGTAACTCGTTGATTAATTGGGAATGCCGAAAACAATCTTGTGTGGCAGTGTCGTCAACGGAAGCCGAATACATTGCACTTTCGGAGGCAACCTAGGAGGCAGTTCACTTGCGGCAGCTAAATGCATTTATAAGAGGTGAATCTCTTATGTCTATTTGCATATTCGTAGATAATCAGAGCGCCATTAGACTTGCGTACAATTCTGTAGTGCATAGGCGGACGAAACATATAGACATAAGGCGCATTATATTAGAGATTGCATTGCTAAGAATGTTGTATGTCTGGACTATGTGTGTACGGAAGATAACCCAGCAGATGTGTTGACAAAACCATTAGGTCGTGTGGCATTTAACAAATGTGTGCGCGATCTGAGTTTGGGTGTGTGTGGAGTGGTGTGATGTGAGGATATCTGATGATGGATGTTGTTTGAGGGGAAGTGTGAAACTTTTTAGTTTACAACAACATTTCAAATTGATATTCGAACATGTGTTTTTCATAGTGACTTGTGTCATCTAGTTATAGACACAATAAAGAAAATTTTCTCTGTGCAAACAACGTTTTTACTTATAATATCCAGTCATCTAGTTTTACATCATCAAAAGTTAGCCTATGACGAAGGTGAAAAATACTCATTAGCAGCGGATAACATACTTACCTGTTTTTATATGGATGACTTGATGACAGGTGCTTCTACTGTTGAAGAGGGTATAAATTTGTTTAAGAATATTACTGAAATACTACAAAAGGGAGGATTTCAACTACAGAAATGGAATAGCAATAGTCAGAAATTACTAAAGGAAATAGAAAGTTATGAAAAGTACGGAAAGGACAACATTGAAAATAAAAAGGAGTGTGAAACAGAGGACAATCAAATGGAGAATAGACAAAGACAAGAGGATCAGGAAGGAAACGTAGAACATGAAATAGAAATCAAATTAGATAGTACAATAAAAATCTTGGGACTTACCTGGGATCGAAGCGAGGATAATTTTCGGTACTCCGTGCAGCTTCCGACAATATCAGGGCCTATAACAAAAAGATTAGTACTGTCTGACATAGCGAGATTGTTTGACCCTTTAGGAGGAATCGCTCCAGCTATTATATTAGCTAAAATGTTCATGCAAAAGCTGTGGCTTTCTGGTGTTGGATGGGACGAAGAAATACCCACCGAATTATTAAAAGAGTGGCTTACTTACCGCAGTGAGTTGCCTCAACTTACGAAAGTACAAATCCCACGATGGCTAGGCACAAAGAAAGGTGATGCGAACGTAGAGCTTCATGGTTTCAGTGATGCTTCCAAATTAGCATATGCAGCAGTAATCTACGTTAGAGTTCTTAACACCAACGGCCAGGTGTGCACCTCATTTCTAGTTGCAAAGACACGGGTGGCACCGGTGAAACAAATTAGTATCCCACGCCTAGAGCTATGTGGTGCTGTATTGGTTGCTAAATTGTTGAATGAGGTGATGACAGTTTTAAGCATCGAAAGGGCCAAGGTGAAAGCCTGGACTGATTCAACTATAGTACTCGCATGGTTGAATAGTCATCCAAGCAGGTGGAAGACCTTTGTGGGTAATAGAGTTTCCGAGATCTTAGGTCTACTGGATGCATCTCAATGGCACTACGTGCCATCCAAGGAAAATCCAGCCGATTGTGCTTCAAGAGGTGTTCAACCAGCGCAATTATATGAAAATACACTTTGGAAATTAGGACCCCAATTTCTTCGAAAGCAATTTGTAGATTACAACAGACCAAAGAATTTGATTACTCAATTAGAAGAAAATATCAAAACTCATGTTGCAGCAGTTAAAGAGGAGTCATTCTTTTTGAGGTTCTATTCTCTACAGAAGTTGTTACGAGTTGTATCTTACTGTCGAAGATTTCTTACTAAAAATAGGCCAAACACAGAATATACAGAAGAAAGAAATAGACGCAGCTCTACAATGCTGTATTAAATTAGCTCAACAAGAAGAGTTTCAAGAAGAGTACAAGCTCCTAGTAGAGTCCAATGAATTTACTGAGATTAAATCAGGAAAGTTAAAATCATTGAGTCCTTATTTAGATGACAAAGGCATCATTAGAGTCCGTGGCAGATTACACAAGTCTCATTTAGACGAACAAACAAAACATCCCAGAGTCTTACCGCATTCATCTCATTTGACAAGATTATTAATTGAAGATGCTCATCAGAAAACGCTTCATGGTGGAGTTCAGATGATGATGAACTATTTAAGGACTGGGTATTGGATCATCGGAGCCAGAAACTTAATCAAACAACGCGTTCACAAATGCGTTATGTGTGTCAGGCAAAGGGCTAGTGTGAAAACCCCGTTCATGGGATCTCTACCATCATCACGATGTTCTCCAGCAAGAGCCTTCAGTCGTAGTGGTGTTGATTACGCTGGTCCGATTGATATAAGGATGTCGAAGGGCAGAGGAAATAAGTCATACAAGGGTTACATCTGTCTATTTGTATGCATGGTCACCCGAGCCATACACTTAGAGGTAGTGAGTGATTTGACGAGTCAAGCGTTTTTGGCAGCATTTCGGCGATTTGTCTCAAGACGCGGTCACTGTTCCGAATTATGGAGTGACAATGGAACTACATTCGTGGGAGCTTGCAAAGAACTAGATCGTCTTACTAGCATTCAGCAATCTGTCATCCGTTCCTTAGAGGCAAATGGCACCGAATGGCACTTTATACCTCCCCACGCGCCAAATTTCGGTGGTTTATGGGAAGTGGGCGTGAAAGCTACCAAGTTTCATTTAAAAAGAGTTTTAGGTGTCTCTACATTGACGTACGAAGAGATGAGTACTCTTCTTAGTCAGATAGAGGCCTGTTTGAATTCACGTCCTATCACTTTTGTAAATACTACCGATCCCGCAGAACCAACAGCTTTAACCCCAGGTCATTTTTTAGTGGGTGAACCATTATTATCTGTACCTGATGACGATTATAATGATTCTACTATAACCTCACTGACTAGGTGGCAACTCATTCAGAAAATCTTGCAAAATTTCTGGCGACGTTGGTCAAACGAGTACCTTACTTCTTTAGTTCACAGGTATAAATGGGCCTCCCATCCTGAGCCGAAAATTGATGACGTAGTATTGATAAAGGGGGACGACCTACCACCTAGCCAATGGTTGCTTGGACGAATTATCGAAATTCATCCAGGACATGACAATATAACCCGTGTAGTCACGTTAAGGACTAAAACTTCGGTTATAAAAAGACCAGTATCCAAAATATGTGTGTTACCTATTGCGGATTAGAAAGTTTATTGTGTAAAATTAGAATAGTTAATAGATTAAGAGTTATTTTAGTTCATAATATAAGTAAGTTTAATAGCTTATTTTCTTTTTATAATGTAATTTAATGGATTTATTTTTCGTCATTGTCAACAACTTGCTCTACATCGTTCATGGTGGGCGAATTATTCTGAAGAACATTTCGTCACTAAATGTTTTTGGTGGGCGAAAATGTTCAAGAATCAATAGTGTTCACAGTCGCCACCAGGTGGCGGTAAATGCGTGCTTCAAGCAATTGTAAATGTGCTTGTTTTATGCTTTAGCAACTTGGAATGACATTTGTTGCAATATTTATAAATTGTATGTAACAATCATGCTTTATATTACTGCTAAATTAGTATTAATGTTTACAAGATATAGTTGCCAAATTGATACTAGATGGCGCTGTACGTATAAATGAATATATACATTGCAAAAAGATTTGTCTTTTGTGATAATACATGTAGGATACATTTTTTTTATTAATACACCTTTTCCATTCAGTTCAAGTACATTGTGGTTTTATTTAATATCTAACCCTCTAAGTATTTTCAAAGTACAAAAAAGGTCCCTATTATACAGCATGCATATGTATAAGAAACAGAAGTAACGGAAGGTATAAAAATTTCATACCGGTAGTCAAGTGGTAAACAATGGCAACTTTAATACTATCGCAATTAAAAGTGTCATTGTTTACCACTCGATAATATGAGTAGGTATTACATAGTTTATATTCCCGCACAATACGAATAATTGTGAACACGATTTTGTCTATTTTTATTAGTTTAGATATTGTCTATGTAAAGTTAGTTATTTCTGATGCCACTGCACTTTGTAAACATACAATACTAATATTAGAGATGTTCGTTCGAGTCTAAAAGTGTTTACACTGTCCTTTTCAACTATGTCTCATACAGGGTTCATAATAAATAAGAATAGGCGTAAAGCAAGGAGGAAGGTATTTTCGTAGCTCTTTTGACATAACTTGTAATGCGTCCCTGATATATCACGGTGGTTGTAGAATCTGTTTATCTGTATATATAACTTCACGCCAAATCCCTTGTGGGGTAGGCAGAGAGAGCAGATCACCACATGACTCGATCGTTACAAACCTCACTCCTTTAACAATCATTGCTCTTCTTATGCACGCTCGCCAGTTTCTACGGCTCCTGACATCATCTTCTAATAAAACACGATCAATTTGGTCATGTACCTTAACCAAGACTTACCTTAGCCTTCCTCGACTCCTCCATCCTTCTTTTTCTTTCGCGTATATCTGTTTCGTAATTATTTCTGGCAGCATGCCTCTTCTTATTTTAACACCGATACTCCATTTTATACCATCCCTGTTTCTAACATCATTATTGCGAATACGGACTGCAAGCGTTACGCCACTAATTTTGCGCAACGCTCGCATTTCGACCGCGATTATCATACTTTCATGCTCTCTCTGCCTTACCCAGCTCTCGCTTGAGACTAGCACTGCATTGTGTATAGCGAGCTTTGGCTTCAAAATAATATGGGAACATTAAGCGCAAGAAATAACACTAGTATAAAGAAGGGCCCGGTATACTTCCTTTTTAGCAAGGTCCCACAAAACTGATCTCCCGTTATCGAGTTAGCAAACTCCCAGTTAAGTTCTGTACGTTCCCAGTGAAATAATAAATAGATAGAATACACTAAATTTGCATCATAATCATCATCTCAGCCTGTATTCGTCCACTGCTGAACATAGGACTTCCCTATAGAGTGCCACTCATCTCGATCCTGTGCCACCTGTATCCATCGACTCCCTGCAAACCTCTTGAGGTCGTCGCTCCACCTAGTGGGGGGTTGTCCCACACTGCATGTACCAGTACTGGGACGCCATACGAGAACCTTTTTTCCCCAGCGGTTGTCGGTTCTACGAACTACGGCTGGCATTATCAATACTGCGTTAGGAGGGGAGACTGCTAATAAACGCACCGCACATTTTCGGTTTAAACGCTTTCGTAATGGAAACTTGGACTTAAAGAACGAACCATATGGAAGACCACCCACACATGTTTTGAAGGTGATTGTGGAAGCCGATTAGAGTCAAACTACCCAGGAATTAGCGGCACGGTTTAAAGTTACCTCATCTACAATATTGACTCATTTGCATCTGTCTCGTAGTGGACACTATGGAATTCAATAAGAACTCAAACTATTTATTAGACAAAATTACGTGCACAGAAACAATGTATGAATGCCGAACAACCGAGTAGTTTTTTTATCACATACGTGTGAGGTATATTAATATAAAAAGCGCCTTCCAAGTTGTGTAGTATATATAAACAATATTAATGTGTATACAAATCTATCAGGCGCGAACATAACTCACCCCGTTGAAGACTCCAGCTCTTCAACTTCTTTGATATTCATCGTTGAGTAGAGGACATAAACGAACTATGGGCCTTCGTAAGCATCCTGTAGTTGTATTCACATCAGCGACGCGGGAAACTCCGTCTGGTCCCGGATATAGTTTGACTACTCGTCCAGTGCACCAACAAAGCGGCGGAAGAGACTCCTCACGCAGAAGGAGTAGATCACCAACTTTTAATCTAGTCGTATTGAGACTCCATTTGGATCATACTTGAAGTTCGGATATATATTCCCTTTGCCATCTGCGCTAAAAGTGCTGTCGAATTTGTTCGAGTCGAGCATAGCGATTTAGACGACCTTCCGGCTGATTTTCGAGAGACGGTGATGGAAGCGCATTCAGTGGTCTCCCTATCAGAAAGTGCACATGGAGCACATGGAGTGTTTAACATGAGAATGCTAAATTAAGGGGTATTACTATATTTTACCTACGTACCTAACACCTTGGATATGACAGAACCGGTGTTAAGGAGACGCATGCTCCGTTAGTTGGAAATGTAGACAGAATAACGCCACAGAATATTTGACGAGCGTGATGGCGGAGAGGTTAATTTCTTCTTCTTCGTTATATCCCGTTTACTAATCTATTAATCTTGGCGGGGTCCGCTGGGCGCTTGTTTTTGATGTAAGTTCCGTATGCATATAGTAAAAAGCTGTTAGTTTGAAATAACAAACGGACACTTCAATATTTGTATACATCTATAGATTAAATACGAAAGTACCTGAACAGATCGCGGCGTTAAATTATCCAAAACCATTGAGCTCGAGTTCCCGATATGTCGACACATTTATATTATATCAGAAGGTTATAACAGGCAAACGGCCCACGATAGCCTGTGGAAGGCTACTTTAACTACTTCAAGTCAATCGGACCTTATACTTACGCATAGCTTCTCTAGTATCTAATTAAATAATGTATTAATACTGCTGTATCATTTACAGGTGCTCTAGGTATGTATCATAAAATGTATATTATTGCATGCATATGTACTCGTGTAAGAAACAGAAGTAACGGAAGGTATAAAAATTTCATACCGGTAGTCAAATGGTAAACAAGAGGATAAAGGACAAAGGGGGCGGCTTTTAGGTGTGCTTTCCACTTGTGCAAAAAGAGTTGTAATTTCCTCGAATGTTAAGTGAGAATTACCCATTACGCATTTGATATGATACTTCGCGGACGTAACTCCGGCCTCCCATATGCCACCAAAATGAGGAGCGTAAGAGGGAATCAAATTAAATTTAATGCCTTCCTGAGCCCCAAACCTAGCAATGGCATTGTTTTGTTGGCATGAAAACACCTATTTCCTTAGGTGCTCCTACAAAGTTACGGCCATTGTCGGAGATTATTTCTGATGGCTTTCCACGACGAGATATAAATCTACGCATAGTCATAATAAACGCATCTGACGTTAGATCACTAACAGCCTCTAAGTGTATGCATTTGTAACGTAAGCAAATAAATAAGCAGAGATAGGATTTAGTTACTTTAGCGCCACGACCCTTACGATTTAAAGTATAAAACGGTCCAGCCATATAAATTCCAACTGAACTGAAAGGAAAGTCAGTAGATATGCGTTGCGAAGGTAAGTCTCCCATTTTTGGGTATATGATCTTTCCTCGCACGCGTCGACATCGTACTGTTATATCCTATACTACGAGTATAAGGCAATAATGCCACGCTCTACATCTCCACGCATAGTCAGCACAATCATCATAGGTCTCGGTACACGGAGGAGCGGGACGTCAGTCGTCCGGTAACCATCATATAGAGCACTCGCCTTCTTTACTAAATCTCTGTATTCATTGTTCTAAGCCTAATAAAATAATTCTAAATCCATTTTGGTTTTATAAAAAGGCTTCTAACAGAACCCGTATAACATTGGTGGCAGCGATAAGGGATCCCTTAAAAGATCCCCGGTACGTCTCAGTTCCGCGAGTGTGAACCAGTTCCAGTTCTAAAAGTACATAAATTAAATATATATACCGAAAAGTACATAATTACTCTGGGTCGTCTGAAAATCTTCTGTGTTCCTGTGAATTGAAAGTTAGTACAATCAGTATACAACTAGTGAAGTGAAGTGCTATCTCCATATATCCTGAAGCAGCATGTTGTGTGTTCTATAGTTCTTATCCAGAACACTAGAGTCACTAACACACAAATATGACGATCTACACTACAATCATCATGTTCCTGTAAGTCCTCAGATATTTCATCGCTTAAAATCAAAAAGTGATCAGTGAGTATTAAACAAAAAATATAAAACATAAAAAAATAAATAAAAACATAATATGAAAGTGAATTTCAAAGTGTTAAATAGAAACAAGTTTCTAAATAATTTAATTCATTGTTTCGTTCAGTGCAGCATTTTATCGCTCCGTTTTCATGCCGAGCGCCTTATCTTTGTTTAGACTAACTCGCGTCCTACACAATGCTTAAAGACCTCACACCTAAGGAAGAGGTTATTATTACAATGTCCGATATTGATTTGAACATTTTAATTAAGTTTATTAATAAATTCGATGGCAATCGTGAAAAATTAAATGCATTCCTAAATAATTGCAGAAATGCTATCAAATTGTCTTCTCAAACTCAGCAGGACATACTGTTAAAGTACATTTTAAGCCAATTAGAAGGACGAGCCGAAAGTGCATGCTCAATAAAAGAATTCGAGAATTGGCAACAACTCGAGGATTTCTTAAAAGCTCAGTTCGGCGATAGAAAACACTACGCCGCACTGCTTTCTGACTTGCAAAGATGTCGTCAGTCAAACAACGAACCGGTTAACCAATTTGCACTTCGTGTCGAATCTTGCCTTTCTAAACTATTAACTGAAATAAATATATCTATTCCCACTAGACAGAAAGGTGAATTGGCTGGCCGTGTCGCTGCAATGCAAGGCTTAGCATTACATAGTTTTATAATGGGTTTAGACCCTCAATTATCGACAGTGGTTAGGTATCGTGGTCCAGAAAACTTAAATGATGCCATTAACTTTGCAGTCTCGGAAGAGAAAATATACCAAGCTGCTTTCCGTAAATCCGCCGTTCAACTCGAGCCAAGGACGATTCGCTAACCGCCAATCGTCAAATAACCAAACCCGGTCATTTCCGCAGCAGGGCATGAATGAACCAAAGTCAACTTCCAAAGATACTGTACCGCCCACATACCGGTCCAACCCATTAGTGTGCCGCTACTGTAAAATACCAGGACATACTATAGATGTATGCCGCAAACGGCAATACAACAATGCTCGGTTTAATACTCAAAATCGCTTTAACAATAACTACCCTTCACAAAACCCTAACAACCAAGGGCGACATCAGCCTATCCACAACGTCAACCCTCTCGAGAAATTCAACGTCGACGAAACAGATAATTCAAAACGAGTAGACTCTCCCGTAAGGTATCGCACGGGAAGAACGATAAAAAACGAAGCCGATACCCTATATCAAAAAGAAAACATACGAAATCCTATACCACTTCTACCATTTCTCCTCTCACTAACAAACAGGGTAACCAGCCCCAAACTCATAGTGATAATAACGAATCCTTTTCTCCTCTCACTAACAAACAGGGTAACCAGCCCCAAACTCATAGTGATGATAACGAATCCTTTTCTCCTCTCACTAACAAACAGGGTAACTAGCCCCAAACTCATAGTGATGATAACAAATCCTTTCCTCCTCTCACTAACAAACAGGGTAACCAGCCCCAAACTTATAGTGATGTTAACTACTCTCAATCAAGGGGTACAAAATGTGACCCTCGAACTAACAAGGTTCTGCCCAAACCTACTTCTTCTATGTCCGTACCTGACAGAACAGAACAACGTCAAAACTCAATATATAATATAACGACAAACCCCAAGAGAAAACATTTACCTTTTGTTGTAGTCAAGACCTCAATTTCTTCCAAACCACTATCACTACTAGTGGATAGAGGAGCATCTATTAGTATCATACAACAGAACACCATTGACAATATGCCTGATATAAAAGGAGACTTCGTGACCTTTACAGGATTAGGAGACAACGCCAACCCTATGCAATCGCTAGGTACTATACCCATTAACTTCGACTGTCTGCATCATAGGTTTCACATTGTAGCCGACTTAGACTTTCCATATGACGGAATAATCGGCAGTCGTTGCCGATTTTATCCAACTCTCACAGCAAAATCGATTTTAACGAAGACCTATTAATTGTCAATGAAACAAAACTCCCGCTCCAATTCAGTGAACCGATTTATATAATTGCACCTCGAACAGAAACTGTAATAGAATGTTCCGTAGCAAATCCAGAAATAAAAGAAGGACTCATACTTGATCAAAACCCAATCAACTCCTTGCTTATCGCTAATTGTATCGTCAAAGTAAAACCCAACTTAAGAATTAACATTGCCGTAGTGAACACTGAAACTTCGCTAACTATCAATTCCAATCTTAAACTAAAAATCACTTCCTTAGGCGAAACAAATCATTGCCAGATACTCTACTCGTCCCATTCAAACAATTACCAAACCGACAACACTCTAGACCGGACTAAAGAAGTCATCGATCTGCTAAGAGTATCACATTTAAACTGTGAGGAAACGGTTGCCTTACAGGAACTTTGTTCAACCTTCTCCGACATATTCCACCTCCCTAACGTCAAGCTTACAAGTACTAATGTTCTTCAACATGACATACCTACTACTTCATCTATTCCCATTAATACGAAATCCTATCGATTCCCTGAAGTGCACAAACGAGAAGTTCAATCACAAATAAATAAGATGCTCGATGAAGGAATTATCAAACCCTCAACATCTCCATGGTCGTCACCGATCTGGATCGTCCTAAAGAAAATGGACGCTTCAGGTCAGCGTAAATGGCGAATAGTTATCGACTACCGCCGATTAAACGATATCACCATTGGTGACTCGTACCCAATACCAAACATAGCCGAAATTTTAGATCAATTAGGAAAGAGCAAATACTTCACCACTCTCGACCTTGCTTCTGGCTTTCATCAGATCGAGATGTCTGAACAAGACGCACCTAAAACAGCCTTTTTTGTCCCACAAGGACACTTCGAGTTCACGCGAATGCCATTCAGGCTCAAAAATGCACCTTCTATTTTCAGAGACTAATGAATACCGCGCTTTCAGGTCTCCAGGATATTCAGTGTTTTGTCTATCTTGACGATATAGTTACATACTTATTCGACCTAGAATCACATATGAGAAATCTCTCTAATATTTTCGATAAGCTCAGACACTTTAACCTAAAATTACAACCGGACAAATGTGAATTCCTTCGTAAGGAAGTATCTTATCTTGGGCATATTATCACTGACGAAGGAGTAAAACCAAATCCAGAGAAGATCAAAGCTGTACAAGAATTCCCACAACCTAAATGTCCAAAGAATATAAAGTCCTTTCTTGGCCTAGTTTCGTACTACCGTCGGTTTATACAAAACATATCAAAAACCCCTCACGAATCTCTTAAAGAAGCCCCTTTACTGGTATACCCGGACTTCACAAGACCATTTATATTAACTTGCGACGCATCTAACTATGCGATCTCGGCTATCTTATCACAAGGTCCAATAGGAAGCGACAGACCCATCGCTTACGCCTCTAGGACATTAAACAAAGCCGAATGCCATTACAGTACCACAGAATAAGAATGTTTAGCAATCCTTTTTGGTACTAAAACATTCCGACCCTACCTTTATGGCCGTCGATTTAAAATTGTAACCGATCATCGGCCTCTCAAATGGTTGTTCAACCACAAAGACCCTGGATCTAAACTAGTCAGGTGGAGATTAAAACGAAGAATTTGATTACGAGGTAGAATACAAAAAGGGTAAAATTAATAGCAATGCCGACGCATTATCTCGATTCCCCATAAATCCTGTTATCCCTACAGAAGGCTCATCGAGTGATAATCGACCTTCAGAACTTATATCGCCTTCTCAAGATCCCAATCCTGAAATCAACCACGATTTGGAAGATTTAAATCGACACTTAACAGTTTCCGAAGACTCAGAACCTTTCAGACCATTGACTCTAAAAGACCTTGACATCCGTCTCCCTTCTAGTCCATTAAATATTGACAGTAATGATCTACCTTCTATTGATCTTCTAGATAATGACGATATTTTGACTGACAATTATAGCCCTGAAAATTCTAACTCCGATGCCTCTAAATTACCTGAAGAGATTCCACACTTGCCGACCCTCACAGGTCCGACTGTAGCATCCAAAGAAATTCCTACCAGTTCCCACAACGAGTACAAGGATTTTAATAAATCATTCGCAAGCAAAAATAAAACTTATAACACGCAGATCACAGAATATAGCGAAAACCTTCTCAAAACTAAATCGAATACTATATTGATTCCTGTATCTATAGACTTAGATGACTCGATTCCCTATCTTGCCGACGTCCTTACAGCATTGTATGATAGCTGTAACATATTGGATGTCGAACGAGAACTTCATTCTTTCAAAAAGGTGCAAGCAAATAACAAAACCTACTACTTCCTGTTTACAAAAGTTTATCATTTTGACAATTGTACTTACCCGGAAATATTTAAAACTCTTAAAGCCGTACGCGATGACGTCATACTCACTGGCGATATAAACGAAATAGCAATTCCTGACTTTAAAAACCCTTTTCAACAACACTCTTTTGTAAAGATTTATGGTATGCTCTTGTACCTATTCGATAATACAAATATTTATGTTAATATCTACCACAATACTATCATCTACCCAGTCTTAACTGAAATTCCAAAAATCCTTAAAGAAAATCATGACATTCCTATAGCGGGTCATTTGGGCTCCAACCGTATGTACAATAGAATCAAAGAACGATATTATTGGAAAAACATGAGAAGCGATATCGAGAATTATGTTAAAAACTGCGACTCCTGTCAGAGAAATAAAGCTCTACGAAAAACAAACAGAGCACCGATGCAAATTACAAGCACCTCTACGTCCCCATTAGAAAGGGTAGCCCTTGACGTAGTTGGTCCCCTTCCTGAATCCGGTCCTGCCAAATTGAAGTATGTTCTTACCCTCCAAGACGATTTAACGAAATACTCAATAGCCTATCCTATTAGAAACATAACCGCTGAAGAGACCAGTGAATGCCTTCTACACTTCATATCACTTTTTGGTATACCGAAAACAATACTTACAGATCAGGGTACAAATTTCACAGCAGAGCTGTTTAAGAAAACCTGTACCTTTCTAAAAATTAAACAACTGTGGTCATCCCCGTATCACCCTCAAACCCAAGGCGCTTTAGAGAGGAGCCACTCCACTTTGAAAGAGTACTTGAAATCGTATATCTGCGCAAATCAAAATAACTGGCCCAGATATATATATATACAGCCATGCTGGCTATACACAGCACTACTAATTATTCACCGTATGAATTGGTTTACGGTCATAAAGCCTATATCCCTAATTCATTATATGAAACGGCCCTCGATGTCACTTACCCAGATTATGTAAATATGCTGCAACATCGCCTTAAATACTCCAGAGATAAGGCTCTGGAAAACATTTCAAAATCAAAAACCTCTTCTAAAACATACTATGATAAAAGATAAAAAAGATAAAAATTCTTTATTTGCCTTTAGACCCTCACGGGCACTTAGACACGTCTTACATTTTCAATATTACATATATCTTATCATTAAAATTATTTTTTTAAGTTTTCTCTTTTTTAATCTACCAGCATTTCAAATGACCATTGGCGAAGAAGAAATGCCGAAAGAAACTTGCCAATATAGGTCTTTTTTTCCCAAATCATCTTATACATATTACAATAAATATAATGAGTGTAAAGTCAAAGTCAAAGTCAAAATCTTTTTATTCCGTAAAAATGGCTACATCTGTTTGGAATCGTCACAATTTTTTTCCCTACCGTGCAGTTTATGACTAGGTGAGCACTGATAAAAATACTGCCAAAAAACTCAGGCATCCCTCTTTTGGTGTCCAAACAAATTTACATATTTTATTAATTACATTATAATTGGATCGACTCACTCCCAGGCATTTTTATCATTAATATAGTCAGATACTTTATAATATGCCCTGCTACACAATTTGGCTTTAATAGTAGTTTTAAATTTGTTTATTGACAATTCTCTTATATTGCTGGGAAGTTTGTTATAGAACCGTATACATTGCCCCATAAAAGAATTACTTATTTTGTGGAGACGGCTTGCATGTAACACAAGATTATGCTTATATCTAGTATTTATGCTATGAGTATCACTCTTTTTACAAAATGAGTCTATGTTTTTATGGACATACAAAAGATTTTCATAGATATATTGCGAAGCGACTGTTAGAATATTTATTTCTTTGAATTTTTTTCTAAGGCTCTCCCAGGGAACAAGTTTGTAGATAGCTCTTATGGCTCTCTTTTGCAATAAAAAGATGGTGTTAATATCCGCGGAGTTACCCCAAAGAAGAATTCCGTATGACATAATACTATGAAAGTAGCTGAAATAAACTATTCTAGCCGTATCAACATCAGTGAGCCGTCTAATAGTTTTCACTGCATAGTCTGCAGAACTTAGTTTTCCTGATAATTTTTCAATTTGTGGGCCCCATTGTAGTCTGGAGTCAATTGTTATACCCAAGAACACAGTTGTCTCCACAGGGGCTAAATTAGTTCCATTAACATGTACATTGGTAGCCACCTGTCTTACATTAGGTGTTGAGAACTTAATTACTTTAGTCTTTTTATCGTTTAAAAACAGATTATTAACACTAAACCAATGAATAACTTTAGAGAGAGCATCGTTAACTTCGTCATAATTACCTAACTGTCTATTAATTTTGAATGTCAAAGAGGTATCATCCGCAAACAATACAATCTCATGTTTATCCCTTACATAATAAGGTAAGTCATTTATATAAACTAAAAATAAGAATGACCCCTGTGGGACTCCCATAACTACAGGGGACCCCGAAGATCTTTTACCATTAACATCGACCTTCTGTATCCTATTGCCCAGATAAGAAGACAGAAGTTCGAGAGCCTTGTTTCTGATACCGTAGTGGTGTAATTTTCTGACAAGAGTGTCATGGTGCACGCAGTCAAACGCTTTAGACAGATCACAGAAAATTCCCAAGGCATCTTGCGAACCCTCCCATGCCGCGAATATACTTTTAAGCAAATGAATCCCTGCGTCTATAGTTGAACAACCTCTCGTAAATCCGAACTGTTTCCTATGAAGCAAATTATGTGCATTGAAATGTCTGAGCAACTGGCTAAGCGTTAGTTTTCAAAAATTTTACTGAGAATGGGCAGTATGGAAACAGGTCGAAAATTCGAAGGGTCCGAACTATCACCAAATTTAAATAATGGAATGATTTTACTATGTTTCATCAAGTCAGGAAATACACCAGATGCCACACAACAATTGAAAATTGTAGCTAAATGTGGAGCGATTGAAATAATAATAGAAGAAATGGTTTTGACAGATAGACCCCACAGATCTTTAGTGTTTTTCATATTTATTGATTTAAAAGCGTTCAAAACATCTTTTGGGCTTACAGCTGAAAATTCAAATATTGTATCGCATTCTACCACGCTCTGTTTGAGAACCAGTTCAGCAGATATAGAAGAAGACATAAGATTTCTCGTAGTAATAAGAGGAATGTTAGAAAAATATTTTTCAAACTCAGTTGCAATTTCTACATCATTTTTGATATCTATATCATTTATCTTTAACCGAAAGTCTCGACTACGTACTTTCGCTCTACCCGTCTCATTATTTATCATATCCCAAACAGATTTAATAATATTTGTTGAACCATTAGTGTACATATAGTGATATCAAGTGGTACAATTAAAGTTATATTAATTCATGTGCTGAATCATTTCCATACATCTCTGTCAGTTAGATATTCATCGATTCTATAATAACCCTTCGCTATGATTCGCGTACTTGCCCTGTAGAATACAAAGTAGGCGATCTTGTATATCTTAAAAATCACTTTAGACTGCGCAAAGCCCTATCTCCGCTCTGGAAAGGTCCTTATAAAGTTATCAAAATAAACGGTAGGAACACCCTTACCTTACTGATAGATAGACGCCAAGTGACTCATCACTACGATGAAGTGAAACTTGCACATCGATTAGGGGAATTGCCATAAATAATTATAACAAAGTATTTTTTTTATATACACAACATATTTCTTTTTTTCTACTCTCTTACGAATTATACCTTATAATATGATATATTTTGTTTTTTTTTACAAACCTCTTAGCCTATGAATTTTATTACAGAATGGGTGCTGCGATTTGTAACGTTACCTTGGCAAAAAATTAAGGTCAATATATCAAATACATCACCGAGAGTCCTGGTATCCTTTTCGATCCTATGGGTAGATTAAGGATTATAAATGACCAATTTCACATCGTGATCCCAGTAGAAGTATCTTCTATACAGAATCACATAAATAATATTAATTTATTTAATAAGTATTTAACACAATTCGATTTCAATGTCGCGAAAACAAAGAGTTCGACAACCTGCAATGTCGAAATATGCTACAACCTCTTGAAGTTCAATACAACGATATTTTAAGAAACTTTAGATCCATTCCACATACAATCTCTAATAAGGTTTCGAAAAGATCCGCGTGGTTTGCCGGTGTTGGCACAGTATTTAAGCATATATTCGGTACGATGGACGAAGACGACGCAAAAGATTATAGTAAAGCCATTCAAGCCCTGTATGAAAATGATAAGAAATTGGCAGATTCTATTACGAAAAGCATCATGGTTTCACAATTGGCAATCCTAAATATGAATGATTCGTTGCATGAATTTAATGTAAACCAAGCCAAGTTAGGTTACGCCATTGATGAATTGTCTTCTGAGTGTTTCTGAGTGTCATTTAAGAATATAACTAGGATTGTAAACGATATTAGTTTTAAGACACAATTGACCGTTATTCTTAGCATATTATAATGAAACCTTTTGATAATTTCCTTCAAGGTCGAAAATTTGTTAAATTCCATACTTTTAATAAAAAACAATATTCTTCACCCGTCAATACTGACGCCGAAACAGTTATATAATGATATTGTAAATAACCTTAAAATTATTCCTAAGTACACTGACTTTCCTGTAAACTTAGATTTTAATAACATTCATGTATTAATTAACGTTGCGGACGTTGTCTGCGTTGTCTGCGTTGTTGTCTGACTGTCGCTAAAAGCAGCTGAGGGCCCGCGTGCATATTACGAATATGTTCCATTTTGAATATTAACTTACATAAATGATGCGAAAAAGTCAACAGTATTGGGTGTTTCTGGTCATAGGGATAGCTAGACCCATCAATTCGACCAACCCACACGAATCAAATTGTCTTCATCGATGAAAGGTGAGTGATAAAATTTTGGATTTCACGCTCAACTGTTTTTTGTCAGATAAAGGTTTTGTATTCAATGGGAAGAGATTGTTTTTGAGCCATAACGCACAATAATTTAAAAGATGATTTTAATTCGTCAACAGTTAAATCACCAGACAATCTATTCTGTCGATTTTTTAAATTTAGTATAAATCTTTTGACATAAGTTATTGTTCTTTGTAGTCTATTTAAATTTGAAAAACGTTCGAATTCAATAAAAGGTTTACTAATAATTACGGTAGCAACAATTTTCTTAGTTTCAGGTAACTCATTAGAATTATTACATTTTAGAATAGGCCACTCATCCTCATCGTTCAATAGAAATGTCGGTCCATGCCACCATAGAGATGAATTCTGTAGCCGACTGGCGCTTGCCCCACGTGATATTAAATCGGCGGGATTTTCTGCAGTGGGAACATAACGCCACGAAGATGGTTGGCTGATTTCCTGCACTTCAGTAACTCTGTTTGCAACAAAGGTTTTAAGTTTAGATGGATCACCTCTTAGCCAACCTAATACAACACTAGAGTCACACCAATAAATGACGCGGTCAGCCTTGTAACGGATGGAATCTGTAACAGTTTTGCACAATCGAGCAGCAAGCAGAGCGGCGCAGAGTTCTAAGCGTGGAACAGAAGTTGGTTTCAACGGTGCTACCTTCGATTTTGAGCACAAGAGACTGTAGGCCGATTCTACTAAAAAACTGCAACTGCACTGCAGCGCGGCGTGTGTCAAAGTGCATACATTTTGACGTTTCGTTAAGCGATCTGACAGCAGCGACGTTTAACGAAGCGTCAAAATGTACGCTTTTGACACACGCCGCGCTGCAGTGCAGTTGCAGTTTTTTAGTAGAATCGGCCCACTGATCGTGATATCGCCGTTGGAGTCAATAGTTCTGATGTGCCATATCCTACCTGTGATGCATCACTGAAAGCATGAATTGCAGTATACCTTGGTGAATCACAGAGCACATATCTTGGAATTTGAAAAGCGGAAATAATATCTAATCCCTTAGAAAACTCATCCCAAGCTAAGCGAATTTTCTCAATTACGGGTTGATCCCAGTGAACCTTAAGTTGCCACAAATTTTGTAACATTAGTTTTGCTTGCATAATGTAAGGACTTAATAGACCTAGCGGATCGTAAACCTTAAAAGCACTAGACATAATGGATCTTTTTGTAATCGATACATTAGTATGCGAAGAAATATTTGTAGGAAAATTTAATGTGTCGCTATTTGGATTCCAGCCTAAACCAAGGGTACTAGAAGATTCGCTGATAGTTAAATTTTCTTGAGTCGAATTTGGAGAATTTTCGAATACAGAGGATAAGTTTGTTTTGTACTTACGTAATTTGAAACAACCTTTGCTTAGTTCTGAGGCTACCGAAGTTTGTATGTATTGTAATTATTTCTTGTTATTTGAGCCAGTAATCAGGTCGTCTACGTAAAAATCTTTCTGAATGATGACTTTAATCAAAGTGTTATCACACTGCTCTCCTATCTGCCAAATGCAACGTGTGCTTAAATAGCTGGCACTTGCGGTACCGTAAGTAACAGTATTTAGTTGCAAAGTTCTGATAGGTAAGGACTCATCTTCTCTCCACAAGATAAGTTGCAGATTCCTGTCATCCGGATTGACTTGAACCTGTCGGTACATTTTCTCGATATCTCCAGTGAGGTGATATTTGTATTATCTTGCACGAACCAAAATGGAAAAAAGAGAATCCTGTACATTTGGACCTATTAAATGTAGGTCATTGACAGAAAATCCCGAAGAAGAGGGTGCTGAACCATCAAAGGCGACAATGATATGCGTCGATTCACTGTTTTTAAAAACAGCATGATGACATAAGAAGTATGATGGAATTCGGAGACAAGCAGGTGCTTCAGATAAATGGCCTAAAGCTTCGTATTCTTTTAGGAATTGTACATATTGTAATTTTAGACAAGGATTTTTTTTGAAACGTCTTTCAAGACTCTTTAGTCGTTTTTTAGCAAGCTCGCGTGAATCACCTAAAATATCAGGTGAATCCTTTAATGGTAGTTTTACACAGAATCGGCCTGAATCGAGACGAAACGTATTAGATATAAAATGATCTTCACAAGCAACTTCATCTTTGCTTAAAACTCGCTTCTGAGGAAGCTCTTCCAGTTCCCAGAACTTAATCAACATCTCATCAATGTGAGATTCTTTAGACAAATCTTCGTCATTGACTGAAGTGTTACATTTAGTTTCATTTATTATGCTTGGATTTAAAGAACCACCGACCAACCAACCGAGGGCAGAATCTTGTAATTTGAGATTGGTCGTACCTAACGATTGAGATTTCGGTTCAAGTATATCCCAAAAGAGATCTGCACCTATTAGCAGATCAATTGAAGCTGGCTGGTTAAAACTAGGATCTGCCAGTTTTATATGGTCAGGTAAATCTAGATCGTGTAATTTTATAGGAACAGTTGGAAGAGTTCCAGTTAATTTATCAAGAACTAGACAATTTAATTTAATTTTAAAATTAGTATTTATTGATTGCAATTGAACTATACAACTTCCGTTTACTTTGTTTGCTGAGTTGTGTCCAATGCCGATGACGTTCATAGAGATCGGGATTAGATTTAGTGATAATTTTTGTTGTAAGGACTTTGTTATAAATGATGACTGACTGCCTGAATCCAACAAGGCACGCACTCTAGTAGCCTCTTTAGTTATTGGATTCAAGACGTCCACGGAGAGGGCGAAGCTACCCACGGCCAGGCGTGGAAAGCGGGGCGGCGCCGCCCTCAGTCTGGCCAGAGCCCGCCGAGAGCTCAGGGAGTGCAAGGAGGAGGAAAGGGAGCAAGCCATCCAGGCGCTCCTTGAGAGGCGGGCCTTTGGAGGCCAGAAAACCAGGGCGGCGGCCGCTGAAAGCGCCGAGGGGGACAGCCCCGAGGCGGGAAAGAGCCCCGAAGGGAGAGGCCCTGAGGGGAAGGCGGCGGGCCTAACGGCGAGGGGAGCCGACGAGCTCATGGGGGTTGCCGAGGAGAACCTGGGGCTTATCCTGGACCTCACGGGCAAGTCGGCGAGCCTAAAAGGCGGCTACGCCGCCAAGATCGCGAAGGCTGCGGGCGGGATCCGCGAGATCCTCGAGGCCCTGGTGGTGCGCACGGAGGCGGAGGAGACCCACCGCCTCCGAGCCGACAACGGTCGGTTACAGAGGGAGGTCGCCTCCCTCAGGGAGGAAGTGCATGCGCACCGCCGCGAGTTCGAGGAGCTCCGGAAGGAGCGGAGGACGCAGACGATGACAGCCCTACCCTTTAGAACTCTCAGCACTCTCTCAAGTTGTTGGAGGTGACCTTCGATCGCATCACTGTACTGGAAGTATGCGGAAACAATGTAGATCTCTGGGTCAATGCATGCTACGAAACAATGTGTAGTGCTTAGGTCGTTCAGCACAGTGATGGGGCGCCGGCCATCCCCTATGTGTAAACCAGCTTTAGACCCTGGTCCCAGCGACAGTATATAGTCGTCGGGGTAAAATTCCTGCACTAGGGTAATATCTAGCTCCTGCTCCTGACTGATCACAGCCAATTCCCTTGTCGCAACCTTAGACCCTCCAAGGTTTATTTGGCCTATCTTGAGCGGCCTCCGCTTGAGGTTACGGTGATACTTAGCCATAGTTTACACTTAAAATGTAGCGACCCTCTGCATGCTTTCTAGCCGGGCAGTCCACAGATGCAGTACGATGGTCTGCAGGCCTGCCGAACCGCTTGCATGTCGCACAAGCTATTATTTCGGAGGTACAGTCTGCAGACGAGTGTCCAGTAGCGCCACAGCGGCCACATGTTCGCTCCACAGCTCGGCACAGCTTCTCGGGGTGGCCGTACTGTTGGCACTTTGTGCAGCATGTCACCCTAACGTAGTCGGAGACTGTAACAACGTCCCAGCCCAGAAAAACCCTACCCTTGGCGATCAGCGCATCTCTCAGGGCTGGAGAGCATTCCAACACCACAGTGGTTCTTCTACCGCCTACACGCGACTTCCTAAAAGCGACCCTTCCCTCCATCTTTAGTTTCGCCAGTGGCCAGTCAGCTGACTCGCTTAGATTTTGCTCATGAAGGCACTCCAACAGATCATCGGCTTTGGGATCACCATCCACGTTATTTAGTGCCACTAAAGGTTTCCGCTGTAGTGGTTCTGCAACCCGTAGGGTGGGTGGGATGGCTCTTCTCAGGCGATCAGCTGCCACCTGGGACGTCGTCTGTACGACCACTCCCGCATTTCCTATCTTCCTCATGCCACTGATCTGGATGCCGCAAGCAGCCGGGTTCACCGCCTTCTTCAACGTAGATTTCGTGGCTTCGGCACTTTGTATAGTGTCACCGGCTCCTTCCGCAGGGTATACGGCTACTAGTGGTCCTGAGGTAGGCTTGGGTCGCTCCTGGTTGCGTCCGAGTTTCAGGCAGTCGGAATACGAGATCGGACGCATTAAGGGCCTCTCCCCCTCACCAGTTGCTGTCCTGTTTTCAGCCTGCAAAGCGCGTATCTTAGCGTCAGCTGAGGCCAGTTCTGCCCTGTTGGCTCTTATCTCAAGCTCGGCTAATCTGATATTAAGGGAGGCTACAATAGCCACCAGATGTTGCCCATGGATAGCAACGCAGGAGAGCTCGTTCTTGGTAAGTCTCGATTGCGTTGTGGGAAGACCAATCCCAGCAGCCTTCATTATACCGTCTACTGCATTCTTGGCCAGATCTTGCAATTCTTCCTTACTCTTGCTCTCTAGGGATCCATAAGGATCCGCATTGCTCCAGTCAGATGAGCCGCTCTCATCAGAAGCGTCCTGATTGCGAGAGCGAGGCGGCTGCCTCTCTGCAGTGTCCGGCGATGGCAGAGTTCGCTTCTCAGTAGTCCTCGCTCCTTCCTGTATTTCAGTACCAGCTCGCTGAAGTGGCGGAGAGTACCGCACGCGCGAGCCACGCGCAAAGACGGCGCGCCGCTCGCGCTCCCGTTCGGCGCGAACCCGGTCCTCGCACTCGCCGTCGCTCACGCTCATTGCTTGAGTCGACAGTAAGCTCAATGGCGCACTAGTGCAACATGAGGTCGATGGCTATATATTATGGCTATATATTGTCTTAGTTCTCGTACTCTATACTAGGACTACACACTAAAGTACACGAACAAAGTTGGAGCTGCCCGGTTCGCTTAATTAAGCAGTGCATGAACAACACAACAAACAATATATATAGGATTAAATAGGATACGAAAAAAACGCATACGTATATTTATAGTAAGGCATCGTGAATGTAGTAAAGCTTACCGACATATTCAAACGTTTAGAAATATCACTAGAGGTCATCGTATGCAACGCATTTTATTGGCTCTACAAGTTAATAATAAATTTTGAAAAATTTCAGCAAAATCAAGGATTAGAATCTTATTTATATACATATAAAAATAATGGCTACAAAAATACTTGATAACTGTCAATGCTCTTTTCATTTCGTAGTGCTAAAGAGTATTTCACGTAAAATATTGCAATGATTTCCGTTGATTAAAAGATTATGAAGATTATTTATTGAGGATAATTGTTTAATATATTAAAAACAAAGGTCAAAATATCATCTAACCCATGTCAGTTGTCAAGCGTCTCAGAAACAAACAAAACGGCATAATTGTGCACGTATTTCGTTATTGAAAAACATACAACGTAAAATTTAATTTATATTAGATTTAATCGAAATATAAATATAAATATAATAATAATAGTGTACTAATTAAAAATACAACTACAAACTAAAATTACCTAAACTAAAACTATTAAAAAATATTAAAAAAAATTGGGTCCTTTGGGTAAGGTACCCATAACGCAGGCAGCGTTCCCACGTTGGATTGCTAAGGAAAGTCTCTGCGCGAGAAAGCTGCCTGCGCGGGGATCTCCAGTAGCCTCCCTCAGCCGTTTACTGAGCTCCTTGAAGAGCCCGTGCGCGCCTCGACCCCACGGACCAAGGGTCTCGACGCCGAATGCGACAAATTCGTATTGGGCATCGAGACAACTATATTTGCGCATCTTAAGCCGCTCACGGGCATCCGCCGCAGCACTGGCCTGTTTACTGGTCACCGGGAGGTAGGATGCCGCTAACGTATCAGCGCATGTGGCGTCCCACACCAAAGCACGTCCTCTCCTCCACGGTATCAGAGACATCCCGTCAGGACGCTTGCCATCGTTTCGCATGATCTGCGGCTCCAGAGCCGCGGGAACGTTGCCGGTGGCGAGCGCCCTTCTAAGGATGTCATTAAGCGCAGCGTGGCGGGAGTGACGGCCCGCGGCGGAAAGGCAGGCAAGACCGTGGTATCCGAGGCGATCTACACTGGCTCCGCAAGAAGCGCAGCAATGATCAACACAAACTTCAGCTCCTAGCCGTAGACCAATCGCGATTCGCAGTGTACTGGGGTCAATGAAAGTTCCGGTGTTGGGCGAGGGATAGGCGTGAAGCCAGTATCCCGACTCCAACCGGGACACTGCCAACAGCCTGGCTCTATCTCTACCTATGGATTTGTCTATAAGGGAATTAAGAGTAACTGTAGAAGCAATTATGTCCCAGGCCTTTTGTTTTTTTGGGGTGGACGGTAAATTTGGACTTGGCCCAGCTAACCAGGCATTCAAGGCTTCATTTGAACCCACAATCTCGCAGTTTATTGTCACGGGGACTTTTAAGATTTTACCTGCGAGATCAAGGGTGCTGTTAATTGAAGACAGGTAGGCCGGTAGAGCTATGCTTGAAATTTTTCTAGTACCCAAGCCACCATACCTTATTGGTAAAGAGGCTTGGGTCCATGCGTGCTCGCTGAGACGAATATTAATGATGGATTCAATTTGTACTTTCAAAATATTTTCGATAGGTTGAACCAAATTGGGGAATTTCCAAATGGGGCAACAGCGGAGCAGGTAAGTAAATTTGGGTACGAGTAAACAAAATTTGAGGACGAACAAAGCGTAGTGACTACTAATTTTGATGAGACGATCCGAATGTCTATTAAATTTTGAAATTGAATTACTCAGAAGGGGTGGAATGGCGTCATCAAAGATGGGTGACCCGAGGAGATACAGATTGCTCTTGGTTAGGATTTTAATATTTGGAGCGACTTTGTTAAAATTTTGGTGAATTTGGGTAGTCAAAGAATAGTTTAATTTTTCAGAAATATACAATTCACATTTATTTAAATTTAGATCTAGTCCAATAGAAGTAAACTTATCCGTAATTTGTGCTAAATCTGCAAGAACAGTCTGCGAATCTCCACCCAACGTGCCATCGTCAAGATACCATACGTTTAATTTTGAATTTAGCTTGTGAATTATAGAATTTATAGCCAAACTAAAAATAGCTGGACCAAGGGGATCACCCTGCTGACATCCCACAGCCGAAGTAATTTCATAATTTTTATAAACTAATTTGGAAGGACAGTGATAACACTGAAGAATAAAGTTGTATATTTCCGGAACATGTAATTTAATTTCGTTCAGCAGAGTATCCCGGTTCACCGAATTGAATGCGTTTTTCACATCTAACTTTAAAAGAACCTCGCACAGGTCATCGTGAGCAAAGGTACGTACAGCATGAATCGCAGCTTCACAACCTCCGCGTGTACCAAAGCCGACCTGTAAGGGTTCAAAAAGGGCCTGCAATTTAGAACGAATTAGTCGTACACATACCTTGGCAGCCAAACGCCTAAACGTAGAACCCACAGCGATTGGACGCACTCCACCATCCTTTTTTGTTACAGCAATAAGATTCGCTCCATAGATCACAGGTGTTACGTCTTGGCATACATCTCCAAGCAGCATAAGATTTACCAGCTTGGTGAGTGTAACGATGAGATGTTCGCCCGCTATCCCTGAACCATGACTGGTAAGGTCTATAAGATGCTGTGGGGAGATGCCGTCCAAGCCGGATGCAGACCCTTTAGAAAAGGATGCAAGTGCAGATATGATGTCTCTTTCCGTTGCTTGGAGACAGGACGCATGGTCAGAAGGCGGGTCCACAAAAATGGGAGTAGAAGGGCCTGGGGGGTGTTTAGATTGCAAAGCGGTTATGGTCTCTGGAGTGTTCGGAGCCAAAGTGTCATCGGTGAATAGAAGTCGCGTAGCACCTTTGAGGTCACCGTCTTGAATTTTTTCTTCAACTTTCTTAAATACGTTATAAGTATTTTTTGACGACTTGGGAGTTGGAGCAGAGGTTAATACAGAGTGGGAAAGTGTGTTGTTTTTTACTTTCTGAGTTAAAGATATGGTATCGTTTTTATCCTGAACGTGTAAAATTTTGTATGAAAAGGTTAGTAGGCTATGCCAGGAAGATGTATTGTTATGTAAGATGCACGTAGTGATATTGTTAGATAAAGCATCAGCCACAGTACATCTAGCACCACGTGGAATCCGTTTTATCACAGGAGTTGATTGTTTAAGTTGGCCGAGGAGAGTGTGTAGAGGAATTGAATCTTGTCTCGGGCTCGACGTGTGCGTTTGTTGTGATAGGGAGCTGAAGTTTGTAGTGCCTGGACTAGACAAAAAATTTAATACTCGGACCTGATGGATGCGTGATTGGTGAATATGAAGACCTTTGAGGGAGGCAAAATTTTTGTGACACACTTCGCAAGATTGCATGAATTAATAAAATGTTATTAAATTTCACTCACTCGAAAATATACGGAAGACGTGTTAACAATAGCACTGAATATATAAGATAAAAACACACAAATCGTATAAACTATAAACTACACTATGAAATAATAAGATGAAGATGACACAGATTCTTCTTGCAGAGGATGTGCAAAGCGAGGAATTCCGTCTCTGCGCATATGATGTTTAATGTTGTCTAGGCGACGAAGGTTGTCTCAATGGGCAAGACTGAGAAAGTTGATGTCAATTCCGACGGTTGTCCTGGGATACTACATGGCGTTTAGATGGCGTCGTTTCAAAAGAAAAGCCAGTTGCGGAAGATTTATTTGCTGGAAACCTGTTCACGACGGCTATATAAGTAGAGCGTTGATATTACTCGTAAATACCGCTCAATAGTTCCTCAGGTTTACACAATAAGTTTTTCATTTTTTTTTATGTAATATATTATCAGAGAAATGAGTTGGCGTGTTGACTTTTTTTTTTTTTTTTTTTGTCTATTATATATATATTATATATATATATAATAATAAACAATAGGCGTGGGCGTCAAAGTCAACACATTTACTGACACCGTAACTTAAAAGTAAAGAATGAAGAGAACTTTCCGTGCAATAGTCAGAAGCGGCTCAGCGCGCGCGGCGGCGGCGGGCGGCTAACACTTCGCCAAACACTTGGAATATAACTAAAATCTAGTGTCTCAGTCACTATCTGGAGGCAATAAAACTATAATTCCTATACACTATGGGTATCGTTAATAAATCAGAAATGTATTTACACGAATGGCACTGAACAGTGTTTAAATGCACTCACGTGTCCTGGTGAAGGGCGGCGAGATCTAGCGACGGCCAGACCTACAAACACGCCCCAAACCTTCTCAATTGCTGCCCTGCCCTGTCGTTCCGAGTAATTCTCCAACAGGATGCAAACATAAACAGCGCACAAAGAGCGCGGGATCACACAGTAATCTACCGAACGGTTGTGGGTAATTCAATAAAAATTTAAAAAAGAACGAGCGCGGGCTCCGAACACAACCGATCGCTGCGGCAGACGGCAGCGAAGTCGCGGGACTGTCCCTCTTGAATAGGGGGACAGTCCACACGTGCGTGCGGTGGAACGGAGGGTCGGTGGTGGATCTGTCCTTCGCCACCGCGTCCGCCGCACGCCGAGTGGAAGGATGGAGGGTGGAGACGGGGGTGGAGACACTCTCGGACCATCGTTATATCAGGTTCGAGGTGTCTCCAGCCCCCGGGAGTCCGACGATTTCGTCCCAGTGGTGGAGCCGGTTCCCGCGTTGGGCGCTCACCAGGCTCGACCGGGAACTGGCAGAGGAGGCGGCCATTGTCGGCCGCTGGGGCCTCCCGCCAGTGGAGGATTTGGGGGTGGAGCAAGGGGCTGGCCGTCTCTGCGACGCCTTCACGGCGGTGTGCAGGGCGGCCATGCCCAGTGTTGGGCGTCCGCCCCCAAGGCGGGCGGTCTACTGGTGGTCGGCGGAGATAGCCGACCTCCGGGACGTCTGCAACGGGGCGCGTAGAGCGTACACCCGGAGCAGGCGTCGCCGCCCCCGGGACGAAGAAAGGGATGGCCGTCTGCACGGCGTCTACGTGGAGAGTAGGAGAGCCCTGCAGATGGCCATCAGTAGGGCCAAGGAGGGAGCGTGGCAGGAGCTGCTGGAGGGTCTGGATAGGGACCCGTGGGGCCGACCTTACAGAGGAGCGCGGAACAAGATCCGCGCTCAGTCGGCCCCACTGACGGAGACCCTCCAGCCAGCCGTGTTGGAGAGGGTTGTCGGGGAACTCTTCCCCGACACCCCACGGGGCTACGCTCCCCCGAGGATGGTCCTATGTCGGACGTCGGACTCCAGAGGAGAGGAGGAGGGCGCTCCGCCGCCCGTCACCGACCAGGAGATGGAGGCGGTCGTTGACCGCCTCCGAGGCAAAAAGAGGGCGCCGGGTCCGGACGGGGTGCACGGGAAGGTGCTAGCGTTGGCTCTCGTGCACCTCGGAGACAGGTTCCGGGAGCTCCTCGACTGCTGCTTGCGGTCGGGGTGCTGCCCGGGACCCTTCAGGGTGGGCCGGCTCTGCCTTCTGTTGAAGGGAGACCGGCCCCCGGACTCGGGGTCGGCGGTTCGACCGGTCGTTCTGCTGAACGAGGCGGGCAAGGCCCTGGAGAGGGTTGTCGCCTCCCGCCTCGCTCAGCATTTGGAGGATGGCCCGGGACCGGGCCTTTCGGATGCCCAGTTCGGGTTCCGGGCCAGACGGTCGACCGTCGACGCCATAAGGCGCCTAAGGTCGGTGACGGAGGATGCGGAGCGCGAGGGAGAGGTGGTGATGGCGGTGTCGCTCGACATCGCCAATGCCTTCAACAGCCTCCCCCACAGTACCATCCTGGAGGCCCTCAAGTATTTTGAGGTGCCTCCGTACTTGGGGAGGCTCTTGAAGGCATACCTGGAGGACAGGGAGGTGTGCTACGAGGACGCGAGGGGCCATATGGTCAGAAGGGTTGTCGGGTGCGGGGTTCCACAGGGGTCCGTTCTGGGTCCCATCCTGTGGGACCTCGCATACGACTGGGTCCTGCGGGGCCGTCTCCTCCCCGGGATGGGCGTCATCTGTTACGCAGACGACACCCTCGTCACGTCCCGGGGTAAGACCTTTGTGGAGGCGGCGCGGCTGGCCAAAGTCGGTGTAGGACTAGTGGTCAGCCGTATAGAGAGGCTTGGGCTTCGGGTCCGTTTGGAGAAGACCGAAGCCCTCCTCTTCCGCGGGACCGGCAGGCGGGGCCCCCCCTCGGGAGCACACCTCCAAATAGGAGGAAGGAGAATAAGGGTGAGTGTCCAGATGAGGTACCTGGGCCTCACCCTTGACGGGAGATGGACCTTCGGCCCCCACTTCGAGCGGTTGGGGCCGAGGGTCATCAGAGCTGCGGCGGCGCTGGGTCGCCTCCTGCCCAATGTGGGCGGGCCCAGCGCCGCGTGCAGGCGGCTGTACTCCGGCATCTGCCGGAGTATGGCCACGTACGGTGCCCCAATATGGGCGGACGCCCTCTGCAGCCGCAACAGGGCCCAGCTGCGCAGAGCGCAGCGGGTCATAGCGCAGAGGGCGATAAGGGGGTACCGTACGGTGGCTTGGACGGCCGCGACCGCCCTAGCTGGCGACCCGCCCTGGGAGTTGGAGGCGGAGGTGCTCGCCGAGGTATACGGGTTTGTCTCGGAAAGGAGGAGCCTCGGCGAGCGCCCCACATCGGTGGAGGTGGGGCGGTATCGCCAGCGAGGGCATGTGGAGATGATGCGGAGGTGGGGGGAGGACCTGGCGCAGCCGCGGTACGGAGTCCGCGTTGCGGATGCGCTGCGCCCGGTCCTGGAGGCGTGGATGCGCCGCCGGCGCAAACCCCTCACTTTGCAGGTGTGCAGGTGCTCACTGGACATGGGTGCTTCGGTGAGTACCTGCACCGGGTCGCGAGGCGGGAGATGACGCCGGGCTGCCACAATTGTGGCGCGGCCGAGGACACCGCTCAGCACACTCTGGAGCGGTGTCCCAGGTGGTCTCGGCAGCGCCACGATCTGGTGTCCGCGCTAGGAAGCGCGGACCTCTCGCTCCCGAGCGTGGTCCGCTACATGCTCGGGAGCGACAGTGCCTGGCAGGCGATGGCCTCCTTATGTGAGACGGTCATGTCCCAGAAGGAGGCCGCGGAGCGGGACAGGGAGGATGATCCGTTGGCTGTCCCGCTCCGGAGACGGCGGACGGGAGTGCGGCGTAGGCGCTACGCGCACCTACTGCCGCCTCCCTAACCTGTGGGACTAGGGGTCAGGATGGGAACCTGGCCCCATAATGGTCCCGCCGCCGGAGGGGCTGTCCCAATTTGCCGGGACGGCCCCTAGAGAGAAGAAGTCCGGCCCCTCCTGAGGGGCTGGCCAGTCGCAGTGGTGCCCTGTTGCTGACAGATCCGGGGCACCACACCAACGCGGCCGATGGCAATTCGCGGGGTTGTTTAGTGGGTATACCGTCGGACAGCCGACGGGGAGTCCCACACTACCACCGGAGGCCACCCAGGCACCGGTGGTGTGCGTAACGCATTTTTCCCCGCGTCACAACAAAAAAAAAAAAAAAAGGCGCGTAGGTTCTTGGTAATGTGGTCTACTAAAAATCGTAAGGAGCTTTCGGATTCGCGATTCAATTGTTGTATATTAAACAAAGATTTCAATTGGTGGTTTATCAACAATCGCTTGTTATTATATCGATCGAAAAGCAATTGCCACGCGGTTGCGTAATTCAAAGATGACACCTCAATATTAGAAATAACTCCTTCAAGGTAAGAACGTAAATAATGAATTTTTTGTATAAATGGAATACGGTCATTGTTATGTAATTTTACACAAAAATCACCTTGACTTGAAGCGAGACTGCATTGAGCTTCTTGAAACAGTGATTTACGACGTTTTTTATCGTGTTCTAATAATTTTAATTGATTTTGCTCCTCTATTGTGTTTTTAGCCATAGCCGTACACAATATGAAGTATTGCTCAATGCTTTCTCTTTCGTCAATTTCGGAATCAAAATTTTCTGAATTCAACAATTCCAACTGGGTTTGCAGCTCGTCATATTTAGCAGACAAACTTTCGAATTTACTGATCTTTAAAGAGAGTTCAGCTATCTCGATAGTCGTCAACGTAGGTTGCCTTGTAATTTTATCTAGGTAGTTTTTAAATTTTGTAATTTGTCCCTTTATGGAACTACGTTTTGTATACAAATCTTTTAATTTACTTGAAATCACTGACTCGGTCATTTTGAAGTAAAATGAATGCGTAAGTAAAAAGATCTCAAAATAAAAGTTGTAAAATGAAAATGGTTAGGCGTAGATATAGAATTAATGTAGTATGTAAATTACAAGGAACCCCAAATTCAGAAAGGCATCAAATAAATAATAATAAGTTGAATATTCTCACGCTCCTCGTCCGATGACACAAAGGACACCAGCTATGCTTCGAGTAAATGGCTGGCGACCCACTTTATGGTGAGCAGGCAGGTACGGCAACCATCAGCAAGCTGGAATGTTCGGCAAAATCGTATAAATATTATGTAAAAACTGGTGCTAAAGACAGTGTATATATTTATTATCAATATGATAAACAATTATTGTAAATATTTTGTTATTTACACAAAAGTAATCATAAAATGTATAAATGTGAAAATTATTATTTAATGAAGGGTATTTCTATTCTGTACAAGTGTATGAAACTTCGTAGTGAAATGTATTTTAGGTTAAATATAGGTAAAATTTAGGTAATAAGGAAGGGAAAACAGAGGTGACGCTTTAGCTACGTCACTGGCTCTGCTTGTCCCAGGTGACCTTGGTTTTGCCTCTCCAAAAACTGCAAAATCTGCTGGGCTTCGCTGATTCAATATCCTTGCTAACTTGTGCTGTCGTTGTGGAAAGCGGCTGTAGTGATACTGATCTTCAGGATTGCTTCACATTGATTTTGTAAACCACGATGAAGAACAGGAACTTTGCTTTGGAGTGTATACTTATTAAATGTGCTGTCCTGTCACGGTCGCCAATTTATGTCTCGTAGTGGACACTATGGAATTCAATAAGAACTCAAAATTACTGTAAACTGGTTTAGAACTATTTATTAGCCAAAATTACGTGCACAGAAACAATGTGTGAACGCCGAACAAACCCTCCCCCCGGACCTCCGAGGTGATCGGACGTGCATTTAGTGGACTGCAATTCATTTTATTTTCGAAAAATAATATCAACACAACGTAAATTGAGTACTATACAACACGTGCATAAAGTCGAAGCTGCTGCTGGCAAGTGATAAGTGGACGGAGGATAGCTGTGTGAGTGAACTTCTATTAAATTATACTACTCATAAAACAAATTGTTCCTATAACACTAGACAAAAAGGACATGATTATATGGAAGCTAATGCATAGAACAGAGATAAAATCAATTTATCAACGCTGTGCACTAAAGGCTCACGCTATACTGGACGGAAACAATTTTTGTATGAGAACTCACGATAGATACCCAGTTTACTAGACCCCACCGCGGATCAAGTTGTGTTGGACGGACGAGCCGATTGTATGAATTTTGACGATCAGCGTCCAATTAGCTGGACCTCTCCGTACCAATCATTGAATTGCGATTACTTTCTGAAGGTAGCCCATATTATTGAGACAGTAAATAAATTGCATAAAGATGCTTACTACTCGGACACCACCACAAACTGAGCAAAATGCGCCGTCAACTCCTCCGGCAGCGGTTTATGCAGAAAATGTTATTACCCCGCTAGCCACGCGATTACACTATCAATCTGACCCAAACATATTTTATAATGAGCCCGAGGTTCAAAGAAATATAAATAACCGCCAGAAAAGGAAGCGAGAAAATGATTTGGAAGTATTTAAAAATGAAGTGAAGGATATGTTTAAAGAAATGATACAGGAACAGCAACAGTATTTTTTAAATATAAATGCCAACATTGAAGAGATAAAAACTCAAAATGATGATTTAAAGCGAGCTGCTGAATTCAACTCGGAAATGTATGACAACTTTCTAAAAAGGATGGAGAGTTTGGAACAAGAAAAAAAAGTAGATAAGAAACAGATTCAATTCCTGGAAGATAAGGTGGAACAACTAGAAAAGCAACTCCGCTCGACAAGCTTCGAAATTAGAAACCTACCAAAGACCACCAGCGAAACGAAGCAAGATTTGGTAAATACTGTGGTTAAAATAAGTAAGATAATTAATGCCCCCGTACAACCATCTGAGGTAAAAGATGTGTTTCGAATCAATTCCAAATCAGAACACAAACCGATAGTTATTGAACTGACTACAGTTTTGGCCAAGGAAAAAATCATACAATCTGCCAGACAATTTAATAAGATCAACAGAGATTGCAAACTGAATACGCATCTGCTACGAGCTGAGGGCCCCAGGCAACCGATTTTTATTTCAGATAATCTCACCTCAAAGGCAAAACGGTTATTCTTTGCTGCGCGGGAGTACGCTACTAATCAAAATTATAAGTACTGCTGGTCTTCTTTCGGGAGGATATTTCTGCGTAGGAATGATGGCGAACCAATAGTCCGCATAAACTCCGAATCTGACATCACTGCACTTAAAGGGCAGAAGTGACTAGTTCATAAGATGATTATCCGTAGGCTACCACTTTCACTTAAAACTAGGACTGTCTTATTCCATTTCTTCGGTTATTTTTTAATTAATATGATTGGATGTGATAACTATGTATTTCACAAATATGAACATTATACACCACAAAAACACAACAGAGCATACTTTACACAACACAACAGTAGTACACACACAGCAAACACAAATAAAATTTATGTTGGAATATGTAATAAAAGCGCACAATCTAAACATTGCGAACATTATATAAAACCAAAGATTTTTGATAAAACAACAAGATCACAAAGTTAACACAACAAAGGAGAATGACCAAATGTGGGCCCACCTTGCGTCTTAACCATTTATACTCTAAAAAACCTTTTCCAAATTGATAATGTTCATGATTTTTTTTCAGTCCAATTGGAATAGGGGTTTAAAAGTTAAATATTAAAAGTTATTTGCATTTCCGCTTATGATTACAAATGGATGAAATGACAGGGGAAAAGAATGAGTTTAGGGTTGCGATGATTATGTAATCGATTATCGATTATAAAATATACTAAATAATTGTTTGTAATTAAGAACCTTAATAATTCATTGCTTATATAAAAAGCTTTTATTAATTTGAATAGCTAACCTTCATATAAAAATGTTTGTAGATAATCATGAAGCATGAATAACTCCACTACTCGAAATATTTCTTTAACAAATGTTGTTCATGATAACATAATCGATTTAACATAATTGGGGTAAAGAAGCGAGTGAGGGAATCATGTGGCGCTTGGTTCTCTCTGCCTGCCCCGCAAAGGATTTGGTGTGAAGTTATAGATAGACAGAAGTCCTGCTAGTCCTATTAGTAGGAAGATATAGGCCTTTGTTTAAGCCCCGTTCATACTATGTCAAAGTGTTAGATTATTCGTGATTATTTAATCGATCGTTTTTTTATTTTTAAGTTATTAATAAGACGTAAGTATTACGTCATGTCATCACAAACAAACAACTTGCAACATTGTTGTATTTACGTGAGATCTAAAGAAAAAGGTAAGGGGATAACGGTACGAGTATATTCCATTTTATTTCATGGTAGTACTTTATAGAAACAAAAACAAAGTAGGAATTAAGATCTATGCCAGATATAGTCAAAAACTGTGTACTATTATTATGTTTTTGATGCGTACAAATTATTGTATATTTCAATGCCTATTGAATCGAGTTTCTTAACCCATTGAAATCGATCTCCAATCGCATCCCTATAGAGCGACGTGTCCATAGACAAGAGTCAAATCTTGAATCTATTCTATTCCATAATATATATTATTTTGTTTTGTTTCTGTACATGGGAAATAAATAATTAATTGTGAAATCAACGTGTGGAAATATTATAAGAATCCATTCATTGATCATACCAACAACTAGTACATTCCTTGAATGGTGCTCAGTCCGGTAAGTGTTACTTTATTTTTAAGTTCATACATATATTGGTAATTTGGTAACCTTTTATTAAGTATATGAATAAAAGTATAGACCCCTCCTAACCAAGAATTGTGAAGACATATCTAGACTCGCCCATATTAGAAGCTGCACCATTGATTGTTTATAAAATACAGTGGTATATTATGTTATAATAACTGGGATAGTAAGACTGTACATACATGACTTATGTTTTTAGATTATTGTGTTTATCAATTAAACAACTAATTTTTCATTGTTACAGATCACAGACGGTAGCATCTTCTGCCGGGAATTATATATACATTTAATACAGGCTTAAATAACATTGGAAGTCAAACCTTTAAATGAATTTAGACATCAACAAGTATGCCTTGAATGTGGGATGTTGACATAATGATAATAAGATTTCAATTATACAGAGTTATCACCAGAATATCAAAAATCGAATGTTATAATTACATGGATTCCAGTTCATATGGTACTTAATTTCCTTAACATATTTTTATGGTGTTTCCGTAAAATAATATATTTTTTTTATAACTTTGTACATTGTTACTTTATCTAGCTGGGATTTTATATTTTCATTCAAGTCATTTTAAGCTTTCTCTAGTCATTTTGAGCGAACTCCTATAGTATATGTATATACATATTTAATGTTCTTCACCTAACATATATGTTATTCTAGGTATCAAGACTGGAAATAGTTTGTGTGGTCTGTTGACGAGCAGCTGAGTAATACAAAGAGAACAGTACCGTGATGATAATTGACCACTACTAGAGGAAATTAACTGGAAATTCATCGAGGCTGTACCTAAAGTTCCAGCAACTCCAGTGAAAAATGTCACATATATATGTCAAGCCGTAAGATCTATAATTGCACAGATTTCATTAGCCATGTATTTGAGGCCTAGAAACTGAATGTTTAATAATAAATTAAACCATAAGAGATGTATTATTAATGTACAACATATTGTACCTAGCTGTGCTAGAATATGCTATGCTAAATTATGAAATGTGTGCACATAATTTTGATAATTTGGTACTTAAGTTAGGGTAGATTTAATGATGTACAGGCTCCTACTCCATTTTTAGATTTTTTTTTAATGTATTTATTGATGTTGAAAATTCTAATAAACAATTAAAAAGTTTTTTTTTATATATAAGAATGTAATAAATATAACTCAAAAAGTGTCAATATACTAGGTGTTGTTCTTATTTATATCCAATGAATATTATGTGATTAAGAACAATGTTAGTAATTATATCAGCATGCAATCCGCCTGATGTTAAATAGTTACCATAGCCTGCCAATGCTTACAACCAAATAATGTAAGTCGCACATTGCCACCCTGACTGCCAATGTAGGTGGTATATGGTTACCACACTCACCCGTGAGAACAACAGTTCTCTAAAGAATCTTTTGTTGTGTTCTTCCCCAGTCAAGCTATCGTCCCATAGTATCGTGGAGTGCACAATGTGCAGGTAAGGTTTGTTTTACTCAAAGGTGATGTTGAGCTACTTCACCCCAAACGAAATGTGTAATGTATATGAACATAAAAAGTTGAAATTAAATATCTACTTCTTATCCTGTGGTTTAATTTGAAGATGCATTTTACGTAGGTGTACAGTGCTATTGATCTATGCACATAGCATCGTATTTACAAATCCATATAATCCTACTAATTACCTTACCAAGCCTTTTGGGTGCGGTAGTACTTGCTAGTAAGTACTACTCTATATGACTATCTTTCAGATCTATGGTTATGCCTTCATTTGTTGTAGGTCGAGTTTAAAAGGCTAGATATATTAAAAAAAACTATCCATAAAATATAACATGCCCTCTGTATAGGTAACCTTGTAGTTTTACACTCGTAAAACATAACCTCAAAATGCCCAATTTGATTTGAAAATACTCGATAACCCCTATTCATATTTAAATTATATTTCTTTTGAGTCATCTACAATATATGTCCTATGTTTTGTCGATGGTTTGGTCAAGACGCATGACTGACGCAAGTGTGCCGAGCTCCCATACAAGTTTGGTCATTCTCCTTTAAATTATAAAATTCACACCTAACAATAATAATTTTTCCGATGACATTGATTCGTACTCTCCTGCTGCCTCGTCCATTTGCGACGTTGAACATGCTAGAAATCAAGTACAACATAACAATCAATTTCTAATACTATCGAAAAATATAAGAAGTGTCCATCGTAATATAAGCCAACTGGAAATTTTACTGACAAGTCTAAAATTAAGTATTGACATTATTATTCTCTCGGAATGCTGGCTTCAAAGGAATCCAACCCCTCCAGCTCTTAAAAATTACAAACCCTATTACACTGCGAACTGTAAAACACAAAATGAGGGAGTGGTAATCTATGTTAAAAATTCATTGGTGGTCGATGTTTTTGAACCACATTTCACAGATGCTAATTGCTTGGTTGTGAAACTACCGAATCACACTTGCATAGTGGCGTTGTACCGCCCACCTTCTCATCGTAATATAGACAATTTTCTTAATTCACTTAATACAACAATAGAGTCATTGAAAGAGTATAAAAAATGTATATATAACGGGGGATGTAAATATAAACATATTAGATACAAAAAATAGTAATTCGAATGATTATCCTAACCTTCTGGCATGTCAGGGATTTCTGCCTGGCCACTCAATACCCACTCGAGAACAAAGTTGTCTTGATCATGTCATGATAAAATCTGAACTACAAACAACAACGACAGTCATTCGCACCACAATAACCGATCACTACTCCACCATGTTTAGTATCAAACGTGTGAAACATGAACTGAAGGTACAACACACGCATAAAATCATTAACTATCAAAATGTAGTGAGAGACTTGGAAAACACAGATTTTAGTGAAATCATGAAATGTGAAGATGCGAATGAGGCTAGTAATTTACTGATTTCCACTATTGCTAGAACTATTAACAAAAACACTTCTAATAAGAATACACCAAACAGGAAACAAATTATACAACCGTGGATAACTCCCGGGTTATTACGGTGTATAAGACACCGCGACAAACTACATAAGAAAACAAAAAAGTATCCTGAAAATATTATAATAAACACTACCTATAAACGTTACCGAAATTTTTGTAATGACCTATTAAAGAAAATTGAAAATAACTATAATAAAGACAGATTTAAAAAAGCTGAGAAGAACATAAAAAAGACGTGGGAGACAATCCGATCAGTAGCTAGAATAAGTAAAAAAACGAATGATGAGGACACAGAACTACTAAAACTAGCTAAAAATCCTGCTGATTCAGTTAATTTGGTCAACGAATACTTTGCCAATGTGGGAAGGAAGATTGCAGAAGAAATTTCTAATAATATTAACTATTCTCAACAGCAGGAAAACACTACGGTAAATTCATTTGTTCTCACTAACACACACATAAATGAAGTTTACAGTATTATTATGGAACTCAAAGATAGCCCAGCCACAGGTTTCGATCAAATACCTACGAAAATATTAAAAATGGCTGCACATATTCTTGCACCACCTATCTGTCACATATGTAATAGGAGCTTTGAGGAAGGGATATTTCCTACGTGCTTGAAGACAGCTCTTATCAGACCTGTCCATAAGAACGGGGACAGAGCCAGTATCAACAAGTACAGACCAATATCAATGCTGCCAACACTATCAAAAATATTAGAACGTCTCTTAAATAAAAGAATTATAAATTATTTAGATAAATATAACATAATTTCAGATAAACAATATGGTTTTACCCGTGGAAAATCAACAGAACATGCTGTAAAAGACTTAACTACATATATAGTAAATAAATTAGAACACAAACACAAATGCATAGCAGTTTTTTTGGACCTAGCCAAAGCTTTCGATACTGTCTCTGTTCCCCTTCTCCTAAATCGCCTCTATGGTATAGGTATTAGAGGAACTCCTCTGAAACTTCTTGATAGTTACCTGAAAAATCGCACGCAACAAGTTAAAATAGGAAATGAGATCAGCAACCCTCAAACAATCTCATATGGCGTACCGCAAGGTAGTGTTCTTGGGCCTACCCTCTTTTTAATATATATGAACACTATATGTAGTATAAAACTCGAAAAGGGCAGGCTCTTTGCTTTTGCGGATGACACGGCGCTAATATTTCATGGTAAGTCATGGGATGAAGTAAAAACTACAGCAGAAAACGGACTTAGTCGAATAATGAATGGATTACAACACAGCTTGCTATCTCTTAATATTAATAAAACAAAATACATTACCTTCACAAAATTAGACCGTCTTCAACCAAAGGACTTCAATATTAAAGCACATACCTGTTCTCATGCAAACTCGACGTCTTGCTCGTGCATTACTCTTGAACGTGTTAAGGAAATAAAATATCTTGGAGTCTATATTGATGCAATACTTTCCTGGAAAAAACATACAGAAGTACTCACCTCAAGAATCAGAAAGCTTGCTTATATCTTTAAACGCCTCAGAAGCGCCGTTGACCACAAACTGTTAAAAACAATCTACCTTGCCCTATGCCAATCAGTCATCACGTATTGTATAATAGTCTGGGGAGGCACGTTCAAGAATGTTATTCTAAAAGTAGAACGAGCTCAAAGAGCTATATTAAAATTGATGCTACACAAGTCATTTAGGTACCCAACATAAAAACTATATTACGACACTAAAGTACTTACAGTCCGTCAGTTATTCATCCTGCGATCTATACTATACTGTCATTTAAAAACTCCATATGACCCCAAAAATCTCCCTAATCAAAGAAGAACAGATATAGTTTACAGAAAGCTAGTGCCGTCGTCCCCTTTTGCAAAGAGACATTATGTATACTTGGAACCGACATTATATAACAGAATAAATCTGAGGCTTAACATATATCCGGAACCTCTATATAAATGTAAACAGAAAGTCACTGCTTACTTACAACTTAAAACATATGAAGAAACTGAAGCCCTATTAAATACAATACAATAAATAAATAAAAATAAAAAATCACACGACATACATCTACATCCGCGCATCAACATAATCGTTTGTAGAATAAATACTCATATTCACACCCTCTACACACATATAACATATAACCAACACATATACATACGTAATTACATTCATACACACAAACATCTACACTATACAACTTCTCACACACAACACAACACATTTTATTCAACTGATCGGAAACGCATAGTTGCATTACATACTGTTGTTATATTATTTAACATTAACTTAGTACTTTGGTCCGAATATTATAACCGAAGACTAAAACATTTGTGTTCGATAAAGTCATGGAGTTAACAAGTACTACTTATTAATTCCATGAATAAAGTAAACAAATAAAAATGAACATTTAAATTACGAAGTATAACGTAGGGCCGGGTGTGGGCCGGAATGCTGTAACACAGGGTAACCTAGTACAGATTCCGCTCTCACGGTGGCAATAAAATTGTAAACTACCCACAGATTGTATCCGTAATCCAGCTAACGTTGTCATTGTGAAGAAATAAACGATTTATTTATTATTATTATTATTAAACGAGTAGTTTTTTTATCACATACGTGTGAGGTATATTAATATAAAAAGCGCCTTCCAAGTTGTGTAGCAATATGTAAACAATATTAATCTGTATACAAATCTATCAGGCGCGAACAGCATCAATTATCAATAAGATAAAAAAAAATATGAAAAATGGCTGCCTCATGACAACGACAACTTGTGATTTCTCGGAAGAAAACTTCTCTGGTACCGCACATAAAGCGACTATTGCGGTTCCAGCGTGTGAGGGCGAACTCCTCGCCGACGGCGAGCGGTGCGGTTGTAAAATAATACTGTCGGCATCATATCGAACAATTCTTCAGAACACAACCCGTTGTACAATTGGTAGAACACACATAGGGAGGCAAAATCTCTCCTTAAACTTAAGGGTTCAATACCGTGTGTAAGCTTCGGATCGTCGACAATTCTCACAGCTCGTCTCTAAACGAAATCACACGGTCCAAGCTGGTAACCTGGTGCTCCTGCCCAAAGATGACTGCAGTACTCCAAGTGCGGTCTGACTTGAGACTTATATAATATAAGTCTTTGCCCTGAAGTACTGCTATACTAATTGATAAGAAAAGGCATGCTCCGTTGGTTCGGACATGTAGGAAGAATGCGGAATGAAATAATGACGAAACAGATATACAATGTAGGGATGTAGGCGCCGAAGAAGACCAAGACTAAACTATGATAACCAAATCCGTCGTGTTTTATCAGAAGGTGACGTCAGGAGTCCTATAAACCGACGAACGTGTATGAAAATAGCTATGAATGTTGTAGAAGCGAGCGAAGTGTGTATGGACCGCGTCTTATGGCGCTCGGTTAAACATACATAGATACATAACAATAAGTATTTTTTTTATATTATAGTATTAGGTTATAACAGGCATTACGACCCACGATAGCATGTGGAAGGTTACTTTAACTACTTTAAGTCAATCAGACCTTATACTACCGCGTAACTTCTCTAATATCTAATTAAATAATGTACTAATACTGTTATATCATTTACTATCGGTGGTATGTATCATAAAATGTATATTATTGCATGCATATGTCGCTCATTAAATACAAAAGGGCCACAATTCGAAATAGGCATATTTTACAGGACGAGCAAAACAAAATTTATAACTTGATTTTTTAAGATTTTTGACTTTTTTATTTGATAATTATATAATATTTATGCATCATTAGTTGCGTCGTTTTATACTGTATCCATGAGAAATATTAACTTTGGTGTAACTATCACCCATGTAGATTAAATAGCAATTAAGTCCCTTTTGTATATAAAATTGTGACCAACATCATAAAAAATAAAAAACAAAACAGACACATTTTTTTATAAAACTACGTTTTATTCAACGTTTTTCACTGGAAAAGCAGTCAGAACCCGTTATATACGTTTTCCCATACATTTCGCGGTCGTATACGACCACCCGGGTTTCGAAGGGTTAATAATATTATTTATTTATTATTATTAATATTGGCACACAAATAAATTATGACAATCAGTTTATCACCAAAACTATTTCTTTTCTCGATGAAAAAAATAAAACTAAATTTTCATAAATCAAAAACAACTCGTAAACTTTAAACTTGACATTATTATTAAATTAATGATAAGAAATATGATATCAAATTCTTAGGAATCATGAGATCAATTTTAATTATTGTTAAATATGTGAATTCTAAAATAGTAAGTATCAAAATTAAATGTTTCCGCAACTTTTCAAATTTCTACAAAACGTGAGATCAAATCGAAATATTATCAGAATAGTTTTTATATACTACATTATATTAGTAGTTTAGTATAGTTTATATATATATATATATATATATATATATATATATATATATATATATATATATATATATATATATATATATATATATATATAAAGTGATCACGCTGCGCGCCGCCGGTCTACCTTTTCATCAGAAGACGAGCTGGCCAGCATCAAGTAAGTGTGCATGGCTATCCTTTTCCATTGTCTCAGTATCCGCAAATTGTTTGCATTTCCCGCTAATACGAGTGCATTTGTTTTCTATTTTCAAAAACCGCAGTTTTTCTGAACCAACCTAAAATACAGTCCACTTATAACTTCTCATAACCGCTAAAAATAATGGAAATTATCTACCATTGTTTTTTTTGGTCCTAGCGATCCGAATCTTTTTATTATCCTAGCGATTTACTTCTATTTTTTATGAAACCCGCAACCCGACTAATTTCAAATTATTTTGCCTTGAACGAAGCACCTGTTATATTTCTTTAGTAAACATTCAGTAAAACTTGTAATCCGCTATTCAATTTATCTATCCGCAAATAAATAAGTAGGTAGACATTGCTTGTCTACGTGAAGGTACAAAAACCTGCTGCATTGCATATCGGTTTTGTTGTCATTTTTTTATTTATTAATTTCATAACCCGCACCGCACTGGCGACAAATACCATTTGTTTATAATCGCGTAATCAGCATTTTAGTGCATTCACGAGTGTTTTACATTTTATAATAACGTATTAATTGGTTATTGTAGGTAGAACATTCCTACTTGTAATTTCATATTTCGTATTATTGCAAACCGCCATATTGAACGATTGGATAAGTGAATCCATCCGCCGCTTCATTCGATTGATTAGTTCGATAAATTATCATTCACTCGCTCACCATAGACGCAACAAATAAATCGTTCTCTCTAGCTTATCTGTTGCGGATTGTTCTAGCATACTTCATTCACTAAGTAAAGTGAATTGCCAACATTTTAAAATAATTCCGTATTTTGCCGTTTACCTACCTATTTTTTATTTTTATTTCGGAAACTTATACCTACAAAATTAATATGAGTACAACTGAGAAATCAGCTGCCATTGGTGCAGAAGAGACTAAACTCACTCTTTTACAGCACAAACGGGATTCTTATTATGCAAGAATGCAAAGGCTTTACTCTCTCTCTAAATCGGCTGACACAGACGAAAATAAATACCAAGAACTTATAGATAGTGCGTATTGTATAGATTCACTTCGCGCTGACTTTGAAAGGACTTTGGATGAGTTTAATAATCAATTACTTAAATTAGAACCCACTAGTTCTATTAATTATCAACCTTTAGATTCATTTGACGATATGTACTCTCGTGTGAAACGTATTGTTCAACTGCGTAACATTAATAGTTCACCCGCTACTTTAAATACTGAAAACATTGCCAAGCCCGAGTTTACCAGATCGTTACCGAAACTCCCGTCTATTGAGTTAATGTCATATGACGGAGACGTACGAAAATGGCCGCAATATTATAATCAATTTAAAAATATTGTGCACAATCATCCTACCTTATTGGATAGTGAGAAAGTGTTTTATTTGACTAGTACACTGACAGGCTCGGCTGCGTCTGTATGCGCCGGTTTGCAAGCAACCGCAGAAAATTATAGTGTCATTTTGGATGCATTAGTTCAAATGTATGACGACCCCCGCACACTCGCATCGGCATATATAAACCAAATGTTAGAATTTAAGCCGATTAGCAACAATAGTGCTTCTGGATTGGAATCATTTATGAATACTTTTAACGCGTCGGTCGAAGCGCTTAAACAATTGAAGTTAGGTGACTTAACCGATTTTATGCTTCTTCACCTCGCTCTTTTAAGATTAGATTCGGATACTGTAAAATTATTTGAAATCACATACCGTAAAAGTAAAATACCTACGTATAAAAATCTTATTGACTTTGTGCAGGAACAGACAAAGGTTTTGAGTCGTTCCATTACAACTACTATTAATCGCTCGCAAAATAAACCTAAAGGTAACTATTCTATTCCAACTCCTAGGTCAACTAAGTCTTTTGTCAATACCGAGGGTGGTACATGTGACAGTAATAATTGTAATCTTTGTAATCAAAACAAACATGATCATTTATTCAAGTGTCCGAAATTTATGAAAATGACACCGCAACAAAGATATAACTCTGTAAAAGATACTTCCGCGTGTGTTAATTGTTTAAGCATAAAGCATAAGGTATTGTCATGCTCTTCTACTCACAGGTGTAATACCTGCTCGGGCAAACACCACTCGTTATTACATTTCAAACCGCAAGTTATTTCTAACTGTAGTGTCGCCGTCAGTGCGCCCGCGCAGTCGCACTATGACTCGCCCGCTACCTACCCCGCTACCGCACATGGCTTAGCGCGCGGCACATCGACGGCGGAGTCCGCAGTTGAGCGCGCGCCTTGCTCAACTTGTTCACCCGCTCATAAGATTGTTTTTCATGAACCAAATGTAGGTTCTAACGCTAGTAATGGCTACGCTTCTGTGTGTACCATTTCTCGTGAGTATCACGACCGCACCCGCACCGCTACTACTACTCTGTTAGGTACCGCTAAAATAAATATTAAAGATAAATATAACCGCAACCACTCAGTGAGATGTCTGGTGGATCCTGGCTCACAGAGTGACTATATTTCAATTGATTGTTGTAAGCGATTGTCGCTTCCTATTTCTTCGCAAAACCGCTACGCTGAAGTTCAAGGTATAGGGGGAACTTCACAAAAAATTATTGGTGTAACTAAAATTGAATTTAGTTCTCGCTTCGATAATAATAAATTCTACACAATACAACCTATGGTGGTGGACCGCATTACGTCACAGTTGCCGGACGCGCGCGTTGATACCTCGGCGTTGCGTGACGTCATTCGTAACTTGCCATTGGCCGATGACGATTTTTCGATGCCCGGTCCAATTGATATACTATTAGGTGTAAAGATGTATTGTGAAATTATTCTTTTTGATAAAATTACAGGTAAAAATAATTGTCCCTCCGCTTTTGAAACTTCTTTAGGCTATGTTATCATGGGTGACGCACCTATTTGTTCCGCGCCTGTTACATCTCGAGCTTTTTGTTCATATACTAGAGACCCGCTTGATAAAACTTTGGAGAAATTTTGAACGGTTGAAGAAGTACCAGAGAAAAAATACCTAAGTCCAGACGAGCAAGAGTGTGTAGATCTTCCATTCAAGTTCAGTCCAAATACGCTCGGTAATTCTTACATTAACGCTAAAAAACGCTTCTTATCTCTTGAGAAGAAGTTTTCCAAGTCTCCAGAACTTCATGAAAAATATAACCATATAATTCAAGATTATTTAAACAGGTGTTCTTTCTAAGGTACCTCTAGATGAAAGTATTTATCCGGGGTACTACATACCTCATCATCCCGTGATACGTAGCGATAAGGCCACTACTCCCGTACGCATTGTGCTTGATAGTAGTTGTGCCACTGATACTGATGTGTCTTTAAATGATATATTGCATACTAGATGCAATTTACAAACAGACATTTTTAAAATACTTCTCAATGTCCGCATATATCGTATTGCGTTCTTTGCAGATATACGTCAAATGTACCTCTGCATATGGACCAATTCTCCGCACCGCAAATATCAAAGAATATTATATCGCTTCGATAATAAGTCGCCACTCGAAATATACGAATTTAACAGAGTCTCTTTTGGACTTAGGTCTTCGCCATTTTTAGCCATACGCACTCTGCGTGAGCTAGCCAGTCTAGAACGAGACACATATCCTCTTGCCGCTTCCGTGTTAGAAAGAGACGTATATATGGACGATCTGGCCTCCACTTGCTCTACTGTAGAGGAAGCTGTAGAGACAGCTAGTCAGTTAATATCGCTCCTAAGGTGTGGAGGATTTGACTTGGTCAAATGGACAAGCAATTCTCAGCTATTACTTGACCACCTACCAAAGTCTCACCGATTATCGGAATCTATATCGTTCGATGACTACAATTCATTTAAAATTCTTGGCCTCCGTTGGCTTCCCGCATCAGATCAGTTTGAATTTCATATTTCACCACCGCAATTTAATTGCACAAAACGTGCTATATTGTCTGTAACCGCTAGACTATACGACGTTCTAGGGCTCGTCGGTCCAGTTATTCTTTTCGCAAAATTACTTACAAAGGAATTATGGATTTTACAGCTTCCTTGGGACGCAACCCCCCCTAACCGCGTTGTCCACCAGTGGCAACAATTTATGAATGAATTGCCTCTTCTTTCGCAATTGAAATTTCCCCGTTATATGGGAGTGGAGAAGGGCTCAAAGGTGTATTTACTTGCTTTTGCTGATTCAAGTGAAAGGGCTTATGGATGTGTGATATATCTCTATGTTATAAATGGATGTAAACCCCCAGTGGTTAGTCTAGTCTGTTCAAAGTCACGAGTCTCATCTCCTTCGCGTTTAATCACATTAGCAAGACTCGAATTAAATGCTCTAGTTTTATTGGCAAAACTTGTACGTGCCGTATATGACACTTTGAGTTTAAGACATCCCATTGAGAAAATTTACGCTTTTTCTGACTCCACAGTCGCTCTATGTTGGGCGTGCTCTTTACCCCACAGATTCAACACTTATGTTGCTAACAGAATTTCACAAATTCAATCGTTGTTGTCACCTAATGACTTATATCACATCGCTGGTGTACAGAACCCAGCTGATTGTATCTCTCGCGGTCTTTTACCCTCTCAGTTCATAGAACATAATTTATGGTTTAATAGTCCATCCTGGATGTCCTTGCCAATAAGTGAATGGCGAATTGAACGTTTTTCATCGACTTCTGATACAATATTACTTGAGGAGAAAACAATTTCTCACATCATAGTGAATGTAGACGAAGATCCGCTACTTACACTAAGTACAAAATTTTCTTCGTGGTATAAGTTTCTTAGAGCCACAGTCTATGTACTGAGATTTATTAAGAAATTACCCCGGAATGACATAATTACCACTAACGATTTGAATATCGCTGAACTCAAAATTATCTCCGCAATTCAAAATTCTCATTTCAGTAATGAGTTTCAAAACCTGAGAAAAGGTGCTCCTTGCTCCTCTTCTATTCGAAAATTATCTCCATTTCTAAATGACAACATCATCAGAGTAGGTGGTCGATTAGAAAATTCAACTTTAAATTATTCACAAAAGCATCCAATTTTATTGCCTAAAAAGGGTCATATAATTAATATTTTAATTGATCATTATCATCGGGAAAATTTTCACTGCTTACACTTTCGATTATAAGACAAAATTTGTGGATTTTGTCTGCCCGCCGCATTATAAAGCAACGTATACATAAATGTGTTAAATGTTACCGATTAAATCCAAAACCGACGTTTCCTGCTATGGCTAATTTGCCTAGTTGTCGCGTAGAGACATGTGATAAGGCATATATGCATACTGGGGTCGATTATGCCGGGCCCTTACATATTACATTGGTAAGAAAACGCGGAATACGTAGTCAAAAGGCGTACTTGTGTCTTTTCATTTGTTTGGTCACAAAAGCAGTTCACTTGGAACTTGCTACAGATTTATGCTCTGCAACATTTTTGGATGCATTTAAAAGATTTATTAGTAGACGCGGTCCTTGTAATTTTTTATATAGTGATAATGGCACTAATTTTATTGCTTCTAAGTCTTATCTTAGCGAACTCCATACTTTCTTAGAGTCTGATGACTACTATAAGGAGTTTAGCAACGAACTCGCGAAACACCGCATAACGTGGCGTATGAATCCGCCCTCTGCCAGCCATTTTGGTGGGATATGGGAAGCGAATATCAAAAGCGTCAAGTCTCTCCTTTTTCGTGTTATAGGAAATCAAATCTTAACCTACGAGGAAATGACTACGGTTTTAACTCAAATTGAGGCTATATTGAATAGTCGTCCTCTTTATTTAATGAGAAGTGACCCATCAGAGCCATCAGCTCTTACTCCCTCACATTTTTTGAATAGCAAGGCTTTAGAGTTTCTACCGGTGCCTAACGTTAGTACTGATAAATCTAAATTAACCGCGCGATTCTCTTAATGGATTCACTTGTCCAGACGTTTTGGAAACGTTTCAAAATGGAGTATCTCCATACTCTACAAATGCGAGAGAAATGGAACTCTACATGTAATTCACTTCGTGTAGGCACTGTAGTACTGATAAATGAAGAGAATGCTCCACCTCTACAGTGGCCGCTAGGAATCATAACCCGTATCTTCCCTGGAAAGGATGATGTAGTGCGGGTTGTTGAGGTTAAGGCAAAGGATCGTCTTTATAAGCGTCCTGTAGTTAAACTATGTCCTTTACCGATTGAAATGTAGAGTCATTATAATAACGTATTTAGCTTATTTCGCATTTTTAGATAATAAGTGAATATGATAAAAATAATGTTAACGCTAGTTCTTATGAGTGATTTAACTTTGTTACTCAAACTTTAATTTAATTTTTTTGAAGTGGTTACTTCAAGGCCGGGAGCATGTTGGGTTTAAAAATTCGCGCAACCTAAATATTATTTTTATTATTGTTGGTAGTTGCGCAAATGTACTCGTATCTCTTTCTTCCTATATATTATATCCCTTCCCGCCATGCACACGTCAAGACCCCACTCTTGAGAGTGTGTCGCTGCTGTTCTACTGAAGAAATTAACAATATGGCCGTGTTCTAACCGCTCCGCAAATTTAATTGATTTATATAATTATTATTGTGAAAACTGGAACTAAGTGCACGAAATAACTATTCTAAGACTGTGAACGTTCATATATACTGTTTTTGAGACGATCCGAGGTCCGTCTGTCTGTTTTATGAAGTAACCGCCACGTGATCACGCTGCGTGCCGCCGGTCTACCTTTTCATCAGAAGACGAGCTGGCCAGCATCAAGTAAGTGTGCATGGCTATCGTTTTCCATTGTCTCAGTATCCGCAAATTGTTTGCATTTCCCGCTAATACGAGTGCATTTGTTTTCCATTTTCAAAAACCGCAGTTTTTCTGAACCAACCTAAAATACAGTCCACTTATAAACTTCTCATAACCGCTAAAAATAATGGAAATTATCTACCATAGATCATTTTTTATCTTTGATCCAATCCGTATCTAAAGTCTTGGCTTAGTTATAAAAGACATCTCTGGTAACTAAGATTATACGGATACGTTGCGCTATGATAATACTATGGAATTCACAGCAAATCTCTTGTGGGGTAGGCAGAGAGAGCAGATCACCACATGACTCGATCGTTACAAACCTCACTCCTTTAACAATCATTGCTCTTCTTATGCACGCTCGCCAGTTTCTACGGCTCCTGACATCATCTTCTAATAAAACACGATCAATTTGGTCATGGTAGGTAAGTCTCGGCCTTTTTCGATTCCTACAGTCTTCTACTTTCGCGTATATCTGTATGCCTGCCTCTTCTTATTTTAACACCGACACACCCATTTAGACCATCTCTGTTTCTAACATCATTATTGCGAATATGATCTACATGCGTATCGCCACAAATTTGGCGCAACGCTCGCATTTCGACCGCGTTTATCCTACTTTCATGCTCTCTCTGCCACACCCAGCTCGCACTTCCATAAGTAGGCGTTGAGAATCAACTAAGTTTAAGTAATAAGTTGATATCTGAACATATGATTATGTTAAATAATATTACATTGAATCAGTATAAAAATGAGGAAATCCATCCTTAATAGCGCATCACCGCTGTTAAGGAGGAATAAGAAATCGGATTAAATAAAATATTCTCAAATTGCCTGTAAATATGAATGCCGCAAGGTAACTTCTGAATATTCCAGGAAAAATAGGGAGTCTTTCTATTTTTCCTGGAGTATTCAAGAGAAAACAGCATAGGTTTTTTAAGAAATCTAAAACGCATCGTACCGTGTCTTAGTGAATCTTTTTTTTATATTATGTCGGGTGGCGAACAAGCATAAGGCCCACGATAGCCTATAGTAGACTACGGTAAGTCCTTCACATCTGATAAGGCTGTATACTTGTCCGTAGGTTCTCTGGTATCTGAATAAATAATATGGTAATAATGGACTATTATACTACCTATATATCAATATTAGTGCTTATATAGTCCTTCCCAACGATATTATTCGAAGTCTCGTATCGAGTCTATAATAAATATATGAAGAGTCGTAAAGCCGTGAGACCCAATATCTCCAAAGACTTTATCTCAAAAAGATGCCCATACGCATCGGTTATTCGTTTTATTCGTCTTACTTTTTATTGGTTAACGTATTTTGACCCAATATTATTTTTTATATAAATATAGTGCGTAAAGATTATTCCAATTTTAGCAACTGATCGACTTTCATTTAATTGCCTCACAAATCGGCAAAACTCATATCATCCAGGTCCAACATAATATTCTTGTATTTGGAAGTGGGGTGAACTATATATTTAACTGCAGTTTCGTCGTGAAGCATCGCAGTCAAATCTTCGATTTGTTGTCTTTCTATCAGTTTTGTGTGATTTACTCGTATCTTAAGTACTGGAGTTTTATGATAGTCAATGAAGTTACCTACATATAGGCAAAACTGTTTTAGTACTGGTAATAGTGTGAATGGAGCATTGGAGCATTCTTGGCAGTAAAAACTTGAGCCAGAAGGCACAGCTCGCTATACACAATACATATACATACTTATAGAAGCGAGAGCTGAGTATGGCAGAGAACATGATAGTAGGATAAATGCGGTCGAAATGCGAGCGTTGCCCAAAATTTTTGACGTAGCGCTTGTAGACCGTATTCGCAACGATGATGTTAGAAACAGAGTTGGCCTAAAAGAGAGCGTCGATATTAAAATAAGAAGAGGCATTCTCCGTTGGTTCGGACATGCAGAAAGAATACAGGATGAATGAACGACGAAGCAGATATACAACGCAAAAGTGGAAGCATGTAGGAGCCGAGGAAGGCCAAGACCATGACTAAATTGGTAGTGTTCTATCAGAAGGTGATGTCTGGAGCCTTAGAAACAGGCGTACGTGTACGAGAAGAGCATTGAATGTCAAAGAAGCGAGTGAGGTGTGTAAGGGTCGAGTCACGTGACGCTCGGTATCCTTTGACGACCCCACAAGGGATTTGGCGTGAAATTATAGATAGGTAAATCTCGGGTTAAAAGTAAAGTACTAGTTGTAGAGATCGATTTTGTTTGACGTATTAATTATAACATTATATTTAATGGATCAACAAACAAGTTTTAAACAAAAAATACTCTGTACATTCTTCGATATGCAAATATCGCCTGGAATGTCCTTTATTCTTTTTTTCAACAGATAGAAATTTACTAAAAAAAATAAGACGTAATTTCTCAATAAGCAAAGTATGAAATGAAAACACATTTTATATTGCTTGATTAATATTTGTAAGGATAAGATGTACTGAAATTTTATTTTTAAAAGCGGTAATTTTAATTTGTTTTGAAAATATTCATTGACAGTCATTGATTTCAATGAATTTGCTTTTTTCGTTTATAATTTTTTTATTTATATCTTTTCACACTCGCAGAAACATATTTATATTTGTTATTACTCGGGTGCGAGTTTCTGTGAGTTCAGCATTTAAAAAAAAAAAAACCAAGATTAACTGAAATATGGAGATGATCTGCAATTAAAGCAAAAGTCACGGAGTGTCACTAATGGAAGATAATAAATCCTTAGAATTTGCTCGAATTCAACTCGGCTTAGTTAGTGCATTGACTATTTAAAGCTTGTTTCAAAGTTAAATTTTAAATTACCATTTGTTTATTGTTTTCAGACTAAACAGCGGAGACGCCGACGATTTTTCTTCATATCAAGAAGTGAATGTAATAAACGTGGTTATTACCATAAAAATGTATAATTAGATAAAGTAGTCAAACCTGTTATTGGCACAATTATCTACATTACGTTCTATATTTATTACCCTAATTAAAATGACCATTAATTAAATAACAATTAACTTTATTTTCTTTTCAAATTATCCTATGATGTGTAGTTTGTACGGTAGTACAAACTCTCAAACCATTGGCCTGTAGTTTCGCCACCTCTACGTGTAATAATCGCCTTAACGGGATTACAACCGAGAAAATATTGTAGATTTCTACACAAACATCACATATTTCTTCATTTATAAAATGTAATTTAGGCGAATCCTTTAAACTATACGGTGCACTTAATAAATAAAATGTATAATGTTTATTTAAAGTAAGCAGTAAGCTCCTAAGGAGTTGCTGTGTTGGCAGCAGATGTAGCCTCGCGCTGTACTTAATGTATTGCAAGCGTTTATAGGTTACGGTAACCACTTTGTTTCAGGTGTGCCGTATGCTTGTATGCCTCCCGACGTTGTATATTATAAAAGTTATCCTAAATAGTTTTAAAACATAAGTTATCTTGTTGAAAATAATAATTACTTATTAAGTTTTAAATTATTAGTATTATTTATACAACATAAATACAACTTACAAACTGTTCCCGAATACTGCACATTCGCCTGTAGTTCACAAAAATATACATTATTTAAAATCTGGTGGATCGTTCCATACGAGTGAGTGGGATTAACAGTATGCTTCGAAGGAGTTACTATGTTAGTAATAGGGATTCGCGCGAGCAATACTTCCTGTATTGCAAGCGTTCATTTCCGTCAGCGAAGTACAAGGCTACGGTAACCACTTAACAAAGTGACCCGCATGTTTGATCTACACTATTTTGTATGCTTTTACTACCAGTTCATGTTCATGAGAACTGGAGCCGGCCGGTACCCAACCACTACTGTTGGTAGATGGCGTTGCCATGTTTTCTCTGACCCGCTATTGCTGCTATGGTCATCTCTGCGCAACTTAATTTTTACCTAATTTTCAAACACAATTCATTAATACTTATCGGTGTATAAATATGTACCAATGCAAACTCCAAGGAAGGTCATATCACATGTTATGGACAAAAGAGATAATTTCTGCCAATATTAAATAGAAAATCTTAGACACCAGAGACTCACGCTGCTCCACTGCTTGTTGATTAAGGCATGTGTCGTCAAGCTGCACAATAAGTTTCTGATTTACACTACGGTTTGACGTCTGTCATCTAGCAACAATAGATCGTATACTGTACTACAGAAACTACAACGTATGGGAAGTTCTCATGCTGCCAGAAGGCAACGGATATACACTGTTGACTACGACTGTCATCTAGCAACAATAGCTGAGGCTGTACGCTTTACTGAACGCTCTGACTTTGCGATCATAATAAATAAATCGATCTACATATAATGGAACTGGAAATTCTACTGCACTGGGCCGCAATGGTCGCGTACTGTGCGGTTTCAAAGAAAAATTCCTCCGAGAACTCTAAGTTATAGAATACAATTTACATGTTTTTAACTTCTCTTCTACAATTTCTGAAATTATCAGTATTTGATCAGCAATAAAAACACGGCTTTCGCCACATTTGCTCAACTGGTGATCTTCTAGTATTGTAAGTCACAGAGACGATCTGGGAGAATTGTCGACGATGCTAACCTTATACATGGTATTCAGCCAGTTTAAAGAGAGACTTCCCTTTGCGTTTCCACCTATCATACAACGAGTTGTGTTCTGAGGAGTTGTTCAATATGATACCAACAGCTTCCTTCTGCAACCATACCGCGATCGCCGATCACATCACATCGTCACATACTGAAACCATTGTGTGTGCGGTTCCAAAGAAATTTTCATCTGGGAAGTTGTAGGATGAACTCCCTGCTTAAGCTTTCGAATGGGACTACAATAAATGGGGTGTGATGTGTAACACGAGTGAAAGAGTAAATTCTATAAGATATGGATTTTCTAAAAACATTTTCCATATGTTGCTCAAGTCATTTTTACTATAATTTAAATAGTTCCTAATACGAAACCTTCAGGCACTGTTATGATTCAAATGGTCGATTAAAATTTTAAAGTTTATCTAATACAAATTCGAGTACCACAAACATCTTTCTGTACCATTCAAATGTTGTTAACAAACATCTCAGTCGCTATTTACTACTTTTCGAAAGTGGCTTATGTGAATATGTCAAGCAATGGTTATTCCTATTACTAATATTATCCTCATACGAATATGTCAGATTTCTACGATTCAAAAGTTGCCAATAAATGTAGAATAAATTCTATAAAACTCTCTTCCACTTACTCTTTTCATGTGCAAAGGTAAAATAGTACAATGCACGGACGCCGAAATTTGAATATCAAAGATTTTTTAAGAAATACACCTCTTTGAAAATTATAATGTGGTAGTAGTAACATAAAAGCCATATCACGAGTACAAAACAGCTGCAACCGCAAAGAAATCTAATTTAAAACAAATAGGTATCCCGCGGGAGGAATATTGTGAACCAACCTTACAGGCGACCGCAGCCAAATAATACATCCATTTATTTTATTATTTTCTGTGCAAGTAAGTAAGCTCACCAAGCTGGTGAGTATTTTTTACATTAGATGTGGATGTGGCAACGAAGGGCCTTTCAGAGCTTGAATGACAAAAAGCCCGCCTGTTTTATAATTTACGTAGAAACAGCCATTGAAAAGAATGGGGAGCCTTTTCGTTCACACGAATGTGTAAGCAAGACTTGAACATCAATGGTGGACCGCCCGGGATGGAAATCGTTTAGCTAAGAAAGCCGCTGTTCTCGAGGTGCGTAAGTTTCCTATTAATGTAAGGCTCCGTAAGTGATTGTGATGGCCCAAATTGCTCTTTATGGCATAGGATATACGGCAGAAAGCTTCCAAGATTTAGCACTTTCGGTGGATAGATGCTATAGTTGTCTTAATATAGGACTTAAGTCAGGAGCACAGGTAGTAATAACAATTGTTGGGATATCGTCAGAACTACTTTATTCCCATCCAGAAGGCAGAATTTTTGTCAATGTGAATCTCTATCATCTGTACGAAGTATATGAATTATTCTCACGAAGAATAATAATACTTTTTCTAATAACAAGTACACCTTTTAGAGTCAAGCACCTTCCTGCACCGTGGCTAACAAACGAAATTAAAGATTTAATTAAAAAGAAAAATAGAGCCAAATTAAAATATAAAACTGACCCTGATACATACCGTGATCAGTATATACGCTATCGCAACATCTGCAATAGGATGTGCAGGGATGCACAACGCCGTCATATTCATAACTCTGTTCAAAATGGTGATCCAGCGAAAGTCTGGAGATTTCTGAGATCACTTGGAGTTGGGAAAAATCGTGCTAACTGTCCTAATAATATTGATATAGATAACCTTAATAGGCATTTCTCTTCTTCTGCAAATTTTGATTGCAATATTAAAAACAAAACTTTTAATGAGATTTCTTCACTTCCAACTCCAAACTATCCTCCTTTTGTCTTTAGTCAATTCTCTGAATGTGATGTTAAGAAGAACGTACTTTCGGTGACATCGAATGCGGTGGGGGACGACAGCATCAGTCGTCATATGATCTTACCTGTCCTTGACATCATCCTTCCTATTCTTACCTTCATCCTAAACAATTCCATTACTTCTGGAGTGTTTCCGTCAGACTGCTAGACTTTAGTAACGCGTTCAACACTGTCGATTTCGATATACTCTTAAAGCGATTACGTTCTCTTAACATATCTCCTACAGCAATTGACTGGTTTCAATCTTACCTGTATGGGCGTCAGCAGCGTGTTCGCCTCGATGATCAGCTTTCCTCTTGGTGTCCTACTACTGCTGGCGTACCTCAGGGCGGCGTATTATCACCTTTGTTATTTTCACTCTTTATAAATTCTATTACATCAAATCTTCGCTCGTTCTGCCATCTTTATGCAGATGACTTGCAGATTTATTCACATACTTCAGCGGGTAATCTGCCTAATGCGATCACTGAAGTAAATAAAGACCTGTCGCGTATAATCGAATGGAGTAAATCTAATGGCCTTATGGTTAACCCTAGTAAGTTCCAGGCCATTATTATCGGCAGCACCCGTCTTATTTCTAAACTCGATTGGGTGACTGTCCCTGGAATAATATTTGATAATGTTCATGTTCCCTATAGCGAGAGTGTCAAAAACCTTGGCATTTTTTTTGATAGAACCTTTTCCTGGACGGTGCAAATAGCCCACGTCAGCAGGAAGCTGTTTGCAGCTGCTGTCTCCCTTCGGCGGTTGCGTAATTTTCTCCCTATCGATACCAAAATTTCACTTGCACATTCCTTGCTCCTCCCTATTCTGGACTATGCTGATTCTTGTTACCTTAACCTCACTGAAGACCAATTAAACAAACTTGAGCGCCTTCAAAATCTCTGTATTCGATTTATATTTGGGCTTCGCAAATATGATCATGTTTCCGAACTTCGCACTCAGCTCAAGTGGCTCCCTATCAGGTTACGTCGTAACTGGCACATTGTCTCTCTTCTTTATTCTATTCTCTTCAACCCTACTTCTCCCAGTTACTTAAAGGAACGTTTTGTTTTTCTCAGTGAGGTACGAGATCGTAGTGATCGCAGTACACGCAGTATTCTTTCCCTTCGTTTAATAACGCCATCTCACTCTTCACAATATTACACTAAGTCCTTCTCGGTGCGAGCTATGCAACTCTGGAATGCCTTGCCAATTTCTATACGCAGTGCACAATCCTTAGCCTCCTTTAAAAATATGGTTAAATCTCACTATCTCTCTATGTAACTGTGGTACTATATATATATATATATATATATTTGCCATTACCTTTATGTGAATATTATTGTATGTTCTGGTCTTCTGTCATGTTTTGCTACTTTGTTATTTTTTCCATTATTATTTTTATTTTTTGTATTTGTTAGAATGTGTAATTCGTTGTATATAAGTATACAATATATTAAGTGAAAATTGTACTTGCTTAAATGCGCCACCTACCTACTTTTTATATATGTATGTTTTTTTTCGTGTCATGGTTGTCTGGAAGAGATCGCTTTAGCGATAAGACCGCCTATTGTACATTTGTTTTCTTGTTCTGCGTGTGTTCTGTATGTATTTGTTATTGGTGCAATAAAGAGTATTCTATTCTATTCTATTCTTTTCTAACGCGAAATGAGCCAGCAATCCAAAGTAAATATTGAAAGGAAATGAAAATATTTGCTGATGATTATTTGGCAAGGAGTAACCCTTACTTCAGGATGGGTATAAACTAATCTAGGCTCTTAGTCAGCCAGTATAAAATAGTAAAGGCTCTTTGAATGAATTGGCATTAAGCTTTACTAATAGCTGCCATTTTATGTAGACATCAGACGACTTGTATGCTTGTTTGTCACCTAATATAGAATAAAAATAAGATATTGTCCACCTCCTACCATACCTACGTACCAAAAGATTCAAATTCATTTACCTAATGTAGAAATCGCTCTCTTCGATCGGTCCCTCATTGTTCAGGATCGTGGTCACTGGAAACTATCAAAAAGAGAATCTGCTTCTATCGGTTCCGGTCCGAAATAATCAACATTACCTGGCAAAATTTAGATGAAAAGTTGACTTCCTTCACTTGGTCAGACTAATGCGTTGGCGACCGCCCAACGTGTTATCTTTCCTTCGGTATTGCCAACAATAACCAGTTTTTAAAGGTTGCCATTAGGTATCTCTTCGCGTTTTGTAGCCGAAATAGAGAAGTATGCGACATAGACATATGGTGGACAATCGTATCTTAATGGCGATTTGGGAGAGAAGAGGTGTTCGGAGCATTTGCCTCCAGCACCACATTTCGAGTACATCTATTATATCTCTCTATTGCTAGAATTATCCACATATCTGCTCCATAGAGGAAAATCGGGAATATTAGGTAACGTAACAAATGGGAAAACGCAAAATTCGTCAGCATGAAATACTTAATCTTGAAACAATGATTCTTCTTTTTACTTATATTTGAAGGCGTTGCGTGCGACTTCTATTCCTGGGTATGGAAATAGGAGCCTAACTAATCTATATAAACTGCGAGTTTCAATAATTGTTTTTTTCTTGATGACGAAAAATGTTGTGAATCAGTATTGGTACGTTTTGTATTTTAAATTTAGATCTATTGTCATTCAGAATAACAACAATATAATATATGAAACTAGACACTGCACTCGTAAGCTTAGGATATTCATCATTTGGTTGAAACGACAGTTATGTGTTTTAAAATTAAATATGTCGACCATATCGCAACCCTTCTTGCAACAATAAAAATGGGCAAAAATTGGCGTTATTTAGTTGTAATTATTTCGAGTAGGTGCGCGCTACTGATATTACGGTGGTAACTCAATTTCACCAGGTGGTCTTATATGCTTATCATCCAAATTAGTCAAAATGTCCCACTATTTACAATTTAAATAACTTAATAATATATTTTATTTGTGACAATTTATTATACCCATGGAAATTTACAAGAGAGACGTATCCATACTAGTCGAAAGATTTTCACCCTCGAACCGACCAAATTTCGTTTAGGTCGTGAAATGACACATGTAATGCGGCGAAAGTAGCTACTCACTACATCTGCATCGCAAATCTTATTTATTCCTTCGTTCACTTATACTCCCGATAACCTTTTGGCTTTATCACACGTGTTGGAAAACCGTTATATTCCTTGCTTGTGAAATAAGAAAATAGAGTAATATTCTGTACAGATTTTGACATCTAGTGACTGACGGTACACCTCCACAATGCAAAGGGAAAACCAAACGTTTCGTAGGTTAGGTCACACGATATTTGAAATATTTCTTAGACGTGCGGATTTCCTCGCGATAATTACACCTACGTAAGTACATAAATTCGAAAACACCAATAGTGGTAGATGCCCATGCCAAAATTTAAACCAGAATCAGTATGTTAATAGTTGGTTCTTTATCTCAATGAATAAAGAACCAGCCTGGACAGGATGAATGGATACGAGATGGTGAACATTAGTATCGAAACGAAATTGAAATAATCATAATAACTCAGCTGTTTCATACACATTTCGCGACCATTAACCGTTTGTAAGTGGTGACTGAAGTTGAACTCTTAGAAGCAGTTGTCCAAATATCAACACTGTTTTCGTATTGAAAAAGTGAAGATAGAAATTATTCGAAGTATCTGTATCTATATCTATAAATTTAAGCTAAGAACCTTGCGGGGAAGGCAGGGAAAGCCGAACGCCACGTGACTCGAACCTTACTCACTCGCTTCTTTAACTTTCATTGTTGTTCTCATGCACACTCTCCGGTTTCTAAGGCTCCTGACATCGCCTTCTGATAGAATACGACCAATTTGGTAAGTCCTGACCTTCGTCGGCTTCTACATCCTTTCACTTTTGCGTTGTATATCTGCTTCGTCATATCTTTCGTCCTGTATTCTTTCTACATATGCCAGTGAACGGAGCATGCCGCTTCTTACATTAACCCCGACGACCCTCTCTTTCAGACAACTCTGTCTCGGCAATATGTCCCACATTTCCTTTCGCACAACCCTATCGAATACTTTCTCAAGATAAACAACCTCAGAAAACTTGATTTGTACATCCCCTTCCATTTCGGAATGCCTCCCACACACAGCATTCCATCGGATTTCACCCTCATTCTCCTTTCCATATTCACCTTTCCATATATTCTGCTGCTAAGCTGATCAAGATATAGATATAGCTGGCGCAGTCCATGCGCAACCCTTATCTTTATATAAAGGCATGATGACTGTGCATTGTCAGTCCATTGGGATCCTTCCAGTTCTCCAACATGGGTTCCATAAGTACCAGAAGGCGTTCCGGCCGTAAGTGCCGCCTAGTGTGATCATCTCATTTGTGATCAGATCAATTGCCGCTGACTTTCCATTTTTCAAGCTTCGTATCAGCCATTCAATGTCAACCATAATTATGCCTTCGTCATACGCCGTCAACATGGAGTAAGACTCACTCACTCATTGCCAGCGTCCGAAGCTTACTCACATATTTCTTCAAAATATTCACTTCACTTCTTGAGTGTTCGCAAGAATGACACCAGCTTTAGACTTTAACTTGTTTATCCTGGATGCTGACGAACCACTCCGAGATTTCTTTACCTCTCCAAAAGAGTTAGGTATTTGCCTTGAAGGTTTTCGTCAGCCTCTTTTCCTCACTCATAATTAGTCTTTCACGCTTCTCTTTCACTGAAGCCTTGGTTTCATTCTTCCATAGACGGTACATTTGTTTTTTCTTCACTCTCATATTTTCATTTAAGGGCAATGATGATACATAATTCAGCCACACTTTTCTCTTTCTTGCTATGGAGGTTTCAAATGCCGCATTCCACCAGGCATCACCTTTTAATGTTTTATACGTCTTTGCGCATCTACATGCTACTTTTGCACTATCCGCCGTACTTTCTTTCAAAACTTTCCAGCAATCATCGGCATCTGAGTCCGATAGGCTTGCATTTGCAAGTGTTTCGCTTACCAGATGTATATATGTTCTTCTTACACTTTCATATTGCAATTTTTCGCTCCTTATAATCTCCTCAAGGGATACGCACTGGCCAGTGCCTCCACTTCCTGAAAAGTCCCACAAACTGGCTTACCACCATGTAATGGTCCGTTTCAAGAGATGGACTTCTAATGGTTCTTGTATCCATTACAGTATTTGGGAGACGTCTGTCTATTAAAATCAAATAAATCACATTTTTTGGCTATTCCGTCTTCATGCATACGTGTGAATATCCTTGTGATCAAATAAAGTATTCGACACGAGAAAGTTTCGTTTCATACATAAATCTAAAATTGACTTACCTGCTTCATCCACTCTCTTATCTCCATACGGAGCGATAACAGACAACTATGAGTCTCGCTTGTGGGACCAAGCGAGACAGCTATGAAGCCATCCGTACAAATCTCCATACATTATCACTCTTTCATTCCTTTCACCTAAATCCAGAACATACTAAACCCAGTTTTATCCCATCCCAAAGAAGTCTAGGTCCTACCAAATAGTAATCTCTTACACCAGGCTAAGCGAGAGGAGAGTACGACACCTACACCAGCGCTGACATGATCGTCCCTGTTGACGCTAGACCATAGGGTCTTCATTTCACCAGGCAGATCAACGGTGTCGCTCCCCTTGTACTTAGTCTCTGTCATACACAAAGCATGTAAACGTCTCTCATTCATAACGTCTATCAGTTCCTTTATCTTATCATTCAATCAACCTCTCACATTCCACGTGCCTATGCAGCACTCGGCTCTCCTCGACCCGCTGGAATTGGCGCTGCATGGTGGGTGGCGGCCCCCACCACCGCATGCAGGTACATTCGCACTAACGGCGTCGGATCGGTGTGCGTTGCCTCCGGGGGACGTCCTAATCCGCACATCGGTGTGCTCTTGGTCCAGAAGTGCAATCTGATTGATTAGCAGGGGTCGCGAATGAGCACGTTACTGGCACATGACCACCTATTTATTATACGAAGTGTAATAAATACAACACAGCGACACAATGACGCTATGTAAAATAGTAATGTTAAAATGTAGTCGATTTTCAGGATTATAACTATTTGAACTTATAAATATTAATGTATAAAACATGCAGTATATTTTTTTTATAATTATACCTACTTGGACATGAGCCACGCTGAAAGTTTAACCATCCTACTAATCTTTGCTATTTCTAGAAATTATTTTTTCTAGAAAAATACGGAAAATAGTTTGTCGACTGATTTTTATTAGTAAAGTTCGTAGTCAGTAAAGTATCAGAATCATTAGTAGTATAAGAATCATTGTGAAAAGAATCCACGGCGATAATTTTTTATAATTTTAAAAGTGCTCTTTTTCCGCAAAATTATTGTGTTTGTCTTCAAAATACTTTCTGGTGGGAAGCACATTATCTGATTACCATGAAACGTTAGTACGTGAAGTTTAAACGTAGATGTGTTTCTCCGAATGATTTGTGGTGGCGGCGGTGTGGGCGGACGGCGTTTAATTAGGACCATCAAGAAAACGTTACTGTTAAGAAGTTATTCGAGAATATTTATGGATCGATTATAACGATATAAGCCAAATTCAAAAACTTTCCATAAGTATTTAAAAGTCATTTTCTTACGAACTAACACCACTACAAAAACTATCTCGTAGTGATTGGCGCACAATGACGTTGCAAAAGTACCTGAACATTCTAATACTGTTTGCGGCGTTATCACAGGAGATGAAACATGATTTTATGGTTGAATCAGGGAAAACACCAAAATTTACAGAACATACAAAATAGAGGGAGGTGAATGACCATTTTAACGTTAGTTAAAAACGATTGGGTTTTTCCCCACACGTGTCCCGTTTGCACTTCAAGGGGACCTTGAAGAACTAGCAGTTCGGTGTGTGGCACAAAATAAAGTTTATTAAGCCTCCAAAAAATACAGCACTCTGCCCATATACCGGACTAAAATCCTTATAACTTCTTTGTTTTTTGGTGTAATGTGGTCATCATAGCCTATGAACGCTTGCAATATAAGGCTTATCACTCGCATATTGTCACCCCCGTTACTAACGCAAACTCCTCAGGAGCTAACTGATAACTCACTCACAGGCACACAACAACTTGTTATTTGGCTACAGTCTTCTGTGAGGTGGAGGTTAGACTAATGAAACCCAACTCTCTTAAATCTAGCCTCTGTATAAACAGACGGGGGGTGTGATGGCATTCAATCAATATGTGAAAAACAATAGAGATGCTTGTGTTTTAAAAATGGCTCAATTGACTGAAATAAAATTTGAATTATAGAAGACAGTGTTTCGAAAACAAAACTTTCAGCGCGGCCTACTAAAAAGGAAACTGAAAACTAACTTCACGTTACATATTTTATTGAATACAAAACATACTATTTCTGAAAAAACGGAAGAGGGATATTGAGGGGCAGGCAATCGACATAAACTTGGTAATACATTCTGTTAAAAATGGTAACTTTATTCCGCTATTCACATACATTTACATTCAATTCCCGCAGTTAACACATCATACATAAATTAAAATATACATACATTCTGACAGACAGTTCAGTAATCATGAAACTTCTTTAAAATGTCATCACTTGGCTGTATATCTATCACAGTGGCGTTTGTAAATTCGTATTAGGTACATTCGATTAGCTAATTACATATTGCACACACATATATATAATGTACTACACACAACAACAATTTCTACAATTATTTTTATATTCACAAATATTGACAATTGATTTATTAAATTATTTGTACAGTACTTCCTGTAAATATACCGAAGTTAACTTGAAACTTTAAGATTTGAATGTGTAGTCATCGTTATGATTCAGTCATTTTTAGTATTTCCAAGCAAAATTAAATGTCTGTTCGTCTGTCACAAGCTCCCGAAGTTAAATAGTACCTATATCTAAGAAAATAGAACCCAACCAATAGCTTTGGCTTAAAACATACATTTTAGTGGACATAATTCCACAAAACAATATTATATATTCTAAGCAAAAATCAGATATTTATTAGCAGGTTTGAAGGTGTTTTCTAGCAATATTTCCCTCAGCTCTATTTAGAGTTATATCAAATATGTCATTACTTCAAACGAAAATTCTTGTACACATATAAATATATCGTGTATCTCTGAAATGATTTGAATTAAATTTTGTTTATTTGAGGTTTTGGTTCTCATGTTTAGCTATAGAAAAGTCTTTGAAACATAAAACACATAATAACGTCGAGCAAAGCTCCGTCTCCCACCTACTAAACTATTTACTTGCATAATGAAGCGCATATTTGAAAAAAAATCAAATAATCCTTGTTTAAGATAACATAAAACTATATATATAAATATAAGAATAATGTCTGTATCACTATTTTAAAAACTCAGAAACAAAAAAAATGACCAGGGACTGGGTCAAGAATTATGATTTAAATATAAACTGATAAAGACCAGTGATCTTACAAGCCCTTTAAATTTAAGCTCCTTCCAATAGTCTTCTTAAGTTTTTCGACATTCAAATCTTTGTATCAAAAAGTAATTTTTGGCTGTTGGTTTCAAGTTAATTTCGCAATACAGCAACGTCATTATGTCTTTGCCTAGGTTATATTCTATCTTCTTCCGAAGAATCCTTGATAGAAGTATCTTGGCTGCGCAGGACCTGAAAATGATAGGAAAAAATATGAATATATGTATATCTTCACGCCAAGTGCGGGGTAGGCAGAGAGAACCGAGCGCCATAAGAGGCGGTCCTTACACACTTCAGTTGCTTCTTTAGCAGTCATAGCTCTTTTTATGCACGCTCGCCGATTCCTAAGGCTCCTGACATCACCTTCTGATAAAACACGGTCAATTTAGTCATGGCAGGTTAGTCTTCCTCGGCTCCTACATCCTTCCAATTTCGCATTGTATATCTATTTCGTTATTTCTTCATCCTGCATTCTTTCTACATGTATATCCAACAAAGCATGCCTTTTCTTATCTTAACACCGACACTCTCTTTCAGATCAACTCTCTTTCGTACGTCATCATTAGGAATGCTGTCAGCAAGCGTTATACCAAAAACTTTGCGCAGTGCTCGCATCTCGACCGCATTTATTCTACTTTCATGCTCTCTCTTCCATACCCAGCTTTCGCTTCCATAAGTTAGCGTTGGGATTAGTACCGCGTTGTGTACAGCGAGCTGTGCCATCTGGTTTAAATTTCGGCTGCCTAGAAGTTTATCCAAAGCTCCATTCACGCTATTCCCTGCACTCACTCGGCTCTCCATCAGCGGTGTACCTTCCATCGCTGCTAAAAGCGCTTCCGAGATATACAAACTCATCCACTTGCTCCAACACTACATCCTCAACCGTAATCCTAGTGTTCGTTCTGGTTGTCTCTCTTTTATATACCATTATCTTGATTTTCATCGCATTCAATTGCAATGTTGGCCTTTATTTATACAATCATCTTTCATTGTTGTAACTAGTGTTTGCAGTTCGGATGGTGATTTTGCTATTAATACCGCGTCATCTGCATAAAGCAGGCAGTTAACCACTGAGTCGCCCAATCGCATTCCCACATTTATATTTCTCATTCTCTGTTAGCAACTGTCCAGATACAGGATAAATAGCCGAGTCGACAGCACGCATCCCTTTTTTTTTTTTTTATTGACGCGGGGAAATATGCGTTACGCACACCACCGGTGCCTGGGTGGCCTCCGGTGGTAGTGTGGGACTCCCCGTCGGCTGTCCGACGTTATACCCACTAAACGACCCCGCGAAATGCCATCAGCCGCGTTGGTGTGGTGCCCCAGATCTGTCAGCAACAGGGCACCACTGCGACTGGCCAGCCCCTCAAAAGGGGCCGGACTTCTTCTCTCTAGGGGCCGTCCCGGCAAATTGGGACAGCCCCTCCGGCGGCGGGACCATTATGGGGCCAGGTTCCCATCCTGACCCCTAGTCCCACAGGTTAGGGAGGCGGCAGTAGGTGCGCGTAGCGCCTACGCCGCACTCCCGTCCGCCGTCTCCGGAGCGGGACAGCCAAGGGATCATCCTCCCTGTCCCGCTCCGCGGCCTCCTTCTGGGACATGACCGTCTCACAGAAGGAGGCCATCGCCTGCCAGGCACTGTCACTCCCGAGCATGGAGCGGACCACGCTCGGGAGCGAGAGGTCCGCGCTTCCTTGCGCGGACACCAGATCGTGGCGCTGCCGAGACCACATGGGACACTGCTCCAGAGTGTGCTGGGCAGTGTCCTCGGCCGCGCCACAATCGTGGCAGCCCGGCTGCTCCTCCCGCCTCGCGACCCGGTGCAGGTACTCACCGAAGCACCCATGCCCGGTGAGCACCTGCACCATGCGGAAGGTGAGGGGTTTGCGCCTACGGCGCATCCACGACTCCAGGACCGGGCGCAGCGCATCCGCAACGCGGACTCCATACCGCGGCTGCGCCAGGTCCTCCCCCCACCTCCGCATCATTTCCGTATGCCCTCGCTGGCGATACCGCCCCACCTCCTCCAACGTGGGGCGCTCGCCGAGACTCCTCCTTTCAGCAACGAAGCCGTATATACCTCGGCGAGCACCTCCGCCACAGCACGCATCCCTGTCTAACACCAATGTTGGTATCAAACCAGAGCGATAAGCTGCCGTTCACTTGCACTCATGCTGTACAAAGATCATAAGTGAATTGCACAGCACGGAGCAGGTCACCGTCAACCCCATATCCGGGCATAATGTTCCAGAGATTCTTACGCACGTCCCTATCAAATGCTTTCTCAAGGTCCACAAAACCGCAGAAAACCTTCTGGTCCATAGCCAGATGCTTTTCTACGATGTTGTCGAGTGAAAAAACTTGATCCGTACATCCTCTGCCGTTTCGAAATCATTCCATCGGATTTAACCCTCATTCTCCTTTCAATGATTTTTCCATACACTTTAGCTGCTAATGAATATATTTTTTGTATTTTGTAGTAATAAACTGGTAAACAAGCTTACGACCTTCCTGATAGAAAACATCTACAGCGGCGTATAGATGCTTGTAACTGTAAAAGTACTACTAACTGCATTCTAAATAAGCTTCTGCTTCGCTGGCGTAGGAATCGCCAAATTTCATTGATTTGCCAAATAAAATTACGTACTGGAACTCCAATAAAGCCATATTATAATACGCTTAATTCTTAATAACATTTTGTATTTCAAACCAGCAGCTAACCCTTGGCCTAGCTTGTACGAGGACCCTGTTGTCGCGATAATAATTTGCCTATGATATACTCTAGATAACTACAACCTTACCACACCAAATATTATTACAATCTATTATTCACAGACAGACAGTTACTTTTACATTTCTAATATACAAGTAGTTAATATTTAAGTACCTACCTATTACTGACATATGTGATCATATTATATAGCAATTCAGTTTCATACCTCAGCTTGGCTCGTATGAGAAACCGTTATCAAAATAATAACAGAGACCTTCTCTAAACTATCTACGAGTATGTATCAAATTTCAATACAATTCCATCAGTACCAACGTGAAAAATGCACAAACTGATACGCGAGCAGAGTTTCTTTCTTTCTTTCATATTCTAAGCGACATATTGATATTTATTACCCTATATTTCCACACGCTGAATTTAATTATTAACAAGTTATCGTCAATATTAACTAATATGATAAATATACCATTAAAGACCCTTACAATCTAATAATATGCATATAAGCCAAAAAAGAAGCATTCGCCACCGTATTATTACCGTAATTACCTAACAACCACATTGTTTTATTATTTTGTCATAAACATTATCAATATGAATGAGAGGAATAATCACTCAAGTTTAGTGGTATCAGCAGGCACTAGAAAGCACCCAAATCAGGCATGCAACATTCACGCTACTGTATAAGAGTTTTGAGTAACAAATCGTTTGTACATTCCCTGCTCCGGATTTCATGCTCGTCGGTTCGGAAATGCACAAAGTTTCCTTTTGTGGCATTTCTCATAACTTGATTTGTGACGGCGCAACCCTTCAGCCCTGTTCCGGCATGGCGCCGCAGAGGCGAGACGCGTCACTTCCTGCTTGAGATTTGGTTAAGTTAAAAGAGAGATAGCGGATATGTAACCGATCCATTTAGGACTTTTTTCCTTAGAACTTCTATGGAAGAGTTATTAGTGTTTCTGAAATTAAATCTGTCAAAAAAGTTACTAAAAAGGTACATCTGGAAATGATAATTTTAGAAACCAATTTATTTTGTCGATAACCACGATTACATATATTGTCGCTCGAGTGATATCAATTCTCGTTGTTACCGGCGCCCGATCCAAAGATACAGTAGCTATCTACCTAATTATATCTTCACACTAAGTCACTTACGGGTTGGGGAAAGAGAACCAAGCGCCACATTACTCGGTGCCTACACACCTAACAACTAGGTTTAACCAATCCTACATTCATAGACGTTATTGTGTTTCTTGTGTTAAAACAATTTTGATGTCAAACCAAGGCAACCAGCTGCCGTCTACCTGTACATGTTTATAAGTAGCTGCACAAATCTCGTACGTGGATTACACAGCAATTCACAGCATAGAGCAGGCCACTTTACATATTGCTCAGAGGTCCGTTCACACGACCCTATCAAAAGTTTTCTCAGGATCCACAGAACTACCTAAATCCTTCTGGTCTTGAGCCAGATGCTTCTTTATGCTATTACTCAGTGAGAAAATGATCCGTACATACCCCTTCATTTCGAAATTCCAGTGACTCACACAGCATTCCCTCATTTTCCTATTAATTATTTTTTCATACATTTTTGCAGGCGACGAGACTTTCTTACTTGTCTCCAAAATCGTTTGGTATTTACCTCGAAATTTTTCGTCAGCCTCTCTTATTTATTCGGGTATGGTATTTCATTCTTCTCTTTCACTAAAGGTCTAGTTTAATTACTGTTGCAATGATAAATTTCTTCATCATCAACCAACCACTCTTTTCTCTTTTTTGCTACGGAGGAATTGACTCATCAGCTTCATTTGCTCTCTTATCTCCATAGACAGCAATATATATAATTACTTTTGATTCACTTCTGCTTAATCCAGAACATCCCTCAAAGACTACCACATTTTGAAAGCTCTTGGATACACGTTACTTTACTCCTTTAAAAACTATACAAACCAAGATAAACAGGCATGTTCATACACACAAACGTTTTAAAATAGCCATTGCTCGTAAAAATGGTAGTCCTATTCCACATCAGACCATTGGACCTTCGCTCCATTAAGATGATTATCATTGTTGCACCCCTACCGTTTAGTAAGAATCTACACACAAAATAAATAGCCGTCTCTCATTCTGTATATCATCAGGAGTGGATTAAAAGATAAGATGATTTCAATCCACCTCGCACTTTCACGGCACTCAGCTCTCCTTGTCTCTTCGGATTGGACTTTGTACAAAGGAGGTACTACTAACTATAACTTTACGCCAAAACCCTTGCGGGGTAGGCAGAGAGTACCGATCGCCACATGACTCGATCCTTACACACCTCACTCGCTTCTTTAATATTCATTGCTCTTCTCATGCACGCTCGCCGGTTTCTAAGGCTCCTGACAGCACTTTCTGACACCACCAATTTGGTCATGATAGGTAAGTCTTGGCTTTCCTCGGCTCCTACATCGTTCCAATTTTGCGTTGTATATCTGCTATGTCATTCTTTCATCCTAATTTTTTTCTACATGTCCGAGCCAACGGAGCATGCCTCTTTTTATTTTAACACCGACGCTCTCTTTCAGACTGACTTTTCTAACATCATCATTATACGGTCATCGTACTGTCTACAAGCGTTACGCCAGAAATTTTGCGCAACGCTCGCATTTCGACTGCGTTTATCCTACTTTCATCCTCTCTCTACCATACCCAGCTCTCGCTTCCATAAGTAAGCGTTGAGACCAGCAATGCATTGTGTAGAGCGAGTTTCTGGCTTAAGTTTTTACTGCCAAGAAGTTTTCCCAATGCTCCATTCACACTATTCCCAGCACTCACTCGTCTTTCCACATCAGTTGTATACCTTCCATCCCTGCTGAAAGCGCATCCAAAATATACAATCACATCCACTTGTTCCAACACTTAATCATCAACCGTAATTCTTACATTGGTTTCTAATGTACGAGTAGTAATATCTAGAAAATGAGAGCAGTGATAGCCTAGTGGATAAAGAACCGGCCTAGTGAACAACAGGTCCCCGGTTCGAATCCATGTACAACTAAAATCGTGTTTTCATATTTATGTACATATTTGTGATTATCAGTTGCTCGGCGGTGAAGAAAAACATCATTTCGTTTGAGGAAACCCGCACGACCCAAATATTACATTTAGAAAGACGTGTGACCCTACCTAAGAATGATCTGGTTTTCCCTCTGGGTTGTGGACGTCTCACGGCAGTCGCTTCATGTAAAAATCTGTATCTTCGCCAAATCCATAGGCTTAGTTAGCGGACCCCACCAATCCTGGTGGATTAGGAAACGGGCAATGCTAAAAAGAAGAAGGTCTAGAAAATGAGAGAACGGTGCTTGCTAGTTGATAGATGCATGCATCATGAGCTTGCTACTACAAAATAAGAACTTCTGTGTAACACTCTATGTCTTAACCCCAAGTTGCCTGCTCTTGACTCGGTTCTTACAAACCTCACTAGTTTCTTTAACATTTTTTTTCGAAACGACAAAGACGATAACGATGTTTTAGTTTCCAGTTGACGTAACTTTGATCTGACCGAAAGTCTGCTATTGAAACTTGATTTTGTCCGGAATGTATTCGTTATATATACCATATAACACTAAATTCGTATTTTCAGATTTATGTACATATTTGTGATTATCACCTGCTCGGCGGTGAAGAAAAACATTGTCAGGGTTTCCTCGCGTCCAAGAAATTTCATTTCGAAAGCTGTGTGACCTTACCTAAGGTAGGTCTGGTTTTGCCTCTGGGTTGGAGGTCGGACGGCAGTCGCTCTATGTCAAAATCAATATCTTCGATAAAACCTTAGACTTAGGTAGCGGACCCCGGCAATCCTAATGGATTAGGAAATGGGATGACGCTAAGAAGAAGAAGAAACATTTGTTATAAACTCCGCTTGCACTCATTACTGAATCAACTGCCTTATCATAACCCAACAACATCGTGCATATAATACAGATGTGCGAGATTTTAATATGATAAGTTAAATTCATTTAAAAATCATATATAAAATCATTCATAAGTTTGTAAAAACCGTAAGTGTTACAACATATATCAACATGTTTATTTTTGGAAATATGTTAGATTACAAATGAGAACTCGACCTACAGCGTACAAACTAAGAATAAATCTTAGTATATACGTTGTATGGTCTACTACAATTATTATAGTAGATTCAGTAGTACTGTAACATATTTTAAAATATAACATATTTCAATAGTAAAACATACCTGCATTATGATTTTTAAATCAATTTCACTAGTCTGTGTTCACCTCGCACTTCTGAAACATGTGCACGGAACGGCTCTGAAACACCTGAGCCGCAGTATCTATATAAACATGTGATATGCCTATAGAAACATTAAAACTACCTATCTTTACACCAAGTCTAAAAAAACTGAACGCTGCTGAAATAATGCTGTTTGAAAGTGGCATTTCGTCACGTGACCTGAAAACGTGACGCTTCATACTAAAAGGCCGCGGCAGATGACGTCACAAGCCGTGTAGGTAAGAAGAAATGTATGGATTTCATCTAAATATTAGCTGTATTTCCGCAATTCAAGCGTTCAAATTGATGCTCTCATAGTAAAACACGTTCAAAATATGAGAATGATTCAAATTAAGAAGTTTTTTGTATTATAGAAATTGTTTGTTTTTTTACGATCTTTAACACCTGAAAGAACTACAAAAATGCAAACTACAAAAAATGATTAATTTTTATATGATAATTGTGTGATTTAAAAAGAAAAAAAAATCGTGCATATTCCCTATTAACAATAACATCAAAATATAGGTAACAATGTACTCGCACACTTGATTATAAACCAAATATGTTCAAAGTGACGTTCGGGTGTCTCCGCTCCCTGTGAACTGCCGAACTATTTATCTAACTTCGCATTCTAACATTCAATAACACAAAAATTCATCAAAACAAAACTAAAACAAGAAAATCGATTGATATGTAGAGGAGAAAAATGTGCTATCTTTGACTATTTATATACGATTTATATAGTACACTAGCGCCCCAAGGGTCGTAATTCTACCATGATCATTATTAAAAATACAAAGAAAACATATTATACGTATTTATATTATTTTCTACTGTTTTAAAAATGTTTTCATGATTGTCACTAAAGCTCGTCAATGAATACTAAACAAAAAGGAAAAACACTTTTTGTTATTTGGCTGTCGTCTTCAGTGAGGTTGAGGTACTTCCCCAATCGTGCTAACGTCGTGTTCTACCTCTCTTTCGCCAGAGCCTCGTCTGTTGATAAGCAGGATGCACCACGTCCAGATGAGGTTGGCTTTGTCTCTAAAGGTGACATTGAGCCACTTACTTGGAAAACAGAGGAGAATAGATACTGAACTGTATTATATTTGACTTTTTATGTATACGGTATACCAAGACATGTATGTCCACTTTGTAGCATCATAACAACATAAAAGTAAAATAAAATACACCGTGTACTTAGCTAAGCCAATTCATTTCATAACTATGACAGAACAAAACAAACAATTATTTTATAAGAGGAAAATACATGTCTTATATATTACACTGACAGCAAAAAAGCTTATGAAACTGTCTCGAGTTGAAAACTCTGAAAGTTTGCGAGACATCCGTTTTTCCACCCCTCTAAAACAATTGTACCTTCCTATATATATGGAATACAAATATTGTTGTTTAGGAAATCTGAAGGTATTTGAAGTAACTTAAATTTCTTCGTAAGTATTTCTCATATTTGTACATTGCCTTATTGAACCTACAGTTAATGCAAATACCAAATTTTGGTTTGTCTACTTTATCAAATCTCTTGACAATTTTTAGGTGCCTAGATGAAAACATGGAACCAGAAGATCACTAACTTCACATGCCTGCGAACAGTGTGTTACAGACAATTATCTCAAAAACTGTTTCTAATACAATAGTGAAATGCTGGCTCCCATTTACTTCTAGTTAAGTGGAGTCGGTCCCAGTCTGTCTATGGATGGGTTTAGTCATCACGAGGTACTCCGTGTTTCGGATGGCATGTTCAGCCGTCGTCGCTCCTGGCTGTCTTCGATAAATGACAACCGTTAAGCTAACCTAAGAGGTATAGGATAAACCAAATCTACCCGGGGATGTGTCTCTACGTAACAGAAAATCGTAACCAGATAGTATCTATCTGAATAGTGGCTGAGTTCCGTGTGAGAGAGTTTACCAGTAAGCTCCTAAAGAGTTGTTATGTTGGCAACAAGGGCGGATATGTAGGAGCAATACCTCCCATATTGCAAGCATTCATAGGCTACAGTACCCACGGTACATCAGGTGGGCCATATGTTTGTATGCCGACCGACATAGTATAAAAAAGTACCTCCTACCAGTCTACAAGTCACATATTTCTGCGAGCGTAGTCCAAAACATGGGACTTATAGTCTGTGTTCACAACAATGATGTAAGACAATAAATTGATCTGATTTCGGGCACGTTTGTTTTACTTTCATGCTCTCTCTGTGTATCATAGCCATCTCTCGCTTCAATTAGTTAACTTTGTGTATAACGAGCTGTGCCTTTTACTCAAGCTGGTACAGCTAAGAGTAGATCACGCTTAACACTCGAAGTGCGATTGTAACTCTTATCACGAACCACATAAGGTACAAAGATCAAAGTGTAAAGCTTGAGATGCGCTTAGCTGTACTGCCAAGATATTTTTCCAGTGCTCATTAGTGCTAATTAGGAGCAGAAATTCACTTCTGCGAGTAATAACATTTTCAAAGTACCTTTAGAAACCTTACACCATTGCAGAGATTCAAATGTAACCTTGCATGTAGCAACTGCAACTTAGGGCTATCTACTGAGTATCGACTGTTAGACCGGGGTTTTAAAACCCTCTCATTTCATGGGGATTGACGCATTCAATATACAGAAAACTTATCGTGTGTTTCCTCTAATGTCAAAATATTATCTATGCACGAGAGTTCAATGGAGAACTATCCCGTTACCGCTACGTCAGGAGGCATACAACCCACCTGATATAAAGTAGTTATCGTAGCCTATGAACGCGGGGTAATACATTAAGTATCACTCGAGTGATGCCACCTCTGCTGTTAACACAGCTACTCCATGAGAGCTTACTGGTGACCTCACTCACACGCAGGAATACAACAAACCTCCAGGGAGTTGTTATTTGGCTGCGGCGCATCAAAGCAACCCGTCTGGGGAAGTACCTCCACCTTACAGAAAATAGCAGCCGAATAACAACTCCCTTGATGGTGTTATATTCCTGCGTTTGAGTGTCGTCACCAGTAAGCTCCTAAGGAGTCGCTGGGTTACAACTCCTTAGGAGCTTACTGGTGCAGAGGTGATATCGCGCGAGTGGTAATTAATGTGTTACAGGCGTTCATAGGCTACGGTAACCGCTTTGAATCAGGTGAGTCATATGCTTGTATGCCTCCCGAAGTTCAACAAAAAAAATATAATGATTTCTTCTTGCACGAGCAATTAAACTCTCATTCATATAGTAATCGTAACATTTAAATAGATAATTATATGACATCAGTAAGTCAGAAAGATGTTTTTATATACTCGAAATTGCGTCGTTTATTTTAATAGTTCATGCATCTCTCTTAAATTCTACCCTCATTTACTAAAATCAATTTACAAATCTGTTCACAAATAAATTCTCCGCTTCGAAAAATTATACAAAACAATTGCATGTAGGACGGAAAAAAGACCAATGTGAATTAATTTATCAAATACACATAACCCTCGTTTTAAAAAGTAAACATGATAAATATGCATTGAATTAATATCGCAAAGGTAGGAGTAGAAATGGTGGAGGCGTATGCATGAACCTACAATTAAAGTGGTAAGTCCGACTCTTTTATTAAATCATAACCTATACGGGCTACTGCACTCCGTTTCGTAAATACAGGGCCGTATCAAGGGTAAGCATGGCAAACATGACTAATATTCAGGGTTCTAATAAAGTACAGTGTAGACGGTATTTCTACCCATCACATTGCATGAGAAATGTCTAAAGCATGAAGAGTATAAAGTTATTGGATTTGGCAATGTTTAATCATAAAAAATGCACAAATGCCCTTAGTTTTGCGGTGAGAACAACAAATTACGTGAGGAAATAATAGTACTGATTAATAGAAATGGTTCTCATTACAACTAATATTATTACTGGTAGTAGTAATATTATACACGCAGTTTTCTAAATAAGAACGATACTCACCGCGCCTGTTTACAAAATTTTATATGTCCATAATCTATAAATTGCGCCAAATCCTTATACACCTCATTCGCTTCTTTGCTATTCATTGCTCTTCTTATGTACCTACGCACGTCAGTTTTTATGGCTTCAAAGACGATCAATTATAAATAAATGATTATATAACAAGAAAAAGGCCAAAACATACCTACCATGACCAAGTAGATAAGCCTTGGCCTTTTTCATAATCATATTTGTTACACATATTCATATTGTGTTGTGTAAGTGGTTCATTCGAATCACCTCGAATGATATTTTACTTTATAGCTACCTATTACAGCCTATGTATGGCGGCTTACCATCATTTTTTTAGCCAAAGTCAACTTCGCCTCAACTTAGGGCATTACACTGACCGATGGAAATTCGGAAAAAATGGCATTTCGTGGAGTCTAAAGCGAGATTCAAAAGAATGAGAAAAGTAAAAGGCAATTACAGCCTTCTGTGGGTAATCAAAATAACATTTTTAATATACAAATAAATATAAAGTGACTTAAGGAGTATAATCTTCTTTTTTAGTCAATGCAACTACAACGTATGTTGCAGTATGCTCCAACGGTATGCTTTTTATTATCGGTGACACAAATACAATTAATTTAACCAAAAAGGTTTATGATAAAAAATTGATAACAATGATATATTTATAACATATTTAACGTACCGACTCGTAACGGTACGTTAAATATTGTGACGAGCTCGGTGGCTCAGTCGTGAATGATGCTACTTTGATACCAACGCTCGTGGGTTCGATTCCCACACAAGGCAAACATTTGTGTGCATGAACAAGTTTGTTTGTCTTGGTCTGGATGTTTTAAGAGAGGTAGGGCGCATCGAAGCAGCCCGTCTGGAGAAGTACCTCCACCTCACAGAAAACCGCAGCCGTGAGTGAGTTCAAAGTCAAAGTCAAAATCTTTTTATTCCGTAAAAATGGCTACATTTGTTTGGAATCGTCACAATTTTTTTCCCTACCGTGCAGTTTATGACTAGGTGAGCACTGATAAAAATACTGCCAAAAAACTCAGGCATCCCTCTTTTGGTGTCCAAACAAATTAACATATTTTATTAATTACATTATAATTGGATCGACTCACTCCCAGGCATTTTTATGCTCCCAAGGAGTTGCTGTGTAAGCAGCAAAGGAGGCATCGCGTGAGTGATACTTAATATATTACAAGCGTTAATAGGCTATGGTAGCCGCTTTACATCAGGTGGGCCGTCTGCTTGTGTGCCTCCCGACGTAGTATAAAATATATATATATATATATTGATGATTTTTATGACGACTGTTTTTTGTCAACAAGAGTAACAAATTAAAATGAATACATACCCATATGTACAAATAGATTTGAAAGAATACTGGACTTCACTTGTGTAAAAAAATACTAGTGCAAAAATACTCTCAATCCACACGCTAAGTTTATTAAATTTACTATTTTTCTACTACGTCGGGAGTCATACAAGCCTACTACCATACTACCTTATTTACATTAAAATCATGATCAATATTCAAATTTTTCAGACTATTTTAGATTATATTTCATTTATTTCAGATAACATTACATCATTATCTAAGAAAGAGCTATATATATTATCAAGCGAGAATATATAATACACGTAGCTTTTGCATCAACAAATTGATATACTTAATCACCTAGGCAGTGACCAACTAAAACCAGTTATGTTAACAAAAATGCCTAATCTCTAGCGTAGATAAATATAAAATAAAATCCCTGGATACGACTCTGTATATTTTTACTGTGATATGTCAATTTCATAATTAAAATGCATTTGACCGTGCTCCGAAGGGCTGTGGGATTAAGAGAGAACCAAAATTGAATGTTTGAATGGGTTCACTTCATCCCCTAAAAATATAAACGTAGTTATCTACTTTTGTTGGACGACATTTAAAATGTTCACATTGAATAATTCAAAATTATAATTACTCTTATTGTTACGACTTTGTGTTTATTAAAGTTCACTCTGTATGTGTATTTGGTATTCCTATTTTAATATAAATATAACAGATAATTATAAAATCGATATGACAGCCAAAGATTAAATAAATAAACTTTAACTTACTCATGTAATACTCATTGTAGTTATATTATATTTTAGTTATAGTAACGATAACGTGAAGTAACATTCATACATGTTTAATTGAATATATTTAATCTTTGGCTGCCATATCGATTTTACAATTATGTTTTACATTAATATTATTATATGAATATTCTGTTTACACATAAAAGTATTCCATGGTTTAGAAAGAAATGGTATTTATAAATCAAAACTTTAAAAAAAAATATGTATTGCCAGTGCATACTTGTAACTTCCAAAACAAAAAAAAAGGAACTGAGAACGCTTCATCTCGGCAAAAAATAGGAAAATAGTAAAATTTTTACCACTTGTAAAAATATACACGATCCTAGTTTATTATATTACAATAAGAGCGCATGTGAGGCAGACTGGCGTGATTTATTGTTAGTCACATAGAGTGAGCATGAAAAAAGAATAAATGAGGTCGAGATGCAAGCATTGCGCAAAATGCGCTCGTAATGATAATATAAGAAAGATGGTTGGTCTGAGAGAGTGTGTCAGTTTTATAAGAAAAAGCGTGCTCGGTGGTTCGGACATGTAGAAAGAATGCAGGATGAAGGAATATAGGAGCCAAGGAAGACCAAGACTAGCCTACTTTGACCAAATTGATCATGTTTTATCCGAAGGTGACATCAGGAGCCCTAGGAACCGGTGGGCGTGCATGAAAAGAGCTACGAAGAGTTAAAGAAGCGAGTGAAGTATGTAAGGACCGCCTCTTATGGCGCTCGGTTCTTTCTGCCTAACTAGCAAGGGATCTGGCGTGAATATATACATACATACCGTTTAATTTGAAAGACCCTCTAGCTACTTTATAGACTACAGCGAAATAACCACTCCTTGGAAAGTATGTGTTCCTACGAGGTTGATGCTTTAGCAGCGGGGTTGGCAAAGCGCACGCGATACTTCGCATTGCAAGTGCATCAGGCGTATCAAGGTTGTTGATTAGTTATAAAAGAGGTCATGCAATTAAATCATTGTGCTTGTGCAGAGCCAGTGAAGAACGGTATTATATCCACCTTTTTATAATATGTACGTAAAATCAGCGCTGCAAAAACATGATCCAAAGATCTAAGTGATGGTATGTGGTTACCTTTATACACCTTTTTTAATAGTAGCCAGATAGTTAACTCGATTCTATTATGAACTGCGGAAGGAGTTCTACTACATCGAGAGCCTCATCTCAACAGCTTCAAAAAACTCGCGAGTCCTGAAAAGAGTGCGCCGGTTCTTCTCGCCGGACCAGCTTTGTCTACTCTATAAGATTCAAGTTCAGGTCTGCGTGGAGTATTGCTCCCATCTCTGGGACAATTCCGCTCAGTATCTTCTCGAGGCTCTCGATACGTTACAGGGACGGGCTATCCGCATAATCGACGACGAGGAAGTCACTAAAAGCCTAAAAACCTCTTCAACGTCATAGGGACATGGGCTCGCTATACGTATTTTACCGCCTTTACCGTGGTGGGTACTCTTAAGAACGGTTTTCCCTTATCCCACCCTCTCCCTTGCGTCGTAGAACTACACGTGCAGGATTGCGATGTCATCGTTCCCCTGTCGAAAACATTTCTACACGTACAAAAAAGTTCGGCAACTCCTATCTCTGTCGTACTAAATAAGACATCCTCAACACAGTATGTATATTCTTGTTTGTAATATCTTATATGTAAATTATTGTGTATACGTGTGTGTTTTAGAAGCAAAATAAATCATTTATCTATCTATCTACTTTTAAAGAGTGGAACGCCTTGCCGGCACATGTGTTTCCTCCTTCGTACAACATGGGATCCTTCAAACGACGCATGAAGAAGTACCTTGCGGGCCGTCATGGCAGCGACAACTGACAGGACATATAGTCTTTTGTCAGTTGCCGCTACGATTTGGGCTCCTCTTTCGCTTACCATCAGGCGAAGCGTGGCCACTATGCTGAGCGTATATAAAAAAGGTGTGTACCGATATTTTTATGTGCCATAGATAGATGTTGCCCGCTGTTTCACATACGTGTTGTTCGGTTTTTAGCTATACAATGTCGGGAGGCATACAAGCAATACAATAAGTATGACTTGCGCGATGCCACCTCTGCTGTTAACACAGCAACTCCTTAGGAGCTTAGGAACTGGTAGCTCTCACTTGCAGGAACTCGACAACCCTTTAGGGATTGTTATTTGGCTCCGGTTTTCTATAAGTTGGTGGTACTTCCCCATACCTCCTACTTCTATGGATTTTACCTACCACTGCTATCCATTTTACCTCCTACTTCTATCAATTTCACCTACTTCTGTCTATTTCTCCTCCCATTTCTATCAGTTTCACCTCCCACTTCTATTAAGTTCACCTCCCATTACTATTAGTTTTACCTCCCACTTCTATGAATTTCACCTACTACTTCTATCAATATTACCTTCCACTTCTATCAATTTTACCTCTCACTTCTATCAATTTCACCTCCATTTCCTCCTCCTCCCGTATACCGCGCCCGTATATCGCAAAATAAAATCGTTACTGCTATTACAGCACAACCTAAGGAGCTTACTGATAAACCCACCTATCCTCAAAAATAGAAACAAAAGAGAATTGAATAAGATACAATTAGATTATATTTCAAAAAAAGTAAGACGTGTATAAGTGCCCGCGAGGGCCCAATGGTAAATAAAGAATTCTAACTTTTCCTTAGGTGGGAAGCGTGTGGTGTGTTTTGTGGTGCGCTCTACCTCACTTAAAACACCCAGACCAAGACAAACAAACATGTTCTTGTACGCAAATGTTTGTCCTTTATAGGAACCGAACCCACGAGCTCTGGTGTCAAAGCAGCGTTACAAATCACTACGCCACCGAGCTCGCCAAAGTGTAATATTAAGGGTTTTCAGATCCCTTAAAAATTACGTTTGGAACTTTTAATATTATAGAGACAGAAATAGCGTGAACACATCTAATCCGGCCAACAAATAGCTTTCAGGTGATGCACGCACAGACAGACGAAAAAATACTGCTTAGGAGCTTACCTCTCTGACACGCAGGAATACAACAACCCTCCATGGCAGTTGTTATTTGGCTGCGGTTTTACTTTAGACTTTTACTCAGACGTGTTACTTTAATGCGCTCTATCTCTCTTGAAAACACACTGATCAAGATAAACAGACACGTTCATGCACACACATGTTTGTCCAGTCTGAAAGTCGAACCCACGAGCGTTGTTTTTTTTATACCACTAAGACGGCAATCAAGTATACGGCCTGCCTGATGGTAAATAGTCACCATAGCCTATGGATATTTGCAACACCAGGGGTGTCACTCATGCGTTGCCGACGCTCTAAAAACCTCTTCACGCATTTCTTGAAGAATTCCATGCTGTAGTCCCTTGGGAAAACCTCGTTGTAGTCAAAGTAGTGTTATTAACCACTGCACCATAGAATAAGTAATAAGTAGCCAGTTTAATATGAACTGGTTATTGTCGCCTATGATAGCTTGAAACACAAACAGTTTCGCTCTCATTTATAGTCTGCTAACGCAGCATCTCAAAACTTTTCGTGTAAAATTACATCTTCTTCCAAGCGTTATCCCATTTCCTAATCCATTAGGATTGGTAGGGTCTGCTACCCAAGCCTCCACGATCCAAAGGAAATATAATTTCTTGGACGTGCCGGTTTGCTCACGATGTTTTTCTTCACCGCCGAGCAAATGATAATTATAAATATGTACAGAACTCCGAAAACACCAATTTAGTGGTACATGCCGATATTCGAACCGGAGACATGTTGCTCAACAGGTTCCTCATCCGCTGGGCGATCACTGTAAAATTACTTATTAAACCAATATTATGACCCGCTGGAACACAATATTATTGAATATTTCGATGTCATCGAAGATCATGCCACCGAAATCGAACACGCGTGTTAATTACTATCGAATGCAGCCTGTCTAAGGATGGTTTAGTCTTCCCGATTTCGTTGCGTTAAGCCGTTTCTTCCAACCAATGATAATTATAATACTACAGTACAGATACCCAACCTCATGCAAAGATTTATCACCTTCGTAACTCTAACTATTCTACATTTTCTATCATTATAATTCAACTAGATGGCGGCACTAGCAGAGCATCCGAAATAATTGGAAAGTAAGCTTACTAGTGATATCTACCTTTGATGCTAGGCAACGAAATAATGGCTTAACCTACATGTCAGTGATGGCAATCATAATGATACACACATAAAGGCTATATTCAGGTCCACTCAGATGTCTAGCGCGCGAATTTTAAAAACGTCACGCGTCTGCGACCTCCGCTTAGCCCGTACTGCGCGCCTGCTACATATTACAGCCATACCAAAATGAAAAATACCTACGTTACATATGTATGAATACGTTATAATATACAGAATTGGCTTACATTACTGTAGCTGAACCTAAAGTGCAAAAGCAAAATTAAAAGCTCGATAGTACGAATTTTTTCTTGATCTCGCCAAATATCGTACATGTCAAGAAATAAAAAAAATCGGCCAAGTGCGAGTCGGACTCGCGCACGAAGGGTTCCGTACCATTATCTATAAAAACGGCGAAAAAATCACGTTTGTTGTATGGGAGCCCCCTTAAATATTTATTTTATTCTATTTTTTAGTATTTGTTGTTATAGCGGCAACAGAAATACATCATCTGTGAAAATTTCAACTGTCTAACTATCACGGTTCATGAGATACAGCCTGGTGACAGACGGACGGACGGACGGACGGACGGACGGACGGACAGCGGAGCCTCAGTAATAGGGTTCCGTTTTACCCTTTGGGTACGGAACCCTAAAAACGTGTTTCGGAACTCTAATTATATTTATATGCATCCTCAAAGTACTAATAACGATTAGTTTCGTATACGACAATCCCAGAAATAAACAATAACATCAAAATTATTATAGCCGATCTCTCTCGAAACATAAACAACACTTCTGACTTACCTGTCAACACTAAAATAAGTGGTAAATAGGTACCTACTTTTTGTTTATAAAAAGAACCAGTAATGAATATCATTGCCATTCGATATGATCCTTCAAGCAAATAAGAACATTGTAATTACACCAATAAGCTTTTAATTCGGATCACTCGCACTGGGAACTAGTGTTCCCGGGACATTTGAATGGCTTGATCGAAAACGCTATTGATTAAGTATTTACCTACGAATTGTTGTTACGGAAGACCACCGAGAAATTACAATTCTATGGATGGTTGTTGCATTCCTGCGAATGAATGAGATTACTAGGAAGCTTCTGTGGGACTGCTGCGTTAGCAGCAAGGCGAAGGGCGGTGATGGCAACGTATGATCAGCACTAGTTGTGTTACAAATGCCCATATGTTAGGTAATCGTTTCCTATCAGGCGGTCCGTATGATTGGTTGCACCCAACGTAGTAAGTACCAGCTGTTCCCGCGACTGCATATGCGTGGTATTCGGAATAAGAATAGGTTATATTACTAACAGGAGAGGTCTTCTATGTGAGATACTGTGGTATGGTGATGAGCCAGAGTGTTTCGAAAGACTTGTGACCCTACCTTAGAATGATCTGGTTTACACTTTGGGTTGCGGAGGTCTGACGGCAGTCGCTACATGTAAAAATAGTAGGTATTGAATTAAACAATTTTTAACGGAAGTATCGCGTGATTTATTTATTTTATTGAACCTGACGTTTCGAATGCTTTTCAGCGTTACTTCCAGCCAATGATAATATAATACTGTCTCGTAGTGGACACTATGGAATTCAATAAGAACTCAAAATTACTGTAAACTGGTTTAGAACTATTTATTAGCCAAAATTACGTGCACAGAAACAATGTGTGAATGCCGAACAACCGAGTAGTTTTTTTATCACATACGTGTGAGGTATATTAATATAAAAAGCGCCTTCCAAGTTGTATAGCAATATATAAACAATATTAATCTGTATACAATTCTATCAGGCGCGAACAAATACTACAGTACAGATACCCAACCTCATACAAAGATTTATCACCTTCCTAACTCTAACTATTCTACATTTTCTGTCATTATAATTCAACTAGATGGCGGCACCAGCAGAGCATCCGAAATAATCGGAAAGTAAGCTGACTAGTGTCAATCAAATGAATGCTCTGCAGCATCCGTGGTCGCAGGAAGTCTTCCTGCGACCACGGATGCTGCAAAGCATTCGAAACGTCAGGTTCAACAAAATAAATAAAACACGCGATACTTCCGTTAAAAAATGTTTAATTCAATGTGTAACAATCGCGAAAACCTAACACAATACTAAATTAGTAGGTATCTTAGGTAAATCCTAAGGGCTTAGGTAGCGCATCCCGCTAAAACTAATGGATTATGAAATGGGATAACGCTAAAAAGGAAATATCAATAATACAAACATATAATAAAAATGTAACTGATCGCTGTCTGTACATGGACGATACATGAGAAAAACTGCTATTGGGGGGACTACATCAACGTAATAGAACCCAAAAACAATGATTGTTAGAATTTATGTCTCTATGTCTGTGTGTTTGTTGTTACGGAGATTAGCGCATCTCCGTAACAACCGGTTTTGGTGCGGTTGTCACTAATGTATTGAGATAAGCTTTACTTAATATTTAATATTTGTTTTATTTCTATAAGTTTTTTAATAAAAACGTTATATCAATTTAAAGAATCACGTTGAACAATCGTTCGATAAAATGCTACAAAATTACTGTTCAGTAACTTTGGCTGAAACTTGGTATTTTTAATATAATATACATACGAGTATATTAGGGTATTTTTATACAACGTCGGCAGGCATACAAGGATACAGCTCACCTGATATAAAGCAGTTACCGTACCCTATTAACGCTTGTAATATATTAAATATCACTCGCGCAATGCCTCCTCTGCTGTCTACACAGGAACTCCATAGGAGCTTACTGGTGATCTCACTCACACGCAGGAACACAACAACCCTCTAGGGAGTTATTATTTGGGTGCGGTTTTCTACGAAGAGGAGGCACTTCCCCAGACGGGCTGTTTTGATGTGCCCTGTGTCTACATCTACGTCACACAAATATTTGTCTAGTGTGGGAATCAAACCCACTAACGTCGGTGCCAAAGTCGCGTCATTCACGACTGAGCCGCCAAACTCGTCAAAGTGCTCCATAAGTTATAAATGCAAGTTCATATAAAATTAAAAAATGGTCAGGTGATAGACGTTTTGCATAAAAATGCCCGATTCGGAAGATTTGCTCGTCCCGGGAAGTATATCCTCCTCATAGAACGGGTAATAATATATCCCCGCAGGGCAGCTTGGCGTAACGACACCACGGGTACCCGAGTGCTCCAAAGAGTCGATCAGCGCCTTCGTCTCCGGCGTGTCTTCGTCGGTCGGAGTGGAAAGTCAAGAAGGCCAGCGGGACTCTCCGCTCTGGCTTGCCTTCATTGGTCGTCCAGAGAAGAGTCGATAGAGTATATTACTCTAGCAGGTGATATGCTCCAGGGGTGGAAGTGTTAAAGGGCATAACGCCTCGAGTAACTTCAAAGAAAGTGCAGCACACCTCTCGACACCCCTGAGTGACTCACACCGGTGTTACCCCCGGCCGACCATCTGTGGCATTTCGGGGGTCCATCTAGTGAGTGGCAAGCCACCGCCTGCCGAATGTACTCGTAACATCAGTTTATGATAGTTATGGCAGGCGTCTGTCTCTCTTATGCAATAGCCCAGTTCCAATACAACCTCTATCTAACGATCTCATTTTAATAGCCCGCTTTTTCCGACATATTTTTAATAGTCCCAATACCTGCCGTAACCTGTTCATGGGTATAATATCCCATTAATATCCCCTAAAGCTGGTCACGGCGGGTATAATAGATTACATCGTTCTTTTCGAAGGGGCCTCTACGCGTTGGATTTATATCCCCGCGCACGCCTATCAAATGACCGGGATTAAAAGACGCGAAATAAAAGAAAGTATGTAATAATAACAATCCTCCTATGCAGCCAAATAACAACACCCGGGTTCGTTGTTGGGTTCATACGTGTGAGTGAAGTTACCGGCAAGCTGCTCAGAAGTTCCTGTGTTCGCATCAACGTGCCAACGCACAACGATTCTTTCTGAATTACATGTTTTTATAGGCTACGGTAACCACTTTACATCAGATGGGTCGTATGATTGTATGCCTCCTAACGTTGTATGCATGTACAACATTATATTATATAATATTTGGTAGTTTTAGAGAGATTTTCTTAAAGGTTACTAATTACATTCGCCACAACATTCGTTAAACCGGACTCTAGTAGATATTTTGAATTGATTTAAACATAACTTCCAAATTTAAAAAAAAAACCTTTATCTTTATTCACAACTTCTAACAATATGATAGCTATAAAATTTATAATACTCATAATACTCGTAATTCACGGTTTTTTTTCATTGACTGCACCGCGTAACTCGAGTAGACTAGCGACTTTTGATTGCAAAAATGCAATTTTGCGATTTTACTTTTAAACTACAACACAATATATTTGTGGAATACTGAGCTGAAATTATTTGTGTATTTTCTAACGGACTAAGCAATGACTACTTATTAATAAAAATAATGTAATCATGTCCCATATAATTTATTCTCTCCACATGATTTAACAAATTAAACAGGTAAGATGTTACACGCTGCTACCATCACATGTTAGATACACTGCGACCGTCTCCTAAATCCTATACCATATTAGTATTGTATTAGTTTAGCAGATGTTATCTGTAGATATATTTGTGTAAGCAGATAATATTATAACCATCTTTCAATATATCGGTGCTCACAGGTACTTTCATCATAATCATATCAAACGAAAGACGTCCACTACTGAACATAGGCCTTCCCCTTACATATACTTTACGATAAAAGATATATTATCTGCGCAGTGTGTGTTAGTTCATAGAATTACATAGAGAGCGATGTTGAAACATATCCGCTCAGATACAGGTATCTTATCGTATCTGCGTAGTGTGTGACTTCCTTAACGACTATATCGTGATGATGAATAACCTTCCTCCAGAACTGGTATATAATTTTTTTTTTAAATATTAATTCGATCAATATTTCAAAGATTAGCGCGTTCAAGCAAACAAACAAATAATCTTTTCCACTTTCTATATTAGTGAAGATTGTTTCGCGACTTTAATTCAGAGTTGGTATCTGAGATTCCTAATTGTAGAATGGGCTATTAGTATTTATTGACATAAATCCATTAATATGATATATCTGTATTCTATACTTATTTCAACTAAACAGCTTAAACATAATACATTTTAAATGTCGGTATTTTATTTTATATTTATTTATTACACCAGTTAACATAAACATTATATGTAAACAATATTGACGCATTTTATAAACCACTGAAGTTTGACGCAAATGCAATGAGATCACTATATCAAGACATGTAATAATTACCTACAATGTAAAATAAGACTAGTATAGAACAGTAGCGCGTACTTAACTATAACAATAAGATTCATAGGTGTTAATTTCTTGCTAACGCTAAAATTGTTACCATATTGCTATATGACGCTACAAAAGTCGCAAGTCTGGTAGGTTCTTGCTGGTATCAAGTTTTGAGGAGAGCTGTTCGCGATTCTGGTTTGTGGCAAGTTCCGTATAGAAAGGTAACATAGCAATTCTCAAAGCTAAGGTCATGCACATGGATATGAATTCGAGTGTAGACAGAAATTTACTTGTTATTTTTCGTATGCAATTGTTATGTTTAACTATTTTACCCATAAAATAATGTACATTAAGTTAATGATTTTACATATTTAAATTATTAAACAAAACGATTTAGCTGTATATGAATGTGTGTTAAGACATCTGTATTAAAAAATAACATGACTTGAATGGCTAATAAATAAATAAATATTGTCGGATAATTTACACAGCCCCATCTAACTTCAAAGTAAACGAAGCCTATGTAATGGGTACTAGACAACTGATAAACATACGTAAATATATATTTTTTGTAAATACATACATAGAAAACACCCAGAAGAAGATAAACAGACATGTTGATGCACACAAATGTTTCTCTTGTATGGGAATCGAACCCGCGAATTTTGGTGACAAAGTAGCGTTACTAACCACTGCGCCACCGAGCTCGTCTCATCGTAATACCACACGCGGTTCACTCCCTGTTTGACAGTCCCCATTTGTGCAATACCTAACTATTTTCCGGTAAACAATATCCATAGTCAGTAAACGTATTGTTCGGCTAGTTATGTAGCTTCCTTATAAAGATAATGGCTATGCTGATACTAGAATGTTGCCGAAAATCATTTTTTTATGTGCCTGTTTAGGGTTCCGTAAACTAGGAACCCTATTAGTTTCGCCATGTCCGTTTCTCCGCGGCCTAGCTCAGAGACGCTTGATACTAGAAAGCTGTAGTTCGACATATACATGTTAACTATGCTGTAAAATTGGTAGAATAAAATCTTGTATTTTTTTTTATTTGCGCCCACCCCATGGTGCTTGGTGTCGTTAGATAGGTTTTTTAAAATAATTAGGGTGATCACTTTTCAATATAGTAATCCGATTGCAAAATATTTGTATAAAAAGTGTACATTTTTGTCCCCCCCCCCCCCCCCCCTGGCATGGAGGCCAGCGAAACTGTTGTATTTTGAATTTCATACGTAATTTTAGTTCCGATATTTTACATTAGATGGCGCTGTTCTCAAATTACATCGGCATATTCATGTGCCTGTGCGCCGCGAGTATATTCAAGCTCTTTTTAATACGCTCTGGATCTGGACAATCGTAGATTTTATTCCACTTTGGATATTTAGATATTTATTTTATTTAAATAGGTGATTATTTAAATAGGGAAAAATCCAATAGGTTCAATTTCCTATTATTTTCTCATTTTTTCGCAAGCAAGCAAAGCGAAGCAAATACGGAACCCTACACTGTGCGTGGCTCGACATGCAATTGGCCGTTTTTTATGCTACGTCGGGAGGCATACAAGCGTAAGGTCGACCTGATGGAAAGCGGTACATCAAGTATTACTCGCGCGATGCCAACTCTGCTGCTAACACAGCAACTCCTTATGAGCTTACTGGTAACCTCATTCACACGCAGGAATACAACAACCCTCGAGGGAGTTGTTATTTAGATGCGGCTTTTCTGTGAGGTTGATGTACGTCCCTAGACGGGCTGCTTTGACGGGCCCTACCTCTCTTAAACACATCCAAGACACACCCACAAGCGTTGTTGTAAAAGTAACGTACGGGCACGTTTCGCCACTGCGCCACCGAGCTCGTCGTTATTTATTACATAATCTGGGTCTAAGACCCTTTGAGTTCAACATCCCAAAATTTTAATATTACATTAAAGTAAATACAAGGTACAAGAATACAACACTAAGACTATCTATTAAAAAAATAGGCTTCACATAAACATTGGGTGACAGAAATGTAAAAAATGGTCAACAATAATTTCTCTGTGCTAAAGAATAGTTTGCATACACTGAGTGTGTATGGGGAAGCTCAAGTTCGCTCAGCGTGCTATAGAAAGAGCTCGAATATGCTCGCCGTTTCCCATCATAATAAAATCAGAAATGAGGATTTCCGCAGTAGAACTAAGGTAACCGACATAGCCCAAAGGATAAGCAAGCTGAAGTGTGAGTGGTCCGGCCACATAGTTCGTAGAACTAACAACCGCTGGAGAAATAAGGTTCTCGAATGGCGTCCCCAAAGTCAAAGTCAAAATCTTTTTATTCCGTAAAAATGGCTACATTTGTTTGGAATCGTCACAATTTTTTTCCCTACCGTGCACCCATACTTACCCATACTGGTATACGCAGTGTGGAACGACCACGCACTTATCTAGAGCGACGACCTCAAGAGGTTAATAGGGAGCCGACGGATGCAGGTGGAATAGGGACGGATGCAGGTGGAATAGGAACGAGACGAATGTCTCTCTAGATGGGAGCTTGATGGTGTAAACGTCTGTCACAAAAATCATCGACAGGTAACAAACAGGTCGCTAGGGTTACAGGTCGTTAAGTTCGTTCGAATGTTAAAATGCGTTCATTCTTGTACTACAAGCAGTCATAGACTACGCCTTTCCGTTGCAATAAAGATAAAGTTACCATCGTTTATTGTGTAAAAATATCATATAGTATTGTCTTAGGTTTTCGCTATTGTTATACTCGTACATTGAATTAAACAATTTTAAACGGAAATATCGCGTATTTTATTAATCCATCCATGTCGGTAGATGTAATAATTGAATAACCAATGTAAGACAAATAACACCTTAGTCTTCCTGCGACCACGGATGCTGCAAAGCGTTCGAAACGTCAGGTCAACAAAATAAATAAAATACGCGATATTTCCGTTAAAAATTGTTTACTTCAAAATATCATATACATTAATGTCCCTTGTATGTTAAGTCTTGTCCAAATAAAAAGCTATATTTGATATGCATCATTAAAATATGTTCAGTCTTGCATGTTTATTTAAAATTGACGTCCCTTAGACAACTCTACACGTATCGTGCTTAAAAAAAATTGGTATTAGTAAGAAAAATACATTAAATTACGCCGCGTGCGTGCTCTATGCTCTACCAGCAATAGCAATCAGTGAAATAAATTATAAGATTCTTGAAGAATACCTATCTTAAATGTTAAGTCTATTTTCAACCTTGTATTAAAATGTTTGTAAATATCTCTCTGATCTCATAAGGCCAGAGATGATGATACATATAATTCTGTACGTGTGTAAGACCTGAATGTAATGAATTTTTGTGTGTGTCTAAGTGGGTCCCAGAATTGTTTCGATTCAACAATGGATATAATAATAAATAAATAAATATTGCCGGACAAATTACACAGCGCCACCTACCCCCAAAGTAAGCGTAGCTTGTGTTATGGGTACTAGACAACTGATAAACATACGTAATTTTTTTTTTTTGTAAATACATACTTATTATACATAGAAAATACCCAGACCAACACAAACAGACATGTTCATGCACACAAATGTTTTTACTGTGTGGGAATCGAACCCACGAGCTTTGGTGTCAAAGTAGCATAACAGCGCGTTTCACCTCTGCGCCACCGAGCTCGTTATATGGTAGGTAACTTTTGTCGGGGTCTACGTTATCTTCAGGCTGGGCAATGCGTGTCGGATCCTCTAGTATATTATATATTTTCTGTTTCTCGTAGTACTCTGCCTTACTTATAATGTTTGAATTTACGGCGTTTTTTTTTCGAAACGTAGACAACATTTTCCCTAACAGATCACAGAGAGCTTATATACATATACAAGTTTAGAATCCATTTTCTATATAACATAGCATCGAAAAGCAAATCCGTCTTTATCAGTGAATTGATTTTCAATAATTGTTTGAAGAGGATATGCTCCATTTGTTTATACACTATAGGTCAATTTTACTCACATAAATATATTCTGATGTAGACCTACAATCCTTCAGATCTGGAAAGTAATAGTTTTACTATAGCTTCCGGATAAATTTAAATACCTGTATATATTAAAATTAATGTCAAACATGGGGTCAAATACCAACAATGTGCGTCGACATAACTGACTCACGAATTTGCTTATGATTAAAGTAGCAGGAATTTCATAACCATATACATGAACCATTTCCGTCTCGCCTTTCCTTGTCATAAAAAGCCCTCCGGTCAAACAGATTTACTATCTATAAATAGACAATATCGGTAGTGCAGGGGTGACCTTCGTGCAGCCGGATCCAAACTCATATTACCCTGTTACTACTGTATAAATTTCTTTTGTGATTTATAAATGAATCACGACATGGGCTATTTGGAGTAATGCGGGTACACGATATCTCTGCACGATTGGCTCTCAATTGACCATGGTCATCGCGTAGATATAAGGACCAGATTGGAAGACAATGCTGAGGTTGTCGAATCTCTTTCAGGTTAGTTAATTTCATATGTAAGTTTATCATTATAAATAGGCTATTGGCTCAGTCGTGAATGACGTGACTTTGACATCAATGCTCGTGGGTTCAATTCCCACACAATACAAACATTTTTGTGTATGAACATGTCTATTTGTCTTGATCTGGATGTTTTAAGAAAGGTAGGGCGCATCCACGCAACTCGTCTAGAGAAGTACCTCCATCTCACAGAAAACCGTAGCCAAATAACAACTCCCTTGAGAGTAGTGTTCCTGCGTGTGAGTGAGGTATCGCGCGAACGGTCCTTAATGTATTAGAAGCGTTCATAGGCTACGGTAACCGCTTTACATCAGGTGGGCCATATGCTTGTATGTCTTCCGACGTTGTATAAAAACAAAAACATAAAGACATGATTACGTTTATACAACTTCGGAAGGCATACAAACATATGGCCCATGTGACGGAAAGTAGTTACCACAGCCTATGGACGTTTGCAATACAATAATATTGCTCGTGCTTTATCACCCCTGCGACAACGTCACAGGAGCTTAATTGTAACAAAGGAACTTAAAGATAACGAAACCCTCCTAGTTTATGTTATATGGCAGCGGTTTTCCGTGACGTGGAGGTGCTTCCCTAATCCTCCTGCTTTGATGCACCGTACCCCTCTTAGAAATGGCTTATGTTATTATGTTACGTTAATACTATTCCAAGTTTATTGGATATAAGTAGTGTTTGTATCGATAAATGGCTCATCATCACCTTAGAGCTGAAGCTAACCTGACCTATATCTGGGTAACCTGCGATCCTGCGACCTGAGACTACAGCTACTCCTTGGACAGCAGTTATGTTCCTACGATTTTTTCTTATTCCACTAAATTGGACAAATTTAGTGTAATAAGAAAAAGATGGTAATTGTCGCACAGCCTGCCTGATGGTAAAGAGTTTCCATAGCTTTGCAGACTCTGTAAAAACCTCTTCCCGTCATTCTTAAAAAACATCAATTTGTAATATATGCATGTATGTATATCATCACGCCAGGTAGACCATAAGACGCGGTCCTTACATACTTCACTCGCTTCTGTGACATTCATATCTCTTTTCATGCCCGCTCGCCGGTTCCTGGGGCTCCTGACATCACCTTCTGATAAAACACGAGCAATTTGGTCACGTTACCTCTAAGAAAAACGTCAGCTGAAATTTCCACACAAATACACATTCCTAACATAACCCAACAATTCTGGTAAGAACACTCCTCTGAAAGCTTGAAAGCTCAAAGTACGCGACCATTGTAATTTCAGTGTAGAAGGATAAATTACCTACCAATGGCGAGGTGTTGCGGTTGGAGAAAAATGCAGCACGCATTATGAAGAAGGGATGATAAGTATTAGAATCGAAGAACTCCCCTTCTGCGATCGGTCACGAGATTTGTCTTTGATTTGAGCTGCAGTATACCAGCTTTGTTTGAAGGGCACTTTGCCTTTTTCATGCGGGAGATCTCGGCACTAAAAGTCGTAATACCCTTATACCAAGTGAGATTTTCTTAGGGTAAACACGCAGGTTCGTGTCTTGACGGGATTGCATTGAAATAAGTTTATCCGCCGTTAGTCGGATACTTTGAAAAGACTACCGTCAATTTCACCCATAATGGGGCGAAGAATATATACCTACTTAATAAGTGACCCGAGTGCTATCATCCTCATCAATTCAATAATAACATATCATAGATATGCTGCAAGAAGCAAAAAAAGACAGTACAGAGGCTTGCGGAGCGCAAGCATCAATATCCAGATAATCGGAGTCAATGATATCAACATTGGCTTTTATAGATCAAAAAAATCCAATTGGCGTATAAGGCGTATGATTTCTCTTAGTATCTCACACAGTTCTAAATACAATTATGCGTATACGCTAAACTATTGGGTGACAAATTAATGTAACCTCTTACTACAGGAAATAGATCAATACAGACATAATAGCATGGCGCCCGACAATACATAGATTTTATCTAATAGAACGAATATAATTGAAATTGTGGAGGAAATCCGCTATAGACCATTTTGTTTACAATATTTGAAATATGTCATTGGAAAATATGAAATTGGAAAGGAAGATAAAAACAGGACATGTCTCTTTTAGGGTGTTGTAGAAAGATAAACATTCTCTGGTTTGCACCAACTCATGGCATACATCTATTAATTACAGTGGCTTTTGTAATCATGTCTTTTTCTAATCAATTACTTTGATGAAAATATGTTCTGTTTAAAATGTTATTAGAATCCAAAAAACTAAGTTTAATTAATGTCTAATGGTGTGTATATATGGTCACACGTCCACCTAGACCAGTTATATTGTTTTTAGAATTTTAACGAAATTTAACTCACTGTTGTATGTATATTTTCACGTCACATCCTTTGCGGGATAGCCAGAGAGAATCGAGCGGCATAAGACACGGTCCTTACATACTTACTTTGCTCGCTTCTTTAACATTCATAGCTCTTTACACGCTCACTAAGTCTCCTGAAATCATCTTCTGATAAGACACGACACCTCTTGGTGCTATTTGATCATGGTAGGAGTGTTCCTTCCTCAGCTCCTTCCGCTTGTGCATTGTATATCGGTTTTGACATTCTTTCTTATCTTAACGCTGATACTTTAATTCAAACCAACTATCTTTCTTACGTTATGATTACATTGAGATTAGCAGAACTTTGTATCGAGTGATGAGTAAATCTACAAAGAAAACCATGACAATGGTACTTGAAAGAGTGGAAATCTGAACAAAGTAAGCTTAAGCTTGATACTGCTATTACTACTGTATTTTCTACATGAAGCAGACAATTCGTTACTAAGTCTAACATTCGCCATCCATTCATAGATCTTATTCTCCGAAGACAACTGTCCAGATACAGGATTACTAATCAAGGTGATATCGCGCAGCCCTGTCTTACACCAATATTGATGGTAAACCAGGGTGACAAGCTGCCGTCCACATCTGCACACTGCATGCTGCATATTCCTCATAAGTGTATTACGTGCCACAGAGCAGTTACCGTGAATTCCATATCCAAGCAAAAATGTCCCCAGAGTTCCTTTCGCATTACCGGACCGGGGCAACCATGGCAGTGACGGCATGCATCTACTAACGGTAGTGGGTGGGTGCTGGCCGGCAGTAGTTCGCACGAACCAATCGGGTGCGGAAGCACACAAAGTGATTTAGATCAAAATGCCTGTAAATTTGACATTCGCAAAGTAACGCTTGAATCTATTAACTATATTTTAGACTTTCCTGTGAAAACACAACTTGGTCGCTCAGGTGCTATGTAATTATTAGTTCCGTATTCCGCTTCTAAATGTATGAGACACAAAACAAACGGTGCCAATGTAAATAATATCGAATAAAAAATAAAAAAAAAACCTTTTTTCCCCAGGAAGAACAAATCGCTTCCATCCGTTATATCTTCGTACATATATAATTCTTCTATACGTGTAAATTGCGAACTCTTCCTACACGTCTAGAGCGATTTCGATAAAATTTTGAGTATACATTGGAGTAGGTCCCTGATGTTTTAGTTTACTTTCGAGCAGAACATTGTCTGTAGGATCCAAAGTTAATAAAATACTTACCCTCCAAATGGAGGAAATAAGATTGATATTTATACTTTATTTAATGAGCTGCAATTAATGACATGCAAGGACAAATAAATAATAAAATGCTTCATTTCTTTTAAAAACGTCGTGATAAACACTTGGATTAGATTTCTAATCTGTTAATAGGTAAGTTGTTATATTTTGAATTGAACATCTACCTATCAGAGCACTAGCTCATTTCATACGAGTTATAACTCTTTAGTTAAAGAGTTATAACTCGTATGAAATGAGCTGACACATAATAATTCTTTATTTACACGCCTTGGGCATCTGTACAAAAATGCTTTTGAATGTACGAATTTGCACACTGAGAGTACCTACTTCAACTAGCTCATTTCATACGAGTTATAACTCTTTAGTTAAAGAGTTATAACTCGTATGAAATGAGCTAGTTGAAGTAGGTACTTCATACGAGTTATAACTCTTTAACTAAAGAGTTATAACTCGTATGAAATGAGCTAGTTGAAGTAGGTACTCTCAGTGTGCAAATTCGTACATTCAAAAGCATTTTTGTACAGATGCCCAAGGCGTGTAAATAAAGAATTATTATGTGTTATAAATGTTATAATATATTTTGTACAGTGCGGTTATAAAAATGTTATCATGCATAGCATTTCATCGTCTGTCTAATGAACCCAGTTTCAAATTATAATTAGTGCAGTAAATTCAATATTCCATATTTCTATCAAATAATTTGTCGCCTAAAGGTAAACATTTATTTACACATTTACATACACACATTTACTTGCAAACATTGTAGACCTATGTAGAAAAGCTGATACATAATCATGGTGAAAATCACACTGAAGTGTAATTATATGACTACTAAATAATATCATATACTGTTTCTAAATATTTTACTTACTCAAAATTTATATGTGCTGTAAATTGTAGTAAAACAATATGCAGTTCGTTCGATAACCATCTCTTATAACGGTTCAATTTCACTTAACCGCATTTAAAAATAGATGTAGATGTGGTCATATATATTTTTTAAGTAAAAGTAACTGCACATTCCAGAATATCTAATACGAAACTTGAAGTTTCTGGAGGCAGCGATTAGGGCTGTGCTTTGACGTGTTACAGTTCATATTTTACAAGTATATTACCTAATTATCTGATTATATGAAATCGATTTTGATTCGTTCTGGAAGTTTAAATATTTTTAATAAATAATTTCACCAAATATCACTCGGAATTAAAAACTCTATCTAATTCATAATGTACAGCTGACAGCCTTCAAGTTTGAAAATATATCGATTCGATTTTAAGCTGCGTGTAACAAACGTGATATGCTTTTGGTTGTACAAATTCATGTGGATATCTACTGTTTAAAGTTATTAATATATTACCTAGTCCAGTCATAATTTCTCTTACAAAATTCGAAATGGCCACCGTTGACTTTGATACAGGCCTTTCATCTGTCTACGAATCTATGGCTTTACGATCTGTTTACATGGGAAAGCCACTGCGTGCCAGAGATTTCTTAAGAGACACAATGTCAACGTGTCGTTTCGAGCAGACTATGTCCTCTAAACCTGACCATAATTAGTAGTCTAAGGCGTTCAGATCTGTGCTAGACGAGGGCCAGTCTTCAGCTCCGGAAGTCCGGAACGTTAGTTTCGAGCCAGGCTTGGGTAGTTCATGCCTTGTGTCCAGGTGCAAAGTCCTGCTAGAAAGTCCACGGTACTTTTTTAAAAAGTGTAATGTTCAGAGGTTTCACAACATTTGGGCAGCTTCTTTAGAACTGTGTGCGTACACTTTGTCATTTTACTTGTTGTGGTGCTCTTCAATCGTGAATTTTTTTCATAAGTAAAGAGGATATTTCTGTGCCTTTCACCTGCGTATCCGGACAGAAGACGTTTTGAGGTTTCGGTAAATTCTGGCTTTAGCAGTCTTTGCAGTTCTAACAGCACGCGGTCGCCCTGATCTTTTATGGTCTTCAACAGCGGAAGTGTTGGTATATCTGTCGATAGTACGATATACGAAAATACGACTGATACCGAGCTTTTGAAATGTCTTGAATATGACCTACGGCTCCATACTAAAATTGGTGCAAGGCAATCACTGCAATTCTATTTTCTTTAACATCCCATACTAGTATATTGATAATAAACACAAAAAAATACGTGCAACGACGGGAAATCAAAAGAAGTTTTTAACATAATAAAGACGTTCCAAATTCAAAATTATTAAAGACTTGAAAAAAGAAAAGTTTCTATGTAACAACAGTATTTATGGCCAGACTAGTTATAATTATGGGATTCTTAGAGTACTTACCTACATATTATAAAATTTCCATAATTACAAAATGTTAATAACGTTACTATGCCTATACTTTCATGTCTTTCCTACAAACGTAATAATATGAATTTACCCTTTTTTCTTATGCCTTAGCATACCACATAGTTCACCGTCTTCATCTAATAGCTAACATGAACCTAAAGTAGTATAAAGGAGAGAGTACATATGTTCATATGGCTTCATTTAATATGCTATCCCAGATCAACCCGACAGCATAACTTGTTCGGCGGTAGTCCGCGCTCAGTTTGATTTCATGTCAGCCATTCTGTATCCGCAAGCTCTCGGAATGTACAGCTAAGAGCAGATCACGCTTAACACTCGAAATACGATTGTAACTCTTACCACGAAAGACATAAGAACGGTACAAAGGTCAAAGTGTAAAGCTTAAGCTGCACTTAGCTGTACTAGTAACGCACACATGTACGCACGCTGTATCAATAAGTACGTTGCTAGAGAACACATTACATGAAGCTTTTGTACTCTTCGATTTTGTGCTACAGGGATAAGTTTAGGTAGATTATTATGTACACGAAAGAATCAGTTGAGTGGAGATGAACCTTTTTGTTACCGACATTCTCTTCCCTTGTACGTACTAGCTACGCGTGTTATATTGCCAATTAGTGTCCACCTCGTTCACTTCAGGCAATTGTGCAAACATGCATAATATTTGTGCAATTTAATATATGTTTCTATCGGCTAAGAAAGACGATACAATACAATCCCTGAAAAATATTCAGGATAAATATGTAGCAATCTACCACTATTTCTGTGCGAAATGACTAATGCATTGTAATGCATTCCATATGCATTACAATGCATTAAGTCAACGATATCTGTATTATCACTGGATTGGTTATGCGAAATAATAAAAGTATATTCAACTGTAATCTATGAATTACAATTGGATCGCCTGCACTTTGACGTCAGTAATGAAAATTATCTAACAGAGGAGAGCGTTCTAATTCAATACTTGCATAATGAATAAACTTTCGAATAATCTTATACTTGTATAGTACGTAATAACAAAAAACTCAGTATTAGATTTCTTACAAAATACTTCGTTTTTAGCCGCTTTTTCATTTCATTTTGTTATTTTTTTTTTTTTTTGTATTATTCATTTTATAATTATTTGTCAACTACAGCACTTTTAATTACAGCGCCATGTATCTAAAATGTAATACAGAATCGTGATACAATACACAGCTCTCGCAAATGTTATTTAAATAATAGTGCAGAGAAAAAAAAATCCTATTAATAAAACTCGAATTTGATAAATCGCCACGCCACAAACCTCTAAAATTTGTAACCGTCTTTAGTCTTAGTCCGAAGAAACACGTTCTAATAGCTTGTGCAACTTACTCTATAAGGGTTACGAATAAAACATATTCAATTCTTTATGTTTATTATCATAACTTATTACAATGGATCTATTTACAGCCTCATCCATAACAACGTCAACTATTTATACAATACAAAATTAGTTTACTATCCCCTAGTTACAGTAACTATTGAAAGCTTCCACGTCCAGGGTATCAGGGAGTCGCTTCATGCAAAAATTATCCATGCATAAAAGCTTTCATTTTAACAATAAATTACATTCAATATGTACGCAACACGCAACGCGTTAGCAGCAATTCTGATGTCCATTTAGGTTTATGTGAATTATTAAAAACAATATCGCCTCTCTTGCAGCAATGAGTAATATTTAATCAATCTTATTTCATAGTGATTCTACATCACATTTGATACAAACTTTCAGTGTTTTGTCTCTATTACTTTGTAATTAGTGTAATGAATTTATGAATGCTGTCCTCCAATCTAGCCAAATTCGAACTAATGTTAGTGTGATCGAGATAAATATAATTATTAATAATTTATCTATTTGTTATGTGCAAACATAATCTTATTGTGATTTTAATCATTTATAAACATACTTCAGAATTGCTGCTAATATCTTCAATAAATAAGTACAATTTGGCGCTGCGTGAAGGTGCATTGGCATTCTAGTAAAATCCGGAAGGGTAAAAAAGAACAAAGATTAGTACTAACTACTTGCTGACTAGCGTTATTATCGTCTGTACGGTTTACCTTGAGAGCCGGGTGGTACAAAACCGTAACCGGAGGCGCCTACGACTACGCCGCTGGTTTGGGATGGGTCGCCGGGTGGAGAGGGGGGGAACACCACGGGACCTGAAAAGTATAAAAAACATATTTTTAGAACATTAAAAAGCTGATGAATGTGTGACATGTCATGTTTTTTTAAAACATCAGGAGTCAGACATGCGTTCGGCCCTACTGAATTAAAGCGGTCATCGTAGCCTATGAACATTTTCAATGTAAGAAGTATCGCCAGTGTGCTATCACCGCTGCTAGCACAGCATCTCCTCAGGAGTTCACTGTTAACCTCTAAACTTGATAGAGAGGTAGGGCGCAGCAAAATAACCCGTCTAGGGCAGAAACTCCTCCTCACATAAAACCGCAGCCAAATAGCAACTTCATGGAGGGTTGTTGTATTCCTGCGCTTGAGCGGGGTCACCAGTAATCTAAGGTGTTGCTGTGTTGGCAGCAGAGGTGGCACTGTGCGAGTGATACATAATATACTACAAGCGTTCATAGGCTACCGCCTAAGCTACCCGCTTTACATCAGATACACGGTATAAGCTTGTCTCATAAAATAAATATTAGCCGACGTAGTATAAAAAAATATATCATCATCAGTTCTCAGTATCCAACCAAATGCCAAATGCAAAAAAAACTTTTAACAGATACAGAAAAATATTTACATTACATACATTTGACGAGCTCGGTGGCGCAGTGGTGAAACACGTTGTTACGCTACTTTGACACCAACGCTCGTGGGTTCGATTCCCACACAGTACAAACATTTGTGTGCATGAACATGTCTGTTTGTCTTGGTCTGGGTATTTTCTATGTATAATAAGTATGTATTTACGTATGTTTATCAGTCGTCTAGTACCCATAATGCAAGCTTCGCTTACTTTGGGGCTAGATGGCGCTGTGTAATTTGTCGGACAATATTTATTTTATTTATATATATTACATACAGTACAACACCTGCAAAAAACTTTTCATAGATACAAAAAAATATGTACATGCCTAATCTTAAAAATGTAAATAAATAGAGTTCGTAAACGAAAAGTCTTTTTAACCGTATAGTCTTCCGTATAATGATACAGCTTGACCTCGACACGCATACTATATTTCCGATGATTCGTAACTACTTCAATACCAGTAAAAAAACATTGACTTTGCCTTAAGAATATCAGAGGTTGAGGTCAACTCTAAGGGTTTGGCTAGACGGAAAACGATCACGTGTTAAGTGTTCAGCGTTGCTATTCTGCGCTCGAGCGTGCAGTTGCTAACTGAACACCGGCGATGGACGGTCTACGCAGCATCACTACTGTCACCATGAATGTCAACGATCTCGAGTCAGAAGACAGATTATTGATGTTGCAGTCATCATCAAAACCGAAAAGGAAATAATGAATAAGAATAGAGAACAGGATAAAGAATTTTAGACTTATTTTTTATAAATATCTCCGTGATATTTTTTTTTTTACAAATCTTATCAGATGACTATTGATTCCATCAATGAAATAAATTCAATCAAATATAAACTAATTTGCGGAAATTATGCCATTTCAGCAAAATAACTTGTGTACGTCTTAAATTATATTATTGACGAGTTCGGTGGCATAGTGGTTAGTAACGCTACTTTGACACCGGATCTCGTGGGTTCAATTCCTACACAGGACAAAAATTTGTATGCACGTACATGTCTGTTTGTCACGGTCTGGGTGTTGTTAAGAGAGGTAGGGCGCATCAAAGCAGCCCGTCTGGCGAAGTATCTCTACCTCTCCCTGGAGGGTTGTAGTTTTCCTGCGTGTGAGTGAGGCAACCAGTAAGCTCCTAAGTAGTTGCTGTGTTAGCAGCCGAGGTTTGCAACCGTTCATACGATAACTGGTTACAATCAAGCAAGTATGATCGTTTTTCATGTATAAAATTTTTAATAAGTAAATTATTTTGCTGTAAGAATTCCGATTCAGATAAATAAATGAATAAATTGTCCTTTCAGTTTTTAATAGCTATAATAATAGTTAAACCCACATGATCTTAATAATTATTAGGTGTAACAAATAATGCAAATGTTGGTCGCTAAATGAGATGTTACATAGTCATTTATGGACCAATAAGTGGGCAATAAATGGTATATATTGCTAACATTCAAGGATAAGTGTATTGCAAATGGCTTTATAATTAAACAGTATTTTTTATTGTACTTTCGTTTGCTCGACCTAGGAATGAATGTCAAAGGCGGATTTGCACGAATTTACGATCAGCTATTTTTTTTATACACCTAATGTAAAGCCGGTTACCGTAGCCTGTGAACGCTTGTAATACATTACTACACACTACTACACTTTGTCTCACTTGTGCGATGCCACCTCTGCTGCTAGCACAGCAACTCCTTAGAAGCTTACTGGTGGCATCACTCACATGCAGGAACACAACAACCCTCTAAAGAGTTGTTATTTGGCTGCGGTTTTCTGTGAGGTGGAGGTACTTCTCCAGACGGGGCTGCTTGGATGCGCCCTGCCTCTCTAAAAAGATTTATTATGTATTTAAGACAATGTAACATTTCTCGCGGGACATTAACCTTTCAAACGGATTTGCCGTAATGATCTGTGTGTTTTAAAGAATGGTAGGTCATCAAAGCAATTTTGAGGAACTAACCAAATAACAACTCCTAAGGAGTTGCTGTGTTAGCAGTAGCGGAGAAACGTTCTGACGATACTCCCTATAATGCAAGCGTGCGCGCATTACATCAGGTGGGCCGTACGCTTGTAGGCCTCTCGACGTTGTATAAAAAACACGAATTTAGTGTACATCTTCTCACCAGAAATCAGGGACCAGTTGGTTATAACTGATTCTTTACCCACTAGGCTATCTTGTCTCGTCTTATTAAATTATTATCAACAGAGTTATTACTTATTTACTTGGAATTTTAGGAAGATGCTCGTAGACAACAAAATTATACACAGGTTGGATATGGCATACTTCTATTATATAAACACAGGTTCGGCAACGCTTGAGTGCTCGTGGTGTTGCAACTGTCTATAGGTAACCGCTTGCCATCAGACCACCGTAATGCTACATAAATAAGTATTCGGAAAGATATGTTCGCTTTGTGTCGTCCCGTTCCCTGGCGCGAACGCTTCAGATGAAGCCTTAAAATCCTCCCGGCTAAATGCAGTGCCAAGTGGTGTTTTAGTCGGTAGGAATCTGACATAACCCGTTCGGCCTTTTGTTTTATATTAGTTCAGCATAGTGGCCCCTCTTTGCCTGATGGTAAGCGAAAGAGGAGCCCAAATCGCAACTGCAACTGACAACATACTACATCCCGTATCCTGTCAGTTGACGCTACCATGCTGACCCGCAAAATGCTTCTTCACGCTTCGTTTGAAGGATCCCATATTGTAGGAAGGAGGGAACACATGTGCAGGCAAGGCGTTTCACTTTTTAATGGTACGACAAAGATAGGAGTTGCCGAACTTTTTGGTACGCGAAGAGATATTCTCAACCGTGGAACTATGACATCGCAAGCCCACACGTGTGGTTCTATGACGGAAGGGTGAGGGTGGGATAAGGGAAAACAGTTCTTCAGAGCACTCGCCATGGTAAAGGCGGTAAAATACGCTTAGAGAGCCTATGTCCCTACGGAGTTGAAGAGGTTCTAGGTTTTTGGTGACCTCTTCGTCGTCAATTATGCGGATAGCCCGTCGCTGCAATCTATCGAGAGCCTCAAGAAGATACTGTGCGGAGTCGTCCCAGAGATGCAAGCAATACTCCACCCAGGCCCGAACTTGTGTCTTATAAAGCAGACAAAGTTGGTCCGGCGTGAAGAACCGGCGCACTCTATTCAGGACTCCGAGCTTTCTTGAGGCTGTTGAGATGAGGCTCTCGATGTAATAACGCTGATTAAGGTCGCAATGAATACCCATATCCAGCATATTCAGGCTATCACGCATACTGAGGGAAGCACCCTGAAGACTGGGAGTGGGAAGGAAGGGGGACATTTTTGTTGTAAACGCGCAAACCTGAGTTTTCTCGGCATTAAACTCAACCAGGTTATTGGAACCCCATTTACTAATGAGATCCAAAACCCGATGCAGTTCAACGACAAGACTCTCACGCCTCTCACCGATTTCTTTTAAAATGGAATCGAATGCAGGATTTGACCACCTCCCTCCCATATGTCTGGAGGGTGCCCCCCTCAGAAGAATGACTAACGCACACTCGGGGTGGGTTAGTCCTTCTTTTGTGGGTCTACATTTTCATGGGCGAAAAAGAGAGATACAGCATCCGATCTGTGGTGTGGTGTGTGTGCGATAAATGCACATTCTTAAACTACAATTATAATATTGTAAATTGCGCTGTTTAATCGTATTAGAATGCAAAGAAACTAATACTTAAATATATCTCATTAAATTGAGTAATCAGATGTGCATAACGTAATTTGTAAATAAATACATTGGCCTAATAAATCTAGGCTCACTTTCTTGCTGTGTATAATAAAATGATTTTTTGTGCCATCGAGCCGGAATTTTATTACTTTAAGTGGATTACGCTTAATCGAAGATCCGATGATCCGGTTTCATTTCCTACATTTTACGTAATACGAAAGTATGTAACGCAATTACAAATTTCGGTGTATTCAATGAAGTTATGATGTTTACTTATTAACGACGAGTAAACAGAGGTGAAACGTAATAAAATTAAGTTTATATTATAACTTAATCAATATTTTTATTCATTAACATCTTCATAAGTACTTAAAAGGCACGCGCAAAGTGAAAAACGGTATTATCTTAGTCCAGTTACCGTTTTGGTACGAGTACCTATGTATAGACACGGGTGGCTGAAAGTTTTATTATATATTTTGTGACTATGTTATGAAGTATGTACCAAGTACTATTTTTTACTTTCAAACATGCAACTTTTTTATTTATAAACATTTTACAGTCTAACATTTAACGAACTGATAATAAATCAGAGTGTAATTACTGCCAAATAATTACATTACCGACATCGTTAAAGAATTGCAGAACGATTTAAAACATACTCGTACATTAATAATTTCAATTGTCGACATGCTTTTATAGAAGAAATGTTTTCTGATTGTTATATATTTACGTGAAAGTAGAAGGATGTAGGAGCCGAGGAAGGGTAAGACTTACCTACCATGACCAAATTGGTCGTGTTTTATCAGAAAGTGATATAAGTAGCCCTTGGAACCGGTGATGTAAGGGGCCCTAGCCTATCCCGGAAGGGAACTTTAGTTCTTTTGCATATTGTAAAGCGATATTTACGAGGTTTTTTCTATGTAACGCCTGTATATTTTTAGTTACGAATTAGTGTTTTACAAAATCGTTTGTGTATTTGTAACACATGGAAGGATGTAATGGGCAAGCCAGTAAGTATAAGAATAAGTAAGTACAGCTAACGTAGGACTTAGCAGTTACATCTCTAACCATAATAGATGACATAATTTACCTCAAGTGTTATATTCAGGGTTAATTGCTTCTGTTAATGACTTTTCATCGATTGTGCTATACTTCAGATACAAAAGGTAGAGTCAACGACGGATACACCCTAATATATTATAAAATATCATTGGCTTCCGTTCAATAGTGTCTGCTTGATATGTACCTACAAACAAATGCACAGCATTGTAACTGTGAATTACTGTATTAGCATTTTTAAGGATAGTGGAGTCTTGTTGCATCACTGCAGCAGAAGATAATTCCATGTACAAATTTGAACTCGTCCTGCTACGATTTCACGAGTATTACAATTATGTATGTGCACCTATGTACTATATGTTTACTCTTTATTACTTTAAACACGCAATTATTGTGTATATATAAATACACGATAAGGTTTTTCTTTTAAAGTTTAACTGCATTGTTGAATTTCTTAATTTTTGAATTTTTTTTAGGATATTGTACCTTTACTTTTTCAATAATAATGCTGAGCGAAGTTCGCCTGCCCAGATAATACATATGAGCATTAAATAACACGTATATCCTATTGAAATTAAACAATTTTTAACGGAAGTATCGCGGTTTTATTTATTATAGCGTCCGTGGTCGCAAGAAGACTTCCTGCGACCACGGACGCTGCAAAGCGTTCGAAACGTCAGGTTCAACAAAATAAATAAAACACGCGATACTTCCGTAAAAAAATGTTTAATCCAATGCGTAACAATCGCGAAAACCTAAGACAATATATTCTATTTAAGTCTTAATGTTCAACCTACGATGTTATTTCATCATCATCATCTCAGCCTATATTCGTCCACTTCTGAACATAGGCCACCCATAAGAGTGCCGTTCGTCTCGATCCTGTGTCTCCTGCAGCCATCGACTCCCTACATACCTCTTGAGTGGGTCGCCCCACACTGCGTGTACCAGTACCGGGGCGCCATTCGAGAACCTTTCGACCCCAGCGGTTGTCCGTTCTACGAACTATGTGGCCGGCCTACTGCACTTCAGCTTGCTTATCCTGTGAGCTATGTCGGTTACCTTAGGTCTACTGCGGATATCCTCATTTCTGATTCTATCACGTTCTATGCGTGATAGAATCAGAAATGAGGATATCCGCAGTACCGCGAGCATAGCTCTTTCCGTAGTACGCTGAGCGACCTTGAATTTCCCCATACGGCCCACAGTGGAGGGCCACGTCTTCACGCCACGGATTTAAATCACGACAATTGTGAAAAATATTCAAAATCTCTGTACAAATTATTACATCAGCCCCTGTGTTCACATTGCCTCAAAAAGTCATATTCGAAAAGAATTTTAAAAATTTATTTTATTTAAAAGTTTATTCAGATTTCATATATTTTGAGCGAAAACTTTTCAATTCTGATTCGATGTGGCGTTTCGAGGCAATGTGAATATGGGTACAGGTCAGAAAGTACGTACTACGTAGGTATGTAGCTTTTTTATTATAATTTATATGCGACAGCAAAAGTTGTTCATGAAAATCCCTCGCTGCTACTGCGGTACTTTCATATATCTAGCATATGTTAACTAAACGGCTAAGATTAATTGCGATTGTCTGTTCATGTAATGAATCATCGATCACGGGGAAATTCCTATCCGGTTCAATGAACGACATTTACAATGGATAATTACTGAGCTTTGGCCTGTGATACAGTAATAAGACACTGGTTGACATATTCTGAATTTAGTTTCTGCGACTGTGCGAGAATTTTCTCCAGCATTTAAGCATTATAAACAAAATTCATCAAACGCAGGTCAATATTTTACCATAAATAAATAAATATAGCTTTGAATTCAAAATAATTTAAGATTATATAAGTATTTCTTTTATAAGTGATTGATAAAAAAGAGCGTAATACTTTTCTAGCGTATGAATGTTTGTATGCTAGGGCCTTGTGACCTCATGTAAGCTAAATAGCTTGACCAATACCAATGACAATGTGAGGTATCGTTTTTACCCTTTATATCATGGACTATGCGACATCAGCATAAAAGTATGTAGTAGGTATTCCCATACAATACGGACAAGAAAATTCTTTGGTCACTTAATTAACCTGACGCAAGGATCTTCCTCCTTTTCCAGGTCGAGCACAAATCATATTACATGAGATAAATTAGTTTAACTCACACAACACCTTAGACCGTAGGGTCCAGGAAGGAAATAACCTATGGAGACTCAATTATACGAATCGGCTTGGTCGTATCGCTGAGATATTTAGGCGCTAAAACACTATATTTTGGTGAGTGAAGGGGGCCTTCGTGTGACGTCAAGTGGTTTGTGGTAGAGCCATAGGCTAAATAAAAAGGGTAGCCTAAAGTAGGTATGATAATGTCTGTTTTAAGGGAGGTAGGGCGCATCAAAGCAGCCCATCTGGGGAAGTACCTCCACCTCACAGAAATCCGCAGCCAAATAACAGCTTCCTAGAGGGTTGTTGTGTTCCTGCGTGTGAGTGAGCTTACCAGTAAGCTCCTAAGGAGTTGCTGTGTAAGCAGCAGAGGAGGCTTCGCGCGAGTGATACTTAATATATCGCTTTACATCAGGTGGGCCGTATGCTTGTATGCCCCCCCCCCCCCCCCCCAAGGTAGTATAAAAAAAATGTCACGCTGTAAATCAGAGCACACGTTGCAACGCAAACAACTCACAAACTGTCGGTGTTACAACTTCCCGTCGAGCAATTAAATTAAATATGGCCGTAATTAGATAGTATCGTGCGCTTGTGAAATTGATTTGATATCTTTTTGTTTTATTGTTGCGAGAGAACTGTTGAAATATTACAATAGTTGTCCTTACGCATTTATTTTTGTAAAAGATATTTTTTACCAAAAATTAAGGCTATTGTTATACTTGAGAAACAACGTACGATCTCACTGATAGCTTATATTAAAGAATTTCCAGTGACCTGCATAATATACGATAATTTTAGGATACCCTCCTTTACACATTTAGAACAAGAAGGCATTATTACATATGAAGCAGTTTTTTTATTAATTAGTAGGTGTAAAAGTGGTTCGTCTCGAAAGACGAAGGTATTATATTTCAAAATGGCTGCAAAATTTTAACAAACTTTTACAAAACATTTTGTTTGTACAAATCACATATAAACTTTTTCTTCTCAGCGTTATCCCGTTTCCTAATCCATTAAGATTGGCGAGGTCCGCTACCCTAAGCTTAAGGATTTGGTGGAGATATCTATTTCTACATGGAGCGACTGCCGTTAGACCCGCACAACCCAGAGGGAAAACCAGATCATTCTTAGGTTAGGGTCACACGCCCTTCGATATATTATTTCTTGGACGTGCGGGTTTCCTCGCGATGTTTTCCTTCACCGCCGAGCTAGTTATAATTACAAATAACATATAAACCAAAGTAGTATATTTTCTGCCTAATGGTAAGCAATCACCCTAGGCTAGGGACAATTGACCTGGGGTGTCACTGATGCGTTGCCGACAATAAATATATAGTTTCAATTAGAATAATTAGACTAAATTTTGTATACGTCAAAAATTTAAAAATGGTGGAATGGTTTGGTCATTTAGATATAATGAAGTAAGAAGTGTATCGGGCAAAAGCGAATGGAAGGATATATCGGTAGGGTCAGGGGTAGACGCAGACATATAGATTAAATTGGTGATGTGTTGATAAAGGGCCCAAATAAAAGCATCCAAAACCGTGGAACATGCATGTAGAGGTTGATGATTGTAGAAGAAGCGAGAGAGATATGTTTGGATCAATGCACCTGGCGTTCCATAGTCTCTGCCTACCCTAATGATAGACAGGCGTGATGGTATATATGTAGAATTATTTAGTATAGTGGACTACTCTTTTATCTGACCAGATCTTTATTATGTACCTTTAATATATATTTCAATGTTATATACATATATGAATACGCTGATGACTTATTTTTGTAGATGGCTGTGTTACATTCAGGGAGCAGTGATAGCTCAGATAAAAACCGGCCTATCTAAGATGTATGCTCTTCTAGAATTTATATTATCGTACCTAACTATATTTTAATAAAATCTAAGCAGGGTCGAGTTTATGCCTGTAATATATTTTATTAATAATGGTGCATCTCAACTATGTTGCCATACACAATAATAACTGAATGGATTTTAATGAAATTTTACACGGCTATATCCAGTCAACATTTAGGGCAAGGTTTACCCATCATATCAATCGGATCCCCTTCGACTAAAGGGATTTTAAGCGAACCTATTTTTCCATTGCACTCAGTTAGAGAATGTCAGTATGTCAACACGCCACCAAGCTGTCATAATTTACAACTATCACCAATCGGTAAAAGCTTATCTAAGGATGAGATAGAGATAAATAATCTCATTTAATGACAAGCTGACATTGTTTAACTTGCGTGTTCGATTCCTCTAATAAACAATGACGCCAAATAACAACTATAATGTAGGTTTTTTACCAAAATGTAAGTTTAATTCGTTTTTAGAACCCCATCGTCGATGTGCAGGAAAGACATACAATGCATCACCACCGTAGGAAGTGGAAAGTATTACATATTAGAGCATGTTGATAATAATGTCACTTTGCTATCGAATTTCCTACAGGCGTTTTCGTGTGACTATAGTATATATATATATTATAGTCAGTATATATATATACTATAGCATATATAGACAAGTACTTAAGACATAGGTACTTCCCAAAAGGACTCAGCGGTATAATACAATGGAATATAATAATATAAATATTCATAAAATAAAATAGAAAAAGTCACTAGATTCGATTAGAACGAGTAGCTAGTCTACTGATACAGTCTGCTGACCAGATAACTTGAAGTCGCAATAAGTCAGCAATGGCCTATCTCATTAGATTATGGTACTTATACTGGTCACTAAAACATTTCGCGGGACTAATCATATTTGCGAAGCCACATAACATCGAGTAAGCAATTTGATCGCTTACATAAAAAATTTAATTAGGAAATCCGCATCACATTTGCAAACATTGACAAATCGTTTACGCACATATAATGATATAATTCATTAATTTACATTGTGTTCGGGCACATGCTTCCGTGTAGTAATATAACCACGGAAGAGTTATGTGCCTAATTAAAAGTATGTAAGGCCGTGTGCCACGCCAGGGGCAAAAATAAAGGGAATTTTGCACATGGCGTCTGCTTGATTGATTGTGATCACGCTGCGTGAATATGTAATGGGGACCACATGAACTCACGCAATGTAAATCTTTGATTTTGGTACAAAAGTGTACTGTTTTACATTTGTGTACAGAAGCATGCGGAAGAAGAATCTTACGAGATTAAAAATGTATAGTTCCTGTAACAATAATACAGTCGTAATTGAACATGATGATATTACATACAGGTAATATACCACGTGGGCAACCTCTGCCGAATCCTGTCTTAGTATGGATTTAATAATTCGTAGGGTAGGTAGTGTGAGTATTTGTACAAGTGACTAACTTCTGTGCTATTTTGAAGTGTAAGTTAGTTAGAATTAGAATTATAGTTACAAATATTCAAATACAAACACGGGTGCAAAAAACTTACAAATACGGATGGAAATATACAAAAAACTTAAATTTAAGGACTTCTATAGCTATAATATTTGCAGCATTATGAAAATTACGACTGAACTTCGATTGTTTTAAAAAAATATAGTGAATATTTTTATTTTTATTATACAGCAAGAAATTTGCCTACGAATACTTAAAGATAGTGTCTCATTTACTAATTTACAATATGGCTAATGTGTGCTAATGTGCAAGAGTACGCACGTGCTCTACCAAATACACGTACTTACGCATATACGCTATACTCTATTTCAGCAAAGAGAGCCCAACCTGTGTTCAACTTAAAGGAAATAACTCGTCTCGTGTATCACTTCAGATGTAGCCCCGCTACCATGAACTTGAGTACTTTCAAAGCCTAACCGTAATAAGGAGACATGTTGAGTAGGTTTCCAAACCAATTCTATTACGTCGTATATTTACAGGATCACACCACACATCGTCATCACACTAACCCTTACTCATCCTACTGCAGGGATATGGGTCTTCCTTCAACCAAATGGGGGTTTAGAGCAAGCTTCGCAACACTGCTCAACTGGTGGAGGCAAGTATTTTCAACTCGCCTGAAGGCGACTGACTTACCATAACGACTGTCATTTATCGATAGCAGCTAGGACGGACTGCTTAACGTGCAGTCCCAAGCACCGAAGATCTAGATAGATAAACCCACTATTAAATTAACTGCAATTGACGTCGAACAACCCCTTCGAAATCCTCTATTTGCAGGATAACAAGTAGCATATAAAGTATTTTCTATTTAATTCAGTCTCATCAATTTGATAAAGAAATATTTCATACATTCTGGGATAATTCATTATCACTCTGTTTGATACTAATTTTATTACCAAACCGAATGTGATGTTTACTTTGGACCCCAGCATTGTGTCGTTATAATTAATTTTAACTGAGGGATACCGTACACTGAGGCGGACACTTGTCCAATGCCAGTTTTTGCTCGGCCGAGCATGATTCTGTCATTATACGACCCTCCTAAATGACATTGTTTGTGGATATTTGACGCGCTGCCTCCAAATAGTTACCGATGCATTTGTTTGTGACTAGAATCGCAATTTATACCCTGTGCAAATAGAAATAACATATGAAATAAAATCGCCGTATTGTTTTAACGAAACCGATTCAAAATATACGTCAGGAGGCATACAAGCATACGGCGGACCTGATATAAGGTATTACTTTACCTATGATAACCTATGTTAGCCACCCCTACTGCCGACACAGCAACACCTTAGAATCTTAACTTCAATCACTCGCAGAAATACCTTCAGGGAGCTGACGCATTTATAATTTCAAGTTTTAGACCCATAGTCAGTTACCAGCACGTTAAGCAACCCCTAATGACTAGCAAACAAGGTTCTAGCTAAAGGTATATAAAGCATAGTGATATTTAATAAGAAATAGTCTAGTCGCACAAGTACCTTACAAACATATTCCTGGAGAATTAGGATTGTAGTGTTCCTGCCAGTGAGTAATGTCACCGCTCAGAAGGAAGGTCCTAACGTCTTGTAGTGTTATAAGCGGGAGTGGACCGATATTCTATGTATGGCTAGTAACTATAGCCTAAGACGACTGTTTCGCACCCGTCGAACTATATTAGTACACAAGTGATATAAAAATCGGCCAAGTGCGAGTCGGACTCGCGCACGAAGGGTTCCGTACCATTATCTAAAAAAAAGGCAAAAAAAATCACGTTTGTTGTATAGGAGCCCCCTTAAATATTTATTTTATTCTATTTTTTAGTATTTGTTGTTATAGCGGCAACAGAAATACATCATCTGTGAAAATTTCAACTGTCTAACTATCACGGTTCATGAGATACAGCCTGGTGACAGACGGACGGACGGACGGACGGACAGCGGAGCCTCAGTAATAGGGTTCCGTTTTACCCTTTGGGTACGGAACCCTAAAAAGATTTCATAAAGATTTACATACATCATTTTCAAACAGGAAGCCGCTACTCACAACTACACCCATAAATGGCGTGGAACATTTCAATTAAAATAACAAGATAGCTTCAAATTGAACACTTAGAAACATTCATTTCTGCGATCAGTGTAATTCGCTTTAATAACTCAGTAATAACTGGTAGCACTAGCCAATGATATGGCACACTGAGCCAATTCTAAGCTGTATTTGTAATCTATAATTAAATCTAGGACGTATTTCTAATTGAATTCTATGTTCACGTTGGAACTACCGGCTGAATTTATTTGATTTACAAAAAACAGGAAACCAAATGAGAAAGGAAACTCGTCGCATCGTTTTCTAAATGTGGCAAATATTTTGTTTCAGTAACCCTAGTCGATAGTTGTTCGCATTTGTAAATGACTTCCTGTTTTTGATCATCTTAAGATTGTAATGTCAAATTGTTGGTAAAACCAAACGTGGACACTCCGTTTTATTCATGTAAGTCGAGACGCCGAGAATAGTCATACAGGAAATAAGATAATTAAAGCCAAACAAAAACAAACTTTTAAGTAAAATTTAGCACGTTCTTTTATAAAAAGATTTACTGAGAAGTCAAACAAGCCCAAGCTCGATTAATTTTCTATTACGAATTGAGGAGTCCCTTATAGCACCTCTGACAATCATCATTCTACTAGCTCGATGATTTCATATTATTATCATCATAACTAGACACAGTTGTTGAGTTTCATAATGAAGTAGCAATGAACAAGTCTTTATAATTCTGAATTCCATTGATGTACCTGTCTTCGAAATACTTTTCAGACTTCAAGCGCCATATTTAGACTTAATTAGACCACATTATTGTTCTATATATGTTACACTTATTTGCAAAATTTCACGATGATAATCCAATCAGAAGTAGTCGATAAAAGCGTATTAAAACAGATAATTGTTTGTAACCAATGAAATCATTCCAAGAAACAATAAGGATTAATCGATATAGTTTTAAAAAGGAATTTATAAGTTTATGGAGTATATAGCGTACAGTCGCAAATATGTACACTTATAGTACAAGATAAGTATGCAGGTCACACTAAGATACAACTTAGTGTTCATTCATGATCGTAAGTTGTTAATGAAATCAGTCTCATAGTTATCATACGTAATACACAGTAGCTCTTAGTCATATTGGATCTGCGTGTATTGATGCAATAATCATACTGTATTTAATTACATATGTTTTATGTGTGTTATTTGTGAGTTCCTGTATTCTAACATAACTATTAATGCCTTAACTGATTGACATGTATGAGGTAACGTTGGAATCCTTTCATTGTCATAGGTAACATAAGCGTTGACATGTCATAATAAAAGCAATATGGCAAACTATATACCCCATGCAAACTAATAAAAATGTCTTCAACACTTATCAAGTGGAATCTCAAAACAAAGGGCTTTAAAAGGCTCAAATCTGTATACAACTTATATGTTTATAGCTGTATATTTTTTTAATGATAATTTTATAATTATTTATTATTCATTAATCCTGTGTACTATTAGTTTAGGTGGTTTTAAAAGTACCTAACGGCAGCAACGTTATATATTTTCTTAATAAATTGACTTATTTCAATAACTTTTCGGGAAGCGTGAGTAACGGAATGATATAATGAAGTTTACGTAATCACACCACGGATCTTCTCGTACGGAGAGTTATGGACTAAATCGGCCAAATAGGATCGAAGTCATAACAGTTTTAATTTCTCCTGCCCGGAAGTTCACTTTTCGTTCCTTGGGGAAAAATATATTTTTTTATTGTTACTTCCAATAGCCAATCCATGGATACAATTTATTATTTCGAGAATATATGAAAGAAATCTAGAAAAAAAACTCAATTCGTTCAACGGAAAAAACGTACACGAGCGTTACTTTTCGTGTTGCCTCATAATAAATACTCAAAATAGCAGTGACATTGAACATTTTCTTGTTGACTTTCTTCGAAACTATTTATTGTGTTTGTTTACAATGCTATTTTTTTATACACCACTAAGGCGGCTATCAAGCATACAGCCTGACTGATGGTAAACAGTTACCGTAGCCTATGGACATTTGCAACACTAGGGGTGACACTCACGCGTTGCCGACCCTAAAAAGCACAAACAAATGATCGGATAAAAATGTGATGTCGTGAACTCAAGAGCCATTCAGAACGATTCAGCTATAAAAACATCATTGAAAATACCACCTCCTCCAACGCAATGTGATGTGAACGATCATATAATGGCAAATCTAGTAAAACCTACACTGAATTAATCAATCAGACGCAGGAACCTTTTTGCCTCATTTCTGTCTTACCTCCATTAGCCCACTTGGGCTTTTATCAATTCTTAAGTTGAGCAATTGTCGGCGACCTACGCACATAGAGAACCAGGCGTAGAAGCCCTGCCACCATTTCCCGATTTCCATGCCGGGTGCCGGAGCTATAAAGCACGCTCACTTCCCGACGCACAAGCACGTTTTGGTTTGAGTGATTAACGGTTTGTATTACAACACCCACACTTCAGGCGCCAGATATCTGGCTGCCGGACGTCCAAAACCGGTACCGGTCCTAGAATTGAAAAGGGAAAATACGCATACCGCCATTAGGCTGCTACCAGTTATTGGTTAACGAAAACCTACACACAAAACGAAGTGACAGCCTGGCATATCAACGTACAGCCCAAACCGCCGGAACTTGGCATTTTGTGCATTTCAAGAAAGTTGAAGAAGTCATCATTAACCGATGGGTAACTATGGGTGAGTTTATTTAAAAAGATAAGATAAAAAAATATTTAGTTGCCATTGGGCCCTCGTGGGCACTTAGACACGTCTTGCATTTTTTGAAATATAATCTTATTGTATCTTATTCAATTCTCTTATTTTACTTTAATCCCTTTTTTAATCTATTAGCATTTCGGAAATGTCCATTGGCGAAGAAGAAATGCTGAAAGAAACTTACCAATATATGTCTTCGTCTTTATCTCGAGTTCTTAAATGCTGGGTAACTATGGCTGTTTGATAATTGTCATTCTTAGCCGCTTGATGACAGCATGCTCAGTCTTTGGGTGGCATGAAAACACTGGTGTCTGCCAATGTACAAGGAGTGCGATACGTATCCCGGTAGTATTGGTTGATTACCGGGTGATGAAATTCCTTACAAGACGTCAACAGCCGTAAAAAAAGATTTATTATAATCTTTTTTACGGCTGTTGACTATCCATCTTCCCCTATCCATCTTCATACCTTTTATACAGTTCAACCTGATACCACCGCATGTCGTTTTATCTGAAGTCCTCCATTTCAGACCTGATTATACAAAATTTTCTAAAGTTTTTTTCTAAAAGATACCCGCGTATATAAGTTTGGTTGATTATTGTGGTTGCCATATCAAAAGTATGTAGGAAATAGATAAGACTATATAGCACCTATAAACTCATTGGCACATATACATTCAGTGCTTATTAAAATCGTTGAAAGGTGTTTGCATATGGGCAACGTTCGAGTAATGTCTTGTGTATTAGAAGAGCCTAGTCTATGGTAATTGCTTACAACTAGGTAAGGTTATACTTGATTACCATTTTAGTAATATAAAAATATAAGTTAGTAAACTGTCTTGGGGTCGGCACACACACGGCACATGGCACAAATGGTAGGTAACTCGAGCGTAGCAAGAATCATAGGCTCCGGTAGCTGCTTAGCACCGAACAGGCTTCACATGCTTATTTGCAACAATAAAAAATTTCAAAAATCGTACGAGTAATTCCAAGTAAAACAGTTACAAATTGTTAAACACAAAATAGGACTATCATTTCCATTGCAAAATACATTTAGGTACGTTCGAAGATTGTAGGACCCGTCACAAAGTAAAGGCGATTCTCAAAGTTTAGCTAAAAGGGAAAGGACAGTCGAAACGTGTGAAAATTAGACTAGAAAATACCTAAATCCTAATAAAGATTTGTAAACATATTACGTGATTAGATATTACATTTCACCTAATTTATTTACAAATCTTTATTTCGATTCCGACACAAGACGCTTTGAAAACTCAATTGTTTGTATGGAAACTAAACGGAGCCGTACCTATATCTTAATTAGCCTAAGCCTAAACTATTTAACGGTAGAAGACAAGAAATAAACTTTTGACGAGCTCAGAGGTGGAATGGCTAGCGATGGCTACTTTAGCATCAAGGCTCGTAGGTTTGATTCCCACACAAGGCAAATATTTGTGTGCATGAACATGTCTGTTTGTCTAGGTTTGGATGATTTCTATATATTGTACGTATGTACTTACAAAAATAAAGGTATTTACGTTTATTAATTATCTAGTACCCATAGTACAAGTTTTGTTTAGTTTGGGACTAGATGGTCCTGTGTAATTTGTCCAATATTATTAGTGATCTACATTCGAGTCTCAATGCAGTATTCAAATGACTGGGTATAAGGCTAAGGAAGATATTTTAAAATGTTCCACGATATCGGGAAGCACACAAGCGTTCGACCCACCTGATATAAAGTGGTTAGACAGAGTACCTATCGTTTGCCCGTTGCCTCCCCCGCTACTAATAAAGAAACTCCTTAAGAGCTTACTACTTCTTCCTAGCGTTATCCTGTTTCCTTATCCATTAGTATTGGCGGGGTACGCTGCCTAAGCCTAAAGATTTGGCGAAGATACTGATATTGACATGGAGCCACTGCCGTAAGACTTTCACAACCTAGAGAGAAAACCAGACCTTTCTTAGGTAAGGTCACACGTCTATCGAAACATAATTTCTGAGACGTGCGGGTTTCCTCACGATGTTCCTCACGAACTTAGTGGTACATGCCAGGATTCGAACCGGATATCTGTTGGTCAATAGGCCGGTTCCTTATCCACTGGGCTATCACTGCTTATTTAAGAGTTTACTACTAGCACTACTATTATATTGAAATATAAACAGATAGACAACGCGTTTATGTGCTCAATGATAGATTAGGTACCAGAAGTTGAGAGCCTTATGTAAACTACAATCATAATAAACTGGATTGCCCTCATTCTACATTAAAATAAACTGAATTTCAATTTACATTGGTTGTGCAATCAAACCAATCACGATTGTATACTCGTTCCGAGCTCATCAATGCCTTATTGAACATTTATTAGGTAAGAAAATGTTAATTTTGGGTAAACCTTGTACATGTTACATATAAGATTACTTAACAGACAGATTTGAAGTCAGAAGATAAACTACATTTCAATTGGATAACTAATTGGATAATCATTTTTTGCTTCAGTTCAAGTGTTCGATGAATTTCAGTTAGTACCTATTGTCGGATTTTGTATAGTCTTAGAATGTACTGCGTATTTTCCAAGTCTATTTGGCATCATTCTTAGCATGTTGAGATCACAGTTGTGACTCTGATTCATTCTGTGACAGAATAAAAAAAATCGGCCAAGTGCGAATCGGACTCGCGCACGAAGGGTTCCGTACCATTATCTATATAAACGGCAAAAAAACATATTTGTTGTATGGAAGCCCCCCTTAAATATTTGTTTTATTTTAATTTAATTATTTATTCTTAAAGCGAATATATAATTAAATATTCAGTGAATATTTCAAGCGTCTACCTGTTGCCGTTATCAATATCGAGCAAAAATGAGCAAAAAAATTACTTTGTATGGGAGCCCCCTTAAATATTTTTTTGATTCTATTTTTTAGTATTTGTTGTTATAGCGGCAATAGAAATACATCATCTGTGATTTCAACTGTCTAACTATTACGGTTCATGAGATACAGCCTGGTGACAGACGGACGGACGGACAGCGGAGTCTCAGTAATAAGGTTCCGTTTTATCCATTGGGTACGGAACCCTAAAAAAGTATAATACTATGAAATTAGGTACAAAACTTAAATTACACCAATTTTAGGGTGAAAGTGACTCAATATACATTATAAAACTATAATCCCGTTTCCTAATCTATTAGGATTAGCGTGGTCCGCTACCTAAGCCTAAAGATTTGCCGGAGATACTGATAACCAAACTATACAGAGTACAGTATAGTTTGTAGTAATTAAAAAATAATATTTTAGTAGTGTACCTACTACTAAAATATTATTTACTGCTCGTGAGTAATTAAAAAATAATATTTTAGTAGTGTACTACTAAAACATTATTTGCTGCTCGTGAGTAATTAAAAAATAATATTAAAAAATAATATACGTATAAATATAAATATTTTAGTAGTGTACTACTAAAATAATATTTTTAATTACTCACGAGCAGTCGCAAAAAATCAATGCCAAATAAACAAGTTTGTATTAGAAATATTTATGCAAGGGGAATATATGTAAATTAAATATACTTATATTACTTTTATATACTTTTTAAATATATATATATATATATTTATTATACATATTTATATATATGTATATATATATTTAACTCTGAATATTTACTTATGTACTATGAATATTGTATAATGCTAAATAACCTTTGTGATACAAATTGATGACTGGTGTTTGTCATTGACTATTACTAAATTGTCTGTCATTAATTACGATGGAGGCAACATTGTAAACGGAATGTTATGTAAGTATATGCAGGAATAAATAGTATTTATATATTTTTTATCAGATATTTATGTTACTATTTTCGATAGAACCAGAAGAAACCATTTGTAGCCTACATATTTGTGCGCTACAGTCGATCTCATATTTGTAAGATTTATTAAAGATTTTACTATCTTTGCCTAAAATGACTAAATAAACAGTACGCATGGTTTTCTTTCTTTCTATTAACAGTACAAAACTGAGACTAAATTCTAAGTAAATACCGTATATTCCTTGCTAGTCTAGCTAGCGATGGTCGATGTAGTTAATAAGTGATGCAGGCCCATAAAATAGTAGGACTATTACATTAAATGAGTAAGTCTTGTATAAATAAGGCTCTAAGGATTTGGATAAAATTTTGTATATAAATAAAGTTTTACATTTTAAATATACCTACTAAGAAACAAAAACACCGAATCTCGGTCGCGCAGATGTCGGTCACATATTTGACTCGAAAAAAAAATTATTTCAAAACATATTAGAGTAACTAATGACTCCGTTGCTAACGCATATCTTTACTATCTAAAGTCGCTGTACAAACTTAAGTTAGCATACCACGTACCTATATCAACTAAACCAAGGTAACGCCACGTATAAAAAGTAACTACTAAATATACAAAAATATTACATAAAACACATTAACATTCTGAACTGTTTCGATGTTGCAAGCAAAGGGCTAATCGTAGGCCCTTGGGCAAAACATTGACTGGTCGTATCATGTGCTTACGGTCCATTAAACCAATTAGACAATTAAAACTCTGCAGAACACCACAACCGTTTCTAGTCACACCCACGAAACCTTAAGGGTCTTTTAGTGACGGACTATTTTGAAATTCGATAATTTAACGGAGTAAACGCGATAATAAATAAATATAAGAAATGAAAATACATGCCTTTTCATTTCTTATCACCGTTGTTTCGGGCGTGAAGAAAGAATGGAGGAGGAAAGAATGACGAAATAGATATACGATGCGAAAGTAGAAGGATGTAGAAGCCGAGGAAAGCCAAGACTCACCTACCACAATCAAATCACAACTATTACTCATTTACTCATGCAAGCGAAAGCTGGGTATTACAGAGAGCATGGAAGTAGAATAATGCGGTCTAAGATGCGAGCATTGCGCAAAATTTTTTGGAGTAACGCTTGCTGACCACTTTCGCAATCATAATGCAAGAAAGACCGCTTTCGCAGAATTGGTCTGAAAGAGAGTGTCAGTGTTGAGATAAAAAAAAGAATGACAAACTGATATACTAAGCGGAAGTGCAAAGATTGGGGCGCCGAAGAAGGATAGGCTAATTCTCACTTACCATGACCATATTGGGCGTGGCTTATTAGAAGGCGATGTCTAGAGCCCTAGGAAGCAACGAGCGTGCATGAAGAGAGCCTTTTATGTTATCGAAGCGAGCGAGGTGTATGAGGATCGCGTATTGTGGCGGTTCTATTTGCCTACCCTCCAAAGACCTAGCGTGAACTTATAGATAGAACGTAAATCCCATTGTAAATGGTTTACTTCATTTTTGGAATGAAAATGAAAGTTAATGCCAACCTAACGTGTATGTTATGTACCCTAATTAACAAGCGATGCTCAGGTAAAATACGTCACTTTTACCCACATCAAAGCAGTCCGTCTGGGGAAGTATCCCCATCTCACACAAGGCCGCAGTCAAGTAACAACTCCTTGTGGAGGGTTTTTGTGTTCCTGAGAGTGAGTGAGGTCACTAGTAAGAGTGAGTGCGAGAGTAAGAAGATTTTATCATCAGGTGGCGAGAATGCTTAATTGCGGCTCTAAGTTTATAAAATATCTCTATTCAAAAACCCTAACATATTGCAACTGGCACGGTCGCTTAATGTGAAGCACCGTTACCGTAACATATAGACACTTGTATGACAGGAATATCTTCACCGCCTCACGAGCTTCCTGGTCAATTCACTCACTACTTACGAATTGTAATTCGGCGCAAAAATGTACGGCGGTAAAATATGGATTTCTCTCTTTCGTGGAAACCTAGTTCTGTCGACGGGTTGCACCGTGCAATATCCGATCTTACTTATTGGATGGATAAAGGGGATGGTGATCGCACGCTACACGCCATTCCAATTAATTTCCCATTCAAAATCAAAAATATATTGATTAACAATTGAATGAAATTAATTTCTAAATTTATGAATCTGAGCAAATGGTAATGGTGATTTACTACCAGAAACAAACCTTTATGGTTTCTGCTTATTTATAGTCGAATAAAGAGTTATTTAGGGAGTTCGTAGTTGGCATATAGATATCTTTAACGTTGCCTATCAACAATAAGATTATAAAATTCGTTGCCGCGTATATAACGTCAATCTATTCTAGAAATATTTATGGTAATTGTCAGATTAGCATTCATTAACCTTTAGTACCATAGATGAAAGTCATATGATAATTAAAAGAAGAACACTCATATAGCACGTGTCGCCTGAGAATTTAACAAAGCCAAAATAATACCTACAAGATAGGTATATATTTTTTTTTAATTTTTCAATTTGATTATCATTTAAACTACATTAACCACTACCACTCTCGTATGTTAGTACGTATACGTACTAATATACAAGAGTGGTAGTGCGCATCTAAGCACACCGACTGTAAGTAAGTAAGTATATTATCACAGATAACCGCAGTAAGTTAACAACTCACAGGAGTGTTGTTATGTTTCTGTCAGTGAGTCAGGTTACCAATAAGCTACCTAAAGAGTAGTTATGTTAGCAGCAGCTGTGGCAACGCGCGAGTCATACTTTCTGTATAACAAGCGTTTATTAGCTACGGTCACTACTTTATATAATGTGGGCCGAATACGCCATTGTATATAAAAAATACACCATCACAGAGGTATATCCATGAATGGACTACAATCGCATTATATACATTGTATCTTCACGCCAGGCACCTAGCGGGGTAAGCAGAGGGATCAAAGATACAGAATTTGGGTACTAAAAGTTTGCTAGCATAAGTTTTAAATAATCATTAAAACAGACAACAAAAAGGCTTTGAGTTGCATGAATAATCTAAAATACAACGTTTACGACATAAACGCGCGAAGTACTGACGGATAGACATATAAATAGCTGATTGTTTTTAAAGGGTTCCCGTTTAACCCTTCGATCAGGTAATCGTAGAGAAATTCGAATCAAAGATAGAACCTAGAGAAACTCCATTGTTTTAAAGTCAATTGTACGAGTATAAATACTTTTGTGCTTCAATCAAAATATACAGATAAAGAAGTCGTCGAGCTCTTTAAAAGTCCCTAAACAGACGGCAAATTGAGCAATAGTAAAATTATGTTCAAACAATGACAATCTAGTTTTGACGAGAAACAATTTACGCAACGTACCTTCAATGTGCGCATTAAATACGTCAAGATACGAATCAACTGTCACTGACCACGGTCAAAGCATTTTTGTGTATTATTGTGAAATATTTTAGTTAACTGGCGTGATTGAATTTTATAATGTAGATAACGTGTTACTACGATGAATGATGGCTTGTTTTATATAACAGCTCTTAAAGTATGAATATGGTACGCATAAGGCGAGGCTTGGAACTACTAAGAACTTATATAATCTATAGGATTAGAGTAGAGACGGAGCTATTCTATGTTAAGGGAATTCTTCAACGAATTTGTTGACTAATAATGCTTTTGCACTGAAACTGTAAAATTTCACATATAAGCCTAGAATGTACATTATATAAAATGCACCGTAGCCTATGAACATTTGCAATTCAATAAGCGTACAAGCATAAGGTCCACCTAATGTAAAGCGGTTACCGTAGCCTATGAATAAATAAATAAATATAAATATTGTCGGACAAATTACACAGCGCCACCTAGCCCCAAAGTAAGCGATGCTTGTGTTATGGGTACTAGACAACTGATAAACATATGTAAATATATTTTTTTTTGTAAATATATACTTATTAAGTAAATATATAAAAATACATACTTATTATACATAGAAAATACCCAGACCAATACAAACAGAGATGTTCATACACACAAATGTTTATACTGTGCGGGAATCGAACCCACGAGCGTTGGTGTCAAAGTAGCGTAACAACGCGTTTCACCACTGCGCTACCGAGCTCACGAATGCTTGTAATACATTAAGTATGATGCCTGCTCATGATGCCACCTCTGCTACACAGCAACTCCTTAAGGCGTTCACTGGTGACCTCACTCACACACAGGAGCACAACAACCCTCCAGAGATTTTTCTATGAAGTGGAGGTACTTCCCCAGACGCGCTGCTTTGATGCACCCTACTTACACGCTCTCTCTCGCTTCTTACTTATTCTCTTACAGTTGATCTTGTTCAAAAACATTTCTATAACATTATGCTTACGGAATCTACAGGAAAATCAAATAGTTTGGTTAACATTTTAGTATGTTTTCGTCATCAATAGGCTAAGCCGAAAGAAATAATTCTCCGGTCCCTGGATGTGCCTACGGATAGAGATATATTCTACAGCTTCTACAGTTATTTATATGTCTTGGAATACACATATGATTTTCAAATGAGTATCTTTACTAGTTTACTTATCTACATATTAAGCTTTACGTAACAGCAGTAAATTGTATTAGCAGTTTGTAAATACTTTGTGCAATATGTCATAATTTTCCTATACGCGTGTCAATGTATGTGCCGCTTCGTCGTATAGTTCCCTAAAATTATAATGTTATGCAAATAGACGACGAAACAGTATACACTTTTCACCGGCAAAGCAGACCACTAAGTTCGAATTTCGAAAATAAACTATCTCAGAATTATAAATAATCGTGCCTCTAGTCGCGTAAAGTATAATATTTATATAACAAATCAAACAAGCTAAGGCAATCATCCTAATATATAATATGATATAAATATTATATATACGAGTAAATAAGCCTCGAAGCGAAGGTGAAGGAAAACGACACGAGGAAATCCGCCACGTCCAAGAAATTACATATGGAAAGTGTGACCGAACCTAACCTAGCCAAATTATCCGTTTAGGATCTGGAGGTCTGACGGCAGTCGCTAAATGTAAAAATCAGTATCTACGCCTACTCCCAAAAGCGGATTCCGCCAATCCTAATGGATTAGAAAACAGGATAGTTCAAGGAAGAATAATTTCTATTAAAATACAAATATTTATTAAAATATTTCAAACATATACAATGTGTTTAAATTCAAAAAACTTGCCATAGTTTCACTAATCTTTAATATTCCTTGGTTACGCTATCAGATCAGGTTAATGATGATATAACATATTATCATTACAAAAGTCGCATGACTATGTCAAATTTCAGCTCAATTTGATATTCAGCGGCTATAGCAAAAGGTTATTAGATGAAATGCTAGTTACATAAATCGATAGTTATATAAAATAACGTAATATGCGATATATAAAATCTATATTAAACTAAAGAAGTGTCATTTAAAATATATTAACAGAGAAGTATCTGTGTGTAAAATGAGTGAACAAATTTACTGGGTGAAGTTAAAAGAATGCGGTTGTTTTATTTAAGAACATAAGGGAATATGCAAACCACTCGTATCAAGTGTTCTCACGGATATTGCCGATCGGCTCCAACATTGATAAATAGGTTTGTATACAAGGTGTTGTCCAAATTGCAAAACTTGAATTTTGTTATGCGGAATTAATTTGAAAAGAAATTTGCATACTATAAATTCTATTGAAATACTTCTGTCACAATTCTGATTTAATCCCAGAAATAGACACTTACTTAATCACGATTTTGATTTATGTCGTAAGTTGTGTATGTTCATACGAAATTAGTACAAAAAAATATTAAGACGCCGAAAACTATAAACTTTTATTATATATTACTTTTCTAAGAGTGTGTAGTATGTACTATAAATGCAAAAACTAACTTTACCGTTTACTCAGTTTATTTCATTTTGCTATAAAGTTCTAATGCATGTTTGATATAATGTTATATTAAATATTTACATTTTACTTCATCTATAAATAATAAACTTTTGAAATAATTATTTTATAGTATCTACATTTTGCGTAACATTTATATTCTGCAAGCAATAAACGACTGAAAGTGTATATTAACTAGCTTGACATTTTTCCCACGGTACAATTATAATATTAACTTCGCGTATAAATTTATTTAAAAACAAGCAAAATATTCAATGCTTTCTTTCATTTTCAACTACGTAACGGGGTTAAGTGGCATAGCATTCATTTGGATGATTATGCGAATGTCCTTGTAGATGCTCACTCGATCCCTACGTATGATTATCAGCTTTATCCGATTTGACTATGATTCTGATATCGTTGATTCAAAGTTGATATTGATTCTGACATATATTGGATTGCTACATGTAATTATAATGTACTTAATTATCATAATAGGGATTAAAAAAAATATTTCGTTTTAAATGATACAATTAATCATTTTTTGGTAGTTTAGTTTCTTGCAGTTTATTTTTTGTTTAGCTGTTAAAAATGGCAAAAAATCAAACGGTTTCTATAAGAAAAAATCTTCATAATTTGAATCATTGTCACATTTTAAATTCATTTAAAGAAATATAGCTAATATTTAGATGAAATTCATACATTTCTTTATAGTTTTCATAGTTTGTGACGTCATCTACCGCGGCGTTTTCAATTCACGTGATGAAATGCCACTTTCAAACAGCATTATATTGTAGAAAAATTTTACTTTGATACATCTTCTTATCTCTATCTCCTCTTTTAAAATCTGTCCTAAAATTTTTACATGACTATTCCCTATTGCAATCATCTTGTATATACAATATAAAAACGATCACATCCGCTGCCTTACAGCCTCGACCACTCGCAAACCATTTACATGACATGACAAACATAAATCTTAACTTCGACAATCAATCTGCGTATATCAATCTGTATAAATAGATACAGTAATTTAATTGATCACTTCACAATATTTTATACTGCATGACATATACACTTATTAAAACAGTAAAGGGGATTAAACTATTTTTTTTTTCATTATATGGTTCAAAAGCCCAAACATTAACATTACTTATACCCTCAATAACTATAATTATAGCCTCAATACCAGGAATGTTACCATGAACGTTTCTACATGAGAACATCTGAGTAAGGTTACTGCCTACTTCCTAGAACAAGCTATGTTTACCAATCTAACATGTCTACGAATTTGATATGTCATGTATTGACTTGTGAATTACGATACATAAGGTCGCCGGTGTTAGAGTTTTTTTTTATTTTAGAGAGGCAAACGAGCATGAGGGTTACCTTATGGTAAGTGGTCTCCACCGCCCATAGACATCGGAAACACCAAAGGTTTACTGATCCGTTGCCAGCCGTTTTAGGGAAACATAGGCTCTAGAAACTATCGTATTTGTTCGGGAACACCGCTATTCCGCAATTAACCTTTTGAGGTCGCCAGTAAACTTCTAAGGAATTGCTCTGTTAGAGGTGGCATCTCGCGAGTGATATTTTACATAAGGTAAAATATGTATGATTAATATGTATATATATATATATATATATATATATATATATATATATATTAATATTAATATAATATTAATATTAATATAAATATGCATGCTTGTATGCCTTCCGACGTTGTATAAAATAATACCTAATACCTATGAAGTATCGGAACTTTCCTCACACTATTAATTTATTAATACAACAAATTATATTGATACAAACAAGTGTAGCGAAAAAATATAATTAGAAAAATGGCGGCACCCTTTTTTGCTAATAAGAAGAGTATTGTGAGTGAGTGACACAACGATATTTAAGAAACAGCCCAGAACCATAAGGATGGCCTAAAATCAAAAATGGCTTCATTTATAAATGACTATACCATTTGTTTTTCTGTGACATAATTTAATGGCAGATAGGACAGATAAGTCTGTAAAGTATCTTAACTATTTGTAAGTTTGTAAATATAATAATTCCTATAATAAATACCATAACGGTTTTAGGTACCACCTAGGCTTAAAATTATTTATATTAATAACTGAATTTCAATGAATTTATAAATTTATAATAAAATGTTTATCTGCTTTCTTAAATTATGTACCTATATTGTTTAAGTATTTAATTCCATTCGTATTAAACCGGCGAATGTTTAATTTCTAACCTTAACCTAACCAACTCGCAAATTATTCATGAGCATGGAACTGATGTGCATTCTTGCATGATACGAGTACACCAAATTTGAGCAAGCACGAAGCTTTCGTAACAGTCAGATAGCTATCAGATAATTGTTCCTCTCTACCTTTAGGCCTCTAATGTGCAATGTGCTTAGAAGGACATACGTCTGACATTGTGTTGCTAAGTCATATCAGAAATTATGATTTCATTTTATATGTAGTTAAGAATTGTATATTCGATAATGATTTTTAAGAGACTTAGGGCGCATCTTGCTCGTCTGGGGAAGTACCTCTACCTCACAGAAAAACAAAGATAAATTACAACTCCCTAGAGGGTTGTTGTGTTCCTGCGTGTGAGTGAGGTGACCAGTAAGCTCTAATAAATATACCTCCGATTCACTTGAAATTAAATGAAGATATTTTGGCGTTATACTAGATTCAGATCCGTCTATCTACTATCTTCAAGTCAATCCCCTTGCGAGGTTGGCAGTGAGAAACGAGCGCATAGAGAAATAATGGTAGGTTTGTTCTGATTTTTCTAAGTTAGTTAAGTTAAGAAATTAAATTTCGAAAGACGTATGACCTTAGCTAAGAATACTCTGGTATTTCCTCTAGGTTGCGGAGGTCTAACGACAGTCGCTCCATGTAAATATGAGTATCTACGCCAAATCCTTAGGTTAGGTAGCGGACCCCGGCAATGCTAATGGATTAGAAAACGGGATAACGCTAAAAGAAGAAGATACTAGGGTAAGTACTAGGGTAAGTTATATAGAAATTGAAATATTAGGTTTTTTCGGTTGTGTGCAATTAGAAGGCCCATAAGACCCACTATCGGTGATCTATAAAAGTGTTCCGAAATTTTAGCAGGGCTTTGAAAAATTATAGTAAATATTTACCGGTATTTGCCCTAGGGTCTCTCGCGGCAGCCGATGAAAGTCCATTGAAGCCAGATGGGCCAAAGCTTGTACCGAAGTATCCATCTGAGTAGTCATCGTAGCCGAACTGTGCTGTTGTGAGCGCTATGCAAGCGCATACCACTACCGCCTGATGGACAAACAAAATCATATGTTAGAACTATCTACTAGCAATATTGACTGAATGTTAATTGATAAAATTGATGTATGTATGTATATCTTCAGGCCAAGTCCCTTGCGGGGTAGGTAGAGAGAACTGAGCGCCATAAGACGCGGTCTTTACATACTTCACTCGCTGCTGTGACATTCATAGCTCTTTTCATGCACGCTCGCCGGTTCCTGGGGCTCCTGACATCCCTTCTGATAAACCACGACCAATTTGGTCATGATAGGTTAGTCTCGGTCTTCCTCGGCTCCTACATCCTTCCACTTTTGCATTGTATATAAATTGATAATGAAAATAATTGGGAGCTACTTTTTTATATAACGTTCAGAGTCATACTGCCCACGGGATATAAAGTGGTCATTGTAGACTGCACGCTTGCAATACAGGAAGAATCGCTCGCGTCGCCATTCCCTCACTGACTCGTCATGAGCTTACTGACAACCTCACTCGCAGGAACTCGACAACCTTCCAGGGAGTTGTTAATGTTGTTATTGGGTAACGGTTTCCTGAGAGGTGCAGGTACTCTCCCAGTCTGGCGGTATCTCTTTGGAATGGTCTACTCAATTTGAAATGGGTATAACTTAATAGAGATGTCTAAGGTTCAGTGAAATTTAATTAAGAGCAGTTTAACTTGAACACCATCTGACAAAAGAACCAGAAAGCTCTTAAGTACGCATCGGTAACAATGTGAAATTCAATCGCCTGTATAATAGGCTAGCGTAATAGCCTCACATCAGGCGGACAGGATGGTTATTTGCTATGTGAAAAATATGAGCCAAATGGTTCCTAACACGTGAAAAGTACCTATGGTATTTTCCACATTGTTCACAAGAATATCGAGTGAGGGCTTTAAGACCGAGACTTATAACATTTTGGTTATCTCTGCCTACCGCACAAGGGATTTGGTGTGAAGATACATAGATTTTATTAAACTGTTGTATCTAGTACTGATTAATTAAATCACAAATATTCCGCCAATTTGAAAACATTTTCAAATCTTACGAGCATTATGCGTTAGTCTAAGGACGCTACGCCGAAACCTTAAAATCGCACATATTGTCATCCCTATCATGAGCTAATTCAATTACTGACTGAGACCAAATAGAAAGTTACCGAAACTATCGGTAAATAGCAATCAGTAAATTTAGCCTTTAAATGTCACTTGGTTAATGCGAAATTGATTAGTAGATCTAGTTAATCTTAGCTAATTAAGTTTAGAGATAATGCAAATATTCTTGCATTTACGTCGTGCAAGTTAAGTCTCAAGGAATTTATGAGTGTAACATAGTAACATGATGTTGAAAATCACTAAAATCATTTTAGGTTCAATGTATAGCATTAAGTAATGTGGAAACATTTCTTAATGTAGGTATTTCATTAAATCTTCAACAAAATTGTGTCTTCAGATTATGTTTACAAGGTTTGTATATCATGTACAATTGATATGTATATCAATATATTGATTGTATATCATAATCCAAACTACTTTCACTAAGACCTTAGAACGGCTTTTTTAGGTTGGGAGACTCTGGTGAAAGTCAGAGCAGTGCAGACAGGACAGTAAATAAAGAACCAACGGTCCTTTGCTCGGTTCCTGACTTGGGCATGTACCACTAAGTTTAAGTATATATTTATATTTATCGATTGCCGAAAATGAAATATGAAAACCGGACGTCCAAGAAATCATATTTCGAAAGACTTGTAACCTAACCTAAGAAGAGTCTGATGTTCCCTCTGGCTTGATTCCCGACGTTTTAGAAAAAAAAAACCAGAGGCAGCAACAGTGCGTTATTCAAAAAAAATTCTTTAGCCAATTACTTGCAAATGAATAAGCAATTGATGTCTCGGGTAACACATCTATAAGTTACAATGATTGCTTACCATCACACAGGTTGTACGTTAGTTTGATACCTCAGTGGTATATAATTAGTAGCTAAGAGCAAGCTGCTTGAGCATAGCGTGTCTGGAACTGGACAACGTTTTGCTATCTTAAACGGTATCTCCCAAACGGCAGAACTAATTCAACGGCAGAACAAATATGGAATATCCACACTACCTTTATTATCGTCTTCGCTACATTATAGTTTTTTAATATGAAATTAAACTAAAATGAAGTCAATTTTAGATTATTATGTAAAATATTAATTAAATAAAACTTTATTACGATATTACAGTACAGTATTACGAGTACAAAAAATTAAAAAAAAACTACGTTACATAAATTACAAAGAAAAAATTGTAGTATACTTTATTACAATTTTAATTTATTTCAAAGAACAGAAAAACAAGCATGCATGTGAAGAACTATGAATGTTAAGGAAGCGCGTGAGTTGAATAGTACGTCCCTTACCCAGTTAGGGACTTGGTGTCGAACTAAATAATAAATGTAATAAAAAGTTATTAACATAAATAACTTTTTATAAATCATATTATTAAGACTGGTAATTGAAATTTAATTTTTCTGCACTAATAAAAAAACGATTTTGTGAAATGTTGTAATAAAATATGTATTATTAACTCACAAATTACACTAATTCTTAATTTCAAAATTAAAGTTAACCTCACAAATAGTCTACTAAGCAAGCAGTATAGGTACTTGTATAGGCATTTAAAGACGTGAATTTGCTAGTTGAAACTACAGTTACCTTTTTTCAGTTAATTAAACAAACACCGCACTCAATACGTCAAATCAATGCCTGTTACATTGCAAAATATAATGATATACTAATGCACGCGTGACGTAACATTATTATAGACAATTTATCAAATATAGCGGGTGATACAATTAAGAAACACGCGCCATATCATTTGTTTAATCGAGCACCAATCAATCTATTGTACGCTGCTCAGCAGTAGGTCTTCAACGACCTCGCTCTTTCAAAATCATTGTGAGTATTATAACGCTTGTTTTGTTTGCACTGACGAAATGTGTACAGAAGGACGCTCCAAAGATATTAGGTTCGAAATTATTAACGCAAGGACAGGCTACTTTGCAAACTAATGATTTGGCTACAAATTTTATAACAAATTTCTGAGATGTTAGCGAAATTTTGGCTGAATAGCACAAAAATATTTTTAAAATATTCTATTACTCTAAACAACCAATTTTGGATATATGTACAAATATATTTCTAATGTATCTGAATCCGCCTAAGGATTTGGAGAAAATTTCGTATTTAGATTAAGTTTTGCTTTTGAATTTGTCTATCTAGTCTTTATTAAAAAACATCGCGACTTTACACAAAAAAAGAACGCAAAATTCGCCGAACGAAGATTGACCGGGTGGTAATAAATGTGCTGCTTTGATGCATTATACCTCTCTTCCTCTCAGCCTGGTATACAACATGTACGCATCAAGCGCTTTCTGATATACTTACCGGTAACAGACTGACCGTCAGTGAGGGCTATATGGTGGATGTTGTAAGAGTGTCGTTTAACATATTGAGAACGAAATTATTAATTGGGATCTTTCTGTTTTCTATCCAGGAATCCACCTGACCCAGCTTATTTAGTAAATGTTCAATTTCAGCCAGCTCAGCATTCTTTACCATTTAACTCTATCATAAATAGTTTACTGCAATAGGTATTTAATTTATTGTTACGAATGCGAAATGCGGAAATCCACCTAACGAACAAAGTTACATAATAAGTATTCATAGCACGGCACATGTGACAGACTGGTTTAGATCTAAAACAGGTGTCTGAACTTGATATGTGACCTTAAGTAAGGTCCGCCGAAGGCAATAACATGTGAACTTTGCCGTTTAATATGACACACGTGTGTTTGTGCAGACGGGCGACAATACAGCAACTTTTATTGCAGACAATTATGTTTTTTTATAAAACCATAACGTGCATTTATTAAGATCATAAAAATATCTAATTTCACTAAATTTATACGACAGAGTAGGTTTATGAAATACTATTTTGTTTATTTCGTATTAAATGACTTGTCGGTTATTTTAATGACGAAGAACGAAGAAAATATAATTGGCTATTTATTTGCGGTTGAATTATTAATGATCCTTTATTCAAGTGTTGTAATTTTTTAGTGCTAATTTCGCCTCTTGTACCCATGTGATACAAGTTTTAATAGTAAAAACAATACAAGACTAAAAATCAAGACATAACACAATACGTTATTGACATAAAACATTGGCATTCAACGTTCGCAGCTAATAAATAGCTCATGTTCAAAAGACAAACAAGCTTGAAGAGTTTTATTATCGCTTCTCTTATACCTACAGCCTTTCAATAAAATTTAAAACCAAATTGTTTAACTGTTTAATGGTGGTTTTCAAAATCAATCAATCGACGCGTGAGTTATAGCTTTCGAAATGTAATCGATAGAATATGTATTTCGTTTGCATAGGTACACGGTACGCAATGACCAAGTTACCATAAAGGGGCACATTGCAACTCTGTTTATAAATGCCAATTTGTTAGCTACAATTATCTTTGTACAATTATAATTTGAATGCATTTGAATTATTTCACAAATACGTGTATTGTTCACTATTTTTATATAGTTATATTTAATAGCTCCTAATTTTTACAACGAACTTTTAATTCTCACTCTTTTCATTTATCGATGAAACAAAATACGTCAATATACACTTCTTGAATATTTAAAAAATAGACTGAATAAATTGACGGCTTTATGAAGTTACGTGTTTTTTTTTTTTATTTCGTCTTCTTTTTATATGTCTTTATTTATTATGTACCTAGTAATCTTATTATTTTAAATGAGCAATTCTTATACATGATGGCTAGGCATGGCTAGCTCTAATGATCTGCGTCAAGTTTTGTATTAAATTAGATGCAAATCGGTAAATATATATCAATAAACAAAAAAAATTAAAACAAACCGAGCGAAACTCAGCCGCCGAGGTACATAGACCTACTCGTATTTCTGAAAGCAGTTAAAAGAAAACTACTACTATCGATTTTAGCCTGACACCTCCCACCTAGATAGGAGATGAACTCAATGCCCAGTTTAATTTATTCTTTTTATTAAAGTTTCTTCTATCGCACAAAAATAAGTCGAATATAAAATGCACTACGCTAATTTAATTAGTATTAGAATAATGTTTCGTAACATGTTTTCGTTTATTTTTTTAATTTATGCAAAAATAAAGTTGGAGCATCACTGGCACAATCTGTAAGAAATGGATGTTCAAAGTGTTTTAGTCTGGCTAATAAGCATTGAACTAGTTAGGCGATAGTCTGACTTGTACATAGACGTTGCCATAACTTCAATAACTATGCTTTATAAAACTTCAGGATCTAGTCAGTGTTGTATGTATATCTTCACGCCAAGTCCCTTGCGGGGAAGGCAGAGAGAACCGAGCGCCATAAGACGCGGTCCTTACATACTTCACTCGCTTTTCTAACATTTATAGCTCTTTTCATGCACGCTCGCCGGTTCCTTGGGCTCCTAACACACTCTGATAAAACACGACCAATTTGGTCATGGTAGGTTAGTCTCGGTCTTCCTCGGCTCCTATATCGATCCACTTTTGCATTGTATATCTGTGTGTGTATGTAGTCTATATAAATATAGCTGCTTGGCGGTAGAAATAGGTGAGACGCACCAACCTACCCACGCAGACGACTTTTGTACAAAGTCTCCCTCTGGTGCACTACATACAGATGCCATTAGTACCGCATTACCACTTTCTACCATCTAACACACGTATTGTCAATAGTAAACACGTAATATTATGTCACATTACTTTAACACGAGCTTGCTAACAAACGAATCTTGAGAAACCACTAGGAAGTTCTAACTAAACCAAAATGATGAAACAACGTAAATAAATCAAGGTGCACTAGCCAGTTACGTAGAAAGGAATGCATTATAATGCCAACTTGTTACGATAGACTCTATAAATTTTATCGATAATCGATGTTTTTGACAAATCGAGTGTAAAATTCATCGATTTTTACCACTACACTGGTTACATTTATTAACGAAGGTCTGTACGTACTGTGGAGCTTTCGCTTATGGTTTCATACCATGTTATGGAATAAAACCAAATGCTTCCAAAAATGGTTATATTTTTTTACCTAATCAATCATTATTGTATCAGCATAGCGTAGTTCTTTCCAATTTTCACATCTGTGAATCATTTTGTTAACCATCTGTATATCCGTGGTATACAGACGACTCGATATCACATTTTTTTATGCAACGTCGACAAACAAACATACGGCCCACTTGATCTAAAGCGGTTATCGTAGTCTTGCAATAAAATAAGTTTCTCCCGTTGTTAGTCCAAGAGTCTACTGGTAACCTAAGTCACAAGAACACAACAACTCTCCTGGGAGTTGTTTTTTGCTATGGTCTTCTGTGAAGGGGAGGTACTTCGGTACTGCTTTGATGCGCCCTACCTTTCTTTCGCCAGAACTCACGTTCGTTAATTAGCAGGATGTAGGTACACCTATTTTCGATCCGATTTCATGCAATGATGTCTGACTTCATTCTTATTACAACATCGAGAGACAGACCAAAATTCGGCCCAAATATAAAGCAGTTACCGTAGGCTACATACCAGGGTGCATCATCTGCAGCTGCCTTTAAGACTATTGTAATGTATAATTTCACCCATCCAAAGCAGTTACCGTAGCCTTGCGATATAAGACAGGTACCGCTCGCTTGTTGCCACTCCTACTGCTAACACGGCAACTTATTAAGAGGTTACGGGTAACGTGATACCCAGTGAGCCACTTACGCCCAAAACGACTACACACTTAGAGAAGTAAGCCTACATGCCCTAGGTATCTAATTGTTCTAGTCGTAATTCTGTCTAATCGTTGCGCAGGTGCAAATGAGTTAACAAGAAAAGGCGCGAATTACAGGCGGGCGGTCGTGGTACATGCTTGAGTCACTAAACCTGTCCATTTCTTTCACAGTGTACACACCAATACAGCCTGTGAAAGTACTTCAATATGGCCATGTTACCCGCTCCGTGTATATACCCACACCATCAAGCCAAGTGGGCACAACAGACAAGCCCTAGACCGGTTGCCTGGCCTACCCTCCACATTTAATGTATGGTCAGCAGCCTAGATTAGATTTCCGCATACCTTTATTTCATCAACATTATAACTTTTCCTACATTTAATTTCTGTATATTGTTATATACAGAATAACGAGAAGACGAGCTCGGTGGCGCAGTGGTGAAACGCGCTGTTACGCTACTTTGACACCAACGCTCGTGGGTTCGATTCCCACACAGTACAAACATTTGTGTGCATGAACATGTCTGTTTGTATTGGTCTGGGTATTTTCTATGTATAATAAGTATGTATTTACAAAAAAAAAATGTATTTACGTATGTTTATCTGTTGTCTAGTACCCATAACACAAGCTTCGCTTACTTTGGGGCTAGGTGGCGCTGTGTAATTTGTCCGGCAATATTTATTTATTTTATATAGTATAGTATTCTAATTTCTTTTTTAAACAATATTATGTAGCTAACAAGCAAACGGCCAATCTGATGTGACGTTTGCGCTTTGCCTTAACATGTTTGCGCGATGCCATCCTCGATAACGTCACTCGAAAGACTTCTGGGGAATTGTTATTTGGTTACAGTGCAGTAACTTGACCTTACAGAAATAGGGTAGGGTCACTTGCAATCGGACAGCTAATTACCTATCCTGTTATGGGCGGGGTGCACCACGTAACGATGATGTTGACTTTGTCTCTAGAGGTGATATTGACCGATATACAACCTGTTTTGTCCGCTAAATTAAGTTATTAATGAACTTAAACAATGATTCGTAATTCCATATTTACTTTTCTACCCTTTCCACTTGACTAATCTACTGCTTCCATAGACAAATGGAAATTGCATTAGGTTGGTCTTAAACCATTGATTAAATACAATTAAACAAATCACTGTTGTAAACTAATAATTTTAGCAGCATCGTACTAGATTTATTTACTTTACTAGATTTATTATCTACTTTTTAGGGTAATCCTGTATCCTAGTCCATTAGGATGGCGGAATCCGCTACTTAAGCCTTCGGATTTCATGAAATGAATGAAGGAAGTATTTGACGAATATATTCTTTTTAACAAAGAACGACTGTCGTCAGACCTACAATCTCAGGAAAACCAGACCAGTCTTAGGTAAGGTCACACGAATGTGTTTCGAATTTTTTTTTTTTTTGGACGCGTGGATATGATGACGAAGTTTTTCTTCACCGCCGAGCTAGTGATAATTACAAATATATAGTGGTACAACTAGGATTCGAACCGGAGACCTGTTGGTCAATAGGGCGCTTCTTTATCTACTGAGCTATCACTGCTCTTCCACTCGATTTACTATCAATCAAGTAAATATGTAACAATATTATGTTAAAGTTTATTAATATTAATAATAACCGATCAATCATAAATTTCTAATCAATCAAACGAAACAAAAACCATCGCTAAGAATAACCGTTAATAAAAATTACCAATCCGTGAACAATCTCAGAAACCCAAAAACAATTTGGTTAATAAAATAATGTAGGACATATTCACTATTAACATTACGTCGTGAGATTATAATTAGATAATTTCATGTCCTATAATATTAATATTATTGTAGTATTATGAGGTCATTAGAGTACACGGAAGAAACCGTGCATGCAGAGGGCATTTGAGTAAATTGATCAGTGTAAATAATGATTACCGAATCGTTAATCTCATTACATCGCCAAATTAAACCGTAAAGTAAATTATCTAACAACATCAAATACATGTCAGTGAACTTCTGTGAATGGACAGGTTGTAAATCTCGTTTGACTCACAGATTAGCGCACACATGTCTATGAGCATGTTCTTCGTTAATGCGTTCTTAATGCGCTAAATATGTATCGTTTGAGACATGGTGTTGACTATGGCCATGGCACAGCATTCTGATACATTGTAGAGGTACTTTAAAATAACTATTAAACCTGGTATGTAAACCGATTGAAACATTTCGCTAACATTTTTTATAATAATCTTTACGTTCTTAGAATGAATTTTAATTAGTCCATGAGTATTAATCACAATATTTATCACTAAAATATATCTCATATAAGTATACTGATTGTTCTTTATGCGAGAGATATAAAAAGCGTAAGTATTTATTTTCTTTAAAGGTTTTTAATATCATAGTCATGCTTAGCAAACAATCAACGCAAAGAAACATGCAAGACAATTTAAATAGTAAAACAAAACAAACGACCATGTCGTTTGTAATAGTTCCACTGTTATAATTATCCTGTGGCTAGTTAAGCATTAAGCTCATGCACGTAGACTGTCGTAATTGACCTTGTTAGGATGTACTGGAGATTGTGATGCGAGTAAATAATTTGTGACGAACAATTAAGAAACCTTGCCTCTAACACGCACACTCGTAATTCCTTCTTGAATTATTCAGGTAGCAAATTACAAACATTGGATATTCAGATTTTCTATTAAAATTAGGATTAAATTATGCAGTTAATCGGAACATAACACCTGCTATATAATTTATCAAAGCCTCTGCAAACTATCAATTTCATAATTGCACTAACATCACCGTCAGTTTTGTATTCAGTTTTTGCAGTGTTGAAGTTTTGATGGGTTTACCTCTTTATGAACATGTAATTACTACCACAGAACATAGAATATCAGATATCTATGATTACCACTTTAATGACGTTGTAATTGTTGTTTTTATATGTGCGTGTAATCACATAGTTTATTTTCTCATGACGTCAATTGACGAAAAGAACTACATTGGCAAAAAAAAATCTCATCATTTCTTTTTACCCATTGGAAATTTCCAATATGTTGGTACTATAAAATGTATGAAAAATAAATAACAAGACTTTACATAACAAATATAAGACGAGATTATGTGGTCGAGAGGCTCTATGGCAAATAAAAAAGATTATGCATTCTTATCTTATTTTTATGTTCTTGATAAAGCACGAATCAGATGTTGGAAATTAATATGAAGGAAGTAGTCTGGTAGTATGCTATCTTAACAATGTGTAAAGAAAATGTTTTCGAAGTATTATTTCCCATTAGGTACTGTTGCCAACACAATAATTAGTTTTTTATAATATAAATCTTGGAATTTAATTTAATAGAATTTATTTTGTGTTTACAATGGGCAAAGGGATATTTATGAAATGTAGAAGCGACGATATCTGAATGTAATGCTAACGAGTCAATTTAATTAACAGACGGTACTGCCTTAACCATCCACCGATAATATCTAAGATAAGAGTTCACATGTATAACTTCTGCATTTATATGAATCTTCACAGAAGAAAAATTGAGCTAACAAGCGCAGCATCAGTTTGATCTCTATATTATTGGTAATCTTCTTCTTAGCATTATCCCGTTGCTGCCGTCCCCAAAGATGCTGATTTTTACATGGAGCTACTGCCATCAAACCTACATAACCCAGAGCGAAAATCAGACCTTTCTTAAGTTGGGTCACACGTCTTTCGAAATATAATTTATTGGAAACCTGTCCGGTTTCCTAACGATGTTTTCCTTCACCGCCGAGCAAGTGACAAATGTGTACATGAATCCGATTCGAACCGGGGACCTGTTGCTCAATAGTCCGGTTCCTTATCCACTGGTCTATCACTGCATCTATGTTATTAATCAAAATCTCGATATGTTATCATCCCAAAAAAAATACTAAATCGGTGATAGTTTCGCATAACACGTATTCCGAGCACACTGCACGAGACATAAGGTCTATAAATGCATGTACGAGTATTATGTTACTGCAATGAATGAAAATTACTAGAAACTTAAACATATGAAACTCGCCGAACTGCATACTGAACTGTGACGTAATTACCATGAATGAATGTGACAGAAAACGTTTGGCACAAGGTCCTGTGTACAAAATGCATTTTACGCGCGCACAAATCAAGCGCATGCGTGCAGTGAAACCGAATCGAGTGTGAACGCACTTTGTTGCGCTTACGACACCCAGACCACGGTAAATTTATGTAATAGTAGGTCAAATGTAACAAAAGATTGACCCTAGTCTTAGGACCTCGAGTCAAGTCAGGCTATTAACTCAATAAAATTTCACGAATACGAATTGGCCAGAAATATTGATGGCGATTAGTTTTTGTCTAATCTGTATACATCGTTACACTAAGTTGCTTGCGGGGTAGGCAGAGAGAACCAAGCACCACATGACTCGGGCCTTACACACCTCACTCGCTTCATCAATAATCGTAGCTCTTTCCATGCACGCACGCGGGACCCTAACATTACATAGAAACTTTTCTATTTTCAACTCTTTGATTAATTTGGAATTTGTATGCGTTTAAAAAAATATGTAAAACGGCGGGAACCCGAAAGAAGTTTTTAACATAATTAAAAACTTCTTTCGGGTTCCCGCCGTTTTACATATTTTTTTCATGTTTATTATCAAATTACAATATGGAATGGGCTGTTAAAGAAAATAGGATTGCAGTGATTGCCTTGCACACAGTGGGTATGGAGCCGTCGGTCATATTCAGGTCATATAGCTTGGTATCAGCCGTCTGTTCGTATATCGTACTATCGACAAATATACAATCACTTCCTCTGTTGAAGACCATAAAAGACCGCGTGCTGTTAGAATTACAAAGGCTGTTAATGCTGTAAAAAGCCAGAATTTGCCGAAACCTCATTAGGAAACAAAAAATCTTATTACGAGAAATGAATTCGCTTATCGTCGATATACAGAACATGCCCTAAATCAATCCCTACAATTGAAGATAGTGGATCGATCAAACGCCTTCTGTCCCGATATGCAGGTGAAAGGCACAGAACTATCCTCTATACTGATGAAAAACTTTTCACTATTGAAGAGCACTACAACAATCAAAATGACAAGCGGTACACACACAGTTCTGGGGGTCTTGTCAAGGAGTCACAAATCTTAATTTTTGTGGAAAAGGAGCGAAGACTTCACCCCAAGTGTATTAAGAGTCTGTCTTGGATCGTGTTGTGAAACCTTTCATCAACTTTACAACACACTTTTAAAATTATTTACACTTTTAAAAATTTGTCGTGGCCTTTCCAGCAAGAGTCTACACCTAGCCACAAGGCACGAACTACCCAAGCCTAGCTCGAAACCAACGTCTTAAGAAATCTCTGGAGCAAGCATTGGCTAAATTCCCCACGGAAACAGTGCGCAAATCCATAGATTCGTGGCCAGACAGATTAAAGATCTGTATCAAAACCAAAGGTGTCCATTTCTTCTGAGACTTCCATATATATGTACATATAAGTTTTATAAGATTACATTACTTCATAAAAAAATAAATGCGTATTCATTTGTAACACAACTTATGGCCGGACTAGGTATATTCTGCACTTTTAATTGTACTTTCCTCTGGCATTCTTTCTATTGCCCAGGCCAAAGGAGTGCGCCACTTATCGTGACACCTATACTCTATTTTTGACCAGTTCTCTTTCTTACATATTCATTGCGAACTCTGTCTTAAAGCCTTACGCCACGTTTATTATACTATCTCTGGTAAACTAAGCTCTCGCTTCCGTACATTCGTTTTTTGAAATAATGTGTTTGTCTCAATTAATGTGAATCGACTGAATCGCTCCTTTTACTAACATTTACTGTTTAATAATATTTCCAGTACTCTGACGCAACCACGCCGGACAACAGCTATTGTACTCGGTTGTTGTACGTACTAATATTTAGCATAATACCACTAATGACCAACCGCTACGCCTTAGAAACATTCTCGAGGACAATAATACAGGCTAAGACCTCCATTTTTTATTATGACATAGTCATATTTATAAATTCGTTGTTTACTTAATAACAGCTTATCAATCTGCTTAAAAATTGGAGATAGTTTATGCAAATAACATTAGAAGAAATAAAGTAACATGGTTTTTAAAAAAATAATGTTTATATACAAGTATAGCATTAAAAGTAAATTATTGTAAAGCATTGTAGATAGCCTTATTTAGTTTTAATGATACATTTACTCAGTAATAGCGATTATTTCGAAACTGGACACAAACTTAATTGTTATTTGGTAATGAAAAGTTTATGAATATAATTACAAGCATGACGAAATTTTCAATTATCAAAGTGTTGCCAACGTCCTAAGCAAAGAGCTTTTGTTGTCCTACTTTGTATAGTTAAAACATTAATATTTCTACAACGAATGTAATTGGAACGAATGCGTAATAGTACGCATTAGCTTTATAAATAGGCACCCTAGACATTGCAAAAGAGCTGAGACGTATAATATCATTACTAGAAGCATTGAAATAACTACTTTGTTGATTCATAACTGCATTTTACATATTATCGTTTTTTTTTATATCCCTTAGAATAATAATATTTAAACAATCCCGAGGTTTGCTTTTGCAAATGAGTATAAGCTGATGTCTTCTCAGAAAACCCATATTTATTACACATAATAAAAACAGCAATTTTTAAAATGTTTGTACTTTTCTGTACGTATGCCATTGGGCATAGTAATGTATTGATTTTTCATTCTTTCCTTACTTCAATCAGCTAGTTATCAATAAAAACTAATTGGTAATTTTAATTTAGTAAATTAATAGAGTCATCCTATAACAATGACACAATTTATATTCTGATAGTAGTTTATCACCATAATTAGTGCCAAACAAATCACAGCGGTATATGCTGGACTGGTTTGTCATAGAATGAGGTTATGGCTGAAAAAAAATGGTACACAGCGATATTAGAGCAGGAGCAGCTCGGCTGGACAACTCCAACTCCTGGAGCACTATCATCAGCAGAAACTGGTGAAGTGCCAAGTATAGCCTACAGTCATAGCTTTAGCGATAGCCCACTCGTTGCAAGCGTCTATAAGTTAACACCAGGCCTGCCGTACGATTAATTGCCATCCGACATTAAATTTTTAAAATTATCAATAATATACATAATCACATTATGATATTCCATACCCAGAGATTCGGTTGAATTGTTAATCGATTTTATTATCGAGCACTGTTAAAGTCATTTAACTAAGTTCATAATTTATTTATTAACACTTATTACTTATCCAAACAATTAAGGCAAACCTTGATTGCTCATCTTAATTAATATTACCTGGGCTAACTTAAACATTTTGACTATATAATACACCTAAAATAAATAACTACAATACCGTCTGCATTCTATTTCTATTTTTCAACATAATTATTTAATATACTTTTAAATATTATGGACTTTATAGGCTGTTTTCATACCTAATCGAGTAGTCAGTATTCTGATGTTTTTGTACGGGAATTCATAGGTAATTAAAGTACTTACTTATGTAATAATGGCCGATACGTGTCAGCAATTATTCTAGTATTATGTTTTGCAATCAACGTATATATGTAAAACTGTTCGTTTAATATTTGTTTTTACGGCTAAACCACTGAATATATTTTCATGAAATAAATTATAGAGTTGAATTTTTTTTAAAAAGACTCTGCCTTGATATAACTTTGTATGGAAGCCAGTCAGATATGAATAAGCTTACCATACCAAACTGTGATTCAAGCATTCTATAAACCTCAGCAACCACATTCAGTTCCGTAACCTAAATCCTTGCGATTCACGTTCCTTTAGATAATATATATAGTGCATTAACACAGAGACAGACTTAACACTATTTAATGTAGGTAGATTAATTCAGAACGTTTTAGATATAGCTTGACAAGTAAAAGTCTGCGCGAATGGAATAGTGATCGGGTAGAAAATGCATTAATGCTCTATAATTTAAATTCCACCTATACATTTGTATAAATACAAATGTACTACAATAAAAAAAAACTTAAAACTAACACAAAACATACCCCTAAGTTCCAGCATACGCTACGTCTAACATATTCTGCATACTCATCATTCTTGTCGTATATTGGAACTTAGCATGGAGGGTGTGTAATGCAGAAGCACCGTATAATGAAAAGACTTTTCGATAGGAACGTCAATAGGTAGAAAGAGGGATGGATTAATGGAATCGCGTACACGGATGATATATGTAAAACTATATATACGTAAATAAGAAAAAAGAAGTGCATAATAAATGAGAGATAAAACTTAATAGTATGTATGTATATCTTTACACCAAGTCCCTTGCGGGGTAGGCAGAGAGAACCGAGCGCCATAAGACGCGGTCCTTACATACTTCACTTGCTTCTGTGACATTCATAGCTCTTTTCATGCACGCTCGCCGGTTCCTATAACAGATATACGAGTACAATACAAAAGTAGAAGGATGTGGGAGCCGAGGAAGACCGAGACTAACCTACCATGACCAAATTGGTCGTGTTTTATCAGAAGGTGATGTCAGGAGCCCCAGAACTTAATAGAATAACAAAAAATACGCTGTCTACAAATATATAGACGTTCAAATAGATTACAGATAACAGAGAATCCGCATTTAAAGTACATGCCGACGGCTTAACTCTAAGTGTCTAAGCACACTATGCCGAAGATACGCGACGCGAAGTTCGGCGTAATTGCGCCTGCAATGCTATTTCAATTTCTAGCAACACATGTTTCTAGCAACACATTCAATGGGTGCACCCAAAATACTTTCTAGTATTTGTACTCTTCTAAAGCCTCTGCAATCGCTATTACTGTAAAATGATCTATTTTTTTAGACAACACGACACGACACTACTACAGCGTTCGAAACGCTGAATTCACACAACGTTGCACAACCGAATTTCTGTCGCGTAATTTCCGCGCTTATGATGTGTCATATCAGCCAAATACGTCGGAATGTAAAATCAGGCGCGGAGCTTCGGCCGCGTATCTTCGGCATAGTGTGCTTGGACTTTAGTGTCTTTCTATTGCGCCCTATCTCAGCGTCAACCTATCTCAGCGTTGCAGTAATTCAGATTACTCTATTCCAGTTGATATGTACACAGTGTCCCAATCTTTTCGTTTAAGAAACTCACCTCATGTAAATGTGACTTTACGCTCACGTTATTTACGACCAATCTACGACATTAAAATGACCGATAGAATGCAATAACATTGACCTATCAAGATCCAGGAGCATCTTGGCATACTGACAGTAATTGCATAAAGATAAAGTGATTTTATCGCGAATATCGGATATCCTTTGAAATGTATGAGCTAATTATGTAATTAGTTATTGATTATTATCATGGCAATCTAACATATACATGCCAGTGGTGAATATGAACCGGATATTACTGCAATATCTACGTATTCGTATATCCGTTTTTTATATACTACCTAGATACAATGATACGAAATTAAATATTGAAGTTACTAAAGATTAGTAAAGTTAAACTAAAAACTCAATAATAAATCGTACTTGGCGAGAGTAACAGCAGCAGAGGAGCATACTCAAAGCACGGGCTTTAAGTACAGTAGCATACAGAGGACATTAGTATTTTCAACAACACACCAATAAAATAGTTTTTTAGCCTCTTGTGTTACGACATTTATAAGCTCCATATACATAATTTTATCACCTGGATACAAATATTATAATAATATAATATATTATCAAAATCTTAAAAAACCTGGTGATCGGTAACACAGGTGTAAGTCTGAGTCCGTTGTGGTTCTGCCTGGCTCTGAATCCGCTAAGCACTTTCTTAAGAGATTCAGAGCTGAATGTTTGGCTTCGCAGCGGGAGTGATATCATTTTTCACCTGCTATACATGGGTGACCTCAAGTTGTTTACACCAAGAAAATCAGACCTCTTGGAGTTGCTAAAAGTAACACTTTCTTTCACTTTCTTCGAAGAGACTTCAGTAGTGCCATAGGTATGGAGTACGGTGTCGACAAATGTGCGGTCATACATGTGAAGCGGGGTAGAGTTGTAAATTCTGATAGTTTACGACTTTCAGATACAATGTCCCTCAGATCCCTCTCTGAAGTCGGAACATACAAATACCTTAGTATGTCGCAGCCTTTGGGTATAGCCGACGGGGACATAAAAAAGAACAACACTATGAACGTCCTCCACTGCGAAAGTTGGATGTATTGCGACGTCGTAGCAGGCAGGGTCCTACACCACTATCCTTGGCAAACGAGAATTGGCACAAACTTGTGGTACTCACGGCCCAGAACCAAATGGAAGTATGGAAGAGCAAGGGGCTACACGGGAGGTTCTACACATCCCTTAACGGGACTGGTGTAGATTCTCTCGCGTCGGTGGCCTCGCTACGTTTCGGCGACCTCTTTGGGGAAACCGAAGGTTTTGTCTGTGCAATTATGGCCGAAGTTATCAATACGAACAACTACTGGAAGTATATCCTGAAGGACGGCATGGTCGATATTTGTCGAGCATGCCACCTTCTCGGCGAGTTGCTCAGACATATAGTTTCCGGTGATTCTCATCTTGCTAAGAGCAAGTACTTGCATAGACATAAGCAAGTAGCTAGAATTATACACTAGCAACTTGCTCTTAAATACGGCCTTGTGAGTTTTGAGGTACATTATTAGAAGTATGCACCAGCAGCATCAGTTCTCTAAAACGATAGTGTTACGCTCTACTGGGATCGGTCTATCATCACGGATAAGACTATTGTCGCCAATAGGCCTGACATCGTGATAATACACCGAGAGACGAGCAGTGTAATTCTCGTTGAAGTCACCATTCCTCATGACGAAAACCTCCTGATGGCAGAGAAACAGAAACTTTCTAAGTACTTGGACGTGTCTCATGAGGTTACCGCCATGTGGCATGTAGAATCAACGATAATTGTTCCAGTAGTCGTGACAGCAAACGGACTTTTTTGTATGTAATGTATGTATTTTATATATAATTTAATGTATTTGAAAATACAAAAAAAGTGTAAATAAATATAAAATATAATAATAAATATTCCCGGACGCAAATATTAGGTAAGTATTCACAAAAAATGGCATTTGCTTATTTCACACGCTAAGACATATTATTCCCCCCCCCCCCCTAAATTATAAAACTCATCCCACTTCTGGGTTTCGTCTCTCGTCAATCAAGAAACATAATTCACTTTAAATTATAGGCTCTAGGACTTAAAATACTGATATAATGAAGAGATCAAGTAAAACCTTCAAATTACATTCTGGTAGATAGAGTTTATCACCTACATACCCAAGGCTACGTCAAGAACGATTATCTAGCTACTATAAGAACACGCAACTGACGTTTACTTAACCACACCTATTTACACTCGTATTATAGTATTATCACCGCTTATTATATGACCTATGAGTAAATGAAGGAAGACGTAACTGCTCAGTCACAAATCAAAGTATGCCCTGCTTGATTGTCTGTCTATTATGCTATTATCTACAAGAAAGATGAACTTAATAACAGTGTCAATAAGGGTAGGTTAGAAGGATTTCCCTTTCTATAAAGTTTGAAAATTAAAAATATATACATTGGTCCTTGATATTTAATGCATAACTTACTATATAAAGTTCTAGGATAACAACAAAATTACATTCGCCCCGACAATCATTAGACAGGACACGAACATTTTTAAATTGTGTGTTTTGATTTCAATAAAATACCAATAACCATGCAAGCATAAGAAAAAATATATATATTTAAATCACAGGCAGAAACCTTTACTTATTTATTGGTATATATGTAGATTAACTAACCATCAATTTTAATATGGCGAATACGTGACAACATTCAATATAAACAAATTCGAAATATCACTCGACATCGCTTTCATTCTCACACTTGGAAATGTAAACGGTTCTAGGAACGTGTTATTCGCGAACATACAAAAAAAAAATAAGTATTACAATAAAATTGATGGATACTATATTTCAATTATCTTTTCTAATACCTAAATTAAGCATAATTGAATCGTATTGCTGAATTTACATTGTATGCTATAGGAATTAAATTGTACAACTAATAGATATACGGCAGTGGTTGTACATTTCAAGTTCGTTCCCGGATTTGTACGTATCCGTCTCAACTAGGAAATTCCAAAAGATTGATCATACACTCATAAACTGCCATACTTAATTTATTTTATACGGTTTTAACATTAAATCAATCATCACCGCTATAAATTCATTTCATGACTGCTCTGTCTCTTTTCCTTATTCTCGTTCGCCTAATGTGGCCGATTTTCGATCAACATTAAAACTTTAACGCATTTTGCTATAATTTATGCCTCATTACCTTCCCATGCCAATACTTTTGTTTTGTTAATGGCTGCGCATGTTTGGGTTTAATTTTCTTATCAATTACATTTACTGAAGATTATACTCTCGTCATTTTTTTATGAAGAGCTGTAGTTATGGAATAGAAAAGCGTAACAATTTAAAAATAAATATTAAATAAATCAATCAATTATCTATTTCATGAAAATTGTATATCTTATCCGCCAATTCGCATTTGAGCAGCGCGGTGGAGTATACTCTAAACCCCTTCGGTTGAAGGACACCCGTATCCCTACAGTGGAATGAGCAAGGGTTGATGTGGTGGTGGTATATCTTCTTCAACAGAACTTGCCACAATTTCCCAAATATACTATTTGACCATGTATTTGTATACAGCCTTGTCACTGAACGAATTGAATAATTAAATATTATTATATTCTAAGGTCTAACAGCCAGAAAATCGAGACAGGCACATTCTATCCAATGCTAGGACCTCATTGAATGCAGGGAATATTAAAATGCTCTCGCTTTGCACAGAATCAAAATGCGACTATTAAAGTAACCATGGTAAAAAGTTTCCCTAAATGAAATTTGTTCAGAATTTGTATAAACGTAAAACTTGAATGACTGAAAAAAAATCTTTTACGTTTATACTATATTACGATAAGAAAAAGAAAATTACTCTTATCATAAACATAAAAGAATTTCTTTTTTCGTTGAAATGTGGTGGCGCATTTTAACAAAATTTGACCCAAAATAAAAACACCACTTTTCTTAATTTCGTAGTACTTTTCTGAATTCAACACAATTATTATTATCTGACAGTTATTAATAGTATTTTGAATATTTTAATCAACAATTTAACATTATGGTAATTTTTAAATGTAAATATTCGTGCAATTGACCCTCACAAATATTTAAAACGAATGATTATTGGGCAAGAAATAACCGATGTTATAATGTCTTAATTTAAGTTTCAAATCGTTCATAACAACCTTATTACTATCCGGTACCTAATATAATATACAGAGTACAAGCACTAACTGCCGCACCCTATTATTATTTTGTACTTTAATGGACCTCTCCTACACTTTAAGTTGGTGTTTTATTGTTATTGTTACACATTAGTAGCGAATTCTATGGCAATTATATGGCAATTATATGATACAAACATATCTTAATATTTTAAATTAAATACATGTTATATTACGGCTATACGGTGGCAAAATTCCATCCTTCGCCAGTTCAACACAAATTGGTTGGAGTTTTTTGTTATTTATGATTCTTGAACATAGGAGAACCTATACTCATAAAGTTGTGGTTTTCATACCAAATTATTGTGAGGTAGTTGTTTGTTAGTTGTTAGTTAGTTGTTAGTTCGTAATGAAGACGTGAGAGAAAGAGTTGGTCTAAAAGAGAGTGTCGGTGTTAAGATAAGAAAGGGCATGCTCCGTTGGTTCGGACATGTAGAAAGAATGCGGGACGAAAGAATGACGAAACAGATATACAATGCAAAAGTGGAAGGATGTAGGAGCCGAGGAAGGCCGAGACTAACCTACCATGACCAAATTGGTCGTGTTTTATCAGAAGGTGATATCAGAAGCCCCAGGAACCGGCGAGCGTGCATGAAAAGAGCTATGAATGTCACAGAAGCGAGTGAAGTATGCAAGGACCGCGTCTTATGGCGCTCGGTTCTCTCTGCCTACCCCGCAAGGGACTTGGCGTGAAGATATACATACATACATACAGTTGTTAGCTACGCCGATTTCGACAATTTTAACAAGGTATTGATATGTTTAGAGTATTTACGTTAGTAATATTTAATTATTCGTTTGTAAAGACATAAAATAAAATTTATTAATATCAATCAGAGAGGAAATTAATCAGTGGGTACGGAATCTAGGTTATGACCGATAAGTACCCGTTTGTTCTAACAGTTACACAGCTTAACAAGTTTATAAGTTTATAAAATTAAACGTTGCATATTTAAATGAATGGGTAATTTTGAATTGGGGCTACTTTTGAAAGTCTATCGTATAAGACATTTTTGGGGTCTGTAATTTGATCACCAAGCAGAAAATATCAACGCTATCCTAAGATTCGTTTAATGTCGGACGTTTATCTTGCGTTTAGAATTCCGCAATTCGAAAAATAATGACACTAATTATGCAATTACATGAACTAGTGGTAGAATTGTCGAGATACACGACCACAACAATGATTTGTTGAAAACTTGTGACAAATATATAAGTTGCAAATTTTCAACTACCTATATATAACTACAACTATGTCAATTGAAGGCATGCCTAATAAAGTTCTGGTTTAATTGAACATTTTAAATAAGTAACGGCTCAATTTTACATTTTCTGCGACATGCCATTCCAATCAATTACTTTATTTCTTATTACAATGTTACAAGTATGATTTAATTGGTAATGTCGCGCCTATTGGCAATTATTATAGACAGGCTAATATTTAAAGTAGATAAACCGACTACAGGCTATAGCAGACATTTTTAAACATTAACTTTTAGTATCAGCTATTAGCACTTATGTTTTGTTTTAGCGAATCTCCGCATTCGATCCCGTTATCACTACGATTTATCGACTGCATAAGGATTGACGACTATCAAAAGGGATTTACCTTTGGTTCACTACAACTTGTCCCTTAGACCTGATGTTGGCATCACTTTGTGAGGCGGAATATGTAACTGACAAACATCTCCGGAAATAATTCAAACAACCATTTAAAAAAATCTTAAATTCTACCACTTGACATTATTATAAAAAGTGGGCGTTTGTCATTTAAAAAGTTATGAAATTGATTCAGTATTAGGAAGAATTACAATTATTGCAATTAACGAAAACGTATTCCTAAAATCTCAATATTAAATGTCTGTCATAAATCACATAAAATATCGCAGTACAAGCCATACCAAACGGTACACTTACGTAAAAAACATATACATAAACCAGCTTCACTTTCATTGGAAGCGCGAGCCGACGAAAGCTCACGCATGACGTGATGTTACATCAATTCGTCTTCATGACGTAGCAGACGACGACGGTGCAATTACGTATCGTTCTACACATGCAAAACCAGGCTATGAATGTGCATTGACGTTTTGTAGAATTTGGCTCTATGTCATCGTTTCGCGTGTCACGCTAATCGAACACGTAGGTTAAGCAACGTCGATAGCAGACTGTCTATGGGTTTCTCTGTCTTGAACTTCACGGTGCGGAATGCACTTTAAGCTATCAGTCCTAGCTATTGTCGAAAGATTACAGTCATCAAGAAAAGTATAACTAGTCTGGCCATAAATACAGTTACATAGAAACTTTTCTTTTTTTCAACTCTTTAATTATTTTGAATTTGGAACTCGTTTATTATATTAAAACTTTCTTCGATTTCCCACCATTTTGCATATTTTTTTCGTGTTTATTATCAAACACATGGGACATGTTGTAATGGTACCAGCACATCTTATCGATAATAAGATTGCTTAATATTATTCAAAATTGGAATGGTTTAAAATTCCTTAAGATTGTTGTATGGTCGAAAGCAACGTGGCTGTGCGCACATGTGCAAACCATTATTTTTTGTTAGCCGGCTCCGAGCCCGTCGAGCTTATTCAATCAAATTAGGGTTACCCAAGACTATAGAACAAAACCCCGTAAGATATGTTGATGTTTTGGTGAAATTCAAAATTGACAATGAATACAAGATCTAAACGATCTGTTGGAAATAATTATAACGAGTAATAGATGTTTGAGAATAAAATGGGATTACAAGTGGATCGATGCATCTCTGCCCCAGGTACAGTCCTTGGGTGTGACAGACAGACTCAGTCTGGAGTTTATTCGGGTATTTAGAATAAGATCTAAAATTTGGTACTAATCACTGTTAATTAGCATGTGTAAATTATGCATTATTCGGTAAATTAAGTTAGTTGTAAGGCCTAGTCTGGAGTGGAGAATGTGTACGGAACCTGCGTTTAAACACAGATCGGCGTGGCGGTTTTACGGGGGTGAAGTACGGGGGGGTTTGTCGTGGACTATATAGGAATGTGAAGCGTGGAGACGCGACACAATAGCCAATACTGACGGTGAGGCGAAACGTATTTCGGGAATTCTTAAAAACTTGGTACTTTTGTAACTTAAGCAATCAGTATTCGTTTGGGCTATTTGGCTATAAGATTTGTTAACCAATTCTTATAGTTTTCTTTAAATTCGCGATAGTTTGTTTTAAAGTGGCTTGTTATTAAGCAGTATTGACACATTTCAAGCACCGTGGTAAACTGACTGTGACAACTGAGCGGAGTTTGAAGTGTATAGAATCAAATACACGATTTAGTACGGACAGGTAAGCCGTGTCTAGATCTTCCCACATTACACTAGGGCCCCACCTCTCTAACGCGAAATAAAGCGTTCGTGAGGTGTGTACACACATCACGGAATGTCGGGGCGACTACAATCCCGCAGACTGGTCTAACTCATAGTTAGACTAGGTTGAATTGTCATGAGTCTGTGATAATTGCATTTTCCGTAATTGGTAGACCGTAGGGCTAGGCTTTCATCGACTCACACGTCTGCCAGTTGTCTACACAAAGTTATATACACATATATATATTTTATAACACAACTATCTATACACAACGTCCTTAGACACACTCGCGTTAGGGCGTTAGGTCACATCCCGGGTCTTGTTTCTTTAAATCCGCGATAGGTTCTGTTAGATAATTAGGAGTAGGATTAGAGAATTTAAGTTGTAAGGTTCCGTATAGAATCCATTGTCGACTAAGTTATAAATAAGTGCTTGTTCGCATGAGTTTGAATGTTTATTGAATAAGGTGGTTGGTAGTATAAGGAACTCGCGATTTTGACTATATAACGCTCTCATTTTATTTCTTTTGGAAAAAAAAGAGGATATATTTATATCAGTAAATGTAACATCATAGTGTGCGGTAAAGATTAATCAGTGTTAGCCCCGTGGTTTTGAACATCGATTAATTTTGGTTGGGCGTCCGTGGCGGATCATGTCGGGCCTGTAGCCAGTTCTGAATGCACTGATATCAGACGGTTATTCACTCGACTGATATGGTTGGGTACCGTACACTTTACAATAAATGATGAAGTTTCTTTAAAGTACAGTAAGGTTGAAATGCCATAAACACGAGAGCATAGCTTGCGCGTTAACGTCCCGCGTGAATAAGCAAAAGAACGCTATAAGCGTCAATAAACTTTGATTTCCGATAAGCTTGTAATTCGTTCGTATAGCGAGAAAGTAATTAACATGTCTTTAAAATGTTAAGGCAATCCGCCGAGTGTATTCAATTCACTCCCATCCAGTCCCATTAATTGGTAAAACCCGATCAGGGTTTAAGAGCTCTTACACAATCAATAATGCGCACATATAACTTATAATATATAAATTATACCAATGGACTCGGAATATTTAAGGCTTGGAGCAGTGGCTATTAGTTGCAACAACAAATATTAAATAAAAGTCGTACGCACACAAATACATGTTTATATAAATACATTGTTTCTTTGCGAAGAAACCAGCTCCAAAGACCTTAGCTGTGTGTTGGAAAATCCCGGCCAGGGTAAACAAGCCACGATATAAATATTATAATACAACCCACACACATGCAAATAAAAGTTCGACTAATCTCGAGCTTATGGGCGGATTTCCATTATTAACTCGTATATACGACACTAGGCGCTAAAACATCGAAATATCTTACATCAATATATATATATATCAACAAATCGAAGTAGAGCTGTTATTTCAACTGTACATAGGCTGGGAAGATAGGGCTTTAGGTAAATACAGAATACATAAGACGATACTAGGTAGCATAGGTAGGGCTTGATCACGAAACGCATAGGTAGAGCTTAAAACTGAGATTAGGTTATCTAGGTAGGACGTAATATTAAACACATACGTAGATCTTAGAACAGGTACATTAAAGAAGTATAGGTTAGGCACATAAGTAGGGAATTTAGGACATTAGGTAGGGAAGATTTGTAGAGCTTAGCAAGGCAGAAACGGTTAGTTCGTTAGGTAAGATAATAATAACATAATAGCAATAGAATTAGATAGGATTCATCAGTAGCAGTAGGTGTAGTTAAATAGTAGGTAGTGAAAATAATAGTAGGCAGATAGGCTGGACACGCTCCAGTCCATTAAATTTGGAAGGAGCCAATAGGCATATCGGTGAGTAGGCTTAGGCGTGCTGCATGCATGTCCACTACATCCACTACATCCACATAGGTTTCATTCCGTTTACATCCCGAGGCAAAAGCAGTAGGTAAGTAGGGTGGGTCGCGCTGAGGTCCACTACAATGTCCTAAATCAAAAATGACAAAGTGTGCGCACACAAATCTAAAGAAGCCGCCCAAGTAATCGGAAAGGTACAACGTGGTCATCATCCTGCGTCTGTATTGGTTTGGTAGGGGGTGCCTTATCAAGGAGGCACAAAGCTTCATTTTTGTGGAAAAGGAGCGAAGACTTCATCCAAAGTGTATCAAGAGACTGTCTTGGATCGTGTTGTGAAACCTCTCAGCATTACACTTTTTAAAAATGTTCCAGCAGGACTCTACACCTGGTCACAAGGCACGAATTATCCAAGCCTGACTCAAAACCGACGTTCCGGACTTTATAAGAGCTGAATACTGGTCCTCGTCTAGCCCAGATCTGAATTCCTTAGACTACAAATTATGGTCAGTTTTAGAGGGCATAGCCTGCTCGAAATGATACGCCGCTATTTTCTCTCTTAAGTAATCTCTGGAGTAAGCATTTGCTAGATTTCACATGGCAACAGTGCTTAAATCCATAAATTCGTGGTCAGACAGATTAAAGGCCTGTATCAAAGCCAAAGGTGGGCATTTCGAATAGAATATTTTTTTTATTTTTTGCTGAGACTTCCATAAATATGTATATATAAGTTTTATTAAGATTACTTCATAAAAAATAAATGCGTATTCATTTGTATGAGAATTTATGGCCCGACTAGATATATCCAACACTTTTGCATTGTACTTGCCTCTTTTGTACTTCCACTCAGCCTGCTTATACCTAGGTATAAGCAGGTTGAGTAAGCTTATAACTAGGTATAAGCAGGCTGAGTAGGGAAGTGCCTCCATCTCATAGAAAACCGATGGTGAGTTTTTTTTGCAACATCGGGAGGCATGCAAGCATACGGCCCACCTGATGTAAAGTCTGTACAGTAGCCTACTAACTCTTGTAATACTGAAAGTATCGCTCGTGCTTTGCCGCACAATCTGCTAAAACGGCAACTCCTTAGAAGTTTACTAACCTCACTCACTCGCAGGAGCAAAACAGCCCTGCAAAAAGTTGTTATTTGGCGGTTTTCTGTAAGATGAAGAGACATGTTCATGCAAACAAATGTTTGTCTTTTGAGTAAATCAAACCCAGAAGACTTGGTGTTAAGGTAGCCACTCCTAATCACTCCACCACCGAGTCTGTAAAGATTACCCTAAATTAGAAAGTTAAAATATAGGTAGAAGTAAAATATATATTCAGAAGATATTAATATAGTTGTATAATTATTTGCTTCTAGGGAAACATTTGTAGTACAAACATAGTAATTCGGTTCCATTCACTTAAGCTAATATAGAGTTGTTAATTAGAGTTTAAATCTTAAATTATGCATTTTAAAGTCCTTTAGATACAATCAGTCTATGTAATTGCGGCATTACCGAACCCAGATAAGCAAGTTTTTGGTATTAAACTTCTGCTAACTAATTAGAACGACAGCATTTTCCATAATATATTGGAAAATAAACCAGATAGAACTACTCGTAGTTGTCTTTTATTTGCATTTCCTATTTTTAACACGTTTTTGTTATCTTTATATCCGCGGGGGGAAAACTATTTTCTTTTTTATACAACATAACGATGATGGTACAACATAACATATTTTTTAACGTGAGGCAGTGAAGCATATGGCCCATCTGTTTTGATGTGGTTACCGTAACATATTTACACAAGGAGTGTAGGGCACCAGTTACTCCTTCGTAACACAGCTAGTTTTCATAAACTTACTAGACTAGAGTATAGTTAGATCGACCGCAGTCATTTGGCTGCGGTTTTTTTTAGTTATACCTTATAAAAGATCGCGGCCAAATGACTGTATGAAGGATGCACTTGCAGTGCATCCCGAGGGCACTGATAGCACTGACGTATCCTGGGCCCTTTCTTTAGCAGAGCCTCGTTTGATAATTTTCATGTTACACAACGAACAGACTCATATGGTGATAGTATCGAATATACGTTATTTTAATTAATATAAACTTAAAAAACAATAAAAACTCTTCGTTTTGTGCTTGAATGACGTGTTTTTTATACAACTAGATTCGCAAAGCATGCGGCCCGCATTAGACGGCAAGCGGTCACCGCAGCCTATTGACGCTAGCAACACCACGGGGATGTTACACGCGCGCTGCCAATCTTGTGACCTAAGGCTGTTTCGTCGCAGTACCCAGTAATTTCTCTGCCATATCTCACCCTTCAAACCGGAACACAGCTATATAAATATAGCTGCTTGGCGGTAGAAATAGGTGAGACAGAGGTACCCATACAGACGACTTTTGTACAAAGTCTCCCTCTGGTAAAAAAGTGTACGTCACCTCTACGTAACAGGCGGGTCCTCTACATACAACTTGTTCGCTACATACGCCCATGAATAACGTCTATCACGCACAATATATAATTGAAGTATGTACCGTTCATACAATACTTGATTACAAATATTAATATTGGTGGGAGGATGTACGTGGCCAAATTCATCAGAAGACTTAGGAACCAGCGGGCGTTCAAGAAAAGACGTATAACTGTTAAAAAGTTTGAGAGGGTGTGTAAGGATCGCCTCTTGTGGCGTTCGGTTCTCTCTGCTTACGTGGCGTGAAGATATAAATATATGAAAGAGGGTTATCATCTGGGATGCAAGTGGAACACCATTGTTTTTAGAACCAAAGCTAGAGCCTACATAGCAATATTTAACTGACAGCAAATATCTGACTGGGGAAGGCTACCTCCAAAAAACTGCAATAATAGATACAAATGACTTGCTACATTAACAGCCGCGGCGCAAGTGCGATCGATACTCCTTGTATTGGAAAGATTACAGGCACGTATTTAATACGGTAATGATAATGATATTTTATCGATGCCTGACGAGGTTTTATGGTCTTACGAAACCTTCGTCATGTAAAAAGTATTGTGAGCGTTTAAACGTACTGGTAACTTTCCATCCGGTGCGTGATGCGGTATGATGCTTTAAAGTAAATAATTAGGTTTATCAATATCATCACACCAAGTCCCTAGCAGTATGGACAGAAACCGTTGAGCGCTACTCAACTCGGTGCTGACACAACTCAATCGTTTCTTTAATATGCATTGTTATTTTCCTCGATTCCTAGGGCTCCCGACACCACCTTCTGATAATATATGACCAATTTGGTGGTGATACGCGAGTCTTGGCCTTTTTCATTACCTACATCCCTCCATTTCCGCTTTGTTATCTATTTCGTCATTCTTTCCCCTTGCATTCTTTTATATGTCTGAACCAACGAAGAGTATATTTTCTTATAGTTACACCAACACTCTCTTTCAGATAAACTCTATTTTTTAAATAATTTTGCTCTTTCTGGCAAATCCAGATTTCACTTTGTTAGCGTTGGACTCAGCACCGCGTTGTGTATGGCCAGTTGTGCCTTCTAGCTCAAATTTTTACTACCAAGAAGTTTTTTCAAAGCTCCATTCACACTTTATCATGAACTCACTCGCCTCTCCGCATCAGTGGTATACCATTCATCGTTGCTAAAAGTGTATCCATACTGAATAAATAGGTAATAAACATTAAATGACTCTTTATAAACTTCTAATGAATATCAAAATATAGAGAAGTATTTTTTTTTAAATTCGTACAGTTTCCAAGTATTTTTATTCCGAATCTGTGAAATTGCGGTGATGTAAATTTGAGATACTGTTTGATACATGAATAGCAAGTCAGTCCACACACGCCACCGCCGGCCGACGCCGCCACCGGCCGACGCGTTTACTAGTCAAACCAGTCTCGCCAATGAACTTCCGCCTTCCGACACACTACCGCAATTGCATTTATAGCCATTTTATAAGACACACGGCTGTTACTATATGCATATTTTTGTATCAATTCTACGATTATGTTGTCTCGTGTTGTATTGTGTCGTAACATATTCGCCAGACTTCATTTGCCTAGCATTTTACGAAGCGTGACTCTGTTTGTTGGTATTTGAACAGTTTATTTTAAAATAAAAAAGTAGCTAACATTTGACAAGTTTGATAATCGAATGGCTAGCAATGGCTGCTGTAACACCAAGGGTCGATTCCTACACAAGACAAGCATTTATCCTACGATTGTCTAGAAGAGAGCATATCGCGACAAGTTGTTGTACTATCACATTCTCCTTTTTGTTTTAGTTTCCTTTTGTGCAATAAAATCGTATTGGTGTGGATGGTTATGGCCTTGATTTGAGTATATTTAGTACGAAAGTACAAACTTTGCTTAGTTTAAGACAAAATGGCACCGACCAACGACCACGAATGAAACCGACGTTTGTAATTTACACGGAAGTACTTATTTGTTACTCTACAAATACAACTTCGTGTGCGAAGAATTTAATGTATGCCGATATTCCACAGGTTTCATAAATCCTTCCTTATCCTTCCTAACCTTCACGAAAAGGTTCAAGGTCCTAAAATATCGGTAACTATTTAAAATGTACGTTGTATACAACAGTGTCAGCTGATCCGGGTGGATAGAGGTAGTTCTGGTAGTTCGGAAAAGTCATAAATATGAGAAATAAAATCTTTTAAACAAACTGGTATAACCGACTTCACTGAACTCGACGCTTATTCATACAGTGGTATTTTCTTTACTTTTTTTTATACAACGTCGGGATGCATACAAGCATATGGCCCACATGATGTAAAGCAGTAATATATTAAGTATTATATATACTCGCGCGGTGCCTCCTCTGCTGTTTACACAACAACTCCTTAGGAGTTTACTGGTGACCTCACTCACTCGCAGGAACACAACAACACTCTAAGGAGTTGTTATTTGGCTGCGGTTTTCTGCGAGGTGGAGGTACTTCCCCAGACGGGCTGCTTTAATGCGCTCTACCTCTCTTAAAATCCAGACCCAGATAAACAGACATGTTAGCACACAGGTCATTCACGCCTGAGCCACCGAGCTCGTCAAAACTTTACTGGTACATATTTTAATGGAGTCTGTTTACTTTGTTCATTAAAAAGTTTATAGTTTATAACATTTTATTGTGTCATCAAATCACCATAATATTTCAATATATCGTTACTAAAATTAAATGGGTTATCTAATTTTGTTTGGTTTGTGATTCGATTTTGATTTTCATATCAAAATTGTAATCCATATAAGATCTCCCTTAGCAGACCAATTGCGATACATAAATTTTCTGTTTCAAATAAACTAATAATACTAAATTGCTTGTTGTTAGGATTACTCATTTAATTTCACTTTAAGCACAGTTTGAAAGCACTAAACGTCAAATATTGAACGGCGCGGATTATAAGAAAATGTGGGATCTAACTCGAGGTCGTCAATTATGTAAATACACACAATGACAAGGTCTCTATAAACATTAAGAGTACAACAAGTGAATATTTAAATTCGCCTTGACTTGTATTCTGAGGCCGAGACAGAAAATCAAGAAACCAAAACGTCATCTACAATGGGGAATTCGTCTATTCACAATTAACTGAATGACGATCACGTGAAGGTTTGCTGATAGGCCTATTTAATGGATACATTGTACTATTATAGTAGAAGTATTACAGCATATAAATATACGTAAATTTATAACTGTTTTATTAAATTCATTTGATAAATATAATTAACTTGACAAATTTAATTTGCACACATGCATGCAGGATGTATATTTTATATACCCAAGACCTATTGTAATATAGTAAATGGTTTACTGTCACCTTTAGAGTCAAAATCTGCCTTCTCTGCATGTGATACAGCCCGTTAATTAACAAGCAGTCCTCTGGTGGAATAGAGGTTTGTTTGTTTATAAAACTTTATTGTATAATTTAACATTCAAAATACATAACAATAATAATACAAAAAAAAAACTTAATCTAAATTATACAATGGCGGACTTATCCCAATAGGGATCTCTTCCAGTCAACCATGAATGCTTGAAAAGGAATTCAATTAATAGGTTTGGTGCAATTTACGCACAATACACACTTCACGTTCAACACAAAATACCCAAACACACAGTACATATACACGTTAAAAAGTAAATGCTAATTTAAATATCAGAAATAGAGTCGTAATGTTTCTTCACTTGCGATTTAAAGGAGTTATAAGATTGGGATAACTTCACACTCGTTGGGAGTGCGTTCCAGAGACGTACGGCTTGAACCGTAAAGGATTTGGAAAAACATTGGAAATTATGGGCAGGGATTTCTATAAATAGATCGTTTCTAGAGGTAAGTCGTATTAAAGCAACGTAACTGAAGAAGGACCTTCACCTCTCAAAAGAGTTTCCTGGAGGATTGCTATATTCCAAGTAGTGAGTGAGGTTACCAGTAAACTCCTGGGAGTTGCTATATTAGGAGCGAGAGTGAAAACTCGCTAGCAAAACTCCCGAATTTTCATCAAAAAGGATAAAAAAATAACTAAATAAATATATCCAGAAGAATTACTTCATCTAGTCATAAATCAAGAAAAAAATGTATAAGGATATTTTTTTTTACAAGACAATTGATAAACCTAAGTGAATGGTTTTCTTTGTAAATACAAAGATATAATACTTAAAAATTACCCAGATCAAAATCTATTTTCATGAACAGTAATATATGTCTTGCAAGCAAATTAGAGCCTTACCTTGAAGCAAAAAGAAAACACTTGATGTTAAAGTGTTCATTGGTTTACATGGCATTTACATTAAAAATTATATGAGGAATTACAATGACAGCTAAGAATAGCTTGATATGAGAAAGATGTCTATTAAAGAAGGTATGATAAAAACAAAAAGAATATCATAAAGTGGTTCAATCAAACCGCTTTAGGCTAATACTTAGAAACACAAACTAATACACCACGTTACTGCGCCTACAGGCTCCCCTCACTCACCAGAACCCTAGACATAAATAAATAAGCGATATGCTGAAACAGGACCAAATAAAAAAACAAGCACCTGGAAGCAATGAGACGAAGAGATGAGGTGTTGGTGAAGAAGAAGCAAGTAAAATAAGTTTAGGTTTCTTCACAATCTGTCCTATATTCTCTCTCTCTCTCTCTCTATCATAATGAGAAGCATAAGCAACTAGTTCTCACAAAGATTAGTATTATTGACGAGCTCGGTGGCGCAGTGGTGAAACGCGTTGTTACGCTGCTTTGACACCAATGCTCGTGGGTTCGATTCCCACACAGTACAAACATTTGTGTGCATGAACATGCCTGTTTGTCTTGGTCTGGGTATTTTGTATGTATAATAAGTATGTATTTACAAAAAAAAAAAATGTATTTACGTATGTTTATCAGTTGTCTAGTACCCATAACACAAGCTGCGCTTACTTTGGGGTTAGATGGCGCTGTGTAATTTGTCCGACAATATTTATTTATTATTTATATTAACTTTAGGGTTCAGTGACAACAATTTATGCTATAGCCCAACATGTGTACTTTGTCCAATAAATGTGTGTTTGTATTAAACAGTAACGTCAATAACCACTACCTTAATCTAAGCATTAACACTCTAGATTATTTGTCTATATTTAAAACTAAAATATATTGCCTCTACATTTCAATATCATTTATATAGTTTTTATAATCACAAAGAACAATCAATCGACGTATGCCTGGTAAACCCAGCTGCCAATGTCACCTGAAAGTGATTTAAATAAATAATTATTGTTTCCTAGACATAATAATTGTATCTTAGTTTATAGTACGAGTAATACAAACTGTGCCTCACCAGGTGGGCAATGAGTACTTACTCTCTGTCAAATTTCATGATCTTGGGTTCATAATACTCTACTTTTGATTTATGATTGTATGATTTGACATACAGATCGGTCAACAAACAGACTGACATCAAAGTGGTCCAATAAGAGTTCTTCCTTTTATTTTATTTTCTACAAAACCCAAAATTGTTAAATTGAGATCAAAGTTGATACGGAGAAAAGATATTCCGCGAATCAAGGGAAAGGGTTAAAAAATCCGAATAAAAAACTGTTGATGTTAGCAGCCCATAATTTTGACATACTCGTAGTGAAGACAAGGATATAAGATTAATGGGAAAAAGTTTAAACCCTGTAATTTGGCCAGTAGGCTGGCATGATAGAGAACATGGTAAGGAAAGGGAAACAGAGAAAAGCGTGATGAAAATAAAACTAGAACCTATTCTAAATTTGTATTACTATGACGAGCCCGGTGGCTCATTGGTGGAACGCGCTGTTACGCTACTTTGACACCAACGCTCGTGGGTTCGATTCCCACACAGTACAAACATTTGTGTGCATGAACATGTCTGTTTGTATTGGTCTGGGTATTTTCTATGTATAATAAGTATGTATTTACAAATAAAAATGTATTTACGTATGTTTATCAGTTGTCTAGTACCCATAACACAAGCATCGCTTACTTTGGGGCTAGGTGGCGCTGTGTAATTTGTCTGACAATATTTATTATTTATTATAATCGGAATTGCGATGTGTATATCAAAGAAGAGATGTAATAAAAGTAAATAACAGACAAAATAGATGACAACAATAATTGCATTGTATAGTATGTGAAACGTATACTTGTTTGCTTATTTGCCTTATCTTTAATTTATTTTCAGTGTGAATGACTTGCCGTGACCTTTATAATGTCGCTAATATTAACTATAGATTTTACTAATTTAATTTTCTTTTTCCGTTTCGTTTGTAGCAATTATAAAAATCGGTTGAAGTAAAATATGGTACAACAGATTAAATAACTCACTTTTTCGAGTATCAAATGATTACATCAAAGTGTTTCCTGTCATGGCGACCAAGTAACCAAACGATACAAATTATTCAGCTCTACCCATAATGTATTTTGTATTACTATGGCAGGTATCGCACTTATTATTGTAGCTTTGCATATGTGAGTTTATATTATTTTGATTTTGCAGGAATTTCCCGTTCCATCGTTATGGTTAATAATAAAAAAATCTCAATAACCATAGGTCGTACGTTCAGCTCACGCATAATAACAATTCTTTGTAGAGCATGAGTAAGTCTGACAATCTTGATCTGGGTATTTAGTATGTATTTGTATGTTAAAAAAGCGAGTGAGGTGTGTAAGGACCGAGTCATGTTGTTCTCACTGCCTGCCCCGCAAGGGACTTGGTGTAAAGTTATAGATATATATATTAAAGAATTATTTTTTTTATTTTTATTAAGAAGACGAGCTCGGTGGCCCAGTGGTGAAACGCGCTGTTACGCTACTTTGACACCAATGCTCGTGGGTTCGATTCCCACACAGTACAAACATTTGTGCGCATGAACATGTCTGTTTGTATTGGTCTGGGTGTTTTCTATGTATAATAACTCTGTATTTACAAAAAAAATGTATTTAGTTATGTTTATCAGTTGTCTAGTACCCATAACACAAGCTTCGCTTACTTTGGGGCTAGGTGGCGCTGTGTAATTTGTCCGACAAAAAAATATATATATTTATGTATTTACAAAAATCTTAAACTTTATCATCACGTATAAAAATTATCAGCTTTTCTTTCACCCATTACCAGTTTTGCATAGATTGGGAGATGATGGCATTGTGCAATTTGTCCAAAAATATTTATCTATCTATATTAAAATAACCATAATAATACTAAACTAAGTTGTCTACGTAAAGTCATAGGTTATGATTAGTTTGGAGACTGATTTAATCTAGAGAAACATCATTGGGACAATGTTAGGGCCTCAATTAGACACCCATATTAGTCGATTTCCAATATTTCGTTTGATACATCTTTATCGTAAAATATTGTGGCAATATGAACGGACAAAAGTACTCACAGAGTCGGACGTACTTTTGAATTTTAATAGAATGCAATATTCTTTATTGCACCACACAAAACAGTAAAATGTCACAAAACGAACTTATAATTAATATAAAAAGTAAGTATATTTCATATCTCATTCAGTGATCTCTTCCAAAAAACCTTTGAGTAGAGGAAGAAATGCAGATAGATCGTGCAACACAAATAACAAGTATACAAGATGCGAAAAAATAACTTAACAAATAACCAATATGATAATAACGTATACCAGTTGTTTCATTTTTCAAAAGATTTTTAAAGATTATATATATAGTAATTAACGTCGGGAGGCGTAAAGCGGTTACCGTAGCCTATAAACGCTTGCAATACATTAAGTATCACTCGCGCGATGCCACCTCTGCTGCTAACCTCACTCACACACAGGAACAGAACAACCCTCTAGGGAGTTGTTATTTGGCTTCTGTTTTCTGTGAGTTGGAGGTACTTCCCCAGACGAGCTACTTCGATGCGCCCTACCTCTCTTAAAAATTCCAGACTAAGACAGACAGATATGTTCATGCATACAAATATTTGCCCTGTGTGGGAATCGAATCCACAGGCGTTGGTGTCAATGTAACGCAACAGCGCGTTGCGCCACTGCCGGGTTCATCAAAAAATTGATCTACAAGTAACCTGAGTTAATAAAAATAATAGAGCTATCAGTTACTAAACAGGAACATAAATATCGAAATTAACTTCGCTTTCTACAGTAAATATTGTGTCGAACATTCAACGACTATGCTTTTGGCGTTGCAGAATATTACAACACTGTTGTTAGGCTAACCTTATCATTAAAGTCCTATTATTTAACCGAATGTAGTGTTACAAATCTTACCAATTTCAAATTGTCTTCATTCTATCGTAACAAATATATTTTTAGTCGTTAGCAGAAGCTATGTTACACTCAACCACAATCGGGCCATTTCACACATAAAGCACATAATTTAATGATCGTCATTATTTTTCTTGTGTTATATAAAAAGAAGCGTGACACAGTAGACATGGCAAAGACATAATTATATAATCAGGTATCTAGCGCACTTAGGCATTAAAATCATTACCAACGCTTGCTTCGCGCTAGGGTCGTCACTATTCGAGAAATTTTTTTTTTTTGTTATTAGGAAATTAATTAATTAATGTTTTCATTTATGTCATCATTTTAAAACGAGTTGAGTAAAAGTTAATTATAATGATAACTTATTAATAAGCTTTACTACATAATTACACGATACTGCATATTTACCAGACCAACGTGTGATAATATTTTTCCAATAAATACCCATTCCATTTATTTTGAGCTGTAAGGCGTCGAGAGTCTTTATCTCAAAACTGTCGTGGTATAATATGACATCTACATAACATGAACATGATGAATGAGTACAATATAAAAACAAAACACATGCTGACATATCATTTTTGAACAATGTACTTTTGTTATTGCTGAATTGTACAATGTTAATTTATGATAATAGTGTATAAATTTGATCTAATTAAATATAACAGTTTTTTATTATCTTTTACGCATTTAATTTTATTTGGAATAAAAATGCAAAATAATTTCCACATGAACAAAACAGCCGGTTTCAACCGAATTGAAATTGATTGACTGAAATACAATCCCCGTGCGCATCTCATTAACTCAATTTTACGAAGGAAAGAGATGACACCGGTCCACTAGGCAGGTACTAAGAATTGGCTGCGGAGTGGTAAGTAAAATCATTTATAAACTTAAATCAGAGTATAAATAATTTGTAATCTCAAGTTCCCTTTGTAACTAACAACAATTTTAAATTAGAATGCTATCATCTATTGCAAAAACAATGAAGGTGCCATGAACCAAAGTAGGATTCTGTTTGAAAATCGTTAATTTATTATTTAGTAAAAATGTTTTAATATCTTTCTTAAATTATATATAAACTACAAGTACAGTATATTTATGTACTTTGTACTTAAAAGCACAAAAAAAAAATAGAATTACTCTACTTTTTGTGCTTTCGCCACCCGTACACCAACACAAATGCGTTTTAATAATAATTAAATAAATGCCATTTTGTTGACTTCAAGAATGGTTAAAACGTGTTTGCCGAGGGTTTTTCAAGACACTGCGTATTAGTTATAGGGAACAAGAAAGGCGTTAAGGGATTTTACAGAGTCTCCATGATAACGTCACTTACTTGCAGGGTTACAATCCCTTCAGGAACCTGTTATTTGACTGCGACCTTTTGTGAGATGGAGGTTCCCCAGTCGGGTTGCTTTAATGCGTACTACGTAAAAAAGACCGTTATAGGTATTTTTTTAATGATATTGTTTACAACATTATGAAACTGCTTGCTTCTATTCCATTATCAATAATATTCGATTGCCGATGATCGCTCAGCTTCGTAATCACCCGCTAATTAGACATGGAACAAGGATTATCATTAAAAAATGATAGACAAAAAGTTGCCATTCCCATAGTTGTAAACGGTTCGTTTACCTGCGCACGCGCCTCGCGAAGGTTGTTTTTTATGAATCGCGGCCATATGATCATCAAAACGTGTAACAGTATGCTACAATATTTTTATGCAATGTTAAATGTAGTTTATGCATGACGGAACTAAGCCTGGCAGTAATTTTGAAATTGTTGAGTAACAGTTTATGAATTTTAGATTATCGCCTAAAGTATTTTTTGACTAACATGTTATGCTGTTTGATCAAACTATGATTGATAAATATTTATGAGTCACAAAGCTTTATTTTTGTGAAAAAGGAATAAAGAGTTCATTCAAAGTGTAACAAGACCTCTTGGATCGTGCTATGAAAACTCTCAGCAACACTTTTTTAAAATATATGGTGGACTTTCCAGCAGGACTCTACACCTAGTCACAAGGCACGAACTACTAAAGCCTAGCTCAAGCAAGAAGCCAACGTTCCGGACTTTATAAAAGCTGAGACTGGCCCTCATCTAGCCCAGATCTGAACCCCTTAGACTACAAATTATGGTCAGTTTTAGAGAACATGGCCTGCTTGAACGCCACGCCGACATAGTGTCTCTTAAGAAATCTCAGGAACAAGTAGTGGTTAATTTTCCCAGGGAAATAGTGCGTAAATCCATAGATTCGTGGCCAGACAGATTAAAGGCATGTATCAAAGCCAAAGGTAGCAATTCGAATAGAATCATTTTCGTTATTTTTTGCTGAGACTTGCACAAATATGTACATATAAGTTTTATTACGATTCATTACTTCATAAAAACATAAAAGCATATTATTTTGTAACAGAACTTATGGCCGGACTAGTTATATTAAATTTAATTAACTATCGATGCATATATTATTTCATTAGAACAAATGCTTAAAAAACAGAATTACCATGAAATTAGTAAATGAAACTTATAAGTATGTTAGTATTAAATAAGTAACCATCTCCGTACAAATTACACAGCCAACTCCCAAACTTCGCAAAACTTGTAATATAGGTACTATTATCAAGCTAAACCATCAATAAACTGATAAACATACGTAAGCATATACATTTACTTAAATACTAACTTGTAATACATAAATAATACCCAGCCATATTCAAGCACATTAATGTTTGTATTGTGCGGGAATAGAGCCCTTAATTCTTGATTTTAACATCAAGAATTGAGAGCTATATTCCCATAGTAGCCATGGCTGTCCATCCAATCTAACTCAAATACTCTTAACTACAAGTTGTAGTTGCTAATATCTTTTAGGCCAAACTCTTAACTCATTCTCCTACAGATTACGAAAACGAAATAAACCAGTATAAATCAGACACCAAAATGATTGCTGACTCTATCTCGCATGCCTAGGAAACATAATGAGTTGTTGCACTGTGATTAGTGTTTTTGCACGTAGCACACCCACATGCACCCTTGGCCGGCTTCTAACTGCTTATCACGAACTTGTCCTACTTACACGTTGTTTTTAATTGCCCATTGTAGCTAATTGCCTGTAAAATTTCTGGGTACCCAGTGTAAAATTTAGTATTGAGACTTGCAAAATTAGTAGGTGTAGTAAATAATTAGGCGAAGGATTCTACTATAAAATATAATGTATTGTTGATCATTAACGGTATTTGTAAATTTTTTTACCACTTCGGGTGATAAACAAGTGTAATTCTAACCGAATGTGAAGATATACTGAGATTAACTTACAGTATGAGGAGTATTTTTCACGTATCACCTTTCTCAGTCCGCAATATCATGGAGAAGCACTTGGCCAGAAGGTTTTCTACGGTTTTCTGGATCTTCAGAAAGTACTGACAGGGTTGTGAGAAAGGAACTATGCGACATATTATCGAGATATGGGATTGACGGTACACTGCTCCTTGCTGGGCAGTCCTTATACAAGAATTGCTCAGCCTGTATGTGGATAGATGGCAGTATGTCGCCCTGGTTTAATTTCAAAATTGGTGTCAATCAGAATTGCATGTTGTCTGCTTGGCTGTTCATCCTGTATCTCGATAGTTGTCTGCAGATAATAAAGTTATAGAATACAGGATCTACATGGGTGACCTAGTGATGAACTATCTGCTTTATACAGATTATACCGTATTATTTATTAACAGAAGTACCAGCTGAACAGCAAATACTGGTCACAATAATGAATGACGATTATATGAATAAGAGCTACTGCAAACAAAGATGATGATTGGTACTGAAATGAGGAGACACCAGAACCAATGTAAGGATGCGATTGATGACGAAGTGTTGGAACAAGCGGATGAGACTAAATATCTTGAATGCACTTTTAGCAGGAGTGGAGGGTACACCGCTGATGTGGACAGATGAGTGAATGCTAGGAATAGTGTGAATGGAGCGTTGGGAAAACTTCTTGGCAGTAAAGCATAAGCCAGAATATATCAGATCATAATATATGAGAATAAAATCAATAACAAATAAAATAATAATCAGTTCAGCAGCTTAACCGAAAGAAGGCCAAACATACAAACATGCTTTCACATTTATAATTATAGAACTTGAGATCAAGTGCGAGGTGCGACCTTCTCTCAAATAACTTGGTAAAAGTCAGCGATTTTATTACATTCTGTTTATTATGTCAATTCGTTGAACAGTTTCAATAGATTATTATCGATGTGCTAGAATTCCGAGAGAATTCTACTCCCATATTATCTGAAATAATGCGGATACGACTTTAACACCTAACTAACAAAGATGTCTGGAAATGATTCAGCACAGACACTTTAATATTGTGTAATTACACTAATTACACTGTCTGACATCTTTATTTGTAGTATTGACATACTGGCATTTCATTATTGTAAATAATATCTAATTAGCGATTTTAAAACAGAATTATTTTGTCAATTTCAGATATTTTTTTGGTCTGGTCTGGACTGATCATTTCTGAAATGTTGGTAGATTAAAAAATACATTAAACTAATGTAAAAATGACAAGAAAAAAATATATCAATAATACCTGTCAAAGTGACTGCAAGGATCCAAATGAAAACAAATCTTTTCTTGTTATGTTAAGAAACTTTTACGTCGAGCTTCGACATAATTCCGTAAATCGAAAGATTTAAATGAGATCACTATCAGTTGATTAATTAGTTATTAGAATACCATTCCACACTATTTACTTAACTAGGAAACGTATGCAATGAGACGTTATGTAACACCAACCGAGATCATCTAAAAATAACTTGATTCTGTATAGTAAGATTGCGTCAACAAAATATTTTTAAATGGAAGACGACCTCCATTTTCGTACATCTAAACATATGAATTATTTAAATGTATTAAAATGCATTATTTCATGAGACTTTCAGAAATAATTAACTTTTAAAACCTTACTGCTAGAGATGTTTCCACTCTTTTCCGGGTTTCTATCAGTTCATGGTATTATTCAAAATACAGAAATAAATACGAAAATATTTAAATAATAGTTATCTTAACCCTATCAAAGATAGAGTTGAGATAGCATAACATAAGATATTTTTTTTTTTGTTTTGAATTTGTTTAATATAATAGCCATTCGTTCCGGTCTTACAATATTCATAAAATATCATTACACCGTACTCATTATGTTAAAAAGTTTCAACAATTTAATAGAAATTAAGAACTATTTTCAAAAAAGGAATTCATCAAGTCTTTAAAATATTTATTTAAATCGTAAAACTATTTATATAGTAACTATTATTTCGGTTCTTTTAGAGACCTAATACCATTAAAAATTATAAGCACTTTAGTCAAAAATGAGTCTATGACTTGCATACGCATGTCATATTTGCGGCCTTTAAGTATTTTTTGTCTCATTTTATTAAATTTAAACGTATGTATGTTTAAAATAACAGGAAGCATCCTCCGCTGGTTCGGACATGTAGTAAGAATGCGGGAAAGAATTACGAAACAGATATACAACGCGAAAGTAGCAGGATGGGGGAGTTAGTTTTATCAGAAGGCGATGTCAGGAGCCTTAGAAACCGGCGAGCGTGCATGAGAAGAGCAATGAATGTTTAAGAAGAGAGTGAGGTGTGTATGGATCGAATCACGTGGCACTCAGTTCTCTCTGCCTAACCCGCAAGGGATTTGGCGTGAAGTTATAGATAGATAGATCAGATGTATTGGCTAATCTTGTTAGTCAGCGCTTACATCTACATGGGAATTTGGGAATTCTTTCGTAGCGGATATCTACAACCCCTAATCTGCATCAAATTTCATAACTCTAATAGCGTTGCATAATTTTAATTTCTTAGTGTGTGATATAGTTTGACTGAACGTTACTTATGTGAGCCAGGCATTTTGTTTAATTTTTTATATAAAGTTGTAGTCAAAAGACAACCAAGAAGTACTGATCTGTTAAAGATTAATGTATTTTTATTTAACAATCGAAACAGTAACGACCTATATGCAAGGATACCAATACTTAGTAACTAACTATACTCAGAAGGAACCCACGATTATGATAGTAACGGCGATGTCTACATCACAAGAAGCTAAATCTTATTACATCGAACTCTAATAATAATAACGATTCACTAGATCGCTACCGATAATTGGTACTAATCGTGTAGCTATCGTAATAGATGCTATAACATTTATTCAAAGAAGTAGCGCGAAAACAATTTGAATAGTAAGTGTACGCTGCAAGAGATATCGTAATATGTAAATTATTTTTGTAATCTGTATGTACACGAATGAATTAAACTATCTCACTTATCAATGCTACATTAGTACTTCTGCAGATGCACTGCTCTCACTGACATAATAAGGTAGCCACTACTTGTCATAGAAGAACGGGGTCTTATCCCAAACACTTATGTGTTAATTTAAATGAGTGATTGAATAGAAATATTTATAATGCGTAATCGAAAAAACTGGATCTAAAACTTACAAATCACATCGGATAGGCATTTTGCGTACTAAGGAATCCCGGTAAGAAAGGATTTTCGAAAGGTTCGATCGAATACCTGAACGGACCTAGGTAAAGTCGAGAACAAACCCCCACCAGTTCATTACCTATATTTCAGAGGTAGAGCGAACCAACTTAGTTCGAGGTGAAGGCGCATCAATACGAAGAGTATGATAGAAGGTTGCATCGTTTAAATAACAAAATGATTATAGGTTTATACAAGGACGAATACGAATCCCTCCGTATATGTTGCATTTAAAGTTCGTATTATTATTTTAATAATATTATATTTTAATAATATTTGGAATTATCAGGGTCAATGAGCGATGTCACCCATTTAAGTTAATTGTGATAAAAATTAATTGCTAATTTGTGTGTAAACTTATTAAATACTTTTTAACTTTTTTTATATACACATAGTCATTAATTAATACGCTAATTCGATCGTCCGGGGAACCGGGAATCTGAGACGTGAGTGTGAATAGTGAGTATACCATTTTTACTACACCACTATAGTAGCAAATAAACAAACCATCAGCCTTATGGGAAGCAGCATCCGTGACCTATGGACGCTCACAACACCATGGATATCACTTCCGTGTTGTAAATCCTGGAAAAATCTTTTCTTTTTATACTACGTCGGCATACAAGTATACGGCCCACCTGACGCAAAGTTTTTAGTAGGCTGTGAACACTTGCAACACAGAAAGAATCGGCCACGCCGTGCCACTCGACCAACGGGTTCAATTTAACTCAAAACAATGTTCATAAGGGAATAAAAGAAATAAAAGGGGGGCACCATCGGACAAACAAGACATTTGTCAGGCTTCAATGTTTATGAGTAATATTCTATAGCTTACAACATTTAAACCTCTTAGCCTCGCTATAACCATTATTTTGTACCCACCCAACAGTTTCAAAACCACTGCAACCACAATGTTCGTTTCTATTAATAGCAGGGCTTGGGCTATCTACAAAAATCGTATGTACAACTATTTAAGTGTCAGTATTATACTTTAATTAAAATTTACGTGTATATATCTGTGCTAATATGCAAAGAGGAAATATGGAAGAGATTATTTATTTGAACGCGCTAGTCACAGGAACTACCAGTTGGATTAAAAAATTTTTTTTTGCATCTGACAGCCCAATTCATGAGGAAGGTTATAGGTTATTCACCATCACGATACGGCTCTTAAAAGCCGAGAAAAAAAGGAGAAAGTAAGAAAAAGCGATTTCCACGGGATACGGGCGAATAAGTCGCGGAGTGCAGCTAGTGTATATATATCTTTTAAAATTTTAAACTTTTAAGTTTATTTATATTGCAATAAGCATGGAACTTACCGCATTTCTTTTATATATTTTTCCGATATTTCGGTGGACTTTTTGTTTCATGGATAATCCATGAAACAAAAAGTCCCGTACCTAAAATAGTGATAGGTCAGTATTGTAGGTACGGGACTTACATTTTATACTTGTATATTTACACCAGGTCCCTTACGAAGTAGGCAGAAATAACCGAGCGCCTAATACGTAGTCCTTATACACCTCACTCGGTTCCTTAACATTCATAACTCTTTTTATGCCAGCTAGCCGGTTCCTAGGTCTCCATATAGTCTTCACTTCGACCGAATTAGTCGTGGTAAATGAGTCTTTGTCTTCTTCGGCTCCTACATCCCTCCATATTTACATTGTACTATTTGTTATATTTGTCATTCTTTTACCTTGCATTCTACTCGTATCTACATGCTCGAACCAACGGAGCATACCGTTTCTTACGCCAATACAGTTAAATATCTTGCATAAAAAGCCGTCAAGTGTGAGTGCGACTCGCGCTCAGAGGATTCCGTAAAAAATATTTTCGCGAATTATTGTCACAAAAAAGTTTTTTTTTTTGTTGTAATGGATTTTTACCTTAACTTGCGCTACATAATATTGCTTCTTACGAAATTTCATAGTTTTAGGTCAACGGAAAGTAGCCTATAGGTTTTGATTTCCATGCGCGTGTCAAAATATGCACATAAATGAGGCATAAACAGTCATATCTTTTGATTGCGTTGACTTATGAGTTTAATTTTTCAGTGCTCGAAGGGATTATAGACCTGAGTATTCGATATTAATTTCAACTTGATAGCTTCACACGTTCCCGAGAAAAAGGGTCTTGATAGACAGACAGACAGATCCAATAAGGGTTCCGTTTTTCCTTTTATGGTACGGAACCTTAAAACTCATTCTTTGATTGTTTGTTCGTCCTTCATACGCCGCCATACCTTTCATCGGAATACGATAAAACTTTGTCAACTTTTTGCTCATAATTGCGCGAAGGTTAAATGATAAAAATATAACCAATTTAACAAAATATTAAAAACTGCAACAATGCGTTGGGTACAAGCTGGTATAAAATGCATAATTAAATTACACAGCGCCATCTACTCCCAAACTAAGCTTGGATGAGATTACTAGACAAGTGATCAACAACCTTAACACTTTCATTGTAAATATATACGTATATTATATAGAAAATCCATAGAAAAGACAAGCAAACACCCATGCACATGAATATTTATCTCACTTATTAGTTACTGTATCATTGAATCCTATCAAGGACTTTTTGTACGTGGAAGTAGACGTACCACCACTTGACAGAAAACCGCAGCCAAATAACAACTCTCTGGAGGGTTGTTGTGTTCCTGTAAGTGAGTAAATTCACCAATAAGCTCCTAAGGAGCAACTGTGTTAGCAGCAGAGGTGGCATCGCGCTAGTGATACTTAATGTATTGCAAGCGTTGATAGGCTTTGTTAACAGCTTTACATCAGATAGGCCGCCTACTAGGATACCTCCCGATCTTCTTAAAAAAATCAAAATGACGAAAAAGCGAACAACTATTAATCTTCCAATATTATATGTCATGACGACATTGTCTATCAGGTGTTCAAGTGCGTCAACGAGAAAATCTTTATACGAAGAGAAAAAACGCTGTTAGGTTCTGTCCAAGGCCCCTGATCGACTAGTACTTCCTGGTAAATACCGTATCCTGCCTGACAGACTTACCAGAGGGAGACTTTGTACAAAAGTCGTCTGCGTGGGTACTTCTGTCTACCTATTTCTACCGCCAAGCAGTCATATTTATATAGCTGTGTTCCGGTTTGAAGGGTGAAATATGGCAGAAAAATTGCTGGGTACTGTGATGAAACACCTTAGGTCACAAGATTGGCGTGAGTAATATCTCCGTGGTGTTTCGTGCGCCAACAGGCTGCGGTGGCCGCTTACCATCTAATCCGCATTCTTGTTTGCCAATCTAGTTGTATAAAAAAAGACTTTCCTAACTCACCACTGGCTTTGCAAGAAATTCCTACATTATGTCAATAAATCTGGGTAGTATGCACGCATCATATATTGTTGCACTAACAACCTGTAATAGGCACAGTGTTGCTTGCGAATAAATCACTTGTAATTTGATGCTCTGATCAACCTCTGTTAATTAACATATTTGTATACTGATTTCAATACTTTTATTTTGATAACAAAACATATTTTCAGCTGTGATTGTTCATTTCAAATATTTATTGAATTGCAATATTTACGTGTAAATGCAAGGACTGTAAACTATTATGGTAGTCTTATAGTTGATTCCTAGAAAGCATAACATAAGCTCATCAATGGTATGGTTACATAGAATTTTACTTATCTTAATAATTTTGAAGAATATATCAGTGAAAATTCAGAGTATACAGAAGTTTTTACTAAATGTAATTAAAAAATAATTGCGTATATAAAACAGTAAATATAGTAGTAGACATGTGAAATGCATTTCAAATTCCGCAATTTTTTAAAGAGCTGCAACAACTTTTTTTCGTATGAGATTAAAAGTATTATCTCTTTATAGCTAATTCAAAGTAAAGGTTACCTACGTGAAAACTTAAAATTGCAATTTTTGAGTACTTTGTAGTAGAAATTGAGCATAATTATTCTATTTTGAGCATAATTAAAGATTGGCCATTCCATACTATTATGTTCGCATATTATGACAGTTTACAAATGTCTCGCGTAACAATATTTGGAATAATAATTCAAATGTCATTGTTAACCTAACACTTTTGAAATCCATGTTATCCATTATTTATCTACAAATGATCAACGTAGAATTATGTTCGAGGACAGTTATATAAAAAAACGATTACATTTTCTCATCCGATCAAAGGATTAAATAGTCTGACCGTTTACAAAGTATCTAGTTAACAATTGCATTGTTTTATATGAAGTAATTAATTGAAAGTAAAGGTTTCAAAACTGAAACGAATTTATCATTTCCTTACTTCAGTTCATCCTCAGTCTGAAACATCGAACTATTACTAAATTAGCTATAGGTAATTAAATATTTACTTCATGTAATTATGCAAGTAAATAATTGAAATGAGTTTTTCTCATTCTCATTGCTTTGTCAAACTTTCGAAGTTTAATTGATAGAATACTCACGATTTTGACATATGTGTTCATGTTGGTCACTGGTTGTTTACAGGCACTGTCACTGTATCACTGAGGCGATGCGTTTCGCCCGGTCGTCGGCGTTCGCGCAGACTGACGGCAGAGCACTCGAAAAACTCGCACCAACTGCAAACGAAACGATCGGTGGTGGTATACGGTACGGTTGCAATGTCGCGCGTACATGCGATAATTTTCCTAATAGATCACGTAATGAGAAAAAGTGTGGTTTCATAAACCGCGCATGCTCGACCTTGGCCGTTCGATCGAGTTTTTAATAATTTAGTTTTACGTACTGGTGTGTTTAAATGTTGCGGGATGTTGGCAGTGTGCGCGAGAGTCAGGTTGTAAGCGTTCGGCCGGTGTGTTGTCGTTATATAGGGCAGAGCGCGACCTCCGCTCCGGTCGCGCGGGAAGTCACTCGGACGCCGTGTTCCTAGCTGGACATAGCGATTATCGTAACTTGGTTGCTAAGGCGTACATACACAAAGGAAGAAGAAACATACACAAAAAATATACAATTTTAAAGCGATTAATCATGCATAAGCACCACCACCGATATTTGAAATGCTACAAAAAAGCTTTCGCTGTGTGGTATTATAAATGAATAAGGATAAAATGTTTTATTGTTGAACTAAAAAAATAAGGTGTTACAAAGTAAAATTAACACAGTTCATGTGGTTAGACATACAATAATGTTTAACAGCTATAACAACAATTTATAATTTAAAAAATTAGCACAAAACATATTAAAACTTCTCTACATTTTACTATGTAATAATTGTTGCATATCAGTTTAAGTTAAAATAAAATAGCAAATACATTCATAATTAATTTTAGGTGCCTACAATTCAGTCCTTGCATAAAATTCATTCAGGCAATACTGAGTAGTCCGTCATACATTTGATAATCACTTAAACTTTATTAAGATTGACTTTTAAGACCCGGCTTTCTTTTTCATGAATATAATATAATGTAGATTTTATTTAGATACGATTAAACATAAAGCAAGTATATGGATAGGGGTTGACTTCAATGAAGTCCATTGTGCGTTTTGTCTTACGAGTTTTTATTATTTATCTTAAACATAATGTTCAGTTTCGACAGCTTTAAGAGATCGAAGCTAATAAAGGCATGGTAAGATCGTATTTATTTTTCCACTTCGAGTTTTTGATGGATATGTGATCACTAAAGTTAATAGATTTCAAATAACTTAAAAAAACGATTCCAGCAAAACTAATTGTCGAATCTTCACAACAACTGAAGTCTAGATGCTTACAAATTAATGTCACACACTAAATTTCCTCGTTGTTGTTGCCAATGTTCTTTCTTGAATTTTATTTTTTTTTTAATTTTAATGTGCAACATAGTAGATAAAAAATTCTGTATTCATAATATAACAAATGGGTATCTAATATTTTACTATAAAAAAAATTGTAAGCCTTAGGTGCACTGAAAGTTTTACTTAACTCATAAATAAGCTAAGAGCAAAATAATGTATATAGTATTGTTATTCAAAATAGTGATAAAAGATAAAAAAAATTATTTGCCATTGAAGCCTCGCAGGCACTTTAAGTGCCTTATACACGTCTTATATAGGTATTTTTAAATATAATCTATTATATATGTTTTTTATTTAATTGTCATGTTTAAGTTTTAAGTTATTAAATTTGTGTGGGTACTTATATTATCTTTATGCATGCACGATTATAATCTTAAGTATAAGTCTTCTCTTAAAAATGAGTACATTATGTTATAAACATTTGTGATACTGTACTCTTGTACAATACTCAATAGGCAATTATTGTGACCATAATCTGTTAGTACGTAATTTTTTGTTTTGTTTAATAATATATTGTGTAATCCTGTTTTGGCCTGATTTGTTAAGTTAAATGTTTTAATCATAAATGTAATGTAAACGCTGTTGATTACAAATAAATAAATAAATTTACGTTTAAGAGAGACAGGGGGCACAAAGCAGCCCGACTGGGGAAATTCCTCCATCTCACAGAAAACCTCAGCCAAATAACAAACTCCCAGGAGGGTTGTTGTATTCCTGCGTGTGAGTGAGGACACGAGTAAGCTCCCAATGAGTTGCTGTGTATGGATTTCGTCTCCTGTCGCAATGTCATTAACTGCATCGAAATGCCCGAGGTCGTACTGTAGTAACATCTTTGTGCACCAACCGACGTGTGCCTGATTTTGTTCTGGTGTTAGTTAGGGAGGAATCCAACAACAACAGATTCTCCTAAGTGCAAGTATGTTAACTGCTTCATCTACTCGAATTGGAGTACCTTCTTGAATAATAGATTATATTCATTTTTGTATAATTTATTAAATTTTATTTAGATTTTATACAAAAATGTTATGAGATAGCGGTTATTGTAATAATAAACTATAATAATAGCTGCAGTAACAAAAAACAACAGTTAATATTCTTGCTTAAAGTATGAAAGAAAAAAAGTGTGTGTGTATCAGCTCCGAAGCATGACTGGAGTTTACTCCTTACGAACGGTATTAATAATAAATATTGAATAGAAAAAGAGCATAAATAAAGCATCTTCTAAAATAAAAATAATAAAATTTATATTATTCATAAATGTGAACTATAGTTCATATCCCACAAGCTTACGAATTAACCGCATTTATATGTTTTTCGGATTCTTGTTCGTTACGACTCGAATCATTTTCTTCCATATTTTCCAATGTTTTTTAACTTTTAACATAAAAATATACGTAAAGTATACCTTCGTAATACGCAGGGGCGCACACACACGTACAATGCTGTCGGTATTTTGTCTTGGCGTTCGCCTTCGCGTTCGCGTCCGCCTTCGCTTTCGCGTTCGCATCCGCCTTCGATATCGCGTTCGCGTTCGCCTTCGGCTTCCCCTTTTCCTTTATCTTTGATTTTTCTTTTCGAGTTCATAGGCTACGGTAACCGCTTTACATCAGATGGGCCGTGTGCCTTCCAACGTTGTGTAAAAAAACTCAGTTAAATCCTTTAGATACTTCTATCTCACTCTCTCGCACGTTAAATTCTATACATGTATATGTTCGTCTCTTATTACGCGGACGAGCGTAACGTATATTGTTAACGAGTTCACTTGATTTTACTCCTCATAAAATTTCCGCACCGGGTCTCTTAACTCAAAATCGTGGAGTAAACTCCAAAAATTATGAAGTAAGAAAATCCTTTAGATTGCTCTACATCACTTATTACTACTTATTTTCCAATAATGGTGATAGCTGCGCGCAACAAATCGAATTAATTATAATCTAGGTATGTATTTAACTAATGCTATGCGAAAATTTATTCGAAATGCTAAGAATATAGCCATACAGGAAATAAGATAGTTATAATAAAAAAAACTAAAAAGAGGCAGGCTGCAATTTCAAATGGTTAAATAACGAGTTGAATGAGCCCAAAGTCAAGTAATGTCACACAAGTCAAACAAGTCAAAAAAGTCAAACTTACTATTAATGGTTAAGAAGTACCTATGGGCACCTATGACCTCTACACTAATGATAAAACGATAACGCATGAATGTATTGTCAACAGAACTACGTTCAGAAACGAGGCAGCAATTAGAAACCTCCGAGATCAGACCAACTCGGTGGTACCGCGTTATTAATTTAGAACCACATTCAAATGCCAAATTTCGTGACAATGACAGACAGATTGTAAGTGGTCGACCTAATAAATATTTACTATACATACTAGGGAACGAAAATGGAATGTAGGTGGAAGGGATAGCAAGAAGTTGAGAAGAAGTAGCAGAGGAGTAAGGAGAAAACATTTTAAAATACATTTGACTACTAAATATTGGAAGAGTAACGAAACGTGAAAAGAAAAAGAAGGAACACGATGGACCAATTACTATTATTTTCGTTAAAAATTAGCAAATTCTAATTGTGATAACAAACACGCGTACGCGTAATACGTTTTTTTACCGTTCATATTACAACGCAAATCATATGCCTATCCTCTGAGTAATGCTGAGAAGACTGGGTTACTCAGAGGAAAAATCACTACGGATCCATTATGTTTACTGACGATAGTTCTGATGGATAACTAAAAGGTATACATGTTCTGTTGGAATACATACTTATCTTCATCCAACATAACAATAGATTATTGTGGGAATACACTCATGAAGTAATAACTGAAATCAGATTATATATAAACAAAAACGTAGACGGATAGAAAAAACACTGTAGAGCTTTATATTTGAATAACATTCTGAATACAAGCCAATTCTTATTAAATTTATATAGCAGCAATCCGAAAGACGGTTAATAAAACTCAGTTTAAACTAACCAAATCGTATAAGTCTTTTCTGAGACGTCGGTAAACAGACATGAAAAAAATATACACACCATTATATAGAATGCAGAATGAAATCTGTGTTGGTGCTTCTGCTGACTAACTCGAATGACTGACTTGACTGACCTCGAATTAATATTATGCCCATTCGAGGCTCGAATGGGCATAATATTTAAATGGATGCGCCTCTTGCATAATGAGACCACTGTCTCTGTTATGCGAACACAAGTACTCTACACTAGTCCGGACCCATCCTGGCTTGCCGGCTGGCGCACGAGTTGGACTATAATAGTTATTTTAATCGGTTAGATCAAAAGGCATGTTAATTTAATTTTAGTGAAATAACGCCTCAATCTATTAACGATATTTGTATTAATTCTTATATTCACTTGCCTACTACTCAACTTGTGGGACACTACATGCACCTGGCTGCTTTATCTTTTTTTAAAGTTATTCAATAGCAATTCAGAATTAGTAATATCTATGCAAATTTTTGGTGACGATGGTAGTGTGAATTTAATGAACACAGAGACAATTTAATCAAATGAATAACTTTCAGATGTCTTTGATATTTTCAAAATGATCTTGATTTTATTGGAAATGTGTTTCTAGTGACAATGTTAGTTACCAAACCAGTTTTTATAATAAATACAGAGTTAATTATTATCTTCCCCAAAATTTAAAAAAGAAGGTTATTATTTTAGTAGGCTATATAGCTTTGTACCTTCCAAATTATGTCGTATGTATGGAAGGGGATTTACAGTAATGCCATACACTCCCAACGGGGTTTGTGGCAGCAAATCCTTTTTAGTATAAATTAACTTAAAACCATATTGAAGACGAACTTCATGGCTGTCGGCATTCAGGGAAACCTGACCTGGGCGGGAAGGTCAACATTTTCTATTGGAAATAAATGCGATTTAGATGCGAGCATAGCGTAAAAATTGCGGCTTAGCTTGTTCGTAGTGGCTGATGTAAGAAAGAGAGCTGGTCTGAAAGAGAGTGTCGGTTTTAAGATAAAAATGACCTGCTCCGTTGGTTCGGGCATGTAGAAAGAATGCAGGATGAATGAATGATTAAACAAATATACTATAGGAAATTGAAGGGATTTAGGAGCCTGGTAAGACAAAGTCTACTTACCACGAACAAACCAGTCCTGTTTTTTTTAATAGTATGGGTTTGCGCTTGGTCCCACCTCAATGGTAAGTGATCATGAAACCTACGATGGAGCGCGCTTACCCAGAATGTGGCCATTCACCCTTGAATTGAAGAGACCCAGGTTGTATTTCTCAGGGAAAACCGGTATGCGGGCAGAGCATTCCACTCGTTAGCCATTCGCATTATAAAAGAAGCCAATCGCTATCCCAATGGTATAGGGGTGGAACCAGGGTATTCATCTTGTAGTCCGATAGTAAAAGGAGGAAGATTAAGTCATGAAGCTCATGTGCACACACGTAAACACACGTACAAAGTGAATTCTGTAAAATACCGATAAGCAAGCCACCCTACGTCGGTGTTCCAGACTTTGAAACTTTGCCTTTGTTAATGTTTCTTCACCTATCAAACTTATCGCGCGCTGCTCATCACAGTCGAGAGCAGCTAATTGATACTTAGTACATCCATCCCACAGATGGCTACAGTACTCCATGCAAGATCGAATTCGAGCTTAGTATAATTTGAGAAGCTATTTCGATATGAAGTACCGTCGCACCCTAATGAGGATTCCAAGTTTTTTAGCTGCAGTTGCTGCTATCGACTCAATGGAGCGACCGAAATTGAGACTGGATGTTAAATCAAGGCTAAACAGATCAAGACTATCGATTAATAGGATAGATACTCCTTGGAAAGTGGGAGTCAGATGAAAGGGATGTCCGTTTCGCACTGAAAAGACACGCCTGGATTTTGAACACGATGAACTTGACCATTTTAGCTTCACACCTTCTCCGATACGGCTTCCAAAGTCAAGTTCACGCGTTCAACCAATTTATCTCTGAGATACTGAGTTTTGGCCTTGGCAGTGTGTGGATCGGAGATATCTCTCTCTGCAACCGTGCTATCATCCGCATATAGATCTTAGCATATTATTGATATGCAGCAAAAATAAAGTTGCAGACAGAACAGACACCTGAGGTACACCGGCATTAACAGCCAAAAGATCGGAAGTACAGCTATCTAAGATAACTTGAATGGCTCTATCGGTCAGGAAATCTGAAAACGAATCGCACAGGCTAGAGGGTATCCCATATGCTGGAAGCTTGCAGAGTAGCCAGCGTGCTAGGCGCTATCGAAAGCCTTCGAGATGTCTAGTGAGACAGCGAGGGCCTCACCATGCTTCTCGATGGCTTCACCCTAGAGATGAGTGGCATACGATAGAAGATCGCCAATGGATCGGTCTCGGCGGAAACCGTACTGATGTTCGCTGAGGAGGTCATTATGTTCTAGGTAGTTATGTATTAGGCAGCACGTTCCATAACTTTACAAAGTATGGAGGTGATTGCGATCGGTCGATAGTTCGTAGTGTCTGCGCCACTTCGTTTCTTGGGTACTGGTTGAACATAGCACCTGGTGAAGATATATACACATACAGAGATTGCATAAACAAATCTCGTCGCATTGATCACTGATAATTATGATGCTTACTATCGTGTAATATTATATAAGCGTTCATAGACAACGGTAACCACTTTCCATCAGATGGGTCGCATACTTATATGTCAGCCGACAGAAAAAAACAAAGTCATTTAGACTCATATTTTTTAATGTATTACAAATACTAATTGCAAATGTGCATGGGCCCCCTAAGATTAATAATTATTATGTAAGGTTATACTACCGTTTTGTTTATCGGTAAACAAAGGCCTTACATTCATAAAATTCTTATCTAAACCTTGCTCCCAACTTAACAAAATAACATTAATATTATTAATTATTAGTATAAAATGTCATTATTATTCAATGTTCAATGTTAACGCTACGTCGTTTACTTTTATTTATTTATAGCTTTACTGTTTATGTTAATTTCATATAATTCAACCTACATTTATATCGAAATAAGGGAGAGTTCTAATTAAGTAAATTACGCAAAGGAAGGTAGTATAACGTAGACGCAAATTTACAAGAGCCAAATATGCGATGTTATTATGTAACATAATAGCATAGCGTTCAGATATTACATTTACAGGCGGGTCATCCTCATAGTACAGCAAAGTTACTGGAACGTGAAATTGTCATCAAGTTTAAAATATTTGGAAAGTTTTTAGTGTTTCCAAATAGTATTTCAAAACAATTGTGGGTCTGCGTTAAGTATTTGTTTTTTCAGTGAGGTGGAGGTACTTCGCCAGACGAGCTTCTTTGATACGCCTTAAAACAGACTGGAGACAAACAGACATGTTCACGCACACAAACATTTATCCAATGTGGGAACGAACCCACGAGCGTTGGTGTCAAAAATAGTGTTACTAACTACTGCGCCAACGAACTCGTCAAACCTTATTTATAAAAAGAAACATAAAATTTTTTTTACTATTTTAGGACTCTGTTTACAACAACATTTTTCATGTTTAGAAAACTAGAAAAATTCAGCTTGCATAAAGTATATGTAAATCAAAGACAATAAAATTCTAGGCGCGTTAAGGGGACTGAAATAATATTATTGGCAAATATATAACGTTTCGCTGAAATAAACGTGTACAATTCTTGAAGACCATATTTAAGATAAAGTAAACTAAACTATATAAACGCAAATTACTGTTTTTCGGAACGAAATAACTTTTTGAAAAGAATGAAACGCCAACAAAACCAAGGACTAAGCTAATTTACACGTATGTGATTTATTTCCATACTTTTGTATAGGCGATCAACTTATTAAACAATTTATATGAGGATATTGTATTTTTTCGACTTTCGAATAATAGTATTTATTATTAGTGATTAATAAAATTTTAAAAATAATTCTACGAGTATAATATTTTTTTCTTCTTAGCATTATCCCGTTTCCTATATTAAAATTAGCCGGGTCCGCTACTTAAGCCTAAGGAGTCGGCGAAGATGCTGATTTTTACACGGAGCGACTGCCGTCAGGATCGCGCAATTCAGAAAACCAGACCTTGCTTAGGCTAAGTCACATGTCTTTCAAAATATAATTTCTTGAACGTGCCTTCATTTTCCTTCATCGCAGAGCAAATGATAATTACAAATATGTACACAAATCCGTATTTTCGGATTTTATATCCACTGGGCTATCACTGCTCCTAAAATTTGTTCTTAATATATGATATTATGATAAATAAATTGCTATCGTATCGTGTACTTTTCTGTTACTTTAAAAATATAGGTCAGTTGTATCAATGCGGAAGTATTAAAATATGTGACGAACCGACATGTTACATGTCGTCAGAAGGACCCAAAGGGCCGTAGTCACCTTGCTCCAGATGAAATTAAAAAAATTATAATCTCGATAACCTAGGTGTTTCCGCATGTAAAATATCGAAGGTGAACGCCCGCAGGTTTGGTGGTCAATCTAGGGTTACCAATGCATCGTATCCTTTTAAAATAAAAATGTCTGTGGAAACACATTTTCATAATGGAGTTTCTACTCGCATGCATTAAACTATAATCGTTTTATTAATAGTATTCATATACAACAATTATAATTTAATAAATATATATGAACAACTAAATTTATCTATTTTTTTTATACAACGTCGGGAGGTATACAAGCGTACGGCCCACCTGATGTAAAGCAGTTACCGTAACCTATTAACGCTTGTAATATATTAAGTATCACTCACGAGATGCCACTGCTTACACAGCAACTCCTTAAGAGCTCACCGGTGATCTCACTCACACGCAGGAACGCAGGATCTCTCTAGAGAGTAAATAACAACTCCCTAGAGGGTTCCTGCGTTCCTGCGGTTGCGGTTTTCTTTGAGGTGGGGATACTTCCCCAGACTTTGATGAGCGCTACCTCTCTTAAAATATCTAGACCAAGACAAACAGACATGTTCACGTACATAAATGTTTGTCTTGTGTAGGAATCGAAGAATCGCGTTGGTGTCAAATTCGCGTCATTCACGACTGAGCCACCGAGCTCGTCAAAATGTGTTTTTTACATAATACTATGTATTGTTATCGTCGGTGATGAGTAATATTTTCGTACTTAATACTTTATTTAATAAGATACAAATAATTACACTACACATGGCTGGGTAAAAAAGGAATATATATGCATACATATACATAAATAAATAGTAATAAGCAGGGTAAATATTCTTCACTCACGTTATATCGCTTACGAGATATAGACCCATTACACACGAATGAATAGACAGCAACGTACTAATAATAGCACGGAAACCTAAAAAGAAGAATTTTCAACGTTCAACTTGCATTCATTTCCTATTGGTCAGAGTCGTCTCCCCTTTAACATATAAGAATAGGAGAAATGCCAAAAGTACTCGATTCCGAACGTACGTAACGTCTATCGCTAATCTGATTTTTACGCGACTGTCCCAAAAACGGAGCGTAATGTTTTCTGGATTCACATTTTTAGGCATATTTGTGAGTTGCTGTATTATTCTACCGAACTTCTCAACACATTAATCCATTCAGATGTTTGAGGTATCATATCATTACAATCCTTACGTTATCTCGGGTTGCATAGGCTTAGACGTTATGATAAAAACAACATGGCGGATTATGTGGCCCATATTATACGTACCGCAGAAAAAGTATCTCCCAAAATATTTTAAAAGGTGATTTCAAAAATATGTACTATTTATCTAATTATAGGAACTTTTAAATTAAACATAAATATATTATAATCAAGTAATATAATGCTTATTTTTTTTATTTATTAATCCTGCACAGCTATTACTTTAGATATTTTTAGAAATAATGGCAAGTCGGCCTTAGTTGCCAACCCTAGCTTGGACAATGTCAGTGAGTGGACCTAAAATCCTTCTTAGTACATTTAAACATTACGATTTCTCGAGCTACATGACCGAAGTCTACTTTTATATTTCATAAGTAGGTCAATATTTTCGGCACTGATTAAAATATGCGTTTATATACTCTCAAATTAGTTGTCTATTAGTTTTGTCTTGTAAATTATAGCCTAGTAAATCAAACATATCTGCTATAGCACACCGCTGAGCAAATGTGCGCTTTATTAATGATAGAATCGGCAGATTCCAACTAGAAATATATTTTTTTATGTTTAATTTTTTATATATTTTTATTTGTGCATGTATATAGTTTCTTAAATATCTACATGTATGTAAAATATTGTATGTAAAATGTTAAATATATACTTTTGATTTCGTTTTTGAAACGAAGAAAACCTGATCTATTAAATTGAGCAGTCAGAACCCGTTATATACGTTTTCCCATACATTTCGCGGTCGTGTTCGACCACCCGGGTTTCGAAGGGTTTAATACCACTTTTTAATCATCAAAATACTAGCAACTACTCGCGGCTCCCTTCGCTTAGAGTTTGGTTTCTCTAATATTTTGTAGAAACCTGAAACTGACTGGGATGCTGCATGAACGTTGACTCAGCTACGCGGTACCGCCTTGTTATATTCTCTTGCAAATCCATTATGTATTTTCGAATTTAAGAAAAACATATTCTTCCGTTTTTTAATTAGTATGGATTATACACTACCACTTATATATAATACTTAACAGATTTTTGTAACCTTTTTTTTTAATTCAAAAGCTACCGCAATAGTTGGTAAAACAAAGATACACACCCCGTAAGTCTCATAATGTCGGCGGGGACACGACATGCACCTGAGTTTTAATTACATTAAATATATTTAGAAGAGTTTCTCCTAAATAATGTTTATTTAGTAAGGCATGATATTCCTATAGAACATAATTATCTCGCATTGAATTTCGAGACGCCGATAATAGTCATAAACGAATTAGTTGAGTTTACATATTAAATACCGATAAGTTTTTTATCGAACAAAAAAGGAATTATCGGTATATAGAGTAAGAATTAGGAAATGTAGTAACCACCCAAACATGTCTATGTACGTACATATTTTGTTTCTCAACTACTTTATTCATCTAGGGCTCCTGACATCACCTTCCGATAGAACACGACCAATTTGATCATGGTAGGTAAGTCTTGGCCTTCTCGGCTCTTACATTTTTCCAGCAGCAGTTGGTGGCATTCTTGCTAACACTCAGGAAGTGTTAGAACGGTGGAGCCTCCTGGTTTGATGTCAACATTGGTGTCAGACAGGGATGCATGCTGATGGCTCGGCTATTATATCTTGTATCTGGATAGTTGTCTTCAGAGAATAAGAAATATGAATGTGGGAATGCGAATGGGTCTCTCAGCGGTCAACTGCCTGCTTTATGCAGACGACGTGGTATTAATAGCAGAATCACCATCCGTACTGCAAACACTAGTTACAACAATGAAAGATGATTGTATGAAGAAAGGCTTACAATTGAATGCAAAGAAAACCAAGATAATGGTATTTGAAAGAGAGACTACCAGAACGAACACTAGGATTACGGTTGATGATGTAGTGTTGGAGCAAGTGAATGAGATTGTATATATTGGAAGTGCTTTTAGCAGCAATGGAAGGTACACCGATGTGGAGAGACGAGTGAGTGCAGGGAATAGGGTGAATGGAGCGTTAGGTAAACTTCTAGGCAGCCAAAATCTAAGTCAGAAGGCACAGCTCGCTGTACACAACGCGGTAATCCCAACGCTAACTTATGGAAGTGAGAGCTGGGTATGGCAGAGAGAGCATGAAAGTAGAATAAATGCGGTCGAGATGAGAGCATTGCCCAAAATTAGTGGCATAACGCTTGCTGACCGCGTTCGTAATGAAGACGTGAGAGAAAGAGTTGGTCTGAAACAGAGTGTCGGTGTTAGATTAAGAAAAGGCATGCTCCGTTGGTTCGGACATGTAGAAAGAATGCGGGATGAAAGAATGACGAAGCAGATATACTATGCAAAAGTGGAAGGATGTAGAAGCCGAGGAAGACCGAGACTACCCTACCATGACATCACTCACCATCCTCTTTTGCATTGTATATCTGCTTCGTCATTCTTTCATCCTGCATTCTTTCTACATGTCCGAACATGCCTGATGCATGAGCATGCCTCTTCTTATTTTAACACCGACGCTCTTTTTCAGACCAACTCTGTTTCTAACATCATCATTGCGTATACGGTTCACAAACGCCACAAATTTTGCGCCCACAAAGCTCGCATTTCGACCGTGTTTATTCTACTTTCATGATCTCTCTACCATACCTAGCTCTCGCTTCCATAAGTAGGCGTTGGGATCAGCACTGCATTGTGTATAGCGAGCTGTGCCTTCTGGCTCAAGTTTTTACTGCCAAGAAGATTTCCGAACGCTCCATTCACACTATTCCCAGCACTCACTTGTCTTTCCACATCTGCGGTATATCTTCCATCCCTGCTGAAAGCCCATCCAAGATATACAATCTCATCCACTTGTACCAACACTTCATCACCAACCGTAATCCTTACGGTTCTGGTGTTTCTGCTACCTGCGGTCCTAACCGCATCGTCTGCATACAGCAGACAGTTCACCACTAGGTCACCCATGCGTAATCCTACATTCGTCGATCTTATTCTCTGTAGACAACTATCGAGATACATAATAAACAGTCTAGCAGACAACATGCAACCCTGTTTGACACCAGTTTTGACATCAAACCAGGGTGATATGTTGCCATCTATTCGCACACATCCTAAGCAATCCTTGTTTGTGGACTGCATAGCACGGAGCACTGAACCGTCAATCACATATCTCAGCAATATGCTCCACAGTTCCTTTCGCACAACCCTATCAAATGCCCTCTCAAGCTCCATAAAACCGCAGATAATCTTCTGGTCAAATGCTTCTCCATGATACTGCAGAGCGAGAAAATTTGATCCGTATATCCCATCCATTTCGAAATCCTCCCTGTGCCTTCCACAGCATTCATCTTTTTGGTTTTCTTTTTCATCACATTCTCCTTTCAATTACCTTCCCATATACTTTTGCTGCTAAGCATCAAACTGATGACCCTATAGCTGGCGCAGTCCACGCGTGACCCCTTGCCTTTGTACAAGGTCACGATGACTGCGCGTCTCCAGTCCATTGGAAACCTTCCAGTTCTCCTATTAGATTCCTATATAGATATATAGGTTGCATACTTATGCAATCTATGCTGAGGACCAGAAGGTATCCTATACGTAAGTGCCGCCTAGTTTGATCATCTCAGCTGTGATCATATCAATTCCCGCAGACTTTCAATTTTTTAAGCTTCGTATCGACCATTGAATGTCATCCATAGTTATACCTTCATCGGACGCCGTGAACGTGAAGTGAGCATCAGACTTACTCTCATTGCCACTTCTTGAAAAGTCCCACAAACTGGCTTATCCGTTTCAAGAATGAAACCTCTAAAGGCTCTTGTATTCATTATAGTATTTCGGAGACGTCTATCTAATAAAATCAAATCTATCACACATTTTTGGTCATTCCGTCTCCATGTATACGTGCGAATATCCTAGTGTTGAAATAAAGTATTCGACACGAGGAGGTTTTGTTCCATGCATAAATCTAGAATCTACTTACCTGCTTCGTTGACTCTCTTATCTCCATAGGGACCAAGAACAGCTTCCTAACCGTCTCGTTTGGTTCCAACCCGTCCATTCAAATCTCCACGCATAATCACTCTTTCATTTCCTTCAGCTAAATCCAGAACATCCCTCACATACTCCCAAAGCTTCTCTAGTTCTTAGGCACATGCTGAGCTTACGGGAGCGTATGCTGAAACCAGAAATACTCACGTGATGCCCAGTTTTATACGAACCCAGAGAAGTCTAGGCCCTATCAAACATTAATCTTAAACTAAATCGTAATTTTTAAAACCAACGGCTAAGCGAGAGGAGAATACGACACCTACACCAGCACGTGTATGATCGTCCCGGTCTATCCCAGACCATAGGAACATCACTCCACCGTGCAGATCATTGGTGTAGCTCCCCTTGCGCTTAGTCTCTGTCACACACAAAGCATATAACGTCTCTCATTTATTACGTCAATCAGCTCATTCATCTTATCACTCAATCAACTTAACTTACCTCTTACATTTCACGTGCCTATGCAGCACTCGGCTCTCCTCGACCTGCCAGAATTAGCGTTGCGTGGTGGGTGGTAACCCCCACCGCCGCATGCACCTATGTTCGCACTGACGGAGGCGGATCGGTGCGCGTCAGCTCCGGGAGAGGCCCTAACCCGCAGATCGGTGCATTTTCGGGCCAGAATTGCAATGTAATTGATTGGTAGCGGTTGCGAACAAGCATGCTTCTGGCACTTAACCGCCTGAAAATTAAAAGTTTATTACTTGCAAATTACCTATATATAGTATGACAAAGTAAGTAACGTTCTTGTGATAGTCTTCGGCTGGATATTCCACTCCATTCCTCTAAAACCTACTCTAATTCTTTCACGGTCAAGGCGGCAATGTTTTGGAATTCGCTCACCACCCATGTAAAACTGGCTACGTCATTGGATTCTTTCAAGGCTCGTCTTCTCAAATTTGTCAATGCAGTGGATTGAGCTAATACTCTTTAGTAGCTAATGTTCATGTAATATGTGTATATATGTATGTATGTAATTAGGTATTTATGTATGTGGGATTTTTATATATATATATATATATATATATATATATATTAATCTATTATTAAGTATTCATATTTCTCATTGGTTTTGCCCTCGCCACTCTGCACTAAAATATCTAATCACTCAAAGGTTGGCTGGTAGAGATCTCTTATAGAGATAAGTCCGCCTTTGTACATTTATAATTCTATTTTTATGTTTACTGTATTGTTGTTTACTATGAGTGTACAATAAAGAAATTACAAACAAACAACTATGTTATTAAAATCTAAGGTATTACGTATTAATAATATACACAACATATGTACCGATATCCTGGTTCTTTTTTTAGAATCATTTCGCGAATAGTTTAATTGTTACGTTAAACAGTTGTTTGTACGAGCTTGCCTATTCTCGGCATCTTATACTATAACGAAGACTTGCGGCTTGTGCAGTGTTGGTTTAATTACTATACGATACGATTATTTATTATACTAAATTAGGTAGCATACATGCAATATCTTCTTCTTAGTGTGATCCCGTTTCCTAACCTATTAGTGTTAGCGGAGTCCACTACCATGCCTAAAGTTTTTTTTTGTCTTCATGTAATGTTTATGATTTAGCGACGCACAATCCAAATATAATAACGCCTTTTTTAGCTCTTATAATTTCGCAATATAATTTCTGGGACGTACCGATTTCCTCACGATGTTTTCCTGCATCACCAAACAATAGATAATCACAATTACTATAAATCCGAATACACCAATTTTGTGGCACAGGCCCACACTGGAATTCGAACCGGGGATTAGTCAGTCAATAAGCCGGTACTTTATCTACTGGACTATCACTCGCAACAAACAAGCATATGCCCCGCCTAATGTGTAGCGATTGTTAGTTTAAATTTCGAATTTCGGTGCAATCGAAATTTGATTTGCAACGAACAAGTTACAATTTTGTGAAGCAATCGGCTATGATCACGTACCAGCAAGCAAATAGACTATTCATAGCTGAATAACAACAAGTTGTTAAATAAATAACTTTGAATTCTATTATCAAGTTCTGTAATGAATCAAAAGTAAAACCGTTTTCTCCATATAGTACTTTCATTACCTATTGCAAAAGTACATATTATTATATATTATTATTATTAGTGAAGAGTGAGCTTGTAGGCAGGCATTTCATACATGAAACTAGGCGACGTATCTCGATGATTTTACTTATTGCCAAATTCTAAATAGTTGCCTTTTAAGGTTAGGAAAATATATCACATGTTGTTTGATTACCTGAACTACTGTTTCAAATAGGCTAAAAATTAAATAACAGCTAAATTAAGACAAGATTCACTCACATTATAAATAACCAATGCAATAGATGCAGCTATTTGGGAAACAATTGAGTGCAAGCTTTGTTTATATTATACAGAGAGAGAGAGAGGACACCAGGCATACAAACATTGGAACTCCAACATATGACGTAATTGCACCTGGAAAGAAAAGTTAATAAATTAATAATAATAATTAATATGAAGAACGATACTTATGATAATATATCAAATAATTAACTTTTGTAATAAAAAATGGTCAAGTGCGCTTATAGGGTTCGATATGTTTATGAATTCCTTACATTTTATCACTAATGTGTAAAAAGTAATTAAATTTGGGAAGAAAGTATAATTACTTTTTATCAATATTCATGAAAATACATACATAAATTTTACACAGTATGTATGTATGTATGTATATCTTCACGCCAGGTCCCTTGCGGGGTAGGCAGCGAGAACCGAGCGCCATAAGACGCGGTCCTTACACACTTCACTCGCTTCTTTCACATTCATAGCTCTTTTCATGCACGCTCGCCCGTTCCTAAGGCTCCTGACATCACCTTCTGATAAAACACGACCAATTTGGTCATGGTAGGTTAGTCTTGGTCTTCCTCGGCTCCTACATCCTTCCACTTTCGCATTGTATATCTGTTTCGTCATTCTTTCATCTTGCATTCTTTCTACATGTCCGAACCAACGGAGCATGCCCTTTCTTATCTTAACACCGACACTCTCTTTCAGTCCAACTCTCTTTCGTACGTCATCATTTCGAACGCGGTCAGCAAGCGTTATGCCACAATTTTTTCGCAGTGCTCGCATCTCGACCGCATTTATTCTACTTTCATGCTCTCTCTCTGCCATACCCAGCTCTCACTTCCATAAGTTAGCGTTGGGATTAACACCGCATTGTGTACAGCGAGATGTGCCTTCTGGCTTAGATTTCGGCTGCCAAACAGTTTACCCAACGCTCCATTCACGCTATTCCCTGCACTCACTCGTCTCTCCACATCAGCGGTGTACCTTCCATCGCTTCTAAAAGAGCTTCCAAGATATACAAACTCATCCACTTGCTCCAACACTACATCATCAACCGTAATCCTAGTGTTCGTTCTGGTTGTCTCTCTTTCAAATACCATTATTTTGGTTTTCTTCGCATTCAATTTTTTTTCAATTCAAGCCTTTCTTCATACAATCGTCTTTCATTGTTGTGACTAGTGTTTGCAGTTCGGATGATGATTCTGCTATTAATACCGCGTCATCTGCATAAAGCAGGCAGTTAACCTCTGAGCCACCCATTCGCATTCCCACATTCATATTTCTCATTCTCTGAAGACAACTATCCAGATACAGGATGAATAGCCGAGCCGACAGCACGCATCCCTGTCTGACACCAATATTGGTATCAAACCAGGGTGATAAGCTGCCGTCCACGCTCACACATGCTGTGCAATCCTCATAAGTGGATTACACAGCACGTAGGTCACCGTCAATCCCATATCTGTGCAAGATGTTCCAGAGGTTTTTTCGCACGACCCTATCAAATGCTTTTTCAAGGTCCACAAAACCGCAGAAAACCTTCTGGTCCATAGCCAGATGCTTTTCCACGATATTGCGGAGCGAAAAAACTTGATCCGTACATCCTCTGCCGCTTCGAAATCCCCCGTGTGCTTCCCAAAGCATTCCATCGGATTTCACCCTCATTCTCCTTTCAATGATTTTTCCATACACTTTAGCTGCTAGGCTGATCAAACTGATGGCCCTATAGTTGGCGCAGTCCATACGTGAGCCCTTGCCTTTATACAAGGGCACGATGACTGCGCGTCTCCAATCGCTCGGGACTCTTCCGGTTCTCCAGCATAATTTGCTCAAAAACCAGAAGGCGTCCCTAACGTAGGTGCCACCCAGTTTGATCATCTCAGCTGTTACCATATCGAATCCCGCTGACTTTCCATTTTTCAAACTTCGTATCGACCATTCAATCTCATCCATGCTAATGTCTTCATGGTACGCTGGCACTGCCGAATTAGTCACAGACTCATTCACAGTGCCAGCGCCCTGGACATAATCATACATTTCTCTAAAATATTCGCTCCACCGTTCTAACACTTCCTGAGTGTTAGCAAGAATGCCACCAGCTTTACCTTTTATCTTGTCCATTCCGGATGCCGACGAACCACTCCGAGACTTCTTTACCTCTCTCCAGAAGAGTTTGGTATCAGCCTCGAAGTTCTTCGTCAGCCTCTCTTCCTCATTCATAAGTAGTCTTTCACGCCTCTCTTTCACTAAAGCTTTGGTTTCATTCTTGCATCGACGGTATATTTCTTTCTTCTTCTCTTTCATACTATCACTCTGGTGCAAAGATGATACGTAATCCAGCCATGCTCTCCTCTTTTTATCCACGGAGGATTGAACCTCGGCATCCCACCAGGCATCTCCTTTCAGTGTTCTACGTCTCTTTGCGCATCCACATGCTTCTTTCGCACTGTCCACCATACTTTCTTTCACAACATTCGTCTACATTTGAGTCGGAAAGACTCGCGTTCGCAAGTCTTTCACTGACTAGACGTACATACGTACTCCTCACACTTTCATCTTACAATTTTTCACTTCTTATTCTTTCATAGTCTCCGAAAGGAATACGCTCTCGCCAATGCCTCCACTTCTTGAAAAGGCCCACAAATCGGCTTATCACCAGATAGTGGTCCGTTTCAAGAGTGGGGCCTCTGAAGGCTCTTGTATCCATTAACGACTTTCGGAGACGTCCATCTATCAAAATCAGATCAATCACACTTTTCTGTTCATTCCGTTTCCAAACTAATGTGTGCGTGTGAATATCCTTGTGATGGAAGAACGTGTTCGTCACAAGGTTTCGTTCCATACATACGTCTAAAAGTAACCTACCAGCATCGTTCACTCTCTTATCTCCGTATGGACCAAGCACAGCCTCATAACAGCTTCGCTTGGTCCCAACCCATCCATTCAGATCTCCACACATAATTATCCGTTCATTCGCATCAGCCAAATCCAGAACACCCCTTGCGGTCTCCCAAAACTTCTCGAGCTCCTGGGGATTAGTAGAGCTTACAGGAGCATATGCTGCAACCAAAAAGACTCGCGTAATCCCCAGTTTTATTTTAACCCAGAGAAGTCTTGGCCCTACTAAATCGTAATCTTTCACACCAGCGGCCAAGCGAGATGAAAGCACAACGCCTACGCCAGCGCTGGCATGATCATCCTGGTTCACCCCGGACCACAAGGCCATCATGCCATCGGGCAGATCTTCGGCGTCGCTTCCCTTTCGCTTGGTCTCTGACACACACAAAACATCTAGGCATCTTTCATTCATTATATCTATCAACTCATTCATCTTATCTTGTAATCCACCTCTCACATTCCATGTGCCTATACGACACTCAGCTCTCGTCGACCCGCCAGGTTGGGCGTTGCGTGGTGGGTGGCGGCCCCCATGCACTTAAACCCGCATCGACGAGGGCGGATCGGTGCGCGTCGCCTACGGGGGACGCCCTAATCCGCGCGTCTGTGCGGTTTGTATTTAGGTCCAGAATTGCAATCCAGTGTTGGACTGGCAGGGTCGCGACGTGCACGCTTCTGGTACCGACCCCAAAATTAATAAATGCGGGAATACTATGTAAAATTAATTTTACATAGTATTCCCGCATATTTCAGTAAGTAAAATGATTATATTTGTAATAGGGAATTGCATGAAAAAAATTTAGGACAATTTTAAAAGAAGGGATAAAAACAGGAAGATATCTCGATAAAAAATGTTTGTTTTTTTTACGATTTTTAACACTAAACAAAAAAAAAATACTAAAAAGTAAACTACAAAAAAATGTAATTTGTTTTACTTTTTATATGATAATTGTGGGATTTAAAACGAAAAATAAATTTCATGCATAATTCCTATTGGTACTGTTTGGGGAATATTAATCAAAACATTTGACTAAATATTTTTGCCGCACAGTAATATAACTTTCATTTTAGGGTCTTGTTGCTATGAAATATTAAACGCTCTATGGTTTGAGATTACAGTTGCAAACAGAAAGCTCTAACAATCTTTTTAAGAATTATGTTAGTGCGAGTTAACTTCTGTCTTAAGTCTGTTGATAATCACGAAATAAATAGGTTAGTAATTTAACTATTATAACCAAGCCATCATATCTTTTTTACTCTAACAGTCTAGTACACCGCTGTAGCTTTTATAATTTTTAATACTTTTTTCGAAAAAGCTTTTTGGAACACCTTTATATTATTTGCAACGTGGCAATCATCCCATTTAAAAGTCCCCACGTATGTTATTGCTGAATTTAGATTAAAGTAGATTTTGATAATTCCCTATAGTATTATTGACATACAAATAGCAGTAAGAACCATTGTTTATTTTTTTTTTCCATTGACAAACCTTATGAACACTTATTAGACAAAAAAAAATATACAGCTCTCCGGGCAGTTAGATGTCCTCGATATATGAGAAGCTGCTAAAACTGAACCCAAGGAAAGGATGGTCTTCCAATTTTATCTTTAACATTACATGTTTATGCTTGAAATCGCGGTTAAGTATCTCTGAAATGCTCATGGATGAATTTTTTTCAATAAAAGTATTAAAAATCAAACCAAATCAAATTTTATATAAATGCAACTCGTATAAATCTGGTAGTAGAGGGAGTAGAGCTCTTTGCAGCCCAAATTGGTCAAATAATGTCAACGTACAAATTAGTGACGAGAAAAAGCCAAGACAAGACATCAACGTGTTTGTTTCCAAAAATACACTAATTCATTTTATTTTTCTTATTTAATGTACATTGATTTATGGAATATAAAGTTATTTTAGGGCTCCCTATACACGTAACCCTAAAGTTCACTCATACGTCTGTCTGTTGGTCACAGACATTTATTTCAGAAAATATGAGGTATAAACGTGAAATTTACATAGTTGCTTCGCATTCTGACCAATGGTGAACTTTTATACAAAGTAGGTATAAAAGTCCAGTGATTATTGTACATAGCTATTGACTGTTACAATTTTTCTTTGAAGTATGTATATACAGCACAATTTTAACATGACGGATCTTTAATTTAACATTCTTAATTAAAATCATCATAAGTCAATTGCAAGTTCACTTTATTAAGTTAGAGAACATTTCTTGCTACATTTTGGTATATTGCAATGAAAGCTTGTTATTAAAAGTACAGCAATTAATGCTCCCTATCAACTCGGTACGTTTGATACTGTACGTTTGAGAGACAGCTGAATAGATTAGAAGAAAAATAAATACAGTCTCGATGGCACATGAAACACTAGGTTAGCTAGCCTTTTTCGTAAATAAACCGTAAATTTAGTATTTACTAAATTAATGATTAAAAAAGTGGCAAAACATAGTCGATGTTAAAACGTTTAATAAAAACAGTATTATATAATTTATTTTGTGATAATAAAAAATAGAGCACGAATGCGGAACATTGAACTTGAGATGGCGGTATTGACCCAGTTGTGACATCCATGGTTCAACGGACAGACGAACGGACGAACCTTATCGAATGCTTCAGTAATTTCTTATGAAAACTTAGATAATCGGTCATAACTGGTCCAATGATAAATCAAGTTCGCGGTTGTTTAGCTAACCGAAAAGATTAAATTATAACTTTAAACGCACGTAAAGCAGTAAAAGTATTAAAAAAATAAGAAAGTGCAAGACATATCAAAGGATTCAGTAAGACTAGTTTAAGGGGGCCCAAACTAAAAAAGATATATACTATAGGCGCTACTGTTAACTATTGAAAAGAGACAGAACCCTTTGTTTTACTTCGTCGAGTGGAATTGGAGCATACGGCGCATGCTGTGACGTGGTTACCGTACCTTTGAACGATGACAATATAACAAGTCTCGCTCACAAGTTGCTACCTCCGCTAGCTCGACTTGTTGTTTGAATAACATTTGTTACCTCTTGTAGGAATGCAATAACGCTCCAGGTAGTTGTTATTTGACTGCGGTTTACTGTGAGGTGAAAGTTTTTTAGAATCGGCAACGCATCGCTTCGCAGTCGCAATTGGCTGCTTACAATCAAGCAAGCAATGTGCTTGATTGGCACCTTAGCTTAGCCATTCCCACCTCCATTATCGTACAACCTACTAGGGACCATATTGATGCATTGTCATCAGAACTGTGTACACTCAAATGCCACATAATTCAAAATCATTTAAGTATATAGACGTGGATCGAACAATGCTAAAAGTACCTTAATTTTTAATAAAACCATAAAGTGTACGCTACGTGAGCAAAGAGCTCAACGAAACAAGTCAAACGAACCCAAACTAGATCCATTTCCTGTTAACCAAAAAAGAGTGCCTATGCCCACCTCCTTTGACCTTCATCATCGCACCAGCTATTACCATATTATTGTATTGTCATCAGATCTATTTACACTCAAATGTCTTGTTCCATGATTAAAAGTAATTGAAATTAGTTTTCTGATTCCATCACATACAAGTAACGAAGGCGAGACCTAATGAAAGCGTATAATTAATCAGGCATGGACACGACATTTACGTGAGTAGCTGTTCATCACTTATATGGATGTTCCTTTGATTCCAGAACTATTTAGTGTTTTCCTGTGTGAAACCCATGAATAGTTTTTCCTGTTGCATTGTTAGCAACTTTCTACATATAGTTATAAGTCGACGTTTAAAAAAAAGCTAAATAATATTATTGTGTGGTTGTTTAACTCTTTCGTATGATATCTTCAGGGTATATTTGAAACAAAATACAATTTTAATTAGAAGGTGCCATCCTTCTAATTAAAAAAAAATACATTGGTATAACTTGCGTACTTTAGGTAAATATCAAATATTATAGTACCTTTTTCTAGTAAATATCAAATATTATAGTACCTTTTTTTCATACAAATATGTTGATGCTATTACTCAGTTTTATAAAAGACTGACTATAATGTATGTAGCCAATGGTTTTGTGTGTAAATTAATATTATGATATATTGTGTTTCATATTGGTCAATCCTACATACGTCTCAAAAGTATATATATCTAAATAAAAATATATTTCTACACTTCTATAGCCCTCTACAAAACATATTTTTTATCAATATTTTATGTTTATCTGGCATTTAGATATCTGTTAGATATATATATATATATATATATAAAGAGTTGATCTTTTTTGTACAACGTCGGTAGGCATAGATATAATCATCCCACCTGATGTAAATCAGTTACCATATTTTACGAACGCTTGCAACACATTAAGTATCACTCGCGCGATGTAATTTCTGCTATTAACACAGCTACAACAAACAAGCACACAGCCCTCTTAAAGTAAGTAGTTGTAGACTATAGACGCTTGCAACACCTGGGATATCATCTCGCTTACGTTGCCGGCCGTGTATGATAAGCCAGTCGTGGGTTAATTTATATAGCGTGAAGAGGTTATCACGCTATATGAATTAACCCACGACTGACTTATCGTACAATTAAATTATTAATTACGCGTTTATGTAAAACTGTCATGGGTGCCTTCACCTTGCGTGCAACTATCGCGTCCGAATCAGCCGTGACTCGAATACGAAAAAAAACACTTATTACTTAATAACTCGGTATGGAGGCCAAGTTCACTGTACGACGTCAGGTATACCAGATTTTTAATTATTCATACTTGCTCTTATTAAAACAATAGGTCTAATCAGAACTAATCTATGTACATAAAACATTACTTAGTTACAATTAGGTACTTATGATTATTAAGCAGGTAATTAGTTCTTACGTAAAGCCGTAAGACGTAATTACCTGTTTAATAATCATTACGAAAGGGTTTACACTGATAAACCCTTTCGGTATACTCCCATGGTTCAGTTGTCGAAGAGATGGCGATGGCGGTGGTATCAAAGCATTATTACTACACTTAGTAGGCCAATTCTAGGTCAATATGCGCATATTTTGACGTTTCATTAGTCGGTTAAGCTATCTGACAGCAGGGACGTTGCAGCAGCACTGTACCTCTAATAAACGATGAGTTATTCTGTTAAAAAAACCTTGACTGCAGCTGCACATTTACTGCAATATAATCATATCCTGATAAATTATTTTGACATCCGTGTAGCATTGACAGAAAATTTGAAGAAGTTTATTTGCAGTTTTACTAACGCCGCCCCTGAGCAAGTTTTGTGAAGTGAAATTAATATTCTGAAGATGTAGTGTATTACAAAATGTTTGATTTGATTGGAGATATTTGTAAAAATATGAGGAAGATTCTTTTCAGTTTGAAATACCTCCACGGCCTGACAATTTTGTCTATCATAATATGATTTATGACAAGTGTTACACATGACAGGTGTCAGTTCGCGTGCAGGATACGCACAGTGCCACCGCACGACCACTGCCGTGCAGGGAATTTTAATAGAATACGTGTATTGTCACTTCGCCACTCCTGCACGACTCAAATGACGAACTAAACGTGCAGCTGTAGTTTTCAAGTAGAATTGTCTAACCGATTGCAAGCATTATGATTTAAAATAGTATGATCACAGTGGAACCACTTTAAGGCATTTTCTTTCGCGTGCGGTAGAGACGTAGAATCAACTTTGCAGAACGGCATTCGTGACAATTACGATAAGGGAGCCATTACGAAAAGAATCTATATTCACCTTAAAAGACTAGTAATGAAGTAGGGTCTTTTTGGTGTTGTTCTTCAACAGTAATCGTCAGTTAGCATCAGGTGATACGCATGCTCGTTTGGCTCCTTCTTGTATTAAAAAACCAAGCATGGCACCCCAGCAGTTAACCTGTGAGATGATAGGCAGATTGTAGCATGGAAGTTCAGCATCAAGGTGTAAATAAGCCAAACAACATTTTTTTTTTTTTATAGTAGTTCAGCATAGTGGCCCCTCTTTGCCTGATGGTAAGCGAAAGAGGAGCCCAAATCGCAACTGCAACTGACAATATACTACATCCCGTATCCTGTCAGTTGACGCTGCTATGCTGACCCGCAAAATGCTTCTTCACGCTTCGTTTGAAGGATCCCATATTGTAGGAAGGAGGGAACACATGTGCAGGCAAGGCGTTCCACTTTTTAATGGTACGACAAAGATAGGAGTTGCCGAACTTTTTGGTACGCGAAGAGATCTCCTCAACCGTGGAACTATGACATCGCAAGCCCGCACGTGTGGTTCTATGACGGAAGGGTGAGGGTCGGATAAGGGAAAACAGTTCTTCAGAGCACTCGCCATGGGAAAGGCGGTAAAATACGCTTAGAGAGCCTATGTCCCTACGGAGTTGAAGAGGTTCTGGGTTTTTGGTGACCTCTTCGTCGTCAATTATGCGGATAGCCCGTCGCTGCAACCTATCGAGAGCCTCAAGAAGATACTGTGCGTAGCCGTCCCAGAGATGCGAGCAATACTCCACGCAGGCCCGAACTTGTGTCTTATAAAGCAGACAAAGTTGGTCCGGCGTGAAGAACCGGCGCACCCTGTTCAGGACTCCGAGCTTTCTTGAGGCTGTTGAGATGAGGCTCTCGATGTAATAACGCTGGTTAAGGTCGCAACGAATACCCATACCCAGCATATTCAGGCTATCACGCATACTGAGGGAAGTACCCTGAAGACTGGGAGTGGGAAGGAAGGGGGACATTTTTGTTGTAAACGCGCAAACCTGAGTTTTCTCGGCATTAAACTCAACCAGGTTATTGGAACCCCATTTACTAATGAGATCCAAAACCCGATTCAGTTCAACGACAAGACTCTCACGCCTCTCACCGATTTCTGTCCGACCAGCACCAGGCCGACCGAAATATCGCCCATGGACCGTACTGTCATCTGCATAGCAATGAATATTACCAAGTGGCAGCATGTCATTGATATGCAGAAGAAAGAGGGTGGGCGATAGAACGGAGCCCTGTGGGACACCGGCATTCACTGACATGAACCGCGAAGCGCATCCATCTGCAAGGACGCGAATTCTACGCTCATGCAGGAAGCCAGCAATCCAATTACATAGCTGGAGGGGCAGACCGTATGCCGGAAGTTTGGAGAGAAGTGCTTTGTGCCAGACCCGATCGAACGCCTTGGCGATATCTAGGCTGACTGCCATGGATTCGCCATATTTATCGATTGCCTCCCCCCAGAGGTGCGTCACATACGCTAGAAGATCACCCGTTGATCGTTTCGGTCTAAAACCATACTGACGATCATTGATTATGGAGTGATCTTCTAGGTAACGGATCAATTGATTGTTAAGGATCCGTTCCATGACTTTGCACAACACTGAAGTTACGGCAATGGGGCGGTAATTCGATGGGTCAGAACGGTCTCCCTTTTTGGGGACCGGCTGCACATTGGCCTCTCTCCAAGCATCCGGAACAGAACCGGTCGAGTACGAGAGGCGGAAGAGGCGCGTCAGCACCGGAGACAACTCCGCTGCACATTTTTTAAGAACAATCGCTGGGATACCGTCAGGACCCATGGCTTTTCGGACATCGAGTGACTGTAGTTCAAAACGCACATCGCGCTGCCTGATGTGGATATCAGGCATAACGGATCCACTGGAGGGTATTGTTGGTGGTTGCGTGCTACAGTCATCGATCCGGGAGTTAGCCGCAAAGAGGCTGGCCATAAGATCGGCTTTCTCCTGCGGCTGATGAGCCAGTGAGCCATCAGGGCATCGCAGCGGTGGCAGCGAGAGCTGGCAGAAGTTCGCCTGCACGGCTTTACATAGCACTACTCGGTTTCGAATGCAGGTGACTGTCCACTTTAAAGAGTTTTTTTTTAATTCTATAAAAAACCCGTATGATCGAACTTCTTTTTTTAATTTTTTTATGCTTTTTTGGGTAAAATCACGTTTTTCTCAAAAAAGACACCTACATACTCGTACATAAACTAAGAAAGGAAATTATTGTCTATTCAAAATTTAAACTACGAGTAAATTATAATTTCTCGTTTGAAGTAATAGGATAATTCGCACACTTTTCTTTATACAATGGCGGGAGGCATGCAAGCATTTGGCCCACCTGATGTAAAGCGGTTACCGTAGCCTATGAACGCTTGTACGTTAAGTATCACACGCGCGATGCCTCCTCTGCTGCTAACACAGCAACTCCTTAGAAGCTTACTGGTGACCTCACTCACACGGAGGAACACAACAACCCTCTAGGGAGTTGTTATTTGGCTGCGGTTTTCCGTGAGGTGGAGGTACTTCCCCAGACGGGCTGCCTTGATGCGCCCTACCTTTCTTGAAACATCGAGATCAATACAAACAAACATGTTCATGCACACAAATATTTGTCTTATGTGAGAATCGTACCCACGAGCGTTGGTGTCAAAGTCGCGTCATTCACGACTGCGCCACCGAGCTCGTCAAAACACTGCTATACTATATATACTATCTATCAGTATTACGTAGATTATTCACGAAGATGCAATAGAAGGTCTTGCCTTGTGGAGATCCGCTTATTCTAACAATTTATTTATATATATATATATATATATATATATACATATCAGTAAAGAGTTAGGCAGTGCAACAGCGCACGTCGCGGATTTGAATTTTGGAATTTATTAAAGACGAAATCGGATGCCACAAAGTTTAACATTTGTAGGTTTCAGAGAATACGGCAATATTGAAAAAAAATGTTTCCTATCATTTTTGTTTAGACTTTTACTGTCCAAAATTGCTAGGAACAGTAGACAAGGCTGTTGTTTATTTGGGCAAAAGTAGGTAATTTTCCAAAAGGGCGTACGTTGCCTCAAGGCACTAGTCTTAATCAAAGAATGTTTAATAATTCTAAAGACAGACAAGCTTTAACTGAACTGCAAAGATTAAGAAACGTTTGAAACGGTTATACAAGGTGTTATGCAGAACGTTGTAGATTTTTAGAGTCAATCAGACGTACCTATGCGATCATTTTAAGTCATATAAGTCACTATGCCAAATACGAGTTTTTGAGTTATACACAAAGTTTGTTTTTGTCGTTAAATAGGGGTATTAGCGGGGTTAAAAATCAATAAAACATTGATGCACTCACATCAATTTCTTTAATTTTCATCATCAGGCTATCATCACAATAAATTACAGAGTTATTTCATTGGCATTATTAAACAAAATTAAAATTAAAGATGCTACAAGTCATTTTTATAGAAATATTTAATAATTCTCATATCATTAAAAAAAACTTCAAGTGCTTTTGATGTTCTCTAAACTAATCTGGTTTGTGAGCTTTCATTTGACATATCATTCATGCAAGAGATAACAGTACTACCTGCGTTATCAAACAAGAACCGGTTCTCGGGAGCGAGCCCAGAAATCCTTTTGTATGTCAAGTAGCAGTTATCTTTTGTTTAGCGTTAAAAATAGATTAGTATCGAGCAAAATCAATTCAGTTTGAGCTATTGACACCTGCTGACGTTACTTTGAGACTTTTAGTGCCCGTGATATTGTTTTTTTTATACCACTAAGGTGACAAACATGCATACGGCCTGCACGATGCATGATAGTAAGCAGTTACTGTAGCCTATGGACATTTGCAACACCAGGGTTGTCACTCTTGCGTTGCCTACCCTGTACCTCTTCATGCCTTTCTTGAAGTATCCCATACTGTAGTCCCTTGGGAAAACCTCGGCAGGGAGCTGTTATGACAGTCTCTGTAGTAAGAAGTCGTAATAGGGTATTAAAATTTAATTTAATGATGTTATTAATAATGTTAATTTTAGCTACTGATTACGAAAAACGTATGTTACTTTAGTTATATTTGTGTGATTACTAATATCGTATTATGTTGAAAGGATATAAGCATACGTAATTTAAAAAAAAATCTAAACATTAATATCACTTGTATTTCTTTTTAATGAAACTTTTTCAATAAAAATACTTGTGTCATGTTTAATTCAAATTCTGTTTATTACGCCGCCTGTTCTTCTGTACTTTATCGTTATAGTAGCCTGAGCAGTAAAGATTGATTTAAGTTCACAATAAAAAAAAATTGATGCTCTCAATGACGTTTTATAGACTTTTAACTCATAAACAAATAAACTTTGGGTATAACTCAAATACTATCTTTGATCTTTCTCAACTCTAAAAGTAACTACATCACCCATACACCCTGTATATCCACTCTCTTAACAGTGCTACTAATCGTTGAAGAATGCACTCGTGTGAAGTCAATCCTGACCGCAACATCGTTTCATAGTGCGGATCATGTTTAGCTATCACAGTTAAACATGCATACCAAATCTCACATCAACACTGCTAACTGTTGTGGAAAGCCCTCATAAGGAGATAGTCCTGACTGCAGCATCAGGTTATTTCTCTCATGCTATTTTTTTGTCGTCAGAACTGATCCGACTTGTCAAATTTCAAAGCTGTAAGTTTAGAAGAAGGGGTTCTAATTTGGCTTGCAATATTTGACCGAAAACATACATACATATATGGCAGGTTCTGCCGATATCAACTATTTGTACTGAAATATGAGGCCCCGATCACCATTGAGATCATTCTGATGAGCCCAAAACCACTAAATTTGCTGTAAGTTGCTGAGGATTTGGGTATCCCGCAGACTACTTGATAATGCAGCATCAAGCACTGGCCTGATGCTGCTGATGATGATGAAATTAGGTAATCCGCCTTGTGGAAGTGAAAACCCATCGGCAACTAGAAAATGAGTTGATAGTCTTCAGACATCAGAACAAATTTTCGCAAATTCTAGCTTGGTTCTCAGCTATAATCTCGATCACGTCAGCTTTCAAACAAAAAACTGCATCAAAATTGGGCCATCCATTTTGGAGTTATAATACTACAGACAAACAGACAGATACACCGATAGACACGTTAAACTTATAACACCCCTCTTTTTGCATCAGGAATTAAAAATATAAAACCTTTGCTAAATATAGTCAAATAAAGTGTTTTGATAAAGTACATTGTATTTTTTTTACACGTAACAATGAACCGTTAGCATTTTATAATTAAGCGCTAGACCAAGACTAAGAATTCGACAGTAGCCTTGTAGAAATCGAAACTCAATACATTATATAATCTAGATACATTATGTGACCTGTTACTAAGCGACTTGCCGATACAAAGCAATAGCTGACGTAAGTTTATATATTATAATATGATTATTATTCTGTGCATAAAAAAATTGAGATCTATGCCTGTTAATATACATTCTTTTGTTTCTAAATGAAAAAAGAAATAAAAGCTAATAATGAGCAGATGCGTTTTTCCCCCTATTCAATATACAGGATGCTAAGCAGTTACCGTAGCAATGGACACCTACAACACCAATGAGGTCGCTCGTGCAATACGGACACTGTAAAAAAAAAGTTCTTGCTTACTTGCTTGTAATTTAAAAAAAAAACTCAGAAGGAAGTTCATACTTCAACATAAGAATTCTCGAATGAAAGCTTTTCTCCAACCGCACAAGAAATAAAAAACCGGCCAAGTGCGAGTCGGACTCGCGCACGAAGTGTTCCGTACCATTATCTATAAAAACGCCAAAAAAATCATGTTTGTTGTATGGGAGCCCCCCTTAAATATTTGTTTTATTTTAATTTAATTATTTAGTTTTAAAGTGAATATATAACTAAATATTCTGTGAATATTTCAAGCGTCTACCTATTGCCGTTATCAATATCGAGCAAAAAAATCACGTTTGTTGTATGGGAACCCCCTTAAATATTTATTTATTCTGTTTTTTTAGTATTTGTTGTTATAGCGGTAACAGAAATACATGTGAAATGGTACATGGAACATACATACAATGGAACATACATGGTAACAGAAATCTGTGAAAATTTCAACTATCTAACTATCACGGTGCATGAGATACAGCCTGGTGACAGACGGATGGACAGCAGTGGAGTCTCCGTAATAGGGTCCGTTTTACCCTTTGGGTACGGAACCCTAAAAAGATCTTCAACTGTTTCCAAATGTTTTTATTGTCAATGATTTCAATAATCGTTAAAGGCGAATTTCGATCATCATTTATGATCCATTTGAGCGAACTCTAGTTTATCTTTTTTTTTTTTTGATATTATTATAACTGTAATTATAGTAACAATAATCAGCAATAATCCCGAACGAAACCTTCTCGTGTCGAATACTTTTTTTCATCATAAGGATATTCACACGTATACATGGAGACGGAATGACCAAAAAAGTGTGATTGATTTGATTTTAATAGATAGACGTCTCCGAAATGTTATAATGGATACAAGAGCCTTTAAAGACCCCACTCTTGAGACGGACCACTACCTGGTGGTAAGCTCGTTTGTGGGCCATTTTAGGAAGTGGAGGCACTGGCGAGTGCGTATCCCTTTCGGAGATCATGAAAGGATAAGGAGCGAAAAATTGCAAGATGAAAGTGTAAGGAGAATGTATGTGCACCTGATAAGTGAAAGACTTGCAAATGCAAGACTCTCCGACTCAGATGTGGATGATTGTTGGAAAGTTTTGAAAGAAAGTATGGTGGATAGTGCAAAAGAAGCATGTGGATGCGCAAAGAGACGTAAAATTGCGAAAGGAGATGCCTGGTGGGATGCGGAGGTTGAATCCTCCGTACAAGAAAGAGAAAAGCGTAGTTGAATTACGTATCATCTTTGCCCTTAAATGAAAATATGAGAGAAAAGAAGAAAGAAATGTACCGTCTATGCAAGAAACCAAGGCTTTAGTGAAAGAGAAGCGTGAAAGACAAATTAAGAATGAGGAAGAGAGGCTGACGAAATACTTCGAAGCAAATACCAAACTCTTTTGGAGACAGGTAAAGCAGTCTCGGAGTGGTTCGTCGGCATCCAGTATGGATAAGATAAAGTCTAAAGCTGGTGTCATTCTTGCGAAAACTCAGGAAGTGTTAGAACGATGGAGTCAATATTTTGAGGAAATGTATGTGTATGCCTCGGACGCTGACAATGAGAGTGAGTCTGATGCTTACTCCACGTTGACAGCGTCCGACGAAGGCATAACTATGGATGACATCTAATGGTCGATACGAAGCTTGAAAAATGGAAAATCAGCGGGAATTGATATGAGCACAGCTGAGATTGACTTAAGCAATCTGTGCTGGAGAATTGGAAGGGTCCCAATGGACTGGAAACGCGCAGTCATCGTGCCCTTGTATAAAGGCAAGGGGTCACGTATGGACTGTGCCAGCTATAGGGCCATCAGTTTGATCAGCTTAGCAGCAAAAGTATATGGAAAGGTGATTGAAAGGAGAGTGAGGGTGAAATCCGACGAAATGCTGTGGGACGCACAAGGAGGGTACCGAAATGGAAGGGGATGTACGGATCAAGTTTTTTCTCGCTCCACAATATCGTGGAGAAGCATCTGGCCATAGACCAGAAGGTTTTCTGCGGTTTTGTGGATCTTGAGAAAGCATTTGATAGGGTTGTGCGAAAGGAACTGTGGGACATAATGCCGAGATATGAGATTGACGGCTCACTGCTCCGTGCTGTGTAGTCCATTTACAAGGATTGCTCAAGATGTGTGCGGATAGATGGTGGCATGTCACCCTAGTTTGATGTCAAAATTGGCGTCAAATAGGGTTGCATGCTATCTTCTAGGCTGTTTATCCTGTATCTCGATAGTTGTCTGCAGTAAGGTCAACGAATGTGGGATTGCGCATCGGTGACCTAGTGGTGAACTGTCTGCTGTATGCAGACGATGCGGTTGGGACGGCAGGTAGCAGAAACACCATCTGAACTGCAAACACTGGTCACAACGATGAAAGACTTTGACGAATGTATGGAGAAAGGCTTACTACTGAATGCGAAGAAAACAAAGATAATAAATAGTATTTGAAAGAGAAGAATCCAGTACTAATGTAAAGATTACGGCTAGTGATGAAGTGTTGGAACAAGTGGATGAGACTGTATATCTTGGATGCGCTTTCAGCAGGGATGGAAGGTACACCGCAGATGTGGAAAGACGAGTGAGTGCTGGGAATAGTGTGAATGGAGTGTTGGGAAAACTTTTTAGCAGTAAAAACCTGAGCCAGAAGGTACAACTTGCTATACACAATGCAGTGCTGGTCCCAACGCTAACTTATGGAAGCGAGAGCTGGGTATGGCAGAAAGAGCATAGAAATAGAATAAACGCGGTCGAAATGCGAGCGCTGCGCAAAATTTGTGGCGTAAGGCTTGTAGACCGTATACGCAATGATGATGTAAAAAACAGAGTTGGTCTGAAAGAAAGCGTCGGTGTTAAAATAAGAAAAGGCATGCTCCGTTGGTTCGGACATGAAGAAAGAATGCATGATGGAAGAATGACGAAGCAGATATACAATGCAAAAGTGGAAGGATGTAGGAGCCGAGGAAGGCCAAGACTGACCTACCATGACCAAAGTGGTCGTGGTCTATCAGAAGATGATGTCAGGAACCCTACAAACTGGCGAGTGTGCATGAGAAGAGCAATGAATGTTAAAGAAGCTAGTGAGATATGTAAGGATCGAGTCACGTGGCGCTCGGTTCTCTCTGCCTACCCCGCAAGGGATTTGGCGTGAATTTATAGATAGATAGATAGAACAATAATCCCCGCAGGGCAGCTTGTGGCGAGCTGTTGGTGCGTAATGACACCACGGGTATCCGAGTGCTCCAGAGAGTCGATCAGGGCCTTCGTGTCCGGCGTGTATTCGTCAATCGGAGTGTAAAGTCAAGAAGGCCCGCAGGACTCTCAGCTCTGAATTGCCTTCATTGGCCATCCAGAGAGGAGTCGTTAGAGCAAATGACTTTATCAGGTGATATGCTTCAAGAGTGAAAGTGTTAAAGGGCACAACGCCACAAGTAACTTCGGAGAAAGCGCAGGATATCTCTCAACACCCCTGAGTCACACCGGTATTGCCCCCGGCCGACTTTCTCTGGCATTTCGGGGGCCCATCTAGTGAGTGGCGAGCCACCGCCTACCAAAAGCAACATCTGAAGATGATAGTTGTGGCAGGTGTCCGTCCCTCTTCTGCAATAACCCAGTTCTAATAATACCTCTAAATTTCATTTTAATAGCCCACTTATTTCCGACATATTTCGACAAAAGTCCCAATATCTGCCGTGACCTGTTCATGGGTAAATTCTCCCATTGATATCCCCGGAGCAGGTTACAGCGGGTATAAAACATTACATCATTATTTTCTAAGGGGCCTCTACGCGTTGGAAATGACCGGGATTAAAACCCGTGAAATAAGAGAGATAAATAACAATAAAAAAATGATAATGACAATGACTATATATAGTTATTACACTTTAGACAGCTCTTTCATATTCTTGAGAGACGCAACACTTGATAGTGAACTGTCTCTTTCTGTTTCACTAGAAGCATAGGTACCTAACTTCTTAAAAATTTATATTAAAACGGACAGAGTATGTAATATAATATAAATAATTGACTTTATTAAAGTTATTTCATGCCAAGAATATCCTCTGGAGTAGACTTACTACTCTGGTTGCTTTTTGAATCTAAAAAAGAATCATTTGTATCTTCTCTTAGTCATATAAAGATAATAAAATGACACTAAGAATGAATATGTATTATATTTGTAATAATTAGTGGAGGAAGCACACAAAGCAGGTTAGGTCAAATTTTATGTAAATTTAAATTTCGCAAATTATCGCTTGAAATTATTAACAAGAAGCTGTCGTGTCAAAAAATAACTTTAAAGTAGACTAAAAACTTAGATCCTAAACCATAAGGTAAACGTAGATAGATTTCACGAATTCCTTTCCCAACAATATTTAACAATTCTTCTCTTTACTCAATCCTTCAATTCTTCACCCCTCGATCAACACCAAACTTTTTTCGTTAAAATTTGTTTTTATACAACGTCGAGAGGCATACAGGCATACGGCCTACCTGACGATAGGCAGTTAACGTAACAAACAGATACTTTCAACCCTTTCAATAAAAGTGTGCTGTTAATTGTCACACAGCTGTGGCAATGTATGAAGGGCCTGTCTCGATGCTCCTTCTCAAAATGTTTGTATGTATGTATGTATATCTTCACGCCAGGTCCCTTGCCTACCCCGGCAGAGAGAACCAACCACCATAAGACGCGGTCCATACATACTCAAAATGTTTATGGTCATAAAATATAACCAGTGGAATTAATCATAAAATAATACATTGTTGCAACTGCAATTGTTATGAATGTAATTGACAGAGAGTCAACATTTTAATGAACACAGCATATTATATTAGAATAAGATAATCGTGCCGCGGAAGGAAGGATGACAGGGTCAGACCTTGCGGTCACTTCCGACCGTTAATCGGAAATAGTAGGTTAACTTTGAGACCTTGTGCCAGGCTAATGAAATGTATATATGCGATAATTTGTTACTTACTGACTAAACCAATGTCGCCATATCACACATTAAAAGCCGACTCCAAGATACTTGTTATACTTGAAAATAACAATCACTTACTTACCATACAGCATTCACAAAACAAATTATGATAAAAATAGGAATTAATTGAAAAAACTTAAAATGTCATATGAATAGTTCAGGTTATTGAGAGGTATATTTTGTTTTTCGAAAATTGTGAAGCGTGCAAAATAACATCATGATCATAAACCATATTCACTATAGGGAATACTAGCTTCTTTTCGTGACTCTAGTCTGAAAGGGTAAGTTATATGGTCAAAAATAATCTGGCTGGAGGAAGGTTCCGTGAATGAAAGTTTGCTCTACGTGATAGACATTGTCATTAACCAAGGTCAGCTCTGCCAGAATATGCTTGTCTCTTATTGTGTGGCATTTGATGTATTGATTCCATTTCCAGTTCGTGTAAATCTGGCCAAATTCCCATATCTAGTTTCCACCGCCGTTTTCCTGGGCAGTAACTATTTACGAATCATTAGGATCTTAGATGAAGTAATAGTAGACATAGTTACGTGGGACAAGAAAATATAAAAGTGTTCTACATAGGTAAATATTTTTTATTAAATTTTTAAGCGTTAATAGGCTACGGTGCTCGCTTACATCAGGTGGGCCGTATGCTTGTATAGCGTAGTATTAAAAAAAATCAATCTTTTCAAAGTATTCTCCACCAGCCTCTATACAAAGATGCATGCGTCTGAACCAGTTTTCGAAACACTTCTTCCGTCAGTCCGCCGCAAACATCTCATTTACATCCTGCTCGAACGCTGGCAGCGCATCTTCCGGCGACGAAAATTATATGCCTATAATATAAATAATATAATATAAATATAAATATTGTCGGACAAATTACACAGCGCCATCTAGCCCCAAAGTAAGCGAAGCTTGTGTTATGGGTACTAGACAACTGATAAACATACGTAAATACATTTTTTTTTTGTAAATATATACTTATTATACATAGAAAATACCCAGACCAAGACAAACAGACATGTTCATGCACACAAATGTTTGTCCTGTGTGGGAATCGAACCCACGGGCGTCGGTGTCAAAGTAGCGTAACAACGCGTTTCACCACTGCGCCACCGAGCTAGTCAATATAAATAAAATAAAAATAAAATATGCTCAAATTGCAGATTTTTTATTTTCGAGAATAAAAAGAAATCACACGGTGCTAGGTCAGGGCTGTAAGGAGGGTGACCGGCATGCTGCATGTGTACGCGGGCGCGTTGTCGTAGTAGAGCAGTACTGCTCCTGCTGTTGGTCGCTTGTTGCTTCCATTTATTTCAATTCAACATTGCATTACACATGATTTAATTTAATTAAATTAGATACATATGCACCTTGTCCGGCATCGCAATGGTCGAGAGGGAGTTTGACACTAGGAATTGAAGTATTCTGCGACGGAGTAGCAGGGTTATTTCAATAAATGTTTTTTAATGGAATTATAAAAAGAAATATCATTTGCTTCGCCTTTTATACCTTCGGGGAATTTGTTATACACTCGTACAGGCATTGGGTAAGGTCCGGAACTATGGAGTTTTAGTTTAGATGTTATTTGTATTAAATTATTAGGTTTCCGTGATTGGTAATGGCGCGGAATGTCACTAACGGTACGAGAAAATCTCGGATTTTTCTTACAAATTTACAAAATTCTAGTATATATATATTTGGCAATGTATACTTTAATACTTTAAGATTAGAAAAGTGCTGCCTACAGCTCTCTCGCTGTCTGATGTTAGTCAGTATTCGAATGCATTTCTTCTGCAGCATTAGCAGACCGTGGGCTTCCGTGTCGTCGCACAACAGAGAAAATTGCGAAGCATTTGGTAGTATACCATTAGGCGTAGATGCTTTTTTGGTTCTATAAAGGAATTGACACCAGGTAACCAGTCAAGTTGAAAAAGCTCGTGATCAAAATTTTCCCCCCGCTACTAGATCGACACGATAATTTAAATTAATTCGCAAAAATGTGGAGGGAAATTTTGAAATTGGAACGTACTTACCAATTTTTAGTTATAAATACGTAGTCATATTTTCAAAATAGATTATAACTAGCATACATAAAAACTTTTTTCGCCCGGTACAATTTTTTTTTTTATACAACGGTCCTGGGCCATGTGCATCCATCTTCTCCCTGCGATCTTCTCGAAATCATTAGATAGAATGATTATTGTCAGGCAGTCACAAAATCGAGCTTTCTATATTATATTCATATCCGTGTACAATTGCCGAAGATATTGCGTAACATACGAATAAAAAACAAGACGAAGTAAGTAACTACTCTTTTTTGATTAGATAATAATGTAGAATGTAAATAAAATTATAGTATATAGTAATTATGCAAATATTGCGATTGACGGTCAATAACATACAGGGTTTTCTACGTAGTAGCAGTAAATTCTTACAACAACCCTGCAATTTATCGTTTGTATCTTATCATAGTTAATAGTTTGTAAATATATGCTTCACTTCCTTAAAACAGTAATAATTTATTAGAGCAGAAATTTATGACTTCTGTTCAGTTCATTGTATTAGGCTGTGTAAATAAACTGTGTAAATAAAATTCATTTACACAGTCATTGCTTTGTTTTCATTCGCAGTTCTATATTTATTTACCTTTCCGTAGTTGTGTAAATGACTTTGTTGGTCCCATCCACCTACTTTTCTTATTTCCGCTTACAACCACCGTGACGAAAAATCTGTAGTTCTCTTTTCTACTCTCTCCAATAGGTATGTTGAATAATGTATCCTATAAATCCCCCGTTCCACCTCTATCATTTACTTACCCCTGTTACTTTTGGTGGGTGACCGCTTTCAGACTGATTAATCGTCTAGGATTCATCCGACTGAATTCAATCAACAGTCGATCATTCTGTGTGTTCTATGTTTGTTTACGCGTCTTAGTATAATCTAACATATATTTTTTAAGTTTTTGTGTAATTACCCCTCGACTGTTCTTTAACAAATCATTTCGTGAAACGTCCGTCCTTACTTAAATAACTCCACTAACAGCCCTGTCAAAGAGCTCTAGCTCGATGCCCGTGCGCACCCACCCGCGGATGCATGCCCCTTAAGTATAGCTGGGCTTGTCTTAGGTTTTCACGATTGTTACACATTCAATTAAACATTTTTTAACGGAATTATCGCGTATTTCAGCGTCAGCGTCCGTGGTCGCAGGAAGAAGTCTTCCTGCGACCACGGACGCTGCAAAGTGTTCGAAACGTCAGGTTCAAAATAAATAAAATACGCGATACTTCCGTTAAAAATTGTTTAATGCAATATAGCTGGGCTCTACATAAGTGTCAATAGGGTAGTCGTTTGCTACTAAGCTAGGCACGATGTAATACGAAGATATTTTTTGTAAGGAGTTTACATTTTATATAAGGAGGTTACAACCGTTACAAATTATAAATATCTTACAATGCAAAATGAGAATACTCTATTTTATAGTTGGTAGAGTTATTAGGAGAGATTTTCTTTATACACTGTCAGATACATATAAACATACAAGCATACAGTTTACCTGATGTTAAACGGTTACCGTAGCCTTTAAACGCTTGAAATACATTCAGAATCACTCGCGCGATGCCGCCTCTGCTGCTTACACACCAACTCCTTAGGAGCTTACTGGTGTCACACGTAGGAACACAACAATCTCTAGGGAGTTGTTATTTGGCTGCGGTCTTCTGTAGGGTGGAGGTACTACCCCAGATGGGCTGCTTTGATATGTCCTACCTCTCTTAAATTAAATCTCACTAAAGTATGATGTATCTAGAATGCAGGGAACAGTTTTGTAAAGATATCTTTGTTTGACAGAAAAAAATTTTACTACGCTTGAATTCTAAAATATCACATATTTCTGAGTAGGTAATGTCCAAAACATTCCCTCTTACTTATATGAAAACTACACTCAATAGTAAATATTTTTGAAAGTTTCAGAAAACTATTTAGATATTTCCAAAGTAATGCTGTCTACGAGTATGTAAAATTTTAAATTCGTAATAAAATAGCCTCAGTGTTGACTCGGCATAAAAACTATCAGGGTATAAAATTTCCATTTAGTATTTTAAAAAAGTTTTTAAATAACCCACATGATCACAACTCTTTGCATAAACTAATTTATAATTGTTAAATTAAGTTCTATTTCCAAAACCAACCAGCGAACCATGATTTAGCGTTGGAGCAAGTGGATCTGGCTCTCTGGTCTATAGCTTCACGCCAAATCCCTAACGGAGTAAGCAGAGAACGAATCGGAGATTATACATCTCACACGCTTCTTTAACATCTATTGTTCTCTTCATACACGCTCACCGGTTTCTAAGGCTCCTGACATCACCTTCTGATAAAACACTATCAATTCGGTCATGGTATACGAGTCTTGGCCATCCACGGCTTCTACATCCTTCTTTCGCATCCTATGTCAGTTTTTTTTTATATTAGAGAGGGTCAAACGAGCATGTAGGTCACCTGATGTTAAATGGTCTCCACCGCCTATAGACGTCAGCAACACCAAAGGTGACTGATCCGTTGTCAGCCGTTTTAGGGCAACATAATCTCTTTTCTTCGAAGGCACCCACATCGTATTTGTTCGGAAACACCGCTGGGGGTAGTTGATTCTACAATGTCAGCATTCTATCGGATTTCATCCTCATTCTCCTTTCAATTACCTTTTCATGTACATTTTGCTGGTAAGCTCATCAAGCTGATGCTAGATCTATAGTAAGCGCAATCCATGAGGGATCCTTTGCCTTTATACAGGGACACGATGACTGCTCGTCTCCAGTCCATTGGGGTTCCAGAATCCAGTTCTCCAGCATAGATTGCGTAAGTACAGAAGGCGACCCGGACGAAAGTGCCACCTAGTTTGATCATCTCAGCTGTGATCATATCAATTCCTGCTGACTTTCCATTTTTCAAGCTTCGTATCGATCATTTGATCAATCAATCAATATCAATATATTTATTAAAATGTAGGTATTGCCAATTATGTTGATAATTATTAGAGGTCCCATATACATTTTGCTTAATACAAAGCATGCAAAATTACAAAATAATAAACATTCAATTTATAATATCATATAAAATTTAAAATAACCCATAAAAAACATTAACTTTAAAGTACAACATTAAAAAAATCTCATAGTTTTTCAACTAATAATTCAAATAACTTTTTTTTAAATAATGTCAAAGGCAGTTCTTTTAAATAATCTGGTAATTGATTATAAAGGGTGGGTGCCATATAACTGTTACACCTTCATCTGACGCTGTCAACGTGGAGTATGCATCAGGCTCACTCTCAGTATCAGCGTCCGATGCATAGTCGTACATTTCTTTAAAATATTCACTCCACCTTTCCAACACTTCCTGAGGGTTAGCAAGTATGACACCAGCATTAGACTTTATCATGTCCATTTTGTTTGTTACATATAGAAACAAAGCAGTTTGACTGGGGAAGTACCTCCAGAAAACCGCAGAAAATAATATCTCGCTGAGGGTAATTGTAGAGTATATTGTAATAACTCGCATGTACGAGTGAGTGAGGTCATCAATAAACCCCAGAGAAATTACTACTTGTATTGCAAACGTTTATAGGCTACGCTTAACACTTTACATCAGGATGGCCGTATGCTTGTTTTCCTTCCGACGTAGTATCAATAAAAATGTTACTGCGAGTATACAAAAAGATATTCTGTCGTAAATCTACCTTTGATTTCTATTTTAAATTTTGAACCGGACGTTTGAACTACATTGGCTCTTTAAATAGCTTTATTTATTACTTTTCTGTTTTCCTGATATATAATATTGCATCTACAATCTTTAAATTTCCCGCCGTTTTACATATCTTTTTCGTATTTATTATCAAATTACAATATGGAAAGGGGTGTAAAAAAAATAAGATTGCAGCGATTGCCTTGCACAAAGTGGGAATGGAGCCGTCGGTCATATTCAAGACACTTCAATGCTCGGTATCAGCCGTATGATCGTATATCGTTCTATCGACAGATATACCAACACTTCCTCTGTTGAAGACCATAAAAGATCGAGGCGACCACGTGTTATTAGAACTATAAAGGAAAAAAAAAAAATGGCGAGAAATAAACATTCCCGCTCGGACTCTGTCACGTATAATAAAACAAGACCTGAAGCGCGGCGCTTATCGTCAAACTGCAGGACGTGCTCTAAATCAATCTCTACAGTTGAAGAGAGTGGATCGATCAAAACGCATTCTGTGCCGGTACGCAGGTGAAAGGCACAAAAATATTCTCTTTACTGATGAAAAGTTCTCTCTGCCTACACCGCAAGGGACTTGGCGTGAAGATATACATACATACTGTTGAAAAAAATTTCCACGATTGAAGAGCACTACAACAAGCAAAATGACGAAGGTACCTACGCACGCAGTTCTAAATGTCCTTTTTCACAAAAATGAAGCTTTGTGACTCCTTGATAAGACAGATAGACACTAAACCATTACAGACTCAGGATGATGACCACGTTGTACTTTTCCGATCACTTGGGCAGCTTGTTTAGAACTGCGTGCGTGCATATTCTCATTTTGATCGCTCTTCTATCGATAAAACTTTCCATCAGTAAAGAGGATATTTCTATGCCTTTCGCCTGCGTATCGGGATATTTAACATAATAAACACGTATTCAAGTTCAAAATAATTAAAGAGTTGAAAAAAATAAAAGTTTTTATGTAAAAGTATTTATGGCCAGACTAGTTATAGATATTACGTAAACTTTGTATAATGCGGAACTCCCAAAAATTACACTTTTTGTCTTTAGACAAGATAATGATTAGTGATGGTCATTAATCATATTGACAGATTAACAATGATTTAGTGTAGCGCAAGTTGTATCGTAGCGGAATTGCCTTAAGCAGCTAATATTATTTTAACAGGAATGGTGGTGTAATAATCTCCGCAATTTTATTTTTATTTATAAATTAAATACATAATTTATTTGGTACTACATTCACGTACAATGAATACCTACTCATTTATTAGTTTCTGGAAGGGGTTTGTGCCTATGTATGTGAGAAACGGAGGGGTAGCAAATGCGTTTAAATACAAGCTACAGCTTGTACGACGGTAAGCGGTTGCCCGAGAATGTGAACACTTATAAAAACCTCGACAAGGAATCTGGATTGTGGAGGACTGACGGCAGCCCTTCCATGTAAAAATCAGTATCTTTGCCAAATCCTTAGGCTTGGGTAACGGACCCGGACGGGATAACGGGACGGGAGACGGGATAACGCTAAGAGGAAGAAGAACAGCCCAGCATGTGACAATTTTTGGTTCCATTGTGGAAGGAAGCTACTGGCGAATTTAAAAACTCCTTTGAACACAATTCCTTGTATAATAATCAGTAGACGATTCAATGGGAGACATAGTCTTTCCTGAGATTTAAGGGCTCAATACAGTATGTAAGCATACATGAGGCAACAATTCCCACTACTTATCTTTGAACCGAATCACAAGTTCCAACCTGGTATAAAAATTTCAACCCAAATCCGTGTCAGTAGAGCCTACGAAGATTTCCAATACAAGAAATTGACAATGAAACAACTCTTGAGAGCTTACTGATAACCTTACTCGCACAGAAACGTAAGAATCCGCCGGGCGTGCGAGTCAAGTGTAAAAAAGCTTTTCACTCGACGAACATCACATGATTTGACGGAAAACCATAGATTAGTGCATGTTTGTATAATATTGTGACATATGACGACACATGGAGGTACTGCATTCAACCGAAAAGGAAAAAAACCTGTCGGCTGATTGCGTAGGTTTGAAGGTTTGACAACGAAAATTAAGTAATGTCGAAACATTCGTAAGAAAATGGTTGGTTCTTTTTTCGAAAAATCAGGACATTACACGACAATTTCGCTAGAATCAAGAAGAGACATCCTAGAAGCCGTCCTTCACCACGACAATACGTCTGCACTTTCCGTTAAGCTAACGGAAGCGTATTTAAAAACTTCAAGTGTAGAACTGATAAAACATCCTCCAGAACTATATTTTTGTTCCGTAAAATAAAGGGCAAAGTTTCGAGCACACGTATTACTATTACTGAATTTACTAAGCCATTGAAGAGCTCCTTAGAAGACAGGGTCAATGTTTTAACAATGGTTCCAACACATGCAAACATGCACAAAATGATTAAGGAATAAATAAATAAATATTGTCGAACAAATTACACAACGTCATCTAGCCTCAAAGTAAACGAAGCTTGTGTTATGGGTGCTAGACAACTGATAAACATACGTAAATACACTTCTTTTTTGTAAATACATACTTATTATACATAGAAAATTTCCAGAACAAGACAAACAGACATGTTCATACACACAAATGTTTGTCCTGTGTAGAAATCGAACCCACGAATGCCACGTGTCAAAGCAGCGAGCAGCAGAGGAAACTTTCAATAGGTACCAATTAATGTATCATAAAGTCCTATGTCTGGTCTTATTAACTTTCTACATTCAGTAGATATGACCTAAGTATCTCTTGTACAGTGAAAGTAGGTTACACCCCATAATACTCGAAATTGGAACATGATTCGCCTGTATGCTGCTTTTGTCAATTTGGCACCTCTCTAATAATTTCGATTTAAGCGAATCAAGTCTAAAGACTAAAATAAAAACATAGAGTAAGAACTGACCGCTGAATTCCTTCACTACAAAAAGTAGATTGTGTAGCTATGAATGTCCGGGTAATTAATTTCCAGACTGCCTCCGTAACCAATAAATTCTCACTCACAATCTTTATGAGCAATAAATAAGTATCACTTACAAATGTGAGGTTCCATATCAGCACATGTCAATCAGCACACCCTAATAAAATCACAAATTTGCAACATTTTTTTTTTTGTATAACGTCCAGAGGCATACGGCCCACCTGATGTAAAGCGGTTACCGTAGCCTATGAGCGCTTGTAATACATTAAGTATCACTCGTGCGATGCCGCCTGTGCCGCTTACTGGTGACCTCACTCACACGCAGGAACACAACACCCCTCCAGTTGTTATTTGGCTACAATTTCCTGTGAGGTAGAGGTTGCAGACGGGTTGCTATGATGCGTCCTACCTATGTTAAAAAGACCCAGACCAAGACAAACAAATATGTTCATGCAAACAAATGTTTGCCCTGTGTGGAAATCGAACCCACGAGCGCGGTCACGAAGTCGCGTAATTAATCGCGGCGTCACCGAGCTCGTCAACATTCATTATTCATTAGTACCCATGATTAGTACGGTAATTTCTCTCAAAAAATTATAAAATTCTCACGCATTCTAACGCAGGCGTGTTTGTCGTCATGTAGACTGATAGTAATATCATTATCTTATTGCATTGCATTAGTTACAGTTTTTTAGGAGAATCGCCTACTGTAGGCCAATTCTGCTAAATAACTGCAACTGCATTGCTGCGCAGCGTGTGTCAAAATGTGTACATTTTGACGTTTCGTTATTCTGTTAAGCGATCTGACAGCAGCGGCGGCGTTGCAGCAAAGCTGCAGTAAATGACTCGCTATTCTGTTAATAAACCTGCATTGCACCTGCACGTTTCCTGCAATATAATCGTATTCTGTTAAATTGTTTTGATATTTGCATAGCGGTGACAGAAGTTTTGAAGGAGTTTATCTGCAGTTTTGCTAACGTTAGTCTCAAGGAACTTTTGCGAAGAGAAATTTGCTTGCGGTGATTTATATTGCAAAATATTTGTTTTGTTGTGGGAAATGTTTGTAGGAATATATAAGGAAAGCTTCTTTTCAGTTAGAAATACCTCCACGCCGGGAACCAAGTGCAATCGGGTGTGAAACTATAGAAATCAACATTAAGACAAATTCCAATTTATTAGAATGAAATATGGTAACATGACAGGAGTTAAGTAGTTGCAGTGCCGTTGCAGTGCAGCATACGCATAGTTCCAGCGTAGTTGCAGTGCCGGAAATGTTAATAGAATACACCTATTGGCACTGCACTATTCCTTACCGTTCCGCACGACAGGTGACAGGTAATAGAGCAGTTGCAGTTATTTAGTAGAATTGGCCTACTGAGCTACGCGCACGTTAAATAAATATGTGCTACCATTTTTCATGACGATACAGTATAGGAAATGGTTGAAATTCAGTTCGTAAGATTCAATTATACCAAGTAGAAGCGTGTTTATGAACGGACTAGTGTAAGCAAACTGAGTGTTCAATATAGAACTTCATTCTCAGATCTTCATTGTTCTAATCTCTGTGTTTCATAGTATAAGGTTTTCTTCTAAATTACATACGAACCCCCTTGGATATTACAATCTGGAAGTTAGTGGAACGACAGGCTGATCTTTTGTTTGTACACCGTTGGAAGGCATACAAGCATACGGCCCACCGGATGTGAAGTGATTATCGTAGCATATGAACGCTTGCATAATACAAGGATAACGATAGCCCGCGCGTTACTACCCCCGCAACTACTCAGTTCCTAACTCAGCAACGACTCAGGAAATTACTGGTATATGAACACATCAACATACCACAATTTTGCTGTGATTTTCTATGATATGGAGTTAACTCTGCAGTAGGGCTGCTTATATGCGCACTATCTCGTCTAACTTAGCTGTAATATTTCGAAAACACGAAAACAGTCAGACCAATGGCCTAATGTGTCCTCTGAGCACGAAGCAACTGGGAATTAGGCAACCTATCTATTGATAGGCTGTGATAGACTGCTGCTTAACTTGCTCTCGTAAAGAACATTAGAAACGTTGAATATTAATAATATTTTTTCTAAGCTATGTCAATGCTGAATTTATTAGTGTCAAAATCCTTCTGATGTGAACGTAATTAATATTGTAGCGCATCGATAGGAGTTAATAAGTAATATATATACATTAATTCATGCATGCATACGTATTCACACATATTATATATAGGCATATATGTGTATATGCGATACACATATATGCCTATATATAATATAAACTCGTACACACATAAATATAATAGATACATACATGTCTAATTAATAATTTATAAGTGCATTGATTAATATTAATAATATATTACTATATTATTATTGGATTATTATTATCATTTCTTAAACTATTATTGTTATTTATTAATATAAATTATCTTTAGTGTATAAGAACTTTTTGGACTAAACATTTATTGATATTCTAAATTTTAATGGTACTCGTAATTTCTAGGGGACCAGAGCATTTCATGCATTTTTGTTCAAATGTTTCTTTGTAAAAATACTTTAAAATTTTTATATTCTCTTGATTAGCTTGAATACAGTTATATATAGCAAATGACATTCATGCGACATTGAAAATCCGTTTACCAGGAATTTGATTACTTTTTAATTAAATATAGTCGGCCGTCAAATGAACTTCTTGCTCAAGTTTAAAATTAACCTTTCGCACAGTGGTTAGTAACGCTGCTTTGACGCCTGAGCTCGTGAGTTCGATTCCCACACAGGACAAACATTTGTGTTCATTGACATCTCTGTTTGTCTTAGTCTGGGTGTTTTTAAGAGAGGTAGGGCTAGTCTTTTAGAGGGTCGTTGTGTAAACTTCGATTAGTCGAGTAGTCTTCGATTTTTTTTTATTCAGATTTTATTTATATGTCAGACATAGAAGCATAAGGTCCACCATAATAAGGATATTAAGTAATACAAGTATCGCTCGCGCGTTGCCACCCGTAACTCCTTAGGAGCTTACTGGGAACGTCACTCACTCACAGGAACACAACAACCCTCCTAGATGTTGCAATTTGGCTGCGGTTTCAGTGACGTAGAGATACTTCCCCAGTCAGGACACTTTGATGCGTTAAACCTCTCTAGATGATCACATCAATAATTGTGTTAAAATTTCCATCCTTCGTGCGTAGTAAAAAAATTGAGCAACGGGGTCTTGATCTACCTACCTCTTAATAATTTTTATTCAATCTAGCACCCAGTAAACAAATGGATACAAATCCTTTTAACAGAAGTCTTCCGTTTCTCCTGTAATTTAAATAATAACTATCACTATTGCGATTTCTTCGAAAACAAGGTGCAGGTAAGTTTATGTTGTATGTACACCAAAGCGGGACGTTGTGTTTGTATTTTTTTTTAATACAATGTCAAGAGACCTACAAGCACACGGCCCACCTGATGTAAAACCGTAGCCTACGAACGCTTGCAGTACATTATCAGTGTCGCGATGCCACCTCTGCTGTTGACACAGCAGCTCCTGGGAGAGGGACTGTTTTGCTGCATCCTATCTCTCTTAAAAAACACCCAGTCAATACAAACATACATGTTCATGCACACAAATATTTACCCTATATGAGAATCGAACCCACGAGTGCTGGTGTTAAGCAGCGTTTCTAACCATTGCGCAGAGCTCGTCTAAATCTACAAGCAGCATCCCTACCAGCACAGGCGACAACTGGATACTTACATGACGACAATTTGAAGCAATTTAGGACGCGCAGCTTCTATACTAGCCTTATCCTCCCAAGCAGGTGAACTATATGTAATACCTATATGGAGAGGAGGATATGGAATTGTCTATAATTTTCAATATTTTAAACATCGATCTATATTAATTTATTGCGAAGTTAATGCGTAGAAATGATATTTGAAAATAAAAAAGAAAATACACATAGAAGAAAAAACTGTCCCGATCATGTTTCCTTGACCAAATTATCAGCTTCTCATCGCCATCAAACTGTTTTTTATACAATGCTGGTAGTCAATCAAATCATATGTATGTATCATTAGTATGTATTTACAAAATAATGTATTTACGTATGTTTGGCAGTTGTCTAGCACCCATAACACAAGCTTCATTTACTTTGGGCTAGTTGGCGCTATGTAATTTGTCCGACAATCTTTAATATTTATATATTTGTGAATTTTCAATAATTGATAAGAATAATACATTGAAACTAATCATACTTTGTGTATTATGCTTGTCAGTTATACATTACGAACAATGGATTCGCTGACGGTACACTACTGATGCAGAAGTTACTCTTATTGTACTCAACAACGTTCGACTGATCCTGATGTTGCTAATATCCATAGGCTACGGAACTCAACTGTGACTTGCGTATGTCTAGACTGCGACTGACGCTGCTTTAACTTTCATGTTCGATTTCGTCGATTCGATGTCTCAAGATCCTAAAAGACAGTCGTTAAGTTAACCTAAGAGTATCAAGGCACATCAACGCAGCCTGAGCGGGGAAGTACCTCCACCTCACCAAAATCCACAGGGAAATAAACTCCCTGAAAGGTTGTTCTATTCCTGCGAACGAGGTTACCAATAAACTCCAAAGGAATTGTTAACAGCAGAGTTGGTAACGCTCGATTGGCTACGATAACAACTGTACATCAGGTGAGCCCTATGCTTGTATGCCTCCGAAATTGTAAAAAACAAAAATATCTGCTTACCATCAGATGAGCCATACACTGGATTGTCACCCCAGTAATACAGAAATGTTCGGATTTCTGCATTGCAATATCTCTAAATGGATCATGATATTAGATTGATTCAACGAACTTCGACTATCAGACACATTAGTAGTTTCGTTTATTTAATTAATAACAAGTTGAAAAAGAGCCTAAGAATTGATTGGATCTCAATTAACATATAGGTTGCAGACTGTTGGACATCAACGTTGTGAAATGTAAATGCGTACACTTCAAAATCGGGTAACCCAATGATAACGGATCATTTCAGGGATTCATTTCTGGGCCAACTGTTGTTTCGAATATATTTTTATATTTTATATATGAATGAACGTGATATTGACAATCTAAAAATATTGACAAGGTAAATAGTGCCTTCTCGCTACCAATTAGCCGTACGCTAAATGGCCTCAATGAAATTGTACGTGTGTACAAAAAATATACATAACACCCAGTTACAGTTCAAATTACATTATTGGTTTAAGAATTTTATTTTAAACTATACGTTTGTAATTAAATTGCACTTCGGACGATGTGATCTAATCTAAAAAAGGTCTTGATTTTCCATCTGGGTTGTGTGGATCTGATGGATCTGCCAATTTTTTAGTCGTAACGTTAGACCCCGCCAATCCCAATGGATTAGGAAACGTGATAACGCTAGGAAGAACGGTTTAACATTTTGTATTCCAATTAACACCTGCTCAATACAATACGCGAGTTCAAGGTTATTTATAAACTGTTTAATAATGAATCAAATAATGATAAAAATCACAGATATGAGCATAAGTAGTAAATAAAATTAAATTAAATACTTTAAGAAGATGCTGTTTTATGTTAGGTACTGATGCTAGGGAGTCGATAAAAAAACTCAATGTTATTTATACATATATATATTGTTGATTTAGGATTTGAAAGACTAAACATCACTATGTTATAAACGAATACATACTTTACATAGAAACAATAATCATTCTCATCTAATTAGAAGAATGGTCAAGAACTGAATTCAACATATTATTTAAAACAATCTACAGGGATCGCGAGATGTTTGAAAAAAAATACAATCACAATAAAAGCGTGGTCGCGACCAAATCACTATTCTAGCTAGTATAAAATAGAATAAAACAAAATTAAATATGGTTCCAACGACCAGTATTCCGCCACCATGGGCACAATGTGAATAAGATTCCTTTCAAAGAGTTTCTCGTTATAATCCTCTAACATGTATTTATCACTAATAAAATAGACACGGATTTACTATACGATCTGTTTCTACATCTTAATCAAAAAATATATTCGTAATTATAATCTATAAACACAAAAAAAGCGATAAAAGCAAAAATTACACACTAAATACATACTTAAAATATCAATTTTCAAATTTACACAAATACACGAGAGAGCATAAAATTCCATGATGATTACTAAAAGAAATCTGTTATAACAATGTAAATATAGCATCGGCAGCAGTGACTTTTCCCAATACAACCGCAAACAAAATTCTTTTTCAAATATAAATAAGAACAGCTTTGTTTTATTACACTTCATCTAATAATTCTGAGCATTAGGTTCATCATTTCTATCAGATGTTACCTGAATCAATCACATGTTTAAATATAGATCAAACCAAGGAAGACTTAAGTATAAACGTGATTTTAATATATTTTTTTAGTACACTGATTCTTCTTGAAAATATTTATTGGATAACTTGTTTAAAAACAAAATACGATTTTTTTTATTAATTATCACTATTGTCATCAGTATCTTATGAAATTATAATACGTAAAAAACCTGAAAACGAAACAACCGTTATATTTTTAATAAGTTCCTCAATATAATACAGATTGATATTTTTGAATTTAATAAAGAAAATATATACTCGACTGCAAAGAAACAAGTCATTGTCTCAGTGTGTATATCTATAAGTTTAGATTACCATAACCTATGATTACATAAAACCCTGTTTCGTATTAACTACCAAAACAAAATATGTCAAACAAGAAATAAGGTACTTATTTTAGGATCACGATATTCGTCAAATAGGCAACTCAAAAACAGCTTTAACGGACATTTATATTGTGTATAATCTAAAGCAGATCCAATTAGTATAAAGTTAGTGAAATTTAACGGCATGGAAAGTTGGCTTTGTCGTGCTAGCGAGACTGTCCACAAGTAAAAAAATTACCACATCAACCCTTACTCATCCCACTGCAGGGATACGTGTTTCCCTTCAACCGAAGGGGTTTAGAGTATACTTCACCTTGCTGCTCAAATGCGAATTGGCGGAGGCCAGTGTTTCAAACCGCCCGAGGGCCACTGACATAGCTTAACGACTGTCATCTATTGATAACAGCCGGGACCGACGGCCTTACGTGCCCTCCGAGCACGGAGAAACTGGAGGCAGTTAAACCCATCCATAGACAGGCTGCGGTCAATGTTGCTTAACCTGTGTATTCGGTTAGAATGATACGCGCAACGACGCCATCGAGCTCTCAAGTAAAAAATTGAAAGAAAATAAATTTGAATGACACGGTATTCATATAAAATATTTTTTTTCCATTATTATATCATTATTCTATCTATCTATCGATCTATCTTTACAAGTTTATACAGGATAACTTTGTATCGTCATTTCGTCATATGCCCGTTGAGAATTTGTAAAAATTATATAAAATTCGATCTGAACTTACAATGTTCTATACATTATTATTATTAACATAATTTTTTCACTAAGGAGATATGGACGTAGTTGTGGGCCATTTTACCGTAAACAAAAATCGCTTATATTCCAAAGGATGGAAAAATATTAACAAATTTAATGTCATGAAAAATCTACCTAAGCCTAAGGATTTGGCGAAGACACTGTCATGAAAAATATTTTCTTCTTATTAGTTATAAAACTAATAAAGTGTTTTGAATATAATATTACTGGTCCTTTGGAATGGAATCGATCTTTATTTAAACGTCCTTGTAAGTTGACCCCGGGTTAAATATTCCGTCCAATAATTTTCTCCTTTCATACACGTTGCCCTTTCAGACAGACCTAATGACTAAATTCTGTGATTTTGTATAATGTACAAAAGCAGCTACTACATTTTAAACAAGAGATTGTATAATAAATAGGTAGAAGTGTTATTCCTAAACATATTCCTAAAACAATTCTAATACTTTAGGCCTGGGATTATCAATCAAACAAGTCCTCATCTGCTGCTAATTCCTAGTCATCGGCCTCAACAATAGTGTATAATTTTGTATTAACAAAAAACTATTCCAATGTAAAAATTAAATCCTTTTGGCAAATGGCAATCGACATCAAAAGGAATATAATAAATTGAGCAACAAATAATACTGTTTATCTAAAATATTGAAATAGAAATCAGATTATTGGTTTGATGTGCATTTTAATATTTTTAGATGTGAACATAGTATTTTCGTAGGTTAGGTTAGGTTTATTATGTTGATCAAGTAAATACAAAACATTTCAAAATGGCAGGATACACGAACGATAACACAACGACGCTTCTACTAATTTATTATTCACAAGAGTAAATTGACGCACGTGCGGTCGTAAAGCAGCCAATCAGCTGTGAGCGGCCAGATTGAGTAGGCACGCGCGTCTAAGATCCGATAATATTAAAGGAGATACCACATTTTGTTACACAGTACATAATTTATACGCCTAATACAACCTTACAAGTTACCCTGCATGAAGATCGGGTCGTATTACTTATAATATAAAAATGATTTTGTTTTACTGTTAATTATTACATCTGTAGAAATTTATTACATTATATTATTAAACGAAGAACATTCTGCTCAGCTGTAAAATATTGTCCATTACTCTGAGACGCTTAGGTTGTTTTTCCAGCTCTTGGTTATCAAATCGTTCGCCGCTGTAACAAAAAGGAGACATATACAACATCATCAACCTATATTTTACGTACATGGAAATATATGGTGATGTTACCATGGGACATTAAGTCGTAATGACATTCTTTGTGCTGTAGAGATATGGTATTAATGTAGTTGACTGTTTTCGTCATAATTCTTAATGTTAAAAACATATGAGAGAGAATACCTAAGAGAAAAATACTACTATTATATATAAAATAGAAGCTATATTAACACAGTTTCTATTTTGTGACCATAATTAAATACAGTTACGTAACTCAATTAAATCAAGTCTGGTTTTATTGACTACCGACTACCGACCCGTCCCGGCTTCGCACGGTTTATCACACAAGAGTGATCGCCACCAAACGACACTTAAGATATCTCGAAGACATATTTACTTCAAATCTGGACAATCCGCCTAAGGCGAAGACGATTCAGATCGGGTATTTTGATACAGAAAATCTAACTTCAGTTTAGGATAATGGCAATCCTCTTCCCGTAGAAGTGTAACCCATTATTATTATTAATACATACAGGATTACCAATAGGGTTTAGCATTTTTCTTGTGATTTGTAAAATGTTAATGAAAAATAGCATATCTCCTAAAAATAGCATATCTCCTCATATAATTTATTGTTAACCAACCAACTTATATAAGTGTAAAGGTACATTTTATACTTACAAAGTGAGCGACCTGGCTCGGAGGCAAGCAAGATGGGCGTAGTAAGTAGGTGTTGGATACGACACAGAGCGCATACACCGCGAGAACAAATGGCAAAGGTAGTACGTCAACTGCTCCACTTCATCGTGGCGTATGTTGCCATCGTTACAGACCGCGTGGTATCGCGTCGGTCGGGCCGTACCCTTAATCGCTTGATGGGAAACCTGTAAGATAAAATAGTTATAGCGACTGTACACAATAGGCCACGACAGGCCATGATCTAGGAGTGTAAGTAGTTCACGATCATAGTTATTAAATTTTGACGAGCTCGTTGGTGTAATCGCTAGCGATGGCTACTTTAGTACCAAGGCTGGTTAGATTCCTGCACAAAGCAATTAGTTGTTGTGTATTCACTTGGGCTTAAGACAAAATGACAAAACAAACCATTATTTGTTAGAAATATACTACACTAATCCATACTAATCCTATAATTGGGATACGAGGAAAATGGATTTAGAGCATACACTTCGTTGCTCAACTGTGAATTATTGGAGGTGTTTTTTTAAAATAATTTAAAATTATTATGTCCTCAAATGCACATTTAAGAAGTTTTATTTAAAAATGAAGCCTTTTTTACCAAATATACTTTTATTGGATATATTTAGTAAAAAGTTTATAGTTACTTGCATGTAAATAAATATTATGATGAATAGAATTGCGATGATAATTTCCATCAGACCGTCATAACAATTTGAATACTACGTAAAGTATTTTTTTATGAGAGTCTCATAATTGTTGGTATTAAATAAGTTTGTTGTAAATATAGAAGCAGGAACGGACTATTATAGTTCACAATAAACATGAACCGTTGCACGTTCGATGTATGTAAAATTTACTTTTGCATTCATCCGGATTATAACCGCCATACTTATTTTTGACAAGATGTTGACGCTATTGAGTTTCGTGTCGACCATTATTTTTACTATTTCATTTTTTGGTAAAGTTGTTGTTTTTGTAAAGCTTTATGCTTGTGTTCCGTTTTCATATTCTATGATTGCTGAGCTTCCGTTATCAAAATGTTGTTCCAGGTGAAAATGAGTAAACCTGGGCCGAGCAGTGCTCACATATTACTTTCGTCGAACATAAAGCGTTTCAGGCATTCCCCTATGCATTCTTCGAACAAGGAAACTGTTCTGAGGCATGTAGAAGAGATTTGGCCTCAGTATACGAATTTGTAAGTTTAAAAACCTATGTTTATTTGTTTACACCTTGTCTCACAGCATGCAGACAACAACACGGCAAGCAACAAGTTACACAGCGATTCTGACGGGAACACTGTGCAAGCTCATTTCGCCAACACTCACTCATCTCACTGTACGGATATAGGTCTCCCTTTAACCGAAGGTATTTTGAGCATAGTCTGCCACGCTGCTCAGCCACAAATTGGCGGAAGGGCTGACTAAGCTTCATCTATCGATAGCAGTCGAGACAGATGATTTAACATACCTTCCGAAACACAGTCTAGCTCGACATAGATAAACCCATCCATAGACAGCCTACGGTAGACGTTGCTGAACTTGCGGGTTCAATAAGAGCGAAACCCGCAACAAAGCCTTCGAGCTCCTCGGCTCGCCTCGGTTGGCATCCCCAATCTTTTGTCTATTACTATATGTTTCGCAAGTTGAATCATAACATTGACAGTGTAAAATAAAGCAAACACGTACAAAGTGTATATTGATTGGAATTTGTGGTCAAAGCCATATTAACGGTGCTCAGTGTGTTGCCTCACAAATCCCCTACCTCTCAGGTATTTTCAACTATCGCTTAGCTAGGGCCTTTTATGGAAGTAGCTTATGTACGCAACAATACACGAAAAAATCCCTAAATGCACATTCTTCTTAGCATTATCCCGTTTCCTAATCCATTAGGATTGACAGGGTACGCTACCCTAAGCATTTTTTTTTTTACAAGGAGAAATCTTACCCACCGTACCCACCGCTAGCGAGGCAGTGGGCGTGAGTGGGACTCGCCTGAGAAGCACCGGGAATACCCACTAAAACTCCTTGGTCGCCCCTCGGACCCTATGTGGGAGAGGTCTGGGCTCTGCCTTGTGGCAATTCACCAGGTCTCTCCCAGACGCTAATCTAAGCCTAAGGATTTGGCGAAGATACTGATTTTTACATTGAGCGACTGCCGGCAGACCTAGAAGGAAAATCAGACCTTTCTTAAGTCACACGTCCTTCGAAATATAATCTCTTGGACATATGGGTTTCCTCACCATATTTTCCTTCGCCGCCGAGCAAGTGATTAATTACATATATGCACATAAATCTCAAAATACGTATTTCGTGGTATATGCCATAATTGGCAGAGCTGCGATAGCCAGCGGAGCCACATTACCCTCAAAATTGCCATTTGGGGTAGACTGATGTCATCCAGCTAGCGTTTAGACGGTAATAGTGAGAAACTCCAAAATCGACACACAAATAGCTAACATATTGTAGTTTTGTATCCTTTAATTTGAAATTTAAATGTTCGGTGGTGAGGAAGAACGGTCCAAAATCGTTTTAATTAGAAAAAAAATCCTCCCTCCCTCCCTCCCATCAACAGAAAAAGTAACAGCACTCGTCGCTAGATGTCGTACAGGGTTCCATATATTTTTAAAAAATTAAAAATCTAAAAATAAAATATTTAAATATTTTTTAAATTTAAAAAATATCAGTCTGCCTACACAGCTTGTCCTAAATACAGCTGACACTAACAAAATGGTGTTTCCGAAGATCTACAGTAAAATTGAAAGTCGATACACAGTTCCTAGTGTTAAAGCGAAAGGGAACCTCGATAATGAGCAAACGCGACTTCAACACAAGCCCACGATTACCAGAAGTCTGGCGAGTGTAATGGTGAAAATGACTTACTAAATAGAAGTCCAGTTCGCTAGCGTGCACGATGTCCTTGTCGACGACAGTGCCAGGTTCGACGTTGGCAGGACTATTCTTCAAGAACAATCTAGAAAGGAAATTGAATTAACGAAAACTATTGTATGAACTATGACACTGAAGTGTAAGACACAATTCTACGGCTCACTAACTGTCTTGACAATGACAACTGACTTCAGTGAACTGCCCGCGAAGTATCATTTTCTCTTGTAGATTGTACAGTTAAATGCACGTACGTCACTTTGACCTATGTACAATTCCTATGCCGTACGTAATAAGAGTTACAATCGAGCTTCAAGTATTATGCGAGATCTGCACTTAGCTGTACAACGATGTATTTTAGCGCTTAAACTACATTTTGAAATTTTACATTTTATTATGTTCAAGTAACAACAGACTGCGCGACGTTGTATAAAAAAAAAATATAGCAGGTATATTACACAACGTCGGGAAGCATATCGGCATACGGCCCAGCTGGTGAAAAGTGAACACCGTAGCCTATGAACGCTTGCAATAACCGAAGTATCGCTCGCGCGATGCCACTTCTGCTTTTATATTAATATATGTGTAAAGTATGGCAGTTCACCCTCGCACGCTTGAACGGCAATGGTCGCGTACTATGCGGTTCTAGAGAAGATTTCTTCCGAGAACTCTCTCAAGCTGTGGAATAAGCTCCCAGCCGAGGTTTTTCCAAGGGACTACAGCATGGAGTTCTTCAAGAAATGCGTGAAGAGATTTTTAAAGGGTCGGCAACGCACGAGTGACACCCCTGGTGTTGCAAATGTCCATAGGCTACGGTGTGTTTAACATCAGGCAGGCCGTATGCTTGATTGTCACCTTAGTGGTATAAAAAAATGTGCATAGTCGTTATGGGACTATGGAATAAATGCTATATTGTTGATAGAACAACAAGTAGTTGTATTTCGGTTTAATTATACGATTAGATACAAGTACCTTAAATAATACAGTGTTAAAAAATCTCAATTACATTTAGATTTATTCAAGACTTTTAAGGAGTCTGCCAAGAGAGGTAAGTGAATTACTTATATGTGTAAATGTTATAAAAAGATAAAAAATATTTATTTGCCGTTAGACCCTCACGGAGACTTAAACACGTCTTACATTCTTAAATCAAATCTTATTGTACCTTATTAATTTTCATAATTTTCAGTTGTTTATAGACTTAATTTCTCTTTGTTAACATTCGAAAATAATCATTGGCTAATATGTGAGTGAATTTATTTCTAATAAATACAGTTAAAAATAGGCCTGCTATTTTATTACGCATCTGTCCAAATTTTGTGCGCCCTGTAACGTCTCAAACTCCAAAATCTAGTTTCGGAAATAAGTAGTACTAAGCGTTCGCCTTAAATATCTAAACCGCAAGCCCAAGTATAATTTTACAACTACATCTAAAGTATAATTATATTGTACATTACACTTTGGCTTGGTTTAGTTGGTTAAATACATTTTTGATTGCAGCCACTTATTATTGTAATATTAAACCTAAATTTAAATCTGGATCTTAACCAAAGTGTAATACTACTGTTGAATTGCAAGCGTAATTTCTACCAACGAGAGTATACTAAACATTATTTAACGTACTCTCTCTCACTCTCTCTCTGCCTACTCCGTCAGAGACTTGGAGTGAAGATATAAATAGATAGATAAATATAGCGTACCTAGTGTGATGCCGCTTCTGAACAAGCACGAATAAAACCTCTGGCTTCATCGCCGGATTACCAGTCATCCTGTGATAGGCGTTGTGGACAGCTTGCAGTTCGCTGTTCATCACCTACAAGCAATAAGAAAGGCACAGTCTGGAATGATGTTATAATGTACATTTAAGTTCATGTTAAGTAAAACCTAGATATGCACCATAGACTCTACTATTGTATTATGTAAGGCAGTCATGTATTAGACGCACTTGCAAGAACGGATGCCTTTTTGGGACTTGTTTGACATTTGCATAACCTTTATACCATATAACCTTATAACCATATTCATACCATAAAATTTAGCGAAGCATACATCCCTCCTGATATAAAGTGGCTACCGTAGCCGATGAACGCTTGCAAAATAAGAAGTATTACTCGCGCATTGCCGCCACTGTTGCTAAAACAGCAGGAATACAACAACTAGAGTTGTTGTGTTCCATACAGGGAGTAGTTATTTGGCTGCGGTTTTCTGTGAGTTGGAGATACTTCCCCAGTAGGACTACTTTGACGCGCCCTACCTCTCATAAAACACACAGATCAAGACAAAAGGACATGTTCATACACACAAGTATTTGTCCCGTCGGAGTCAAACCCACGAGTATTGGTGTTAAAGTAACATTGTTAACCACTCCGTCACCGGACTCGTCAAATATTATCCCTTGCAAGGACTCGATCCGTACATCCTCCTTACAAAATCAATTAGACAGCGCTATGAGAAAAAATGAGCAATTAATTCAACTTGAGAACTTGACAACAATAGTTAAAAATAATCATTACTTAAATATACAACTTGTAATCAACTAATTACATAATCAGGAAACATTATTATCTGTTCACCAATTCATTGTGTGTGCTTTGTTAGCACCACATGCGTGGAACGAGACTTCAACATCATGCTACCAACGCACCATATGCGTTCAGTTAATTCATAGAATATTATCACGCAGGTGAAGTTTTTAAAATATAAGGGGCATCAATGGGTTAATTATTATCGTTGGAAAAAAATGTGATGAAACCTAATCTATGTATTCGTACGAGTAATAATAACAATCGCGGGACTTGATGAATCGCGGCAGACAATTAATTTTCGTACCTAAATCAATAACCTAGCTAAATAAAAAACCTAAAACAAATGGTACCGCGGCGGTAGCGGTGTTCATCATCAGTATCGGAATTGTGATCACAGCGGCGGTGCATGCGTAAAGATCCATACACGTACAAGAATGTCTAATACAGCGGCGCGGTCGGATTGATTCTATTTATCTTACTTGAAAGTTGTATTACACGGTCAATATCACATTTAAGCTGATGAATCAATTTCTTCAGATCAGAAATTTACTGCCCGGTACTCGTATCTCAATACTGAAAATAATATTTTCATTGCGATACTGCTAGCTGTATTGCAAACATGTGTATAGAGAAAGTAGGTGTAGATACCATCATTTTTCAAAGTAACAAACATTGCATTAAATTAAAAGAAATAGTAAATATTATTACAAACAAATCTAATACTAATCTCATTTTTATTTAGACACACTTTTTTCTCGTTTCTTTTTTTATTTTTATACCGAACGTAGGGCAGCGAAAATTTCATCCGACACAAAACGCGTCCCGTCCGCAACTGACGGCAAATTTAATCAACCGTTGCATTCACCGCCCAACGTGTATTGAGTTTGTTTAATTCAAGTTGTCGATTGCTAGGACGTTCAACTCATAATTATATTGTATAAAATTGTATAGTTAGGAGAAACTAAAGCAATTGCAAGTTTTTACTGCTATAAAAGAATCATGGGATCTACAAAGTCTGCCGACCCTATTGAGGTAGTTTCCTTACTTGCCCATCCTCCTATACCAATATTCGTGTAAGTTTATGTCTCACTTACACGAATATCGGTATATAATCCTCTTGCCATTTGCATTGATTGCACATTGCTATAAAATAATAAGTAAACTGTGAAATACATTTGTGTATCCGAGGCATGCTCAGAACTCTATCATCTATCATATCATCATCTGAGTGGAGACCTTTATGTTATCAAATTTAGTTAAGTATCATCTACCGTAAATAATCTATGAATAGATAGCTATCCATACCTGGGCGAATTGTCCCTCGGAAACGCCATCCCGGAAGACGAATATTTTCTTAGGAAGGGCATTGCGCCTCTGTTTGTACACTTTCAGGTGGTCCACCATCATGTCTTCAAATTGCACAATCATTTCTTTCTGTAAACAAAACGATAACATTATTCAAGTATCTCGATGATTAAGCGTCCACAAATAGCTATAGATCGGTTATCAAAAGCTGGCAACACTGATACGACTCATTGAGGCATTACGCTTGCGTAGTTTTTTTTTTAAACAACACCGGGAGATATGCTAGCATACGGCCCACCTGACGTAAAGTGGGTACCGTAGCATTTAAACGCTTGCAATACTGGAAGTATCGTTCGCACGTTGCCATCCCTATTGCTAACACAGCAACTCTTTCGGAGCTTACTGTAACCTCGTTCACTCACAGGAACACAAACTCCAAGGAGTTGTTTTGCTGCGGTTTTGTGAGATGGAGGTACCAACTTTCCCGGTCGGGCTGCTTTGATACGCTCTACTACTCTCTAAACAGCCAAGTCTGTTCCTTAATGTGTATGGCGGAGATAGCCTTAGCGAAACTCGAAAGCGAAGGTTTTCTGTCTTCATTGGCTTGGATAAGGCTTATAACAAAGTGGGTAGGGACAAACTTCAGTTCGCGGTCTCCGTGTATAGGATGTTTTAGATATTTTAGGAAATTTGTGTGTTAGTGATAGGGGCATATATGTAACACTTGTACAAAAATTCGAGTGCCTGTGTCCGGATAAACAGAGTCTATAGAGTATGGCTCAGCATCGAATGTGGTATTAGACAGGGTATTATAGCATCGCTTGGCTATTCACGAACTGTTATTTTAAACTTGAAAGAGTATTGCTGTGAAGTCACAATTAATGAATCAATATTTATTATATCTATATATTTATTATATAATATTTTTAACTATGTTCAACGCCGATGATCCAAGTTCGTCTCTCATCTTCGACGGAAGAACTACAAATGGTTACTGAATGAGGACTTTAAAAGGAATGGGGGTACAAAAGTAAAGTATCACCAAGAAGAAAGCGATGGTAATTGAAAGCAATGAAACTTATGAAATTTACGACAGATGGAAAATGTGAGGGAGACAGACGTGATTGTATGTATACAACGATGGCGATGAAAGAGCCGATATGGATTTTGTTTCAAGTTGAACATTTTATATGAAGTGAGGGTAGTCATACAAACATTATTAGTAAAAAAACAATCAAAATATACCTTCGGAGTTTGAATGCTAAGTTCAATGTTGTACGTGTAGCACTCCGCGTCGATAGACGCCGTCACTGCGGCGATACTGGGTATATGAGACTAGAATAAAAAGAAACAAGTTACAATAGAAAACAAAAAAGAATTTCATTAGCATATATGTGTGTATATCTTCACGTGAGATCCCTTACGGGGTAGGCAGAGAGAACCGAGCGCCATAAGACGCGGTCCTTACAGACTTCACTCGCTTTTCTAACATTCATAGCTCTTTTCATGCACGCACGGTTCCTGGGGCTCCTGACATCACCTTCTGATAAAACACGACCAATTTGGTCATGGTAGATTAGTCTCGCTCTTCCTCGGCTCCTACATGCTTCCGCATTATGTATCTGTTTCATCATTCTTTCACCCTGCATTATTTCTACATGTCCGAACCAACGGAGCATACCTTTTCTTTTCTTATATTAGAATTTAAATAGTAATAGACTATTCAATAATGTTCTTCCAAATAAAGCAGAGAAGAGTTTTTAAAAACGTTTCTCTCATATCTGACATTAGCAAATGGAAAATATCACAGCTTTGAAACGAATAACAAGATTCTAACTGGTACTCGCCGAAATCTGCATTAAGTGATCTTTTTATTTTTGGATAAAATCAACCTGCACGTTTTCAAAAATTGTCAAATCTTATAACCGAAATCCAAAAATATGTCACTCATAAGAGAATGAAGTTATTACTGATATGTGGATATTTGATAAAGAAGCTACTAAATTTAAATGTGCATTTAAAAAATCGGCCAAGTGCGAGTCGGACTCGCACACGAAGAGTTCCGTACCATTATCTATAAAAACGGCAAAAAAATCACGTTTGTTGTATGGGAGCCCCCCTTAAATATTTGATTTATTTTAATTTAATTATTTGTTCTTAAAGTGAATATATAACTAAATATTCTGTGAATATTTCAAGCGTCTACCTGTTGCCGTTATCAATATCGAGCAAAAATGACCAAAAAAAATCACGTTTGTTGTATGGGAGCCCCCTTAAATATTTATTTTATTCTATTTTTTAGTATTTGTTGTTATAGCGGCAACAGAAATACATCATCAGTAAAAATTTCAACTGTCTAACTATCACGGTTCATGAGATACAGCCTGGTGACAGACGGACGGACGGACGGACGGACAGCGGAGCCTCAGTAATAGGGTTCCGTTTTACCCTTTGGGTACGGAACCCTAAAAACTACCACATCGTTACATATATATATATATATATATACACACCTTTGTGTACCTTGTGATATATAAATAATTTGCACGAATTTTTCAACTATTTTGTATTATTTTATCACAGAAAGTTTCTATAGAATCTTTCTTACAGATATCAATTTCAGATTTTGATGGATATTTTGTTAAACTCTATCGCCGATGATGCTCCATATTTTTATAACATGCATTATCAGTTTAATATCATTTTAAGTTATTTAACGAGACTGTGACTGTAATACTTTTTGCAACAATGTAAGTACACACGAATATTATGAAAGTTTTTGTTTAAAACTATGGACTACTAACTAATACAACGCGGTATGTTCATACATGGTTTGGAGCCATTGGTTTAGACATTATTCACGACAAAATCGCTGGACACTATTGAAATTTACCTGATCTGGAGACGGATGCGTGACGTCAGCACCTACTACCATGACGTCAGATCCCAGCAAACACCTCGGAATAGATGTTTTGGACAAAGCCTGATTGACGCCCATCAACTTGGAATTTACCTAAAATATTAACAAATTGGGTACACATATATTTAAAAAAGTATGACATTATTTCTTTTAAAATTATTATAATTTTAAATACATCAAATGTAATTAACACGTGACAGTGCCGACATCTATAGTGAGATTCAGATTTTTTTATCATGATACAGATTACATGGATACAGGTGTTACATTCGCTAAGTTCTACCTGTTTGGCCACTAGGGCACACAAAAGCCATGGTAGATAAATCAATGGCGATAAAGTACGATATTAGTAAAATTCGAAAAATATAAATGAAATTATAACGATAAAATTACAATCTAGTATTGTTCTTTGAACTGTCACAATTGGTCTAATAAGAATTTTATTCATTTATACATGTTATTAAAAAGATTTTTATCTGTTTACAAAAATATTTTAATTAAATGGGCATTAGAATCAAATATGTATGCATATTCGTATATGTCAATAGTCTAATTCCAATACCTTACTAAATTTAAATAAAACAGTTATTAATGTATAACTGGAGTATTGAAATTAAATTTTCAATACTCCAGTTATACATTAATAACTGTTTCTTTTAAAGAGTAGGTAGGTACACTAATATTTTTGTCAACATGATGTCTTCTCTTCGGGTGTTTCTATATATGAAAAAGCAAATCAAAATTCTTGTTTGCCTCCCTGAAATCTACTCCTTAATAATACATTTTTTTTACTAAGAGAAAAGCAACTACAAATTAGACAAAAAAAAACTTATTACATTTTGTGTGAAAAGCCCACACTTTTTTATTGTAACGAAAATGCTGTCATATAGATAGTTATTTCACTTGTTAGCACAGTCCTATTCAGAGACGACCGATCCTTCGATCTTGTTACAAAATTTAGATATGCAATTACTTGCTTACTGACATGCTGATAAAACCGATACGGTCATGTGACTACGATATTAATTCATAGTCTATTTTATAAGTTTTGAAGGAAGAGAAGTGAGGAAACTAAACTTAAACATTGACGGGTGGAGAGGGGCCAGCTGATAAGCGACTGTACATATACATACTATTTACTTGCTAGATGACAGCACATATTAACTAAAGCAGCCATTATAATTTGAATATCTTTCTCCATGTCGCCGAGAAGATGGTTGGCAAGTACCACCTACTTGGGATCCAGTCCTAAAAATAATCAAGTCACAAATCCAAAGATCTACTAAAAAATGTTCGGACACTGTGAGCGATTTTTGTGTGAATCGGAACATATATAATTAATCCATCCATGTCGGTAGATGTAATAATTGAATAACTAATGTAAGACAAATACCACCTTAGTCTTTCCTGCGACCACGGACGCTGCAAAGCATTCGAAACGTCAGGTTTCAACAAAATAAACAAAACACGCGATACTTCCGTTAATAATAGTTACACTTTCCATACCCGTAGCGCAAATTTTGCTTACTGTCATTAGATCTATCTCTTGTTTACCTTAAGTAATATATTATGGACGGTTTGTCTGTTCATGCGTCTCTGGGCTGTCTGCTCCTTGATGCATTGGGTCAGGATTCCTACTTCTCTTTCGGCCACTTGTTTTACCTAAAAAAATATGAGGTACAATAATTTATATTTGTGTAGTACCACGCCCAAAAACAATATTTATGTATCACGGGTGGCAAACAATCATACGGCATTCTGATGTAAAAAGTACTATGGGCGGTTGCCACTCAAGGCATTGCTTGTGCGATGTTTGTTGCATACTACACGAACGTTGGTGACAAAGTCGCGTTAGTAACCACTGCGCCACCGAGCTCGTCAAAACATATTCAAAGCTTACTACTTACCTTGTGGTAAAGATCTCGTCCACGCGTGCCCACAATCACAAACATAAACTTGATGCCTTTCCTCTGCGCTGTACCGAGGACGTGACTCAAGTCTTGCATTCTTACGTTAAATTGCGACATCGCAGGATCTTGCATCTGAAGGCCCATGTCACGAGCTTCTTTTATGGTCTGAAAAAATATTTACTACTTTAAAAGATATGTTCAAAAACTTTGCAAACATACTTTGGCGAACTTTGACAAATATGACGTATGGGACGTAATCTGTACCAGATACTATACTACATAAAAGATAGCTCTGCGACAGCTATCAGTAAAATCACGCCTATGAAGTCCTGAATTTTTTAATAGTACAGACAGTACCTGTCAATGTCTTTATGGGCATGCCGACCTAATTAGTGATGGGCGATGAATTATCGTGAGCTTATCGTGATCGAGCTTATCTGGGCCCAAGTCAAAGGTTTGTTTGCTTGAATTTCAGTTAGATAGGTTCTTTAAGTATTATCTACTGTATAATTAATGTTAGTAAAAATGTGTTTTCTTTTAAGGTTACACTGCCAGACACAACACAAAACCGCCGTTCACGGCAAATAAAATTACGCAGTTATTAAAAAGACAATGTATCTGCAGAAGACTGGAAGAAGGTGGTAACCGAATGCAGAAAAATAATGGAAGAAGATTGGGAGCGGAACGTCCGATTGGATAATATTTGCGAACAAGAGTTCATAATAAATTTACAAGATTGTTCTAGCGATTCAGAAACTGATTCAGATATGGATTTAGGGTTCCTTTAAGATAATAAATGTATTTTATAATAAAATATTCGTTTAATTTAGTAACGTTTGTAATTAAATTAAATCCAATTATATGTTACATTAGCATCGATAATGTAAGAAACGTCGATAATTGCCTTGTGCGAGAATCGAACCCACGAGCGTTGGTGTCAAACTAGCGTCATACACGCGACTGAGCCACCGAGCTCGTCAAAATTGCATACCACTGGTTAACCACCCCAATAACTTTCTACAAAAAATACTAAAAACCACCCCGATTAAACTCTTGCGAATTGATTCAAACATTTAGAAACTGCGATCCCACAGATAAACGTAGATATTGAACTTAAAAATAAGGTCATATAGGTAGGGTCAAAAATAAGATGAGAATAAGAAATGACTGTAATTTACCATATTGATGATATTTCCATAATCTATTCCAGCGTGTGGTGCTACCTCTATGGCGACGAGGCCCCAAGATACAATATTTTGCGGTTTTAGAACCGTTTGCGCGCGCCATTCACCCCTCCTGTAATAAAATAATAAGTCTTATATTTCTAAGAACAATGTAGATATTTAATAATAATTTTTCAGCCCAGAATGCTGATGTATAATTTTCTACAAATCGAGTTAAACAAAATAGTATTTAAAAGTTATTAGTAAAAACTCTAGATCGGATTTCCTGATGTTAATGAAATTTAAAAGGTTATTAGAAACGTAAATTTCTAATATGCTGTGGCAAGAAACTCTCAATTCGCAAAAACCAACTAGCACTTATTTTCCTATAATATTTTTGTATTGTGTAACTCTCGTGTTGTTGTGATAACTAACATACCTAAGTGCAATCGTTTTAAATAATAGTTTTGTAAAACAGTGTTAAGTTTGTTACATACATGTACATCTTTTTCATTCAATGGCTTATTCGTTGGGTAATATTGTATAGTTTTTAACTATTCTTCGCATATCCGGTATATTCTATTATATATTATTATTATATTTATCTACGTTTATAAGTATTTGTTTTATGTCTTTCAATAGTGATGATAATCCTATTACTTTAAAGTAGCAATAGATGCGGTATGCTTATCTCCTCCTGTCAGGGCCCGATCTAAGAGGGGGGGCAAGCCGGGCATGTGCCCAGAGCGGCAAAATTGACTTATTCCATCAGCCACCAACCTAGCCATTAGCCATCCACCACGTACTCAGGTTGGCAGATTGGATGTTGAGAATTTTATATGCCGCCTTCCAACCTACTTCAGGTTGGATAGTGGGAATATTTAAGTATATTATCTGAATTATTTTCGATTTCGATTTTCGCCTAAATAGGGCTTAAGGAACCAACAACTACAACTTCCAGTCTATCTGAAGGTGGCTACAAAAATGGGAAGCATATAGGTGATATGCTTAAATCTCATGAGACATCACCGAAACCATGTAGAAGCTGTAAAATCTTGGGTAGAACATTCACTTAGGCTCAAATGGTCTCATACGATAGATGCCGAGTCACAGAGAATAATTAAATCAGAAATAGAACAATGGAATAGAGTATTGTTACGAATTGCCTCAATTATCAAAATGTTGGTTAAAAATGACTTGGCTTTTCAAAGTGAAGTGCATTGAAAAGCCAAGCCATTTTCAAGGATAATCTGTATCAACATAACAATGGTATTTTTGAAACTAGTAAGAGTTGTTAGCCGAATTTGATCCTGTTAAGCAGGAACATGTATGCAGAGCTTTGAAGAAAGAGGAGAAACAAGCAACCTACTTAAGTAAAAAAATTCAAAATGAGTTCATTAATACAATTTCATACAGCATAAAAAGATATATTTTCAAATTATTCTATTATTTTAGATTGTACCCCAGACGCTAGCAGAACTGAGCAGATGACTATGGTAATTAGGTATATTTCTATTATTCAATCCAAAGACCATCCAAGAACGTCAGAGATTGTAATAGATGACAGTTTTTTAGGATTTTAGTGTTTACCAAAACACAGATATGGATACCTCCACACGAGAAGAGCTTCGGATTTGTTGAACAAAATTAAACAGTTTGATTTTTTATGTTAAGAATTTTGTACGAAACTTTGAATCGGATAAACCCTGTTAGTAAATTAATGCAAAGTAAATATTTTGACTTAGTTTATGTCATTTATGTCATTAATTTAATGACATAAACTTAAAAATACCAAAGATTTCTTTGAAAACTCACGTTCAGGTGAGTACTTTACTCAAGATCTTGAAGACGCCAAAGCCTAAGTTTCTGAAATTGATTGCGGGGTGTTAGACTTTGAAAATGTGCCTAGACCTCGTGCACGATCCAAGAAGAAGCAATTTGGTTACAAATATGTTGACGAACCAATCATTGAGCCTCGTCAAAAATATAAAACTGAAGTATTTTTTTACATTATGGACACAGCTATAAACTCCTTAGAATTAAGATTTTCCCAGATTTCTGAGCAAACAAAACATTTTGCGTTTTTGTATAACATATATGCCTTAACAGAACTCCTAAAAGATGAATTGTTTGACCATTGTAAGAACCTCGAGGCTATTTTAAACCAGAGAACTCGAGCGATATAAATGCATTAGAACTTTTTGAGGAGTTGTCAGTCCTTTGTATGTTTTTAAATAGTGATTTATCTTGTCAATATGTTTTGATACTATCGAGTTATCATAATCTCTGAATTTAGAATTGTGATTTTTCTGGCTACCTGACTACAAGCGACAGAGCTATCTATACTACGGGGTATCATATTACACAGAGTTCATGTTTGTTTGGTTGTCACGAATAATCAATCAATAATATGATACAAACCTGGGCATAAGAGTGCCTCCGATTCCCACGTCTAGTTTAGGAGCTCTTAGCACTTTAGCTTCTACTTCATAAAACTTATCGGATATCTCCAGCCCAAAGTTCTTGAAATCCGGATTGTTCACATAGTTTACCTGAAACATAACCATAACTATATTTCCAAGAACAACACATCTTTCACCACAGATTCTTATACATTTAAACGAGCAATTCTTGTATACATATAAATATAACCAGGACCCGGCGTGCATGAAAATAGCTATGAATGTTAAAGAAGCGCGTGAAGTATGTAAGGACCACGTCTTATGGCGCTCGGTTCTCTCTTCCTACCCCGCAAGGGACCTGGCGTACAGATATACATACATACATATAAAGATATTTCATGTATCTCGAAAATGGATCGATCGATCGATTTGGGTTTTGTAATTTGAAATTTTGTATTCAATTCAAGTCTATAAGTTTATCGTAAAACACTATTTTACACAAAAAACATAAAAAAATCTGCGGATCGCGATACACACTAATACCAGCTATTCGAAATTATGATTATTAAGTATTTGGTCCCGCCGTATGCACGGTCTGTACGGTCACATAGGTCCCCGGTTCGAACCTCTCTAACAGCACTGTCTTTTTAAACATTTTTGCATATACATAATTTATAAATAACATAAAAAACACGATTGCCCACTAACAAATTAACCGACAAAGACCACTAAATCGTATTTTAGGATTTATGTATATATTTGTAGTTATCTCTTGAGGAAACCCGCTGGTCTAAGAAATTATATTTCATAAGATGAGTGACCATAAAACAAGGGCAGTATAGGACAAAAAAAAACGTAGTTACTTGTGCGCACTAAGAAATTCACCGATTTTTTGGAGAATATACGCCATGAAAAGAGCAATGAATGTTAAAGAAGCGAGTGGGATAAGTAAGGATCGAGTCACGTGGCGCTCGGTTCTCTCTGCCTACCCCGTAAGGAATTTGGCGTGAAGTTATAGATAGATAGATATACGCCAAATAATCAACGAATTAGCATATATTTACCAATAATGTATGTAGTGAATTTGTATTTTTTTATTATATACTGCTTCTCTCTGTCTGGTCTGGTCTGTTTTTCCCACTACGTTGTCGTCTGATGGCAGACTTAGGTGGCGGACCTTACCAATCCGAATAGATTAGGAAACAGGATTACGCTAGGAAGAATACTGGTGTTTACATAGAGCGACTGTCGTCAGATCTCCACAACTCAGAAGGAAAATCAGATCTTCATTAGGGCAAGCCACGAGGTTTTGGAAATACAATTTTTTGGTCAGGCGGGTTACCTCACGATGTTTTTCTTCTCCGTCGAGCAAGTGATAACTACAAATACTCACATGAATCCAAAAATACGAATCTAGTGGTACACTTCGTCGAATAGGATTAGGATTCAAACCACGGATTGTCTGTTAATAATCTACTTTTTATCAACTAGACTATAACAGCTCCCTTAACACCTGAATATTACCTAAAATAAAAATCTATTACCGCATCAAAATACATGTATCGATGTTTCCTGTATTTATTGTGTAAATACAGTAGACGACAAACGATATACAGAAATTTCAGATTCCTAACTAATTAGTTCTTTAGATAGGTCACTGCAACAAGAAAGGTCTAACAGCGAGTGTCAATACGTAGTAAATACTATTATTATATATGCTGTGTTTTAACTGTCTACTTACGTCTTTTATCACCTCTTCAATTTTTCTTTTACGGTCGTCGGGTGGTGTCGCAGCTTGGGTGACCATCGTACGAAGTTGTTTCTCATTCAATTGTCTGTTTAGTGCCTGTTGGAACAAAGTTTTTCATAAATTACTATTTTATTCATGAACAGGTAATTTCGTGTAAAATAAAGGACGGTAAGAATCCACTCAAGTATCGAATTAAAAAAATATTGATTAAAGTAGGTCTACACGAGCAAGATTTTGCTGACGAACAAGGCAACTGCGACAGCAGCCGACTGGTGGCTACGGCGTTCGTCGTTGTCTGACGACATCCACTAACACGTCAGGCGAACAGCAGTTGGCTGTCAACAGAGCTAATTGCAGGTGTCGACATTAGTCGGTGCTTGCTTTCGACCAATGAATACAATTAAGGGTGTTCATGCGCTATATTTTGTTAATAGACTTCGAATACCCAGCACGTAAAAATTGTTTCTATTAAACATGAACAGATTTCAAATTTCTAAGTACAAGGTTACAATAACAAAAATTGAATAACAGGGTATGTAATGACGTATTTCATAAAGTTCAAAGTTGCTATTTCGTATTTATTTCAGAATCAAATCAAATCAGTTGGTTACTGGCTTCGTGGTGGACGCCAGAAACAGTGGGCTGCAATCGTAGCAGCTGCTTCTGACCAATGTCGACAGTCGACTAAAATCGACAGCTACAGTTGGCACTTACTAGTTTTGCGTATAGGTCGCTCATCGTACAAGACTATTTGAATAAAATGTACCTTATTTACCGAGCGAAATAAACTTACCTGTCCAAAAGACACAGTTAACATTTCCATGGGGTAGTAGATAGTTTTATTTCTTGGTCCCACCCATACGCAATTCAAGCTTGGATATCGGAGTCTGAAATGGACAAAACAAAATGCTATTATGTACAGACAAACAGTAGTACACAGACGAGGAGACTGCCCGATTGTAAACAATTACAATATCCTATCGCTAGTCGCTATATAGTAGTCTCATTTCTTGACAATATATACAACACTAAAATTTTACGTTTATATATTCTTTTTATTTGAAAAAGCGGTGACATTTAGAAAAAAATATTCTGTGTCAATATAGCCTATTGGACCAAATGGTCATTATTTTATTTGGTTCTGAGGAGGGATACGAAAAATAATAGACGTTCGGCGCCTCCCAAATCCGCGATCAGGGGACAGACTACGTTTGTAACTTCCGACATTTATTTCGATTCCGTTATGTAATTGGCTTATCTAAAAATTACTTAAACCTTAACTAATAATATATTAATTACCTTAATTAATTAATAAACTTAAACCAACCAGAGCTATCTCTTTGTACGAATAAATTTTTTTAACCAATCGAAACGCAGAATTTATGGTAATACAGAGTGAAATTCGAAATTTTCTTATTTATCTGAATAACATACCTGACTCCCTTCTTCCTTTCGAAGAAGTGAGCAACAGTCATTTTCTCCTGCCTGTTTGTATCGGGATCCGTGTACATAAATGTTTCTTTATCAGCTGGCCCCACCAATTCATTGCATATAAATTCCCTTCTTTCAGAACTTGCGACGTCCTTGCCACCGACTATCGCGATAACCTACAAAAAATAATAAAAAAATGAATTATACAACTCCAGTGAATAATCACACCAAAACAAATAAGGCTCGGTCAAAAGAGTGCTAATGAAGAGCCCGGTGGCGGAGTGACGCTTCTTTAACACCGAGGCTCATGGGTTCAATTCGCATACAGGACAAATATTTTTGGACATGAACTTATGTTTGTCTTGGTTTTAGATGTTTTAAGAGATAGGGCTCGCCGGAGCTGCCTAACTAGGGAAGTACCTCCACCTCTCACAGAACACCGCAGCTAAATAACAACTCACTGAAACGTTTTTGCGAGTGAGTAAGCTCATGATAAGCCGCTGTGTTAGCAGCAGGGGTGGCAACGGGCGAGTAATATTTCCAGAATTCCAAGCGTTCGTAGGCTACGGTAGCCACTTAACATCAGGTAGGCCGTATGCCGCGCGTCATCCGCGTAGCGTAGGTTGTTTATATTGCGTCCATTGATGTTTACACCACAGTCAAGATCGTGTGGAGCTTCGGTTATTATAGCTTCTGAATATAGATTGAAGAGCATAGGTGAAAGAATGCAGCCCTGCCTCACTTCCTTCTTTATAACAATGTCGTCGGTTTCCTCTCGGTCTTTCTCCAAAATTGAAATTGAAAGTACGTGTTTGTAATTACAAGACGCTGTCCTTCGCAGAATTGCACAAGCCTGTCTACTCGGTCTTTTCTGTCTCCCATGCCATACCTACCAAACGTGCCCTTCACATCCCCATTGCCAATCTTAGCGTTCATTTCCCATCGTAATGGTAATGTCGTGTCCCTTGGTTAATTAACTGTTCCGTTTCTCTATACAATTCTCCAACATCATTATCTGTACTCTCAGAGGAATGGGACATTTAAAGCTGGATAATATTTATTTTCCAGGGGTTTGGCTTGCATTTGAATCATCATGGAGCGATAGGATATGAGCACAAATGTTAATGGATTTTTTCTCTCGCCTTTTAAGGCTTCGTACATTCCAAGTTCCAATTTTAAATAATGTCCGCCCGGGGATTCTTCGTACCTAGTCCCATTGAAGGGACGCCGGACACTCGGGGCCATGTTTACATTAGACTTTTCCATGAAGCTGAATAACTAGGGAATTATAGTATAGTGGTTTCCCGCTGCCTTCTACACCAGACATTTCAGGTGTCATTTAATCTACTAGGCCGCTGTAGCCTCTTCCAACTGATTTCTCAGACAGGCGAGTAGTTATTCCGCTACTGGGTCGCAAGAGCCCCATCTGTTATCTAGCAGGAAGCACCAGGCACAGAACCAACGGGCTTGAGACCCGCAATTATCGCGTATTTTTATAAAAGCAAGGGATCACGCTTAAGCGGCACCAGCTGTAGGTCCATCAGTTTGATCAGTTTAAGAGCAATAGTATATGAGAATATAATTGAAAGGAGAATGAGAGTGAAATGCCATGGAATGCTATGGCTGGTACCTTGATGATTCTAAAATAGAACGTATCAAGTTTTCTCACTCACACACGCAATATGGTGAAGAACGTGATTGACACTACCCTGCTCCATGCTATCAACCCACGTATGCTCTGCTGTACTTGCTGTGGCTACGCTGCAAATGACTTAGCGTAAAGATTTAGATAGTTTACAATTGGGGAAGACATGATACGTACACAACCAAAAATACAGTATAATTAAAATAATTAAACTCTGTTAAAAGTATAATATGAACATACCCTCAATCCTTTTAGGAAAGAATTGAACAGTTCCGAATTACGCCGTTGTTGCTCAACAGGCCTGGTTGGATCCATTTCGAAATCTTTGACAAATGCAGTTATAAGAGGCTGGTTCCTCGGAAATCCTTTATGCGCCACTGTGAAAAACAGAATTATATAGTACCTTCTATATATATCAAAGTATACTTTATGTTCTAATCTCTTTCTATTTTCCTTCGCTGCCTAATATTCGTTCTGACGTTAGAAAACCGCTCCATCTCCAACCGCTACTTTCACAATCGCATCGCTATCCACCTCAAAGGAATTCATCCATACACATTGGAACAAAAATAAGAGCAGTGGCTAGAGAACCTGCCTTCAATAAGCAGGTTCTTTAGCCACTGCTCTTATTTTCTTATGTGAGTAAGCTGGTGAATGTGTGACTCTCGTCACACATTCACCAGCTCTCACGAAGTTACGAAAAGTGTGATCGAGCGAAGCGAACGAAGTTGAGAGGGAGATATAAGTTAGTGAAGATAGAAAGAGAGAGAGTTAGGTTTCGTATATTAATGAAGGGGCAAGAGAGAGGTGCGAACACACATTTTCTTTCTCTCATAGCGAGTTAAGTTTCGTGTATCTAAGACACAGTGCAGGCCTATTGCCTGTACCACACTATGGAACTAAAGAAGTTTTACTTCAATCGTGTGGTCTAAAGCACACTCGTTTTTTTTATATTGTGTAGAGGGTTTCTTCTTTTAGGTTTCCGGACGCCCGTTTGTAAGAACGAAATCCTGTTGTCTTCACAGCCATTGTGCTCCAAATCTAGTGTACCGATTAAGTCGATAATTTGGTTGGATTTTTGCAATCCAAATACGGACTACGGTATAAATTAATACGGTCACGAAGCGCCGCAGCATACCGTGGCATGCAGTGTCGTCGATCCTTCTCCACAGGATCCTTCCGGGTACAAAGGGCGTCCTGACGCGCGATGCCGTGCTGCGCTATCAGTCGCCACCGACCCATAGGTTGCTTTACTTATTATCGCGTAACTACACGCTAAGTCTCTTGCAGAGTAAGCAGAGAGAATCGACTGCCACCTGACACTGTTCTTACACACCTCACTCGCTTCTTCATAGATCTTCATACACGCTCACCAGTTCCTAGGGCTTCTGACACCACCAATTAATAAGTTAGTGTTAATCACACTGTAATTTACATATATTTTGATGTAATCTGCTTTGTGCGCTTCCGCGACCACCATTGGCAGCAGCAGGCAGCACACAAAGCAGGTTGTATCGAATTACATGTAAATTTGACTTTCGCAAAATAGCGGCTGAATCTATTAACCACACTATAATTATTATTTATACATACCATCAATATTGATAAAGGATTTCGACGTGAAAATAGCAGATTGGAAGAGCCCAGTCCACATTTCTAGACCTCCGCTCAAGTCAATAGGCCTCTCAGGCCGCTTGAAGAACTGACGGCCGGCCTGTAAGGAAACAGTTTATTATAACATGCATATGAATAGAAACAAATCAACTTTTACAACAACAAATATGAATATAATTGCGTTCGTATATTTCATTATATCAGATAAAGGCTCCTGCACACTTCGCCGTTGTAGTGGCCTCCAGTTTTGTCGCACATACCGCAAAGAGAAGGAGGAACAGTGCAGATGGCCGTACCGGCGGTGGTGGCGACGGCGGTAATGGCTACTTTGATACCAGGGCTCGTAGGTTTGATTCCCTCCCAGGACAAACAACTTTGTCGATGAGCATCTCTATTTGCCATGGCATAGGTGTTTTTAAGAGAAGTTGTAGTAGGTAAGTACCTCCACATTACAGAAAACCGCAACCAAATAACAACTGTCTGGAGGGCTGTTGTGTTAATGCAAGTGAGGGAGGTTGCTAGTTAAGCTGCTGAGCAGTTGTTGTGTTAGCAACATTGCCATTGCGCAAGCGATACTTCCTGTATTGCAAGCGATAGACCATGGTAACTACTTTACCGTAACATATGAACGCTTGTAATACAGCAACTCTCACGCGAGATAACTCTCCTGACATCGCCTTCTGATAAAACACATCAATTTGGTCATGGTAGATAAGTGAATGGATTGAATCATGATGTTTAATATCCTATAACCTTCCTCACGAATTGGGCTATCAAATGCAAAAATATTTTTTCAAATCTGGCTTCTAGTTAGTAGTTCTAGAAAGTAACGTGTTCCAACAAACTCTTTCGCTTTATATATTAGTATAGATAGTTATGGTACCGTTAGTAGTTATTAGTTGCTAGTCAGTGTTAAATAATACTACTAACGGACTACGTGACGATGGTGGGTGCCGGTAAGCTCTATTTTGCATTAACTAATTGGTGACGAAAGCACACAAAGTGCTATAAATTTAATTATCTGTGAAATTGTATTACATACCTTTACGTAAGACATCAACGTGCCCTGTCGTAGTATCACATCAATACATTGTATCGCCTCCATTGGTGGATTCAACGAAGTACCACCAGTTTGCATGTATCTAAAACAGAAATTTCCAATCATTTTTGTCCCGTAGATCTCTTGCCTATATATTCTCTGCTCTCCGTAGATCCCCTGTTTAACTAATGTTTGAATCTGATGGATCCCTTACTTGTTGCAATCGACTCCATGGGTCGATATAGACCATTTTGGAAAGCACAGATCTAAAATGACATTAATTTTTACTTTACATACATCATTACTTGAAAATAAACATTTTCCATCCCGAAATATGACGCAAAATTGAAGAAAATTATATTAAAATATAGCAAAAATAAATATTGATGATTGCAAATTGCTAGCATTAGGAATGAGTTATTTTCAGGAAACAGTCCTTCCGATAATAAAGCACTAAATCGGATATCAGATTATAATATGACAGAGATTAAGCCAAATTTCAAGGGGCACTGACCAGCCAGCGTGTTGTATTACGTTTACAAATTGTATAACGTTTGAAGAATGATCTTTACTTGTTATAAAAGATATTAAACGTGGAACGATGTTTTCATAGATCTATATTTTCGTGATAAGTTTAGAACTCTTCGTAGGGATACGATGTTTAAATTCTACATTTTTAGTGCAGGGTATAGTGTGAATGGAGCGTTGAGATAACTTCTTGGTAACAAGAACCTGAGCCAGAAGGCACAGCTCGCTATACACAACACGGTGCTGCTAGGATTGGCAGAGAGAGCATCAAAGTAGAAAAAACACCGTCAAATTGCGAAAGTTGCGTAAAATCTGCGGCGTAACGCTTGTAGACCAAGTTCACAATGTGGATGTGAGAAAGAGTTGTTCTGAAAGAGAGTATAATTTAGAAAGAATATAAGAGGAATGAATGACGAAACAGATACAACGTGAAAGTAGAAGGATTTAGGTTCTCTAGGTCTAGGAACTACAAGGACTCGCCTACCACGGCCAAACAAATGGAAGATAATACTTCTATTTATTGTCTTTACTTTTTACTACACTGTTGGACAAACAAAAAATAAGAAATTAAAGCAAAATGGCCTCATTTCACCACGATTCCATTAATTTCCATAAAGTATCATTAAGTCGTTCGATTTGTACGTTCCCGCTGGGGCTATAAGGTGTTGGGCGGCTACATGCAATACTACGATCAGCGAGAAAATCTTGTAATTCTCTGGACATAAAAGCCGATCCTCTATCAGTATGAATGAAAAGGGAAAAATCAATGAAATAAGTCTTTTAAGCACTTTATCGCAGTAGGTAGTGGATGTCATATCTTTGTAAGCATAAGCAAATACAAAACGGCTATATTCATCGATAATAGTCAAAATATATTTATTAGACGTGTTAGATGGTAAGAGGCCTTTGAAATCAATGTTTAATCTTTCGAAGGGAGAGGTCGCTTTAATTAGAACTCTATTGGTTTTCAAAAATCTAGGTTTTATTTCACATACGCACAACCCCAGGATGACATAGAGCATCATGCAGTTCCCGCAATTTATTCACACACATGAGCACAAACTAGCACTATAAAAAGTGTCGCCATTTTCTGAGACTTCCGACGATTGCACATGCTTAATTTCAATCGAGGATTGCTTACATTCGGCATCTGATAAAGTTCGAGAGAAAATTGCAACTGGACGACCCTTTTGAGATAAGGAAGCTCCTAGTGCATATTCAGAAGCATCTGTTTTAGCTGTAGATGTTTCCTGTTCGTCGATAGTTGCCAATGTTGTTTTTTCTATCTAAGACTTCTTAACTTGACAGCTAATGTAAATAATCTATCCCCATGGCAACAGCCATAGCTACACATCACCCATGTTCCGGCTAAGATCCTTGTTGATTAAACTGACAAAGCTTCCTGTGTCAATCAGTGAGTCTGTACGAGTTTCGTTAATTGGTATAAAGACAGCAGCATTATTTAGACTGATCGGTACAGCTACAAAAAAATACACGAAGAACCAAGCGATTGAGTATGCGAGGTAGAAGGTTCTTCAGTAGACATTGCATTCACTGGATGTTGTTTGTTATTTCGGCACACGTCTGCAAAGTGATCTTGTTTCGAGCACAATTGACATCTCACTTTATATGCAGGACATTTAATTCTCTGATGGATATTTCCACCGCAAAAGAAGCAACGTTTTCGTTGATAAGTAACGGCCAAATTAGAAGTAGCCTCCGACTCGTGACGTGAAGGAACATTGTGTGTATCAATACTAGCAGTAGACGGCGTAACAAGATCTGAAAATTTCGGCAATGGGCTAGATAGTGCACTGAGTTGTAAAGAAGAAGTATCACGCCCCATCTTTTGGGAATTACGTTCAGCGATTTCAAGAGCAACTGCTTGGTTTAGAGCATCTTTCAAAGAAAGTTAGAGAGAGATTCTCGAGTGTTTGGTGTAATTTCTTCTTCCAAGAAACTCATAAAAGAATACCGCTAGTGCATTCATTTTGTATCAGCGCCTATCAACCACGGCTCTACATCTAGTCGATCGGGTCGAATGTAACGAGATAAAAATCGCATTTAGTCGAAACGTTATGTTCTTTCGAATTAATAAGAATCTTGTGACATTTTTAGTTAATAAAATTGATACATAAAAGCAAATACCACTAGAAAAGTTTGCTTTTATTAACTAAAAGAATTAGACGATATTTTATACAAAACAATGATGTTGACAGATATGATATAATAATCATAGACACTTTGAAACTATTTGCATAGATATTATATATCACTCCTGCCCACTCTTCCGCCATTGCAACGGCCAAGCTGGGAGTTACGCTACGAAATGCTTCCCCATCCACCGTATTTGCCTGACCTGGCTCCCAGTGATTTCATCCTTTTTCCAAGCGTGATAATATTTGGAAAATTTGGAACTCATTTGGAGGTTATCTTTGAGGAAGGCCTTGGAAAAGATTACTACAAAGAGGGGATAAACTCCAGCATCTAACCAAGTGTATGTATCTAAAAGATTACGTTGAAAAATAAATGACATCCATTCGAAAAAAGTAGCTCTGTGATTTATTTTAATAGTATACTATATTATATATATATATAAAATATATAATAATACTATTATATATTTTTTTATTTTTACGTATTGGAAACTTCGTTAAATTTTAAACATTATATGTAGCTAAGTCAAAACTACCCAAAATATATACAATAAAAACTGTTTATGAGCACACATTTCGTTTTTTTCCCCTATTTCATGTTTTGACTGCATTCTAACTTGTTGCTCATTATTATTATATTGTATATTATTGTTGTATTGTATATTTTTGCCAAGTATATGATAACATACATAGATATCGACACGCCTGTCTCTTATTAGGGTAGGCAGTTACTAAGGAACGCCAGGTGCAATGGATCCAAACATGTCTCTCGCCTCTTTCACACCCATCAACCTCTTCACGCATGCTCTTCTCTTCGGTTTATGGTGCTTTTCTTTCAGCCTTTTTTTCAGCACTTCAACTATATAACAACACGTTGTTATTTTCTCCACAATTTTGATGGTCACACATTTCCGCGATTCGTTTAACGTTGCGTAAAACAGCACGAGTGCAAGTCGCAACTTGGGTATAAAATAATTCCCACACTACCACGACCTTTGAAAAGACGATTACTATATGACGCTAAACCTTAAACTTCTGAAAGCGTTTTAAGTATGTTCATAGGCTGTTATCATATATTTGCAAAGTTTAAAGATAATAGAAAACGAAAACCATGTGTAGTATATGCAAAAAAATTATGGATAATGGTGTTCATTATTTTTGCATATAATGTGCTAAATAATTACTGATATTTCTAATCTATTGAAATCAATATGTATACTGGAAGTTTATATAAATACTTACTGAGTAATCCTGTCCAAAGAGACAAGGCCAGTAAACTTGAAGGATACTTCAAATTCCAGTGTCTTATTGTTATTATCCTGAATTTCCACCTGCATATAAAAAGAAACATACTGATATTTTTCTGCATAAACTTAACAATAAGATCACTTTAGTTCATTTATTATGCTGTGAGACAAAGTGTAAACAAAACAAATATGTTTTCAAACGGCGAATTGGTATACTGAAGCCAAATCTCTTTTACACATCTTAACATGCCAAGAACAATCTCCATGTTCTAAGAATGCATAGAAGTATCCTTGAAATGCTTATTGTTTGGCGAGTAATATGCGAACACTGCTCGGTCCAGGTTCACTCATTTTCACCCATAACAACATTTTGACAACAGAAACTAAACAGTAACCGAATATCAAAATGGAGCACATTTATAAAACTTAACAAAAACAACAACTTTAACCAAAAAAATTAAGAAATGGCAAAAATAATCGGCGAGGGAAAACACTCGCCGTTTACATTTTGTCAAAAGTAATAATGGCAGATATAATCCAGATAAATGCAAGATTTGTCAATTCTTCATACATAGTATGTATTAACGCTTCATATTTATTGGAAACTATAATAACGCGTTCCTACTACGAGATTCCCTACATTTTAAGGTCTTTTATAATACCAACAATTATGAATTACATAGTGTTCAAATTATGTTGTGTAAAAATTGTCAGAAAATGTTGTCGCAATTCTAGGGTTAACTTTATAATATTTTACTAAATGTATTGTGTTTAATGAAGGTTTATTTGGTGATAAAAAACGACACTTTAAATAAACTTTTAAATAAGGTTTGTTTACATTTTGTCTCAAGCCCAAATGAATACAGTATGGTAGTATTTTTTGTTCTTTGTATCTATATACATATATAATCACGCCTCTATCCCGTAGGGGTAGGCAGAGACCACTTCTTTCCACTTGCTACGATCCTTACATACTTGTTTCGCTTCGTCCACTCTCATTATTCTCTTCATACATGCTCTTCGGTTTAGGGTACTCTTGACCTGGCCTTTTTTCAGGACGTCCCTGATTTGATCTCGAAACGTCCGCCTAGGTCTACCCCTTCCGACAATTTCATTCACACTCGCCTTATACACTTTTTTCGTCAATCGTTCTTCGTTCATTCTCTCGACATGGCCAAACCATCTCAGCATACCTTTCTCAATTTTTGTCACTACATCTTCTTTCAGACCACAACGTTTCCTTATCTCACTATTTCTTATCCTGTCACTCAGTTTAACTCCTATCATACTTCTTAACGCTCTCATCTCAACTGCATTTATTCTGCTTTCATGTTTCTTCTGCCATACCCAACTTTCACTTCCGTACATGAGTGTCGGAACCAGCACCCCCCCATGCACAGCCAAACGAGCCTTGTTAGACACCTTCCGACTGCTCATAAAGGAGTGCAAAGCTCCATTCACCATGTTCCCTGCATTCACTCTTCTTTCAATATCACTCTCACACTTTCCATCTCTTGTAAACTTTGAACCCAGATACACAAACTCATTCACCTGTTCGATTTGTTCATCTCCAATCACGATATTGCAGTCTGTCACTGCCTTATCTCTTTCAAACACCATCACTTTCGTCTTCTTTACATTCATCTTCATTCCCTTTCTAACAAAAGCTCCACTCATAGCAGTTACCATCTCCTGCAACTCCTCGGCCGAAGACGCAAGTAATACTTGGTCATCAGCGTAGAGAAAACATTTGACGAGTAACTCATTCATTCTTAACCCATTTTCATTCTCTTTTAAATCTGTCAAGCAATTGTCCATGAACAGATTAAACAGCCACGGTGACGCTACACATCCCTGTCTAACACCTTTTTCGATATTAAACCATTCAGTGTATGCCCCGTTTATCCTTACACAAGCACTAGAATCCCTATAAAGAGATTGCAATGCTCGTATGAGGATACTGCTCACACCGTTCACGGACAATGCTGACCACAATTCATTCCTCACCACTCTATCATAGGCCTTTTCTAGATCCACGAACGCGCAATAGACCTTCTTGTTTTTAGCCAAACACTTTTCGGCTATGCACCGCAAGGAAAAGACCTGATCCGTACATCCCATTCCCTTTCTAAATCCCGCTTGTGCATCCCATACTTTTTCGTCTGTTTCATTCACAACCCTTTCAATCAACACTTTCGCATACAATTTACCGACGACGCTGAGAAGGCTTATACCGCGGTAGTTTATGCAGTCCTGCCGTGACCCTTTTCCCTTATACAATGGCACGATTACGGCTTTGCACCAGTCTCCCGGTACTTGCCCATTTCGCCAGCACAAATTGAAAAGGCGGTACAGCTGGCTAACCACTATGCCCTGTCCAGCCCTCAGCATCTCGACGGTAATCCTGTCATACCCTGCAGCCTTACCTAATCTCATACTTTTCAACGCTTTCACTATTTCATCCATACTTATCTCACTTTCATCACCATTTCTATTAGTTTCCATGGGAGGTGCCGGATGTTGTGCCTGCACTTCCTCTCTTTCAAACAAACTTTCAAAATACTCTTTCCATCTCTTTAACACACATTCTTCTCCTTTTATAATGATCCCATCTTGACTCCTGATTGTACTCAGCTCCGAGGTAGAAGTTTTTCCTCTGGCTGTTTTGATGGATTTCCAGAAAAACTTGATGTTTGACTGGAAATCTTCAGTGAGCCTCCTATCAAAATCATCCTTTCGTTCTTCTTTCTTTCTAGACACAACTTCTTTCGCTGCTGATTTCAATCTTTTATACTTCGTTCTTGCTTCCTTTATCTCGTCATCCGTTGCCTTTTGAACTTTTTGGTTAGCTTTTGTTGCTAACCAATCCAACCACGCTTTCTTCTTTTCTTGCACAGCCCTTTGTACATCTTTATCCATCCACACATTATAGTTCTTTCTTCCTTTCCTTCTTTTAGCTACCCCACATACCTCAATAGCAACATTCACGATCCCTTTCTTAAATGCCTCCCACAAATCTTCAATCACACCTATCTCTTCTATGCCTTTAAAACTTTCTTTCAGTTTCTCTACATACTCGTCTTTCTTTTCTTTTTCTTGTAGATTTTCCACTTTTACTCTGTCCAAAACACTCGTAGGCTCGGCCCCTCGGTGTCGCCACCGTTTAAAGAGGCCACGCATTCGGGCTATGACCAGGAAGTGGTCTGTGTCGAGGCCTACACCGCGATATGCCCGAGTGTCTAGCACATTCTTCCTCAGTCTTTCATCCATAATTACAAAATCAATCATACTTCTAGACTCACCCTCATCTCTTGTATACAAATGGATCTTTTTGTGGTCAAACATTGTGTTGGTCACGCAAAGATTCCATTCCAAGCATACTTCAAGCAGGCTTCTCCCATTGTCATTCACTCTCTCGTCCCCAAACATACCCAGAACTCCTTCATACCCATCACGCTTTACTCCAACCCACCCATTAAAGTCCCCTAACATCACGATCCGTTCATTTTCTCCGCATTTATTCAAGACCTCTCTCATGCTATCCCAAAATTCCTCTCTCTCTTGTTGGGCTTTTAATGACCCACCTCCGCGCAGATCCGTCGGTGCATAGACCCCAAGGATAAACAAGCGAGTGAGTCCGACTTTTAACCTAATCCAGAGGAGTCTTGGGCTTACACATTCATGCTCCATCACACATTCAACTATTCGAGAGGAAAGAATCACACCAACTCCCTGACAGCCTCGGCTGGTTTGGGGGACTCCCGACCAGTATGCCGTGTAGGGACCATGAACCGTGGTGTCACATCCTTTCCTCTTAGTTTCGTTTACGCATAGAATATCTATGCATCGTTCATCCATCATCTGACATACTTCATCTACCTTACCATCCATTCCTCCTCTTACATTCAACGTAGCGAAGCGGCTCTCCATGGACCGCTTTTCGCCCCCGCGAGAAACGAGACGTGATGGGTGGCGAACCACATCGCCGCCATTTTGGTTAATTAAAATACTTTTACGATTATCCATTGCGTTCCCACGAATAGCAAGGGAAAGGTGTGTCCACCCCAGCAGAGCCCCGCATGCCAGGGTAAGGCTGGCCTAATTCTGGGTCGCCCGGTCCCAGGGCAGTGTGGCACGCTAACGACTAGGCTTGCCCCTAGCCATGCATCCATCCGCGCGGCAGACGTTGGATTGGCGGAGAGGGTAGGAATAGGGAATGGGAAGGATAGGTGGTGTGAAAAGGAAGATTGGTAACTTAGAGTGGGAAATAGGAAATGTAGGATATTACCGCCCAGGAGGGCAAGGGATAGGACAGTAATAGCTAGGGCAGCCGGGGTCGCATACCCGTATACTGTTCCACAACTACCGGACAGGTAAGTTGGGATGAGTATCCCATGAACAGATTCTGTTTAACAAGATCTATAACATTGCTTTGGCTGAAAGCGTCTATAACAGCCTTAGTCAAGCAATGACTAGTCGTAGTTCCGTCCACTTCATCTTCGTCAAAAGATCTATTAGTATTAGCGTATCGCTTAATATTGCCTTTAATTAAAGTAATGAGATCAGCGGATGATATGATTGGTGGTACCTCTAACTTATTCGATGTGTCTTCGAGAAGTCTCTTCAGGTCACACTGTACGGCATCTATATAAATAAACAAATAAAAAAGTACCTGAGTGGCGAAGCGTTCGGTTTCAGGAACTCCTGGCAAAGCGGATATAGTGTAGCAGTTCTTCATTTGATCGAACGCTATCAAATTCCTGTTGAAATGTTTGGCTTTAGCCGCCTGGTAGGCTCTGGGTATTAACTTCTTAATTTCCGGCTTGAACGATACATCATAACGGTACTGAAAAATTACATTAAATATTAGTTTTTAGGCTGTGCATGCTTGGAAATTATTTCGTTATGTTAAAATAAAATATTCTAAGTGTAATATGGCATTATTATGAGGTATGCTACTTAGTGACTTTATTCGGTCACTACCATTGGCTACTAATCCATTAGAATTGGCGAGGTCCGCTTCCTAAACCTAAGGATTTCGCGAAGATACTGATTCTTACATGGAGCGACTGCCGTCAGATCTCCGCAACCCTCCACAGGGAAAACCAGACCATTCTTTGGTTAGGTCCCACGTCTTTCGTTTTGGTTTTCGACCAGATCATTCTTAAGAAATTCTATAATTTCTAGGACATGCGGGTTTCCTCCCAATTTTTAATCCGCAATATCGTAGAGAAAAGCATCTGGCCACAGACCAGAAGGTTTTCTGCGGTTTTGTGGATCTTGAGAAGGCATTTAATAGGGTTGTGCGAAAGGAACTGTGGTGCATATTGCCGAGATATGGGATCGACGGCTCACTGCTCCGTGCTGTGCAGTCCACCTACAAGGATTGCTCAGCATGTGTGCGAATAGATGGTAACATGTCACCCTGGTTTGATGTTAAAATTGGTGTCAAACAGGGTTGCATGTTGTCTGCTAGGCTGTTTATTCTGTATCTCGATAGTTGTCTACAGAGAATAAGATCGACGAATGTAGGATTACGCATGGGTGACCTAGTGGTGAACTGTCTGCTGTATGCAGATGATGCCGTCCTATTAACAGAAACACCATCTGAGCTGCAAACACTAGTCACAATGATGAAAGACGAATGTATGAAAGAAGGCTTACTATTGAATGCGAAGAAAACAAAGATAATGGTATTTGGAAGAGAAGAAACCAGAACCAATGTAAGGATTACGGTATTGATGAAGTATTGGAACAAGTGGATGAGTTTGTATATCTTGGGCGCTTTCAGCAGGGATGGAAGGTACACCCGCAGGCGCAGCTGGCTATACACAATGCAGTGCTGGTCCCAACGCTTACTTATGGAAGCGAGAGCTGGGTATGGCAGAGAGAGCATGAAAGTAGGATAAACGCGGTTGAAATGCGAGCGTTGCGCAAAATTTGTGGCGTAACGCTTGTAGACCGTATTCGCAATGATGAGGTTAGAAGCAGAGTCGGTCTGGTCTTGGAAGAGAGCGTCGGTGTTAAAATAAGAAGAGGCATGCTCCGTTGGTTCGGACATGTAGAAAGAATGCAGGATGAAAGAATGACGAAGCAGATATACAATTCAAAAGTGGAAGGATGTAGGTGCCGAGGAAGGCCCAGACTTGCCTACCATGATCAAATTGGTCGTGTTCTATCAGAAGATGATGTCAGGAGCCCTAGAAACCGGCGAGCGTGCATGAAAAGAGCAATGAATGTTAAAGAAGCGAGTGAGGTATGTAAGGATCGAGTCGGGTGGCGCGTGGTTCTCTCTGCCTACCCCGTAAGGGATTTGCCGTGAAGTTATAGATAGATAGATAGTCTACTGCATAGATGCTAGACATCATGTCTCAAAAGTAGTACATACTAGCTGCTGCCCGCGGCTCCGCCCGCGTGGAGTCAAATAACGTAGCCTATATGTTAATCCAGATCATAATCTATCTACGTGCTAAATTTCATTCAAATCCGTTCAGCCGTTTAAGCGTGAAAGAGCAACAAACATCCATACATACAAACTTTCGCATTTATAACATTAGTAGGATTTTCGTTGACTGTTACAAATTATGAACCAATAAAGCAGTAGGTGGCATTATTAAAAGCAGTAAACAAATACGTATGTATGTATATCTTCACGCCATGTCCCTTGCGGAGTAGGCAGAGAGAACCGTGCGCCACTTAACTCGATCCCTACACACCTCAATCGTTTCTTTAACATCTCGGGCTCCTATATACACGACCAATTTGGTTGTGGTGAGTTCTAGTCTTTCTTTCACATCCATCTATTTTCGCGTTGTATATCTGTCTCGTCATTAATATGCCTATTAATGCTGAAACGTCATTAATTATTATTTTTTGCAGTAGATCACAAACATAGAGTAATCTACACATAACTTTCTTGGGATAAACTTTTCACACCCAACACATTACATGGTACATTTTATAGTACCTATCATAATCATTCGAGCGTTAATCCTGGTCGCGTATTACGCTTTTACTTCGGAGCCCAGGATCAGCTAAATTTTTAGTACCTTTATACTTATGAATTGATCAGAGATCAGACATTTTACGATATAACAGCACAGCTTCACAAATATCTTTGAAGCACAAGCATTTAAACGGGGGAAAATTACGAAAACCACCAAATCAGTTAAATTATCCTAGTATGTAATTGCTCGTTTTATTGGAAAATCCTGCTCTTTTATTGAATTTTCTGATACGTCGAGAGGCCTTGATGGAGACTCCCTGGCAAGATTGGCTTTTGATCAACAAATGTTTGGTATATTTCTCAATTTCAAAAATACCCTTTTCTCTAATGATAGAGAGAGATAACGCAGCAACTACTTAGGAGGTTATTAGTGATCTCAATAACACGCAGGAACACAACAACCCTCCAGGGAGTTGTTATTTGACTGCGGTTTTCTGTGAGGTGGAGGTACTTCCCCAAACGGACTGCTTTGATGCGCCCTACCTCTCTTAATGCTATAAAAACTGGAATAAAATTCTAATGTTGTTTGATAATAAGATAGAAATACACGCTCTCACAAACGCGGACAGTGAACAAACAGTGAGATGTACAAACAGTGAGAGAGACGTATACTACACTACAAAACGTATATTTTGATGATAAATATCACCTAAAAATTTATTCCCGTAAACAAAACTCAAGTATCAAAATGGGTCATACAAAATAGTAAAGTGCTCAAGTTTCAAACACAGAGCGCGAGTTGTAGCACAGGTTGTAATGTGCATATAGATTTGCGATCATTGAAGTTTCGATTTGTGCTAGAATACGTGCACGTTCTTAATTATGTTTTTCGTTAACATTTACGTACAACTCTAAATTGACCAAAAGTTTATGAGGGAATCGACCATCAATTTGTGACACTTCATTGTATGTAACGATCCGATATTTATAAACTTTCATAAGTAAATGGAACTGGTAAAAAGTAATTTAAAAATAATACTTTAAACACCTTGCGTTAATTGTTTCGGAAATATAAAAAAAACGTTTTTAGTGTGACTGTACCTCATTATTGACAGGTTAGATAATAGGAACAAAAACAATTCGGATATTATATTCACCTTGTCTAAACTGAGATAGGTTGGAAGATGGCACTTCAAATTCCCAATATCCAACCTAGGTTCGATGGCTATGTTGAAAGATGGTAATGAGTCACTTTCTATGAAGAAGGAATGGCCCACCTAATGTAAAGCAATTACCGTAGCCTATTAACGCTTGTAATATATAAAGTATCACTCGCGCGATGCCTCCTCTGCTGCTTACATAGCAAATCCTTAGGAGTTTACTGGTGACCTCACTCACACGCAGAAACACAACCCTTATTTTGGCTATGGTTTTCTGTAAGGTGGAGGTGCTTCCCCAGACGGGCTGCTTTGATGCACTCACCTCTTAAGACATCCAGACCAAAACAAACATGTTCATGCACTCAGATGTTTGTCTTGTATGGGAATCAAACCCACAAGCGTTGGTGTCAAAGTCGCGTCATTCACGACGGAGCCACCAAGCTCGTCAAAAGGATGGGACTACAATGGCTCCAGAGTACAGTTTTTATAATGTCAGAATTTACTTACAATTTTGAGCCTAGGGTTTATTTTCATCGGAAGATAATTGGTCAGTAAGAAAATTCTGTCGCTTGGTACTGAATTCCCATCGATCCTAGTTGGTATTTTGAATCTGCACAAAACGTTAGATTCCGGTGTAGTTTGTCTTGTTGTTGGACGAGACTGATCCGATCCTACTAGAGATGGAGCTGCTCTCCATTGGCCACGACCCCGTCCTGAAAATGAGCTATTTTTTAAAGCAATTCAAACAAAGTACCTTGGATGCTACAGCATCAGCGAGACTAGTAAGTATGCGACTAGTACCTGTTTCCCACATTTACAATTGCGCAAACGCAAAACTTGCTGTTTTACGAGCAATAATATACTGCTTTCATAAATATACTGAGAAGTAACAGTGAGAGCATTGAATTCTTTAAAAAGTTCACATAGATGTTATAAATGAAGCAAATGGCTGTCATTTCTCAAATAAATATTTGTTCTATGCCAGTGACTGTATCCCAAAACAGTAAGAAACTACATAAAATTCATTTTCTTTATTTTCAGAATTCTCCCGATTGCAGACACGGCAGAACTGAATATACGGACACTTCATTTATGCGGGAGCCCTATAGCAATCTTCAATCATGAGTAGTTTCAAGTACCACCGTGTCGTAACAAATTTTAATTTGTAAATTTTACTTCTGTATAAGGAGATCTTAAATCTGCAAAATTTTAAACTAACTTTTATTAACAGGTATATGTAAATCCAGGGGGAGGGGAGACAGCTGGTCATCCCTGCCTCGTAGGTATGTTCATTTATGAGAGGGGAGATGGTTATAGTAATAGCACTGAACCTGCATCCCTTGGTGCAAAAGTAGTCATTGCAAATCTTTCTACTGGTCTCAGTATTGCATAAAACATAAACACATTAAAAGTACCTGCTGATTGTGGAGCAGTGCTGGGACGACCAACCTCTGTGTATTTTGGCATTGGAGCAGTTGTTGGAGTAGTGGGTTGACTCCCAGTCTGTGGGTGGCTTGACATTGCTGGCGGATAGCCCTGCTGAGCTGGGAAATACCCTGGCGGTGCTTGAGTGTAGCCTGGAGATGTTGGAGTAACTGATACATGAACAGGTTGTTGTGCAGTGCTTTGTGGGCGTTTTCCCCATTGTGGTGCCATTGTGGTCGGTGCTAGAGCCGGTTGAGTAGATTTGTCAGGTCCTGCTGTTGTCGGAACTGCCTGTACTGCCGGTGCAGGTACTTGTGCCGCCTGTGCAGGTGCAGATGATGCTGCTGCTGCATCTTTCTTCTTCTTAGGCCTCCTTTTTTTGCCGCCGCCCAATCCCAAACCCAACCCTCCTTCATCATCCGAGTCAGCTTTCTTTTCAGGAGCTGCTGGGGTTACAGAGGCCACTGGAGTTGTTTCTTTGCTTTTCACTTCATCAGGTTTCGTTTCTGATACTGAAGGCACCTCACTAGGCGAGCTAACGGCTTCTTTCTTAGCCTTCCCTTTCTTTCTACCACCGCCAGTCAATCCATCTTCAGGTACTGATGGATCAGCTGATGTAGAAGCTGTGTCACTAATGGACAATGTGCTTAGTGATGGAACGTCTTCTTCCTCTTCCTGCTTCTCCTGCTTCTTCTTATCACCTTTTTTTTTACCTACAACAAATTGTAATCTAAGTAATCTTCAATTTACGAGAAATAAAGCTGTTCCTTTGTAGCTGTTCATAAAAAATTGACATACATGAATTAAAAAGGAGAAGTCACATTCCACCATCATGTGCATCAAATAAACTCGCAAATATAAGGCATGGTTTTTAAAGATATGTCTTTCTATTTAATTTTAATATATTTAAGGTCTAACATATTCAAGCCGACCAACATTGCAGGATTTATGTATATGTTGTATGTACCTATTACAATTATAATATAAAAAATCAAACATTTAATATTAGACTTTTTCAAAAATTATAATTTGCAAGTTGTACCATTATGCACATCTCTTTTACTATGGACACACTTGTTATTAGTAATAACAAGTCATGGCCACCGCGTGTGTAGAACATTAACAGCTGGCAAAAGCCAAAGGTCAAAAATCTCTATTTCTCTCTATCAGATTAGCAAATAGATACTGTGTGAAAGAGATAGCACTATGCTATGAATGACTAAGAATAGTGCCATCTATTTTTTATATATATATTGGAATGAAAGCAACATTGTCAATGATTAAACAAGATAGGAACAAAACAAAGTAAGTCTACTATTTTCTCACATGCATTTTATCATTATTCTAAAAAAAAACATTTTTTAGAAAGTTATTACATATTAATTTTAAGCTATGAAGGTTTAATTGCCAACTTTTGTCAGGTACATTTTGTTACAGGCTATATATTATTTGAATCATATTCAATTATGTTAAAATCATGTGTATGATATGTTGACTTACTTATTAATAATACCAATTAGATGTAATACTTAAACAAGTTGTAATAACTACGAGTGACAAATGATATCACCTTATCGATACACGAAAACAAAGAATTTTACTAAGAAGACCATTGCATATTGCGAGCATTGGGTGACAAGCATAGCGCTCGCCTGATATAAAGAGGTTACTATAGACTATGTAAGCGTAAAACGCAAAGATAACTCCTCAGGAGTTTATGGTATCCCCACTCACTCAGGTACATTCACAGCAACTGTCTAGGAAGTTATGTGCTACAATCGTCTGAGACTTATTTCTCCATTACAGTTGCTTCTCAAATGTGATGTACCCTACCTCTTTCTTGCTATTGTTGATAAGTCATAACAACAGGTACAGTTTTTTTTATACAATGTCGGGAGGCATACAAGGATATAATAACCCAACTCATGTAAAGCGGATACTGTAGCCTATAAACGCTTGCAATACATAAAAATTCTTTTGTAATAACTAGTTTACACAACTATATTTAAGAAAATGATTCGCTTAATATATGCTATTGTAGTAATGCAAATCTGGAAACACTTTGAAAACAAAACGGTGTCTTCAAAATGTTAACAAATTTGCGCATCTTCCTTAAATATATTCACAAAAGTATCACTTGCACGATGCCACTTCTGCTACTATAATAAGATAAGTCTCTCAATACATTACTTACTTATCTTCAATACATTACTTTGTCTTAAGAGTGAAAATAAAAAATAATATTTAAGATACCAGCATGCTAAACACAACTATTAGCACATTCTTTCCAAAATGTTGGTAGTAGTGATGTAAGGATGTAAATAAATTAGAGGCTGCCAACATTTGAACAGACTATGGTATTTCTATTTATGTACATCTTTAATCAAGCCCCTTGCGAAAACCACACAACTTTGTCCTTGCACATGTCAGATGCTTTTAAACTCTTTTACATACAGTCAGCCCCTAGAGCTCCTGAAATCACTTTTTAATAAAACACAATTAATTTATTATGTACTTAAATTTTATGTAGACGAGCTCGGTGGCGCAGTGGTGAAACGCGCTGTTACGCTACTTTGACACCGACGCTCGTGGGTTCGATTCCCACACAGTACAAACATTTGTGTGCATGAACATGTCTGTTTGTCTTGGTCTGGGTATTTTCTATGTATAATAAGTATGTAATTACAAAAAAAAAAAAATATTTACGTATGTTTATCAGTTTTCTAGTACCCATAACACAAGCTTCGCTTACTTTGGGGCTAGATGGCGCTGTGTAATTTGTCCGACAATATTTAAAAATTTTATTTATGTTGCTGGTGATTAAGGTGTCAGGCTCTGTTATATACCTGTTGCTGTAACGCGCAAGGTTTGATCAAACCGCTCGAAGCTTGACAGGTTAACAGCAAGTGCCACTTTCTATCATGTGTTGTGCCAGGCAAACCTAATCATTGCTAACTCTACCACACAGTATTTCATGGTCAAGTACACTTGTTGGGAAATCAGATCAGATATGCTCACACCATACAAAGACATGGCTGCCCATATTTAAAGTAATGTGCACAAATTATTTAGGTGGGTATTTTAAAATAGGTAAAGTGGGCACAAATTATTTTAAGAGGGTATTTTAAAATAGGTAATAGGACATAAAATCAAAATTAAGTCTGACTCATAGAGATTAATGATTCATCATATTTTGCTTAAATGCTTCTAGAAGATTATTTTCTTCCATTACAATTATGAAACTTTAAATCTCTGATAACAAAAGCAGTGGAAATTTATTAGCTATTACTTACCTTTCCCCATTATTTACAGGAGTTGATCTGAAAATAAAAAGGTAAGTGTTGATTAAATTAGAAACGATCAATTGCGTAGGCATGTACATTATTTCCAAAAATATAACTGAAAATTAGGCAAAAAAAAAAATTATTGTGAGTTAGGTGTTTCATGGATTGTGCTCTATGTGATTAGTTATTCGTTACTTTGTTTATATTATATACTAGCTTATAACCGCGGCTTCGATCGCATTTTTTTTTTTAATAAAAAGTATCCTATATTACTTCTGATACCTCCAAGAATATGTGCACAAAGTTTCATGATGATCGGTTGAGTTTTCGCGTGAAAACGTAACAAACAAACGGATATTCACATTTATAATATTACATATATGTATATATTAGGATTTTTATCTTTCACAAGAAAATAAAGAATTTTCTAGACTAACAATTTCCTTTGTATGGGTACGTGTGTACGGGAATTTCACGTTTGTATAAAGTTATGTCCAATTCGTAATACAATCATGGACTAAATTTTTACTGAAGGTAGTATGCTACAGAATCCAAAACAATAAATAAGTCTACAGCTGCCCATGCGAATATATATAAGTATACATCAATCAATAAGTACTGTATGTTGTTATTTTCTTAGTATTTAAGTGAAAAGACGTATACCTTGAATAAATCACCAATACAATTTTTTTACTCACTTCACAAAAGGAGAAATTGATGAACAATCTGGATCTCGATGCGAGGGAGCGCGAACCTCCAGTCAGGGAGTATTATATTCTTTGGCGCAAACAGAACAACGACAAAGTACTGTGTATAAATCGCGGTTACAATTTTACACACTTGTTGGCACTATGACGAACAAATGAGAGAAGTAAAATGTAGAATTTACTAGAATAGAGATAATGCAATTGATTGCAATTGCAACATATTTAGTAAATATTTTTTACTTTTTTATTACTTCAACAGCCCTGAATGCTAGGCCCTGGGCATGAAAACCGGATATATTATAGTATTTACCCAGAGCGACATTTGATTCCCTACCGAAAAGTAAATATGTTGCAGTAATTGTGCAGCGAAAAAAATATTAATTATTATTAATTTAAATTTGTTATGAAAAATATTAAGGACATTTCACTATATCATCAGTAAATCGAATGTTGAAACCTTGCTCCTAATAGTCTAAAAACTTTAAACATCTTCTAATGCAACAGTGAACAGTCTCGGAGAAATAACAACTCTCCGTGTCGTACCATTTTGCAATAGAATTGATTTCATACTCTAGTCCTACAATCGGACATACTCCTCAACACTTCGATACATCTACGATCAATGTGACAAAACAAAAGAACCGCCGGAGTAATTTTAAAACCTCTTAATCGGAACAAAAAACAATTAATTATTTGCCATGCAAAAAATCATTAAAGTCGCTGAGTGTATTAGAACGGAAATAAATATTCAGAATAGACAAGCAACTCAGAGCAGAAAATGTATATCATTCTTTGTCTATGTTCAGGGAATCCCTATAGTTTCATAACAACGCTTGGGTATTTTATTTATATCACATTATTATTATTTCATAACCTTGCTAAGGTTACGCCCACTAACAAACCAAATGCATACTAAAACGGGGGCCGCAAACCAGAAAAATTTTATCACGACTATTTAATTTGGTCCATTGTTGGGTTTGTTAAATTATCAGGTTCTCTTCTAAGGAAAACTAGGGATTGTATGCCAACTATTTCTTTATTACTTACGCAAAATATTCAACATAAATTTTTAGTGATAATTTTCCTGTTACAATTTCCGATGACAACTTCAAATCAAGTATAGAATTCAAAATGTAAATTAAATATAAAATAGGTAAACGTCACACGATCACAGAGTTACTCAATTTCGTAGTAACTATTTTAGATCTGTGACATCCTCCGGCCTTGAAGTTGAGTACATACATACTACAAGTCGAGCCGCCGTGGAACTTTGATTATTCTTCCTCTTCTAGTAGCTCGTGGTATTTTCATTTCTGATATTACTTCTGGTGTCTCCTCCTGTCTTAATTCGGGTACCGCCTTTGATGCTACTTCTGGTTGTTGATGACGTGTAGATTCCCTTTCTGTACTAATATTCATTTCCAATGGGTACAATCTTTGAATTAGTCTTATCCGGAACCCATCACTAGTCTTGATCTTAGCTACTCGAACTTTGTTGTCCTTTCCCGCATATATTTTCGTAATGATACCTAAAGGCCAATTCATTCGTTTAGCTTCTGTTTCTATTATGACTACATCTCCTTCTCGAGCTTCTTGATTGGTATTTTGGCTTCGACTTACAAGTAAGGACAGATATTCATTTCGAAAACGTTGCCTTAAATCACTTCTCAACTTCTGTACGTAGCGATGCCGTATCCTTAGATTTTCTGCATCTATAGTATCTACATCAGGTACTTCTGTCCCAGGTAGGTTGTGTAGAAAATTAGCTGGCGTTAACGGAAGAATTGTGTCGTCTTCTGCTATATAAGTCATTGGCCTTGCATTTATAACCGACTCTATACGCACAACAAAGTCTGCAGTTCGATTAAGGTAAGAATTGCTTTTCCTAAATTTCTTCGTAATAGCTGTTTTACCATCTGAATGAGACGCTCCCACCACCCTCACCACCAAGGTGCAGCAGGAGGGTTAAAAATCCATTTAATTTTGTGAGCCGTGGAATATTCAATCACGCGATCCCAATTGATATTCGACAATTGGTTCTCAGCACCCACAAAATTTGATCCACTGTCTGAGTAAATCGTCTGCGTTCTGCCTCTACGAGAAATAAATCGCCGTAACGCTTGTAAGAAGCATTCGGTTGACATAGACATGACTAGTTCTAAGTGTATTGCCCGATATATTGCACATGTGAACAATATTATCCAACACTTTTCTCCTGTGTTCATTAGTGGCCCTGCTGCGTCAATTCCAGTTACTTGAAACACCGCCGCATCTTTTATTCTGTCTTTAGGTAATGGCGCCGTACAAGTTTGGTAATTTCTGACTTTATATTTCTTGCACACAATGCGCTTAGAAATGATGTTTCTCACTAACTTCTTACAACCTGTAATCCAAAAATCATTCCTCAGAATAGATGTCAAGGCATATAAACCAGCGTGTAAATGAAGTGTGTGCCTTTGCTCCACTAATCTCGTTACGACAGAATGCTTTCCGTCCAACAGAATCGGAAACTTAAAATTTTCATCCTCGTCCATCATTGTCAATCTAGTCTTTACTCTAATCAAGCCTCTGTCATCCTCAATGGTCTCTAGATTCTTTATACCTCTAAGGTTCATCTCATCTTTATATGACTGTTCTTGAACTAGTCGGTATAACACAATAGTTGCTTTTTCACTTTCTTCCTGGGTTATATCGCCATTTACCTTTGTATTGGCTCTACAATTGTAGCAGAATCTTAATATCCATGCAACTGTTTTGAGAATTTAAAGTAATTTTGAGAATTTTGATATATTGCTGAACACATTTGTAAAGTTTTCTGGAATAGTATCTGCATTAATGACTACAGTCTTACGCAATTCCTTATTTACGTCTTCTTCCTTCGCAATTATTTCTATTGAGATTGGCCATTTGTCTTCACTTTCTTTCAGCCAATCCGGACCTTTCCACCATTTGGACTCTACTAGTTTCTTCGCATTACAACCTCTTGATGGAAAGTCGGCCGGATTCAACGAACCAACAATATGTCTCCAATCTTCTCTGCGCGAGTTCTCTCTTATCTCACGTACTCTATTTTTCACAAAGACATTCCATTCCCTATCAGTGACGATCGAAGTCACGGCAACTGAACTATGTGACCAGAAGTAGGCTCTACAATTTTCTAATCGCAATGCATCGGATACGAGCAAATATGATCTTGTTGCCATTACTGCTGCAATCAGTTCTAATCTGGGAATCGAAATTTCTTTCACTGGTGTGACCCTTGACTTAGCCAATACTAACTGAACACTAACTTCATTGTATTCTGTCTCCGAGCGTAAAAATATACATGTGGCATAAGCATGCCTGCTTGTATCGCAGAAAACGTGCAATGAATTTTTAGTTCTTCCTATTGATATGACTGTCAGTCGCCTAGGTATAGAACATTCGTGCAGCCAGTGTATATCATCTATACATTTCTTAAACTCTAGACTTATTTCAGCTGGTAACTCTGCATCCCAACTAACATTGAGACACCAAGTCTGCTGCAAAAGAAGTTTAGGTATTAAAGTTGTAGGACTTGCAAATCCAACAGGGTCGAAAATTCGGTTGCAAATTGATAACAGTTCCCTTTTCGTGACTCGGTCTTTACAGGTCTTCACAGCATTCAAATTACATTTAAGATGGTCTCTGTCTGTGTTCTAAATCATGCCGAGTACCGAAACAGTACTTTGCTTTTTGTACTAACACATCGCCCTTTATTATAATTTACCCCCTTTCATGAGGCCTTTCGCTTCTTCTAGGAAGTGTTCAGCTTCTTCTGGACTATTCAAACTTGTAACGCAATTGTCCACGTAAAATGAGTCTCTAAGCAATGTCGCACTAGTGGCACGTTCAGATAGAGCATATTTTTCCAAATGGTAGATGAGCGTTGCTGCAAGCAAAAAGGGGCTACTGGTAAGTCCGAAAACTACTCTACGATGTCTGTAGACAATGATATCGCCTGTTTTAGACCACCACAAAAATCGAAAGTAACGACGATCCTCCTCTGATATAGATATCTGTAGGAAAGCCTTTTTAATATCAGATGTTATACCCACAGCGTGCATTCTAAATCTGGTTACCAATGTTACTATTAGCTCTAAAAAAATTTGGCCTTTCTCGAGACAAGAATTGATGGAAATGCCATTTGAATCTCTTGCTGAAGCGTCGAATACAGGTCTAACTCGAGTTGTTGAACTGGATTCTTTTATCGCTGCGCGATGAGGTAGGTAATGCCCTAAGCTTTCAGTATCAGGATCGAGTTCATCTATTCCTAGATCGAGCCATTCTTCAAAGATTTTCCCGTAGTTCTTAAATTCGCCTAGAGATTGTAATCTTTTCGTAGTTGACAGCAAACGTTTTTCAGACAACTGTCGGTTTTCCAAAAGTTCAGGTCGGCCGATTTTCCAAGGTAACCGCACTTCATATCTCTGTTCTTCGTTAATGACGATATTCCTGTTGAAGTCTTCCAAAGCTTCATTTGCGGTTCTTTTCCTGAGAGCATATTCCTTGGGTTCTTCAATGCCTAGAACTTCTAATTTCCAAAGCTGACTTATGTCGTTGCTTAAATCCACACTAGCAATGACTGAGTTGTTTCTATTTTCAACGATCCCTTGTATTGTCCAGCCTAGTTTTGTTTGGATTGCATAAAGATCATGGTCCAGGTGTTTGATAGTTCCTGTCATAATTTTCCCGGCATAATCTGCTCCAATTAATAATCCAATTTCTGGAGTATTGTCTCCGATATCGAATATGCATACACTGTTCTCATTGAGTTTCTTAATTAATGAAGTATCTGAACTAACGCGCGGTACGTATCCACATATTTTTTCTTTATTCAAGGCTAACATATTGAAGCTAAATTCTCGTGACACGCTCTTAACCGTCAAACAGAATAGTTGATGTGACTCTTCTTTAGTCTCTACTCCTCCAAACAAATGATGTCTTAGGACTTCCTCTCCTTCAGATTTTAAGTGAAGTTTCCTTACAATATCGTTCCTTATGTAGGACCTCTGAGCTCCTGTGTCTATAAAAGCTCTCACAGTATCTCCGCCTACTTTGACAAGGAGTGTCTGAAGAAGCGTTATTGATGGTGCAGGGAGAATCACATTGTTATCCGCGTTGACTGTTGAGGTAATTCTGAATTGTCAGTTGTCGTGGAACGGCATGGTTTGATTATTTCCGGGCAGAGAAAAATCGCGTGTCGTTTTTGGCAAATGATGCGTTTAGTGAAGGAGTTGCATTTTTCCCCTGGTGACCAATCTTAAGACAAACGTTACAAGCTTTCTTTTTGGCTATAATTTCCTTTCTTTCTTCCAAGCTTAGTTTTTGGGCCTTGTAGCATTCATGACTTCCATGAGATGTTTTATCGCACCATATACATTGTAATTGAGGGGTGTTTGTACTGTATGATGATGTCGTAGGCTTTACATTGTTCCCAGCTACCAGACAAGATGCCGTCGGAATCTTTTCGCCTTCATCCCTTACTGTGCTCAAACCTTGCCTTGTAATTTGGATGCGTTCCTCACTTTCTACTTCAATTCTGATAAACTCTAATAAATTATTCAGAACATCTGTGTCGTTATCCCTAGTTCTCTGTCTCTCCCACACTCTAAGTATTTCTTCCGGAAGAGCTGTTTCCACTAATGGATATAACATAGCGGCATGTTTTTCGCTAGTCACTCCAAGAACTTCGAGTACTCGCAATTGTGTTTTTAACTTGTCGTACAATGACGATATATTAATAGAATTGCTCTGTTTTGCTTGTTGTAAAACCAAAGCTAACAACTCTCGCACATATATTTCAATTAATAGTTCATCTCGTGCGTATCTAGATTTTAATTGTTTTACTGCTTGATTATAGTTTTCTCCGTAGGGAGGAAAACTTTTTACTAGCTCCTGTGCTCCTGAGTTAGCTGTCATGCTTTGCACTAGGTAAGCCATTTTGTCATTATCATCTATCGTTGGATCATTATGTATCTTTTTAAACGAAATCCAAAATCCAAGCCAATTTTTAGCATTTCCGTCAAATTTTGTTAGTTCTAGCTGTGGTAACCGTAACGCTCTTTTGTTATTTGTGCTAAGGACGGATGCGCTGTCATATTTAGATTCTGGATTTTGAACTTGTTGAAAAATATTTTCATACCTGCTTTCTAATTCGATCCAATCAATTTTGTATGTATCGGCAGTCTCGCAGTCTACCAGGAATTCCGTTTCATTTTCATTATCTTCCAGAAATCATTGTTATTTAATGCGTTGATCTACGCCAAACAAATTTTCTGCTTTCTCTGTAAGATACTTGAAACAGTTTCTTATTCTGTTGCGATCATCACTATTACATGCTTCGTTGAAATTATTTTTTGCTGTTGTAAACTGTTGACGGGCAATCGACCTCTCCGTTTTTAGTTTATTCATCTTATACGGTCGCCAGAAATGTTGGGTTTGTTAAATTATCAGGTTCTCTTCTAAGGAAAAATAGGGATTGTAAGCCAACTATTTCTTTATTACTTACGCAAAATATTCAACATAAATTTTTAGTGATAATTTTCCTGTTACAGTTTCCAATGACAACTTCAAATCAAGTATAGAATTCAAAAAGTAAATCTATATATATAAAACAAAGTCGTGTTAGTTACACCATTTATAACTCAAGAACGGCTGGACCGATTTTTATGATTTTTGTGTTTTTGAATTTGTCTTTGTCGGGAATAGGATAATAAGTATTAAAACGTGGAAAAAATAACAAAAGAAAAATAAACTAAATTACATTTCTTATACATTTTATATGAAATTCTTTTTTTATGATATCTCAAGTACGAATTGGCATATCTATATATATAAAACAAAGTCGTGTTAGTTACACCATTTATAACTCAAGAACGGCTGGACCGATTTTTATGATTTTTGTGTTTTTGGATTTGTCTTCGTCGGGAATAGGATAATAAGTGTTAAAAGAATTTATATCATCTAATAAGTTAACACGCCATCTATTGATCCTGAGGCGGTACGAAGTTCGCCGGGTCAGCTAGTTAAATATAAAATAGGTAAACGTCACACGATCATAGAGTTACTCAATTTCGTAGTAACTATTTTAGATCTGTGACATTCATAGCTAATCACTTTGAGCAAGACGAAGGCGATCGCTCCATTTTATAATCAACATCTTTGTGAACTGTTGAAATAGCTGACCCCACCCCACTAATCCTAACGAATTAGGACACGGGATAACAATAGACAGAAGAAGAATATATTTATACGTAAAAGAACACAGCAGATTTCGGGTTTACTTATTTATAGTTTTGACAATAATAACAATAAATACAAATACACTCTGTCTCCACAACACTTCGTGGAACTTCCGCAGATTAGAAAAATCCTGGTCAATCGAAAAAATGAATTAAATCAATTGATAGTGAGTCAAAGTGTGAATATTATTTCTATACATATTCTTGTTAAAATTATTACTTTATGTAGCTCAATATACGAGCTCAGTGCGGCGAAAGAGAGGGGGATCGCCGACAGAGATTCTCAAACTTATTTCGTCTACCGACCACTTTGAAAATGAATTATTTTCAGCGCCCCCAATTTATTTACATTCCGAAAACCACAATAAAGTTCTGTACTTTAATTAATTTAATTATAATGTCCTATCTAGGTCTGGTTTGTTGTTTAAACTTACATTCTAAACGAGACATTTTTATCAGTGAGAGCAATTAAAACGCAACTTTATAATATTGAGAATATTTTATTCAAATTAAAAGAAATAATATAGATAGGTAATCAAATATTTAATTTTAAAAATAATTAATTTTAAAACTAATCTAATGAGAAGAATGAAACTGATGATTTTTAACAAGTTTGTTTATATCAGATGTAACATGCAAACGATTTCTCTTTTTAGTTAGCAGCCACAACGTTAAATCGTTCACATGAATATGACGATGGGAATGCTATCAAAAATGGTTGAACGATCGACCACAATCCAAGGTACAATTGCGGCATTGACTTTTGTAACCAAAATTCTTGGTAGCCATTTTTGAATTTGATTTTTATTTCCTCGTGTCATTTTTATAAGTTCTTCTTCCAGCTGGTGTGAAATTGATGTGTTGACATTTGAAAAAGGATCCAATCTGTTATTTCCAATTTCAAAATGTCCTGGAATCTTTCTATGAAATCACTGTGGAAGTTTTCCAAATGTTGGCAGTAGACAAGCAAGGTTGTTGTTACAGGATACTGATAAATTGAGAATTGGAACTCACGTATGCCGATATTCTTCTTGTGTAAGAGCAGCTTGGCAACGAAAGCAGCAACGACATTTTTTGTTTTTATTAAATTCATACAACAACTCCCTAATGGGTTGTTGTGTTCCTGCGTGTGGGTGAGGTCACCAGTAAACTCCTAAGCCTCCTTAGGAGTTTACTGGTGACCTCACTCACACGCTGTATTAGCAGCAGAGGAGATATCATTCGAGTGATACTTAATGTATTACAAGAGTTCAAAGGCTACGGTAACCGCTTCACATCAGGTGTAAAAAGAATAAACACTCATTTATATAACCAAGAAACTAAAATACGATGTCGATACTAGTTCTACATATAGTAGGTAGTTTCAAACGGATTTTGTGCCGAAGTAGTTGTGACGAACGTGCCTCATAGGCTACCGTAACCGCTTTACATAAAGTGGGTCATATGCTTGTAAGACTCCCGATGTTATATAAAAAAAAGTACAATTCATCTTCTTGAAGTTGGAGATTCATACCATTAAGCATTTTATAAAGATCTGTCAGGTACGCGATATCATTATTTGACGTTATGAGGTTGTCGCGCAAATCTGTGTCTTTGTTTTCCCAGAATTCTATGACAGAGTCAAACAGATTGTAAATCGATTCAGATAGTTTCCTTTTGATAGCCAACACAATCTATGTGAAAGATCAATCACTTGAAATCTTTACCATTAGCAACACAATGCTGATTAAATAATCTGTCATTTAAAGAGTTGTTTCGGATTTTATTGACTGCTTGATGACATGTAGCAGTGATTGAAACAGTCGTTCACTTAAATTTCTAGTACCCAAATGTTGTCGATAAATGACGCAATGTAAAGCGAGCACATCTGGATTTTTGTTTTTAAGTACGCTATGAAGTATTTTTGACACCCTGTCATAGCCGGTGGGCATAGCAGCTGATATAATATTCTGCAAGGGAATTCCTTTCTTGTTATAAAACTTTTCCAGTGTATTAAATATGGTTTTTCCTTTTGTATCTGTCTCTAAATTTCTAACAAATAAAAGTCTTGACATATTTTTTCATCTTGAATAAACCTCACGTAAGACAGCAACAATAATTCGTTAGTTGGCAAAGTGGACTCATTCAACTGAATTGAAAATTAACTAGACGTCAGATCAATTCGTCTTTGCACAGAACTATTGCTCAAAGGATTTTTTTGGATAATATCTGCCGCCGGTTTATGGAACACAGTAATTATAAATTCTTTTATTGCCTGCAAAATTATCATTTCTCCAATGTTGCGTGGTTTACCCCTGTTTGAGCAAATAACAGAGATATATTGTATGAAGCTCGAAGTCCTTCGTCGTCTTGCTTAGCAGCCGCCGAAAACAATTTTGATACACTTGGCTGAGCATTATGCTTCTTCTCCAGGTCTTGAAAATAGGCTACATTTTTGTCCTTCTTATCTGGATGCATTTTATTCTTGAAGCGACAAGCGATTAAACCATTTTCAAACGAAGCGATAAAGCATTTAAGAAAAGGCTTCATCGCTTCGTTTGAAAATGGTTTTGAGCAAAGAAGGCACAAAGGCAATGATGAATTTGTGGAATTTTCTATGAATCCATATTTAATATATTCTGCACTGTATTGCCGTCTTTTATTTTTTGCTTCCGATATGGTTTTGTTTTTACAAATATGTAAGTAACGTGCTGAACTTAAGTACTTCTTTAACGATTGCGCGTGAAACCACTAATGAAAATATAAGAAATATTACAATCTTTTGTATAGAATTGAAACACAGTACGCACCGACAGGAATAACAGCAAAATGCACAAACTCGTTTATCCCTTTCGACGCAATCGTACCGAGCAAGTTAGAACAAGTATCTATGAACCAGCCAATTGCTACAGGATTGCCCAAATCGCGTTATTTAACAAAAACTTGTTACACTTGATAGCGTACGAAAAGCTATGTTATTTAGTTTTTATACAATCATACAGGGCAGAAAAATAAACTAAATAATCGATATTTTCTACGGGATGGGCCCACCACTCATACGCACCACTGTGTCTCCTGTGTAGCCAGAATTAATAGCGGCGACCACCAAAAAGGCAATGAACAGTGAAGTCCATTGCTGTCCCGGGGGTTAAACTACAGCTGCCTTGAAACTCACAACGAATTTTATCAGAAGAAATTTGTAAGAGTAGGAAATTTTGAATTGACTTCCCCTCTTGGCAAAGTGAGAGACAGCAATATGACAAATAAGGCATTAAAAACCCTCAAAGAGATGGCTAGTCAAGTGAAGCTCAACTGCCGTGCACCACGGTTTATCAAATATCTAACACTATTGGGACCTAAATTGTGAGTTGTTACCTAACATATCGATTACAATAATATACATTGCAACTGCCTAAACGCCCGGTAATTCTCCCTTGTTGCCACCAAATCAGAATAGTATACTACCCTGGATATGACATGCAAGGAATTTAACATATCGTCCCGCTCCCGACGCCAGTGATCGCCCTCCCAGAGAACATGATGTGCTGTTTGCTCGAATTCATGCATAAAGGCGATGACACAAGTTTAAACGAAAAGAGCTTAGCTCAAAAGTTTCCATGTCCAGTTAAAAATTGCGCAACGGGATGATCGACTTCCAACCACTCTTTACTTAATCTGTCTGGCACTGATTAAAAGAACAGATACAAGTGGCGTCCTTTAGTAAAAGTTTCCCACCTTTCTTGCCATTCAGACAGTAAAGTTTCAAATACCTCGTCAATTGATTTGAACAATCTAAGTATTGTTATATTAATCCATATCGCGGTGTTTTAGAAAGTCAGGGTGTATGTTTTTAGAGGTGTAGTACATAGAAAGCCGGCGTTGAATTTCTAAGTCAACTGGTAATACGCCTGCTAGCACTGGCAGTGCCTCGATGCTCACAGTTCTATACGATTTACATAGAAACATTAAAGCGAGACGCACTTTGCAGTAACTTACGACGCGCAGCACCTATGGTAGCCCTATCAGCCCACAGTGAACTACAACATATTAGATGTTTCGTACTATCATACAGCGTTGTTATGCATGACGTGACGACGCGTCACCACGCCAATAGTCCGCCTGCCACGTTAGATGTTTTACATCAACCTTTTCGTGCTTTTGTACTCCACTGGGTAATAAATATCCTCTTCATGGAAGACCGCCAATGTGCTTCCGGTGCCTTCAAACGGCGATAGATCAGTGGGAGCATTCACATTGTCACGGAAAGCCATATGTATATACGAATCGGAAATGAAAAGTTATCTGCAATTTAATCTAACCTGCTTTGTGTGCTTCCGCCACCAATTAGTTTATGCGGCCTAGCGCCGGCCGGCACCCACCCACTCCTGTTAGTGCGTGCTACATGCCGACGCTGCCATGGCTGCTCCGGTAGTCTCTGCCTCGGCTGCTACGGTCGTCCGCCATCTGGAACAGAATCTGCACGCCCCTACCACCACCGTCGCTGCCACGACTGGCCTGGTCGTCGCTGCGACACGTGTTTCGCCTCTCCACGAGGCATCATCAGGTGTTGTAGACGTTAATCGTAAGAATAACATGCTGCAAGTGACAAATCCATCGCAGTGCCGTCCCTTATATTGAATTGAGGGTGGGGTGTATGGTGTGAGCGAAAAGATATTTAATAGTGGGGAATGGTTTACGTCAGTCTGTTTGTTCATGAGAGTAATTTTAGAATTTTTATGTTTATTAATTTCTAATTGTTCCCTAATATTTAGTTTTAAACCTTTGTCTATAGTGTGTAAAATTTGATATGTATTAGTGGGGGATAAGTTATGTCCTTTGTCTATGAGATGCTTGGCGAAGTGTGACCTTTCTGGGCGATTGTTTTTATACGCCGATACGTGTTCGTAAAATCGTGTTATAAAGTTACGACCCGTTTGACCGATATAAACGTGTTCACATTCATCGTAGAACAGCTTATAGACGCCGGATTTTTTATTGGGCGGGATTTTATCTTCAGTGTTACAAAGCGATTTGAGTGAATTATGGGATTTGAGAGCAACATGTATGTTATTTTTTCTAAATATGTGAACTATTTTGTCAGTGATTTTTCCCAGGTATGACAAACTCGCAGTGTATTTATTTGTCGAAATATATGGAACCGCGTACAATACTCTGTTAACGATACTACTCGTCTTTTTACGCAATAATTTATCGATGGTAGATTTGGAATAATCGTTTGACTTCGCGATCTGATATATTACATCAAGTTTTTTGTTGTAATTATCCTTACTTAATGGAACGCTCATCAAACGGTGTATCATAGTTTTATACGCTGCGAACTTGTGTTGCCAAGGATGGCTGGATGATGCGTCTTGATGATGATGAGTTTTACTTACATACATGGGATGACTTTACCCTTTCTATGTCCTCCACTGATCGAATTGTCACTATTTTCTTTTCTATGTCGTTCTTACGTATTAGCACATTGCCGTGTTTGTACCAAATGTATTTATATAGTCCTTTGAGCTCCTCTTTTGTTTTCCACAACAAGAAGGCAATAGCCGATTACCGTAATGACTGAATTATCCTTGTTCTTTGCAGCACCTGCTCGAATCTTTTTCTTCCTGTAAGCTTTAACGATATCTTCCGGATTTTGCTGAATATTTACGGCAATTTCTTGAATGATTTTTTCGACATTTTCGTTATTCTCCTCCTTGATTCCACATACTTCAATGTGGTTAGCTAGTTGGGCTTACTCCAATTGGTTAATTTTATTTTCTAGTTAAACCCACGCATAAGAAAATCACTATATTTTAGCTTTTACGAATTCTATTAACAATATTATGACTACGTATTGGCAGTTCTGAATAACACTAGTGTAGAAGTTCAGTGACAATCATATTATTTCCAACTTTGTGCAGTTTAGCCCTAAAGTTGGCTCATAACTGAGGTATTTCTCATCCACATAACATCAGTCACATAAAGTCAGTCAGGAGACATACGGCCCACCTGATGTAAAGTGGTTATCGTAGACTCTGAACGCTGACAATACCTTAAGTATCGCTATCGTGTGCATATCGAACGCACGAGCCTTGTTATTAAAGCACATATTATAAATGTAATATATGTTTACATAATCAAAGGCCTTACTTATTTAATAAACAGTCGCATTTATAGGATTCTCCTATTTACTGTCCGTATTACATTCATTAAGCGACTGCTCACCTTTCCCATTTTTCTACGACTGTGTAAATATGAAATGATCGATCAAGTATTCATTAAACAAAGCTAACAAAATAGTCAAGATCTAGCTTCAGGATGTTATCTTTATAAGAACCGAGCAACTTCTCTCATCTAGGTACTGGATAAGGTCGCAGCCGCATATTAAATGCTGCCTTCCAGTCACTGTCATGCACTCCAAAATTAATAAGATAAAAAAATATAAAAAGTGCTTATTTATCATTTGGCCCTTAGCTTTAGATACGTCTTTAAATATAATCTTATTGTATCTCATTTGCCTACTTCTATTAAATATTATTTTACCTAATAGCATTTCGGAAAAAACCATTGACGAAGAAACAATGTCAAAAATGCCCAATACTCAAATACTCACGTCAGGGAGTATTATATTCTTTGCTTGTCAATATCTTACCAATATCTTACCAAATATTACAAATAAATTCATATCTGCCTATTTCTACATAAATAATGTCAGGTTCAGGTGGTACAATTAAAGATTATGAAGAAAAGGTTGTCAGTACTGAATTAATTCCAAATATCTTGATTCGGTTACATTTTCATTAATTCAATAGTAAGTCTTTTTACAAAGAAACATTTTGATGTGCCTTTTCAACACAATGCCAGCCAGGAAAGGCATTGCCTGAACTGTTCCGGGCAATTTATTACAGAATCGAATAAAATTTATAAGAAAAACCTACCAGTCCTAGAAAGCCTATATACCGGCATACGCAACTTATTTGTGCTTTTAAGATTTTCACTGAAGTTTAAAAGCGACACTAAGTTTCTGCGAGCTTGTATATTCATACAAACCGACACACTGTTACTTTTTTTTGTAATTCGTATATTTTCAAAGAATAATTTACTCTAATGTAAACAGGTACTAGTTAATAGATTTAGGTGTTATTTTACGAAACTCATATTTACAGGCAATTTGATCTAAACAAATTTGTGTGCTTTCGCCACCGATTAGTTCATGTGAAGTAGTGCCGGCCGGCACCTAACCAATACCGTTAGTAGATACATGCCGTGCTGCCTGGCTGCTCCGGTCGCCTCTGCGACACATGTTTCGCCTCTCCACGAAGCATCCTCAGGCGCTGTAGATGATAGTAGTTAAAATAACTTGCTACGAATGACAAATGTAATTTTGTTTTACAATAACTATGTAGTTGACTCCTATGGGCCATTACTACGTCACCGGGTAGGATGACAAATCCATCGTATGCATCTTTATATAATGATGGATGAGGCAGTGGAAGGGGTGAGTGAAACGATATTTAATAGAGGGGAGTTACTTATTAGCGACGTATTAGCATTTATTATGTTAACTTCTAATTGTTCCCTAATATTCAATTTTAGTCCTTATCTATTGTGTGTAAGATTTTATATGTGTTAATAGGGGATAAATTGTCCTCTGCCTATAAGATTTTTTTGGGATGTTTCTGGGCGATAGTTTTCGTATGTCGGAATGCGTTCATGAAACCGTTTTTGAATATTATGACCAATTTGCCCGATATAAACATGATCATATTTATCGCAAAACAACTTATAAACACAGATTTTTTGGGTTGTAGAATTTTATCTTTACTGTTTCAAAGGGATTTAAGGGAGTTATGTGGTTTAAGTACGATGTGTGTGATATTTTTCTAAAGATGTTAACTATTTCGTCAGTAACATTTCCTAGGAATGAAAAACTAAAAATGAAAAACCCGCAATGTATTTTGTTGATGAAATATTTGAAACCGCGTGTACTCGTTTATTAACGATGTTACTCGTCTTTTTATACAACAGTTTGTTGACGATGAATTTGATGTAATCGTTTAATTTCGTGATCTGACATGTCAAGTTCTTTGTTGCAAATATCCTTACTTAAAAGGACGCTTATCAAACGGTGTACCATAGATGTATATGCTTTGAGTATGTGTTGTCAAGTATGGCTTGATGACCGATACTACGATCATCAAGCTATCCTTGGCAACACAAAATCACAGCGCATGCATCTACTAAAGGTACCGGAAGCACACAATATAGTTTAGATTAAATTGCCTGTAAACCGGAACTGTAATTCTACTTCTATTTATATTCTTCTATTTTTAATAATGTGGCGGTTCCTAGTCACGTCTAGTTAATATGACTATTCATCGGTGCCAAAAAGCTTGTGGCCGCCGAATGACATACAACAATATAAGACAAACATATAGTTTTTTTTATAACACTACGGTGGTAAACAAGTGTATGGTTTGCCTGATCACCTGTCACTCTTGCGTTGTTTGCGTCCCTGTAAATACCTCGTCACGCTTTGTCTCATACCTCCTCACGCTGTAGTCCCTTAGGAAAACTTCGCCAGGGAGCTCAATCCACTACTTAATAGTTCTTGGTATAACATGTAAATTTATATGGTATGGTATACCGGTGTAAATATTTGGGGTCTGTCCTCCACGCGTCCGGTGACATCGATTGCAACGTCAAGGCACGTATTTCAGTGGCTTGGGCTAAATGGCGCGAGATGGCTGGTGTCAACTGTGATCCAAAAATGCCGGATAAGATAACCGGATAATAAGTACAGGTTTATAAATCCATCATTAGGCCTGTCCTTTAATATAGCAGCGAGGCATGGCCAGTACTTGAGCGGACAAGCAGGAGCTGTACACTGAACTCCTGTATTCGTGGTGGCCTTCATATCCGTGACATACCTGACAAACTGCAAGAGCATTGCCCACGCTGGTACGGCCACGTCTCACGAAACCTGGCAAGTTACGTGGGGAATAAGTGTCTAGACATGCCACCTTCGCCAGGTCCCGCTAGAAGGGGTAGGCCCAAGAAGTACTGTCTTGATATCGTAAGGGATGACATGCATGCCAATGGTCTCACAGTAAGGGATGTCGAAGACCGCGCGAAGTGGAAAAGTAAAAATTGGAAAGCGGACCCCGGTCTCCGAAGCTAGAGCTTAGGACGCGACCGGGACTAACACTCGGATGATGATGAAAAAATAGTTATATTGCATGTTTAGATCAATGATAAAAAAACTTCACCGAGCTGAAATTAATTTTAGCAAATAGTAAATCAAAAATTCATGTTATGGTAATCGCAGAAGCCAACATATCACGCCAATATATCGTTACCGGAATACGATATGCATATTGTAACGAAACATCGGTAACTGTACCCTATGGTTGCAGATACCTACTTAGGGAGTTTATAGCGATTGTCGGATGACCTTATTATAATTCCGAAGGGTTGTTATATTAATTGTATTGTTATATTAATCAAGCCTACCTTGATTAAGACATTCAATCGATTTGCTATCGGGAAGTGAGCTTACTAACCTAATTAGCATGGTATTGTGTGTAGGCTTGTTTTATCTGGAGTATGTAGATATGAAATAAATACATAGTTTATATACAGATAGGCTAGGGTGTATCACTGTTTTGGTCCACAGATATTTCACCGAGGTCGCGATTTGATCACAGACTTGGTCAAGATTCATTTGGGATCTTGTTGCATGATTAAAGTTTGATTAACTGCTAGTTTGGTTCGTTGTAGGCTCGACCCAGGTACCGTCCTGGCGGAAGCTGAGGCTACGGTTGTGACGTATTGGCGGATGAGTACTGAATTTCAGGAATATTCACTAATATTTCATGAGAGGACCTTGCCTATATATTTTTTTACATCACGTTTAGTGAGTGCATGTCTCGAATTCTGGTCAGTGGTCCGAGCCACCGATCGCCCAAGGGGAAAATAGCATTTCACAATTCCTAATGTCAACGATAATCGACTACAAGCCCAAAATTATTTACTTTGACCATAATAATATTTGCGAAGAATTGCCTCATTTATAAAACATTTCATGACTCCCTTAAGGATAAATCAGCGCGCGTGTACACGTATAACGTAAACAAAAAAAAAGATACACATATATGCAAGTGCATACAGACTCCTGCTTCGCCCGCGTGATTAATATAATAACAGAAGTTATTATATTGATCGCGATTTTCTTCATCGTACGTACGAAGGAGTAATATATATATTGGCCATGATAAATATCAAATATTGCGCTGAATAGAGACTTACTCAGATGTTAATCTGATGACGAATTTGGTCAGTAAAGGGTTCTGAGCTTCCGTCCTGAGAAAACTCTCCTTGATACCAACTGATACCATAATACAGAATCTCTATCGGACTAACAGTAGAATTTGACGCAACAGCTCTTAATGTTCCGATTTTACGCTGTAATACTTTAAATTCAAAACAAAATAAATAAACTAGACGATCATCCAGACTGCTACTGGTAAGGTTTACCAACAACAAGAACACGGCTAAGGTTAGATTATACGAAATCATAGATTTTCGTATTGTGAGACGATAGCCATATGCCATACCATAGCCTATGGTTCTGTTCATATAACTGGCTATGGTTGTTTCACAGAAGTGAATATGATATAATAGAATATGGTTTTCAAAAAAATAAAAATACCTCCCAACTCTTAGGCAATGTGTTCAATCATCTTAAAACTAAAAAAAATGTACAAACCATTTTCATTGACTTCTGTAATGTTTTTAAAACTATACAGTCATGCAATTCTCTAAGCGACTCGTAACGGCTGTGTGCGTCGCTGTGATCACAGATGTCACAGCTTTGACATCGTCTACTGCGATCACGGCTTTTTATTTGGTATTCTATAAGGCTGTAAGCGTACGCGAGGCTGTTTGCCTTGTAGAATTCCAATTCCAAACGCAGCCTTGCGGCGCTAGTGTCGCACAACCATGAAAAGCGACACTAAGGAATTGCATTTTGTGTTCAAGGCTATAACAGCCGATGTTTCCGAAGATGTAAGGATGTTTGCTCTTACAGAATTGCATGGCAGTACGATAACTTATATGAGAAATTATATCAAAATGGAATACAAGGGCCAACTTTAGAATGGTTCAAGAGTTATCACGCGAATCGATACACGACCGTTAAAGTTGCTAACGATTTTACTTGCTGACGAAAAGTTGTCTATGAAAATGAATAGGATCTGAATGAAAACTTTTCGATTCCGTTTCGAATATTGCTTTCCGAGACAATGTGAATATCCCCACTAATATCTGTATGTATATACATTTCTCTGACAATGCCTACTTCATCATCATATCAGCCGATAGACGTCTACTGCTGAATATAGGCCTCCCCCTTAGACTTCCACAGCGATCGGTCTTGTGCAGCTTGCATCCAACGGCTCCCTGCGATCTTCTCAACATCATCAAATTTTTGCAAATCAAATTAAGTTTTTGCAAGGAACAGATTGTATTACAGTACTTATGTACTATGTGGTAGATATTATGAACAGCCTGTCAACTAACTGACAATGGCAGTCTTACTTTCTTGAAAGACTATCAACGTAGCAAACGATCGTTGATCCTACGGCATTGTAATTCACTTTTATATCAGAATTAATATAATTTTTAATGCCATTACAATTCAAAGAATACATTATAGGAGGTCGATGGCGCCGATGTGACTGTCGGTCTAATCTGACATGAAAATTAAAAAAAACATCTGACTGTCATTATTTTATAATCGCCTCGACCACTGCGATTGTATACATACAGGAATCAATTGCTTGATTTGAAGCAAACTGCTTTCACATGTAAGGTGTGTAGAAGTTACGTAATCGTGTGGGGGCCGTCCTACGCTGCGTTTTCTGGTTCGTGGTCGCCATTCCAGAACCTTTCTGCCCAAAGGCCATCGGTTCTCCGAGCTATGTGGCCACTGCCACTTCAGCTTGCTGATCCTTAGAGTCACGTCGGCAACTCCAGCTTTACTACGGATGTGCCCATTTCTGAGTCTATCCCGCAGAGAAACTCCGAGCATGGCTCTCTCCATCGCACGCTGTACAACCTTCAGCTTTCGTATGAGGCCCATAGTAAGCGACCACGTCTCTGTGCCGTAAGTGATCACTGGCAAAACACAGTGGTCGAAGACTTTCGTCTTGAGACATTTAGGTATTTTGGACGAGAAAATCTTTCGCAATATCCCAAACGCTGCCAATCCGAGTTGGATTCGACGAGAGACCTCTTTCTCGAAGTTGGAACTACCTAGCCTGTTTGTCCTTTTTTTGTTTTTTTTTTTGACGCGGGGAAAAATTCGTTACGCACACCACCGGTGCCTGGGTGGCCTCCGGTGGTAGTGTGGGACTTCCCGTCGGCTGCCCGACGGTATACCCACTAAACAACCCCGCGAATTGCCATCGGCCGCGTTGGTGTGGTGCCCCGGATCTGGACTGTTTGTCCTAGGTAGACCATCAACAACTTCGAGAACCCAGCCAGCTCCCAACTGAAACTGGAGTGGGTATAACATTCCACATAATCTTCGTTTTGTCCATGTTCCTTTTAAGACCCACTCGTTGGGATGCTCTGTCGAGATCTTCAAACATTGTGTTCAATGCCAACTTATTTTGCGCCAATTATATGTAGGTCTAACCTGTGAACTTGAATCAGGAGTTGGGTAAAGGAGAAGTAATTAGATGAGAAAAGGAAAAAAAACAGAATTACCACCGGCCTTATTGTCACGAAGACATGAATAACATGAAACTTGAAAACGAGAATCTAGCCTTAATCATGTCACCGACATCTTTCGAAAACTAAGGTGCCAAAAGTACTGCGAATTCCTGTCTCCTAGAACTTGCTTGGAAGAATATAAAAAAATGGGTGCGTGTACTTATGTACGCGTGTGACAAGTTATACTTCTTTGGCATCATTAAATAAATATTTATCATTATTAATTTAATAATATTTGGTATTAATTATATTAAATAATAATATTTTAATTTATAAGAAGGGTTATTGGAGTAAAATGAAAAAAACGTCTTTCAAGTAGTAGCGGCGATGTTTATTTATGGAATGTATTACATACAAGTCAAATTTCAAGTACAAACGTTATACATTTTTAACTATAGCGCCATCTACCGGTAATACCGTGAAACATTTAGCAGCTTCACCCTGTTACTTTTGTGTTACAGTGATGCGCGCGCATCTTAAAATTTCACTCTCATCATTTTTTCATAACGCGCCTAAAGAAGTATAACTTCAAAAACCGCTGCTGCAAGCCCGTATTGCAAGTGTAGTGCAGTAATAACAGTTAATTGTAACCGAAGCATATTGTTTCTTCTTCTTTTTCTCAGTGTTATCCCGTTTCCTAACACATTAGGATTGGCTGGGTTCGCTACCTAAACCTAAGAGGATTAAGATTTGGTGAATTGGTGGTGAGGTGAGCGACTACCATCAGACCTTCACAACCCAGAGGGAAAACCAGATCTAACTTAGGTAAAGTCACTCGTATTTGGAAATATAATTTCTAGAACTTACGGGTTTCCTCACGATGTTTTCCTTTATTGCCTAGTATGTGCCAATCATAAATATGTACATAAAAATCCGGAAACACAAATTTAGTGGTACATGCCAGGATTCGAATCTGGGACCTGTTGGTCACACACAAGGCAGGTTCTTTATCCTCTAGGTCTAGGCTATCACTGCTCAATAGAAGTACTTATATTGTTTGTTTCCTGCAATAAAGTTTTCTACTTACCTACCTATTTATTCTACTTACTTAATTATATTTAGTTAGTTTTCTGTTTATGTTATTTTGTTCTACCGTTATATATCGATTTATTTTATGGATCTTTCATTATTTAGGATTTATGTATAAATGTGTTTCTTGATAGAAGCTTGAGCCAAAGCCCTATAACTAAAAAAAATCTATGTCGCACGGAATTATACAAATGTACTCTGTGGCACGGACCGACTGCGAATGAAATCAACTCACCCGCCGGAATCCACAAAAAAATACGAATAAACAACAAATAAAATATATAAAATAACGTTACCCAACAAAGTAAAGTAAGCATTTATAATTAGCGTTCATAATATAGACTTACTGTTAGAAAATTACGAGTGTTATAATTTGAAAGTCATGACTATTGAAGTGACTACGACGCGACGGTGTGTATTTATCTATTGTGTTTTACCAAAGTATGGCTTATTACGCTGCCAGTGATGATGTAAATACAAGTAATGCAGCAGATTTAACAGACGAGACAAATATTGTTGATAATCTATCAATAGTTCCCTTAGGAAAGGACGCTTTTGGTAAGTATTGTGTCGACATTGTCGGTTTGATGTTTGGTTGATTTGGCAGATCTACGTGTATTAAATATATTCTAACAAATAAATATACTGGTGGTAAAATAATCCGGGACACCTGCGATGTTGAACTTAATTTTTTAATGAAATGTTTGAAGCTTGTAAACTGTCCTTGTGTAAGGTTCATATTGAGATAAGCTTTAGTGTATGTATACACTATATATCTCAGAACAGAGTGCCCTACCAAGGGTCACAAAACATTTATTTTATTACAAACTACAACTCCTTGCTTTGCACTACTGCCGCAGTAAATGTGAAATTATTTTTACCTGAATCTGTTTGGGTTCGAAATTTTACTGGTTGACGGATATCAAGGCTCTGAAATGGAATTGAAACCTGTTGTATATAATGAATTTGTTCATACACAGTTCCATACATTTTTTGCAAAAACTGTTTTTGTACAGGTTATGGGTGATCGGAATCAACAGTATTGGAGTCTTGTCTAAAATCTTTCTTGATATGTGTTCCTGATTGAAATAACGGGAAAACAGTTTTGTTGTCGGGTAACTCTGCCCGCTGTGCCCTTTCATTCCTCATTCACTGTGTCTGCCATAATAAATCTGAGTGAACTATTTAGCATGTTTATTAAGTATAGAGTGAAAGGCAAATCAAAAGCAGTGCATTGCTGGCTAAATTTAACTATATTTTTGCAAGTAGTAAATAGTTTGAACAGGGAGTTCAGCCGGAGTGATAGATTTTGAAATACTCGGTGTATTTTATGTGTCCTAAAAACCCATTTTCTAGCCTTGATGTTTTCATTGGTCTTGGGACATTTACATAGACCTTTCAATAGTAGGAATACTGTGGATAATGGTCCCATATGTGAATGTTTTTCTCAGCATGCTCAAACTTGGATCAAGTTGGATTCAGTCAGAATTATCCATTGGATATATTTTTTTGTTTAAACAATACATCTGTCCTGTTTATTTATTTAATAAAAGCATGGGTTTTGTAATGAACTTTCCAAATCTTTCCTTGATATGTCAGCAATGACGTAAAGCGGTATTTCATTCTACAATTACAGTTGTTATATTTTTGCTCATTCAGTTTATTATACACTATAAACAATACAATAATATAGTAATTATCAATCAATAAAATACACAATGATTTCTATGTTTGACTGTGTATATTTTTAGATGTCAAATCCAGAATTTGCTTTTTCTTACACGTCTTTGATGATCCTATGTATTTTTAGTGTAAATTTTATAATAAATAAAAAGTTATAAAGTGTATAAATGATTATCTGAAGCAGTGAAGTGTAAGTGAGTATAAGTAAGAACTATGTCTTGTGGTGCTTAGCTCACTTTGCCTACCTTGCAAGGGACCGGGCATGAAAATAATGATAGGGTTTTATAAATTATTAAGGACTTTTCTCGTTACAGAAATATGTATTGTGGATTTTCAACAGCTATTGTTTTGTACAAAAAATGTTTGTATAATGTACAATTGTATAATGTCTATCAACTGTATAATAGTCTACAATTGTATAATAGTCATTAACAAAAGTATTTCAATGACTGAGATAGAAATGGTAAACTTTACTTAGTTTTTTTACAAATCAAAAGAAAGGGTATCCCCAGTCAGGCACAACGGCTTACAGGTAGGAATGGTGGCATTACTCTCTCTAAGTTTGCTATCTGTAAATTTTGGTACAGTATTAGAGTGGACATTTAATTACAATTTAAAAGAATCTAATAATAAAGCAACAAATCCTATGATCTATGTCTGTACAATTTAGATTTGGCACATTATTTAGTAAAGATGTGTTATATATAATAAGTTATCCTTTTGTGAAAGTTGCACAATTTATTTATATGAGTATAAACAAATTACACACATAAATGACACAGTATGTACGAGGGTCATTTGAAAAGTTCTTAGCCTAACATACTTAATGAAACCACACGATTTTAAGTTTATTTTTATTTTTCAACATACTCTCCTCTGAGCTCAAAACACTTTTTCCATCGACCCGGCAAGGCTTCGATACCCGTTTTAAAAAAATCTTCATCTAACTCCTCAAAATACGCGTCCACGGCGGCTATGACCTCTTCATTTGTAAAAAAATGTTTAAAGTTGGACAGTGCTAAATCCGGTGAATATGGGGGATGAGGTAACAATTCGAAGCCACATTGATGGATTTCTGCCATGGATTGCACAGAGGTGTCAACGCGCGCATTGTCCTGATGAAACAAGACTTTTCTTCTCAATAAACCTGGACGTTTTTCTTTGATTTCTTCTCTCAAACGACGCAACAGGTTGCAATAGTAATCGGAGTTTATTGTTTCACCCTTTTTTAAATAATCCACGAGAATTATACCCTTTGAATCCCAAAAAAAGGATGCCATGACTTTGCCCGCCGATAAAACCACCTTTGCCTTCTTTGGGGTGGGCGATCCTGCTCTTTTCCATTGTTTCGACTGTTCTTTTGTCTCAGGTGTATTGTGGTGAACCCAGGTTTCATCCATGGTTATAAACCTTTCAACAAATTCTATTGGGTCAGCTTCATATAACTCTAAACAGTTGCGAGAAGTTGTGAGTCAGTTGCGTTTTTGTTCCACTGAAAGCAGTCGTGGTACCCACCGCGCAGACACTTTAGAGAATCCAAGTTCAGTAGTAATTATATGATGTGTTCGCTCAGATGAGATGCCTACAGTCTTAGCTATCTCCTCGACAGTCAATCTTCGATCAGATAAAATTAAATCACAGATTTTTTTTTTTGTTTTGATCAGTGGAAGCAGTCGAAGGCCGGCCACTACGGGGCTCATCTTGAATGGTCTCACGACCACGTTTAAACTCTGCCACCCAATTTTTAACAGTCGCATACGAAGGAGCGGACTCACCCAAAGTAGCAGACATGTCTTCATGTATAGCTTTTGGAGTTAAACCTTTCAAATTCAGGTATTTTATCACTGCACGATGTTCAATTTTATCCATTTTCAAAAATAGCTCTGACTGGACTTATATCACGTGTAAACGAACAATGAGTTACTGTGAATAAACTAAACTGTGCATAGTTGTTGCTAAATAATGTAACTACAAAATGAGGGTAGTTATAAAAAAACCTATGACTTTAACCATGTTAGGCTAAGAACTTTTCAAATGACCCTCGTAATTTACAGCGTCCACAGATCTGCTATACAGAATCAAAACAAAGTAAAAAGTAACTTTTAGCATATTATACAGGACAACTAAAAATGTGTGTTTTATTTGCCATGTGCATGTAGAGAAACTTAGGTAAAATTATTTATGTTATAGAAAACTTTTTTTTTTATGTAGGCAAATTAAAGTTTGTATGGTAGACATACTAGGTCATTATTAGTTTTCTATGACTGACATCATAGTCTATAACAAATCCAAAACATAGTATCTCTTATTATTATCTCTTGCCAGGTTTTAATTTTGTTTTCAAATTCATACTAGCCTGTGACATACTTACAGGGTTTCCCTGTCACTTTATGAAGCTATTTACCCTCTCTAGTAGGATCAAATATTGTGACATTTCCTATGAAACTATTTAAGATGCCGAATTGCCCTAAATGACTAGTGACCCCCACTACTGGGGATCGTTTCGAAGTACATAATGACCTTGTATGTCATTTATTTTGTGATGCTGCCAACAATAATTCAGCGACTTATTACAGCAATATGTGAATTGTGCGGGCGAGTGGGACGTCGAGGACAGTTCTATACTAGAAACAATAAGTTTTGTTCGTTGCGATGTCATGCGAGTAATAGAAGCCGTCGACATTGTAACTGGAGGTTCAAACTTATGGAGGGTGCAGAACACATGGAGGGGATGATCCCACTGGAACCACTCCCTCAACTGCAGCAATGGCAAGCTACATTCAGTGACTTACAGGTGAATATATATTTTTAAATACTTATTTTGTAGTCACGGATAAGTCAAAATATTTTTTAAATGTGCAGATGAACATCTACAAAGATTAGTCTTTGAAGTCCAGTAAATAGGCGTTTTCACAATAAATGATATGGTAATTACTTATAATTATGACAGACCAGGGTAATAAGGGTTTTATTATTGCAATTAAGAATATAGCGAGAGCCTCACATAAATAAAATTACACTTATAAAAGAATTGGCTAATGGACGGACATGGCTACTGCGCATAATACTTCAACTACTTTCACTGCATTGTGCCCTATAGTGTACTGTTTGAGGAACAGAAACTGACATAGATACAATTTTGGAAAAATGGAGACTCATTTGCTCCAATTAATTACATGTAGTCCAGGTAATGTCTAATAACATTTTTGAGCCTGCTAATCAAGGAAATAAATATCACAAGGAAATAATGCACATATGCCAGTATCTGTATAAAAATATTAATAATCATGTTCATAAAATATAAACTGGTTTTTTAGGGTTCCGTACCCAAAGGGTAAAACGGAACCCTATTACTGAGGCTCCGCTGTCCGTCCGTCCGTCTGTCTGTCACCAGGCTGTATCTCATGAACCGTGACAGTTAGACAGTTGAAATTTTCACAGATGATGTATTTATGTTGCCGCTATAACAACAAATACTAAAAAATTGAATAAAATAAATATTTAAGGGGGCTCCCATACAACAAACGTGATTTTTTTGCCGTTTTTATAGATAATGGTACGGAACCTTTCGTGCGCGAGTCCGACTCGCACTTGACCGATTTTTAAGGTTTGCAATTGTATGTGTAAATCGGAGATGCAGAGAGAAGTTGGGTGTTTGAGGCATAGCCTTTTTAAGACTGAGAATTCCGTCGTTGTAATATGTATTTGATGTTAGACTTGCCTGAAAGAGTCCTTGCTTTGCCTAAAGAGAGGTTTAAGAACCACATATATCTTGCCAAAAAGGCTTTTTAGAGTTGGTAAATATATTTTCAATCCCATAATAGTGGTAGATTATTAAAAGGTAAAATTAAATAAAAATATTAAATTTGTAACATGAGTCTAAGTGACTAAAAATGTTCAGTAGTACAATAAAAGATTGAGAAATTTAATAATTACGTAATTGCTTCTTTTTGTTTAATTTTATTACTACATCATTATTCGTCAACATACATAAAAGAGCTATTATGGATATTTGTGCATGGAAAGAGGCGAGTGCGGTATGTAATAATCAACTCCTTTCCCACGCAAGGACGGAAGGGATGAATTTTACCTGCACTCAACGTACTCGTACTTAGGACACGTAATTTCCGCACAAACTGCACTTGGATTTAGTATTAAAACACATGGCTATAATATTTGTACTGCATGGTGATGGGTAATTTTCCCAATAGAAACGTATGCCATTCGGTTAAATTTCCAGGCTACAACTGTACATCTCACAATTTAAATCAAGCAAGCAGTTGTTAAGCTTTGATTTGAATTGTGATACGTCTTTGGATATCCCACAGTGTCATAGACCATGCGACAATGCATATAAATAATACGGCGGACGTAACTGTCAACTTACGGAGTATTTTATTTTTTAATTATCCCGTTGTTTAACAAAAACATTTAATTATAAACTAATTTCAGGCTGGTCCTATAAAGCAGTCGGCGGCATTGGTCGCAAACACCTACGAATGGAAAGATGAACTCTTTGGATGCGACTTCCTAGCTGCTCCTGTTAGCCTATTCAAACATGCCCCACTGCATGAAATGTGGGATAGTACATTTGAAGGCATGAAGGTGGAAGTGAAGAATTCAGACTGTGATAATCCTACACAAAAATTGAATGACTATTTTTGGGTAGCTACAGTCCTTAAAGTAAGTTAAAAAATTTGAAAAGTAAAGTAAGTTGTATGCATAATATGTTAAATGCAAACAAACGGAATGCATGCAAGCGGAAAGTACGCTTTACGATTTGGAACGTTGGCACGCTGACTGGACGCGCGAGAGAGCTGGCCTAAAGGTGGCCGTGGTGTTCCTGCAGGAGACGGAGGTGGAAAGGCACAGATCCCTGATCATTAGGAATGACTACGAGCGGATCTATATGGGTGCACCTGGTGTAGAGAATGGGGTACCCATAGTGTTCTCTGGAGTTTCAGAACGATTTCTTGAAATGAACCGCTTTAGTTGAGGGTGACCTGCTTCAGTGATCGGCTTCTGGCAGTAAGAGTGCTCGTCGATGGAGTTGTGACTTATTTCATAAGTGCCTACGCGCTTAAGGTCGGGTGTAGCGAAGCTGATAGGATAGCGTTCTGAAATCAAATCAGTACAATGGATTGTACTGATTTGATTTGTTACGCCGTTGTCACAGGAGATCGCTTTGTGTGGTGATATTTATGGTCACGTGGGTGAGGTTTGGGAGGAGTTTGAGCGTGTTAATGTGGCATATGGTAGTCGTAACGTGGAGGGCGAGGATATCCTCCGAATGTGTGGACCTGCCAGTTTCAGCATCGTGAATATATGCACAAATAAATCCGAATACCTACAAGAACGGCACGCTACCAAAATCGATTTCTTACTTAGTAGTAGACGTCATAATATCAGCAAAGTAACCAATTGCAAGGTCATACACGGCGAGAGCCTTATCACTGCACAACATCATCTCCTTGTCACGGATATCTGCGCGAAGCCCAAGGAGAGGCGCTTTGAGCACTGCAGACGCCAAGTTACGTGGTGTCTGCACGATGAATCCAAGTCCCAGGAGTTCGTGTCGACTATCGGCGATTATTATGTCAGTATCGATAGCGAACCAGTCTAGCACCACTGGTATAGGGATTCAGACGGCCACAACGGGGCGGCCCAAGCAGTCTTTGAAAAACTAAAGGTGCGACAAGGAGACTTGGTGGTGGACACAGTTTAAAGGGAGATTATGGGTAAAAAAACCCCTCTTTAAAAGTAGCAAGCGTGCAGGTCTCTTGGAAGACCTTGGCGCGTACCGGCGTTGAAATGTGTTACCAAGAGAGCTATGCTAGCTAGCCAGTGTCAGACCTTTTATAACCTATGTACGATAAGTTGGAATCGTCCGAGGGCCAGAAGCTCACCCACAAGTTGGCACGTTCCAATGTCAAAGCGGCACAAAATATATCTAAGAGACCCCTCTTACACAGCGACGCTTAGATATATTCTGTGCCGCGGTAACATGTTATGCGAGAACTCGGCGGCGAAGGAGAGACGGTGCTCGTATTTTCACAAGAGCATAACGAGCACCTCTTTATGCTACTTGTTTAGCAGCTCGTAAAAATAACCACCGGTCCTCTCTCTGTATCATGGACTAGTGACAATTATAACGCCTGAATAAGTCCAATGGGCTCTTCGGCGCATGAAGAATGGGATGGCACTCGGAGTCCCCATCGAACCCTGGAAGGCTATGGCACCTCATTGTGTGAGCATCTTGACCGACCGACATCTTGACCGTATGCTCCCGGTTAAATCCCGGGCCAATGGAGATTGAGTCAATAGTTCAGTCTTCAAAGTGCAGGTGTGCAGCAAAGCAAAGGGTGCAGGAATATGGCAGTTATCGTGGTATAAAGGTCATTTCTCACACCATGGAGCTTTTCGAGCGGATAATTGACTTCCGGATCCGGTAGCAGTGCACTGTCTCTGAGTGTCAGTATAGCTTCCGGCCTGGTCATGGAACCATGGACTCTGTTTCTGGCTTAATTTAAGTCATACAGTAACACAGGGTGAAGAACACGCCTCTGCATCTGCTGTTAGACATGGAGAGAGCGAGAGAGATGTATCTCTCGCGCGATGATCAGTTGGGCATTGAGGTCTAGAAGGGTGCCTGAAGCGATTATTTACCACCCTTCCCGATCACCATTGAAGTCCACCAGGAATTCGCCTTTTATCTGTTTCTGTCCAGCGTAATATTAGACGTAATATTATGCAGCATCAAAGATGCAGATGAGCAGCCTCTATGGTTACTCATGTATCCCGACAATGTTGCGCTGGCGGACGCAGATAGAGGGCGTCTGGTGCGACATTTGAATGATTAGAGCAAATCGTTTTAGAACGGCGGTCTGAAACTGGAGCTGGCGTAGACAGAGTACTTGACATGTAATAATACATAACTCACAGCCGTCCATTTTGGCGGAGACACGGTCGAGCCCACGGATAGGTGACAATATTTGGAATCTGTCCTCCATGCGTCCGGTGACATCGATTACGACGTCAAGGCACGAATGTTGCTTGGCCCAAATGGCGTGAGATGGCAGGGGACATATGTGACCCCAAATATGCCGTTTAAGCGGAAAGATCTATCCTGTTATTCGGGAGCGAAGCGTAGTCTTGGGCGACACAATCAGGCGTTGCTTGTCATGGACATGAATGTGCTCCGGTGAATGTGCAGAGTTACATGGAAAGATCGCGTATGGAACTCCCGCACTCGTGCTAGCCTTCGTGTTCGTCACATAGCAGACAAATTGTACGAGTGTTGCCTGCGCTGGTACGGCCATGTCTTACGAAAAAGTTTTGTGGGGAACAATTATTTGGCCGGATATCTCTTCAGGGTCCGGGTAGAAGGGGTAGGCCCAGCAAGTGCTGGTTTGACTACGAAAGGGATGATACGCGTGCCAATGGTCTCACAATAAGGAATGCCGATGAACGCGCAAAGTGGAGAAGTAAAGGTGCGAAACCTGGACTATATGCTACGGTAACTGCTTACCATCAGGCAGGCCGTACGCTTCTATGCCATCTTAGTGGTATAAACATGAAGCTTAGGACGCAACCGGAATTAACGCTTGAATTATGATGATGACAGTTCTTAATGTAAGTTAGTTTTTAATTTATTAGTAAATACCTGCTCAGCAAAAGACTTATAGATAAATTAGTAAGCATAACATAAAATCCATCGTCATCAATTTTTGGAACAACCTGTATGTAAAGAGAGGTAGGGCGCACCAGAACAGCCCGTCTGGGGAAGTACTACTACTATGTACTAGAATCTAAGATTTTAAGGTATTGCTGGAAAACTATTTTGAACAGAAATTAACTTTGCTTTCGCCCTGCCAACTAATAAACGAGGTTATGCCAAAGAATAGGCAGTGACTACATTTTATCTATTAAATAACTAACACTTCACTGCCTGCGGTGTTCCCTCGGGACTGCAGCATGAGGTTCTTAAAAAAAAGGTATATAAGTTTTTCACAAATGAGTCAACACCGGTGTGTAAACATCCGTGACAAACATATCCCAAAACAAAGCAAATATTTTTGTAATTTCACTTCGCAATTACAAAATATTTTGTTTGATTTGGTCAATTTACTAGACTGAAATATGGCAATATGACAGGTGGTAAATAGTTCATTTCCAGGATACACACAGTTGCAGTGCCGTTGCACGACCGCTGCAGAAATTTTTAATAGAATACATGTATTGGCACCGCACTATTGCGCGACTCAAATGACAAGCGTAAATGTGCAGTTGCAGGTTTTTAGTAGAATTGGTTTACTGATTTTTGTTAATATTTGTAAATATATATGTTTTATAAGGAAAAGCTGCGCTGAGGAGAGTGGGCTTGGCAAGTTTATTAGTAGAAATCGACCAATATAAACAGCGCGGTGGTATATTAGCCAGCAATGGGTTTAATTTATTTAGTTCCAGGTTTTTATTTTGAATTACCGGGCTGGACGTCCGGGTTTGCTAGTATATCCTTCTTCTTCTTAGCCGTATCGCGTTTCCTAATCCATTAGGATCGTCGGTGTCCGCTACGTAAGCTTAAGGATTTGACGAAAATACTGTTTTTATATGGAGCGACTGTCGTCAGACCTCCGCAACCCAGAAGACCAGACCTTTCGTAGCTAAGGTTACACGTCTTTCGAAATATAATTTCTTGGACGTGCTGGTTTTCTCACGATGTTTTCCTTTACGACCCAGCAAGTGATAATTATAACTAGTAAATAACAGCAAGCTGTGTAGGCAGAGCTGATATTTTTTAAATTTAAAAAATATTTAAATATTTTATTTTTAATTTTTTAAAAATATATGTAATCCTGTACGACATCTAGCGACGAGTGCTGTTACTTTTTCTGTTGATGGGAGTGCAGTGCAGACTCTGCACTGCAGAGTGGCCGGCCATACGTTTTCCCATATGTTTTTTTTTTCTAATTGGAACGATTTTGGACCGTTCTTCCTCACCAACGAACATTTAAATTTCAAATTAAAGGATACAAAACTACAATATGTTAGCTATTAGTGTGTCGATTTTGGAGTTTCTCACTATTACCGTCTAAACGCTAGCTGGATGACATCAGTCTACCCCAAACGACAATTTTGAGGGTAATGTGGCTCCGCTGGCTATCGCAGCTCTGCCAAATATGTACGTAAGTCGTAAAACTCGATTGGTGGTACTAGGCAGTATTCGAACTGGGGACAAGTTGGGCGGTTCTTTATTCGCTGTCACAGGTCGTATGATACTGCTAGTATATGCTGTGTACCTATTTTATGCCGCCCACTGGTATTGTATGCAATTTCAGATTTAATTATGTAGGTACAGGCGAGTTTTGTAAGATGGATGGACATACTTTACTAATTTTGACGAGCTCGGTGGCGCAGTGGTGAAACGCGTTGTTACACTATTTTGACACCAGCGCTTGTGGGTTCGATTTCCACACAGTACAAACATTTGTGTGCATGAACATGTCTGTTTGTCTTGGTCTGGGTATTTTCTATGTATGATAAGTATATATTTACAAAAAAAAATGTATTTACGTATGTTTATCAGTTGTCTAGTACCCATAACACAAGCTTCGCTTACTTTGGGGCTACATGGCGCTGTGTAATTTGTCCGACAATATTTATTACTTATTATTTATTTAATAGTGTTGACATTATCTATTACCAACCGTCATAGACCTCTGTCTAGACCGTGGGTTCTTTTTTTTTGTTTTTGTATTTCAAAACATATATTTTTTTTTGTACAGGTGAAAGGTTACATGGGTTTATTGCGGTACGAAGGTTTTGGTAGCGATGACTCTAAGGACTTTTGGGTAAATCTATGTTGTTCAGAGGTACATCCGGTTGGGTGGTGTGCCACGCGAGGAAAGCCTCTCATACCACCACGCAGTATAGAAGACAAATATGCAGATTGGAAGAAGTAAGTAAATAACAATCTTTTGTTTCTTGGAATGTGACGTCACGGCTCTTAATGTCACATGACGAGTGTTTTCCCGCGACATTTTTAATAAATAAAAAAAAAACTTTATACTACTTTTTCTACTAAACAACACTTTTAGAGACAGGTAATTATGATTGTGGGTACGGAACTTACCGCGATTTGTTTTTATGTGGGGAAATATAAAAACAAATTGATGTAAGGCCCGTACTTACAATAACAATGTGAACAACCGTGAAAGTATACATGTCGGGAGGCATACAAGCGAGTGATACTTGAGCAGTCAGAACTCGTTATATACGCTTTCCCATACATTTCGCGGTCGTATTCGACCACCCGGGTTTCGAAGGGTTAATATATATCGAGCGTTAATAGGCTACGGTGCCCGCTTAACATCAGGTGGGCCGTATGCTTGATTGCCACCTTAGTGGTATAAAAAACAGCAACTCCTCGGGAACTGTATGTAACCCTACTTTTCTAAGAGGTCGCTGTGTCTTCAGCAGGGGTGGCAACGCGCAAGCAATACTTCGTGTATTACAAGCATTCATAGGCTACGTACGGCCACTTTAAATCAGGTGGGCCGCGTGCTTGTATGTCTCCCGATGTTGTGTTAAAAAATGTTTGCTTTCAGCACTACATATACAGACTAGTTTAAATAAAATCATCTGTTGTTAACTTCTTAAAAATAACTCTTGAATTTATTAACAATAAGTATATTTTTTTATACAACGTTGGAAAGCATACAAGCATACGGGCTATCTGATTTAAAGCGGTTACCGTAACCTATGAACGCTTATTACCTTTAGTTGCTTGTACATAACATTGACATTAAGTATCACTCGCGCGATATCTCCTAGCCTAGGAGGAGCTAAATAACTACTTAGGAGCTAAATATAATATTTTTTCAGGTTCCTAGTGAAGCAGTTGACTGGAGCTCGTACGTTACCTGCTAATTTCTACAGCAAATTGAACGACAGCCTGGTATCGAGATTCTCGGTTGGGTCAGTCATGGAGGTTGTGGACAAAAATAGAATATCACAAGTCAAGGTAAAGCATTTTGTGACCGCATTGGAAATTTCAAAAATTTTGTTGTCAATCTTGTTGAAACATTTCCACTCTCATAACTGCTAATATATCTCTCTCTGGTGAGGTAATGAAAGTACTCTTGCTGGAATATCGCTGGATTAGTGCATGACTTCTTGCATAGTGTGTGCTGTGTTAGCAGTAAGGGTTCATAGACTACGATGACTACTTTACATCATGCGGGCCGTATGCTTGTATGCCTCCTTACGTTGTAAAAAAAAATGTAAGTGACGAGAGAAGAAAATTTGAAGACGAAAAAGTGAATTATACTTTCTATAGTTTCTCAAGGTAACAATAAAGTATTTTATGACATAAGTCGACATCCATTTTAATTTTAGTTGGTCGTGTTCTGTTGCTAAGAAGGGTCTAATGGGTTTAAAATCAAAAATCCACAAGGGTGAAAGCGATGGAATTTTATGTAACCACACCGGTCCCGCTATTTGTATGAACGTTGCAAAAAAATCCATCCCGGATCGCTGACGCTCTCCCAGTTTTCCCGCCTTTGTGGGTTTTGGCTTTTAATGTTTTAAGGAGCAATATCCTTGTAATCAACTACAACATGTCTATTACAAGGATCTATTAAGTATTTAAATGCATTCATACTCATACTTTGAGTGTATACAATGTGGATAATTGTCAATTATGATACGATTTAATTATGAAATGTCAATATTAAAGAATAGAATAAGAAAAGATATAAAGATAATAAGAAAAGAAATACACACTCTCATATTATTATTAAATACATTAAAATGATAAATCAATGAAAAATAAATTTGGTACATAAATTATCAGTCTGGAAATCATTTACTGTGCTCTCAAGCATTTTTAAATTAGTAATTGCTTTAATTTTATCTTAAATACTGAATAGTCAGTGTTCATAATTAATAATTAAAAATCCATTGACGCAATACATAAGATCGTCACTTGAGAATGGGTCGAAAAATTTGGTAGATTTTTTTCACTCTGTTTATACTTGTCAGGACAACGGTAGCGTGAATAAAATTCATCGGAAAGTCTTTAATTTGCTTAATATTTTTGTATTAAAATCTTAATGACCTGATATTCAATTCACCAATTCTGCTATCACATGTTTACACACAACTACACATTTCGCATTGAATATTAATATTTAAGAAAAAACAAATCATTTAATTGAACATATCTTGTAATAATTTTAGTGAACATATCTGGGCGCATTCATAACTGTAAAATTTATCATTTTATTGCGATGCAAAGATTGAATTAATTTCTGTTGAAAAAAGTGCCACTAAACTGATCGACAACGCACAACCTATAAACATAAAATAAACATACTTATTATTTTTTTCTAAGAGCAATTCTTATTTTATTGATTAGTAAATGGTGCGTGCGAAGCCGGGCCAGGTCGCTGACGACTTTATTATAAATCTTATGCACATAACGCTTGTGTGCTAGAATGTTTTAGCTGAAAACACCTAGTTTGATTTGTCCCAAACATGCGGAAATAGACGTGGATTACCTTTTACAAAATTAATATTACCTCCATGCTTCATAATATACAATGAGGGAAGTGAAATTTTGTACTCGACAAACTGTGGCTTACAGCTGTCAGTAGCTTTGAACCAAACATGGCTCTTAGATATCGCTTCTGCATTTCGAAGAATATATACTTATTAGGAGCGTTGGCCCGAAAAATGACGCGTACCTTAATGCAGATTGAACGAGGCCGTAGTATGCTGTAAGTAATACATGGATATTTACAGTATACGACAGGCTACTATCTTTTTTTTTGTGAGTCGTATGTATGACTAATTAGAACAAAGACATTTACTCCATGTACAAACCATGCAATAACACTTTTTACAAACACTTTCGATGTTACATTGCCATAGCAAAATGTCTAATTGGCGAAGACCTTTCCTCATTAACTCGTTCGTCGTAACATGAAATTAACATGTACTTTTTGTCTCACAGGTGGCCAGTGTGTGTGAAATAGTCGGAAAGAGATTACATATAAAATATTACGATAGCTCACCAGAAGATAATGGATTTTGGTGTCATGAAGATTCACCTCTTATCCACCCTGTCGGCTGGGCCTTTCGTGTAGGCCATCCACTTGATGCTCCACAGAGCTATTGCCAAAGGGTAGCCGCAGGTCGACTGGTCCCCAACGACAGCACAGCTGACATGTTTTACAAATACCCAACAAACGAGCCCCCTTTATTTGCCGAGGGAATGAAATTAGAAGCGATAGATCCGTTGAATTTATCCGCTGTCTGCGCAGCAACTGTGATGCAGATTTTAAATGAAGGGTACATGATGATCAGAATTGATTGTTATCCAGCGGACGCGTCGGGAGCAGACTGGTTCTGTTATCATCAGAGATCACCTTGTATATTTCCCGTTGGGTTTGCTTTGGCGAATAATATTCCACTTGTGCCGCCTGCTGGGTGAGTTTTGTAAATTTGTTATCAAATTAAAGTATGTATGTATTACTTCACGCCGGGTCCCTTGCGGGGTAGGTAGAGAGGACCGAGCGCCATAAGACGCGGCCCTTACACACCTCACTCGTTTCTTTACCATTCATAGCTTTTTCATACACATGTCTGAAGCAAAGGATTTTCTAATCTTAACGCCAACACTCTTTTTTACATAATCATGACAAACGCGCTCAACAAGCGTTATGCCACAAATTTTTCGCAATGCTCGCATCTTGAGCGCATTTATTCTACTTTCATTACTATTAAATCAAAGTGGATTTATTTAATCAGGCGTAATTAGTTTGCGATCAATTTTATAACGAAGCCAAAGCATGCTTGCATGTAGTTAGAGCACGTTAGAAATTAGCAAACGGGGCTTTTTCGGAAAGTACACAGGGTTACAGAGATCAGTACAATCTCTGTAAACCTGTGTCCTTTCCGACAAAGCCCCGTTTGAACCGCTGCCCGACTTACTACAGAGAAAGAATGCAACTGCAACAGACTAAAGGAGGAGGTCTTATATTCGTTGCGTATTTGGGTTGGTACGGGAAGCGGGGGGGGGGGTTGCAAACTGCCCGCGAGTTTGAGACCATGTGGCGAACACGTTCCGACATATCTGTTAATCAAGATTTACCGAGTACTTGAAGTAAATCTTGAATAAAAAAGATTTACCAAGTAAATGGTGGTAAATGCTCGAAGTAAAAGTTCACATAACTTTTTGGACTTTTATCATAACTAGTTGGTAAATCATAGGTTTTATCGGTTCATCTTAGGATTTACCATAGTTCGTGCTTTTACAGAACATGTATACAAAAATATGAGATAGATAATGAGTTTTGATATGATTTTTGTTTTAATAAAGCATATCTTTTTATTTATTCTCGATCACAATACTGGAATGAATGAGGGTTTCCCTTCATCCGAAATGGGGTTTAGAGCATTTTCACCCACTTCACTGTGGATTGACGGACTTTTCAAGCCGCCCGAAGGTCTCTGACTTAGCTTAATGACTGTCATCAATAATATACAAATTAATATAATAACCATTATCATAATATTACAATAATCATAATTTAACATATTATACAAAATGTCACTGAATTATGTTCAATTTTACAATTAAAGTAGTATTTAATGGAGCAGTTCAGTAAACATTTATTTTCGTTCAGTAACAGTTCAGTCCAGTAACATTTCTTCAAAAGCCATGCAGAAGTGCTTTAAATTATTTTGATTCCAGTTTCATTACACCTCAAAGGTATAAATCAAAGGTTCAACAAAATAAATAAAACACGCGATACTTCCGTTAAAAATTGTTTAATTCAATGTATAATAAATCTTATTACAATTCCTCTCAAAATAATGCGTTCGTATATTAGCTAATACAAGCGTTTTAGGATATCAGGTTGGTTTATATAAATTTATGGTGGTAAAAGACGGAATGAGTCTTGACAATAACATACAGGTGAATTAAGTATATTTAATTTATGAAATAGCATATGAAGTTAACGGTGATACATCACATATCGCCCATACGCACTGTTTCTCAGATATAAAAAACTATTTATATTCACAGAGTTATCTCAGAGAAGAATCCTATACTTTATATTTGATGCAACATAGCCATGATAGGTCATTAATGAGGTCTTTTGATTTACTTGGTTTGTTAACCGTTGTAGGGCATTGCTAAATGTTTCCCTTTCGTACATACTTTTCTAAGGTGTTGATAATACTATAGATAATAGGCAGGGCCCGGCAACTTAACGAGATAGATAGACCCTACGACGGGCTGTGGCCGGCGTTTTTTAAACTGCGTGCTTGATGCGGTTAATTAATTGTGAAATTTAATATAGGCTTCCACAAGAGGAGTTCAGCTGGGAGCAGTATCTCGGTGTGACTGGCAGCCTTGCTGCTGGACGTGCGTCGTTTGCGGCCCGTGGCCATGTGGTATCGCATGGATTTGTGGCCGGCATGAGGCTAGAGTGCGCTGACCTTATGGATCCGAGACTCGTTTGCGTGGCCACCATAGCCAGGGTGGTTGCTGACCTGCTCAAGGTATGTACTACAACATTCGTGTTTGTAACTTGTCACACAAAAGCGATTCCACCGCAACGCATTGCGCCTGCTTTTTGTGTGACAAGTACAAACACGTATGTTACAAAAAAAACCTCGTTCGGGATCACTACCGCTTTCCTAGATTTATTGGCTTTTAGTGTTGGGACCATCAAAGGGCTGTACTCATGTGTAATAAGCTGTGCTTTCTAACTCAACTTAACTTTTCTTTTTGAAGTAAAACTTCTTTACGCACGCTTGACTTGGGGAGTAAGCTGGTAAATGCATGACGAGAGCGTTACGAAAAGTGTGATCGGGCGAGTTCAAAAGTTTTCTGGCAAGAAGTTTTCCCAACACTATTCACACTATTCTCAGCACTCACTCATCTTCCTACATTAGCAGTGTATCTTCCATCACTGCTGAAAGTGCATCCAAGATATACGAGTATATTTACTATATTGAATTATTTATATTCGTAGGTGCACTTCGATGGCTGGGGTGCAGAATACGACCAGTGGCTATGGGCTCACAGCACCGACGTCTACCCAGTGGGCTGGTGTCGGGCTGTCGGGCATCGTCTCGAAGGCCCATTGCAACCTCCACCACGAGTCGCTAGGAAACCGCCCACAAAACCCACCCGACGCAGACGACGACCAGGTGAGTCATCATCATACTATCATCATCTTCTAATGGGTTTATGGCTACAGCACCAATACATTCAATAAATTAAATATTTAGTGCACTCACTTCTTAACTGTCCCCATCTACTTTGAAGATATAATTCAGATAAGATCTTATGGCGATCGGTTCCCCGCAAGGGACCTGGCGTAGGATATACATACATCAAGATTTCGGTCAAAGAATTATTTGTTACACAAATATCAAGTCAGACCGCACATGGAGTGCTGTAGTTTAGAGATGAGCTGTGAGAATTGTCGAAGATCCTAAGCTTAAGAACGGTATTGTGCCCACTACAGATTGTACAACGGGTTGTGTTCCAAGGAGTTGTTTCATATGATGCCTACAGCTTACTTCTACAACCGCATCCCTCACATACGGCGGGAAACAACATCCTTACAGACTGAAACCACAAGGGTTCCGTACTTTGATCAAATACCAGGGGTTGCTAGCACACTTTAAGTCATGATGTAGATTGGGCAAAGATATTGGATAGTGGCATACGACCCTTACTAAACCGTTACCGCACTAAAACGTTATATTATCTACATATCTTCTTTTTTTATAAAACTAGATTGACAAACAAGTATGCGGCCAGCATCAGATAGTAAGTTGGTCACAGTACCCAGTAATTTCTCTGCTATATCTCACCTTTCAAACCGGAACACTGCTATGTAAATATAGCTGCTTGGCGGTAGAAATAGGTGAGACAGGTACCCATGCAGACGACTTTTGTACAAAGTCTCCCTCTGGTAAAAAAAAAATCTGGACACCAGGTCTCTTATTGGGTATACAGAGTGAACTGAGCATATGACATATGTTTCTTATTTATAATATTAGTTGAATGTAGATTACACGTCATTTTAGACCATTATATTGTATTATTTCAGTAACAAAACCAGCTGTTGCTCAACCACCAAACACTACAGAAGAAAGCTCTCAAAATTCCGATTTACTAGATACGAAGAGTCTGTCACCACCTACGAGTATTTCTGAAATGTCCGCGGATACCGAGCCTAGAACAGATACAGATAATGCTATGAATAACACAGACAATACTATGAATAGTACAGACAATGCTATGAATAGTACAGATAATGTTATGAATAGTACTGATAATATTGTGAATAGTACAGACAATGCTTTGAATAGTAGTGATAATGTCATGATTGCTACAGACAATGCCGTGAATAATACTATGAAAATGGAAGTCGATACAGAATTGAAAAATGATGAGGAACAATCTGAAGATACTTCGGCTGACATATTACAGGACAGTTCGGTAAATTAATTCCACAATTATTAACTAGCACAAGTTGTATGCCTGCAAAGATTTTGGTTGTACAAAAATAGCTTGTATTATTCTAGCTAGGTTATACTTTACTAGAAGATTATTCACACGACTTTGTATTCATGTACGTGTGTGTTTCCAAAAAATATTTTTAGTGTATCCCCAGGATACATATTATACTAATACTTTATCACACGAAAGTCTCTAAGTACAATTATTGAACATATACCACTGTCAGACAGCACGTCACGGTACAGTGTTATAAATTCTATTAAAATTCTTGTGTGTTGTTTAGAAATAGAAGAGTGCAATTAATATCCATACATTCTTCAAAGTTTCGTATTGCTTTAAACACATGCCTCGCTCATAAAACTGGTAATAAAAATAATAGCAATAGGATTTGTTAGGGCTTTTCATTTTATAGTGTTGTGTGCTTTTAAAACCCACATGTATGATACTATAACGCATTGTTCAATTTATTTTACAGAGCACTCCTGCGGATACATGTCAAGATAGCAGTCCATACTCAACAGAACCTCTGCCAGAAGCGCTCGAAGAAATCTCAGATAAGGTGATACCTAGACTAGTCAACACCTCAGTGCCCTTAGACATTTTGAATTCAGTTGATCCAGAGAACTGGACGAGTGCAGACGTAGCCAAATTTCTTACGGTCAACGATTGCCAACCGTACTGCGTAAATTTCAACAATATCACTGGATCAATGATGCTGCAATTAACTAAAGATGAAATCATAGAGTTACTCGAAATGAAAGTAGGTCCATCGTTAAAAATATTCGATCTGATACAGCAGCTAAAGTGCAAAATAAAACAACCACAGTGTAGATTATTAAGCTTTAAGTAGTTTTATGTAATTATCTCTTCGCTTCGCGTGTAGTGCGAGTTTCATAGATTGGAAAATGATAAGGGCCAAAATATACGTACACTCCTGCAAGATAGAGACATTTTAGAAAGATGCCACGCCTTTGCATGTCTAACGGGTGGGTCAATTTCGAATTTATTATTTGATATATGTTGATCGCAGACACGACTGATTTCAGCAATTGATCCTATTTTATATAGAATATGACGTCATAGGCGAATGTGATTGTCAGTGTTCTTATTAAAAACGAATTTAATTTTTGAACATTTATTACGTAATTTTTATTTTTCTAATAAAAAAAAATAACATGAGAAAATTTATATCACTTTGTCCGATAACGTCATGTTCTATGGAATGGAATCCGTCTAATTTCAGCCGTACTTGCATTCTTATGTATGATTGATGATTGAACCGAATTATGTTACAATACCAAGGGATGTCAAGTTTCAAAACATTCTACTATGATTGAATTAGTTGCGTTAAGCGCCTAAAATATCTATATCTCCATCCTCAGAATTGAAGGAACTCCTTGTTTATTGTCATATTGTTGAATGCCATTGTTTATCTTAGATACACAGGAAACAGCAGTATGTATGTATAGCGGCCTTATCGCTTATTGATACTATGCGTTTTCAATTCACATAGTGCACAGTGCCTATTGAAGCTGTTGTTTGTACGGTTATATTTTGTTCCTTATTTTTCTTACAAATGTTAACATTGTAGTATACCAGTGTGTAAGGGATAGATTACATTTTAAATGGTGGCCTTGATTACTGAAAATTGTCTAAATTAACCTTTTTCATGGTGTGCAGTTGACAAATGAGACAGTTGTCATTCTTATGTTCATTAGGTTGCATCACATATTGCCGCCTATTTTATATAGTCAGAATGACGGGTGTACGCTCCATATATTGTACTGACTTACTACAAAAATCCTACCTACATTTTTGCACTAAATATTGTATCTCATAACGAAGAAATGTACCGCCATTTTTAAGTACATAGTATTTTTTATGAGTATTTTTGACGAGTTCGGTGGCGCAGTTGTTAATAACGCTAGTTTTAAAAACACACAGACATGTTTATGCATCATGTTTGTTCGTGTGGGAATATAACCCACGAGCCTTGGTATTAATAAAGTAGCATTGCTAATCACTCCACCACTAGGTTCGTTAAGATTCTAGTCAACATTATGACAATGGAATTGGATTGTCATTTGCTATAGTTTCAAGAGTAATCCAATATACATGATGAACACGGGGATCTTTCTTTATCTGGAGGAACTATCTTTTAATTATTCAATGGTGGGCTTTGCGTATATTTTTTATAATAAGTCTTTAACAATGTCGCGATAGATTTAAAATGCACTTACTAGAAAAGGGTTCAGTAAGTAAGAGTGTTTTGTCGCATGATTGTATATATTTTACAAATCATTGAAGAAAATCATGATTCCAATACTCTATTTATACGGTATGGTAATAACTGATCAAATATTACCCAATTGTTACCGAATATTAGGCGTAACATTCAGTGGCATGCTCTTGGTTATACGACCCAAACATTCTGAATTTATCCAAATAGCTTGCTCTATCTCTTTAAAATTGCAGTGATGATAGAGCTAAGAGTTGTCGGGGCACATAGATGTAAAATTTATTAGTGATTGATTGAATGCTGTTTATTAACAACTTTTCTAGATATCGATGTTGTAGCACTACTATTTACGGGTACGTAACAAAATGTCGTAATTTAAAATGCCCGCGCCCAAAATATTCGTATTTAAAATAATAAATATATGACACTGGTCAATTGCGTATTTGTGTAAAAAATATAATATAATATATATATATATATATATATATATATATATATATATATATATATTTATATTACAAAGGAGTATAAAAAGAGATTTACTATAATACTATTAAAGGCGAAATCGTTCACTTATTTCAAATACCATGTGCGAGTAAAAACACCTGATGCCTAATGTATTGGTTTATCGACGAACAACACTTGAACTTATTGCGTTATAAGATTTATTATATTATAAGAGTCACGTTGCGTTGTTGCAATATGGAGCATTGTAATTATCGATGCATTTATCGATAATGCAATCGCTATAAATATAACAATACTGCCCCGACAACTTTGATGACAGCTAAGTTCAGTATGAACGGCAAGATGATTCGTTTAGGATATTGTGAATAGGTTTTAATATAATTACTCTACATGTGATATCTACATAAAATTCTAGTTTCAATATCTTTAAACATATACAATACAGTAAAGTTCCACTATTAATGCTGACATAGGGGAACCACTAATTTGCTACTCACAGTTTTACATGGCACGATGTTATAATGAATTCGCAAAATTTTCATACCATTTAGCATGTATAGGCATCAATGGTAACAATTTTCAATATTTAATTAAATAGCGTTTAATTTAAATTAGCGACAGCCTAAACGCCTAAAGAATTGTAAGACCAATGCTATGAATTAAAGCCTTATACCAGGTGATTTACGTAATCGCATGATTGTATAAAAAAAAAGTGTCAAAAATATCTTTGTCTTTGTACAAGTGCAGATTGAGCAGTCAGAACCCGTTATATACGTTTTCCCATACATTTCGCGGTCGTATTCGACCACCCGGGTTTCGAAGGGTTAAGACGCATGACTGTGAGGGAGAGCACATATAATCTGCTGGATTGAACTTGTGCATTTCTAATGCTATATACAAATTATATGCGCTCTTCTACATCAATACGCGAAGAACGGTTTATTACTATTTTATAACGTACATACTGTAAATGTTACAGGCAGTAATTTTATCATGTAAATTTCACTTTTACTACTACTGCATAAAATGCATGAGTGTCGTTATCTGTCAATGTAAATTAAGTAACCGATAGTTGGAGATAGGACAAGGGTTGCCTTGCCGAGTTCTCAATTTATTTGAGTACCTGATTTTATTTGTGTGCGTTACATGAAAAATATACAAAAATTGAGCAGGTATAAAAGAATTTGAGCAAAACGTTCACAAGCTCTTAACCTACTTGGTTCAATCGGTACATCCTTCCATTTAGGAGATTCAGAAATAGATTCATGACACTGTTTTTTCTGAATTACGAATTGAAAACATATTCTATAAATAGTGTTTTCAGTACATCGTGGCAATACTATATACTGAAGACAACTGTATATTGTAACAAGAAAACATGTATTAAAACGTAATGATAGGACAATATATTGCATAGCGTCCAAGATCGGCGGTAAGCTATTTGAAAGTTTGACGAACATTAGTAGCTACTCAAATTATTGCACTGCATTACGAATATAGTAAATAAATAAATAGAAAAACATTGTTCTATCATCTAATAACTTTTGTACGGGAAAGTAATTTTATTATTGAATTTCGTATAAGTCCCATAGTAAAATGTATTCTTATTAATGAGTAGAATCACCCCTTTGACATTAATTTCTGGGACACACCTGTATGTGAAGCACTACACCTTGTAATATTATATTTAATTTGTAACATTTTGTGCGTTAAATTCTTCGCTCGTTTTTATACTGTGATCATGTTTAATAGCAATTATCCACGCGTTTTATTGTATTGATTGACACGAAATTGCAGAGATAACTTGTCTCGTTAGGACAAAAGTTATACTCATATTTTAAATCTTGTGATGTAGATAATAAGATAGAATTTGGAGCTGTATGAATATGCTTTTACAGTCCTGCAATCACTAGGATAGTAATAATACTAATTAATTACTATGATTAGCCTTATAGAGTTCGGATGCATATTTACTTAATGTTCATTATTCTCACAAAAAGTTGTAATATATGGAAGCCGATTCTAAAATACAAAGATATAATTTTAATTATAATTCGATGGTTACTTGAATAACCAGTGGTTGAGGGGAGAAAACCTGGAATTTACGATAAAATAAATGCTTCCCATGTTATCCTGAACAAGGTAAATATCCATCCGAATATCAGATTGCTACTTGCATATTATTGATAAGTGTCGTAATGACTGCGGCATATTATATCTTCAACCAAGTGGTTCCCTATGATTATAGTATTATATGTTTTACAATCAATAAATTAGAAGGCGTATTTGATATTTTTGTTGGTGTTGTAATCTATTTTCCAGTAAACGCCTCTCTATTGTGTAATAAATTTAAAGTTATTTGGTGCTTAGCAATATTCCATACAATATCGCTTGCAATGACGACTTTGGTTTTGTTTAGATTTGTATGTGAGATTTATTTATTCCAGTGTGAACGTTTGTTTAGTCGTATCTACATGTATTGTCTCGCACGAATATATTTCCATTAATATCCTAATAATCGACGTCCCTATAAATGGGTCATCCACTATTATGAATAAAATATATATATAATTTTTATAAGCAAGTTTATAACATGTTTCTCTATATGTCTACTAAGGAATTATCAACTAGGTTCGTCGATACATATTTATCTGATGGAAATGTTGTTTTGCGAGATCTCTGCATTTTTAAGCCTCGACAAATCAAATTAGAATGGTAGTTTTTTTTATCAAATCACAAATTGATTATATTCTTGCTACATGAAATAGCATTTAGGGATAATTCGTCCACTAAGATCCGTCGAAAAAATTTACATACCTTGATGAACCTTGAGTTTTATATCCACTTTAACCCTTTACGACATTGCTATAAAAAGAGTATTTAAGTGTAAACGTGGTTCTAAAAATTAAAAAATATATATATAACGAAGCACAAAAGTTTTATTCGTTTTGGAATGTGTTCAAGATGCTTTAAATTTTATATTGATTGATTTCAAGATGCGTCTAGTTCTAGACATTAGAAATGGTTTTGGGGGTCTTAAAATTTTTAGAATGTGTTTTGGTTTGGGTTTTATTATTCATCACTCGTTTGATATAATTAGTACGCTTTGAACGGGTTTGGGATGAGTTAGAGACGATTTTAGGATATGGTAGGGATGATTTTGCGATTTGTTTGGAATGCTTTTGTGATTTTTAAGGATAGTTTTGGGTTGTATTCATCGCCAATTAATCATAATACTGACGCGTGGACAAAATCATTATGAAATTAAGTGGCACAACATAATATCGTTACTCATGTTTTCGAAGATGGGGCCTCACTGTTAAAATATACGCGTAAATCTGAAACTGAAAATTTAACCTAAAGCTTTAATTGTGCAAGTTATTAGTATAGCTAAAATTGACATTTTAAATATAAATAACTAACCAAACCCTCAGGCTAAAAACATATATAATAATGCAACTTTCCAATACATAAAATAATAACTTCATCATTTTACTTTTTCAAGAAGGACCACAGATATGTCCCATTTAAACCTTTAACCGCCATATTTTGTTACATCATCATACACCCTAACGCCAGCGGGCTGTCGGCGTAATTTCAAATAGGGTTGGGAAATAGTGTTATCGATTAGTTTAAATGAATAAAAGTTCAAAATTTAATTAATATTAAATCAGTCTTTATTAATCAAGTATCAAAGGACTACAGTATGGGGTTATTCAAGAAAGGCGTGAAGAGGTTCTTACAGGGTCGGCAACGCAAGAGTGACACCCCTGGTGTTGCAAATATCCATAGGCTACGGTAACTGCTTACCATCAGGCAGGCCGTAAGCTTGTTTGCTACCTTTGTGGTATAAAAAAATAACATTATTTACCACGTTTCAATCAATATGCTAGCAATGAATCTAGTATAACATCTTCGTTTTCTGATACATCTCTTCGAGCTTGATTTATCAAATTAATAATTTTCATATATAATTCTGATCGTACCTCAGGTCGAACAGTCATTATTTCCTTCTAAATGTAATAATTCGTAGTCTTCTAATACGGCAAGGGAACAACACTAATTTGTACAAGGAACGTGTTATTACGGTGACGGCGTCTGAGTAACAGCCATCAAGATACAAATATGGCGTCGTTTGACCTTGAGCCGCACGTAAAATCACGGTGACGGCGATTGGAGACAATCTGAACTAGTGAAGTTCTCAGTCATCGCTTCTTTATCGAAACAATAAATTATCTTTTATATTTAACACACATTATAATAAACATTTTTATTGTTTTAACATGCTTCTACTTAGTACGACTATTCGTGCTTCGAGTTTGACGAAATAATTTGGATTTCAATGCAATATTTTTGCTTTCACACCATGATTATTCAATAAAGTTTCGTTTAGATTACGTTGATTTGCACATCTTTAGTGCACGTAATATCACGATATTGGCGATTCGTGTTGGTACTAAGTAACACCTTACAACGATACTACATAATCAACTTCGCAATTTTCTATAAATATCATAACGAAACGCAGCAAAATTTGTTAATTATTAAGAATACATCCTGGATTGTAATGTACAACGTTTATTGCAACTTAATCTTTATTATAAATGCACCAATAAACAATTTATAAAACTTGACGTGAAATTACGTCTGTGGCGCGTGGAGCACGTTTTTCATATCCCAAAATATTACGGGCATGGCGGTTAAAGGGTTTAATTTGACAATATAGACTCGCATGCATCGTATTTAATAAAATATTTGGATGTTCAAAGCGGTTTTAGAATCGACATATACGACTTTGTTTAGTTTTACAGTATGTACAGTCTAGCTAGGGTGTTATAAGAAAGATTGTGTTTTACAGTCTGATAGGTAAAGCAAGTTCTATTTATCTATAACTTCACTTCCCTTCGTGGTAGGCAGAGAGAACCGAGCGCCACGTGACTCGATCTTTACACACCGCACTTTTTTTAACATTCATTGCTCTTCTCATGCACGCTCGCCGGTTTAAAGCTCCTTACATCATTATGATAGGACACGACCAATTTGGTCATGGTAGGTAAGCCTCGGCTCCTACATCCTTCCACTTTTGCATTGTATATCTGCTTCGTCATTTTTTCATCCTGCATTGCATCCTAAAGCAAGTTTACTGGCTGATATCTTGTCATAACAAGTATTCGAAAGAGGAGTAGAAGAAAAACCTAGATTCTAATGAACCAAAAAGTAGAAGTTTTGAAAGGCTCCCGCTTTGAGTTTGTGGTGCTTTATTATTTCATTATGTTGTTTCTTCTAATACTATTTTGAAAATGATATAAACAACTTTCAATATAACCAAACAGCCAATTTTAATTCTTCAATTTGATATTAAAAATCCTAAAATACCCTGCCACTTTGATTGGCACAGTTTCAGCTCAACGTTTTGCCTTCCAATAGCGACATCGCCTTATAACACCACTGTTTTTCTATGTATCCTTGTGATATTTAAATGGTTTATATAATATCGTTTTTTATTTGACATTCAGTATCCATCGATCACTATCGACATAATCTTTCCTTGTCATTGACAGGAAAAACGACCGTTATATATTCTTTTTATATGTTAATGGTTCTTTTAAATACTTGTAGTAAAATAATACTGTAATAAGTCTGTATATGTATCATCCATTTGTGCAAATAGATTTTTTGATACATACATGTCCCTAAAAATACTTTTTATATTTAACAGATTAAAGTGAATACATATACACAAAGATCCATATCAATGTATCCTTGCGATGGAGCTTAGTGGACGAATAATTATTTATTTAAATAATAAGCAGACATGTTCAAAAGGTAATCCAAATAATATAGTTATGGAAAACGGGGAAACATCATTTTTTCTTTCATTTCCCAGACAAACTCAGACTTCACTAAATGATAGGCTTATTGTATCTCATGCACGATTGTTTGAAGATTTGATTTTTAAGAGATAGCAAGCCAGTACCAGGTAATATATGGTTTGAATATTCTGGTAATAAACACGAAAAAACATTATTTTGGACTTTAATTTTTTATTAAATCAATATTTCATCAACATGTTATATATACATCTCGCCTCTGAAATACGATCCTTTCTTTTACCAACTCAGCATTTCCACTGTCAGCTGGCTCAAGGTCACCAGTAAATGTCCTTGTTTGAGTTTAATTCTTGGAGAATTTGATTTGTTATGAATCTGTAACATGAGATTTTAACAATCTTTTATCTGTTATGGCACGAATGAAGTAGTAAAATGAATGCAAACTCAAAGGTTTCTGTATTTCGCTAGTGACATACATTGACCTTCTTCTTCGTGACACGAGATTTATATATCTATATAAATCTCGTGTCACGGTGTTTGTAATCTCGCACTCCGAAACGGCTCGATCGATTTTTATGAAATTTTTCATGTATATTTGGTAGGCATGAGAATAAGTCACAAAGTATATTTAAAAATAAAAATATAATAAGAAATAATTTATATGGCAGAACAACGTTTGCCGGATCAACTAGTTGTATATATTATTTTTGACTGACATTACGAGTTATATCAAACACCTCGAACCAACTTTAACTCAATTAAATAATATTTAAGGTTGTTATGAAATGTCGTTAGTTTTACTGAGACTTTGAAATCTCGAATTATCAGATATTACATAGAATACTACATGTATTTATTTTTTGCTATTTTTAGAGTAAAGTTGTTTTAATCATTAACACTAAAAAGTTTATGTCAGAAGGAAAAAACTATGAGAAGGAAAAAATATGAGAAAACCTCATTCTCATAGTTTTTAACAGTTGAAAATAAAACTGATTTAGCAGAAAGTAATGGAATATCAAATGTTTACCTGGTTGTGTGGGTGGGAACAGACGATGCATACAGAATGCAACATAAAAGATTTCCCGACCTTTGGGCGTGACACTTGTGGTATTCAGAACACCAATATGTTTCACTTATGCATTGTTCCAAATCATCTGCTGCTGCAAAAAAACTTACAACTCTGAGAAAAATATTATGGAGGCATACAAATGTCCGCAATGCAGACAGCATGTTCACGGGGACGTATATGAGGGCTCTTTTGTCAAATCCTTGCGTTACAGTCTCAATCTGAGAACTTACTAAGTTAGGATTTTATTAAAAGATTGTAAGTAAATTTTACCTGACATATACTTTTAACATATATTTTCTGCAATGCTACTTTATTCCCGCAACTAAAAGTTTTAACTCACATTTAAGAAATATATTAACATTTGCTTCTAATTTTCAACATTTTCTCGGGATCTTGTTTTGTTTCACATAGATTTGAAAAAGTGCCTTCGGTCGAGATGCATGTTTACCAGAGTACATCAGCAAGGACACAAAATTTCATGCGGGTTCAACAAATTGAATTACAGATTCTCAACCCTTTCTGTAATATCCCCACAGGAGAAAGAGAAAACCCAACACCCACTGTATTATAATATTAGGACCTATATTATAATTGGTAAGGCTTTGCCAAAATGTTAGCTCTGTTTTGGCAAAGCCATCAAGCCAAATCAGTTATATATTTAATAAGCAGTACGACAGGTACTTATACTGCCATCTTATTGAAGGCAGCAGTATAAAACAATCTACTATCGCTCCAGCGCCTGCCTTATAATAGTAGGATGCATTAACACTCACCAACTAAGCACTCTTAATATTTGCTAAGTGGCTACAGTTGTGTGTGATCTGGCGTTATCATTATGAAAAATAATAGAGGTAGGGCGCAGAAAACCAGCCGTCTGGGGAAGTACCTCCACATAACAGAAAAACCTGATTGTTGTGTTCCTGCGTGCGAGTTCACCGGTAAGCTCCTGAGGAGTTGCTGTGTTAGTAGAGGAGACAGCGCGCGAGTGATACTTAATGCATTAACAGCGTTCAAAGCGGCTACCGTATCAGCCGCTTTACATCAGGTGGGGCGTATGCTTGTATTTGCCTTCTGACGTTGTATAAAAAAAAACCTACATTAATTCAACTGCTTTAATGCGCCCTACCTCTCTTAAAACGTCGAGACCAATACAAACAGACATATCCAGACCAAGACAAGCAGCACAAATGTTTGTCTTGTGTGGGAATCGAACTCACGAGTGTTAGTCGCGTCATTCAAGACTACGCCACCGAGCCGTCCAAAAATCCGAATTGATAGTCTTGTCCAGCGGTAAATACCATACACATAGCATCACCTTATTGCGAGGGCAGGGTTTTTCCTCCGCGTCTCGGCAGGCGTCCTCACATTTAAATCGAGAAGACTAGCATTCGCAAGTCTCTGCCTAGACGTGTTTATATATATCGCATACTACGAATAAATAATGATTTATTCGTAGATCGCATTTATTTTCCATTTTTTCCCGCTTTAACCTTTTGTGATCTCTACGTACTCATCAGTGCCTCTATTTGTTGAAAAGGATAACAATTAGTCTGTTATCTATCAATCAAAATCAAATCTATCACACTTTCTTGATGCACTAAACAGCTTCGGAGTGACTTTGTGAAGTTCATCTATTGCAGGGCTTCTCAAATTTACGGCTCCACGCATCCCTGTTAAAGATGACAATGAAGATCTTGCCGCGAACCCCCTACCGTTGAATGGCGGGTTCGCCAGGGGTTTGCGTACCCCACTTTGAGAAACCCTGATCTATTGCATTAACTTACAGCTGACAGAAACACATTCGGCGGCCGCTGTATAAGACGACATCGCAGTCGCCAGTTTTGTTCCTAAGTGCGACGTCACCATAAACCACCTAGGGATTCTTATTTGATTGTGGTTTTCTGCGAGGTGGGTGCACTTTTGACGTGATTACATTTTTTGCTCTACCTAATTCATTTGAATCAAAGTATTTGTTACGTTGAGGGAGGACCGTGACGCATCGTGCGCGGCAAGGGGGATAATTTTCTTTTAGTATAACATACTTCCGTTTACCGTTACGAAGATGTATTTACGTAAAATTCACGGCCGTGTCCAATACACAGACACACCAACCGCGATTTTTTCCATCAGGCTTACTCTTAAAATTATAAAAAAGTAAAATTAGTTGGTTTGGATATAGCGGATGATCTTTATAACTACTAAAGTGATTTTGAAACTATATTCATATTAGGAAGCTACTTCTATTTAGTGTGTGCCAAGTGCAATTTAATTAGGGTTCCTGTTGGATTTAAAAAAGGTGAAAAACTCCACGCGGGCGGAGCGCGGGGCAGCATGCAATAATACATACTTTCACTGTTGCCTTCCTTCAGTTTCAGTTCTGGTGCTAGATCTCTCGCAGTGGTTACATAGAAAGTTCGCAGTACATCCATTCGATGCGCTCCTGACATATTTCGGCTTTTCTGAGTGGACGGATGTATATGTCGTGAAAATACGCATCGTCTCTTGCTGATATTTATCACCAGAATTCTAGACATAATAATAGCAAACTAAATAAATAGGAAAACCTATCGCCTACTAGGTACCACTTTACTATCAGTTACGCATAATGCTCAGCGGTTGCTTATTTTCTTATTGCCTAACATCAATACAACCGAAATTATGATCGGTCGTTGTGATATTTGTTGTGATTTTTTTAGTTTCCGAAGACGTATCTCTAAATTGATGTAAAACCAATATGTAGGTACCTACATCAGAGTTTCTTTTAACGTTTTTAATTTTAAATTAAACATTTACTTATAAAGCTCTGTTTGTTTAATTTTACATTAATAAATATGTATTAAAACCCTTTGGTGTCTCGTCTCGGTTGGTCTCTGAATATTTTTTTTTACTCTATGTTTACGTTATTGTGTATGATTTTAGTCATTGCTTTGCTACAGTGGAATCAGATTGGAAAATATTAATAATAAAGTAGGTTCAAATTCCATCATCTTACTCTACGCAACATATGGAAAAATACAGCTGGTGAATTGATTATTACGGCAACGTCTCCCTAGCGACAATTGTGACGTTTAAAAAAGATATATCCTAGTCGGAACGACCGAAGGTTATTCTGAAAATACATGCCACCTCTGTGACTGAAAGGTGACCCGTGTGCTTGACAGATGTTTTTTTTTATACATCGTCGTATGCAAACTTACTGCCAAACAAGTATAAAGTGTTTACCGTAGCTTATAAACTTTTGCAATATAGGAAATATCGCTCACGCGTTGCCCTTAGGACTTCCAGGGTGTTGTTATTTGGTTGTGGTTTTCTGTAAAGTGGAGGGACTTCCCCAGATGGGTTGCGTCGGTGCGCATTACATCTTTTTAATTCTGGTTGCTTACCCCAAAATACTGCTTTCAAATGTGATGCTCATAGGAAAGTTCCTTGGATACACTAGTTTAGCTTCTCTGATAACTTGCGCATATCCCTCCCAGCACTGAAGAACTATTTCATCAATTTGGGAAAGCGGTGGAGTGGCGCCACATACCACTAAAATATATACATCTGCTAATAACTTGCATGTCACTGCTCGAAATGCTACCTGGAAGAAAAAATATAAGGGGTCGATAAGACACTGCAGCCAAGAGGTTTCTTTAATCGAAAGTGTTAATGGAATGGTTAGGTATCGATATAATCTAGCTGTATTATTACTCACGTTAGGACTCATTTGTGGCAAATAAACAGGAGTATCCCTCAGCGGAGCGCCATCCTGCGCTGATGCAAGCAGTAGCATCAAGCGGGCTTCCCTTGGGTCTAGTTCACTGAAGTCCGAACTAGTTGCTACCAAATGTCCATATATACTGAGACATGCCCATCGCCCAGTTACACTCTCTGCGTAGTGGTCCAATGCTTGCTGTGATGATAACAGATAATTGGGACGTGAAATTTACAGACGACTCCACAAATAACAATAAATGTATACTATTGTCTTAACACATTGATTTTATTTTAAGCAGTCTAGAATTTATTTCTAATTTCTGTTTAAGTACAAATAGACACTATTATGTTTGTTCATAGTCATTTAAAGAAATAAAACAAAATTTTGTACCTTTTAGTGCATTTTTTTATAGCAGATAGTGTTAGAGGTGTTTTTGAAGTAAAAAAAAAATATTTAATATTATTACAATTTAAGACAGGCAGTTAGAATTTAGAACACATATTTTAAAAGCTTAATTAGGAGTATACGTTTCTGAAATAGGATATCCAAATGTTAATAAAGGCGCTTTGTTACAACCGCATAATGTTAACTACCCTTTCTAGTACATAGCACATCTTTAAGTTCGCCTTAGTTTCTTTCGTTTTTAATATTAGTGAAAGTTTCTACACGCCTGATGCACGCTTTATAAACGTCTGCACTACATTAAGTATTCCTCGCGCGATGCTACCTCTGCTGCTAATACAGCTACTCCTTATGAGCTTACTAGAGACCTCACTCGCACGCAAGAACACAACACTCCTCTAGGGAGTTGTTATTTGGCTGCGGTTGCCTGTGAGGTGGAGATACTTCTCCAGACGGGCGGTACCTCTCTTAAAAACATTTTCATGCACACAAATGTTTGTTCTATGTGGGAATCTAACCCACAAGCATTGGCAGCGTAGTTAACAGCGCGTTTCACCATTGCGCCACCGAGCTAGTCAAAATAATGCAATTACAAAGTAATGAAGAGGAATCCGAAAAATCGATTCGGTTAATTGGTAATCGGTATGAATAATATAAATTTTATTCTTTTTATTTTAGAAGATGCATTCTTTTTCTATTCGATATCCTACTAATATTATAAATGCGAAAGTTTGTATGTATGGATGGATGTTTGTTTCTCTTTCACGCTTAAACGGCTGAACGGATTTGAATGAAATTTGGCACGTAGATAGATTATGATCTGGATTAACACATAGGCTACGTTATTTGACTCCACGCGGGCGGAGACGCGGGCAGCAGCTAGTATATCATAATTATCGTTCGTAAGGAGTAAACTCCACATATTACACACTACACACATTGCGTAAGGATAACACACACATTTTTATTTTTTTATTAGCTTACGGGGGCTTTTGACACGTACCTATTACATTTTTAAATAAAATTTCTTATTATGTTTTTAATTTTATTAATCTACCGATTAATTATATAATCTACTAACGTAGCATAGGTTACAGTAACCGCTTTACATCAGGTGGGTCATATGCTTGAATGCCTCCCGATGTTGAATAAAACGATGATAAATAAAATAAAGCGGTTCTAACACAAGGGGTATAAAAAAAAAGCATAGGATCAGTAAACAAAGGAAACAACCTGCAGTTGCAGTGCCTGCGGGCACAATATACTCTGAATAAGATCCAGCACCAGAGTAGGCAGAGGGCTAGACACCGCATTGGGGTCCAAGGATTCTAAAAGATAATCTAAAATTGGATAGCATTGTCTTAGGTCTCTTTTTGTCTGGTCTATGTTTTTCAAATTTTCCAGTTCCTTTTTTCCAATGCAGAATATCATGACATCATGGACACATGACAGCAATAGTTCGAGGTCACATTCTAAGCCACCAGTTGCTATTCCAATTAACGTGACGCTGTAAAAATAATTAATGAGCATTTAATATTTTACAATTTATAATTTTATTTTAACATTTGTATATAATATTCTTCAAATGAGATATATTGATAAAAGTTTTTTTATTGCAAAGTTCCAAAAATTAATCTTTGGAGACTTTCATGACTTAAGGCCTTCTGGCTGGGGAAAAGCGAGTGTACATCTCCGAATATGCGCTGTGATTGTGCATGTCTGTATCTCGCAAGGCAGGCAGACTTGAAGCTGTCATTAGAAACTAAATAAATAGTTTTTTATTAATTTCAGCTTGGATAGTTACAATTCTTGCATGTCTTTTGTAATGTATAATGACATATTCTCATACCATATTTATTATTACGCGTAGATACAATGAAAGTATATGTTAATGTGTTTCTTGTTGTAGATGGATATTCACAAATTCCTCTTTAGTAAATTGAAAAGATAAACTGATCATGCTTTACATGGGAAGCACATTCACAACTATTGATGCTATTACACTTCTAAATTAATTATTACTCATAATTGAAATCATTAAAATTATTGCTTTGGAATTTAATTGATCCTACCAATTTAGACAACTTCCATCATAATTGTTTCAGCATTCTTCTGAGAATAGTTTACAACCTTTTATGATGTATAGGCAAAAGCTCATACCACATGGATTTACTGTTAGCCATAACAATTCTCCATGCCACTTTTGACTTATATTGGTCATTACTCTTTGGATCTTTTTACTTTTAGCAAGTTTCATGTTCATACACAACAATAAGGTCAGTTCGCAGATGCATGCAAAAGCTGTCATTGGTAACTCTGCTGTGATCGTCTCTGCCTCTGTTGCCATGGCAGTATCAAAACTGTCTGTAATAAAAGATGCATGCAACCACCACCACATTACTGTGGTTATCTCTGCACTTTTGCTGCATATTGAAACAAAAAATGCATGTAACTGTGCAGCTTTCATGTCATGGTAATCTCTGCAACATGTTTTTAATCTTCCTTATTATTATAGAGAGAGATATATATATATATATATGTTTATTATAACTTAATGAAAAAAATTGGTTGTCTGTAAAATCGGTTTACGGACGATAATTTTACGTGATAATGTTATAAGAAAACATTCAACAGTCGACAAAACGTTGTGTTGTGTGCTTCTGCTGTCTCTCTTCTACTCGGACGCATCGATGGAGTGGAAGAGAGATAGATGCGTCACAAACCGAACGCTTAGGCCGATTGTGCCTCTCTATCGCTTGTTCGCGCTCACGCTTGCACGCTCGGCCCAGGAGGAACGTGACACTTTTTCGTGCATGCTACCGGCGATCATCGATTTATAAGACGTTATCACGTCAAAAATCAATACAATTCCCGACTTACCAATTCTATACTAATTATGCTTGTAACACAATAATAAACAGGCCTTCTAGTGACACAATAGTAAATGCAAGATTCTAACACACACACTAACACAGACACAATAACATGCAGTCACATACCTACTAAAATTTGCAACAACTTAGTAATTTAGTGTGATCACAAACCCCACTTTACTAGCAGTTAAACTGGTCCTTGGGCAGTGGCAGAATATCAGTGCTTTGCTTAAGCTATCCACAAGTGAAGTTACTCGGTAAGCCACACCCTGGCTTGCATTACCGCAATGCACTAATGTACATAGTACTTAGATCATTGTACTGTGTCTATATTAGAAGTAACCTGTAATAGTTAAACCTTACAACAATTTTTATACATCATAATAGTTTGTGTGTTTCAAAATGCATATGAATGAAAGTGATGTATCAATCTCTCCATAAGATGCCATTATATATCCGACGTGCTCAAACCCTGTCGACATTCAAAAACCTTGTAAAAGCTCACTATCTCTCTCTTGACTCTGTTTAACTTTACCTATCTATAATCATTCTGTATTCATTTCTGTTATGACGCCTGATTACGTGATAACTTTTATTAGATTATGCTTACGAATATTCTTTTATATATTTATACATGTTTATGTGTGTATTTATGTACGTATGTATGAATATATATATATATATATGTGTGTGTGTGTATGTATATACTTGTATATGTAGTGAATATGTAAGTAGTTTATGCGCCTCCTACCTGTTCCGTGTCATTATCGTTTCCTCTACCTCAAGGTTGTCTGGAAGAGATCGCTTTGCGATAAGACCGCCTTTTGTGTTTTAATTTTTACTTCATGTATATTTGTTTTATTTGGTGCAAGTGTATTGTATTGTAAGATATCTTCAGCACTGCTGTAGAAGTTTATTTATTAAAGCAACAAAGTACAGAAGTTAATTGCACTTCTGAAAAATCATGTTTGTATCTATTAAGTATCTCATATCTGATTGACGATAGGAACCAGTATGACGGGTATACAACTGAGTCAATGTCAACATATATACTTGTTTACTTATATACACAGTAGCAAAATATGATTTTGATAAGAGATACACTCAGTACACAATTTACCAAGTAACCCAGCATTACTCAGTTCAGTTTAGGTAGTGCAGCGTTAAGGGACAGAAGACTATTTACAAGCCTCATCACCTTAGATAATCCCTTTTCAGCATTATCTCACGCATTATCCCAAAAAGAGCCATGAAATATAAGGGCAGTGTCGTCTGCAAACGTAACTAGTTCACCATTTTTAATTGCATATTACATAGCTTGTTAACCTGTGAGACCCCGTTATATACTTCTTGACGGAAAAGCGGCCCGCGGGTAATGAGAGATTAATATATGTTAGAAACAGCGTTGGACCTAAAGTGCTACACTGAGGTATGCCATAAGTACAAGATGCAATACAGCTCGACCTTCAACTCGAACCTCCTGACTTTGCTCGAGACATATCAAACAATATGAGCTGATGAATAGAGCCTTAGTTATTTTGACACCATTAACAGAACTCATTAAAATAAATTTAATACTATTCTCAAACCAATCTTACATAGGAAATATACTTTTATATAGTTTGGTGTTACCAAGCGTTATATATAACAGCAGCACCGGAGCGGTTGATTTGTGTTATCCATATATAGGCTATGGCAATATGACATGTGCAACGATGCCATCAAGCTCTCTGTTCTGCTCTGGCCTGTATACTTTGGGATGCTATATAAAGCAATGACCACCTAGTAAGTAATATAAATAAAGAAAGATATAGTTTACCTTTTACAATATTCTTTCCAAAGTATGCTTCCATTGTCAACTTGAGTGTTAATCATTGATAGACTGTGGCATTTACTGAACATATTTATACCATGCAGAGAAGCAATGGTTGAGAATTGCATCTAAAAATGAGAAATCATTTGGTAACTCAGTCGGAAAACTTCAGAAACAAGTTTCAAGCAAGGTTAGTAAGTAATTTCAAGCCTTACATATAAATTTTATCTTTATTCTCCTATTATCTTTATTCTCCTACAACTTAGGTCATATCTCCAAAATCATGTTATTCTGGTAAATTTTACAAAACAGTCTTTAAGTGGGGATCAGACCACTGACATTTTTATCTGTACTGTATAGACAGTAAGCACCTCAATATCTAGCTAGCAAATATCAGCTATGCTTTAACTTCTTAGGGAAGAATATTTTTTTGTTAATTAAGATTGTATGTATATCTTCACGCCAGGTCCCCTGCGGGGTAGGCAGATAGAACCGAGCGCCATAAGACGCGGTCCTTACATATTTCACTCGCTTCTGTGACATTTAGATTGAATTTATATATTGTTTATTCAAAGGAATATGTTCATAAAAGATGCCACCAATACTAACACACCTATGTAGTAGTGTTAGTAATTAATATTTACTGTGCATTTAAAATGGTGCAGTGGTGAAATGAATTGACTTTACTTTGAGACCAACGGTTGTGTGTTTGATTCCCACACAGGACAAACATTAGTGTGTATGAACATTTCCATTTGTATTGGTCTGGGTGTTTTTAAGAGAGGTAGGGCGCATTGAAGCAACCCATCTAGGGAAGTACCTCAACCTCACAGAAAACCGCAGGCAATAACAACTACCCAGAGGGGAGGGAGTGAGGTCACAAGTAAGCTCCTATGGATTTGCTGTGTTAGCAGCAAAAAAAAAGGTATCGCGGGAGAGATGCAGTTACGGAAACCGTTTTACATCAGGTGGGCCATATGCTTGGATGCCTCCTGACGTTGTAAAATATATAAGATCTAAATGACAAATAGTCTTACGTGTTCATTGTTACCACGTTTTCTTGAAAATATTGGTACTCCACTCTCACTAGCAACAGCTATAACAGTAATCGACATTACTGTCGCCGCACTAACTGCAAGATGAAATACTGATCATGTAAACTTTTACAATAAGTTACAACGCCTAAAACTATAAATATATATCAGGTTACTTGAATACTATTAGAATATACTATGTATATTATTTTGTTTTTGAACCTTAACTAAAACAAACTAGGTACACAAATAAAATAAAACAAAACAAATAAAAAAAATTGAAAGTTCATTTTTTTTTCTTCTTTTTATCCCCGAGGGGAAAGGCAAAGGGATCTAGCCCATACAGCCAAGTCATCAGTTTAGAACCATTTGAAAATATTATATCTATGTTCCAGCATCAGGAACTGTGCTGAAAAAATACTTGGGAAGGGTACATCGACGCAATCAACCCAGTTTAAATACCACCCGTAAAACGATAGGAATTTTACAAGGTTTTCTTGATGAACTTATTCACGTCTTCCAGAAAGTGCATAAACGTGTTATATTTGAGTTTTTTCATTACTGTATAACTGCACTAGCACTTATGTTACAAAATACTATCGAAATTGTCACACAAAACTAATTTTATACTGAATTGTAAAAATTTCATGTAAAACAACAATGTCATTCGTCAAAAGCGCGGGAAGAAGTCCTTTGAAAGTTCAATTTTTTTTTATATTTTTTTTTTGGTTCTCTTTATCCCCGAGGGGAAAGGCAAAGGGATCTAGCTCATACAGCCAAGTCGTCAGTTTAGAACCATTTGAAAATCTTAATTCTATGTTCCAGCTTCAGGAACTGTGCTGAAAAATACTTGGGAACCTAGACCCAATTAACCCAATTTAAATACCAACCGTAAAACGATAGAGATTTTTACAAGGTTTTCTTGATGAACTTATTCAAGTCTTCCAAAAAGTGCATAAACGTGTTATATTTGAGTTTTTCATTACTGTATAATTTCACTAGCACTTATGTTACAAAATACTATCGAAATCGTCACATAAAACTAATTTTTAAAATTAAATTTTATACTGAATTGAAAAAATTTCAAGTATAACAACAATGTCACTCATCAAAAGCGCGGGAAGAAGACCTTTTGATTAGGTTCTTCCCATGCGTTGCGAAAGGCAAAGGCAGAGCCAGCTATCGTCTGAATTTAGTTTTTCCATTGGAGCCAAGTCTTCAGTTCAGAACCATTTCATAGCTTCTGGAACCCCGCTGAAAAATTACTCGGGAAGGGTTCCCAGAGATTAAAGTTTAAATACCATCCATAAAATGATAGTGATTTTTACAAGGTTTTCTTCGTGGATTTATTCACGTCTTCCAAAAAGTGCATAAATCTGTTATATTTAAGTTTCTCCATACTGTATAAGTGTATTAGAACTTATATTACAAATTACTATTAAAATTGTCACATAAAGTTAATTTTATACTGAAACGTAAAAATTTCAATATTAGCAACAATGTCACTTAGCAAAAGCGCGGGAAGAAGTCTTATGACACTGACAATGAGAACCAATTTTGATAGGAGTATGCGGTGTTGCTATTTTAGTTTGTTTTGCTGGTAAATCCGTATGTCATTGAAGTTTAAATACCACCCATAAAATGATAGTGATTTTTACAAGGTTTTCTTCGTGGATTTATTCACGTCTTCCAAAAAGTGCATGAATCTGTTATATTTAAGTTTCTCCATACTGTATAAGTTTATTAGAACTTATATTACAAATTACTATTAAAATTGTCACATAAAGTTAATTTTATACTGAAACGTAAAAATTTCAATATTAGCAAGAATGTCACTTAGCAAAAGCGCGGGAAGAAGTCTTATGATTCCTCTGAGTATGACACTGAAAATGAGAACCAATTTTGATAGGAGTATGCGGTGTTGCTATTTTAGTTTGTTAAGCTGGTAAATCCGTATGTCATTACATTACAAATATTTTTATCACAGCTTAAGTATATAATATATATCTACCTATAATTTTAGGTTGTAGTAAACATGGTCGACAGATTTTCCTCAATCATATGTATATTCAAAATGAAATTACTTTTTAATGTTTTTTTATATAATGTCGTTGGGTATACAAGCACACGGCCCACCTTGTAAAGTGATTACCCCGCGGTGATTAGCTCGTGCGTTTCCAACTCTGCTACTAACACAGCAGGTTCTAAAGAGCATAGGTAATACACAGTACACTAGTAACCTCCCTCACTCGCAGGAACAAGCAACTATCCGTGCAGTTGTTCTTAGACTGCAGTTTTCTGTGAGGTGGAGTGTTGCGGTGTCTATGTGGCCAATGTTCAGGAACTTAATCACGTGCGAATTGATAGAGATGGTTAACTTCAATTATTGTCTTTAATAAAAACCAAGACAGTAAGTAGACATCAAATATACGATATACCTACAAGTGTTCAGGGCGAGAGTCGCTTGGTGACTGCGCTCAGTACATAATTTCACCACAACTCACGAATCGATGATTCAATAACATTGAATGTTAGGGTCGCCATACAGGTACTTTCCCAGTCGGGCTGCTTTAATACACCCTACCTGTCTTAAAATCACTCACCAAAAAAGACAAACATATATGTTCATCCACACAAAATGTTAGCCCTGTTTGAAAATAGAACCCACGAGCCTTGAGTATAAGAACAATTGTTAACCACTCCACTACCGGGCTCGTGAATGCTTTTCAAAGTTATAACTCTGAACTAACTTATTTAACAAATAATGTACCTAATAGGCGTAATTCACATTGCTTCGAAATACCATAATCGATTCGTAATCGAAGTTCTGATCGATTCATCCACAACGAAGAAGTCGGACGCAATTTGCTTTTTAAAACTGTATTTATTTGAAATAATAGTATGATACTCACTTATGAAAATAATTTCACTCCCTTACGTACGCCTCCGTGTGACTGTTAAAAGTTATATAGACGACGTACTTTTTGCGCAGTGATAGCCTGGTGGCTAAAGAACCAGCCTATTAACAGGTTGGTCCTGATTTGGATCCTGGTGTGGACATGAATCTATAAATCCGTGTTTTCGGATTTAAGTAAATACGTATAATTATAAACTGCTCGACGGTGAAGAAAAACATAGTAAGGAAACACGCACGTCTAAGAAATTATATTTCGAAAGACATAACATATGAATGTCTGATATTGTCTTTGGATTGCAGAGGTCTGACAGCAGTCGCTTCATTTCAAAATCAGTATTTTCGCCTTAGGCTTAGGTGGCGGCCCATGCGAAAGATGGATAGAGATTATGAATTTTGAGAGGTTTTGGCTGGAAGTAAAATGAATTAATTTGCTGTAAGTATCAATTTTTTTTTGTGCTCGGAGACACAGTACTGTTACGGATCGGCTGGACACGGTGTCTGCACGTTGGCACTTTTGTATTTTACTTAATTATGATATTGGAGCAAAAGTAATAATGAAGACATATAAATGGAACACCTTTTTAAATTCAAGTTAACTTAACGTAACGGCAACTTAACGTACGGAGAAATTTCAGGAGATCAACTCATTCATCAACACGGGACGCTTATTGACATGCGCGTCTGAATTAACCGTTTTTTTTTCAAAGCGCAATTGTACGACTTACTAATTACTATGGTTAAAAATAAAACAAGAACTACACTAAGCCGCCTCTTACTTATGAAATAAAAAAATAATCTTGAGTAAGTAGTTTTAACGGAAATTCGTGCATTGGGATGCATGGGATAACTTAATGATACTGATGATTTTATTAAAGACTCAACATCTTGTTTTTTTTTTGTTAAGTTTTTTTTTATACAACGTCGGAACGCATACTATACTAGCATATGGCCCACCTGATGTAAAGCGGTTACCGTAGCCTGTAAACGCTCGTAATACATTGAGTATCATTTGCGCGATGCCTTCTCTGCTGCTAACACAGCAACTCCTTAGGAGCTTACTGGTGACCTCACTCACACGCAGGGACACAACAACCCTCTAGGGAGTTGTTATTAGACTGCGGTTTTCTGTGAGGTGGAAGTACTGCCCCAGATGGGCTGCTTTGAAGTGCCCTACCTCTCTTAAAGTAGTAATAAAGAAAAAATCAGAATCTGTATAATTTCGCCAAATAACATTTATAAAGAAAAATAGTCATCACAGACATTAACAATTTAAGTATACATGACATATTGATAAAACTATCGATATGTGATTACATTCACTGGGTTACTTAAGTACGAGTATAAAATCGCCACAAAAATCATGTAAAACTTTCTTAACTTTATATACTAACATGTAAGTACAGATCTACCAAAATAGTGTTGAGGTAACGTGTAAGAAATTAATAAATAGGTTGCTTAACGTTAATGTACTATTTATAAACCTAGACTGTGCACTTTTTTTACGCTAAACTTGCGTTTGATCTTGCTCTTTGGGATCATTTTCCTCATTTTCTTGATCGATGAAGTGGTTGTCTGTGAAATAATAATAATAATTTAATTTTGATTTTTGTTCCAAGGCAACTTGCTTAAATTGTAAGGTGTTTATTACTAAACAGAATATTTCATTTTTTTTTCTTTCTCAATACCACACTATTTGGAAGGTAGCAGAATTCTTTGATTCAATATTTTCTTTACAACAAGTATCTGTCGATGACTAACCTTTGATGTGTGGAGAGGGGACATGTCACTCCCGCCCCTACCTCTCCGATGTTATGTGGCAATAAATAAATAAATAAATAAATATTGTTGGACAAATTATACAGCGCCATCTAGCCCCAAAGTAAGCGAAGCTTGTGTTATGGGTACTAGCCAACTGATAAACATACGTAAATACATTTTTTTTGTAAATACATACTTATTATACATAGAAAATACCCAAAGCAAGACAAACAGACATGTTCATGCACACAAATGTTTGTACTGTGTGGGAATCGAACCACGAGCGTTGGTGTCAAAGTAGCGTAACAGCGCGTTTCACCACTGCGCCACCGAGCTCGTCAATACCACGCCACCATCAGTCTGGGATTGGGTCGGCCGCTACGCGCGCCAATAGACGTGAGTCGACTTTTTACACATCGAATTTAAGCAGTTACACGCCCACATATTACGGGCGTATTAGCGTGGAGCTCCCGGTGTAGTGTAGTGATACTTTGGTGAAAACAGCCTTTACTTCAAGAACAGCCTATGGATTTGATTAGGGAGTCATTGCACGAGAGGGACTTGCCAAGACCATTAGAAGACTCGGAGAGACAAGACACCAAACGCGGCTTAGGTGAGTCCATCGACAGTTGTTATACTTAACATAAGGTAAGTAAGTGAAACTGCAAATATATCTCGATATCTATACAAGTTATTACTAATACGGCTACCAATTGTTTCCTGCCTCTGTTCGACTTAAAATCGGCGCGACTTTTCAGTACACAATTATCGTTTCGCATATTCTCCCGCCTTTGATTTAAACGACAGAACTAGTCACATTGTAGGCAAACTTTTAGTGCAGTATACATAGTTTTCAGTAGTCGGGTGACAAGTATACAACCCTCCTGATGTGAAGTTGCTATGCCTATGAGCACTTACAGTACACGTTTTGCCACTCCTCTGATAACACAGCAATTTCTAGGAGCTCATTGGTAAACTCACTCATACACGCTCAGATAGGGAGGTTTTCTGTGAGAGTACTTCCCCATTCAGGCTGCTAATATGCGCCCATGAAGGATATTACCTATGGAGAACCGATGAGACCAATTTTACGTAGTAATTAAATTCACCGCTACGGGTCGGGGTGTAAAGTAGAACGCGCAGCTCTTATTGGCTACTTCACGGATCAATATCGCGGCATTAATCGGCAATCTTCGCTATGGGCAGTAGGTAGGCTCGACTCGTTGCGATATTTAGGCGCTAAAAAGCCTTTTTTAGAGCGGGTGCCTTTAAGTGCAGTCAAGTGGTTTATTAGTTCGTGTACGCGCCCGCATAATGTGTGTATAACTCTCTCTCTATTTGTAGGTGTGTGCAATTTATTATATAGCAAAACGATCGTATAGGAACAGCGTCACAAGTGCATAAGCAGAATTGGACTCTGTGGATTTGCCTGAGTATATCATAAATACAGACATACACTTACCATCATCCTTACTTAGTAATCTAGGTCCCGTGATGGCAATTAAAATGGCGCCCAGTGGCGCCGATATAATCACGCTCAGAACACTCATGGCTAGTATAGTTTTGGCATATATAGTTTCATCGTCTTTAGGAACACCCGAGGTTTCGCCAGTTTGAACCAGATCTAAAGCTGCAGGTCCTAGAGCTGCCTGAAAAGTGAATAAAAAAATAATAATAGATAGCTAAGTCATTTATTTCTATCTCCATGATACATACACAACAGTACCTAAATTTAAGCGTACTTCGCCAGCTAAGCAGCTTTAACCAGGGTCTTTATATTATCTTTGCCATAGGCCACTTGACTTAACGACTATTCCCTGTTGTTAATTACTTTGACTGACGGCTTAACGTGCGTTGGGTTTTTCATAAAATAACCCATACATCAATGCACATAACATATGGATTATATTATGTTCTCCAATTTCAGAACACGACGATTACAATTGCCAAGAGCATTGGGATTCTAGGGGACTAGATCGGTTCACTCTAGATACCCAGCAAGGGACCTAGCGTGATAACATACTAGATATATAGATAGAAATACCGATTGGAGCATAAACTAATTAAGTGTGATTTCCTTCAAGATTTTGAGACATCCTTAACAAACTTTTTAAAGTTAATTGGTACAAGGAACGTATGTTCTTGTAGGTTTGTATATCTCGTATTACTTTTCCAATCAGTATCCTTACATACAATTTGCCGGCTACACTCAGGAGGCTAATACCACGACCTTTTTTGCGTTTCTGTCGTGAACCTTTACCTTTGTACAGCGCCAAAATCACCGCGTTTACCCAACGCCAGGTACAAATCAAATCCCGTAGCTTTACTCAATTTCATTCTCTTTATTGCACTCATTACCTCTTCCATACTAATGTCATTTTCACAGTGATTTTTCTTATTCGTATCTTCATTTCTACCTCGTTCAAATAGACTTTCAAAATACCCCTTCAATTCGTTTAGATTTTCAGTGTTTGTGATTACATCTCCATTCGAATTCCTTATCACACCCACTTTCGAATCTCCAGATTTGCCTCGGGCTGTTCTGACTAAATGCCAGAATAACTTTACATTGACCCGAAAATTATTGGATTACCTTCTGTCATAATTGTCTTTGCTTTCCTTTTTCTTCTCTTTCACTATGTCCTTAATTCTCCTTTTTAACATATAACGTACTTTCACTACACTTTCAGCACTGTCACCTAATTCACCTTGAACTCTTCTATTAGCTCTCGTAGCTAACAGATCTATCCACACTTTCTTCTTTTGTGGTATTATATTTCTCACTTCATCATCGCACCATTCGTTCCTGATTTCATACCATTATTTTTCTTACTTACTCCACATATCATTGACGCGGTTTCGATGACACCATCTTTAAATTCCTTCCAAAATTCTTCTACATCAGCAGATTCTGCAATAAAAGTTTTCAAATCTTTCATTCAATGCTTTCCGATACTTATCATACACATCTTCTGACATTTTTTCTACTTTCTCTCTCTCTCTTTTTCGGACAAGGGTATGCTTGGGCGATTTCGCCATTTTTTAAACAGCCCGGCTATTCTTACTACAAGAAAGTGATCCGTTCCGATATCGATGCCCCGGTATACCCTTGTATCTTTCCCTTTTGCTCTCCAACGTTCATCGACTATAACAAAATCTATCATACTCCTTTCTAGATACCTCTGTCATGTATACATATGGATCCTATTGTGACTGAAAATAGTGTTGGTCACTATAAGCATCCTCTCTACACTTATGTTTAATAGGCATTCACCATTTTTATTCACTCTTTCGTCTCCGAACTTTCCTAAAATCCTATCATATCTGTGCATACGATAGGGAAGATATTATATTAATTGTACGTAGCTTTGACATTTAAAATATACAGTTTACTTGCCTGGACAGTAGCTTTAGCCAACCAAGTTATGCCAATAAAAAGTTTTTCTTTTTTGTTCAGTCCACAACCAAAACTGACGATGAAAGTGGCAACCATTCTCAAAATTAAACAAATTACTAGACATATGGCACCCCATTTTATCACCTCAGGGTCTAAGGCACTTATCTGTAAAAAAAAAAACAGAATATAATGATCAGTCATTGCACACCATTGCTGTTCGCTTTTATTCTACTTTGTATCACAGTAGACATATATTACACCGGTTAACTAGCGTCGGTACTTAAGCCTTTTTAAATAGAGATGTGCCGACTATGACTTTGACCGACTAGCCAATTAGCCGGATGTAAAGAGGCCGACTAAAGTCGATCACGAATTCGGGGGTATTCGGTAATTTCTGTGTTACTGCGTTGAATCTAATCACGCGCAAGTCGCAACCGCCGCTTGCGAGCGTGTCGGAACATACCTACTCGTATTTTGTTTACTTCGCATTGTTTCTTGATTTTTGCTTTTGCACTGGTCAGAGCGGTGTTTTTGTGTAAAAAATAAAGACAATACTTACGGTATTGTACATTAAAGTGATAAAGCTCAATTAAAATTTAATCATGTCAAAAAGGAAATTTTGTGTATGGTTTTTTACCCCTGGTGGGCAGAGGAAAACAGAAAATACTACGAGTATGAACAACCATATCAAAGGTTGCTTTACATTTAATACAAAAAATTTAAGACTGATTCCAAAATTAAAAATAAAAGGGGTTTATTTAATTCCTCCTATACTATTTTATACATTTTATTAAGAAATACATACCTACAAAGTAAGAAGTCGGATGGTCGGTGCTCTTTGCCGAATAGTCGTCGACTACGTAACTGGCCGGATAGTCGGCTTTACAGACTAGTCGCCGACTAGTTGGTACATGTTTATTTTTATCATAATTACCAATGTGATAGATTGGAGGGGTATTTTTCAAGGACATATATAATTACTTAAAAATGATAGTCGCGACTGACTTTATTGTGAAGTTCGTTTAGAGTTTATAGCTATTCGTGTCTGTCTGGGTACGACGATTCCATTTCCATATTTATTCGAAATTATTTTACAAAATATAACTTTAGAATAGCGTATGATAAAAGCGAAGGAAACATGTTAACACCACCTGCGTCCGGAATTGGTCAAAAACACGTGTGCCTTATTTGAATTTTGTTATATCTAATAGTTTTCCATATTAAAATGTATTGGCGATTTATTTTATTCGAAATTATAAGCGAGTTATGAAAATCGAAATTAGTTATTTTTATTTTAGTAATGACATTGTGTCTTATCTACCAGTTTGTTTAAAACACTCGTTATTATCTTGGTAAAGAACTCAAGTACTTAATGTAACCTACTTAATTAATTCTGATAATTAATAAATCTAAGACATTTAGATTTACATTTATTTATACGTACATACATACGAAATTGTGAGAATAATGTATTGTTACTAACTACCATTTTCTTTTCAATATATATGTCTACTGTTACATTATTGTTTATGTTACCGTAATTTGAGCCCCAGTAAATGCGAAGAGTATTGGCTCAAAGAAAATCCACAGAATTCTAAATATATTGCTAACAGGATTTTTATTAACGGGCCATCCCTGCTTTTCCCAGAAGAATGCTGCTACAAATCCTGAACAGACTATTGCAAGAGGACCTGAAACAAAAACCCAAAAATATACCGTCAAGGTAAGTATCTAAAATTTCAATACGGTTCGCTTTAATTATTATTTTTAGCTATAATAATATTATATATTCTACATCTGTCTTTCTACGCTTTGCTGTTTTTAGACTTTTAACATTATATCCCAAGACAATGCTTTAAATAACACACGTAAAAGGAAATATCAGAAGTAAGGAAATATATGATTGTTTTACAAGCGACTGTTTTATTTATCTTTCTTAGTATAATAATCAAGTTTCCACGGAAGCTTTTTGAGACGAATGAGTGAATGTTGTTATTGATCAAATGTCTCTGGTAAGTCTCAGAATACATCAACTGCCTTCTATGAAGTTTCTGAAGCTGCTCCTGAATTATTATTTTTTACTTATTCATAATACAGTAATCTGGAGTATTGTGCGAATCTTAAATGTGGTATTTATTACAAACAAATATACGAAGAAAGTTAATATCTATCGAGTTCTCAACAGAGTTATAATTTAACTTTGATATGTTACTTAGTCTAGCCATAAATACTGTTACAATTAAAAATAAACAAAATATTACATTTGAATTTGGAATCTGTCATTTTTATATGATTGTTCATTGATATTTCTCATTTTGGCGCCAATACATTGTACAATATTTTGCGATATTAAAATGGAGTGGGGTGATAAAGAGAACCGAATCGCTGTGATTGCATTACACAAAGTAGGTATGGGGCCAAATGCAATTTTTAAAACTCTCCATACGCTTGGTATTAGTAAAATGTTTATGTACCGGGCTATTAATAGGTACAACGAGACCTCCTCTGTTTGTGACAGAAAAAGATCTGGCCGTCCACGTAGTGTTCGTACGAAAAAGGTGATCAAAGCAGTAAGGGAAAGAATTCGAAGAAATCCTGTCCGAAAGCAAAAGATTTTATCTCGGGAGATGAAGATAGCACCTAGAACCATGTCGCGTATTTTAAAAGATGACTTAGGACTTGCAGCCTATAAGAGACGTACTGGTCATTTCTTAACTGATAATTTAAAAAAGAATAGGGTGGTAAAATCGAAACAACTACTGAAGCGGTACGCAAAGGGAGGTCACAGAAAAATTTTATTTACGGATGAGAAAATTTTTACAATTGAGCAACATTTTAACAAACAAAATGACCGTATTTATGCTCAAAGCTCGAAGCTTCCCAATTAGTCGACAGAGTGCAACGTGGGCACTATCCGACTTCAGTGATGGTTTGGTTTTGTGAAAAAGGTATCAAAACATCGGCACAAGTGTATCAAGATACCATTCTTGAGAAGGTAGTGAAGCCCCTTAACATCACCATGTTCAATAACCAAGAATGGTCCTTCCAGCCAGACTCGGTGCCGGGTCATAAAGCTCGGTCTACGCAGTCTTGGTTGGAAACGAACGTTTCGGACTTCATCAGAGCTGAAGACTGGCCGTCGTCTTGTCCCGATCTTAATCCGCTGGATTATGATTTATGGTCAGTTTTAGAGAGTACGGCTTGCTCTAAACGCCATGATAATTTAGAGTCCCTAAAATAATCCGTACGATTGGCAGTGAAGCATTTTCCCATGGAAAGAGTGCGTGCTTCTATTGATAACTTGCCTCAACGTTTAAAGGACTGTATGGCAGCCAACCACTTCGAATAAGCTTTTTATATTTTAAATTGTTTTATATTTATGTATTAAACTAACACACTGTAAAAGTAATAAATGTTATTTGCAATAGAATTTTTTTTTCTTTGTTTCAGTATTTATGGCAAGACTAGGTATATATACTAACAAAAGAGCAAAGTCCAAAGAGAGATAATTATATAAACTTGACTATTCCTAAGTACTTACCCGCTCCGCTCCAGCCAATCATATTTGATATAAAATAAGCAAAAAGACCTCCCAAAAATAAAGCTAAAAATCTTAAAGGCACCAAGAATATGTCTCCTTTTTCGGGGATAATTGCCAACATTGCTCCCCATAATGATCCCAGAGAAACACCGACCACTATTGATACTGGACCCTAAAATTTTGGGAAACATAACACATGTATATGTACACACAATATACATATATATAATTTAGACAGAATTACAAGTATCTCTACAAAATAGTAGGTATTTGGGGAATCCAGTGTGGGAAAATATTAGTTTTGCAACAAGTCAATGGGACATTTTCACAAAACATGCCCAGCGTAGAGCTATTTCGTAATATTACCTACTCGTTTACTTTTTTAAATATTTGTATCTGCTGTGGAAGCCATATTAATAATTATACCAGTATTAAATAGTAAATTTTTTAACAGTTCATTTTTTTGCAGAATATGTGGAGGTCAACGGTTCAACAAATTTTATGCGAATACACAGTTTTCAAATTAATTTATAAAAAAAATAACCCGAACAGTAGTCACTAACTGGAAAGTTACGTTGCGATTACTAGTAGACCTGTTTTTTTTTATCTATATTATACTCGTTGCTAAGTTGAGTTATATTATTAAGATATCAATTTGAGTTCGTCTTTGAAGGACAATCGGCAAAAATGTATGGGCTCTGGTACCGCCTCCAATAGCAATAATTTTTATCACACTAGAAAGCTCATGAAATGTAGACCAAATACTACTATGGTGCTTGGCCTCGTGTATTGTATTATCGCCGTAATATTATCTTGTAAAGTGCAAATGTTTGTCTTTTAGTTTTAAAAACTTAACATCTGTACAATATGTTTATTGACTAGAAACTACTAATACAACCTAGTAGCCATTACTAGTACCAATTAGTAACTACTGGTACCTAACACCAGTAATATGAAGAAACGGTGGAACCGGTTTCATTGTTTTCGGAACTGGTTTAAAAAATCGGGTACGCCTTGAAAAAACCGGGTGCATGCTTTAATGGATGCATAAATATAGAAATATTTAATGTAATGGAACTTAATCATAAATATTGACATTAACTACTTCATAACTAATCTACATTGGCTAAGATATATATTATTATGTATAGTTTTTGTGAAAAGGTCCCTAACACTATGGTTAAGAGACAGTATAGATAGTAGCACTTGTATCACGGATTTATCCCGGTCATTTGATAGGCGTGCGCAGGGATTTGGGTCCAACGCGTAGAGGCCCCTTTGAGAAGCTTGATGTAATGTTGTATAGCCGCTGTGACCTTCTCCAGGGGATATCAATGTGACAATATGCCCATGAACCAGGTCACGGCAGGTATTGGGACTATTGCGAATGTGTTGGAAATTATTGGGCTATTAAAATGAGATCTGGAGGGATTATTAGTACTGGGATATTACAGAAGATCGACGGACGCCTGCCCTGCCACAACTATCATATCTGATGTTACTTCCGGCAGGCGGTGGTTCGCCCATCATAGTCGTATATTATTATACTTATATATAAGGAACTTTATTACTCGTAACAAAGACTAAGATATAAAAAATAAAGGCTTACCTTAATTATATTAAAAGTCATAGATCCTGTAGAGAACATGACATTAAGAATAATAGCAAACACAGCAACACTGATGGAATCATCAATTGCCGCCGCTGCTAGCAGTAACGTCGGTATACCTTTGGACACTCCGTACCCTACATCCCTTAATCTGAATAGGCATGGGACCACTACAGCTGGTGATACTGACGCTATCATCGATCCTAATAGGAAACCTAAAAAACATGAAAAAATTATAACATGCGAAGCGTTTTTGTAAAGATAAACCTAAAGTTTATTAAAGTGCCCTAGTGACCGCACCTTTAAACTGACTAAAATTAGTTGACATATAAAACCCTATACGCACGCCAGTATTCAAACTAGGAATAGGCTGGTTCTTTATCCACTGAGCTATCACTACTTTACTGGGGAAGTACCTCCATTTCACGGAAAACCGCCGCTAAGTAACAACTCCTTAGAGGACTGTTGTGCTCGTACTTCGTATGAGAGAGGTTACCAGCATATCTGATTAACTGTGTTAACAGTAGGAGCGGCAACACGCGAGCGACAATTCCTATATTGCAATTGTTCATAGGCTACAGTAGCTACTCTACATCAGGTGGACTAAGTACGTGTATGCCTCCCGACGTTGTATGCAAAAAAGGAACACACCTTTCTCACTTATGCAATGTATGTGAACTGATAATTGTTGATTGGATATGAATCAGAGATCAGATATTTTTCCTGACTAGAGTTTACATCTTACCCCAAATCCATGGTAATCCTAGCAAGAAATGGGATGTAACACAAATGGAAATGCATTCAACAATCCAAGGTAAGAGACCCAGTTGTAAAACTGCGGCATAGTGTTTCTTTAAAACTGCTGCATCGAGCCCCAACCCTGCCCTTGTCAGAATGATGACTAATGCCACTTTTCTGAAATAACAAGTTACAGGTAAAATTTTCTGTTTCCTCGGTGCTCATTAACATCGAGAAAAAGGTTCAGGACTGGAGATCAATATTGCAAATAGTCGGGATCAAATTAATTTAACAAGGTATAAATGTATCAGTATGTAGGAAAAGCGAGTGATTGTTCTGCCTGCCTGCTGTAAAGGATGTGTATAAAAACAAACTGAGTTATATTATGTGCCAAAAAGTTATATCGTTACATTTGGTTTTCTGTTAGCGTATACCGCACTAGGCAAAGTTATTATTATTTCCGTTTTACCGTTGTTAAGCTTCGTTCAGAGTTTACGTTTTTGTATAAAATCGCGTTTTTTTTTAGGGAAGACCCCTATATATAAATAAACTTCAAGAGCAAACCCGGGACAAAATTTAATGCTAGTCGTTAAAATTTTTCAGGATAGACTCGTTTTATTTGATTTCGATTCGATAAAAAACACTATATAAACTTAGAAATCAAAACCTTGTGGAAATATAAAATTTGATTCAAATGGTTATAGCCGTTTCCAAGATATACGAAATATATTTATATATATAAGAATTGGTAGTTTAAAGTAATGATGATGAGATAGTGCTTACCTGAGATCTTGGTTTAGCTGTCTGTAAGTATCGGTCATATGAACTAATTGAAGATTTTGGAACAGTATGCCTGTCAACAACATGCCAATGAGTGCTGGTAAGGTAGTCAACTTCAACCATAGCCAACCGACTAGATAAGCGACTATAACCATTATTGACATACTAAGTATTTCGCCGTTAAGACCTATAGGTGCTCCTATTTCTGCATACATGATACCCCACGTCAGAAGAACTGTAAAATAAAGACTTGTGAAACCAACACATAAATCAAAAATACAAAGATTCCATAATTTGAGAGCGGTTGCGCACATGTTTAAGCAATTTTTTCATTAAGATTTCAGTCCTACAAATAGATTTTCAAGATTCTTTAATAATTCGCCAGCGTTATTATAAAAAGAAGTTCAAATGCTCTTTTGATTAAAATGCATTTAGTTCTCTACGCTATTATTTCTACTATTTAGTTCTCTGCTTCCAAAAGCAGACAATACTAACGATAACGGAGTTGTACAAAAGTGTAAGTAAGGTAAGCATAGTTACATCAGTAGCAGTAGTACGAGTACTCCATATAGTAAGAAAATTAAATGGATTTCTTTATTTCTTTATTTCTTTAGGTACTCAATTATATTTCTTATTCAGTTTATTGTCACTGAAAAGTTCTGCACTCAAAATTTAAGTACAATTTGTATTTAAGTTTTTAATACAATACTACTACTAGTACACCTAACCTAATGGGAAAACCTTAAGGCTTCGGGAACAATAAGGTAATCAAGTAATGAGTAATTAATTTCTTATGAAGTCAACTTTCAATGCAGGTTTTAGAATAGAAGATCTACAACTAATAAATATCGTATTCAGAATACCTATTAAAAACATTATGGACCTAAATTTGCTATAGAAAAACATAATACGTTTGGTTCGTATGCGCATACGTACGTACAACGTACGGAGGTGCACGTACAAAACGCACGAAGGCGTATTTTTTGTACGTAAGTGTAATTCACGTTACAGGTTATAATTCTCACTGACTTTGATAACTCTTTTTTAATAGATTAGAAATGAATCCAGTCAATGAATTCTCGCATCGTTCAACTGTTATAAATAAACATCTCAACAAATTTATATTTTTTCTCGTGTCACAATAGGCAATGTGTGTCACAGTGTATACAGTCAAAAGCACCAACCGTGTTTCGGCATGGGACCATGTTTACAAATCCGTTAAAATGGTTTATTACAACACTTACAAAACATGACTATGCATAGTTGCTGTGCCGCTTGTCTGTACGTTGAAAAGTACGGGAAGGGGAACACCTTTGACCACCAATACGGTTGCCACGAGGGAGTCGGATCTTTTTGGTGACATCGTAAACATATTTTTTCCCACCATCTGCAATATTTTAAAGACATTTAACCTTAGGTATAACTAATTAAAACCCTGTTCTTCACGACATATGTCTAAATAACGACTATACAGTGCTTCAACTTATTTAGATAAATAGCAATTTTCATCTATTACTCGAAGATAGTAAGATTGTTGAGAAAGAAAACCTGTCCTAGGTTCGACTTATTTTTGTAATTTATAGCAACAGTATAATCATATGGTTGTAACGGACCACAAGGAAATAACATTGTTGCCGTCACAAATAAAAATAACCTTGCAATCATATGGATATATGTAGCCGAATTATGTATAAAATAACGCCTAGGAATGTAGGTACATCGTTCGCTACTTCATTTAATAGGTCATTGTCGTTCATACTTGGTTTGAAAGACGCTTCACATAGTGCTCGATTCTCGCTGCCTGCCTCGCGGGCGAGCGGGCGTGATAATATGTTATTGAAGGTATCACGGCTGTATGCTTAGGAAAAATGTTAACTTGTAAGAGGGTAGACATATACCAGACGAAGTGGCGTGATATTCTTGAACTACCAATCAGCGAGCGGTTACGAGGCTGAGATAAAAGGTGTGTGGAGATTCATAACCAGTATAAACTACTTAAATGGAATGAAATAGATTCGAATATTGAATGACGAGTTGCTATAGAACATTCTAGAATATTTTGGAAAGAGAGACAGAGATACGCAGAGAGGGGTGAAGAGGCTTGATGGTAGGCGAATGATATAAAAACGGGTGGTTCGTTAGTTCATGGCTTTTTTAGTGTGAAATTTTAAGGTAATAAGACGTATCGATAATTGTTCGTGAAGGGCCTTTTTGTCGGTGTGAATCTCTGGGGTGATAGGCGTATCGCTGATAAATCGCGGAACGGTTCTTTTTATCATTAATTTTAATTTCTTTGTGTTAATATTGTGTTGAGAACGGCATTGAATCTGTGCCTTTGAGCTGCGTAGCGAGATATGGGACAATTAAGTTGTCTAATTGATCGTAACGTTAGGCTTGGGCATGGAATCAATGTAATTGTAGTTAACTTAATATTGAATAACCCGGTGTTTAATATTTCGCTAAAATTCAGGTTGATTGTTCAAATTGTGTGCAGCGTGGCCGAACCTACGGTGCTCAGGCGCCGATGGTGGTAGCGTGGGGCATGTTGAGCAATCAAAATGGCGCGGTTTTGTGATATGCAAATTCTAGGAATTGAAACGTAGCATTATTTGTCCGCGAAGGGGGTTTCTTTTATGGAATTTAACTTCTCGTGTTAATTTTGTTTAAGTATAGCGTTGATTCTTTATCTTGAGCATTGCGCACGGAATTGGCGGTACATCTGCCGATTTTTGTGACGCTGCGCTGGGATGTTGCTTCAATGTGATCGCGGTTAAGTAATTATGTCATAAATCGGGTTCTAATATTTCATCGGATTTAGTGTTGGTTATTTGACTGTGTTGTACGAAGTGGCCAGAATTCCAAGGGTCACAGACCTTTGAGTATGGCGGCGGTACCTAGTTAACTAACCAACATTGTCAGGCGAGTTCTAACATCGACAATTTGGTTAAATAGGGATTGTGTTATTTCACACTGAAGAAATTTAGCTCTCTTAGGGACGTAACTTCGTAAAAATACGAGATTGATACCTCACGGAGCCTACGAAGTCTCGTATAGAGTAGGCGTAGGAAGCTGGTAAGCTGTGGGACGGGCCAGCGACTGATTTTGCCCTTAAAGGGATCAGTTACGTCTCCCAGGTGCTTGGGTTCGCGAGCTTTCAAAGTGGTAGGAGCTCGTCGAAGTGAATTCCGTCCAGCGTATGCGGGCCATGGAGATTGATCGCAACCCAACCATACTGGTCTCATTTATTTATATATGTATATATACACACACATTTATTTCCTCTGTTAGGAGTCATGGTTCGTGTCCCAATTAGGTTAGGACCATGACGTACACACAGTTATAGGCAATAGACAAAGTCGAGGCTAACTACCTCGCATACCCTAGTTTCAATTAGCAAATCAACGTTGTACATCGTTGATTTGGGCTTAGCCACCTTATACATCACACGTTTAACGTAATACAAACTCAAGAAGTCATTTTACACGAGTATCTTAGATTAGATATTGTAGGTACACATTTTATTAAGATCTAGTTAGGAGATAGATAGGTAGTCGCGATGAATATACGCGTTATTTAACATACAGCGTGGTAGGCGCGTCAGACGACATTTATAGGGACAGTAGGTACAATTACTGATTAGTTCTTAAGCTAATCGTGACGTGCGTGATAAGTAGCAAGCGGTTACGCTAAGCGGTCGAATCAAGGGTTTCGTTCAGTAAAACGTCCGGGTGATCATATTATCCTTCGGCGTGATGTTGGTACCTTTGCGGTGAGAATAAAGGAGTACGAGGATAGGCGCGTCGCGAGAATAGGCTAACATTTTAGTGGTTGTAGAGTCACGGTGGTGGGCAATAAATAATAGGCTGCAGGTGTCTAGATAAAGCGTAGTCTTGGGGCCTGCAACTTAATTATAACATAGATATGCAGGTAGCCTGATTCTATGCTCATTGCATACTTAAAATTTATCAAATTACCTTTTGACTGTGGTTACGAGTCGAAAAACATTTGGCTTAGAGATAAATAGTTGAATCTTTTTGTGGGTTACATGTTCAGAGCTCGAGGGGAGCTTTATTCTGGTCAACCGATAATCTATACGCGACTACTAAATTAAAGTAGTACATTTGCCGGAATCTAACTCACCCGAGTCTCCAGGATTAGTAAACTCTTCCAGCGGTTTTCATTAACGCTTCTCTAGTGAATCTATGTAGTTCCTTGAGAATTTGCATCCCCGCGCCCGAAAGGGGGTCTCTGTCTTCGGACGAGCGCCGATTGAAACAGGTAATGCTGTCTTTCGGATTCCCGCGGTACGGCAAGGGATTTTCACATCTTAGAAGCCTTATAAGCCTCGTAGGGATAGCCTCGCAGTCGTTTAAGACAACCAAATGTTGGACGGTTCGGGCACGGTCAGAGTATTAAATTCTTAATACACAAAACCAGCTAAATGCTTACCATTCAATAATAAAGTAGTGCAAACATTTAAGTGAATTCAATAATTCAACCAAGCCTACCTAATCGAACACAATGTAGATATGTAACTATTAACTTGCTTCTTGGCAGCTCATGCGAACTGAAGGACGTTTGGCGTAAAGAAAATAGTCGAATAGTTTTGTGCGTTACATGTTCAGAGCTCAAAGGGTGCTTTATTCTGGTCAGCCGACGAGTTTTATTCGCGTTTGTTAATCTGAAGTAATTTATTCGCCAGAATTTAACACTCTCACCCATGCGTCGTTGTCGAGCGGCGATGGGTTAACACAACCCGAGTCTCCAGGACTGGTAACCACCCAGCGGCTTCTATTAACGGTTTTGTGTAGTGTTATGTAGTTCCTCTGGAATTTGCAATAACTGCGCGGATAAGAAGGGTTTCTAGGCGTTTCTAAAGAGCGCTGAATGTAACAGGAATGGGCTGACATTCTAGAACCTTGACATGCGATCCAAGTTTCTACATCAGAAACGTTATAAGCCTCGTAGGGACCACTTTGAAGTCCATTAAGACAACCAAAGGTCAGACAGAACAATTGAGCTGTTTCAAGACTTAACCTTAATACTCATAATAGATTACACTAGTCTGGCGGTTTTGCGTTCGGTCGAATTTAGCCTAATGTTTAGGGCGATATCCCGAAGTAGTACACTGCAAATACCGTTACCAAACTTACTAACGTCTCTCAAGTGAGGAGACTTCACTACTGCCGGAAGAGCAGAAAACTTTACTTGATTAATTGTTGTCTATATAATTTAGAAGTCTGGGCAATAGACCCCGTGTGACAGCGGTGACTGAGAAAAGCGCCCTAGCTGTTACATTACAAGACTGACAAATGTATAGATGACGCTCAGAGTACATTTTATTATAAACAAATACGTTATCTGCGGGCGCAACTGAGGGATTTGCCTTATTTATAATAATTGATAGCGGTGGCATAGTGGCGATTTGACCGATTGCAATTCAGTTAGATTGTGCTCAAATAACCTTATACAATCGTTGGGTTCGGTTATCGGGCCAGAATCATGGGATTTGTGCTCTTATAACTGATACTTACCTTGAAATTGAGAATTCAAATTAGAAATAGGCGAAATGCCAAAATTTGACTTAGTGGTTATTGTCTAAAGTAAATGGTAACTTTGCCAACATAAGAGTCGATTACTTGATAGTAAACCTAAATTGGGTGCTTCCTTCAAAGCTCCGTTAATGCTAGTGATGAATTATGAAATACTTGTAAATTGTAATCAAACGTAAATTTAAAATTTCATACTATGAGGTTTATAACTTGCAACATATGAATAAAGTATAGTAAACTTATTGAAATATGTAAAGCGTGTGTAGGCATTCAAAAGAGCCGTTATCACGCCAGTCATTAATATATTGTAAACTTAAACGAGGGTGGCTAATCTTCAATTGGCCATTCAGCCTCGCAAGGAGACGTCTTTGGCTTGGTAGCTTGTCTCGCGAGGAGGAAGCGATGTAAAGTGGATGATCGCTACTGCTTTCGCGTTTGGATGGGGCGTATGCCACTGCCCCGCGAGGCTAGCGCGAGCCAGAGCGTTCTCTATCTTATATTTGAGCTCTAAATTGAATATAGGTTGCTTACTAACCTTCCTCTTTCATATCATTTAATATAGAATATATGCCACTGCCCCGCGAGGCTAGCGCGAGCCAGAGCGTTCTCTATCTTATATTTGAGCTCTAAATTGAATATAGGTTGCTTACTAGCCTTCCTCTTTCATATCATTTAATATAGAATATATGCCACTGCCCGAGGGGCTAGCGCAAGCAAGAGTATTCTCTATCTTATAATTGATTTCCAAATAGAATCCTGGTGGTGGGAACTAATATTATCTCACTACCGAAAATAACTATAGCTTACCTTGTCATCGCTTTACGGAACCGTTAACTTGAACTGAACATCGAAATAGTAACAACATTCATTCACACTACAAAGTGACTCCATAGGTTATTTCGCCACGGCATTGTGAGTCCGATAGGAGCTGTGGTGTAAACAATCTAATCTTATACTTAATTCTGATTCGAATGTTAATGAGGAGTATAAATGCCTACTAGATCGATAGCTAAACTATAGCTAAATCTAGGAGACTTACGTTCTAATTCTGAGGGTTCTCTTAAGATTCTAAAGTCCCTGCCTAGTAATAGGATATCATTAAATCAATTACAGTGTTATATGAATATGCATAGACATTAGTTATAATCCAATCAACGTCTAACTACAAGGGTCATCTGATGCTTCAGAACCTCCTTTGGTACGCGCGTCCATCTGTCAGAATGCTGGTCCTAAGCAATAAAGAACCAATCAAAATCCGATAGGGTACGGTACAATTCTAACAGTCCGATTGAGACAGAGGGGTAAAGAAAAGCACACATTAAATCTTTGATATTTTATAATTTCCCCAAGCTAAGTCACCTAAACGCGGAGCGGACGATTGGATCTTCACATATATAAACATATTGAGTAGAGACAGGAAGATAGCCTTAGGGAATAGTTACTCTTTAAAGTACTGCGGTGCTACGTTATTTAGGAAGCTTAACTGGTAGGGTTCTCGAATTGCTTAGCCATCTCAGCCACGAAAAGGACTCTGGGTTGCTGCTCACAATGTAGTTGCCACTAAAACGATCACTGCCAATAATTTAACTTGAGGGTCGACGTGACACAGTCCGAGACACCTAATTAATAAGTTTAGTTAAGTAGATTGATTTTTAGGTCAAGAAATAGTTACAATTAAAATCAGGGATTCTAGTATATATATATCGTCAATACACGAGTGGTAGTTCAGGTAAAGATTAGGTACAGGAGTAGTTAGGTGCGGGGTAAGGAGGTAGATAAACAAATTACTATGTTCAATACATGAACAGTTCTCAGTAGATATATTTCTATAAGAGTGGGGTTCACATAGGTAGGACCATTATATATATCTAAGTTAATAAACCAATAAAACAGGAGGGGGAGACATATAAAGGTAGAGTATAATATTATATAGAGTAGCTCTGTACATAACATAAGTAGAGGCATAAAGTAGGTGAGGTGGTAACGAGGAAATGGGTTAAGTAGATGAAATCAGAAGGCGGGGTTTAGTTGTACACAGGTACCTAGTCAGTTATATATTCAAGCTATTCATATATATATGTAGTAATTAGAGTCTCCCCTCTGTAGCGCATACATAAATAAATAACTAAAAAAATACATAAAACAAAAATAATATAATAAGGAGAAAAGAAACAGGAAAAAGGGGGGGGAAGTTACAATGTGGAAGCCGTGACCAGGATATTCAAAATTACATTTTAACTTAGAATGAGAATAAATGAAAATTAGGTAAACTAGGTTATGAGAGTTGGTAGTTTAAATCGATATTTATTCATCTAAATTAGGCTGTCTCGGGGGGTCATGTCGGCCACAATTTGTTGCCGCGAAAATGGATAGTGTCTTGAGTGACTAAGCATATGAGAAGTATTGATCTATAGAAAATTAGTGCGGGAGGTGTCTTGAGTAAGTGCTGTTAGGTTGCCGCGTAGTCTGTTGAATGATCAGCATCTTCCGTTGTCTCGTGTCTGCACGTGGATTATCTGCAAAAAGTTGAATTCATTGTATCAGGGTATGAAGGAAACATAGTGTAAAGAAATGATACAGGGAAATTGTGAAAACGTAGATAGTATTAAATTAAGTTATCCAAATAGAATCAAGTTAGTGGTAAAATCTCCGGATAACCATCAGGTGCATTTAGTATTACATTCAAAATATAATTGTTAAATAGTAACAAGAAATAAACATCAGGCTTGTGAAAAAAAAAATGATTGAGACGAGGAAATTGAAATTTTGAATTAATTTAATACATAATAAGGCATACATAATAATTAATTAAAGAGGTTGTATTGTAATAGGCAGTTGAGCATACTTATTAACTTCCACATAACAGTTAGGTTAGGAGACATAAATTAGATAGCAAACAATAACAAGGAGAAAATTGTAATATTAGTAGCATATTGGTACAGTCTCAAATAGGTGTATTAAAGTAAATACATAGTTAAGGCTATCTATATAATAGTTATATCATCAGAGTATTAAATTAAAATTGCATACTTACTTCAGTAAAATGATGTTGATTGATGAGTTGCGTAGACTCCAGTAGGCATATGGTGATAGGCAGATAGAATATCAAGTGATCAGGTAGATTTCCAATATGGGAGTGAATTAGCGCTTGAATGGTCGATTAAATCTGAAAGAGTGAGTATTGCTGAGTGAGAGGTTTATATGAATATAAGGTAACATGCGTCTCAGGGCCAAGGTTATGGGGTCGTAGAGCTAACGGTTAAATAGTTGGTCGGTTGTTACATCCTTAGGTACATAAAACAACAATAATGTAATTTAAAATGCAACACATTAATAAATGTACAAAGGCGGACTTATTCCTATAAGGAAGCTGTTCCAGTCCACTGTTGAGTGTCTAATTGGAACTTAGTAGCGAGTAGTGCGGTTGTATAACATAAACAAACTAGATCAGTATAATAATAAACAAAGTAGTGAGGGTTCCATAAGGACATGTAAATGAATTGGGTAAATAGGTTAGAAGGTTAGGTCCAACCGTTGTTGTATAGATTATTAAACTCAAGAGAATATGGTTAAATGATACGAACTACAAGTCAAAACACATAAGTAGGGGTATAAATAAAACTTACTAATTGTGGTTGGCGCAGGAATCTAGTACGGAACTAAGTTGTAAAGCGATCCTCTGTAAGTTACAAGCACACGGAATGGCGTTTTGTTTCCTCTTAGCACCTCACGTTGTCTCCCTAGGTCGGCGAGGGGTTTGATTGTGCTTGAGAAGATTTGTCAGAAATCTCGGTCCACCACAACATAAATTAGCACATTTGATCCGTGGTTAAATAGCCTGAAAATTATAAATATCAACTTTTAACTTTCACAACTTCATTAACATAAATTAAGTAGGATTACTATTAACGTGTAATTATGCAAAGTTATTAGTTGGGCTAGTCTGCTTTGCAACTATCGGTGGGCTACGGTGACTGCTTACTGTCGAGCAGGTCGTATGTTGATTTCCATCATAATGGTATAGTGGTAGGTAAATGTGATTAGATTCCTTAGGTCTTATTAGCAAAGAGCACTAGATGCGTATAAGGTTAGATAGTGTATGGGTATTAGTTAAAATTGAGTAATTGATTGAAACTTGATTCGACAATGTTAATTCCCAGGGGTTTCACTTTCATTGGATTCTTAGAGATTTTGTCGTATTCACTAGTGGGTGACTAGATTAATAGTTGCATTAGATAAGTAAAGAGTAGGTACTATTGAGTTCTCCACATACAAAATATCCGGAAGTTAATTTAAATACTACTGAAGTGAAATAATGTATAATACATAGAGATAACATGTTAACTGGTAGGAGTTGTTGTTAGAATCGGGTTTCGAGGTAGCGTCATTCTAACAAAATCACTTACTTACACTAGTACCAAAAGAACATTGTTTATAAACTAAGGTTATAATGTACGAATTTTGAGTTTTATAGATATACTATGTTAAATGGGTATACTTGAACGATATTATGCTAATATGATGTGATATGCACGTGAAAATTAAACAACTAGTCTCTAATGGTTATATTTAGTTACCTATATGAAATTAGTTCACTTCTAAAGAAAAAAACTAGTTGAGTACGTAATTGGAACCTTTAGCCACTTTACATAAAACATTATAATAACACGTAACGTGTATAAAACTTTCACTTGTTAGCTTCATGATTCACAAACAAATTATCTGCGCGGTTTTAATTAACAAACAGTAATTCCATAGAGTCGTTCTTCTTCTTAGTTGTAGTTGTTGGCTTTCAGTTGTACATTAAATGATAGGGCTGGCTAGGATTTATTCGGAGAAGGATTATTTGTACATTAATTATTATTCATAGTTCATATACTAAGATAATTTATAAGATAGGAAAGGAAAGTGAGATGAACAAATGAAATAAACGGGTGAATGAATTTTATATCGATGAATGGTAGGTCAAGAATTTTCTCATACTCTCTCATACGATTTCATACTCGGGTTTGAAATAAAATAAGCAAGATGTGGGGTCGGGTTTTCGTTTATGGAATGTTATTGAAAAAATTTAATGCGAATTTTGTGATTAGGACTAGAGATTGTTCGAAGTACTTGAAATATTTCGAAATAAAATGTGCAAGATGGGGGGGTCGAGTCCTCGTGGTTTATTTAGGATAATCTGTTGTAGAAACAAACGTTCCAAACCTTACGTAGTGGAGACCCATGTTAACTAGAAATCAATAATTAGTGTCTAGCCAGGTTATAACACGGAATTAGCTCGGTTGATTTACTCCGGTTCATGGAATTCCTTAAGTATTTAAGTCGCTCGTTGTAGAAGTATGATCGAATTAGGATATTGTGTTGAGATATACAGAACCTCACTACCTTCGTGTCGTCAAGTAAAATAGTGAAGGTAGAGTGATTCTGTTTAAGGTAGAGAGTGAAACAGTGACGTGAGGACGACAGTGAAAATTTGAATATTAGAAGTTTTGTTGGAACAAGTGCGAATATACGATGGAGAGACCAAGTCGTAAGAGAAGAGCGCCGGTTAGATATAGTGGTGTAAATAGTAGTGAAGAACATTTTATAGATAATAGTGGGAATACCAATTCATCAACGGTATCGGAATTGGGAGAGATGCCTTTGCAGAATAATATTCAAGAGAATACACTAGAAACGCACGCCGTGCGAACGAAACGACGTAAAGTAATACAAAGAGACATCGGTAGAACTAAGGAGGGATCTAGGGTGTTGTTAAATAAATTAAGTAAAACCCTAGGAGCTTTGGCTAGGAAGGTAAATTTATTAAGCGAAGATGTAAGGAAAGTTCGCAAGGGTAATGAGGAGATTAACACAAATCATGTAACTACTTTGGATAAGACGTCGGAAATGCCGCATACGACTAGAGAGGGAGAAGGGAGCAACGGTCGGGATAATGGATTGATTAATAATGAAATGCTAGAAGTGTTGCCAACACAGAGTAAAGCTATAAATTATAATATCAGGAATATTAGTTTCGAAAAACCAAAATTTGAAGGTAAGAATGACACGCATCCAGTTACCTTCCTGGAAGATCTAGATACGTATTTAGGAAAAGTTGGACATGAAGGCAAGGAATTGGAATTAATATTGGAATGTTTGCACGGAGGAGTGAGAGACTGGGCTAGGATCTACAAGGGTCGTTGGAAGGCTTTGCAGGACTTCAAGTTGGACTTTTTGGCCACTTATTGGGGAGAAAAGGAACAAAATGAGTTGAGGCGCGAAATAGTACAGGGAACTTGGAATCGTGGAGAGTCTCCCACCATGTTAGGGCATTTTTTGAGACTGACGGGACAAGCTCAAATGTTAAGCTTTAAGATTCCGGAAAAGCAATTAATAGCGGACATAATTAGGCAATTTCCTAAATACATCCAACAAGGGTGGTATACTTCAAACCCGGGTAATTTAATTGAGACAGCGGAATTTTTGAGAAAAATGGATGACATAGGGCGTCAGGAGAATTCGACAACGCTTGGCCTAGGCAGAACTAAGGAATTAGAAAAAAGGAAAGGGGAATATAAGCGCGGTTATCGGAATTGGGTGAAACCTATTGGGAATCAGAAGACCGTGGAACAATCACGATCTGGGACACGGAACGCCGAGGTGATTGTAGAAGAACCAGTAGCTTTAGATTAAAAGAAGTTGAATGTGGGTTCCCGGTTCAGCTTCGATTACAGAGAACGGTGTATCAAGTATAGGGGAAAGGTCGAGGATAAGTTAAGAGAAACGGAAGAACAAGGGATTATCAGTAGGTCATCCACACCGTATTGTAGTCCGTTAACCTTCACCTTCAAGCGGGATGGATCTGTAAGGGTATTGTTAGATGCTAGAGAAATTAATAAGTACATGATTGCTGAGACAGAGAAACCGCCATTGCAAATAGACGTTATGAACTCGTTTCACGGCGCTAATTACATTAGTACTTTAGATTTAAATAATGCCTACTTTCAAATACCACTTACGCAAAATAGCAAGAGATATACGGGGTTCACATTCAATGGAAAATCTTATGTCTATAATGTGTTACCGCAGGGGTTGAAAACATCTGTGGGGAGTTTTAGCAGGGCTATGGATTTAATATTGGGACATGAAGTGCGGGACTTTTGTGTGAACTATCTGGACGATTTAGCTATTATTACGACAGGGACCTTCGAACGTCATTTAGAACACCTAGATATAGTCATGGGGAAGCTGTTAGCAGCGGGGTTAACGTGTAATCTTGAGAAATGCAATTTTTTCTGTGAGGAGGTGAAAATGTTGGGTTATATCATTTCTATTCGGGGACTGAAAGCGGACCCAAGCAAGGTTACCGCTATTCAAGAGTTCCCTGTACCTAAAAAGGTAAAACAAGTACGGGCTTTTCTAGGGTTGTGTAATTTCTATCGGAGGTTTATACCGGATTATAATAATCAAACAAAGCCATTAAATGATTTATTAAGGAAACACATTCTTTGGACGTGGGGGAAAGTAGAACAGCAAGCCTTTGAAAAAATAAAATCTTTGTTCATAAACACTATATTATTACATCATCCCGATTTTAGTAAATCATATTATTTGCAAACGGACAGTTCGGATAGATTTTATTGGAAGGGATTGACTCGTAGTGTGAGACGGGTAGTAAGGGAATGTCATGACTGCCAATTAACCAAGCATTCCAATTTAAATCATGTTGGTCAATGTTGTTCAATAGTGGCAAATGATATAGGGGACATAGTGATGGTAGATATCTACGGGCCGTTACCCACGGGGGAACTAGGAATGAAATACATTCTAGTGTTACAAGATGCGTTTAGTAAATTTGTTAAATTTTATAATCTCAGAGGAGCTACGGCAAAGTCTGTATTTAATAGGGCGAAGGAATTCTTTGAGATTATCAAACCAACGGTTATTTTATCGGATAATGGGACTCAATTCACCAGTAAATTATGGAAAGAGGGTATGCAGGCATTGGGAGTGAAAGTAGTTCACACGACGGTAAGAAACCCTAGACCCAATACTGTAGAGCGAGTAAATAGAGAGCTAGGACGTATGTTTAGGACATATAATAGGAAAAATCATAAGGGGTGGGTTAGAACACTGCCTAAAATAAAAGAACTATATAATAATACATACCACAATAGTATGAAATTTACCCCATGCGAAGTTCTATACGGGGAATCTACACAGCTATCTATAGACGGGATTTTGTGTAGTAGAAATAGCAAATTAGATGTATTAAAAATTAGGGAGACTGTGCGACGAAATTTACAGGAAGCGGCGAAAAATCGCCAAGCTAAATTTAATGGAAAATATCGATTAATACAATTTCAAATAGGAGATTTAGTTAAAATTAGAAAGTTAAATAAGTCAAACGCGAGCCAGAAAACAATTAAGAAGTTCGAGGCGTTATATGAAGGACCATACCTGGTGGCGGGGATTCCTTATCGAAATGTCTATCTTTTGGTAGATCCGGAGACAAGAACAGTGCGAGGTAAATTCAATACAATACATTTGTCTAAATATTACCGTTAGATTGAAGCTGAATCGGGAACTAGAAAGGCTTAGTTTAATTAAGAACCGTAGTTAAAAAGGTTATTAGAAAGTAAAAATTAAAATTGTTAGAGTATAGATTAAATGATTAATTGTATAGTAGATAATTAATTGTATATTAGATACAATGTAAGTAAACTGTAGGTTAGATTTGATTGATAAAAATGTTGAGTAAATTGTGAATTAGAATTGATTGGTAAAATTATAACGGTTATCTTGTGTATAGATAAAGGTTGATTATATAAGTTGATAGCTAGTAGTAAGTAATTGTAGTCTTTAACATTAAAGTAATGTGGAAGAGAAAACAGGGAAATTAGGCGGTTCTGGGGAGAGGCCCATGTGATGGTTCCGAAATTGTCTCGAATAAATATAAAATTACAAAACCAAATCTAAGACGGAGAGACCGTAAAATAAATTGTACGAAATTTTCTCATATATTTCACACTCGAAAAATCAACGAGATGAATTGGGAATTGTCAGATGGAGGGGAGTGTCGGCGGTCTCTCTCTTCCCTTTTTTCTCTTTTTTTTTCATATATAGTCCTAAAAGGTAACCAATTGTCGTGGTGACGATGGTGAGTGGTTGCGTAAACGTTAGATTGAGAAACTAAAACGTTAAAATAAGCTATATCTATTCTATTCTATATCATGCAGAGACGAGAGAATGGTGCTTGATGATTACGCGGATAATTAGACTAGATCATAGAGGGTTTAGGAGAATTTTAAAATAATGATGGACATTAAGCGGTAGGTGATTCTCTAAACTAAAGATCAAGCTCGGATACTTAGAAAGTTGGTAGTCAAAGTCGAAGGGTAGTGTTCAGTGAAGAGGGATAAAGACAGGTTAAACCATCGAGGTTGAGAGTTAAGTGGAATGAGGTGGAGTTATTTTTATTTGTACTGAGATGAAATTGAAGGGAAAACTTTGCTCCGGTTTAGTTTCACACACCTGTACAAAGTTTTGGGGTCGATTGTAACGGACCACAAGGAAATAACATTGTTGCCGTCACAAATAAAAATAACCTTGCAATCATATGGATATATGTAGCCGAATTATGTATAAAATAACGCCTAGGAATGTAGGTACATCGTTCGCTACTTCATTTAATAGGTCATTGTCGTTCATACTTGGTTTGAAAGACGCTTCACATAGTGCTCGATTCTCGCTGCCTGCCTCGCGGGCGAGCGGGCGTGATAATATGTTATTGAAGGTATCACGGCTGTATGCTTAGGAAAAATGTTAACTTGTAAGAGGGTAGACATATACCAGACGAAGTGGCGTGATATTCTTGAACTACCAATCAGCGAGCGGTTACGAGGCTGAGATAAAAGGTGTGTGGAGATTCATAACCAGTATAAACTACTTAAATGGAATGAAATAGATTCGAATATTGAATGACGAGTTGCTATAGAACATTCTAGAATATTTTGGAAAGAGAGACAGAGATACGCAGAGAGGGGTGAAGAGGCTTGATGGTAGGCGAATGATATAAAAACGGGTGGTTCGTTAGTTCATGGCTTTTTTAGTGTGAAATTTTAAGGTAATAAGACGTATCGATAATTGTTCGTGAAGGGCCTTTTTGTCGGTGTGAATCTCTGGGGTGATAGGCGTATCGCTGATAAATCGCGGAACGGTTCTTTTTATCATTAATTTTAATTTCTTTGTGTTAATATTGTGTTGAGAACGGCATTGAATCTGTGCCTTTGAGCTGCGTAGCGAGATATGGGACAATTAAGTTGTCTAATTGATCGTAACGTTAGGCTTGGGCATGGAATCAATGTAATTGTAGTTAACTTAATATTGAATAACCCGGTGTTTAATATTTCGCTAAAATTCAGGTTGATTGTTCAAATTGTGTGCAGCGTGGCCGAACCTACGGTGCTCAGGCGCCGATGGTGGTAGCGTGGGGCATGTTGAGCAATCAAAATGGCGCGGTTTTGTGATATGCAAATTCTAGGAATTGAAACGTAGCATTATTTGTCCGCGAAGGGGGTTTCTTTTATGGAATTTAACTTCTCGTGTTAATTTTGTTTAAGTATAGCGTTGATTCTTTATCTTGAGCATTGCGCACGGAATTGGCGGTACATCTGCCGATTTTTGTGACGCTGCGCTGGGATGTTGCTTCAATGTGATCGCGGTTAAGTAATTATGTCATAAATCGGGTTCTAATATTTCATCGGATTTAGTGTTGGTTATTTGACTGTGTTGTACGAAGTGGCCAGAATTCCAAGGGTCACAGACCTTTGAGTATGGCGGCGGTACCTAGTTAACTAACCAACATTGTCAGGCGAGTTCTAACATCGACAATTTGGTTAAATAGGGATTGTGTTATTTCACACTGAAGAAATTTAGCTCTCTTAGGGACGTAACTTCGTAAAAATACGAGATTGATACCTCACGGAGCCTACGAAGTCTCGTATAGAGTAGGCGTAGGAAGCTGGTAAGCTGTGGGACGGGCCAGCGACTGATTTTGCCCTTAAAGGGATCAGTTACGTCTCCCAGGTGCTTGGGTTCGCGAGCTTTCAAAGTGGTAGGAGCTCGTCGAAGTGAATTCCGTCCAGCGTATGCGGGCCATGGAGATTGATCGCAACCCAACCATACTGGTCTCATTTATTTATATATGTATATATACACACACATTTATTTCCTCTGTTAGGAGTCATGGTTCGTGTCCCAATTAGGTTAGGACCATGACGTACACACAGTTATAGGCAATAGACAAAGTCGAGGCTAACTACCTCGCATACCCTAGTTTCAATTAGCAAATCAACGTTGTACATCGTTGATTTGGGCTTAGCCACCTTATACATCACACGTTTAACGTAATACAAACTCAAGAAGTCATTTTACACGAGTATCTTAGATTAGATATTGTAGGTACACATTTTATTAAGATCTAGTTAGGAGATAGATAGGTAGTCGCGATGAATATACGCGTTATTTAACATACAGCGTGGTAGGCGCGTCAGACGACATTTATAGGGACAGTAGGTACAATTACTGATTAGTTCTTAAGCTAATCGTGACGTGCGTGATAAGTAGCAAGCGGTTACGCTAAGCGGTCGAATCAAGGGTTTCGTTCAGTAAAACGTCCGGGTGATCATATTATCCTTCGGCGTGATGTTGGTACCTTTGCGGTGAGAATAAAGGAGTACGAGGATAGGCGCGTCGCGAGAATAGGCTAACATTTTAGTGGTTGTAGAGTCACGGTGGTGGGCAATAAATAATAGGCTGCAGGTGTCTAGATAAAGCGTAGTCTTGGGGCCTGCAACTTAATTATAACATAGATATGCAGGTAGCCTGATTCTATGCTCATTGCATACTTAAAATTTATCAAATTACCTTTTGACTGTGGTTACGAGTCGAAAAACATTTGGCTTAGAGATAAATAGTTGAATCTTTTTGTGGGTTACATGTTCAGAGCTCGAGGGGAGCTTTATTCTGGTCAACCGATAATCTATACGCGACTACTAAATTAAAGTAGTACATTTGCCGGAATCTAACTCACCCGAGTCTCCAGGATTAGTAAACTCTTCCAGCGGTTTTCATTAACGCTTCTCTAGTGAATCTATGTAGTTCCTTGAGAATTTGCATCCCCGCGCCCGAAAGGGGGTCTCTGTCTTCGGACGAGCGCCGATTGAAACAGGTAATGCTGTCTTTCGGATTCCCGCGGTACGGCAAGGGATTTTCACATCTTAGAAGCCTTATAAGCCTCGTAGGGATAGCCTCGCAGTCGTTTAAGACAACCAAATGTTGGACGGTTCGGGCACGGTCAGAGTATTAAATTCTTAATACACAAAACCAGCTAAATGCTTACCATTCAATAATAAAGTAGTGCAAACATTTAAGTGAATTCAATAATTCAACCAAGCCTACCTAATCGAACACAATGTAGATATGTAACTATTAACTTGCTTCTTGGCAGCTCATGCGAACTGAAGGACGTTTGGCGTAAAGAAAATAGTCGAATAGTTTTGTGCGTTACATGTTCAGAGCTCAAAGGGTGCTTTATTCTGGTCAGCCGACGAGTTTTATTCGCGTTTGTTAATCTGAAGTAATTTATTCGCCAGAATTTAACACTCTCACCCATGCGTCGTTGTCGAGCGGCGATGGGTTAACACAACCCGAGTCTCCAGGACTGGTAACCACCCAGCGGCTTCTATTAACGGTTTTGTGTAGTGTTATGTAGTTCCTCTGGAATTTGCAATAACTGCGCGGATAAGAAGGGTTTCTAGGCGTTTCTAAAGAGCGCTGAATGTAACAGGAATGGGCTGACATTCTAGAACCTTGACATGCGATCCAAGTTTCTACATCAGAAACGTTATAAGCCTCGTAGGGACCACTTTGAAGTCCATTAAGACAACCAAAGGTCAGACAGAACAATTGAGCTGTTTCAAGACTTAACCTTAATACTCATAATAGATTACACTAGTCTGGCGGTTTTGCGTTCGGTCGAATTTAGCCTAATGTTTAGGGCGATATCCCGAAGTAGTACACTGCAAATACCGTTACCAAACTTACTAACGTCTCTCAAGTGAGGAGACTTCACTACTGCCGGAAGAGCAGAAAACTTTACTTGATTAATTGTTGTCTATATAATTTAGAAGTCTGGGCAATAGACCCCGTGTGACAGCGGTGACTGAGAAAAGCGCCCTAGCTGTTACATTACAAGACTGACAAATGTATAGATGACGCTCAGAGTACATTTTATTATAAACAAATACGTTATCTGCGGGCGCAACTGAGGGATTTGCCTTATTTATAATAATTGATAGCGGTGGCATAGTGGCGATTTGACCGATTGCAATTCAGTTAGATTGTGCTCAAATAACCTTATACAATCGTTGGGTTCGGTTATCGGGCCAGAATCATGGGATTTGTGCTCTTATAACTGATACTTACCTTGAAATTGAGAATTCAAATTAGAAATAGGCGAAATGCCAAAATTTGACTTAGTGGTTATTGTCTAAAGTAAATGGTAACTTTGCCAACATAAGAGTCGATTACTTGATAGTAAACCTAAATTGGGTGCTTCCTTCAAAGCTCCGTTAATGCTAGTGATGAATTATGAAATACTTGTAAATTGTAATCAAACGTAAATTTAAAATTTCATACTATGAGGTTTATAACTTGCAACATATGAATAAAGTATAGTAAACTTATTGAAATATGTAAAGCGTGTGTAGGCATTCAAAAGAGCCGTTATCACGCCAGTCATTAATATATTGTAAACTTAAACGAGGGTGGCTAATCTTCAATTGGCCATTCAGCCTCGCAAGGAGACGTCTTTGGCTTGGTAGCTTGTCTCGCGAGGAGGAAGCGATGTAAAGTGGATGATCGCTACTGCTTTCGCGTTTGGATGGGGCGTATGCCACTGCCCCGCGAGGCTAGCGCGAGCCAGAGCGTTCTCTATCTTATATTTGAGCTCTAAATTGAATATAGGTTGCTTACTAACCTTCCTCTTTCATATCATTTAATATAGAATATATGCCACTGCCCCGCGAGGCTAGCGCGAGCCAGAGCGTTCTCTATCTTATATTTGAGCTCTAAATTGAATATAGGTTGCTTACTAGCCTTCCTCTTTCATATCATTTAATATAGAATATATGCCACTGCCCGAGGGGCTAGCGCAAGCAAGAGTATTCTCTATCTTATAATTGATTTCCAAATAGAATCCTGGTGGTGGGAACTAATATTATCTCACTACCGAAAATAACTATAGCTTACCTTGTCATCGCTTTACGGAACCGTTAACTTGAACTGAACATCGAAATAGTAACAACATTCATTCACACTACAAAGTGACTCCATAGGTTATTTCGCCACGGCATTGTGAGTCCGATAGGAGCTGTGGTGTAAACAATCTAATCTTATACTTAATTCTGATTCGAATGTTAATGAGGAGTATAAATGCCTACTAGATCGATAGCTAAACTATAGCTAAATCTAGGAGACTTACGTTCTAATTCTGAGGGTTCTCTTAAGATTCTAAAGTCCCTGCCTAGTAATAGGATATCATTAAATCAATTACAGTGTTATATGAATATGCATAGACATTAGTTATAATCCAATCAACGTCTAACTACAAGGGTCATCTGATGCTTCAGAACCTCCTTTGGTACGCGCGTCCATCTGTCAGAATGCTGGTCCTAAGCAATAAAGAACCAATCAAAATCCGATAGGGTACGGTACAATTCTAACAGTCCGATTGAGACAGAGGGGTAAAGAAAAGCACACATTAAATCTTTGATATTTTATAATTTCCCCAAGCTAAGTCACCTAAACGCGGAGCGGACGATTGGATCTTCACATATATAAACATATTGAGTAGAGACAGGAAGATAGCCTTAGGGAATAGTTACTCTTTAAAGTACTGCGGTGCTACGTTATTTAGGAAGCTTAACTGGTAGGGTTCTCGAATTGCTTAGCCATCTCAGCCACGAAAAGGACTCTGGGTTGCTGCTCACAATGTAGTTGCCACTAAAACGATCACTGCCAATAATTTAACTTGAGGGTCGACGTGACACAGTCCGAGACACCTAATTAATAAGTTTAGTTAAGTAGATTGATTTTTAGGTCAAGAAATAGTTACAATTAAAATCAGGGATTCTAGTATATATATATCGTCAATACACGAGTGGTAGTTCAGGTAAAGATTAGGTACAGGAGTAGTTAGGTGCGGGGTAAGGAGGTAGATAAACAAATTACTATGTTCAATACATGAACAGTTCTCAGTAGATATATTTCTATAAGAGTGGGGTTCACATAGGTAGGACCATTATATATATCTAAGTTAATAAACCAATAAAACAGGAGGGGGAGACATATAAAGGTAGAGTATAATATTATATAGAGTAGCTCTGTACATAACATAAGTAGAGGCATAAAGTAGGTGAGGTGGTAACGAGGAAATGGGTTAAGTAGATGAAATCAGAAGGCGGGGTTTAGTTGTACACAGGTACCTAGTCAGTTATATATTCAAGCTATTCATATATATATGTAGTAATTAGAGTCTCCCCTCTGTAGCGCATACATAAATAAATAACTAAAAAAATACATAAAACAAAAATAATATAATAAGGAGAAAAGAAACAGGAAAAAGGGGGGGGAAGTTACATGGTCATGCTTTTTGAGAAAGTAGGCTTTGTAACATTTTGTATAAGTTAATTAAGGAATATCTACGAGTACAACCAATTTAAGATTTGATTTACTGTGATATCTTCTACTTCCTAGCGTTATTCCGTTTCCTAATCCATAAGGATTGGCAGGATTGGAGATTTCGACATGGTGAGACTGCCATCAGACTTCCACCACCCACAGGGAAAACCAGACCTTTCTTAGGTCACACGTCTTTTGAAACATAATTACTTGGACGTGCGGGTTTCTTCACGATGTTTTCCTTCACCGCCGAGCAAGTGATTAATTACAAATTACAAATATGTACATAAACCTGAAAACACGTATTTAGTGGTACATGCCATAATCCTAAATGCACCTGACACTAACAGACTTTCTGACTGAAACATAATTTCTTGGACGTGCGGGGTTCTTCACGATGTTTTCCTTCACCGCCCAGCAAGGGATAATTACAAATATGTATATAAATCCGAAAACCCTGAATTTAGTGGTCATGCCAAGATTCGAACCGGGTACAAGTTGATCCTCTATGCACTGGTCTATCACTGCTCAAAACTTTTTATTTACTGTGACATGATATGTGTATTTTATTATTGACCTATATAGATATATCAGTGATTTTTATGCTTAATTGCGCTAAAATCAAAATAATATTGATTGACTTTATTACTTTTATTGTATTTGTTTAGGCGAATATAATAGGTTAAGAATGTGATATATAATGGCATCGTATTTATTATTGGGCCTGTTGTCTGAAAATATGATGATTTGAATTTGAAAGCAGTTAAAGTTAATCTTATTAACCTTTAACTGGTACAATTTATGTAATGCATTAGTAATATTTTTTTTTGAATTCCTAGACTATTTCCCATAGAAGAATGGTAGTATTATCATCCGCCTATATATTTATAATTTTTTTACTTATTTGGCTGTAGGTTGCATTTAGCATACAATAATTAATAACATTGCCTTTTACATAGTTACGCATTACTGGGCCTAGTGTGACATTCCTATTCCATCTTAATCTTTATGACAACGTCTCGTCATTTTACAGATGTCAAATTTGTTATAGCTTATTTCTATCTGGGAATTGTTATCAAAACTAAATGATAAAAAAAATTCATGGTCGACTGTATATGTAGGTATTCATCTGTCACACAAATGTTTATTAGGTGTAGACTGAAGAAGATAGTCTTACCTCTCTTGGGATTCAGCGGTGTTATCTGTGGACAATAACAAAATGAGGCTTAGTATTATATACTTTGTTAATTAATACGAGTTCAAGTAAGCGTTATAGTACTTACACCAAATATAGCTGCGTAAGCGCCTGCCTATAGATTAAAATGAAAGAGGGTATTAGCGTGAAAAAGGTAAGCATAGTTTTATTGATGAAAGGAATGCCTATGGTTTATATTATGGTAGTTAGGATACTAAAGCACAGTAAAGCAATAATTAACAACCAAACCAAATTAATAGTAATAATTAGTAACCAAAAAGCAAGCTCTGAAAGTGACCGCTCCAGTATAGCGAGAGTATAAAGGAGTCCTAGTTGAACGCGCTCCATACAAAGTTTGGTCTTCTTATTCTTCTTCTTAATAGCCTTATCGCGTATCCTAATCCATTAGGATTGGCGGTGTTCGCTATCTAAGCCTTAGAATTTGCCAAGACTTTACATGGATTGCCGACAGACCTTCACAATCCAGAGGGAAACCCAGGTCTTTTTTAGGTTAGGTCAAACATCTTTCGAAACATAATTTCAGAGACGTGCAGGTTTCCTCACAATATTTTCCTTTACCGCCGAGCAAGTGATTGTTATCCTACTAATATTATAAATATGAATGTCCGTTTGTTTGTTAGCTTTCACGCGAAAACTACTCAACCGATCATCATGAAACTTTGTACACATATTCTTGGAGGTATCAGAAGTAACTTAGGATCTTTTTATTAAAAAAAAAAATATATCCATGCGAGCGAAGCCGCGGGTAAAAGCTAGTATGTACGAGGGTCATTTGAAAAGTTCTTAGCCTAACATACTTAATGAAACCACACGATTTTGAGTTTATTTTTATTTTTCAACATACTCTCCTCCGAGCTCAAAACATTTTTTCCATCGACCCGGTAAGGCTTCGATACCCGTTTTAAAAAAATCTTCGTCTAACTCCTCAAAATAAGCGTCCACGGCGGCTATGACCTCTTCATTTGTAAAAAAATGTTTACCACCTAAAAATTTTTTCAGCTTTGGGAACAGATAAAAGTCGGACGGTGCTAAATCCGGTGAATATGGGGGATGAGGTAACAATTCGAAGCCACATTGATGGATTTCTGCCATGGATTGCACAGAGGTGTGAACGCGCATAGCCCTGATGAAACAAGACTTTTCTTCTCAATAAACCTGGACGTTTTTCTTTGATTTCTTCTCTCAAACGACGCAACAGGTTGCAATAGTAATCGGAGTTTATTGTTTCACCCTTTTTTAAATAATCTACGAGAATTATACCCTTTGCATCCCAAAAAACGGATGCCATGACTTTGCCCGCCGATAAAACCACCTTTGCCTTCTTTGGGGTGGGCGATCCTGCTCTTTTCCATTGTTTCGACTGTTCTTTTGTCTCGGGTGTATTGTGGTGAACCCAGGTTTCATCCATGGTTATAAATCTTTCAACAAATTCTATTGGGTCAGCTTCATATAACTCTAAACAGTCGCGAGAAGTTGTGAGTCGGTTGCGTTTTTGTTCCACTGAAAGCAGTCGCGGTACCCACCGCGCAGACACCTTAGAGAATCTAAGTTCAGTAGTAATTATATGATGTGTTCGCTCAGATGAGATGCCTACAGTCTTAGCTATCTCCTCGACAGTCAATCTTCGATCAGATAAAATTAAATCACAGATTTTTTCTTTGTTTTGATCAGTGGAAGCAGTCGAAGGCCGGCCACTACGGGGCTCATCTTGAATGGTCTCACGACCACGTTTAAACTCTGCCACCCAGTTTTTAACAGTCGCATACGAAGGAGCGGACTCACCCAAAGTAGCAGACATGTCTTCATGTATAGCTTTTGGAGTTAAACCTTTCAAATTCAGGTATTTTATCACTGCACGATGTTAAATTTTATCCATTTTCAAAAATAGCTCTGTCTTGACTTACGGTATCACGTGTAAACGAACAATGAGTTACTGTGAATAAACTAAACTGTGCATACTTGTTGCTAAATAATGTAACTACAAAATGAGGGTAGTTATAAAAAAAACCAATGACTTTAACCATGTTAGGCTAAGAACTTTTCAAATGACCCTCGTACATAAATCCGAAAACACGAATTTAGTGGCACTCTCACTCATACCAAGATTCAAACCGGGTGGTAGCAGCTTAGTTTGGTCTTCTTAGCAGTATATTAAATCACCTCAGTTTTGAAATTTTAACACATAAATTAATTTATAGAGCACGCTTTGTAATTTATAGTCATTATTATTATCTCTACGAAACCATGCCATAATTCTAGTTGATATAGCGCTAAACTGGTCGGCAGCTATCAATCCCACTCAAAGCAAAACGAGAGTGAATGAACAATGTTGAGTTAATCATAAACAAGAGGCTGATTTTATAATCGCTATATGTGGTCTATAATTTACATGTTCGAGTATGTATAAGTGGTAGGGAATTGACGATTCCAGGGATTTCACGAAATCACGGTAGATGTTGAAAATCTTTTCTAAATCAGCTAATAAAATAAAGAATACTCATTTCTCATCGCGATAATGGCTCGAGGGAGTTTGCGATAATTTACGAAAAAGCTAAATAATTTGCAAAGAACTGTATCTTGAATTTAAGCGTCCTCGTGTAGCGGCAAGGCAGGTTTGCCGATCAAAATTTTTTCAGGAAATTTTCAGGAAGTCTATCTTAATCCCATATTTAGACTTCTAGACTAGACTAGACTTAGACGCCTAACCTAAAAAGGTCTAGTTTTCCTATTGGCTTGTAGAGGTCCGATGACATACGTCTATATCAAATTCAGTATCTTAGGCAAATCCTTAGGTATGGGGAGCGGACTCCGCCGACCTCAATGGATTAGGACACGGGATAACAATTTAACCACAAGTCAGTGCTATTTTAATGATATGTATTTATATCATGTTATTATACTTGCACAAAAAAAACATGTACAAGGAATTAATAATATATGCAAAGAACTGTACACGGTGTGTATATCTATGAATTCTTGCTAATTGTACAAAGATGTTAGTGTATGAAACACATAAAATTTAAAACTTGAACACTAACGCAAACTTAGTAAATTCATGGAAACATAATACTAAATAACATATTTAGCATTAAGTATTTTTTTTACTTATTAAATTTTAATAACTAAAAATCAAACTTATATGCAAATTTTAGTGATCCACGTAAAACGATGAAAATAATGTGAACGTGAACACGAGCGTCTAAGGTTATAAATTAGACCGAAGATCCTTTCTTATCTATCGTAAACTTTACTGAGTTGTTAATACGCATAGACTACGAGTATAGTTGGATTAATTGTACTTCACGTATTACGTCGGCACTAAACAACTTCTGTCGACGTAAGTCGAAATTCCACTGTAATCATTATTAAAAATATGAGGGGAATATATATTAATTTGTAATTTTCCTTGTGTACTATTCCATTTTTTTTTAATTCACAACACTAAGCTCGTCAATAGATACTAAACAGATAAATATAAAATCTGTTGACACACAGAGAAGTATTATATTATTGCCTATTTATATATAAATGAGTAGGTAAGTTAAACCAACGTTATTTTGAAATAAAAGAGAATAAATAAGAGAATAAAAGGAAAAATCATGACAATATTGACACACCTATACACAACTATATCAATCGTCCAATAGTGTATAATTTCAATGTTAATACGAGTAGTAGGTAGGCGAGTGTTTGTTTATATCATGTTTATATGCAAGTTGTGAAGACTTCTGATTTTAAGGTGTGAAAAAATTGTATATATCCTCTTAGTTACCAGTTCGCTGTTAGTTACTGAAAAACTATTAGCCTGATTAAGCTGAAAATCTAATCGAAGTTTAAGCGAAGCTTAAGTTACGTAAGATACACGCAGTATGATATATCAGTTCAATTGCTTCAGCGGTTAGAGAGTGCTAGAAGAAAATTGAGTGCTAACTTTGGTTTATACAGTGACCTCAAAAATAGTATAGAATGATCGACTCAGTAGGCTTTGAAATGTATACGCACTAGTAAAATGAGAATCTCGACTTTTGAGGGCCATATTTTCCTCTAGAATGGGAAATTTAAAATAATAAATTCTTCAATAATTAACCGGTCTTTAAAGTCGCCATTTTGGTTTCCCTAATTCGATCCACAAATTCTCCACTAAGTACCCATTAGTACAAATAGGTGTACGTAACATAATTTTGTAAAAATTTCTACTTTTACTTACTTTTAATATTGTATTAATGCTAGTTTCGTGTCTCGCAAACAATTATACATACCATGCACAGATATAACAGGTATAACCATTATAAATAAATAATATTATTAAATCCACAAGTAACCCCACTACACAACAAGATACTGGCACAGCGGCACTTCAGTTTGCAACTACTCAATACTTATCTATATCGCTATTCCCTACTTGTAAACTCTAGTCATGCTTCTTTACTTTTATTATTATATTACTATAAGTTATGTAAACTGACTATGTTTGCTCAATAGATTATCTCCTTGTACACTCATGGACGTAGAAATAGGCCTATTAAAATAATACTGTAGTAATAGACTATATTTTTTGTGTATAAATAAAATCAGTGCGAACCGCTTGTCTGATGGTAAGTAGTCGCTTGTAAAATCACTCGATTTGAATGTGTGAGGATAGATACGAGTACTCTATTATTGTAAAATGAGGGCAAAAGTCTACGGTACTTCAAATCAAATCTTCCGACAGCTATTGTATAAATAGGTCGAACCAACAAACGGAGGCAAAGTTTCTCTTTAGAATTAAGGCCTATGTTATTTATAAATTCTTACAGCTCGCCTTTGATCAGCTGAACTGCTAAAACATGACAAAAGTCTCTGAAGTACTGTTTTGTCCAGTTGATCTTGCCAACTTTCTTTAACACAGATTTGACTTTCTCTTCCATGTGATTTTGAGAATTAGCTTTTGCTCAGAGCTTCGCACGTATAAGGAAAGGTTGTTGCGATAATAAATAGCTATGTTCTTCTCCGGGTACTAAGCTGCATTTATAACTAAACAGTTTAGGTTCACGTGCAATATGTACAGTTAATTTCGCATTTATAATCTTACATTGGATTAGCTTCTGCACGCGGATTCATCCGCGTAGGTTACTTACTACAAACATACATACTTTTTAGTAGCTAGTATCTGTCATAGTGATAAATATACTACTTGATGTAGTGACAATCAAATACACACATCAAAAGTGTCTAGGGATCAACATATATTTTTGCAATAACTTTTCTCCTGATTGATATTAATTAAAATTTTCTTTAAGGATTCATCAAATAAAGTGTTTTCGTTTGTCTACAGTAACGATAAACCAAGTCACTTTTGCATTAATAAAGAAATTTGCCATTTTCATAATAAAGGGATTTTTGACATTTGAACCACTAACATTAAAGTTCGAAAAAAAGACTGAAATAACAGTTTTCTTTAAAATTTTATTGGGTAACTTAAACAATTAATAATCCGTGTTTCTACCGCGAACACTAACAACACAAGAACATCGGTTTGGCATACTCAAAATGAGTTCATCCAAATCACGCTGTGGAATGGCCGCCCATGTTCGTTGCAACAACAAAAAAAGGCCTTCTTGCGACTGGATACCCTCCATATTCGGCAGAGCTCTTCTCTGTAGCATATCCCATGCATGCTCAATCGGGTTCAAGTCTGGCGACTGAGCAGGCCAGGGCATGACATTGATGTTAGCTGCGGCGAAAGTCTGTCTTACAACTCTTGCGGTGTGCGGTCGTGCATTATCATGCATTAACTGAAATAAGGGACCGATTTGCACTTGTAGAGGAACGATGACGTCTGATACAATCGTCTCAGCATAAATTTGAGCGTTGAGGTTGCCTCTGATCCAAATCAACTCAGTTCTTCCGCCGATCCAAATACCCGCCCAAACCATGATGGTTCCACCACTATAAGGATGGACTTCCTGGCAGGATTTTAATCGCTGTTGGCGTCCAGGGGTTCTCCAGTGTCGTATACGTCTTGTATCCGATCTCATACCAAAACGAGACTCATCAGAAAAGCACACGAAACGCCATTGTTCTTCTGCCCAATTTCTGTGTTCAAGAGCCCATTGATATCGAATCCTACGATTGTACATTGCTATAGGTGGTACCCTTAGCGGTCTTCGGGAATGAAGGTTCACTTCATGCAAGCGGTTTCTGACTGTTTGGTCGCTAATTAAGTTCCCTGAAGAGTGATGAAGCGTCACGGCTAACATCATGGCGGTTATTGTTGGAGCTCTTTGAGTTGTGATTTGAATGTATCGGTCTTGTCTCCGTGTGGTGCAGCGATACCGTCCTCCATGGCGCTCAGCCACGGTACCAGTGCTTCGGTAACGTGTCCAAAGTCGACTGATAACACTACATTTGTTGCAACGAACATGGGCGGCTATTCCACAGCGTGATTTGGATGAACTCATTTTGAGTATGCCAAACCGATGTTCTTGTGTTGTTAGTGTTCGCGGTAGAAACACGGATTATTAATCGTTTAAGTTACCCAATAAAATTTTAAAGAAAACTGTTATTTCAGTCTTTTTTTCGAACTTTAATGTTAGTGGTTCAAATGTCAAAAATCCCTTTATTATGAAAATGGCAAATTTCTTTATTAATGCAAAGGTGACTTGGTTTATCGTTACTGTAGACAAACGAAAACACTTTATTTGATGAATCCTTAAAGAAAATTTTAATTAATATCAATCAGGAGAAAAGTTATTGCAAAAATATATGTTGATCCCTAGACACTTTTGATGTGTGTATTATGGGGTCCGCGATCTTTTGTAGGTCATAGAGAGACACAAAAAGCTTACGCCCGTTACAGACGTGACTGCAATATATCGCAAGAGAACGTGCTGTCTTACTCTATATGGAACATGCTGAAACCGAAGAAATACAGATCCACTATGATTCATATATTTAGAGCGAGACAGCATGTTATCATACGATTACTGTATTTCTGTATATTATTTATATTATTTTATTTCGTGTTTTATCAGAAGGTGATGTCAGGAGCCTTAGGAACCGGCGAGCGTGCATGAAAAGAGCTATGAATGTGAAAGAAGCGAGTGAAGTGTGTAAGGACCGCGTCTTATGGCGCTCGGTTCTCTCTGCCTACCCCGCAAGGGACCTGGCGTGAAGATATGCATACATACATACTGTATTTCCGTCTGTGGCGGGCTTTAGTATCAACATAATTTGCTTTTATTAGTTGCTTACATATGAAATTGGCTTTTTATATGGAAATTTAAAACAAAAAAAAAAAATGAAATTATATACTTAATCAATCGAAGTATTTACCATTATTATCTATGCAGATACACACTTTTATAGGTAGTTTATTGATTCTATTGCTAAAAAAATTTTGGGAGCGAGAATCAATAAAATCTTTGAAGACGATTTGGACTGCCCCATCAGAATCGTTTTTTTTGAAGTGAAAACTTCTTTAGCGACGTTGTACACTTTTTGGGATGAGTGAAAAATGTTAAACTCGCGTCACTACACGTGACCCTGACCGTAAGATTTTGGTGAGAATTAGAACTTAAGTTCGCTGCAGCGCTAAAACATTAGTTACCTCTAATTAAACAATTAAAACATGAAGCGCTAGATCGTTCATAGGGCATTATTTTCTCGCGACTAAAACGTTGTAAGCGCCATGAAATTCTTGGCTCTTACGCGTTTCGTTCAACCATAAGTTTATCAACATCGCTGTTTGGTTTAAGCGGCGGCGCAGGGCGCTTGCACGAGTGTGCGTGTGTGTTTGAGTTTTAGAGACTGGCGATGATGATGATGGTGAAAGAGTCGTTGAAATTATAGATAAAAGTTGATTTTTCTGAGAGATAAACTTTTTAATGGAAAATAATTGTAATGGAAAATAGTTGAAGTGTTAAATTTTTAATGTAATATAAATTGTCATGTTTGTGTACGATAGCGCATTTTTTACCACATACGTGATAGTACTTTTATACTGATAAATAAAGAAAATCGTGCGAAATTATTCCCTAATATTCCAAAATGTTCAAAAATGCACAACGTCAATGTTCAAGTTTTCACTTTTATCGGCACTCCCGGAGTGCAACCCGTTTTTTTTCTTGCAAGTAGTCCGAATTGCGAAAATAGTGGGAATCTGTTGGAGCAAGCAAGGTTTGTGAAGTATGGTGGGTGTCGGAAACATTCCAATCGCAGCTTCTCTAATTTAGCGACCGTCTGTTGTGAAGTGTGAGGTCTAGGTGTCCTGAAGCAGGAGTGGGCTAGAGGAATTGACCAGTCTCGGTTATTGAATAGCGGGCTTTTCCACCATGGTTTGCAATTGTTGAGAACACAGATCAGTCAAGCCAGATCTAAGAAGAAGCTATAGTGTATGACGCCAGCACTGGTCCACCAAACAGTTACCAGTACCTTTTTCTGAGTCAACTTTCGCTTGAGACAGGATTTAGCCGATTCTTCTGGGTCCAACCACTGTGATGAGCATTTCCGATTGTCGTACAGGATCCATTTTTCATCACACGTAACAATACGATTCAAAATTCTCTCGTTATTGTGACGGTCGAGTAATGTAACGCAGCACTCAATGAGTGTCTGTTTGTTGTGCTTCACTCGATTCATGCGGTACCCATTTCTCGAGCTTTTTTACTTTTCCAATTTGTGCCAAGTGAATTGAAACTGTTTTGTCACTCACATCGAAGCCTGCCGCTACCTCTGACGTCTATAACTTCACGCCAAATCCCTTGCGGGGTAGGCAGAGAGAACCGAGCGCCACGTGACTCGATCCTTACACATCTCTCTCGCTTCTTTAATATTCATTGCTCTTCTCATGCACGCTCGCCGGTTTCTAGGGCTCCTGACATCACCTTCTGATAGAACACGACCAATTTGGTCATGGTAGGTAAGTCTTGGCCTTCCCCGGCTCCTACATCCTTCCACTTTTGTATTGTATATCTGCTTCGTCATTCTTTCATCTTGCATTCTTTCTACATGTCCGAACCATCGGAGCATGCCTCTTCTTATTTTAACACCGACGCTCTCTTTCAGACCAACTCTGTTTCTAACATCATAATTGCGACCTCTGACGACCTCTGACGTGGTTTGCAATAGCTCTACTGCAACGATTACCTTTAATTCTTCGTTGTCAACTAGGGTCTCTGGCCGTCCATGAGGTTTATTCTGTAGATCTAAAATTCCAGAACGAAACGATGGAACCAAAAACGTACCGTGTTTTCTTTTACAGTAGCTTCCCCGTACACATCATTAATCCTTCGAGGTGGTTCTGCAGCGTTGGTGCGACGGTGGAACTCGTATTGGTAAATAACACGATATTTTAAGTATTTCATATTGTAAACAGACCGATGTCAAAGACAAATCAAATGGCGTAAAACCAAATAAATCATTAAATTCGAAACACAAATACACAAGCCTAAATTTGAAATAAATTTGTATTTGGATTTCCTAACGAAACGCCAGATATTTCAGATCAAGGTGGTCAGTTTGACAAAACGCCAATTTCATATGTAAGGACCTACTCGTAATATAACGATATGGCTTGCTACATCACTAATAGTCGGATGTATCATGGGGAATAGTGATTCCCTGTAATATGGGGAATTTATTTAATATTATATTATTTAATTAACATACTTTATACTTGGGTGGCATAAGTGAACATATCAGGAGTGGCATTAGTGTTATCGTGGTCAAAATGATGTGTCCTGAAGTGTATAAAATCAATTTCATAATAAAATGAACAGGACCAAAATTTTGTTGATGGTTTGTCATTACAATTAAAAGTTGGAGATGATAACAAATGAAACAGATTATCGCAATAAAGCTGGTTACATACATGCGACAGCATAATCAGAAGGATCTGTTTCGATATGAACTTTCATTAATTTACCTATGAGTTGTAATATTGGGCGCATCAAAGCAGTTCGACTGCGTAATACGAAGTAGCTCCAGCTAAAAAAAGCAATAGCTTTTAGCCGCAGCCAATAACAGCTCTTTCGAGGTTCGTTATATTGTGAGTTTGGTTACCAGTAGGTTCGCTGGTAACACGAGAGTACTTCCTGTGTAGCAAGCAGTTTTAGGCTACGGTAACCTTTTTACATCAGGTGGGCCATTCGATTGTTTGCCTTGCGACATTGTATATGAATAAATATGATTGTTACTACTATGCTTTTGCCATGCGTTGTTGCGCGTCTATCGGACACACAGGTTAAGCAACGTCCGCTCCAGCCTATTTATGGACTTACCTGCCTGGTACTTCTCCCGGTTTCGGAGGGCGCGGTAGGATGTCGGTCCCGATTATCGGCGAAACATGATAGTCATTAAGCTAAGTCAGTGGTCTTCGAGCGACTTAAAAACACAGGCCTCCGCCAATCCATAGTTGAGCAGCGTGGCGGAATACGCTCTAAACACCATCAGCTGAAGGTAGACCCTTATCCCTGCAGTGGGATGAGCGTGAGTTGGTCAAGTATGATTCCCGCTCGTACTGATGAAAACCATGTCTACCTCTCGTGTGAAATCTACTCGTAGATACCAAGTGAAAAGAGAAGAACCATCAAATTCAAAGCAAATATAAGCATGTTGCATGCATTCCAAGTCCAAGTTTCAAGTCCCACTGAACAAAGTCATAAGCTTAGGTACAATGCATTAAATATTTGTTAGTTCATGCTTGCATGCATGTTACATTGCACCTAACTACTTCATTTTAATGTAATCTCATTAAACAGTTTTAAAGGTTATTAAAGTCAAAGTCAAAGGGGGTAAACTTTACCATTTAATATCAACCACTTAGTTTTATTGTGGTATTGACATTAAGGTCACAATAACAATACAAAAATATAACATTTCGAATTTATATGGAGAGACTGAATTCGTTTTTAAAGTATTTTTTTTTCTATTGTTAAAGTTACAAAGATACGGTAGAATTTCAACGAACATTAACCGAATGTTAAATAATATACTGAACATTCAGTTAATTTACGTTGAAAATCGAATAGCAAAAAAAATATGCTAAATATGTTGAATACAAATAAAATTCTACTTGTATCTTTAAATGTCATTATATAGTTTTCTTTGAAAGTCTAGTTATAATGAATGTAATCAAATCCTTTCGGTTCGATATTAGTATATTTTTTAAACTAGTTTTAGTTATTTATATTATGTAGGGTAAGAACAAGTGAACGATTTACTCAAATTGCTTTATGGTTCAAGTTTTGGATGAAACTTTATGCTATTTTTTATATGACGTCGGGAGGCGTGCATGCATACGGCCCTCCTGATAATAAGAGGTTACAGTAACTTCTGAACGTTTGCAATATAGGAAGTATCGTTCGCGCCTTGCCATCCCTACTGCTAACATACAGGGCTAACTGGTACTTCCCATACTCGCAGGAACACACAACAACAATGAGTTGTTATTAGGCAGCTGTTTCTTGTGAGGTGTGGGAGGTGGAGGTACTTCCCCAGTTGGGATGTTTTGTATGGCTCTACCTCTCTTGGGAATGTAAACACAATATCACATACGTGCAAATATTTGACTAATAAATTAAAAATGTCTATAGGTTATGCAGATTTGCATTTACAACATTCAAGCGGTCGGATACATCAATGGTTATATAAAGACCTTCAAGATTTTTTCTCTATAATTATATAGGCACGTTATGGTCTATGTAAATCGTCTGGCATAACATATATACCAATTTTACTAAGTTTCCACCATAACATAAATGTATACCAATAAAATGAACAAACGATTATATGGATTTAGTATTGGGATTGTTCTGCTAAGTAGATGATATTTTGACTGTATAATGTTTTCATATATATATATATCTCGGAAAAACCCGGTTTAACAAAAAACTAACTTATCGTCAAGCGAAGCCTAAATACTATAATTATTCGAAAAAGTCATTTATAGTAGCAAAATTATGAAAATACAACTATAAAACATAGGTACTCGAATCGATTCAGTCATCACTCTACCAATACGTACTCTGTATTATCATGGTGTCTAGCTATCAGTTTATCTCTAGTATATTCAGTTATTCGGATGTAAGATAATGGAAATGCGGATAAAGTGCTCAGTTATTTTTAGTAAGTGATATTTATATCAAAATATAACAAGAATATTATTTACCTATAAAAGTATACACTCGAACACCTAAAAAAAAGAAATTACTTAGTAGTTTTGTTTAGTTATATAAAAAAAATACAGTTTTACGTTGCGTACTCATGTTATTTAGGAGATTACGGGATGAGAGTACGCGCTCGAACAGATTTCCTAGTATGTATGAGTTTTACAAATATTTGTATTATTTTTTTGCGTTTTCGTTAATGTCGACAACTTTGTATGGAATTATGAGGTACCAAAATGCTCCACTAGAGGCGTAGTTAAACTCATACAAATTATTGACGTTAACGCAAATGCTGTAATAATGAAGTCAGATGGAAATAAATGAAGGAGGATATTCAGTAGCGACGGGCGCCATTCCAACTGGTGGATATCTTCTTGCAATAACGCTGACATACTATTTCCATTATATTGTTCAATTTCTGACTAAAAATTAATTGTCTGCTTTAGGCTCGCCTTAGCAGAAACACCATCTGGACTGCAAACACTAGTTATGACGATGAAAAATGATTGCACAGAGGAAGGCGAAGAAAACAGTAGAATGCAAAGAAAACCAAGATGATTGTATTTAAAACACGACGAACACAAAAAGGACAAACAGAAATAAAAAAATCTATTGATGATGTAGTGCAGAAACAACTGAAAAAGTGGAAGAATAAAATAATGTGGTGTTAGCAGGAATGAAAAATAAACAGCTGATTAAGAGTGAATACTACTAGTCAGCAAAAACTTAAGCTAGAAGGCACGGGCCGCTATATCAACGCAGCACTGATTCCAACGCTGAAGTATTGAAGTGAGAACTGGGTATAGCAGAAAGAAATTAAATGTAAAATTAACGTTGTCGAAAAGCGAGCTTTGCGCATAATCTTGGTGTAATGCTTGCAAATCTTGTTCGCAACAACGTGCAATAAGAAAGTTGGTTTGAAAGAGTCTCGATATTAAGATAGAAGAGGCATGTTTCTTTGGTTCAGGTATGTAGAAATAATGGGGAATGAAAGAATTACGAAACGAATGTACCACGCGAACGTGGAAGGATGTATTAGGCGAGGAAGGGCAAGGTTCGCCTATCATGATAAAATTGGCCGCGTTTCATCACAAGGGGTTGTTACGAGCCTTAAGAAAGAATAGGCGAAAATGGATGAAATAAAGAAGCTCGTTAAGTGTATAAGTAAAAACAAAAACATGACTGTGACTCTCAGTTATCTCTGCCTATCTCGAAAGCGAGTTAGCGAGACTTACAACTTTTGACAATTGATATAAATAAGAGATAGAAAGTGACAAATAAGTAGGTATACATCAAGTGTTGCGGTAAGTTCGCCTGTTATTGGCCAATTCGTAGTCAACTTAAAAAATAATTGTACTAGAACAATACAATAAACAATAGTATAGATTATTACTCATACCTTCAGGTTTGTGGTAGGCATAAGACTACTTTGTGTCTACTTTGAATCAGTTCAGATTTAGGTAGGACAAAAAACAGAAAAATGGAATGTACTTTAACAACGACAACTTCCGACCCGCACGCGACTAACTTTCTTTTCCTCTTCTCTTGCACATTTATAGTTTACTAGCTGTGCCCGCGACTTCGTCCGCGCGGAATTTATCAAAAAAGTTATTGTTCAGTTATAATTTTATTTATTTGATTTGATTATAAGTACCTAAATGAGCAGAGTAAAATAGCGAACAGCAAAGTAATAATAGATATGTATGATGTACTTCGTCCGCGCGGAATAGTCATTTTTTTATTATTTATTTATATTAATAAAAATAAATAAAAATTCTAAAATAATAGTAGCCTACGTTACTCCTTATTACATCAGCTATCTGCCAGTGAAAGTCCCGTCAAAATCGATCCGGCCGTTTCAGAGATTAGCCGGAACAAACAGACTGACAAACAAAAATATTCATTTTGGTATATGTACCGTGTATACATTCATATGCATTTAGTAAAAAGCGGTTATTGTAATATTACAAACAGACACTCCAATTTTATTTATTTGTATAGATTCTACTCCACCTTCACGTTTGTACTCCTTTTTTCTTTACTGAAAGGTAGATTAGAAGAAATCGATCCGCTATAAGATCGCCTTGTACTTTAGTTGTATTTATAAATATAATATTTTATTGTTATACATAATGCAATAAAGCATATTGGATTGAGTTTTACTATATTGAGGACGTAGCGACTCACCACTATATATCTTATTGAAGTGCGTCGCGGCAGCATTCGTAATTTCCTAACAATGTGACTAATGTTATTACTTCAAGTACTATATATAAGCGTTAAGTCATTTACCGTATAATCAAGAGTTTGTGGGTGCATATACTCGTACAATGAATGTATTGTACTTAGTCCAGCCATAAGCTCTGTTACAAATTAATATGCATTTATTTTCTTATGAAGTAATGTAATCTCACCCCCCGAGACCCCCCACCAAACCATTACAGACACAGGATGATGACTACGTTGAACCTTTTCGGTCACTTGGGCGGCTTCTTTAGAACCGTACGTGTACACGTTGTAATTTTGCTTGTGTAGTGCTCTTCAATCGTGAAAAATTTTTCATCAGTAAAGAGGATATTCTGTGCGTTTCACCTGCGTATCGGGGCAGACGGCGTTTTAACCTATCCACTGTTATCAACCGTAGGAATTGAACTAGGGTATGTTCTGTATATTGACGATAAGCGTCGAGCTTCAGGTCTTATTTTATTATACGAGACAGAGTCCTAGCGGAAATCTTTAGTTCTCGCGATAAGATAATGTAATGAGATTTCGGCTAATTCTGGCTTTTACAGCATTAACAGCCTTTATAATTCTAACAGTACGCGGTCGCCCGCCTCTTTTATGGTCTTCAACAGAGGAAGTGTTTGTATATCAGTCGATAGTACGGTATACGAACATACGGCTAATACCAAGCTTTTGTAGTATCTTGAATAAGACCGACGGCTCCATACCGACTTTGTGCATGGCAATCACTGCAATCCTATTTTCTTTAATGCGCCATTATTGTAATTCGATAATAAACATTAAAAAAATATGTAAAAGGCGGGAAATCTAAAGAAGTTTTTAACATGAACGTGTTCCAAATTTAATATAATTAAAAAAGAAGTTTCTAAGTAACAGTATTTATGGCCAGACTAGTTATATTTTCCTGCTCTATCACAGTCAATGTAGCTTTTTTAGTAGTTTTGCGTAAGTAATTCATTAAACGGTCAAAAAGTGGCAGTGGTCGGTAAACTGGCGAATCTACCCCAACTCAAAAAACTAAAAGAGTTCTAATCATATGTCAAAAGTTGAATGATAAAATGGGAAAAGTATCTCTATGTATTTATTATATGAAAACAAATCAAAGCGTACCTTGGTCATCCTGATCAACTTCCATATTTGAGCAAAATTTTATCACCTGCAAAAATATATACATAATGAACAATTTATAAATATAACTTGGCCTTATTCTAACATCATATGTTTACATCTAGGCTAATACTGTACAATATTGATTACGCGCTGCCCTATGGATGCGATCCAATTAAAATTGGAAAACAAATTTTATTTTAATCAGATAGCGAATAACCTATATTAGTTTGTACCTTTTAATTAAACGTTTTTATCACCTATACTGTTTTAGAATTATTTCAATACTACAAACTAAAGAACGGGTCGCGTTTGTCTATAAGTATCCAAATGTTTGCATCGTGTAAAGCCGACGAAGTCAAATGTCAACAAGATAAAATTGTCTCTAAATGAAAACGCAAGCATACAAGTATCGAAGCATGTGATAACTGTAACCTTGCGTTATTAAAATCACTGTGTCGTTTTGAATGTAGGTGTAGAAAACTTACGATGTATCAAGGGCGGGTAAACAGGAATAGTATCAGAGATATTTTATGCGTTGATGGGTAAATCTTTGTATGTATATAATATTATTATTGTATACGGATTAAAAATTAGAGATACGAAAACGGGTTTATGTATATAAAACTCTATACCAGCTAACCTTCGAATATTAGATAGGTATCTTAAAACTTTTAAATCCTGTAATCCTTTTAAATAATGTAGGAGCCGAGGAAAGCCAAGACTTACCTATCATGATCAAATTGGTCGTGTTCTATCAGAAGGTAATGTCAGGAGCCCTAGAATCCGGCGAGCGTGCATGAAAAGAGCAATGAATGTGAAAGAAGCGAGTGAGGTATGTAAGGATCGAGTCGCGTGGCGCTCGGTTCTCTCTGCCTACCCCGCAAGGGATTTGGCGTGAAGTTATAGATAGATAGATTTTGAATCCTACTCCAGTGCTGGTACGTCGATCCTAATAAGCGTAGTAGCATATTGTAGTCAGCAGTTAAAATTCATCAAGAAGTTAATACGGAGCCCGGGCGAAAATTACATTTGGTGGAGAAGTGCGTATGAATATTTTTCCGTATTCTAACTGAAGGCAAGAAGACTTTGTACAAAAGTCGTCTCCATGGGTACCTCTGTCTCACCTATTTCGACCGCCAAGCAGCTATATTTATATAGCTGTGTTCTGGTTTGAAGGGTGCGATATGGCAAGACCATCGCTTACCATCGAAAAGTAAACTAAGAAGGTAATGCACACCTAGCCGGGAGTTCCCTCTATTTACTATGTCCGAATTTTTTTTTATACAACAACAGAAGGCATACAAACATACGGACCACCTGATTTGAATCGGTTACCTTAGCCTATGAACGCTTGTAATACATTATCACTCGCGCGATGCCTCCTCAGCTGCTAATACAGCAACTCCTTAGGAGCTTACTTTACACACCAACCCTCTAGGCAGTTGTTACTTGGCTGCGGTTTTCTGTGAGGTGGAGGTACCTACTTCCCCAAACGGCCTGCTTTGGTGCGCTCTACCTCTCTTTAATTGCTCTTAAAATGTTTTTATGACACTAAAGTGGCAAACAAATGTATGGCCTGTCTGATGGTAAGTTTTCACCGTAGCTTTTGAACACTTATAACACCTGGTGCATTAGTCGTGCGTTGCTGCCGCTGTAAAAATTATTTCTTTGAAAAACCTCGACTGTAAGTTTTGTTAAGGCGACACCTCGATCGTGAAGCTTTAAAATGGCTCCGCCCAATCACCCCGCGCCCCTCAATTGACACTCGACGCTCGATTTGTAAAATTTGAAATTAGCGCCTAATAGGTAACCTGGGGTCAACGTATAGTCAATGCAAACGAACAGAAAAGCTACAGAGTCGCGTCACACTTAAATAAAATTTATAATATCAATATTTAATAAAAATTATTGATTTAATTATTATTTAGCTTTATACATACTGAACCAAACATATTTATTTAAGCTAGACGGAAAACAATAGTAATAATAGTAATAAAAAACTACAGAAACGTATTCACTTTTAAAAGTTTATTGAAAGAGAAATCAATGACATCGTTTTATGTTTATATCTCTACAAGTTAACATGTCTTGGTATCTATGTTGTTCTTACTTAGGTCTCGTCCAGTGGCGCCCTCATTGAATAAACAAACATATTATAGCATAGAAGATAAACATTATGAAATCTTATGTTGCATTTATTACGAAGATAGTAAAGTATTTTTACGTCATTAAACCAACACTCAAAATATTCCACTATCGTTGTTATAAGCAAAAGTGCTAAAAGAGGCCGTTTTTTGGCAATTATGCCTATAACAACGAAAGCAAAACATTTCAATTGTTGGTGGACTTTATAATGTTTATCTTCCACGCTAAGATACGATATTTTATTCCTTGAGGCGCCACTGGACGGCATGTATCCCCCTTAAGAAGAATGAAACACTAGCTACATAATACAACATTGTTTATCGAGAGGCTAAAGCGGGCCATTTGTTGATTCGGACACATATGTTTAGTTAGCAGATACACCATCTAAACTGCAAACACTGGTCACAGCGATGAAAGACGACTGTATGGAGAAAGGCTTACTACTGAATGCGAAGAAAACAAAGATAATGGTATTTGAAAGAGAAGAATCCAGAACTAATGTAAGGATTACGATTGATGATGAAGTGTTGGAACAAGTGGATGAGTTTGTATATCTTGGATGCGCTTTCAGCAGGGATGGAAGGTACACCGTAGATGTGGAAAGACGAGTGAGTGCTGGGAATAGTGTGAATGGAGCGTTGGGAAAACTTCTTGGCAGTAAAATCCTGAGCCAGAAGGCACAACTCGCTATACACAATGCAGTGTTGGTCCCAACGCTAACTTATGGAAGCGAGAGTTGGGTATGGCAGAAAGAGCATGAAAGTAGAATAAACGCGGTTGAAATGCGAGCGCTGCGCAAAAGGAGAATGACCAAACTTGTATGGGAGTTCGGCCCACTTGCGTCAGTCATGCGTCTTGACCAAACCATCGGCAAAACAAAGGAAATATATTGTAGATGACTCAAAAGAAATATTATTTCAATACGAACAGGGGTTATCGAGTATTTTTAAATCAAATTCGGCATTTTGAGGTTATGTTTCGCGAGTGTAAAACTACATACCTAGATAAACTACAAGGTACCTATACAGAGGGCATGTTATATTTTATGGCTAGTTTTTTTTAAAATATCTAGCCTTTTTAACCAGACTTACAACAAATGAAGGAATAACCAGACATTAGATCTGAAAGATAGTCCCATAGAATAGTATCTACTAGCAAGTACTAGCGCACCCAAAAGGCTTGGTAAGGTAATTAGTAAGAATTATATGGATTTGTAAATACGATGCTATGTGCATAGATCAAGCGCACTATACACCTACGTTAAATGCATCTTCAAATAATTAAACCACAGATAAGTAGTAGATATTTATTTTCAACTTTTTATGTTCATATATGTATTATACACTTCATTTGGGGCGAAGTAGCTCAACATCACCTTTAACATCACTTTTGACTGAAACAAACCTTACCTGGACATTGTGCACCCCACGATACTGATGGAACAATAGTTTGACTGAGGAAGAACGCAGCAAAAGATTATTTGGAGAATTGTTTGTTCCCTCAGGTGATGTGGTAACCTTATAGCACCTACATTGGCAGTCAAGGTGGCAATGTGCGACTTACATTACTTGGTTGTAAGCATTGGCAGGCTATGGTAACTATTTAACATCAGGCGGATTGTATGCTTATTACTTACTTACATTGTTTTTAATGACAGAATATTCATTGGAGATAAATAAGAACAACACCTATATTGACACTTTTATTTATATTTATTAGGTTCTTATATATAAAAAAAATATTTCTTTAAATTGTTTATTACAATTTTTATCGTCAATAAATACATTAAATAAAAATAGAGTAGGAGCCTGTACATCATTAAATCTAGGGTAGATTTAATGATGTACAGGCAACTTAAATACCAAATTACCAACATTATGTGCGCACTGTATTGTTCATTTTCCTACAAAGCAATTGCAGCAGTAGCCGACCAATACCTCTCTAGACATTTAAACAAATGTGTTGGTGAACTGTGCCTCCACTTTATATGTGCTCTGATAATTATTTTTCCTAATATGAGGGGAGCATTTTCTACTTTTAATTAGGTAATCTCCACAGCATACAGTTCATTAGGAATATGTTCTCCAAAGTAAAACTGCTATCCCAAGGGCACATGATACATATATTTAATGTTGCATAACTGATGACAGCATATTCTAGCACAGCTAGGTACATTATAATATGTTGTACATTAATAATATATCTCTAATGATTTTTGGGACCATTAAACCATTCAGTTTCTCGTCACGCCAAAAACATGTGCATCATGTTGATACATGTATTTAAGATCCATGCAGTTATAGATCTTGTGGGTTGACAAAAAAATGATGAAGGCACTGGAACTTTAGGTGCAGCCTCGATGAATTTCCGGTTAATTTCCTCTAGCAGTGATCAATTATTATCATGGTACTGTTGTCTTTGTATTACTCAGCTGCTCGTCAACTGACCTTACAAACTCTTTCCATTCTTGATACCTAGAATTATAGAATAGAATATATGTTAAGTGGAGAAAATTAAATATGTGTATACCGTAGGAGTATCAGAATGATTAAAATTATTTGAATGGAAGTATAAAGATCCTAGCTAGATAAAAATAAAGTAACAATGTACAAATTATAAAAAAATATATATAATTATAGGGAAACATCATAAAAAAATATGTTTAAGAAATTAAGTACCATATGAACTGGAATCCTTCTAACTATAACATTCCATTTCTGATATTCTGGTGATCTTATTATCATTATATCAACATCCCACATTCAAGGCATACTTGTTGATGTCCAAATTCATTTGAAGGTTTGACTTCAAATATTACCTACTTAAGCTCATATTAATGTGTATATAATTCCCGGCATAAGATGCTACCGTCTTGTGATCTGTAACAATTAAAAATTGTTGTTTAATTGATAAACACAATAATCTAAAAACATAAGTCATGTATTTAATCTTACTATAGGTACCAGATAATAATAATACCGCTGTATTTTATAAACAATCAGTGGTGCAGCTTCTAACATGGGCGAGTGTAGATATATGTTCACAATTCTTATCTAGGCGCTCTATATTTTTATTCATAAAAAGATTACCAATATATATGTGAACTTAATAATAACGTAACACTTACCGGACTGAGCACCATTCAAGGAATGTACGAGTTGTTCATCCAAGGAATGTACTAGTACTAGTTGTTGGTATGATCAATGGATGGATACTTATATAATATTTACACACTTTGATTTCATAAGTACAGAAATTAAACAAAATAATATTTATTACAAAAAATGAAATAGAATAGATTAAAGATTTGACTCTGGTCTATGGACACGTCGCTGTATAGGGATGCGATTGGAAATCGATTTCAATGGGATAAGAAAATCGATTCAATCGGCATTGAAATATACAATTATTTGTACGCATCAAAAACATAATAATAGTACAGTTTTTCATTATGTCTGGCATTGATCTCAATACCTACTGTGTTATTGTTTCTATACAGTGCTACCACGAAATAAAATGGAATGTACCGTTATCCCTTTACCTTTTACTTCTGATCTCACGTAAATACAATAATGTTGCAAGTTATTTGTTTGTGATGACATGACATAATGTACCTTTTGAGAACTACGTAATACTTACGTCTTATTAATAAATTGAAAGTAAAAAAACGATCGATTAAATAATTACGAATAATCTAACACTTTGACATAGTATGAACGGGGCTTAAACATAGGCCTGTATCTTACTACTAATGGGACTAACAGGACTCCTCTGTCTATCTATAACTTCACACTAAATCCTTTGCGAGGTAGGCAGAGAGAACCAAGCGCCACATGACTCGATCCTTACAGTCCTGACACACCTCACTCGCTTCTTTAACCGAATAATATATGTGAAATCGATTATGTTATGATCAACAACTTTTGTTAAAGAAATATTTCGAGTAGCGGTGTTATTCATGCATCATGATAGTTTATAAACATTTTTATATGAAGGCTAACCATTAAAATGAATAGAAGCTTTTCATATTCACTTTATAAGCAATGAATTATTAAGGTTCTTAATTACAAACGATTATTTAGTATATTTTATAATCAATGATGTAGCCATTTTTACGGAATAAAAAGATTTTGACTTTGAATTTGAACAAATGAATACCGCGAGTACGTGCGGCACTGCCGCGCAACTTGTATGAACATGTTTCGATGTAATTCGGCACGGATTATCGTAATCCAAATAAGTTAAAAATTAATTTCCGAGTGTTTTAAAAGCAAATGAACAAAACTAAGACATATGCGTTAGAAAATAAAAACTTTGAAAAATAAGGGACACCCTAATATACATATATACAAATAGATTTTATAATCTATTCATATTTAAAAAAAACATGTGACAAATGATTTTCTTGCTGTTTCATAACTTTAACTTCAGTATAATGACATTTATTGTATTTTACTTATGTATACTCTGTGTTTTGTATTGTTGTACGTTTCCTTGTTATTTATTAAACTCTCAAGAAGAAAGAACCAGGACCATCTCTGATGTTGCAAAATAAATCTAATCCGTACAATAGTTCAATACTAACCACAATGTATAGAATAAATGATTTTTTTGTGTTTTCAGTGTTGGTTCATAGTAAATATTATTTGTTTTCACGAGTACCATGGGTATAAGTATACTATCTATCTATATCTTCACGCTAAATCCCTCGTGAGCGCCACATGACTCGGTACTTACACACCTCGCTCGCTTCTTTAACATGAAACATACCGAGTTTTTTTTAAAACTATCAAAATATACTATTTTACTAGTAATTATTTTAATACAAAAAAAAAAAACCTCCACTGGTTTTCTATCTTCTGATTGGATAAATTTCCAACGTAAACTAACCTTCACCTACGTACAATGTCTAAGTCGGAGTTCGGTGAGCTTATAATGGTTACTATGAGTTTGTCGTCCCGTATGACACTTACGTTAAAGTAGCATATAAATCGAGTAGTGATTCTTCTAGTGGAATATGTTTATTTAGTAAGTTTCTCCTAAAAAACAAAACAGCAAAAATATTCTATTTTATAAGTTTTTATTTTAATACAAAGAAATAAAGAGTCTCCACTGGTTGCTATGTGCTGAGAACGCGAACCTTATTGGTATAAATTTCCAACGTAACCTGACCTCCACCGACGTACAACTTCTAAGTCGGAGTTCGGTCAGATTATAATGGACATAATAGGAGTTTGACGTCCTATATAGGTACGCGGTCAGCCTGTGGATAATGTATACCAATTATCAAATGTTACTGTTTATTCCTGCAAAAAATAACTCTTATTTAATTAATGCAGTTTTATATAGAGTTATTAAGTAAGCAAAATTAAAAAAAAGTTTGAAGAGGAATTAAATAGCTTGGGCCAACCATACCTAGGAACTGTTCTAAAAACTAGAAATATGTCTACACAATGTTATTATAATATGTTTAATGAATATAATAATTAAAAAAAATAAATACCTTGTCTTGTTCGCCTCCCCCATTCTACGAACATTTTCTTTGTATTTTTATTCTATATATTTTCTTTTTAGTGTTCCCCATTATTACAACAGTATAATAAATATATATAAACCTATAATATTATTTACTACTTATATCTAATAATAATACACTTACGCTAAATACTATAATATTGAATATTTACAACTATTAATTATAAAAACTTCGGTGTCGCGATGTAAATGGAGCGAGCTCGAGCAGACAGCCGACATAGGTCTTACCTCGAAGCGGGCTGCAGCCGGACTGGCTCGATGTAGTTAGTCAACGCGTTTATAATCCTTATTACCGCACAATAAGCTCGAAAACACGTAGCACCCAAGACGAATGTGATCGCTTAGAAATTGTCAGAAACTTAAAATATTTTTAAAAAATTTCATGTTTCACTTATCAAAATATGCAGCAAGCATATTATAAACATAGATATTACTAATAGATTTAAGTAATTTTGAAGCGTATAAACAGAACAACTTCGTTGTAATTTCAAAAATAATGAATTTCAGGAGGTGTTTTCGAAAGTAATTATTATCGAATCAATTTTACACAATCGCGTATTTGAGCAAGCAAATTCAAGATAAAGAAATGAAGTTATTTATATTAAAATCTTAGATCCGTCAGTTTAGTCATTAGCCTATACTATTCGATGAAAGTTGGTCTAATTTTTCGATGTGTCGCCTTAAGTGTTCGTAGATCTATTGTGGTTTCAATGTGTGAAAATGAATTGCCTGTTGATGGCGAGCGGAGCGTCCGTAACACTCAAATGGACTTCATCACACTGATACTACAAGTGATTTTTGTTACTTGTCACGACTAAACCCCGTAATTTGAAACGTAAGTATTGGGATTTGGTAAAAAGGTGAACGTAGGCCACTAATTATCTCGATAAACACACTCGAACTAGAACAAAAACAAGTTCGACACATGCGAGTGTAATTAGTTCAGAAGCTCATGTTTTTATATCAGAAGTAGTGATGATGATAAAGTGTATCAATCACCAAATGTTAATCAATAATATCTTAGTAATATTAAAAATATCTTAGTAAGTTCGTTTTTTTTTAATATGTAACATATTTATTTAATCATTTTAAGAGAGGTAGGGTGCATCAAAGCAGCCCGTCTGGCGAAGTACCTCCACCTCACTAAAAATCGCAGCCAAATAACTACTCCCTAGAGGGTTGTTGTGTTCCTGTGTGTGAGTGAGGTCACCAGTAAGCTCCCAAGGAGTTGCTGTGTAAGCAGCAGAGGAGGCATCGCGCGAGTGACACTTAATATATCGCAAGCGTTAATGGGCTACAGTACCCGCTTTACATCAGGTGGGCCGTATGCTTGTATTCCTCCCGATGTAGTATAAAAAAAATATATATTTACCCTCATTATCTATAAATTTCTGCCATCTAATCGGAAGTTTATATATAAATATATAACAAATAATAAATATTGTCGGACAAATTACACAGCGCCATCTAGCCCCAAAGTAAGCGAAGCTTGTGTTATGGGTACTAGATAACTGATAAACATACGTAAATACATTTTTTTTTTTGTAAATACATACTTATTATACATAGAAAATACCCAGACCAAGACAAACAGTCATGTTCATGCACACAAATGTTTGTACTGTGTGGGAATCGAACCCACGAGCGTTGGTATCAAAGTAGCGTTACAGCGCGTTTCACCACTGCACCACCGAGCTCGTCTATAATATGTTAAAAGACGTGTCACCTAACCTAAAAAAGGTCTGATTTTTCAACTGGGTTGTGGATGTCTGACGGCAGTCGCGCCATGTTAAAATCAGTACTTTTGCCAAATCCTTAGGCTTAGGTAGCGGATCCTGCCAATCCTAAGGATGGGAGATAACGCTGGGAAGAAGAAGAAGACATTATTTAGCTGAGGAAGCTCAGTAGCTTACATTCATTAATGTACTGAGCATTTTAAAGGCGCTTTGCGTGTCTATCTGTACTTACACCATCGACCACTCGTAGTCGATGACTCATACATAAACCTGCAATATCTATAGAAATAAAAATGAAATGTGTCCGTTGGTTCGATTGGTTACGATAATGTTCAAGTTCACTATTTATCAGTTTGCTTTAGTCCACCACTTTTTCTCAAACAACGTCGGGGGACATAAAAGTATACAGCCCACATGATGTCAAGTGGTTACCGTAGCTTGCTTGCAAAACAGGAGGTATCACTCGCGCGATGCCACCTCCGCTGCTAACACTCTAACATATCACCTCCTTACGAGCTTACTGCTAATCTCACTCTTTCGCAGGAACACAACAATCCTCTATGGAGTTGGTATTTAGGTATAAGGACAGATTTTTTAAGGGAGGTAGGGCGTATCTAAGCATCCCGTCTGGGGAAGTACCTCCACCTCACAGAAAACCGCAGCCAAATAACAACTCCCTAGAGGGTTGTTGTATTCCTGGGTGTGAGTGAGGTCACCTGAAAGCTCCCAAGGAGTTGCTGTGTAAGCAGCAGAGGAGGCAGCCCAGACTGCTTTGATGCCTACCACTCTTAAAACATCCAGACCATGACAAACAGACATGTTCATGACACACAAATGTTTGCTTTGTGTGGGAATCGAACCCACGAGCGTTGGTGTCAAAGTCGCGTCATTCACGACTGAGCCACCGAGCTCGTCAATATATTAGAAAATTATTCACGCGTTTGCAAATTTCGCTTATTGCATAATAATCATAGATAACAGAAACAATGGTTTCTGTTATCCGTTCCGTTGTTTCTGTTATCTATGATAATAATAGAAAGAGACGACATACGGTTCGGCCCTGGGGTGGGAGAACTCTAACTTGTAATTTCTACCAATTTAGTATATTACTACGTTACGTTATGGCGTCATCGGTCTGCGTCATAGCTTATATCTATCTGTAATGTAACGTATTTACTCTATATTTCACAATCATTTCAAAAGTTAACCAATTGTTATCAAGAAGTGTCAGTGGTGCCTAATTAGGTGCCCATACATATGTATATACTGTCTATGTCAAAGCGTGTTAATAATAGAAGATCTTTTGTGTATTTTATATATTGAAGAGCCCGGTAGCCGAATGGTTAGTAATACTACTTTAACATCAAGGCTCATGGGTTCGATTTCCACACAGGACAAATATTTGTGTACATCAACATGTCTGTTCCCCTACCAGTCTGTTTCTGGGTGTTTTAAAAGAGGTACAGGGCATCAAAGCGGTCCAAGTAGGAAAGCACGTGCGGTGGAGTTACCACATAATAAAAAAAATAAAAATAAAACTCCCTGGAGGGTTGTGTGGCTGCGGGTGAGTGAGGTTACCAGTAAGGTTGCAAGTACGTTCATAGGCTACTTTAACTACTTTACATTAGGCGGTCCGTACGCTTCCAATGTCGTTTATAAGACAGGTATGCAAGAGCGTTAATTAAAAGCACCCTAACGAGTGAATCAGTTGTCTTCACCACCACTCACCAAAGTCAATGGTGCGTCAGTGAGGGTACATTGCCTCGGAAAGCTATATCCGTATAGGAATCGAAAAGTTATCTGCCAATTTGTATAGAATCTGAGTAAATTTTCGAATCCGTTTCATATTAGGAAAATTAAAGAATGAAATTGCCGATTTGTACTGAAAAATTAAAACTCGTTTTTTTCTTGTAACATATTTAATCAAAATATTTACCCTCATTATCTACACATTGCTGCCATCTAATCGGAAGTTTACTTATGCCTAGCGACAGAACTCTGGGAATCTAGATTCGAGAAACTGTGTGAGAGCATTTTGTACTGCCTCCTGGGAAGGAAGGTTATTATCTTTCATTCCGAGGTGAAATCCCATGGAAACCCCTAATATGACTGGGCTGTATAACCATAAAAGTGAAACCCCGAAGGTGTCGCCATTTTTTTGAATAATCAGCTCTTATCACATATACTATACAAGGTATTATATATTTGTTCCATAAAACCACGCAGGATATTACGAATTCCAAAACCTGAACGAGTCAAAGGAACTTAGTCATAAATGCAAAACAAATTCGATGTATATGTGTGAGTATGTGATGTAACTGATAGCTATTGTTATTATTTATTTATATGTTATGTTCAGGCCAATATTTTATAGCATGTTTCTAATGCAAAGTTGTTCAATTTTATAGGCCATGTTTATAAAATTGAACAACTTTGCATTAGAAACATGCTATAAAATATTTGTTTGGGAAAATATTTAGGAGTTGGGTAAATAGTTTGGGAGTTTTGTACTTATATAATTGTTTAACATCCCATTGTAATTAGGTGTAGTCAATATTTTTATAAAATTATTGACTTCGGTCAGGAATTTGATAGCTTTCGTTTCAATAGTAATTTTAATAGTATTATTATCAGGGGTTTCAATGCTTCAGCTATAAAACAACTTTTTTTTTTAGTTAATGCTTTTCCTGATATGATATATCGAGTGCAATTTTATGAATGTAACATAACAATAATCTATGCAAATCGCTTAATTATTTTGTTACACAGCAATCTATTAATTAAAATCACCCAGATACCTCACTGTGTATGTAAACTTCAAAAAATTTTAATAAGTGACTTGAATAAATAATGAATATCCAAATATATTTTAAATATAACATGGGCTCTATAATTATGTCTATTGTCATAGCATAACATAAATCTCTTTGGTAAGCGATATGTACTGTACGTGTTTATTTACCATATAATCATCGAAAGTTCACTCAATAGGTATTACATTAGAAGGTTCATTCTTTTATAACAATCACTGAGGAACACAATGTTAAAAAACATCATTAATTAAAAACCATTTACAAATTGTAACAAAAGCCAATGTGAATAACAATTATGAGTTTGATAAAAACTCTGTACATAATAAATATTTACATACTTATGTTCGCACGTGTTATCTCAATATCACGGAACACTTTAATGCATAGCAAATGTTAATAAACATTATACGTAAAGCAAACTCATATGGTGTATGATTGTATCACCACAAATACTACAAATAAAACAAATTACGTTCACAAATATCCACAATCTAACCAAATGTTTTTGACACAAACACGCTAAATTGTATAGATACAACAGCAATTACTTTTTTCGATAGATGGCGCTGATGAAAATAAAAGCAACATGACGTACGTGATTGCTTTAGTTAGAGCATGTTGTTTGACTTCTTCGCAAAGTTTTTAGATGTCGCCAAGGTGTTCCATTAAGAACTATACAGATTTGGTCCCATGAAAAATTAAATAATATTTGCTATTTATTTAAAAAAATAATTAATACTTATCCCTTTTAAAATAGCCACATTTTGTGTTTTTTTTTGTTTATAACAGGTTTTTGATTTTTCTTCAATGAGTAGTGAGGCCTGTAATGATCTTATATATTTTAGTGACGATATGATGAAAAGTTAATGATATACTAAAAGTAATTAAATAGAATACTTTATATAAAAATGTAGAACCAATTTCATTGAAGTCGGCACAAGAGCAATGCTTAGCACTCTACAAATTATTTAACTATTTTCCATATTGTCTCTGCCTATACACATTGTACAGCCAGTCTATATAAGATTATATTTAAAGCATAATATTTGTAAAATGAGTCCCCTCCCTATTTTCTATTTTATTTTATATGCCTACATTTGGCCTACATAGATTGTCCATAAAATTGACATTAAACATCAATCTGACTTTTCACAGTCGGTAGGTATATGTATTATTTTACAGAAATCCGAATTTTTAACTACATTTTTTTATGCTACGTCGGGAAACATACAAGCATATGACCCACCTGATGTAAAGCGGGTACCGTAGCATATTAAGACTTGAGATATATTACGTATCGCTCGCGCGATGCCTCCTCTACTGCTTACACAGCAACTCCTTGGGAGCTTACTGGTGACCTCACTCACACGCAGGAACACAACCCTCTAGGGAGTTGTTATTTGGCTGCGGTTTTCTGTGAGGTAGAGGTACTTCTTCAGACGGGTTGCTTTGATGCGCCCTACCTCTCTATACCAGAAAAGATAAAAATGTTATTTCTTTTCATTCCTGACAGTTATTTTGTATTTATAGGATCGAGTGACATACTATATACACATACGGCCCATCTGATTTAAAAGTAATGTAAAAAAAGGAATGCGTTTACTGTTAAAAAATCTTAAAAGCTTGGCTGGCACCGACTCTAAAAATAACAATAATTTTATATAATTTGTTTTTAATGTTTATGAGTGACGGACTTTTAAGTGACAAACATACAAAAAAAAATACAACCGCATCGATAACCTCCTCCGTTTTTGAAGTCGGTTAAAATAACTTAGGATTATGTAACTAAATCATTTAAATATTCAGCTTAATTTGAGGAAACACCTTCTCAAATTATGCATGCTTTTTCTTATCTTAACACCGACACTATCTTTCAAACCAACTCTCTTTCTTACTTCATCGTTCCAAACGCGGTCAGCAAGCATTACATCACAATTTTTGCAAAATGTTCTCATCTCAACAGCATTCGTTCTACTTTTATGCTCTCTCTGACATACGCAGCTATCCATACATTAGCCTTAGAATCAGCACTATGTTGTGCATAGCGAGTTGTGTCTTCTAACTCAAGTTTTCGTTGCAAGAAGTTTTCCCAACGCTCCATTCGCACTATTCCCTACACTTACTTGTCTCACAACATCAGTAGTGTATCTTCCATACCCGCTAAAAGCAATCCAAGGTATTCAAATATAAATATAATCCAAGATATACAATCTCATCCACTTGTTCCACCACTACATCATCAACCGTAATTACACTGGTGCACTATCTAGCTTTCTTCGCATTCAATTGTTTCACCTTTCTATTAAAAGTTGAATTATTACTGAAGAAAATACTTTAAAATACATTTACAGGGCATGCTAAGATGGTTCGGTGATTTATAAAGAATGAATGACAAAAGAGCTACGAAAGAACTGTCGGGTAAGAGTGAATGGAGATATTGGCAAGGGTCGCCCTAGACGCACACATATAAATCAAATTGGTGATGTGTTGATAATGGGCCAAATCAAATACACCCAACATCGAAGAGAATGTATGAAGAGGTTAATGAGTGTGGAAGAGGCGAGCGAGGTATGTTTGGATCGGTGCACCTGGCGTTTCATAGTCTCTGCCTACGCCAATGGGAGGCGAGCGTCATGATATGTATGAAAGTACATTTAAACCAACTTTACAGCAATGCTACCGTTTCACGAAATACATTTACGATTTAGTATACTCTCATTGAATCGGCATGTAATGTATATCTATACTCTACTCTGTATCTGGAAGTCACTACCTATGAATCAAAAGCGGTTATTTTTCTTCCACGAAATCAACTATTACGAATTTTAATCGATTTACTTGTCTCGTCCTAAATGACGGGCTAAGACTAGTGGTCCTGGATGCGGACAAACCCCTAGCATTACACATATATTTCAAGTCCTCGATTAACGGTTTTGAAAGGATTCCAAAAGACCACGTTACGAAGACTTTTGACGTGAATGCGTCTTTAAAATTGCTTTCATATTGGGAGGCAATTCAGAACACTGAAGATAACAAACTCCGGGGATACAGCCATGCAATTCTGTAAGAGCAAACATCCTTACATCCTCGGAAACATCGGCTGTTATAGCCTTGAACACAAAATTGCAATTCCTTAGTGTCCTTTTCATGGTTGCGCGACACTAGCGCCGCAAGGCTGCGTTTGGAATTGGAATTCTACAAGGCAAACAGCCTCGCGTACGCTTACAGCCTTATAGAATACCAAATAATTTAGCCGTGATCGCAGTAGACGATGTCAAAGCTGTGACATCTGTGATCACAGCGACGCACACAGCCATTACGAGTCGTTTAGAGAATTGCACGGCTGTTCGGTGTCGCAGCCTTCATCCTTCGGTATCCACCCTTCGTTTTCTAGTAAATGTAATGATAGTATAATATTTAAGGAGAACGTGTATTACGCTATAAACCGCCATAACATTTCATTAGAACTAGTATAATTCGACTTCATTCCCAACAAGTAAGTTAACTGTGCAAACCTATTATATAATTTCACTTTCTGCTGTTTGTAGCAGCTGCTTCAGCAGAAGTTTATATTTGGTGAAATGTCCGTGACCGCACTGAAATGTGAAATTACATTAATTACAAATACAGGTTTATGGCGTCATACAAATTCTAACCGATCTATTAATTAATTCATCAACTATAAAAGTAATATTTAAAGGAAACGATATGATCTTAAAAAAAAACGAGTATGACGCTTTATACCGTCGTAATCATAACTGTAACAGCGTCGTCACGACCTTTTTCCTAAAAAGTAAGTTATTGTTACAAATCTGTTATATAATTTCATATACTGCTAGAATACGTCGCGGGCATGGACTTTTCCTAATTTACTTTCACCTAATATAATGACTTTTCACCTAATGATGATGTTTGTAACGATTAATTAAAATAATAACCATAAAAGTAATATTTAAAGGGAACAAGTATGATGCTATAGGTATACCGACACAATCGTAACAGCTCATCAGAACTAGTTCCGTAAATACGTAAGTAAGAAAATGTAAATCTATTGCATAATTTCACTTACCGCCGTATTTAGCCGCGGTCATGGATATTTCACCAAATTATGATGTATGTAACGATTAATTAAAATAATAACTATAAAAGTAATATTCAAAGGGAATAAGTATGGCACTTTAAACCGTCATAATCGTAACAGCTCATCAGTACTAGTTCCGTAAATGCCATGCGATCGCGACCCTGTTCCCAAAAGCAACTTATCGATGCAAATCTGTTGTATAATTTTACTTTCTGCCGTATTTCGTCGCGGTCATGGGCATTTCACCATTACACCGAGAACCGCCGCCGCGTGAGTTTCTCGATCGGCACGTTGTCGCTAAAATGCTGGATTGTGTTTATCTGCGTGAAGTGATGTGCTTGTGAATTAAAAGCTTTTTTGTAATACTTGTGAGATAAAGCTCACAAAATGTGTTTAATAAAATGTGGTATAACGATATTTTTGATATTAATTGCTTGTACAGAATTTGGTAAGTTTGATTAAATAGTTTTGAATAAGCTTACGTATCTATCTATATCGATATTTTAATGCCACTCATAGCCCATTTCATGCACGGCCACTGGTTCCTGGAATTTTTGACATCACCATTTGATAAAATACAACCATTCTGATCATGATAGGTAAACGTTGATCTTCCTCGATTCCTACATCCTTTCACTTTCACGTTGTATATGTTTCTCATTCTTTTCTCTTGTATTCTCTCCACACGTCCGTATTCTTTCTACACTCATCTTTAAACCAATTCTCATTCTTACATCGTCAATGCGACCTTGGTCTGTCAGCGTTACGGCGTAGATTTAGCGCAACGCTCGCATCTCGACCGGTATTTATTCTACTATCATGCTACTTCTGCCATAGGTACTCTACTCTCGCCTCCATGCAATATCGCTAGGATCAGGATAGCGTATCGTTTATAGCGCGCATGCATACCAGTTGTGCCTTCTTGAAGGATCTTATTCTTGTTTTCATTTACACATAATATGTTTCAGTGGAATACGCTTATATACTTAGTAATGTTTTAGATCAATAAGAGATCTCAGGCGCTGCTTATCATTTTTTTTTTTACCTGGCTATTGAAGAAAACATTGTAACATCAGTATTTTTTGATACTGGCCTTCTTGGGCCACAAGTAGCTCTAAGAACTAAGATACTTTCATGATATCTAACCGATCGTTCGGACTCTACTTCTAGAATATCTCTACCGATTTGTCTCTAAACATCGCAAGTACTTATTAGTTTACTGTCTGCAGAAAAAAACGAATCACTGACATACAAATGGCATAGGAGCTTGATAATTTGCTAGAAGGTTCCCTAGGGATCACAGATCCAATAAGAAACAATTATCAAATATCGGGAAAATACCGAAATACACGCGAATGAACTTGCGTGCAATTCTTTATATATATCATCCATGGTTAACTCACCGAACGCTGCTTTGTTATAGGTAAAAAACCTATGGAAACCAGGATCTATGCGTCAATATATCAGCCCATCAGTCAGTTTCTATGTAAACTGGTTTAAACGGATGCATTGTAAATCAGCGAACATGCGAAGTTTACCGAGTTTTACGCTCTGTTGGAAACACTAGCAAGGAGAAACTGTCTATGAAAACATTGTATCACATAATGAAATTATTGATCATTGATATGCTATGTGTAGTATATCAATGATCAATTTTTTGACGACAAATTCGTATTAAAGTCCAGTACGTAGTAGACGGCTGACTCTACCACGGAAAAGGTAGATATTTCGTTAGTCTATTTGTGCCTTCTACAAATAAAACACAAAAACGGTTAGAAAGCAGCAGTGATTTTGCTCGAATAACCGCAATAAAAGAACAAAAAATCTTGCTTTCGTTCACATTGGAATGAATCTACGCTATTGTTTTATTTTTTTCATCCACGATAGACTTTCGACACGGTGATCACACGTCAATAATTCACATAGTATTGTGATTAGATTCAATTATCATTTTATTCATACTTTCTGAATGTGAAATAGGTACCTAATTAAAAACATACATTATTAATACAAGGCTTTCCTAATGCTACGTGCCTTTAAATTTATTTTTATTTGTGGTAAATATAGATTTAAATACAGAAATATATGTTTTTTTATGCTCTTTGGTCTAGGACTTAGAGCAGCAGCATTAGAGTTAGCAGTTAGTGATTGTAGTTCTACGGATTGAGTACTTGAGTTCAGATTAGTTTAATGAAGCCCAAACCATCACCAGACACCATTCGCCGTCGACATGAAGTTTCCTCAAACGTTGAAACCACAGTGATCATTGTGGTTCCAATGTTTGCAACGACTTATTATATTTCGTAGGTTCGCAAAAAGAGGTTTTTACAGAGTCGGCAAGTGATGCATATAGTGTAGCAAGTGTCTACGAGTTACTCTCGCATTATTTGATTGATGATGTTCATGTATATATGTATATAGTATATCTATTATATATATATTGGTAATTAATAATTGAAAAAGAGCGTCGGTGTTAAAATAAGAAGAGGCATGCTCTGATGGTTCGGACATGTAGAAAGAATGCAAGATGAAAGAATGACGAAGCAGATATACATTGCAAAAGTGGAAGGATGTAGGAGCCGGGGAAGGCCAAGACTTACCTACCATGACCAAATTGGTCGTGTTCTATCAGAAGGTGATGTCAGGATCCCTAGAAACCGGCGAGCATGCATGAGAAGAGCAATGAATGTTAAAGAAGCGAGTGAGATATGTAAGGATCGAGTCACGTGGCGCTCGGTTCTCTCTGCCTACCCCGCAAGGGATTGGGCGTGAAGTTATAGATAGATAGATAATAATTGCTCACCCGGCATCTATAAATACACACGCCATACCGGCCCTCGGTCATGGTTTTTGTGGTAATCTCTGGGACACGTGTTTCGTTTCTTCGCTAAACATAATAAGGCTCAATTCCCACTGATGCAGAGTCGAAGCGTGTAGAAGGAGGTTATATCAAACAACTGCTTGTAACGCAACCCTTTATACAATCGATAGAACATACGAGTATAGAAGGGTGAGAAAGCTGGTTCTTAGACATCGCGCCTTTTTTGCGGTCCTAACGGAATCCTACCACTAAGACGCGATCTATACGTCTGCCACAAGGCTGTATTTTTAGAACTGTAATAAGTAAACATTTGAAATTTTCAAAGAGCTTGTTACTGTGGCCGCCAAGGCAAATAATAAAAATTAAATCATAAGACTAGAGTGGTTATTTTTTCTATTACGGTAGTAATTCGTGTGCAAGTCCGACTCGTCTTTGACCGATTTTGTTTTAATTTAACTTCCGCAATGTATCTAATCCTCTTCCCTATCTAACAAATAAATATTGGTTTTGAATAAACATTAGCATAGATTTTAATAGTTACCACGTATTTTCACGCAGTTAGGACTTTGGTATTCTACTTTATAGCATTTGCGGACGATTACGGGATGGGAACAGGTGATCGGGTGGTGAAAGTGGTCAGGTAGCTTGTTATTCGTGCTTGTGTTCATTCACTATATATTATGATCCTCACCAAGCATGATCACTTATCGCCTTTACTTTCGAGTGACAGATCATGGGTTTTTAGATGATTAATGAATTGTGATGTGACGGTGATTTTATTTCGACTTTGAAAATTTAATGGAAATTAGTTAAAAATTCTGTCTGTGTGCCTGCCTGTCAACGATTCCAGCTAAGCCTATGATCGAATCTTAATCATATTTGGCATATGTTTATAATTGTTAGGGTTATAGGATCACTTTGCTGCCCGTCTGTCCGTCTGTCAAGACCGTTTTTCTCAGGGACGGGTGGTCTGCAAGCCCTTCGAACATTGAAAAAATCGAACTGCTAAGTCAACGCAATCAAAAGACACGGCTGTTTACCTAGAATCATAAAATTTGATAAGAAGCATCATACATATCATGTAGCACAACTAAATAAAAAATCCGAAAACCGTAAATTTGTTATATCACAAAATATAAAATTTATTTGCGAAATTAATATGCGAAAATATTTAGTACGGAACTTGCACTTTTTAATATTTAGAATTGTGGTTCTTGGATTATGTTTAATTCGAAAATTAAAATTTCCAACAAATGTTATTGCATTTGCATCCGCTTGAATTAAAATTCTCTTTAACTGATCTTTTCTTTACTTTTGATAGAAGACACGTATCTTAAGTGCGGCAGTTTGTTAGTCAAGTTAGGAATGGCAATGACAAATCGTGGAATGAATTGATAATCCAGAATTGGAACGTGAACGTGAATGTGATCGAAATGCATTGAACCAATCGTTCGAACGAATGCATCACTGTTGAATCCCCACCAGAAGGAAGGGTACGATACGTTGCGAAGGCAATTGATGATGGAATTGTGGCTTATTGTGTCTCGATGCGTCCCATGGAATTGGTAACACATTTACACACGTAGTAGTTGCTTCGGGATAGTGCTAGAACTTTGCTGAACGGCTTATTCAGCGTTGAAATTGCCCTTAAAACTTTATATGATTGAACTGATATGCAAATTGCAAAACGCGCAGCAAGGGCCAGAGTTTTGGTAGCAAGTAAATCCATCATCTGGGATTAATGCACAATAGCGCATAAAGGCGGATCGGAAGCTCAACCGAACTGAAAGATCTGAGCAATGACTGATGTTTCCGAAGCGCAATGATTCTACTGTTCGACGTTTTCCGTTTTTCTTTTAAGATAGGAGAGGTTGGGCGCATCAAAGCCGTCCCTGTGGGAAGTACCTCCATCTCACAGAACTCCGCAGACAAATAACAACTCTCTGTACAGTTGTTATGTTCCTACGTTTGTAACCAGTAAGCTGCTAAGGAGTTGCTGTGCAGCAGCGGTGACATCGCGCGACTGATACTTAATGCGTTCATAGGTTACGGTAACTGCTTTACATCTGGTGGGCTCTAAGCTTCCCGACGTTGTATAAAAATAAACTACGAGTTATTCCAAAATCCAAGATCTACCGCTGCTGATGAAATATGTGCTTGCCTCAAATCATCTATACAGATAAATAAAATTGGAGTGTCTGTTTGTAATATTAAAATAACCGATTTTTACTAAAAGCATATGGATATATAGACGGTACATATACGAAAAGGGATATTTTTACAATTTTTGTCTGTCTGTCTGTTTGTTTCGGCTAATCTCTGAAACGGCTGGACCGATTTTGACGGGACTATCACTGGCAGATAGCTGATGTAATATGGAGTAACTTAGTCTACCTTTATTTATTTTTATTAATATATTAATATAAATCAATAATTAAAAAAAAACTATTCCGCGCGGACGAAGTCGCGGGCACAGCTAGTAGACTATATGAATAAACTTCAGTTGACGATAGACGTGCCAGTTACATTGTTAATCGATCCATCTGCCGAAGATTTCTCCAAGCAATTGCTAACTGTCGGTAATGGCCGTGTTTCAGTCGAATAATCAAACGGATAGATTTCGTTTGTGATGTGTTTTGCAATTTCGTCTCACGAAGGACGAGCTCATCAACATGGTGTTCCCGATAATTAATGCTAGCCACAAAAATCACAACCGATCATGAATACAATAAAATAGAAACTCCCTGAAGAGTAGCTGTATTCCTGCGAGTGAATAGGTACCATAGTATGATCGTGGTAACTTGGAAGCAGGGTTAACAAAGCATGAGCGATACTTCTTAAAAAAAATCGGCCAAGTGCGAGTCGGACTCGCACACGAAGGGTTCCGTACCATTATCTATAAAAATGGCAAAAAAATAACACGTTTGTTGTATGGGAGCCCCCCTTAAATATTTGTTTTATTTTAATTTAATTATTTATTCTTAAAGTGAATATATAACTAAATATTCTGTGAATATTTCAAGCGTCTACCTGTTGCCGTTATCAATATCGAGCAAAAATGAGCAAAAAAAATCACGTTTGTTGTATGGGAGCCCCCTTAAATATTTATTTTATTCTATTTTTTAGTATTTGTTGTTATAGCGGCAACAGAAATACATCACCTGTAAAAATTTTAACTGTCTAACTATTACGGTTCATGAGATACAGCCTGGTGACAGACGGACGGACGGACGGACGGACGGACGGACGGACGGACGGACAGCGGAGCCTCAGTAATAGGGTTCCGTTGTCGGACATTTTGTCCATGTTCCTTAAGAGATAGGAACGGTGTTCCTGAACATTCCTATTCTACTTTTTATGCTGAATCAGAATCTGAAATCAAAATTCGAATATTAAAAAAAAAGCGACAAACACACAAACAAACATATATAGGAACGGTGTTCCTGAAAATCACGTAATAATAGACTGAAAAATAATGATCTGAACCTTGAAATAATATACAAAATATCTTTAAAGTATTAAATCTTTAAATTTCTAGTATCAAACATAATCAAGTTCAATCAATTTAAATAAGTTCAAGGGAGTTTTCGATTTACATATGTTTTAAATTAAAAATATGTAAATTAATTATTGTAAAACAAATAATTTATTTCTTTATATACTACCTTAATATGTACACAGTCTCTACACAGTAGTCTACAAACATTGTGTTTCACATGTACCTGTATTTTTTTTAATTTCGCTATTTGAATCTCGGTAGTATTGACTGAGGACCGAGATTACGATGCCGGGATCTCGGTATTCAAGCCCTACATGGTGTACTTACGTAGTATTAAAAAAAAGAAAAAACAGTGAGGTTCATTCAGTAACATTATCACTATAAAATGGAGGTGTCGCTTTTGGAGATATACAAATCATTCTGGTCATCTAGCACGGTGCACCAACGCGCAGACGGCAAGCAATATCAGACACTTGGACGAAGTATTGTAAGTGGACGTACGGTGTATTTTTGCTGGACCGCTCCCATTCTGGAAATTTTGATTTCAACACTGAGCCCAGTCGTTGTTAAGAGACTATGGTATTATTATATTTTCAGCTGTCGACGTATCAATGACGTCGATTTCTCTTTAAAAGTATTTATTTTATCAAATTATTATTATATTTATTAAAATTACAAGGTATCATCAAAGACTTTTTTTTACATATTTTGACTAGTTAATAGGTAGTCAATAAATCTGTATGTGACCAAACAACTTTAATATAACCAATAGATTGCATAAACAAAACTGACTCACCTACTGTCATCGTTAGTTTATCCGGAGCTTATTGTCAACTTTACTCACTCGCAGGAATACAATCACCCTTTGACTACTAATTAATTGTCATTTACATGCAATTTGATCTAACCTGCTTTGTGCTTCCGCCACCAATTATTTCATGCGGCCTAGCGCCGGCCGGCATCCACCCACTACCGTTAGTAGATGCTACATGCCGACGCTGCTATGGTTGCTCCGGTAGTCTTTGCCTCGGCTGCTGTGGTCGTCCGCCATCTGGAACAGAAACCGCATGCCTCTACCACTGTCGCTGCCACGACTGGCCTGGTCTTCGCTGCGGCTAGTGTTTCGCATCTCCAAAAAAAAGGATTTACGAAATGGGTTCCTTTCTTAAATCGTTTTTTTATTATAAAAAAGCTCCTAGCTTCGAATTGGTACTTAAAGGAAAATGATCGCTATAGATCGCCCGTATTGTAAGCCAAGTTGTAGTGTTTGAGAAACACTGGCTTAAAATAATTTTGTTAATCATCAGCTGCTTCCATGAAACCGGTTCGAGCCTCGATAGAAATGACTTTTTCATTTTAATTTCACTTTCATTTCTTGATGACGAATGGTAATAGACTAATTGATATGGAGGCTGGCAGCTTTCTTGTATAAAAAAAATAAAGAAGGCGCCAGTTAAGTGTTTTTGTTGATAAAATGTCTTGATAATTTACCATCATATTTGTATAAATAAGTTATGCCGTTTGTACAGTAACAATCTGGACTTTTCCACAATCTGGATAACAACTGGAGACTTCCATAAATATGTACATATAAGTTTTATTAAGATTACAATATTACATAAAAAATAAATGCATATTAATTTGTAACAAAACTCTAGGTCTAAACATATATAACAAATGTAACTTAAATTATTATTTTCATATATTTTTTAAATAAAGGCTTATTTTGAGAAATATTTTTTAATTTATATTTATTATACCACTGAGATGTACATATGTACGTATTCTAGTACGCAACAAGTGTATAATATACGTGAATACATGCGTATTTGTAGTAAGTGTTTTGCTAGAGGTAGAGTTAAATGATCTCGAATGAAATCGACAATGATAACATTGGCAATGGTTGGTAAACCAGCGAAACTATCCAAAATTTGTCTTGATGTTAATATCATTTAGAAATTTCGTTGTTAATAGTGATAGTTAGACTTCTTTTTCTCAGCATTATCCCGTTCCTAATCCTTTAGGATTAATTGAAAATATTTGGCGATTCTACGCTGATTTTTAATTGTAATTTTACTTACCTACTTTTAATAGTATTTGTTAGTGATCCCTCATTATAGATATACAAATGCTCTAATTATTAATTTCCGTTAGTTCCAGAAACGGAGGGCAGTTTGATGTCTATGATCGATTTCCGGTACTGGCGGTGCGTAATGAAGCAAGACTGGACCTGTCCAAACAGCGAAATCAACTTTTATTTATTTACACCGTAAGTGTCGTTATATTAATATATATTAACGATACGAAATATCTGCTTAACAATATAATTGTCATGTAGTGAAGCAGGGTACTATTTTGAATTGAACATTTTTTAACGGAAGTATCGCGTGTTTTATTTATTTTGATGGACCTGACGACGCCGCGACGTTTCGAATGTTTTGTAGCGTGGTCGCAGGAAGACTAAGGTGACATTTGTCTTACAATGGTTATTCAATTATTACATCTACCGTCATGGATGGATTAATTATATATGTTCCGATTCACACAAAAATCGCTCACGGTGTCCGAATGTTTCTGAGTAGGTCTCTGGGTTTGTGACTTGATTATTTTTGGAACTGGATCCCAAGCCGGTGGTACTTGCCAACCATCTTCTCTATTGAAATTGGGGTGTTTTCTTATTTTAATAGCCTCGCGTAGCATTCTAGGCATGTAGCGATTCTCCTTGGCAAGAATTTCAACAAAATAAATAAAACACGCCATACTTCCGTTAAAAATTGTTTAATTCAATGCATAACAATCGCGAAAACCTAAGACAATACCAGGTACTATTTGTTAATATGAGACTTTAGTTCTATTTTTTGAATTTACCCAAGAATCAAAATAGATTGGATGGTCGTTAAATTTTCTGATGGTACCTGAATAATTTTTAAATCGATTTTTTTTTCTTTTTTTGGTTTAAAAAAGAACTTTAGTAATCAATATAAAAATGGACAAATTAAAAACCAATAATTGAAAATATTTCGATATTGCATTGAATGACTATGAAGCAAATAAATCGGTAATCTTAATTGTGAAGTAAAATATCGTAACATTTTCAACTCTTTGGTTATGGTGTATCTTTTCCTATTTAGTTCGATTATTCGAAGGTTGGATATTATTCTACTGAAATGGTCACAAACCATCATCTTTCACCATTGGGAACACGTTAAAATGACATAACAGACAACAATGGCAATATTAAACTAACTTGTTGCAGTTATAACGTAGTAATGTGTACTGATATTCAGTCCCGGCTGTTGTCGATAGATGACAGTGGTTAAGCTAAGTCAGTGGCCCTCGGGCCGCTTGAAAATACTGACCTCCCACAATCCGAATATGAGCAGCGTGGTGGAGTATGCTCTAAACCCCTTCGATTAAAGGGGGACACTTATCCCTGCAGTGGGATGAGTAAGGGTTGATGTGATGATGAAAACAACGACAAGTCATCTTAGACACTTGCAGCACCATTTTTACTCCTATTACGTGGGTCATAAGAGCGGTACGAAGGTCAAGCAGTCTAGCTTGAGGTGTCGCTGTGTGATCATCGAGAGAATCGCACGTTTGTTGCCATCCGAAGTGAATGAGTTTTACAGCGCCCGCAACATACATGTATAACACAGTAAATGCATAACATCAGGTTGGACGTATGTTTGATTGCCATTTTAGTGTTCAGTTCAGTTGTTCGTATGACTAACTATAGTTGTTCGTAATCAGGGAACATCCTCACCAGCAGTGGGTGGACATCCGCTACCCAAAGTACCTTAAAGAATATGGGTGGAAAAAGTCTAGAAAAAACGTCCTCATCATACACGGCTTCAACGGCACTTACTCCAAGACACCAATGACTTTTATACGTGATGGTAGGTATCCTAACCCGTCCAATTATTGGTATCCTTATATTTATAGATAAATAATAAGATATTTTGGATAAAATGTGTCAATAGTTAGTTTTAGCACGTGTATACTTTAAATCTCTTTTTTTTACATTAACTAAGTACTGAAAATAATGTACGGATAAAAAGTTTGAGAGGCTTATCCACATTCATTATAACTAATTTTAACCACATCAGATTCCATTTGACATAAACCATTTCTAATAATTTAAGAATATTTAAAGTATCCATAATTATATGAATATTTCTATAGTATGTTTAAGATCACTTGAGAACATCTATATGTTAAGTAATTAGTATGATTGGTCATAGAAATTGTGCGCTTCGCCAAGCGAATCGGTCAAATTAGTACTAGTCACTAGGTCAATGCTCCGCAAAGCATGTGCCGCGGCACATTGGCGTACCGTAGACTTATATTGGCGGACCGGTATGCCGCGGAAAATATCATGTTTTGTCAAAAAGATATTCAAATATTACCCACTCATAGATGAGAGTTATTCGAGTAAGGCTTATCGTTGCGCGATGAGCGAAATCAAATCTGTTCATACCTAACTAGCCGCTATTTAGGAAAATAAACGTTACGTTTTTTTATGGTGTACATATCTATACAGATAAATAAAATTGGAGTGTCTGTTTGTAATATTAAAATAACCGCTTTTCACTAAATGCATATGGATATATACACTGTACATATACCAAAATAAATATTTTTACAATTTTTGTCTGTCTGTCTGTCTGTTTGTTCTGGCTAATCTCTGAAACGGCTGGACCGATTTTGACGGGACTTTCACTGGCAGATAGCTGATGTAATAAGGAGTAACTTAGGCTACCTTTATTTTAGAAATTTTATTTATTTTTATTAATATAAATAAATAATAAAAAAAAACTATTCCGCGCGGAAGAAAAATCTTGATTTAATAAATGTACCTTGAACACAAAACGTTTGCGAACACTAGGAGATTGTTCTGCAAAATGTGTACCGTGGCACATTGATGTACCGAGCTCATTAATTTGTGCGCCAAACCGCTGGCAAATAACAACTCTTTGGTGTTGTGTTCCTGCGAGTTAGCGAAATTACCAGTAAGTTCCTAAGGAGTTGTGTATCCTGTATTGCAAACGTTCACAATCATTTTACGTCAGGTGGACTGTGTATGCTTTCCGAAGTTAATTAGAAAAGTTTTGGGCTTAAGCTGGGCGATCGACAAAAAATTAACACGATTTATAGCTGAACCAAGAAAATATCCGACATGGTATCTACACAGTCGCTTCCAAAGGTGACAATAATTCTCATGTATGTTCGGATACGGCATTTGTACAGCAAAAGTTTCTGTCATTCGTCGAAATACTGTTTCGCTTAGATGAGCACACCGAGTTTCTTCTAGTATTTATAAAGTCATTGATGACAGTAAGCATGAAGTAATCGAGGTCATCGCCTATTCCGTCTAGTATTTTAAAGTAATTTGTAGTCAACAGGAGTAAGCGATTCCGAAAAGAGGTCATACTTTTCCGGTTAACACAATACTTCGAATTACTATGTGCGTATGCTACATAAATGGAAATATTGTATGACGGAGGTACCTCAATTATGTTAGTGGTAAATGGTATACGTGGTGCTTGATCCTTCTGACTGGAAGTACCTCAAAGAACCGAATGAGGAAGTATTTCAACCTCACCGAAGACCGCAGCCTAATAACAATTTTCCTGAGGAGGTGTCTGTGCAGTGCAAGCCGTATGCTTGTTTGTCTCCCGATATTGTTGATGTAAAAAAAAGAGAAAATGCGTTGAAGAGCCACGGTTAATATGGGCATCAAGAAACTGCAGCAGCAAGAGGAATAATGCTCATAAGTTACCACCCGCTGCCAACAGAGCGGTTTGTGTGAACGTTATTCTTTGTATTGCAAGCGTCTATAGGCTATGACAATATGATGACGACTTATTTATGAGAAAGCAATAGAAAAAACGGGGTATGGTTGTGTCATGGACACTGCCGTGTAATTTACGTGCATGCGTCTTCTTAACGGGTAAACGGAAGTAAGTTGCACTAAAAGGAAAATATATGATGTAGCGAAATGATTTCAAAATCGCGACGCTAGAGTTCCTGACATCACTGGATTCTAGGCTCTATTTCAATTGGTCGTATTTAAACGTACTTAACGCGTACTTCCATTTACGTGTAGAAGTTGCGCCATTCTTTCATCTCGCATTCATTCCACGTTCCCAAACAAATAATGGTGGTTGCTACTTTGTGCTAGTGTCAAAGTCTTCAGTTTAGAACCATTTGAAAATCTTAATCTATGTTCCAGTTTGCTGAAAAAATACTTGGGAAGGGTACCTCGACCCAATCAACCCAGTTTATAGTTAATAGATTCAGGCGTTATTTTGCGAAAGTCAAACTTACATGCAATCCGAAAAGCAGGTTGGATCGGATTGCATGCAACCCAGTTTAAATACCACCCGTAAAACGATAATGATTTTTTAAAGATTTTCTTGATTATTCACATCTTCCTAAAAGTGCATAAACGTGTTATATTTGAGTTTTTTCATTACTGTATTTCACTAGCACTAATGTTACAAAATACTATCGAAATTGTCACACAAAACTAATTTTATACTGAATTGTAAAAATTTCAAGTATAACAATAATGTCACTCGTTAAAAGCGCGGGAAGAAGTCCCAATGGTGGTTGGATTATCTAGTTAATGCTTTACAACCTCATTCCCCATGAGGTGGGTTATACCACGCGTCAGTCAAACTTATATAAATCTCTTTAACAAGGCGTTTATAATAAGAGATTTATTCGTCTCGTATCTGTTTTGCAGCATTCCTGTCTCGCAAAGATTACAACGTGTTTATGGTGGATTGGTCTCCGTTAACAAGGTTTCCGTGTTATCTCTCGTCGCTCTCCAATATGAAGTAAGTAATACGAGTATATATGTTGCAACGGTGTACCTACTGTTTACATATATCTATGTATAATTTCACGCCAAATCCCTTGCTGGATAGCCAGAGAAATCTAAGAACCACATGACTCGGTCCTTACACACCTCACTCTTTTTACCCATTCCTCTCCGCTGTCCTATTTTTAGGACACTACATTTGAATTATTTTCGCAAGTTAATATTTATTTTTCCATTAATTCTAATAAAATTTGTATTTTCCAACAAGGGATATATTAAGGGATATATATATATTTTATTATTTTACATTACTTTTCCTTTATGTATTATGACCTCAATTTGAAGATTCCAACAAAAAGTTCCGTGTTTTCTATGCTTGGGAAGTAATGGGTTAACATTCTTAGCTCTTCTCATGCACGCACGTCAGTTTCTAGGGCTCCTGACATAATCTTCTGTTAAAATCCGGCCAATTTGTTTATGGTAGGTAAGTATTAGCCTCTCTCGTTAGTTAGGTTAGTTGTACAGTATTGTGTAGTTTTATTTATCGGACTCACTCACAAGTACAAATAACTCAAGTCCTATAAAAAAATTCTGACGGTTCTTAACATTTAAAATACTATTGTTGTTGTTTTAGAATTCATGGTAGTAGGTGGAATATTACAAAAGATACTTGTGGTGGTAAATACGAAGTAGGTCATACAGGGGAGGATTAGATAGAAAAGGAAAAAATATACTTAATAACTAATCAGTTGCTGTACGAATAATTGAAATACAACAACACGTTTCAATTTGTTAGGTAATATACATAGGTTGATGAATAAACAACCCTCCGTCCTGACTGGGTAATAAACGGCATAGGTAGGTACTTTCGTTATATTGATCATAAAAAAATGATTTATGATACTGTCATTGGTTATTATAATTACGATTGTGTTCAAACTAAAGCCGCCTTGCCGAGGTACTTAAAATATTACACGAGTGTTTATCTAATAACGCGCTACATAAAAACAAGTTATGTATATTATCTATAGTGAGAAATTACTTAAGTAAAAATACACTATTATTTCCGTGGTTTTATCTTATTTTGTATATTGTCTGTAAGAACTATATTGTGCTATATGTTCACGTCAAATCCCTTGCGGGGTAAAAAGAGAGATCGTAGCGCCACGTGACTCAGTCTTTATACCTCACTCGCTTTACTATAACATTCATAATGATTAGGTAGCGATAGGATATATTATTTACTCAGAATACAGTATAAAATAGTTTATTCTGTATCCTGAGATTATTTTATATGTTCTGCAGTTTTTGACGAGCTCGGTGGCGCAGTTGTGAATGGCGCGACTTCGACACCAACGCTCGTGGGGCCGATTCCCACACAGGACAAACATTTACGTGCATGAATATGTTTTTTAAGAGAGGTAGGGAGCATTAAAGCAGCCCGTCTGGAGTAGTACCTCTAGTAATCTCGTGGGTTCGAATCCCATACTGTACAAATATTTATGAGCATGAAAATATTCGTGTATATATTACTAGCTGCTGCCCGCGGCTCCGCCCGCGTGGAGTCAACGTAGCCTATGTGTTAATCCAGATCATAATCTATCTACGTGCCAAATTTCAATCAAATCCGTTCAGCCGTTTAAGCGTGAAAGAGCAACAAACATCCATCCATACATACAAACTTTCGCATTTATAATATTAGTAGGATGTAAGCATTAGACATTAGAACTTGACTTACATTACCCAAAGTTGTGTAAAATTAAATTTTGTAAGCACCGTCTTAAACTATAATCTGTGTTTATGATACTCTTGGAATTAGTATTACTTTGTAGCGATTATAGTGTAACGGAAATCCTACAACCGCAAATAAACTGTGCTTACGTAATTGTATACATTGACTAGTTCCACGCCGCGGCTGTGTCCACGCGCATGTATATACGAGTATATAATTTTTCTAGTTCGCTTCTGCGTGATACACCAGGTACCTGGGCGTCTCTCTTAATAGGCCCTTCAGGCAAAAACCTGCGTGTTCGATAGTTTAGCTCCGCGACGCCCTAAGCCGAGGGTTCGACCCCTAGCGGGGTCCCTTAGGCAGTCGTTTTTTTGCTTTTTCAGCCTGTTGCCTCACGCCCACCTCTCCCTTCCGGTGACGTGATAACGGCCTACAGGGTTTAACTTTGTAGTCAGTGTCAAAAAAAAAAACAATTCGGCTGGTAATTACAGATATTCGCGCGTTCACACAAACGCTCGTTTCCTGCTTTATATATAGTACGTACTTATTCAAAATAGGATTAGATTTCCTTCGAGTGATGCGCTCGTGAATTACTTGCTTTGTTAGGTACACACAAGTCATGTTAGACACTTGCAACTGCATATTTTACTCTTATTACGCGTGCTCATAAGAACAGTAAAAATGTCAAACAGTCTATGTTTGAAATGACGCTGCGTGTACATTTTTTTCTTTTATTATTGTATAATGTGAGATCCTAATGGTAGAAAATATATAGGAACTAACAGAAATAAGTCGAGAACCTTTTGCCGCCTCGGCTGCTGCAGTCGTCCTCGCGATTGGTTATGGTATGGTATGGAACAGAAACCGCATCCCGCCACCGTTGCTGCCATGACTGCCCTGGTTGTCGCTGCGACACGTGTCGTCTCTCCACGAGGCATGCTCAGGCGCTGTAGATGTTAGCCGTTAGAATACCATGCTACAACTGACAAATCCATCGTAGTGCCGTTCCTTATAATGAATTGAGGGCAGGGGTAGAGGCAGAGACTTCCGGAGCAGCCATAGCAATGACGGAGTGTTGCATCTACTAACGGTAGTGGGAGGGCGCCGGCCGGTGCTAGTTTGCGGCTACTAATTGGTGGCGGAAGCACACAAAGCAGGTTAGATCAAATTGCATGTAAATTTGACTTAAAATAACATCTAAATCTATTAACTAAGTAATAATTAATCATAAAATGTTCTGTCGTTTGTCTAAAAGAATATAAAATTAGTTTATGAACTGCGAGTATATGGTGTTGAAAGAACACAAAAAATCCTTAAGACTTTTCGGATACCGCTCTTACCTACAATTAAAACTAACATTCAAAGCGATTGTGCCGTGAATAATGCTCATCCAATCTACTATTCATGAGCTAGATGAATTGAAGCTATTCGTGATATGGTTCCGTTTCAACTGAATTGCTATTTAGTTCTGTGCATACCTACGCCTGATACGATATTGATAGCAACAAGTTGCTGTTTTAAGTGTGTGCTGATCGCGACCGGACAGTTTTAAAATAGTTCTTTTTATAACAAAAAAATTTTTTTCTGTATACAACGTCGGGAGACATTCAAACATACCATCCATCTGTGGTTTCTGTAGCCTATGAACGCTGGTATTATATTAAGTATCACTCGCGCGATGCTACTTCTGCTGGTGACACAGCTTAGGAGCTTACCTACTGGTGACATCAGATGAGCTTGGTGGCGCAGTCGTGAATGACGCGACTTTAATATCAACGCTCGTTGGGTTCGAATCCCACACAAAACAAACAATTGCGTGCATGAACATGTTCGTTTGTCTTGGTCTGGATGTTTTAAGAGAGGTAGGGCGCATCAAAGCTGTCCGTCCAGGCAAGTATCTCCATCTCACAGAAAACCGAAGGCAAATAATAAGTCCATAGAGGATTGTTGTGTTCCTGCGTGTGAGTGAGGTCACCAGTAAGCTCCTAAGGAATTGCTGTGTTAGCAGCGGAGGAGGCGCGCGAGTGATAAATACCTACTTCATCTATTACAGGAGTTCATAGGCTACGGTAGATAGCCGTTTTACATCAGTTGGGCAGTACACTTTCATGCCTTCTGACGTTGTATAGAAAACAACAACCTCCCAGGGAGTTGTTATTTGGCGGTTTTCAGTAAGGAGGAAGTACTTCTCCAGATGCCCTGGCTCTCTTAAAAACACTCAGTACAAAACAAACAGACATGTTCACGCACACAAATGTTCCTCCTATGTGGGAATCCAATCACGAGCGATGGTGTTAAAGTTGCGTTATTAACCGCGGTGCCGGCGAGCACGTCGTAATTCGCTTTGGCTAGTTATAGTATTTCGTTGTTATCATTTGCACGTCGGAAGTGATGGCCATTCAGCAAGTTAACAGAAGCTGTTCTAGATGGTATCAGCTCTGACAGTGTTGCACCGATGCTATTTCTGCTGCATATCAATTGATGGCATTCCTTATGGACGATAGGGGGCGCTTACATGCCTCGTTCCAATGCGGAGGAAAGCCATTATCAACTTATGTCTGAAATTGAGGTTACTTTGAATAAAGTTTCTGACGTGAACGGTTAAACTTGGTCTAATTCTATTGGCACACGTATGGGCGTTTACTGCTCAAAACCCACATTTTTTTTACAACCGCGAGAGGCATAGAGCGCATCTGATGTAAGATAAGGCTATAAACGCTTGTAAGACGAGAAGTCTCGCACGGGCGTTGTTCTTCTGTTTTTAACAGAGCAACTCCTTAGAAGTTTAATGCTAACCCCACTCACACATAGGAACACAACCCTCCACGGCGTCCTTATTTGCCTGCGGTTTTGTGTATGGATCATGACGCCTCAAAAATTTCGTTTGCTTTCTGCGGGCGTGCCTACTTCCTTTGAGAACTTGCGGAGGGACAAAAAATGAATTCTCTCTTTAAAACTACCATCCAAGGTCGTTACATTATTTTAAAAAAACATTTTGGTATATCAAATTTATAGTTCAACTTTCTAGGCTTGAACATATTAAACTAGTGATTATTAAGATATTATATGGTTCCAGACTTACTTCACAATGCACCGCTCAGCTGTACTCCCAGATCACACAAGCCGGTGGCATGGCGAAGATGATCACCTGTGTAGGCCATTCTTTAGGAGCACACATTTGCGGGATGGTATCGAATCATCTCACCGAGAAGCAGTACAAAATTGTCGGTGAGTCAAAATGCGTCCACTTCCGGTGGCATAATTAAGTTAAGTACTGCTCCAGGCTACCATGTATTAATACATCGTCCCATTGTGTGGGACAGCCTCACTGTAACTGATTTTTTCCAGCTTTTTATACTATATTATGCTTACAAAGTTACCGCGGTAACACCGATGGTAGCTACGCGCGAGCAATAATTCCTCCATTGCAAGCGATCATAGGCTACCGTACACGCATATCAGGCACTTCCTATGATTATTTGCTACCGAAAGTTGTCTAAAAATACGACTCGTGAGATGTGAAGTAGGAAAGTAGTTATACAGCCTATATACAGTTGTAATAGAAGGAGAAACCATTTGGATTTAAGATACCATTTTGAGAGCGAGGGAGACATGTTTCTTGGCTTCCCCACTGTCTAAATTGTATCTATCCAGGAGCCCCTTGAGGTTCTGTAAGAGTGTATGTCTGTCTGTGGCAGCCATCAAACTAATCATTCGATTTGAATGCGTGTTTTCTATTCGAAATGAGGTTTATTTGGGTATTATACATTGTTCTGCTTTCTTTTTTCTGCCTATTTTTATAGAGAAAATTAATGTATTGGTGTTCGTATACTATTATCTCAGCTACCTATATCATATATCACCCAAGACAGCCGCCCTGAAATAACCCTTGTCTTGTCGTTGAACTGAATCGGGCTTTGGATCTCATTAGTAAATGGGGTTCCAATAACCTGGTCGAGTTTAATGCTGAGAAAACTCAGGTTTGCGCGTTTACAACAAAAATGTCCCCCTTCCTTCCCACTCCCAGTCTTCAGGGTGCTTCCCTCAGTATGCGAGATAGCCTGAATATGCTGGGTATGGGTATTCATTGCGACCTTAACCAGCGTTATTACATCGAAAGCCTCATCTCAACAGCCTCAAGAAAGCTCGGAGTCCTGAACAGGGTGTGCCGGTTCTTCACGCCGGACCAACTTTGTCTGCTTTATAAGACACAAGTTCGGGCCTGCGTGGAGTATTGCTCGCATCTCTGGGACGGCTCCGCACAGTATCTTCTTGAGGCTCTCGATAGGTTGTAGCGAGGGGCTATCCGCATAATTGACGACGAAGAGGTCACCAAAAACCTAGAACCTCTTCAACTCCGTAGGGACATAGGCTCTCTAAGCGTATTTTACCGCCATTACCATGGCGAGTGCTCTGAAGAACTGTTTTCCCTTATCCCACCCTCACCCTTCCGTCATAGAACCACACGTGCGGGCTTGCGATGTCGTAGTTCCACGGTTGAGAATATCTCTTCGTGTACCAAAAAGTTCGGCAACTCCTATCTTTGTCGTACCATTAAAAAGTGGAACGCCTTGCCTGCACATGTGTTCCCTCCTACCTACAATATAGGATCCTTCAAACGAAGCGTGAAGAAGCATTTTGCGGGTCAGCATGGCAGCGTCAATTGACAGGATACGGTATGTAGTATGTTGTCAGTTGCAGTTGCGATTTGGGCTCCTCTTTCGCTTACCATCAGGCAAAGAGGGGCCTCTATGCTGAACTAATATAATAATAATAAAAAAAAAACCCTTTTTCAAAGTTAAAAATAAGTGTTATAATGCAGCAGATATAAAAACAAACTAGGTGTAAACACAGGCTTCATTCTTGTAACACAAGAAGCATTACAAGAATGAAACATGTATTTAGTGCACGTTTGTAAAAATACACATAGATAGGTATTATTTAATGCGTCAAATAATAAATACTAAAAGTTATAAAAAGAATATTTATTTGTCTACATATAAAAAATAAATGTAATCTAACCTATTTTAAATTAACAATAGGCGAATATTACGGGTGTATAATATAAGAATATATTTTTTTGGTTTAATTGCACGTCATTTACAGTTGTGGAACCTTAGGTAACGCTAAAGTAACAGTCTTACATTCTAAATATTGATTGATGCCTTCCTCTCCCCTGCAAAATAAAAAAAAATAACGATATAATCATATAACCAACCGTGCAAATTCCTAAATATACCTAGTGTATAGGTTCTGTCAAAACCATATTATTTTAATTTTGGAATACTGGCCAGAAATATTTTGACTAATTTTAAAAATAAAACGTTCCCGCTTTCCGAAAACAAAAAATAAATTCATTTTCAAATACGGAGTGATCGAAGAAGGAAGATAAAGACGCGGTTATCGCATTGCACCGCTGTGGTTGCGCGCCAAAAGAGATATTCAACATTCTACAATTTTTTTAAATAACACTGCGGTTTCTTTATCGCACTATAAAACCATATACTAAAGATTCAAGCTTCGAAGATCATAAGAGGAGCGGCCGACCTCGCACAGTTAGGACACCAGCGGTCATCAAAGCAGTGAAGGCGAGAATCCAAAGAAATCCCGTGCGTAAACAAAAAATCTTAACTCTTCAGATGGGATTTAGCAGAACCACTGTCAAAAGAGTGTTAAATGAAGACCTGGGACTGCGGGCTTATCGTAAAAAGCCGAACATTTTTGAACGAGCGTTTGAATAAAATTAGGATGGAAAGATCCCGTGCTTTGTTACGGCGCGGCGGTACGCGGGGAAATATACCGCGTAATTTGGTTTGGGCGACGTACTTCTCCACTCGGGTTGCAACAACTCGTATGTATGTGCCAATAGGCCACATACATACGAGTATGTACGAAAGTGCATAAACCAACCTATTGAGGCGCATTTCGTTTTTGTAAGTTAAATTTAAGTCTCAATTAATGCTTTAATAACTACAATATATACTTGAATAATTGGAAAATTATGTCCATTTATTATAAAAAATATATACATATAGGCGTGAAGATATACATATATTGGAAAATTATGTTAATTATTAATTGATAGAAAAAGATCTCCTTTTCATAAAACTACATTAAAGGTTGATTATCAAGAAATTTCCTATAATATTTATCTTTAAAATCTATGTGTTAATTTTCTAATGAAAATGTAAAAAAATAATAATTTCTTTTCGTTTAATCTGGCTACATATATTTTTTTAAAGCCTTAATTTTAACTTCGTACTTTACTTTGTATTTTCCTTGGTTTCTGTATCGTGATGGCGATTGTATAAACCTTCTTCTACCTACCGAATTTGGCTACCAAATGCAAATAGAATTTTACAATTCCGACTGGTGGTTCTAGTTCAAAGAAACATACAAAATCTTTCTCTTCATATATTTTAGATTAAGTAGATTAGTGTATATATGTATGTACTTACAATTCTCTACCAAGGCCGGAATCTTTGAAGCCACCGAAGGGAGTTTGACTTGTCACGTGGTCATATGTGTTTATCCTGCAATAAAATATTGTGTCACATATTTGGGGGTTTAACGATACCTACAGATCACTGCGTAAGTAAGTATATTGCATCTTTTTATCCCACGACAAATCCAAACACACGGTCGTCATGATTGGAGCAGTGATAGCCTAGTGGATAAGGGACCGGCCTATTGAACAACAGGTCACCGGTACGAATACTTGGCATGTACCATTATTGGCATGGGCATATTTTGTACATATTTGTAATTATCACTTTGCTCAGCGGCGATGGAAAACATCGCGAGAAAACTCGCATGTACCAAGGAATTATATTTCATTACATGTGTGAATTTAAAAAAAAAATCGGCCAAGTGCGAGTCGGACTCGCGCAAGAAGGGTTCCGTACCATTATCAATAAAAACAGCCATAAAATTCACGTTTGTTGTATGGGAGCCCCCTTAAATATTTGTTTTATTCTATTTTTTAGTATTTGTTGTTATAGCGGCAACAGAAATACACCATCTGTGAAAATTTCAACTGTCTAACTATCACGGTTCAAGAGATACAGCCTGGTGACAGACGGACGGACGGACGGACGGACAGCGGAGCCTCAATAGGGTTCCGTTTTACCATTTGGGTACGGAACCCTAAAAAAAAGGTCTGACGGCAGTAGCTCCATGTTAAATTCAGTATCTTTGTCAAATCATTAGGTTTATGCAGCGGATCCCGCCAATCCTAATAGGGAACGGAATAAGGCTAGAAAAAAGAAGGTCGCCTTGATTGATAGCGAGCACTGTATACGAGTCGTTGTGTGGCCGCGGTCTCATATGAGGGGGAAGTACGCATCCAGTAAGGCTGCATATTACTTTCGAGTGAACGAAATGAAAATATAAAGTATGATAATCGTGATATTTCTTTTTTAATATTAAAAGCAGGCAAACGAGCATGATGGTAAGGGATAACCACCATAGACATCAGTAACACCAAAGGATCACTGATCCGTTGCCAGCCTTTTTAGGGAAACATAGGCTATTTTCATTAAGACACCTATATCGTATTTGTTCGGGAACACCGCTGAGGGTAATTTATTCCACAATTTCACCGTACAATATATATATTTTAAATAGTTATCTCCTCTCTCTAGGGCTTCGTTAGCTAGTTAGCCCGTTTGTGGTAACGCACCACGAGCAGTTGGGGTTGGCTCTAAAGAGGTTTTTTTTTACAACGTCGGGAGGTATACAAGGATGGTGTTTTTGACAAGGACAAATCTCTGTTGATGTTTAACTTGGAATCGTACAGTGGCGCACACTTATGTGACGAACTCGATGGCGCTGTGGTGAAACGCGCTGCTACGCTACTTTGAGACCTGAATGACACCGACTTGTGGGTTCGATTCCCACACAGGACAAACATTTGTGTGCATGAAGATATCCGATTGTCTTGGTCTGGGTATTGTTAGCAGAGGTAGGGCGCATCAAAGCAGCCCGTTTGGGGAAGTACCTCCACCTCATAGATACCGCAGCCTATATATATATATATAATAAGCTACAGTGTTATTGTGTTCCTGCGTGCGAGTGAGGTCTCCAGTAAGCTCCTAAGGAGTTCGTCTGTTAGCAGCAGAGGAGGCATCGCGCGAGAAATAATTAATTGCAAGCCTTTATAGGCTACGGTTACCGCTTTACATCAGGTGGGCCGTATGCTTATATGCTTCCCGACGTTGTATAAAAAAAAAAACGTGAGTGTGACAATTTCCAACATTTCCAAGTGAAAATACTTAAATTTTCTACCGCACTCATACTTACCATACGGATCCCGAGCGGACCAGCTTAGCAAAAGACAGGGCGAGGGTCACGTCGTTGGTAATAACTCCCGCTCCAAGACCATAGTTGCTGTCGTTGGCGCGGTCTACGACCTCTTCGAATGTTTCGAATTTGAAGATGGATTGAACAGGACCGAAGATCTGAGAGAGGAATAACGGATTTTGTTCAAAAATGTCGATTAATTTCGATATCATATAGAGGTCTGGGCGAATTGCCACCAAAGTATCGTTGCATGTTTCGCTCCCTAATTACAATAGTGCCTATTATTATCTTTCAATTCAATTACCGTTCATAGTGACATAGTCCACAATGTTCAAGTAGAGATGTATGACCAGTATGCTCCCAAGGAGTTACTGTGTAAGCAGCAGAGGAGGCATCGCGCGAGTGATACTTAATATATTACAAGCGTTAATAGGCTACGGTAGCCGCTTTACATCAGGTGGACCGTATGGGCAGATTTATGTACATATTTGTAATTGTATTAGTCGTATGCCTCCCTACGTAGTATAAAAAGAAGTAGAGGGGCTAGACAAGCAATATTATTTTTAATACAGTTGCTCAAAAAGTGGCGTATTGAGGGACGTATAGCGTTCGGGATGTGGGCTATTACATACTCGAGCTTTTGCTTTAGCTTTACCTTTTCCGAACTCGTGCGTTCTCTTTCCCAACTGTCAAAATAATGTCCATTAAAAAGTTAAAACCAACCAGCTGAAGCTTTTACTAAAAAAAAAATCGTAGAAGTTTTTATGATTCATGCAAATATTTCTAAAAAGAAGCTACTAATTTGTTGTTAGGTTTAATTTCATTTCATCTCATTAAATTTCATTTTCATTTCATATCAATAAAAAAATTCTACTAAAGACTTGGCTGTATGGGCATAGTTCCCTTGCCTACCCAGAATGTGTGAAGAAAACAAAAGAAAATCTCTGCTTATATTCTTTTACGGTTGGCGCCATTTTCCTAGTTAGTTGAGTTTATTGTGTTTTTATATATTTTATTAAATTGCTTCATTTTTTCGCAACTGTATTAAAAATAGTTGTTCAATACACGTGCGGAACCGTCATTGCAAAGAGTTCCGACTGTCAACATTTGTCGGAACTCTTTGCAATGAAAGGCTTTTCGCACTCGTAATGAAATATACTATAATCTTGCTTTGTTATTTTTAACCAAGGTTTCCTTATATCAGCAGTTAGCCTTGTAGATAAAAAACCGGCCGAGTGGCTAAGGGGTCCCCGGTTCAAAACCTGGCATGACTCACTAAATTCGTGTTTTCGAATTTATGTACATATTTGTAATTGTCACTTGCTCGGCGGTGAAGGAAACCATCGTGAGGATGTCGCACGTCCAAGCAATTATATTTAGAATGACATGTGACCTAAGAATGATCTGGTTTACCCTCTGGGTTGTGGAGGTCTGGCTGCAGTCGCTCCATGTCAAAATCAGTATCTTCGCCAAATCCTTAGGATTAGGTAGCGGACCCCGGCAATCCTAATAGGTTAAGAAACGGGATAACGCTGAGAAGAAGAAGGGTTCCTTACATCATTTTATAATGTGTAAGTTATTTACAGACATTCAAACAAAATATACCTATATAAACTATTTAACTTTGATTATGATTTAATATAATTGAATTTCGACTTTGAGAGAAATTACTATAACATTTTTTTATAAAACGTCGGGAGACATACAAGCGTAAGGCCCACCTGTTGTAAAGCAGTTACCGTAGCCTATTAATGCTTGTAATACATTAAATTTTACTCGCGCGATGCCTCATCTGCTGCTAACACAGCAAATCCTTAGAAGCTTACTGGTACGAGTATTTTCACTCACGCGCAGGAACACAACAACCCTCTAGGGAGTTGTTATATGGCTGCGGTTTTCTGTGAGGTGGAGGTACTTCACCAGACGGGCTGCTTTGATGCGCCCTACCTCTCTCAAAACATCCAGACCAAGACAAACAAACATGTTCATGCACACAAATGTTTGTCTTGAGTGGGAATCAAACCTACGAGCGTTGGTGTCAAAGTAGCGTCATTCACGACTGAGCCACCGAGCTCATCAAATAGTAATACAGATAAATAAACATATAGTAATATCTCTCAGTCGAAATTCAAATTATGGGTAAAAGTTTTTCGTAAGTGAAACCTTAGTTCAGTCTTATTCTTCAGAAGATATTCACCCAGTTAAAAGATCAGTTAAAAACTGGTAATTAACAGTGAGATTTAGTTGTCACTTTAACTCTATATTATCTCTATACTTACTTCTTCTCTAGCTATTTTCATGTCATCCTTTACATCTGCGAAAACAGTTGGTTGGATGTAAAAGCCTTTGTCTCCCATTTTGTCACCGCCGGCGATGCATTTTGCACCGGCCTGCTTTCCAGCTTCAATGTATCCCAGCACTTTAGTGTACATGTCTTTGTCGATCTGAAAGGAAAGAATGTGAACATATACATAGCAGCAATATACAGATTAGCTCAGGAGCGGAGAGATTTAAACTATGATCAAAAATATTTTCACTCAGTGTACTGCATAAAAAAAAACATGTGACTAATGTGCAAACTACTTTTTTTGTTTGTCTCAGAAATAAATAGATTATATCACTTAGCTGCAAAAACATTTTCAAGCTATAAATGTATTTTAAAACCGAACGCAGTGCCAAACGTCTTGCGTTCTGACACCAATATGATCTAATGCTGACAATCTATTTAAAAGTATGATGGACTGGATCAATATAGGGTCCCGTGGAAGTTACTATGAATGATAAAACTTTACAATATAGAGACAAGAGATGTTGTAACTTAAACACATTGTCAATGACTAAAACGCCTCTATTGCGTTTCCTGTGCAGAATTAACAGCGGCAACCTTTAAATAAACATAATAATTTTACCCTGGGATGGTAAAGAAGAGCTATAACTTTAACTTCAGGTAAAGTTAGAGCTGCCTGGAACTCACGATGACGGACGGATGATCGGACGAATAATTATATTACAACTGCACAAGACTGTGTCTTCAAAGTGTGTCTGGATAAAAGTTACCTTTTCTTTAACCTTCTGTAAACCTTTTTTTACACAGATTGAAATAATTATTTTATCTAGATTGCGGATTTCTATAACATACAGAGTTACTGTTTGTAGAACAATGATGTCCTACATTATACTTCTAGGTTAACTGGCGACACCTATAGTGTTAATTCTCGCTGAAATGTCGCTGCGCGCCGCTATTCTTTCAGTGTGAATTAACCCTTGTCAGTCCAAATTGGGGAGGCGTACATGATGCATCCTATGCTGCTGTAGTATTTAAAGATCCGATGTCACGTAGCCGTCGCAATGTCGACGTGTAGAAGTTTCTTTTTAGTTTTTTTCCAATTTTGTGTATTAAAGTTTTCTTGGTTAACAATGTAATGCCCCATCTGAGGTAGGAGAGGTATTTCAAGCTGTGTTAATAAAGGCTATATTTTCCATGAAATAATTCCTTACTTGTGGACCTTGCTGAACATCTTCGAATGGGTTTCCGACCGATCTCTTCTGAGCGATTTCAGCAGCCTTTGTGATAAATTGGTCGTATACACCAGACTGGACGTAAGTCCTAGTTCCCGCACAGCAGCATTGTCCTGCGTTGGCGAAGGCTGCAGCGTGGGCGATTTGTGCTGCTTTTTCCACTAAAACAATTTGTGTTACTAATTCATTTAGCTCGAAAATACTAATCATACAGGCCTGAAATATTAAATTTGTACTTTGTTGAGACGTTATAGCGTTAATTGATCATTTCAGATTTAAATGTAAATCCTAGTTTCAGTTTCAGTTCAGAAGCACTAGTATACGGTGGCGTATATCATGTGAAATGAGTCTATGGTATATAAATTTATTATTTATTTATTAATAGTTAAACAAGATGACTTACCATCAGCGTCATTGAAAACTACCAAAGCACTCTTGCCACCGAGTTCTAACGTAACTCGTTTTATATTTACAACGGACGCCGCTCCAAGAATGACGCGTCCAATCTGCCCAAAAATAAATACACTATGAAATATATTTCACATATACTTATATTTTATATATTATATAAATATTAGTAACGCTATTTTGACGCTTGGTGGTTCGATTCCCACACAGGACAAAACATTTTTGTGCATGTATACGGCTGTTTGTCTTGGACTGGGTTTTTAAGAGACGTATGGCGCATGAAAGCAATCTGTGGAATTACCTTCACATCACAGAAAGACGTAGCCAAACAACAACACCCTAGAGAATTGTTGTGTTGACAGTGAGCTCCTAAGTAATACATATAAGTATAATAAGCACAGAAAAAAGTAGGAAGTTTACGTAGATATTGATATTTTAAGACTTGTAGTGCATTAAAATAAAAATCGTCAAAATGCAGATCCGACAATGTTAATTGCCGCAGTCGTATAATGTGTGTAGCCTACAATAATTATTTAACAGTAGAGAGATCTAAAAAGAAAGCCCATTACACTTATGCTTTTGTGGGTATAATTACCAACGTTTGCGTTCGAACACTAGGGTTGTCCCTTTTCAAGATCGCGATTAATGAGTGAGCGATGTGGAGCGTGTTGTATAGCGGAATAAAGAGTACGTAACTTGTGGCAATTTGACGAAGAACCAATCTCGAGACGAATCGAAAATCAAAAACGAGCTCGGTGGCGCTGTGGTGAAACGCGCTGTTACGCTACTTTGACACCGACTCGTGGGTTCGATTCCCACACAGGACAAACATTTGTGTGCATGAAGATATCCGATTGTCTTGGTCTGGGTATTTTTAAGAGAGGTAGGGCGCACCAAAGCAGCCCGTCTGGGGAAGTACCTCCACCTCACAGAAAATCGCAGCCAAATAACGACTACCTAGAGTGTTGTTGCTTTCCTGCGTGCGAGTGATGTCAACACTAAGCTCCTAAGGAATTGCTGTGTTAGCAGCAGAGGAGGCATTGCGCGAGTGATACTTAATATATCGCAAGCGTTAATAGGCTACGGTACCCGCTTTAGATCAAGTGGGCCGTATGCTTGTATGCCTCCCGACGTAGTATAATATATATATTTTTTTTTAATATTGGCGGACAAATTACACAGCGCCATCTAGCACCAAAGTAAGCGAAGCTTGTGTTATGGGTAATAGACAACTGATAAACATTCGTAAATATTTTTTTTTTTGTAAATACATACTTATTATACATAGAAAATATCCAGACCAAGACAAACAGACATGTTCATGCACACAAATGTTTGTACTGTGTGGGAATCGAACCCACGAGCGTTGGTGTCAAAGTAGCGTAACAACGCGTTTCACCACTGCGCCACCGAGCTCGTCGTATATAAAATAGGTACCTCTGTAGAGCCGGTAAATGCCACTTTATCCACGTCAGGATGATGAGTAAGTGCTGCACCCGCAGTAGGCCCGTATCCTGGTACCACATTGAGCACACCAGGCGGGAAGCCAGCTTCCTTGACGAGGGCTGCTACCGCTAGGGCTGTTAGCGGTGTTTGCTCGGCTGGCTTCACTATTATCGTGCACCCTTGAAAGAAAATAAATTAAATAAATAAATATTGTCGGACAAATTACACAGCGCCATGTAGCCCCAAAGTAAGCGAAGCTTGTGTTATGGGTACTAGACAACTGATAAACATATGTAAATACATTTTTTTTTTGTAAATACATACTTATTATAAATAGAAAATACCCAGACCAAGACAAACAGACATTCATGCACACAAATGTTTGTACTGTGTGGGAATCGAACCCACGAGCGTTGGTGTCAAAGTAGCGTATCACCACTGCGCCACCGACCGAGCTCGTCAAAAATAAAGATCTGCGAGGATAGAATTACCACGGAATTGTCGAAAGCTTGAGGAATCATTTATCTCTCTTCGTCTCTCTCTCTCGCCTTGCGCTTTCGCTTCGGAACATGGGGTCCTCTGTCCAAATTGTACCTTTCTACTTCGCTCGGTCTTCGGCCTACTGGCATCTCTAGTTCTCTTATCACAGGGGTCGGGCGAGGCTTCTGCGCGCCGTTTTGTGACTATAGTCGTGGAACTTAATCATTTCTTTCTTCCCATATTTGATTTCACTTTAGTGGCTTTAACGAGACCGACTGTCGTCCGAGCATCCAGTCCGAAGGGGAAGCCTGCGCCAGTGCCTAGTCTGTTGATTACCAGTAGCACCGACTTGTAGATGAGGTTGTCTTGTGAGTTAAAAATGTTGGTAGGGTCCCATACACCCTTTGCTGGAAAGCTGGAGAAACTGCAGTTCTAAATAAATTGCAAATACCTGTTCATCATTCACAATAATACTACAACTACTATAACCGTGCGTGAGTATGCTCTGCTTTAGTATCTATATACCTCAAATACTGTGGTACCTGATGCCAGTAGTACCATTGACTAGTACCCAGTGGCGAAGGGTGGATATTTTAAGAAGGGAAGCCGGAGAATAAAAAGTCCACTCAGCAAATCTGCCCGCTCCATGATGCAAAAATATAGGCCCCATCTCCATCATACATGGAAGCCGTTTATATACGAGTAACAGTGGCTTTCAAGTATGATAATGGTGGCTTTGAAAAAAGCCTTTTGAGATAAAGCAGTATGTGCATGCGTTCTTTAGTCTTAGTTACTTCGAAAAATATTTCGAACCCTGTTATAAAAAATGAAATTGAAAAGTTAACAATAGAAACGAGGACTATCAAAATAAAACCGGCCAAGTGCGAGTCGGACTCGCGCACGAAGGGTTCCGTAACATTATCTATAAAAACGTTAAATCACGTTTGTTGTATGGGAGGAGCCCCTCTTGAATATTTGTTTTATTTTAATTTAAATATTTATTTTTAAAGTGAATATATAACTAAATATTCTGTGAATATTTCAAGCATCTACCTGTTGCCGTTATCAATATCGAGCAAAAAAATCACGTTTGTTGTATGGGAGCCCTCTTAAATATTTATTTTACTCTATTTTTTAGTATTATTTTGTTGTTATAGCGGCAACAGAAATACATAATCTGTGGAGATTTCAACTGTCTAACTATCACGGTACATGAGATACAGCCTAGTGACAGACGGATGGACGGACAGACAGCGGAGTCTCAGTAATAGGGTCCGTTTTACGCTTTGGCTACGGAACCCTCAAAACGACCATCTACGACCACTACGACGACCTAGGACTTATTTATATTCTAAAGTAATTCGTCAGTTCTTTTTAGCATAATAAGATAAAACACTGTTGTATAAAATAGTTTTAAAACCGAAGTTTCCTTCGACAGCAAAGCATCTGTTAGACAACAGTTTCATGAATTAATGTCATAACGAACCAATTGTCGGTACAACACACAATACAAATTAAAACAACTCACTCACCACACTTCAGCACAAACAAATAAAATTCGACAAGTAATTGACAAAAAGCAAATTCAACAAAACTAAAGTTTCCCGCTACACACGCATGCGCAGTACGCACTACCCGCCATGTATAAAATCCAGGTAAATAAAATGTATTCCGCGCCTGTCACGATTTTATGTCGCTAAAATCATTCTTAATTTAGAATCATTACAATAAATCCTGCCAAATAAAATATATTACTCGCCAGTAACAGTTTTAAGGCGCTACATTCATACATAATTTAGAATCTTTATAGGTACTATTACTTCTTAAATGATCTTTCTCGCTTACACTTGTACGTTGCTAATTACCTTACTCTGTCACAAGCCGCTATTCTCCGAATTATTTCGCGTATTGTTTAATCGCGATTAGATTTTTCGTAAGGGAAGCCGATGGGAATCGTGTTATATGGACTCTTCGCCACTGCTAGTACCATTTATGGTACGAGTCAATGTTCACTGGCGTGCAGTTTGCAGTATTAACCCGTCAAGACCCGGGTTTACCGTTATTCCATATGCATGTCGTAAGCGAGTGGTATAATTATGCCAGTCGGATCTCGCCTGGTGAGACAGTAGAGAAAAATTTATTGAGTACACCGATTCCACTCCTAATCGACACGTATAACCTTTTTTAGAGGGTAAAATACATTCGACAAAACCTGACCTCGGTAGTGCTGAATTAAAAAAATATAAAAAGTGTAAAATGATGCGCAGTTGATCTACAATTGATTCGAGTTTAAAATCAGTAAATCGGGAGATGACTCACATCTTCATTTGCACTTCAATCGAGATGCATCGATATGCCTGTATCTATTTAAACTTTTGATGTAAATTAGAAGAAAAATCGAAATATTTAGGTCAGTGTCCTTTTCTAGAGGTCGTTATCAGAATTTGGTAGATGCATACAGCGAGATATTAACGTATCGTAACGTGACATCATATGTCAATAATTAGATAATCTTTTAAATCCAGCAGCGGGTAGCAAGTTGTGGATTATTACAAAAATAATTTAATAGCGGACTCTCAAATCATTTGTAGTATATATTTATTTTTAAAATAAAAAGTATATCAATCATAATAAATCAATCCGAAAAAATGATAGAGAGCTTTTAAAATATTCATATTAAATATTTCTCTCTATATAGTGAAATTAATTATTTGTGTTTGAACATACCGGCCGCCAACGCCGGTGCGATTTTCCAGGACATCATGGGGATTGGATAGTTCCATGGTATTATTTGTGCACACACTCCCACCGGTTCTTTAAGGGTAAACGACAATACTTCACCATCTGAAAAAAATATCAAAACATTATTTACTATGTGTATTTTTTTTTTTATACCACTAAGGTGGCAAACAAGCGTACGGCCTGCCTGATGGTAAGCAGTTACCGTAGCCTATGGGCATTTGCAACACCAGGGGTGTCACTCTTGCGTTGCCGACCCTGTAAGAACCTCTTCACGCCTTTTTTGAAGAACCCCATACTGTAGTAATGGTAATATACGAATTTATTAATAATCTTCTAGTATTACTCGGGAAAAGGTAAAGCTCAGACTTGAATGAAAATAATATTATTTAAAATTTCTACGATTAGAATTGAATTACTTGAATTTGGTAAGTTTTGTAGATTATGACATAAATTCGAAGAAATCTTAAGGACTGAGGCGAGGAAAATTAAATTTCCATCAGTTTTATTTCATAGATGTCTGTTCTTATTTGTATATATGAGTATGTAAAATATTTCCGATGTTTTTATTTTGTTATTTCTTTTTTGTACTTTCATTGTAAACTTAGTGTAGTCACTCTTGAACTTCATGTAAAATTAAGGCTGTATTGCCTTATGATCTCAGCATTGATCCCTAACAAATATTAATTTAATTCCTGAGAAGTACATTATTTATACACTTCCAACATTAGTATAGGGTATAAATCAAAAAATTAGAACGGCTGACTCCAATAAAATTGGACATTATTGTCTATGAATTGTCTACTGTTTACTTCACCAGACAAACATGGATTTGGCAATTACTATTTCCCGTTATTATAATTCACTCTTTTGTAGATTTTGTTTGTTTTTCATTCATACACCTTCGGCAGTAAAAAATAGAAAAGCTGACACACTAACAGATTTACATATCAAAGATCAATCATTACGTCTAGTAACATATAATTTCACAAGCAAAATGTAAACAATTAACCACTTCTTGATCTTGACCGACCAACCGGCTGACCTGTTTCTCCCACATGTCGATCACGTATCTTATGTGACAGAGAGCGTGACATCACATGTCAACAATTAACAGAAAAACTGATAAAGCATAACAAATTAATAATTCCGATAATTAGATTCAAAACAACTAATCATTGCATTGAGAGAAAGATAATATAATTGGTTACGTCGTCTAATTCCATTATTGTGTAGGTTAGGTATACAAATTTGTCTTATTAGATTTCAATATTATTCTGTAGATCACTTAACGGGTTACTGTTAAACGGTTTAAGTTAGATTTTTTTTTATTAAAATTCTGATGTCAAACATGGAGACAATAAATAGAAGGAGTAGAATATCGTTTCTGCAGGGTGTGCGCTTATTAAACGCCAAAATTATGTTAATAAAGGCTGGTTATGTAAATATTTACCCATATACGTTTTTTTATACTACATCGAGAGGCATACAAGCATACGACCCACCTGATGTAAGCAATTACCGTAGCTTATAAATGCTTGCAATACATAAAGTATCACACGTACGATGCCACCTCTGCTGCTAACACAGCAACTCCATAGGAACTTACTGGTGACCTCATCAGACACTCATATGCAGGAACACAACAACAAGTTATTATTTGGGTGCGGTTTTCAGTGAGGTGGAGGTACTTCCCCAGAGGGGCTGTTATGATACGCCCTCTCTTAAAAATACCCAGACGGAGACAAACAGACATGCTCACTCATACAAACGTTTGTCCTGTGTGGGAATCAAACCCATGGGCGTTGGTGTCAAAGTAAGGTAATAGCGTGTTTCGCCACGACGCGGCGACGCCACCGAGCTCGTCAATCCCGAGCACGTTTATATTTCTTACCTGCAGGGATAGTGTTTCCTAATATCTTGTCGGCTTTACCGGCGTAATATCTAAGAACAGAGGCAGCGTAGTACACTTCATCTTCAGCTTCTTTTACTGGCTTCCCGCAATCTAAGGTTTCTAGTTCAGCTAAATATCTAGCTTGAGACTCAATGAGCTCGGCCAGTTTAAGCATTAGCAGGCCTCGTTGTGACGCGTCCATTGTACGCCAGGCAGAGTATCTGTGAAAGGCTTTCTTAGCAGCTGCGACTGCTTTGTCCACATCAGCCTGGAAACGATAAATAAATTCTCATGTTAAGATTATTAACTGACAGTAGACAAAGACATCTTACTGGTAATCTCATTCGCTTATAGAGTAGTAGCCATAAAATTTATATTTACCGGGGCTGAGTATGTTAATTTTGTGATAGTAGCAAATATGTAGTTCCTTTTTTAACTATAGAATAAAACCTATTACATGAATGATAATGATCACGGATCATGCAACTGGCGATATATGCCAAGTCTCTCTAAACCTTATTTAAAAATACACAAGTGAATGTTTACATCAGGCACTAATTTTGTAAACATTTTTGGTATTGTGTGTAAAGCGTAAAAAAATTTTGGTAAATACATATAGTTATTGGATTTACTATTGCTGGCTGACATGAAAAGATTAATGCTACTTGAAGCCGCTTGCAATTCCAAGAGTATTGCTGGCGCGATGCTCTAAAGAACATATCGATCCTCCAGTGAATCGTCATTGCAGTCTGCAATTTTTTTAGGGTTCCGTACCTCACCAGGAAAAACGGAACCTGTCTGTATGTCAAGATCATTTTACTCAGGGACGGGTGGAGCTATCAAACTGAAATTAATATCGAATACTTAAATCCATGGAGCAGTAAAAAAATGAAACTTCTAAATCAACGCAATCAAAAGATACGGCTGGTTATGCCTCGTTCATGCGCATATTTTCACACTCGCAAAAGAATCAAAACCTATACTGTACTTCCTGTTGACCTAGAATTATGAAATTTGGTAAGAAATAATGTCATGTAGCACAAATAAATGAAAAAATCCAAAAACCCACACCCCTTGGCTTGGCTCGTATTCAAGCCCATATGCCAAAGCCTATGTACGTGATGATGATGCTTTTATAGCTTCGTCCTGTAATTGACGCGTTGCATCACATGCTGATGAGGTTGGCTTAAAGGTTCAGCTTTGATGATGAGCCACTTCCGCTCATAAGTCTGATATACTTATATCACAGTTCATCATCACGAGTCGGGCAGAGAACTGCGAATGCGAGCTTCGAGTTATTTACTCCTTGCTCGAGTGAGGCTCCAGGGAAGTGGCCTTCCCTGCGAATTATCACAGTTGCGGCATTTATACGGTATCAGTGCAATATTGTAGAAAGAAACTGTATGACATTGGCGACAAAGTTAGTTATAAAATGAACAGGAAATATTTATATTGAATTCTATATCCGTAGGTACGTAGGTAAATGAACAGAAAAAATTATAGTCATTTTATAGGATGTGGCACTATTGAATGCTCCAGACGTTGTGAGTTCATTGACTTTGTACAGCTAAGGTAAAGATTTTTGTTTTTTTTATAGCCCTGAACACGCTTAGGATTATATGGCAACAATACTATATGTGCGTTAAGATATTGGCACTTGTATAGCAAAGTCTTTGCACCCAGGTGAAGTACTGATTTCATTTATTTACCACAAACGTATGTTAGATGCCTGTTTGATCTTCCCCAGATTACTCTGGTGCTGATAACGTTGCTACATATCTCGGCACGTAATACATTATGATCTTGGCCATTTTAAGGAGTATGTACAGGAATTATAGAGCACATTGGCTTTTCTTATTGGAGAATGTATTGTGTTAGTAGCTTTGAATTAGACCTAGTTCGATTGTCACCACCGATCATCTTATACTTTCAGAGTACTCTCACATTCAGAAAGAAATAGGTTGATCCTACACACGAACAAGATGTCTTGGGTCAGTTCGTACAATAAACAAGTGTCCGGTGCTGTCGTCCGAGTTTCAATTGTACATATTCGACGTCCCTAAGCAATAAGTCGGTAATGTGCTATTAAGGACTTTTTGCTGTTATGGCAAATTCGGCATCTATGGTCCGGAGAATTTTTTTTTCAGTATTTTCGTAATGATAACGAATATATGACGGCATACAATTTTATTGTAGGGTAATAATCAAAGAACATTTATGATGGCAATAGTTTTGTTACGTATTATTACAATACTGTCATTCATATTTTATTTTGATAGTTGCGTTTACCGGATTATTGGCTTAATAAACTTCAGTGTATATCCCGTAATAGATACTAAAGTGTTTTTTTTTTTTGAAAACTAATTAGCTAATAAACACACGTGACATATCAATCAATACGCATAATTTTTAACCACCTTCAGAAAAATGGAGGAGGTTATAATTATTAAAATTCGTCTGTATATTTATATATGTTTAGGCATAACTTATTTGTTTACGAACCGATTTTAACTATTACTTTTGCATTAGGATCAGTATAGCTCCAAGGTGGTTTCATTTTAGTTTCATTAGTAATTGGTTTTTGGTCAAGGACATCCTGAACCGGGCCAGTAAAACGATACAGACTTCATGTCGAGGAGCGGCCGTCATTTGTTCAATGATGTCTCTGTGATGAACAGAGTGATAACCGGAAGCGATCAATGGATGGTGAGAGGCATATTGAACTTTAATATAAGGTGGGAGCTAAATTTCTGAAGCTTCGCACAAAAAGAACACAAAAGCTCTCGAGTCAATAAAGTTGGCAATATGTAAACATTATAATTTTGTATTTCACTTACATCTTGTTTTATTTTAACAATAACTTCTTAATTTATTTGTCCTATGATTACTAATGAATTATATATTAGTTCGTATAAATAGGAATGATAAATATTGTTGCGATAATCAGTTATTGCAGCAAGGTAGGTATATAATTTTTATGTTTTACTTGGCATCGACTTCAAAATTATAAAATTATAAAATAACTAAATAATAAAGAATAATACTATACATAAATATTAAATTGTTGTTCAAAATATTTCGTTTTTATAAACTTTTGTGTTTCTTGAAGTCGGTTTTTCTTTTTTTAAGTCACCATAAGTGTTTAAATAAACTTAAACTTTAATTTATAATTAATATAAACTTTGAAATATTACATTTTACCTATTGGCCAAACTAATTGGCACTGAACGAAAACAATGTGTAATTAATTATAAGAACTACACTGTAAAAAGAATTATATATAACAATACTGCTACACTCTCTAAGTAATTAAAATTACCACGATAAAATCGCAATAATACGTTATGCATCGTTTGTAAGATAGAAAATAACTTTATAGAAGTCTATAATATACTGGTACGTGCAATATTTTTGAAAACATTACCGCAGTAATCCCGTAAATGCTATTAGTGTAAAATTTTATCTATCATATTTCCTGTATTATATATTTTTTAATATTGCTAGGTTTGAGTTATAGATAATCATATACAGACATCACAATAACATTTCCTAAACAATCAGCTTTTGTTCGAGGCATCAACGTCCTTTATATTCCCACTGACTGTAAAGATATTCAACAAAAATAATAAATAAGTACTTCTGTGAAATTATGATTTTGCAATTGCCGGCTATTGCAGGGGCCCATTACTTGACAGTATATCAGTATATATATAATTATAAGAGAAAGAGCATCAGAGACAGCATTAAGTCTCGCAGAACATCAGAATAATTTTATTTTCGGACAGTGTTGGAAACTTAAAAAGATTTGAACGGCATTTAAATTAGTTATGATAAGATACGTATATATAAAAAATAGAAATAGCTAAGCAGTGAGGTTTTAAAATATAAATGTACGTATATAAATTACGTATAGATACGTTATGCGTAAACTATACAAAGTATATGCTTCGTATCGCAGATGCTTACAACATTTTGTGCCTATTTATATAGTTAATCAATAAGGAAAATAACAATTACGGAATCTGCATTGACTGGCCCTATATTCGTTCCATAGTGAAGCTTGGAGATGAGAGATTTTTTTATTAAACATTTTTAATAAAAACCTATTTCAAATCGTCCCAAATAGTCTACGTAATAAAGTAGTAGTTGCTTTAATCGTTTACCATCTTTCTTACCTTGTCTCCTTCAGCGACTTGTGCAATGACGGTCTCATCTTGAGGGTTGATGGTTGCGAAAGTCTTCTTGCTGACAGCATCCACCCACTCGTTGTTGATGAATAACTAAATAAGAAACATTTTGGACAATTAGTAACTGTTTTGTGTGTTATTCTGACATAGGAATCGGCATTATTTCAAATATGTATGTTAAATAAGAGAGATGAAAATCATAACCAATCCAATATTTAATATTTTATTATTATCGTGGGCAGAGAAAAACAGTTACCTATAACAACAATGAAAAATGCACTTCAGTGGAGAGGTCGAAATTTTATATATATTAGGTCAGGGAAAAATTTTTTTCGTATTTTATAAACAAATTCAAGACATTTTAATCATAGTTTATTTTCAATTTTTGGTCCATAACTTTATTACCATTTTGTAGATAGTCACAAAATCCCATTGCTTTGCATTGTAAAGAAATCCTGCCTTAATAAAATAAATATGACGATGCTTGTTTGTGAAAAGATAACCCGACTAAATCGCAAATAATCGATCACACTGTTTTGTGTTAGTTTGTTGCATATTTATTGTACTTAAAATAACACTAATATACTTACATGAATATTATATAAAAAAGAAAGTGTACAAAGGTAGACTTATGCCTAGAAACGCAGTGCTATCCAATCCCAAAATAAACAAAGCTTATAGGTATATCGGTGCTATATATATTAAATACACTTAACTGCTTTTTAAATACACATTTATATTACATACCACGCACGTCAATTGAATCGACTACATTTCCCCGTAATGCATATGTTTTCACGTACCCTTTACGAAAACTACATTTCTTGTGAATAAATATGTTATGAACGGTCAATTGTCAAGGAGGCTGCTGTGTGACGCGCTGAGGTCATTAACTTTTCGTGACTTGTTTATTTACGAAATTGTTGTAAACGTATGTTTTTCGTACCTTCGTTACTGTTTCAAACCAATGTAAGGAATACTATTGATGAAGCATTAGGACAAGTGGATGAGATTGAATATCTACGATGCGCTTTCAGAAAGGTTGCCTGGTAGATCATTGATGTGGAAAGACCAGTGAGTGCTGGGAATAGTGTGAATGGAGTATTAGGAAAACTTCTTGGCCGTAAAAGCCTTAGTCAAAAGGCACAGCTCGCTATACTCAACGCAGTGCTGGTCCCAACGCTCCTAACCTAAGGAAGCGAGAGTCGAGTATGGTAAAGAACATGAAAGTAGGATAAACCCCGTGGAAAAATTGTGGCATAACGCTTGTAGACCATGTTCGCAATGATGATGTAAGACAACAGAATTGGTTTGAAAGAGTGTTGGAACTATAATAAGAAGAGGCATGCTCCCTTGGTTCGGCTATGCTTAACAATACCAGACGCCGCTCCTGAGATAAGTCTTGCACTGTGGCACTATTCAGCGTAGAATAAAACTGCATATTGAGCATAGATCAATACATAACAAGCTACAAATATTTCCATATTCTGTTGTTTACAATAGAATCATTTTCTATTATCATCATTCTTGACCCTGACAATGATTTTTTTTTATCATTACCTAGAATCGTATATTTATTACCGGAATATTACATTTTATCTTTTTTGTTTGTTTAATAATGAGATAGCTGCATATTCGCGTCGCGATAAGTTATAATAATTCGGTTACTATGTCTTCAAAGTAACCTAGTAACTGAAGAGCATTCGGTAGTAGGCGGGGTCCATAAACAAATAAAATTGGAATTGAGGCAAGAAGGTGTCAGTGAAAATGAAATGAGTCTCGCCTGCTCATTTTATTATAATTGTTTAAGGCGTATTATTATTATATTAAACCGACGAGCGTGCATAAGAACATGTGACGCTCGGTTCTCTCTGCCTACTCCTCAAGGGATTTCGCGTGAAGTTCTAGACATAGATTGAAAGATTACTATATGTTTATATAAATATTTTGCATCTAATAACATAAAATACCTCGATTAATTTCAGATAATTCACTTGTTTCTTGCCTATCAGCCGATAAATTCATTTTGAACGTTTCAGTACCGCAGTCGGATTTTTATTTCTTAAAGTTATTTCTTATTTTCAGCTTTTCAGTTAGTATACGTATGTATATCTTCACGTCAGGTCCCTTGAGGGATAGGCAGAGAGAACCAAGCGCCGTAAGATGCCATCCTTACATACTTCACTCAGTTCTTTAACATTCATAGCTATTTTTATGCTCGTTCGCAGGTTCCTAGATCTCCTGATATTACCAATTTGGCCATGGCGGTGAACCTTAGTCTTCCTCGGATCCTATATTCTTCTACTTTTGTATTGTATATCTGTTTCGTCATTCATTCATCCTGCGTTTTTCTACATGTCCAAATCAATGGGATAAGCCTTTTCTTACCTTGACAACTCTCTCTTTCAGACCAACTCTCTTTCTTTCATCATTATCACCATCCCCCCCAATTCTTCACCGATTTGAATAGCCGACAGGATTCCTCCAAAGTTCTGCCTCATCTCTAAATGGTATCATCATCTCAGGCCATATTCGTTCACTGCTGAACATAGGCCTCCCCTCTAGAGTGCCATTCGTCTGGATCCTCTGCCACCAGCATCCATCGATGCTCAATAAACCTTTTGAGGCACGCCTTCGAGAACCTTTCTTCCTTAGCGGTTGTCGATTCTACGAACTATGTGGCCAGTCCACTGCTACTTCAGCTTGCTTATCCTGTGGGCTATGTCGGTTACCTTAGTTCTACTGCGGATATCTTCATTTGCAATAATATCACGCAGAGAAACTCCGAGCATAGCTCTTTCCATATTACGTTGAGCGACCTTGAGCTTCCCCATATGTCCCGCAGTGAAGGGCCAGTTCTCAGTTCCGTATATCACCACTAGCAACACACACTGTTCGAAGACTTTGCTCTTCAGCCGTTGAGGATTATGGACGAAAAATGTGTGGAAGTTCCCCGAATGCTGCCCATCCGAGTTGTATTCGTCTGCTGACCTCTCGGTTGAATTTGGACTTACTTGAGTAAATAATCTGCCCTAGGTAGACATATTCGTCAACAACTTCGAGCTTAGTGCTTCCAACCGTGACCGGCATAGGTGTGACATGGATATTCGACATGATCTTACTCTTATCCATGTTCATCTTGAGACCCTAACTGGTTAAAAACGCTATTGAGGTCATTGAGCACAGCGCTAAGTTCCTCCAGCGACTTTGCCATAAGAACGATATCGTCGACAAATCGAAGGTGAGTAATGCTTCGATGTACCGATACCTAGTTAATTCGGCATCACTGGAGAAACATTAATTATATTAGGAACTAGCAGAAGCCCGCGGCTTCGCATGAGATTTGGGCTTTCAGTAGTCTTTATGTCAATAGAACTCAAAGACTTTCTTTAAAAAAATCAAAGTTCAGGGTCATAAATGCAACCATAGCGCGATTCAATTTTCATACAGCGCCATCTATTGACCTTTACGGGAGGCAATTTATATTTATTTTATTTTTATTACATAAAAAATGCGTAGTTATTTTATGTCACAACAAATACGTATTCTGTGAAAATAATAAAACAAAACTGCAAAGTCCCCCGAAGGGGAAGATATTTCCCCCTAATTTTAAAAGTATTTCGTTTTTTACGCAGGAACCCTAAATATTTACTGGATAAAAAGTACCCTATATTCTTCTTTGAACAATCCTCTACCTACCAGTGAAAGTCCCGTCAAAATCGGTTCAGCCATTTCGAAGATTAGCCCGGACAAACAAACAGACAGACAAAAAAGTTAAAAATGCATGTTTAGGCTTTGGTAACGTGAAAATAACAATATGAGCTTAAGATAAAGGCTTTATTTTGAAATCACAGACAGACACTTCAATTTTATTTGTATGTATAGATATCATATTTACAAAATGTCCTCTCCGGTGCCTCCACCTCACAGAAAACTGCCAAATAACAACTCTTTGGAGGCTTGTTGTGTTACTGCGTGTGAGTGAGAGGTGATCAGTCAGCTTCTAAGGAGTTGCTGCGTTAGCAACAGGGATACCATCGCGCGAGTGATACTTAATGTATTACAATCGTTCATAGGCTACGGTAACCGCTTTACATAAGATAGACCGTACGCTTGTATAGCTCCCGAAGTTGTGTAAAAAAAATCCAAACTTCACATCTGTCAGATTGGCAATAAAATAAGAAACAGAATAAATTATTTATTGATATAAATTACCTACATAATATTATTTGCATTCTCTATCAAGTAATCGCTGGGAGTAGATAAAACCACGATTAATATAACGCGGTTTATGAACGATAAAATATAATCACTATTTTCGTTTCAGCGACACCGATGTTTGCTGTGTTCAGGCTTAATAATAGATAGCAATGCTTGTTGTTCACACACGAAGCCGGTAATATAATATATTCAGTAAGGAATGAAAACATTGATAGCTAGTGAAGACGATATTTTTTAAATTATTGGAATTTGGTACACGAACGTGACATTGGATACATACCTTTGTATATTTAACGTCCACTTTCACCATTTTTATGATTGATACTATTCGTTTTGTTAACACGAAACGTACACGCACCCTCCGCGTCGGCTTCTAACGAACTGAATACAATTCTACCAGTCCAGGGTTGCCAGCACCACATAAATATTTTGGAATAACAAGTTGTATGATTATAGAATTAATTTGGAATCAGTTATTTGATAAGTTAGATCATTCTGGTAGGATTGATTGTGTGTCGTTTTTATAATGTATTTAATTTCATTGAAATTATTTGAGATAGACATTCAAGGAATGAAAGAATTATGATAAAAAAATAATCTGAAATTGTGTTCTCGTTCTCAAGATAATCAGAGTGACACAACAGTGAGACAATATTTTTTCGTTTAATCTGTGTCTGTGATAAATCACGTGACAGTGATGTATGATGTTACAATCAAATCTTCTAAAATTACATCTAGGCAGGTCCAAGACAAAGAGAATACCACCAGCCCTTCTAGTACACGGTTTTTATGCCCAAAAATATAATTTGCCAGCCCTAGTTAGTTGAACTTGACCTGTGATGAGTACATCGTAATAATTCATTATCCAAAATAGACTTTAATGTCTCCATGATCTTAAGTCCAATTTAACCCGATTAAATGTAGATGTCATATGATATTACGAACTTTATACCTTACAACCAAGATAACATGTGTTCCATTTTCAACTTTATCCCTGTATTAATAAATTTTATTCTGAATGTTACTACGAAATACGATGAACATTGCTACGTCTGTGAAGTTAGCTGCGAATGTAAAGGAAATGACAGATTCCTAATATTGATTGAGTCACTCACTATGTAATGTACACACACAGTCGCACACAAAATGTCGAAGGGATTTAATAATATTTAGTAGTGTTTTAATTCACAAACATGTTAATTAATACATATTAACCTTTTTAACATTTCATAAGTGCCTGAATTTAGTCGCGTATATAGCTAACGCACCAGGCACAGACGTGCACAGAATAAAAACCAACTCGCCTAGTATTTTTCACAAATATTTGCTTAACATAGTTAAGTGTTGTAATTATTTTAAGATAACTGGCTTATAGTAACTGCACTACATTTCAATTGCAAAGAATTAAGAATGTTTTCATTTACTCAAATAAATTTTATTAATTTACTGTCATATATAGTACCTATATGAACATGTTGCGAAAGGTCAGTGACCATAGCGCGATTAACGCCCAGCTGTGCAGCTGTGTGTTAGGAGACTGGACAATGACCTTTTATAAATTATCCGTGCAAAGCTTATAGAGTTAATTTTGTTAGACTATATATATGACTATAGGGTTTTACAGGACACATATCATACATATATTGTCTTAATCTTAGTATATTTTTTTGTATACAACATTCGGAGACATACAAACATACGGTAACCGCTTTACATTAAAGCGGCTATCGTAACTTATGAACGCTTGGAACACATTAACTATCACTCTCGCGATGTCAGCTCTGCTGCTAATACATCTACTCCTTAGGAGGAGCATCTCACTAAGTTGTAGGAAAACAACAGCCCTCCAGGGAGTTGTTATTCAGCTGTTGTTTTCTACGAGATGGAGGTACTTCCTCAGACGGGCTGCTTTGATGCGTTCTACCTCTGTTAAAATATTTAAATTGACCGGAGCTATTTAATAGTTTCGTGTGTATGTGAGTTTGTTTCTTTGCAGACTTCATAATGTTTATTGTGTGATTTTTGTAGTTGTACATTTTTTTTGTTTAAGCATCTTTAATTTCTACTAGATAACTAGGTATTCCGAAAGCTCGATGGCGTCGTTGCGCGTGTCATTCTAACCGAAAACGCAGGTTAAGCAACTTCGACCGCAGCCTGTCTATGGATGGGTTTATCTATATCGAGTTTCTCCGTGCTCGGAGGGCACGTTAAGCCGTCGGTCCCGGCTATGGTCCATAGATGACAGTCGTTAAGCTAAGTCAGTGGCCCTCGGGCGGCTTAAAACACTTGGCTCCGCCAATCCACATTTGAGCAGTGTGGTGGAGTATGCTCTAAAAACCCCTTCGGTTGAAGGGAGACCCGTATCCCTGCAGTGGGATAAGTAAGGGTTGATGTGGTAACTAGGTATGATGTGAAAATTACTTTCAATTGACATTGCGGATATTTAATATCACGATATTCTATGGAGTACGTAAAGTGACTTGCAACACCTGGTTTTTACGTTTTCTGCAATAACCAGCAACGTTTTTAAATCCGTTGTTTTATTTTATATCGACATATTTAATATTCATTAAAAAAAGACTCACTAGTATCTCGTATATCAATTTTTTTATATGTTATTGGTTCTAGTTTGTCTATGTTGGTATTTTCTAAAAACTTGGAAGTAAAAAATTCACGATAATATGGTCGATCTTCGATCACTCCTATCCTATCCTATAACTTCACGCCAAATCCCTTGCGGGGTAGGCAGAGACAACCGAGCGCCACGTGACTCGATCCTTACATATCTCACTCGCTTCTTTAACATTCATTGCTCTTCTCATGCACGCACGCCGGTTCCTAGAAACCGGTTCCTAGAAAGCTCCTGACATCACCTTCTGATAGAACATGACCATTTTGGTCATGGTAGGTAAGTCTTGGCCTTCCCCGGCTCCTACATCCTTCCACTTTTGCATTGTATATCTGCTTCGTCATTCTTTCATCTTGCATTCTTTCTACATGCCCGAACCATCGGAGCATGCCTCTTCTTATTTTAACACCGACACTCTCTTTCAGACCAACTCTATTTCTAACATCATCATTGCGAATTCGGTCTACAAGCCTTACGCCACAAATTTTGCGCAGCGCTCGCATTTCAACCGCGTTTATTCGATCACTCGGAAATAATAAAGTCGTATTGAAGTACAAATGTTTTGAAGTCGGTTATACTCGTAATTATAACAGACTTATCGCGTACAGCCGGTAATCATGAACGTATGTAAACATCATGACGTCGAACGGCCATGACAGTGACTCGTGGGGAGGACTAATAGGATATAATTGACTCTGCCGAACAATGGTATTGTTCGAGGAAACGGAAACATGAACTCACAGTTTTTAGTCAACATCAGAACAGTATAATATTCATCTATCCATCTATATCTTCATGACAAGAATGTATCTTGCGGGGTAGGGAGAGTGAATCGAGCGGCACATGACTCGGTTCTTACACATCTCGCTCGCTTCTTTAATATTCATAGCTCTGCTCATGCACACTCGCCAGTTTCTAGAGCTCCTAATGAACAATAATAATTTTACAATTATAACATGTCAAGTAATAAAATTTTCAATAGAGGTAGGCCGAACCAAGGCAACGTGATCGGCAGTACACTCCACCTAGAAAATAGTCAAATAACTACGTTGTTCTCCTGCGAGTGAATGAAGTGAGGTCATGAGGAGTTGTTGTCCTAAAGCGGGGGTGGCTATGGTATTCATAAGCTTTGGTTACTCCTTTACCTTAGCTACACGGCCCACCTACGCATACCCGATGTTCCATCGCTTTGTGCGTGTTTTTTATACAATCTCGGTTCTTACGATTATGTCATTCACTGAAATTCATCCAAAACAGTGAATTAGATAATCTGCTTCTGTTCTGTTGGTAGAGCCCCAGAGTGCCGATTGCCATTAATCTAAACAAAACTTCGATCCTCGGCATTAAAATATCATCTTAATTATCTTGACCTTACACAGTGGGCTTCGGATGGAAGACACATCGGCGTCGGATGATATTTGGTAGTGGCGAATTAACCATGCAAAATGAGTTTGACGATGTGGCTTGTTCATAAAAAAAGACAGTCAGTCGTTAGACTGCACGTCAGAACTGAAAACTTCTTAGTTTCATAAATTTGCAACCGTAATTTTTGGGTATTGTTTTTTGTATAATATTTTTTTAATTTTAATTATTGTACTTGTACGTGATGGTCACGCGAGTTTAGTAATTTTTACCCATCCCAAAAAGAGCTATATATATATGTAGTCCTTTTGTGAAAAATGTCACTTCAAAAATGTTTCTAGGAACAAGAACGTACTAAACATTTAAGTACATGTGCACTAAAGGTTGGTGCTATTTAACTTTAATATAGAAATGATAATATGTATATAATGATGATATGAGACATTAATACTGTGTCGATTATTATATGTACTTGTTATATATTTATAAGAAGTATAATAATCGACACACAGCACCAGTACATTATTATGTCATGTCAACTTATATAATTGCAATAAAAGGAGAACAAACAATCTGTCGGGCTGTTGTTGTTTTACTTTTTATCACACTTCCAAACATTTTTTTTTTCATCATCTAATTATCAGGGTATAGCAACCTAAAGTTCAGTTTATAAAGAGGCCAGTTATTCAGTTCAGGTGTATTCTGTTCATGAGGGAAATAAACAATGGAGATCCGATGAGACCATTATAACGTAGTAACTTAATTCACCGATACAGATCTCCTAGGCTTACTTAGGCTCTTATTGGCTAGTTCGCCGATCAACATCAATATTGTTTAAAATATTCTCCTATTGATCAGTAGGCTCGAATCGCTGAGATATATAGGCGCTAAAACACAACGTTTTTGTGAGAGCGGGGTGCCTTCATGCGCTGTTGAGTTGTTTATTGGTTTGCGATTTTATTCTACTTATTTGTGGTTCAGTTAGTTGGTCAGAAGTTCGTGCCAGGTGCACGCATGGCCATGCGTATGGGGACAGTAGTACTGATCTCGAAGGTACTCTTGACATCTCAATCTTCATGCCTGGGCATTTTTTGGTAGCGTACTAGTAATTTACTGCGCTTGAATTTTATTGGATTTCAAAAACTGATTTATTTAAGCACAAAAGTCAAGTGCCTTTACTTTTGTGTTCCTGCGAGTAACGTCTCCTTTGTTGTAGTGTTCCTGGGAGTAAGAAGTTTCCAATTAGCTCCTGAAGTGTTGCTGCGTTAAGAACGGTGATAGAGATGTGGGGGTTTCATCAATGTTTGCCACTTGCCGCAGTATAATAAAATCATCATTACGTAAATAATGTTATCTGTATATGACTGCATAAGTTATCTTTACACAGACACTTGATTCATATGAGATGTAAGTGCTTATTATATTATAAAGGTGTAGCGTAAGTGATACTTGAGTAGAACGAAGATGTGTGTATAGCCACATGGTCGAGTATTTACTACTTCCGAAGACTAGATATATAGGCAGAACGAGCATGTAAGTGGAATAAATTCGGTCAATATACGAGCATTGCGCAAAATTTGTGGCATAACGCTTGCTGACCGCGTTCGTAATGATGACGTAAAGAGAGTTGGTCTGAAAGAGCGACACTCTCTTCCAGTGCTAAGACGAGAAAAGTTCTCTCTACGTACCCCGTAAGGGACCTGGCTTGAAGATACATACATACAAAGACTTAATTTGTTTGGCATAATTTGATGTGAGAAAATTTAGCACGACATAAAGATTCCGTATATTTTTGGTTTTTCCTACAAGTTAATTCATCTTCATAGCGTTATCGCGGTTTCTAATCCATTAGGATCGACGGGCCCCCAATAAGACCGCTAGTCGAGACAATACAGCCTGTTTATCGGAAGTCCCCAAGAACAGCTGCCATTTTGATGTTTTGTTTTTACTTTTGCCAGGTAGGCAGTACCTGAACAACATAAGGTCCATTTCGTAGTACTATATTTCAGCAAACTTTCTAATACGCAGTGTATACATATTTTTACGATGTAGGTGTGTTATTGTTCAATACTTTTGTAACATTTATTTTTATAGTAAACTTAAAATATCAAATGGAAGCTGTCCTTGTAGACTTTAGAAGAATCCTCTTTTATGTATTCGTAGACTCGACTCCTACATCACCATGTGCGAACTTATTCTCTGTGATGAAAAGGAAAGTCGATAGCACGTAGGCCTGCAGGGTATCCTTTTTTAAAATCACAATGGCTGCCGTTTACGAGTATACTCTTGCGTGGACTGCACAGTGGATCAGAGCACCGTCAATCTCATGTCCTGTCCAGGTCCTATACAATACCCACTATGACGTAATACGAGGGAATTCACAATAAAACTAATAGATGGTTATAGGTTCGATGATAAACTGTTACTGTCTTTATTATTGATTAAGCAGGGTACAGGTATACATATTTAAAATAGAACATAGAATGGTGGTGGAGATGCTATTCAGGTTGTTTATCTAGGTCGAGTAATCTAGTCAATGAACTAATACAATAAGTTTACATGGATTTAATGAGGGCTTGTGTCGTCACACTACACACTCACTAGTTCGTTTGGACCTTTCGTCCTTGGTATACTTTTTATTTTTCTTAAAAATAAGCTTAAAAAGAAGCTACTTTTAAGAAAAAGAAAACACATCTTGGCAACTAGACCAAATTGCTTACTCTGCAAAATGTTTAACATTCTTTTATTCTTTTTCTACCCAGGTCTAGATCCAGCACGTCCGCTGATCAACGAATACGGGTCAAGTCAGTTTCGATTAGGCAGAGACGACGCCCACGTAGTTCAGGTCTTGCACACCAATGCTGGTTTCCTAGGCGAGACTGGGCAGGTGGGACACGCGGACTTTTGCATCAACGGAGGAAGACTTCAACCAGGCTGCAAGGGGCACTTTATGCGTAAGTCTGTTCCCTTTTATCTTCCTTCCCGTAAAAAAAAACTTCAAATCTATTTTTTACTTCATAAATGAAGTCTTTGCAAACTGTGAGTAGCTAAAATGCCACTTCGTCTAATTTTACACTACATAGAATACCAGACCAACCCCTTCTAATTCCGCTACAGGGATACGGGTCTCCCTTCAACCGAAGGGTTTTGCATGGGCACCGCTGTCTCACCTATTTCTACCGCCAAGCAGCTATATTTATATAGCTGTGTTCAGGTTTGAAGGGTGAGATATGGCAGAGAAATTACTGGGTACTGTGACGAAACATCCTTAGGTCACAAGATTGGCAGCGTGAGAGTTACATCCCCGTGGTGTTGCGAGCGTCAATAGGCTGCGGAGACGGCTTACCATTTGATGCGGGCCGCATACTTATTTCCCAACGTAGTTGTATAAAAAATATATTAAACCAGTTGACAATGCGCAAGCTTGCATTGCCAGAGGAACACCTAGCTCGTCAATTATATAACAATTCAATTTTTTTTTAATATGTCGTACATTTTGACTATGTTCCTTAAGAGATAGGAACGGTGTTCCTGAACATTCGTATTCTACTTTTTTATGCTGAATCAGAATCTGAAGTCAAAATTCGAATATTCGAAAAACACGCACACACAGACGATATAGATTTCATATAGGAACGGTGTTCCTGAAAATGTATTATTTGTAATCTTGGTTGTACAATTAGTGTCAAATAAAGGAACATAGCGTATAAAAACATTTTATAAAATGTTTAAACACGCAATAAATAATTACAATCCGACTGCATTTATACTGTATGATACGAAACTAAGACGTAGTTTCATGTCGATAGTTGATCCTGGTAACTTATAATCCTGTCCTATCAAAATTCAAGATAAGGTAATGAACAAAGATTTAAAAAACAATTTGAGTTTCGCAAAATTACATCTGAGGTTATTAACTATAAAAATCTATTGCACAACAAAATTAGGGTTCGTTCTTCATGCATATCTAGGACAATATTCGTCGAACGAACATCCTTCATATATTTATCTATTTCACAGGTATTAACCGATGCAGTCACTTCAAGAGTTCGTGTTACTATGCCGCCAGTGTACGACGACGTTTGCGCATCGTTGGCGTCCCGTGCGACACGACCTGCCCTAAACTGAAGGGCAGATGGGACGTGAAGTTCGACAGACGTGCGGTGAAGATTGGAGAAGACACTCCTGAGAAGTATGTTTTTTTTATTTTTGACATGATAACGTCTTATAAATCGATAAACGCCGACTGCATGCACGAAAAAGTGTCACATTCCGCCTGAGCTGAGCGTGCAAGCGAGAGCTCGGAACAAGCGATAGAGGCGCGATCGGCCTAAGCGTTCGGCTTGTGACGCATCTATCTCTCTTCCACTCCATTGGCCGATACGTCCGAGTAGAAGAGACAGCGGCAGCACACAACCTACCCGTGAACTGTTTTGTCAACTGTTGAATGTTTTCTTATGACGTTATCACGTAAAATTATCGTCCGTAAACCGACTTTTTTTATACCGGTAATGTGACAAACAAGCGTACGGCCTACCTGATGGTAAGTAGTTACCGTAGCCTATGGACATTTACAAACACCCAGGAGGCATACATCCACATTGTCCACTTGATGTAAAGTGGGTATCGTTTATGAACGTTTGCAGTACAAGAAGTGGGGCTATAATGTTATTTTACATACAGTAATCATCACGAGTTATATTTGTGGTATACTACTATGGCGGCAAACAACCAAGTTGATAGTAAGCATTTGCTATAGCATTAACCATAGCAACACCAGGGGGGTCACTCTTGCGCTGCCGACCCCGTAACAATTTTCTCGCGCCTTTCTTCAAGAACCCCATGCTGTAGTCACTATAAAACCTGGCAGGGAGTTTCATACACTCCACAATTTAAGAGTTCTCAATAGCAAATATAAATATCGTGATATGTGCTTTCATATGATAAATATGTATTGACAAGCTCAGTGGCGCAGCGGTCAATAACACAACTTTGACACCGACGCACGTGGGTTCGGTTCCCATATAGGACAACCATTTGTGTGCATGAACATGTCTGTTTGTCTTGGTCTGGGTGTTTTAAGAGAGGTAAGGCGCATCAAAGCAGCCCGTCTAAAGAAGTACCTCGAATTCATAGAAAACCACAGCCAAATAACATCTCTCTGGAGGTTTGTTATGTTACTGCGTGTGAGTAAGGTCACCAGTAAGCTCCTAAGGAGTTGCTGTGTTAGCAGCAGAGGTGGCATTGCGCGATGTGTGACAAGCGTTCATAGGCAACCGCTTTACATCAGGTGGGGCGTATGCTTGTATGCGACATTGTATAAAAAAATATCATCTAAGAATTGTTTGTTATTAATCTCTTGCTTCTGTTCATTGCTTTTATTTTTTTTATTCGTTCTTTTCCAGTTCCCGTGGGATGTATTGCGTCAGCGTAGATCACGACCAAGATTGTCCATTCGATTAAGTTCATCATGTCGGCAATGTTTGTAGAATAATTTATGTAAATAATAAGTTATTTATTTTCAATTATAATTTAATAGGTAAGAATTTATTTTCATTTCATTTCCAAGTTTGCCGCTTACGTAACGGTTGTGTTTTCTCAGAAGCTGATGCCAGGAGATTTTAGAAACCGGCGATCGTGCATGAGAAGAGCTATGAATGTTAAAGTAGCGAGTGAGGTTTGTGAAGATTGAGTCATGCGATGCTCGGTTCATTCTGCCGCATCCCCGCAAGGGATTTGGCGTGAAGTTATAGATATATAGAAGTCAAAGATATGCACTCAAATTATTAACTAGACCACATTCCGTGGGTACTCAAACTTATTTGTTACTTAAAAAATATGCACGATAAACACTGTGTAAGTTTTCAAAATATTTTAATGTAATAAATGGCAGACATAAAAGTGATTGTTTGGCTTTGGTATTTCATTTTGTGATTTAAAATTGAGGCTTCTTGGGAAGATTTATCGTCACGGTCTTGTTTTCCAGGTACTGCAGGATGCCATCTTCACCCCTGAAATGTTTTATATTTCATAAATTTATTTCAGTAATAAACCAGTTGAGAATGCGCAAGCTTGCATTGCCAGAGGAACCCCTGGCTCGTCAATTATATAACAATTCAATTTTTTTTTAATTTGTCGGCCATTTTGTTCATTTCCTTAAGAGATAGGAACGGTGTTCCTGAACATTCCTATTCTACTTTTTTATGCTGAATATTCGAAATAAAACGACGACGAATGCACAGACAAACATATAGAATTCATATAGGAACGGTATTCCTGAAAATGTATATAAAAAATATTCATTGAAGTTGCGTGTATATTTTTTCTGTGATTAAACTTTTATGACTTTGATGAAGGGTACCCAAATTTGAAGGGATTAAAAGAGGATTTTAGGAGAGGTACGGCGCACCAAAGTAGTATCATTATCCGTCTGGGGAAGTACCTGCACCTCACAGCAAAGTGCAGCCAAATAACAACTCTCTATGAGGTTGTTGCGTATGATTGAGGTCACCAGTAAGCTCCTAAGGAGTTGCTGTGTTAGCAGCAGAGAGATTTAATCAGAATGTTTTCCTTCAAGTAATTACAAATATATACCTACATAAAATTGCAGCCAAATACCAACTCTCTATGAGGTTGTTGTGTTCCTGCGCGTGAGTGAGGTCACCAGTAAGCTCCTAAGGAGTTGCTGTGTTAGCACCAGAGGAGGCATCGTGCTAGTGACACTTTCTCGAACATGCATTTAATCAGAATGTTTTCCTTCAAGTAATTAGAAATATATACCTACATAAATTCTAAAATTCGTATTTACGAATTTATGTACATATTTGTATAATTTATACATAATTATAGTCAGTGGTACACGTCAACACCAGGATTCGAACCATGGTCTGTCGAATAATAAGTCAGTTCTATATTCAATGGGCTGCCATTGTTTTATGGTTGACCATGAAACATTTATAATTTATCTTTAAACGACGTTCACTTCAAAGGATAAAACTGTTCATATCGTATATAATCCACGTAATATCTAAATAACCACGTCGTTGTACAGATCGAGGGGAAAAACTATCATTCTTATTTTGTTCAGGCACAGTTTGTATAGCACATACTCTCAAAGTATGAAATATACTTACATTTCCCGTCCAATTCCGGACTCCTTGAATCCACCAAATGGTGTTTGGGGAGTGACGTGCTCGTAGGTGTTGATCCTGTTAACCAAATTAAAGTAGGAATCATTAAAAGTTAATATTTAATTTTATAGCGAAACGAAAATTTCACACTTCTACTATCTATGACATCTATGATGGCTATGACACTCCGGCTCCGCCCGTGTGACACGGTTGTATAAATTTTACTATGGAATAATGCACACAGCGATACCTTCAGCTAGACTGTTTGACCTTTGTACCGTTCTTAACGCGGAGTCAATAAGAGTAATAATAGTACTGCAAGTGTCAAACATGACTCTACACTGTGTGTATATTTTGTTCCTTTAGGTGCAATTTTACATAAGAAATCTGCATATTAACGTTGACAAAAAGGTAGTCTAAATGTTAAAAAAAGATAAAGATAAAAAATATTTACTCGCCATTAGGCTCTTAGACACGTCTCATCTTAATTTTCTTATTATACCTATTTGACAAGGGATATAAGTTAGTAAAATGTGTAAACAATGGGTAGACAGACAGATAATAAATAAAAATATAATTTAGCTCCTATTTATCTATTATGTCGATCTACTATCGAGATAGTTAAGCTGTATCACTATTTAAAAAACACATTTCGTGTAGAACTTCGACCCCTGTACGGTTCGTAGGTATGTTTGTATATGTTCGATGGAAAGCTGTATAGAAGTAGGTAACGCCGCTTCATCCCAATTTTGTCAACGATATTGTATTAAAAAAGAGGTTTTGTGCGTTATATGCACACGGAGTTCCTTGATGTCCGTGCTTTTGTCATGAATCTAGAAAGATTGACGCTAGCCTCATGGACGAAAATACTCATCAGTCTTAACTCTCTCGTAATTTTTTAACAGTAATAGTCTGAAATTATCCCAAACAGCTGAATATATATTATATATATATATTGTCCGGAGATCGAAGTCTTATCCCAGTATAAACCCAAATATTTGGTCTAATAAGTAACGTCTCGGTTGTTTGACATTATTTTAGACTATTACTGTTGAAAGAAAAAAAAAGAAAGAAATAAAGTGTCTGAAAGAGTGTTGGTGTTAAGTTAAAAAAAGGCATGATCAGTTGGTTCGAACATGTAGAAAGAATGCAGAATGAAAGAATGGCGAAACAGATATACTATGCGAAATTGAAAGGATGTACGAGACGAAGGAAGACCAAGACTACCATGACCAAATTGGTCGTTTTTTATCAGAAGGTGACGTCACGAGTCTTAGGAACCGGTGAGATGCATGAAAAAAGCTATGAGTGTTAAAATGATGCGAGTGAGGTGTGAAAGGACTGCGCCTTATGGCGCTCGATTCTCTCTGCCTACCTCGCAGGGGGCCTGAAGATATAAATATACCTATATACTTAACGGGAGATTATTTTTTTGTTTCACTGCTTCACACATTTCAAGATACCTGCCATGCAATTCTCTAAGCGACTCGTAATGGCTGTGTGCGTCGCTGTGATCACAGATGTCACAGCTTTGACATCGTCTACTGCGATCACGGTTAAATTATTTGGTATTATTATTTAAGGCTGTAAGCGTACGCGAGGCTGTTTGCCTTGTAGAATTCCAATTCCAAACGCAGCCTTACGGCGCTAGTGTCGCACAACCATGAAAAGCGACACCAAAGAATTGCAATTTTGTGTTCAAGGCTGTAACAGCCGATGCTTCCGAGGATGTAAGGATGTTTGCTCTTACAGAATTGCATGGCTGGTGATAGCGTACTGTGTTAGTTTAACACAGGTAACTTCATAAACTTTACAGAGGTAATATCTAAATTGTATAAATTCAATAGAAGATGATGTGATGTAGGGGAAATACGTACAAAATGACATATAGTTTTGTTTTTGTATCATAACTGTTTATTGGTAGATCATAGCACATCTATAGCTTACATCAATCATCTTTGGTCCTTAAATTATCGAAAGTAATAAACATTTTTAGCAAAAAATCTACAGAATAAAAAACAAAAAATATTTAACTGAGATCAATCATAATCCATTCTGTCCATATGCTTCGGACAAAATGACATATTGCTAATGGACAAAATGACATACATATAATAGCTACAAAATTATTGGCATAATTCGCAAATGAAACGCTTAGTTCTTCTTGGAACATCAGCGCAAGAAGCGTGAGCCCAAAGCGAGCATTGTAAGCATTGTAACCAGCCTTCTCCGGGCTTAGATCTTGAATAAAGATTGTTACAGTAAATGCAAGCACAGTCCTCTTCATCGTCATGAGAAATATTAGATAAATCTTCCTCATCATTTTCTTCAAATAATTTTTTGGTGGCTTTGCGTTTCTTTGTTGGGGGAGCTTTGGGCTCATTTTTAGATTTTATTTCCAACAGATTTGGCGTACAAGTCAATACCAATGAGCTCTGTCGAATTTTTGGTTTACGTTTCCCTTGGCCACTAATAAAACATCCTTTTGGCACCGGAGAAAGCATCTCAATAGGAACAGCAAGAGCAGAAGACGATGGATGTCTATTGGTAACAACAGCAGTTAAAACGACTTCTAGACCGGAGTTTGTTGTTGGAACCTGAGATGAATTTTCAGCTTGTGGGTCGGTAAGTACTGTTATTTCGGCTGCATTATTTTCTTCAGATATCGTATCATGAGACCATGGCTGAACGAGAGGTAATGCAGCAGCCACAGCGACCTGAGACGTATTTGTCACAGGAACTGAATCATCTGCTTGTTGTGAAGGTTGTGTCAAAACTTGTTCAGACTCGACAGAGGTTATTACTGTTGCAGGCTGAGGAGGCTGTTCATTGGAGTTGTCTTCCAGTGGCATGTTTGTGGTTTCAGCGGGCTCGTACATATAATCCGGAAATATATCATGGTTCAGCGGCCAGATGCCAGTGCTTTTAAAGGCGTGACACAAAAGCTATGGACAAAATGACATACCTATGCCATTTTGTCCGTTACATATGTATGTCGTTTTGTCCGTAGAGCGTTTTAAAACAATAAAATTTGTAAATAAATATACGAAGAGCTCTTTTTCTAAAAATAAGTTATTTAATTTGAAAATAAGTGTTTGAGGAACGAAATAAATGCTACATAAATAGATACAATAGTAAAAAACTTACCATTTGTACAAAAACTTTGTCAGTATGAAAAAAACTCGTAACGTGTGAATACATGATGTCATCGGCCAAGACACCAAGACCAATGAAATGGATGGGTTCAAAATTTGACAGAAAATAGAGTGCCGTTATGGCGGCGTGGCGTCACTGTCAGTTTCGTGTTAAAGTCCGCCAAATTCAAAATAACCCGCCTATGTCATTTTGTACATATATGTCATTTTGTACGTATTTCCCCTAGTTACAAAAATTGAAAAGGGTATACTATGATGGTTCAGTCATTTATAAAGCATGAATGACAATTTTAGTCCTATTTTAGATAATTTTAGTTAACTATTTGTTATTATAATCGATTATTAAATCTATAAGAATAAATACCTAAGTAAATAAATGAATAAATTAAATAATTCAATGCGTACCATACAGATCCAGCTCGAACATATTTGATAAATGCAAGGGCCTTGGTGATATCGTTGGTGATAACACCAGCTCCAAGGCCGTAGTTGGAGTCATTGGCGCGATCAACGATTTCTTCGAACGTTTCAAACTTCAAGATGCTCTGGACAGGTCCAAAAATCTAGAAGAATGGTGAATGACAAGTTAGCATCTTTTTTGTTATAAACTACGTCGGGAGGCATACAACCATACGGCCAACCCTTAGACCTTCCAACAAAGGGCCCATCTAATGGAAAGTGACTACCGTAGCCTATGAACGCTTCGCCTCAAGCCTGCTCTTATTTGGTTGCGGTTTTCTGTGAGGTACTTCTCCAGACGGACTGCTTTGATGCGCCCTACCTCTCTTAAAACACCCGCACTAAGACAAACAGTCATGTTCATGCACGCAAATGTTTGCCCCGTGTGGGAATTAAATCCATGAGCGTTGATGTCAAAGTAGCGTAACGATGCGTTTCGCCACTACGCCACCGAGCTCGTGTAGTTTTCTAGGCGTTCATGTGAATATACTTGAGTGACGTCAAGCTTTTACATTACTAAGGTTTTGTCTGTGTTCCAAAAGCATGGCTGAGAAAGAGATCTCAAAAAAATAAGTATACATTTTGACTTTAATGATGAGAAAACAATTCAATTTAATAAGAAAAGAAAAAAAGACCGCCGTATTCTAAAAATACACAAACTGGTATGTATGCCGGATTAATTAATAAAAATGAGCTGTAATATTAATTGATTATATTATTTTTAATTTAAAAAATGCTTTATATACATAATTTGTATTTATTTTTGAGATTTGAGATATTCGATTTTAAATTTTATGAGAGGCAGTACCTTACCACATAGAAAATCGTGGCCAAATTTTTTGGAGGGTTGTTGTGTTGCTGCGAGTGAGTAAGGTAAGGAGTGTAGCTGTGTTAGCAGCAGAGGTGGCATCGTGCGAGTGACACTTAATGTGTTGCAAACGTTCATAGGCTACGGTGACCGCTTTACATCAGATGGGCCGTATGCTTGTATGCCCCCCGATGTTGTATAAAAAAATCCAAATTATTTACTTATACACTACTATCGAGTGTAGGGAATGTATCACAAATTTAAGACTACATTGTTCACTATAAATTACTTATTGATAAGGTATGTAATCACTTCTATTACATAAACAACGAAGATTTATTATTAGTCCAACAGATCATTGAAATTATAAAAAATTCACAGGAAAATTCGCGTTGAAAGAAATTCAATACAATTCAATTTCTACAAACAACTAAACAAACAAATAATCACTATCCATCATTTATAGTACGGACTGTAATGCTATCTAAATGTAGGCATACTTATCTACTTGTGGGATTTACACTGTCAGATATTATGCAATCATGTGAATTGCAATTAATTAGTACTGCATTCTTTATACTATAAATAATGCAATAACTGTAAATTTCTGCAAGAACTGAAATGGCTCCTAAACCCTTCCACATCCTCACATATCAGTTTCATCATTCTTTCCACTTGCTTTTAAGAGAGGTAGGGCGCATTAAAGCAGTCCGTCTGGGGAAGTACCTCCACCTCACAGAAAACCGCAGCCAAATACTCGTAACAACTCCTTAGAGGGTTGTTGTGTTCCTGCGTGTGAGTGAGGTCACCAGTAAGCTCCCAAGGAGTTCCTATTTAGCAGCTGCAGAGGAGGCATCGCGCGAGTGATAATATTTCGCAAGCGTTAATAGGCTACGGTACCCGCTTTACATCAGGTGGGTCGTATGCTTGTATGCCTCCCGGCGTAGTTAAAAAAAATAAGCTATCTTACTACATGTCTGAATCAAAGGAGTGTGTCTCTTCTTATTTTAACATCGATAGTCACAAATCAATCCATTTTTACATCATCATTGGAAACTCGATCTATAAGCGTTACGCTGCAGATTTAGCGTAACGCTCGTATCTCGACGACAGTTATTCATGCTCAACGTGTAAAATTTTTGATTACGTGACTATATCATTTTTTTTTTCCAAATAAACCTTACACAATTGATGTCCAATGTCTTAATTCTATATGTAACAAAGTTACTTAAAAGTGACCAGCAATGACCAGCAATTATATCCGTATCTCTTTTAGGATTTCCAATCCCTATGGGTATCGTAATCGCCAAACTTATTATCAGATGAATCGCCTATCGATATATCGTTATTATAAAAAAGCCGTCAAGTGCGAGTCCCGCTATTTCTCCGAGGGTTCCGTAAAAAGATATTTTCGCAAAAAAAATGTTTTTTTGTGATGTAACTACAAATTTATGTCTTTCGAATTTTTTCCTTTACTTGTACTACATAACCTTGCTTCTTACTCAAATTTCATGAATCTAGGTCAACGAAAAGTACCCTAAAGGTTTTGATTTCCTTGAGAGTGTCAAAATATGTGCATGAACGAGGCATAAACAGCCGTATCTTTTAATTGCGTTGACTTAGAAGTTTAATTTTTTCACCGTTCGAAGTGAATGCGGACGAGGGTATTTGATATTAACTTCAGCTTGATAGCTCTACCCGTCCCTGAGAAAAAGGTCTTGACAGACAGACAGATGGACAACAAAGTGATAAGGGTTCCGTTTTTCCTTTTAAGGTACGGAACCCTAAAAACAACATTTGCCTTCGTATGTCATGTTGCAGTATCTATTAAGATAATCTGTAAAGGATTCTTGTATGGGTTTAAACGAAAATGTTTGTTACCTCTTCCCTGGCGATCTTCATATCGTCTTTGACATCAGCGAATACAGTAGGTTGAATGAAATAGCCCACTTTGCCTTGCCGGTCACCGCCGGTTATACACCTTGCTCCACCTTTCTTGCCAGCGTTAATGAGGCTTATTATTTTATCAAACTGTTCTTTGTCTATCTAAAAAGTCAAATACTTATGATCATCTTTCAGTGTTATTTGTGAATTAATTATATCATATCATATCAAAAGTAGTTCTACGTAAGCAAATATTAGAGACAGATAAGTGGAGGAAACTGGAGAAGGGCTCCGTAAATTTTGTGAGAGATTTTATCAAATTCATAAATTTAAGAAAGATAGGGCGCATAATACCAACCCGTCTGATAACAACTCCCTTGAGGATTGTTGTGTTCTTATGTATGAGTGAGATCACTAGCAAGGTCCTAAGAAGTTCCTCTATTAGTACTAGTAAATAACAGCAAGCTGTGTAGGCAGAGCTGATATTTTTTAAATTTAAAAAAATATTTAAATATTTTATTTTTAATTTTTTAATTTTTAAAAAATATATGGAATCCTGTACGACATGGACCTAGCGACGAGTGCTGTTACTTTTTCTGTTGATGGGAGTGCAGTGCAGACTCTGCACTGCAGAGTGGCCGGCCATACGTTTCCCATATGTTTTTTTTTCTAATTGGAACGATTTTGGACCGTTATTCCTCACCAACGAACATTTAAATTTCAAATTAAAGGATACAAAACTACAATATGTTAGCTATTAGTGTGTCGATTTTGGAGTTTCTCACTATTACCGTCTAAACGCTAGCTGGATGACATCAGTCTACCCCAAACGACAATTTTGAGGGTAATGTGGCTCCGCTGGCTATCGCAGCTCTGCCAATTAGTAGTTGAGGTATCGTGAGAGCGATAATTATTGTATTACAAGCGTTCATAGGCTACGGTAACCGATTTGCATCAGGTGGGCCAGATGCTTGTATGCCTCTCAACGTTGTATATAAAAATAATTGAATTTTGTAATGGTTTCTTTTATTAGATACATTGACGACATTGGGATGAAACAAGCGGGATAATGTTAATTTTAGTCTTAAATTGGTTTCTTTACAGTTCATTAAATTTATTTTATTAGTTGAGATTTTCTTATCACGAAAGTGTTTGACGGTGTCAACTATCTACCAAGCTCTACAGTTATCGTTTTAACAGGGTTTGTAAAGATACCTGAGGTCCTTGCACTACGTCCTCAAACGGATTTCCAACTGTTCTCTTTTTGGCAATCTCGGCGGATTTAGCTACGAACTTGTCATAAATGCCTGATTGCACGTAAGTTCTAGTACCAGCTACGCAACATTGGCCAGCATTTGCAAAAGCGGCTCTATGGGCAATCTCGGCAGCTTTTTCCACTGAAATATTAAAAAATATATGGATTTTCCTTATGCAAGTTATAAAAATAAATTTAACTAGTGAAAAAATATCCTGCACTAAAAGATAACTAGGCGAGATAGCATTTTGATAATTTATTATTATTAAAAATTACTAATAAACTACTGGCTTAAGTTGAAAATCTAAACAGTAGGTATGTAAGATATACCTGCTATAACAAAATCAAGTAATTGGTTTCTGGTATAGAAGAAAATTGAGCGCTATGTGTTTTTGTTTTGCGCGTCTACGGATATAATTATGTACATATATATTATGTATATTTCTCACACAGAGAGAGCTCTATTTTAAAAAAATTCAAATATCTACTCAAGGGGGTAACGTATATCAACAAAATTTAAATTTAGCATTTCGGGACAGTCACAATTCTAGAATTACTCATAGATTAAAAAAAATAGGTAAAACATTAAAATAAATTACGTAATCAAATAAATAGTTTTGAAGCACCATATCTCTCTCATCAGTTATTATAAAAGTTTTGTTGAATCTAAAATGCATGATTTGTTTTAAACTAATCAATAAATAAAAAAAAATGGTACACCTACATATATGTATATAGTACATACACTGAACGTTCCTAACACACATAAATATATCTTTTCCTTACATTGACCTCAGTTACAGTATAATGTTAAGTTTTGCTAAGGTTTGTTTTAACATAATATTTGATTCTTGATGAGGTCACGACAGTTGATGATTTTTAGCGAGGGAAACTCTTTGTAAAATAATATTTACCGTCAGCGTCATTGAAAATAACAAGTGGACTTTTGCCTCCCAATTCAAGAGTGATTCTCTTTAGATTGACAGCTGGTGCCGCTGCCATTATAATACGGCCGACCTGAAATACAAAGAGAAATATAATTTTTATTTTAACAAATAGACTCATTAGTTTTTATATGTCAATGGGATCAGTAAATTTCAAGTTACTAAAAGTAGTGATTATTTAATATTTCAATTCGTTCAGCACGTACAGTAAACTCCCGTTTATCCAAAATCCGCTTTTTCCAAACAAACTTTTTCCGAATGCCGCTGCCAAATAAGGCGGATTTTTTTTTTGTAAGAACGCAGAATAAACGATCTTTGTTATTCAGCTTTTAAAAGCTTCGAGTTTTCAACCATACTTCGGCGCGATTTTTAATACGTCAACACAATTTTTTCAGTCAAAAACGTGCAGGCTTATACACAACCATATCAATAGCATTCTACGTACGCTCGTTTTACGATCGTATTTCGCGGTATTGACGCAATTCGGGGTGTTTCACGCGGGACTTCGGTTTATCCGAAATTTTCGTTATCCGAACCGGCCGCCGTCCCGATCATACCGGATAAACGGGAATTTACTGTATTACTGGCTGTGTTAGTCCACTCGATGCTTGCTATGTCTCAGTCTGGTTAGTCAAAAGTGTAGTGACATACAAACATAATTCAGATAAACAAACTAGCCTCTTTACCGTTTAGTCCTTGATTTGAAACATGGTGTGGGCTAACATAAACTTAGTACTATTAGTTATTCTGTACCTAAACTAGAAAGGTCTTAGTTTCCCTTTGAGTTGTGGAGGTCTGATGGCCGTCTTCCCATTTCATAATCTTAATTAGGATTATGAAACGGGACTTGGAATGGGGGGATTAGGAAGACGAGTCAACAAACAACCCTATTCTAATTCCACACATTGTGTTTAAATTTTAAAAGAATCAGATAAACACTTTTAGGGATTTTAGATTTTGTATATTTTTATTGAACATTTATAGTTATATACAGAACGATGCTGCACGTGACGGAACTTTTGTATATACACAGTAAATAACAAATTATAAATGCAAGTCAGTTACTATAAAATATTATGTTTATGAAGAGTATAATGTTCGATTATTTTTTAAGTTTTAAACTTACCTCAGTTGATCCTGTAAATGCAATTTTGTCGACATCCGGATGGTGAGTGATAGCGGCGCCTGCTGTTGGGCCATACCCATTAATAACGTTGACTACTCCTGGCGGGAAACCTGCCTCCTTGATTAATGCCGCCATAGCCAAAGCCGTCAACGGTGTTTGTTCAGCAGGCTTTATAACTAACGTACAACCTGAAAATTGTAATAAAAGAAGTGTAAGTTGATATTTCACTTTGTATTGCCAACAATGGAGGTCAAATAACAAAGTTCTTAAAATTTAAACTTACCAGCTGCCAAAGAAGGCGCTATTTTCCACGTGAACATAGGAATGGGATAATTCCAAGGCAGAATTTGACCGCAAACGCCTACAGGCTCCTTCAGAGTGAACGTCAAGACTTCACCATCTGAAATATGGATTAAGATTTCCTATGTAAAAGTACCTCCGAATACAAAATGGATAATATTTAAAAGTGCACTCAAATATTATTAATTTTGCACTGGCATTTCAAAAAGGTTATAGTCACCACCCGACTCACTTCTCCACAACCGTTGTGAAGTACGTGAGGAAATATTACAAACTTACATTATTTTGTCTTTCATCACAAAGTAATAGAGAAACTGTTCAAGTTTGGCCTGCTTGTCCAAATATTATCATCATCATGATTTTAATAAAAGGAATACAGTACTATATTCATTACTCCGAGGTTTCAACTAACCTCTCATTATCCGTTTTCGCACTAGTTTTCGCCCTAATAGTCGAAAATTGATCATAATCATTATTACAGATTGGAGGAAAACGTATATGTTTTCCTCTAATTTGAGTAATTAAAGTATTTTTTCTATTGTTTTAAATTTTTTTTATTGATAACATTAAACCTCGTCAACGTCTACTAAACAAAACAAAATATTATCGTTAATAAAAGCGCTTTCTTGGGCCATATAAAATTTAAAGTGACTCGAGTGAAAGTCAATTTATTTTTCGTATTCATCTCTCTGATATCTTCTAACAAAGCCCTATCATTTGATACCCATATCAAGGGACTGTATAAAAAATGACGAGGCGGACTCCTAAAGCGCTATCTTTAGGAGTCCGCCATATTGGATTTGAAATGATGCCACTTAGCTAATCATACACGATCCAAACTAAACTTGTAGCCAAAATTTCAGTTCAATTAAATACCGGGAAATGAGTCCGCCAGGGCCACTTTTCGCCTGGAGCAGACTGGACGAGCGAGGGAGTTGTGTGTCCCTCGCGCATCCAGTCTGAGTACCAATGCTCCAGATTAAGAAACGGATTTTCCTTTTGGCTCCCGTCTTTAGCCGTGCTCGCCCATTGCACGGTAGCACTTGTCCACTTATCACAGGGGTCGGGCGAGGCTTCTGAGCACCGTTTTGCGGTGACGCCCTACCCGTGACACAAGATCTTATTATCTTCCACCCAGTATTGTCTTAGGTTTTCGCGACTGTTACACATTGAAATTAAACTATTTTTAACGGAAGTATCGCGTGTTTTATTTATTTTGTTGAAACCACAAATCCTCGCCAAGGAGAATCGCTACATGCCGAGAATGTTGCGCGAGGCTATTGAAATAAGAAAACACCCCAATTTCAATAGAGAAGATGGTTGGCAAGTACCACCTGCTTGGGATCCAGTCCTAAAAATAATCAAGTCACAAATCCAAAGATCTACTAAAAAATGTTCGGACACTGTGAGCGATTTTTGTGTGAATCGGAACATATATAATTAATCCATCCATGTCGGTAGATGTAATAATTGAATAACTAATGTAAGATAAATACCACCTTAGTCTTTCCTGCGACCACGGACGCTGCAAAGCGTTCGAAACGTCAGGTTTCAACAAAATAAGTAAAACACGCGATACTTCCGTTAAAAATAGTTTAATTTCAATCTTCCACCCACTTTTCTTTTTAAATTTGGCTTAAATTATGAATTTTACGGGAGTGATTGCCATCTAACCTCCCAACCCTGAGGGGAAAGCCCGCGCCAGAGCCTCGTCTGTCGATCAGCAGGTGCACCAACTTGCAGGTGAGGTTAGCTTGGACCCCGAGGATGTTAGTGAAGTCCCATGCACCCTCAATTCTGTATTATCCAATGTGAGATATTTAACACATGTTTTAAATAACTCCCAAGTTTATTAGCTGATGACGTACCTACTTACGTATTAAATGCAAGTGTACGAGTATAATGGTTATATTACAAACGGCGAATTGAATGCGGATACCCTCATTTCTGATTCTATCACGCAAAGAAACTCCGAGAGCTCTTTCCATAGCACACTGAGTGACCGTGAGCTTACCCCTAACGACCCGCAGTGAAGGGCTACGTCCCAGTTTTTTATATCATCACTGGCAACACACACTGTTCGGAGACCTTCAGGCGTAAGGTATTTCGGACGAGATGTGTCGAAGTTTCCCGAACGCTGCCCAGCCGAGTTGGATCCATCTGTTGACCTCTCGGTCGAAGTTGGACTTACCTAACTGAATAATTGTCCTAGGCAGACTTATTCGTCAACAATTAGGTAACCGACATAGCTTAAAGGATAAGCAATCTGTAGTGGCAATGTGCCGGCCACAGCATTCGTAGGACCGATAACCGCCGGAGAAGAAATTTCTCGAATGGCATCCCCGTACTCCAACACGCAGTGTGGGACGACCCCTCGCTAGACGGGGTGATGGCCTCTGAGACGAGACGTTCCTATGAACGCCGATCGATCGAGGATCGAGAGGAATGGCATTCTAATGGGGAGGCCTATGTTCAGCACTGGACGAATACAGGCTGAGATGATGATGATTACAGTTGAGTGGTACAATTTGATTGTTACTAATAGCCAATCTAATGGTAACCGCAATAGAATCATAATATTTTGTTTTGTTTATACCAGTATATCTTCACGCCAGGTCCTTGGCGGGGTAGGCAGAGAGAACCGAGCGCCTACGGCACTCAGTTCTCCTCGACCCGCCGGGTTGGGCGTTGGGTGGTTGGTGGCGGCCCTAATCTGTAAGCCGGTGATCGTCCCAAATTGCCATCCACTATTGGTTTGTCGGTATGGCAGGGTCGCGCTGTACACGCTTCTGGTACCGATCCGATCCCTTTGGACCAGAATGTTCAATAACATGGTAGTGCCCGATAAAATCAATATCTTTTGGAGGCAATTTTTGGCAGAATGTTTTATGATTTGCAAACGAGTGCATTACTCAATATTGTAACAGCTGTGTATACCATATTTTATAAAAAATACGTATTATGTGGTATTGTTACCAGTTCAGTAAAATGTGGGGTTACTTTGATACCGTAATTCGAAGTCTTGTTTGATATATTTGAACGAATTTTGTGATACTTTCGGTCAATATCAAACTTTCAGCACGACCTTATCTATATTATTATATTAACTAGTCTGGCCATAAATACTCTTACATAGAAACTTTTCTTTTTTTCAACTCTTTAATTATTTTGAATTTTGAATGCGTTTATTATGTTAAAAATTTCTTTCGATTTCTCGCCATAAACAATGCCTAATTCCATAGATTCATGGCCAGACAGATTAAAGGCCAGGTCAAAGGTGGTAATTTCTTTACATCAGTTGGGCCGTATGCTTGTATGTCTCCCGACATAGCAAAAAAAAAAATTACAATAAAAAGTATTTGTTTATTTAACAATCTAGTACCCATAGCACAAGCTTCGCTTAATTTGAGGCTGCATGGCGCCGTGTAATTCGACCTTGAATATTTATTATTGTTCATTCGATATTCCAAATTCTATCTTACACCACACAAGAAAGTGAACATCCAACATTTTGAGTAATTTGTTATTCAGATTCTCGCTTCAGAGCAAACACCGAGAACTTTATTATTATTGTTAGTCTCGCTTTGGTTAATACTGCACAGCGCAGCTTATGCACATAGCATTAAGGCTTGTTTTCGCCGCCACCTTTGCTTCTTCTCGCCTACAACTGTATTACACCACCCTAGAATCTTTATTTAAATGACTTTTAAAAATCCGAAGAAAATCTTTTATACAATGTCGGGAGGCATACAAGCATACGACCCACTTGATGTAAAGTGGTAACCGGAGCCAATGAACACTAGCAATACATTAAATATCACTTGCGCGCTGTTACCTCTGACGCTAACACAGCAACTCCTTAAGAGCTTAGGGGTGACATGCAGGGACACAACAGTCCTCTAGGGGTCCTAGGGAATTGTTATTTGACTCGGCTTTCTGGGAGATGGAGGTACTTCCCCAGAAGAGCTGCTTTGATGCGTCTCGCCTCTCTTAACAACATACAGACCTAGACAATCAGACATGTTCCTGCACACAAATGTTTGTCCTGCGTGGAAATCGAACCCACGAGCGTTGGTGTCAATGTAACGTTACAGCGCGTTTCACACTCTACCACCGAGTTCGTCAGTGTCATTTTTCTGTTCGTATAATAATTGTTTATATTTGTTACCTGCTGGTATGGTGTTGCCATTTATTTTATCAGCTTTGCCTGCATAATATCTGATAATATTCGCTGACCAAGCGACTTCCCCTGCAGCTTGTTTTAGTGGTTTTCCATTATCTAAAGTCTCTAGTTCCGATAGGTACTGGTTGTCTCTGTCCATTAAATCTGCTAATTTTAATAGCAGGCGGCCTCTTTCTGAGGCATCGAGCGTTCGCCACTCCGAATAACGGTGGAATGCTTTCTTGGCTGCAGCAACCGCCAGATCTACGTCAGCCTAAAAATATGGATAAGTAGTTAAAACTTATTATTCATGATGTTCCTTGCCCGAATCGTGACTAATTATTAATTTTTAATGTTAAATATTTCATGATGCTTCTATCCAGCCGCCGGAGCATGTACTACAATATAAAATATATTATATGAGATTTTTTTTATACGTTGGGAGGCATACAAGCATACCACCCACCTGATGTAAAGCGAGTACTCTAGCATATTAACGCTTGCGATATATTAATTATCACTCGGGCGATACCTCCTCAGCTGCTTACACAGTAACTTGGGAGCTTACTGGTGACCTCACTCACACGCATGAACACAAAAACCCTCTAGGAAGTTGTTATTTAGCTGCGGATTTCTGTACTTCCTCGGGCGGGCTGAATATGAAGGAATAAACATAACTATCTACGTTTTGACTATTTGACACGCTTTGAAGATTTCATCTCTAACCATGTATGTAAATAAACCATTTTAAAATAACTTTAGATGTCATTTTAACGAGAAACAGCCACATCGCCTGATGAAGCCTCGTTGAGAGCAGCTAGATAGTAGTTGTGATTGCTCATTCGGCTCCTGTAACAGATGGCGAACAACAGGCGATACCAGAGTAGCCATGGCAGCGATGACAATCTACTGATGATAGTGGGTGGATTCTATCCGGCATACTTATCTACTCATTATTACACTCAGGAAGTGTTAGAACGGTGGAGTGAATATTTTAGAGAAATGTATGATTATGTCCATGACGCTGGCATTGTGAATGAGTCTGTGATTGACTCGGCAGTGCCAGCGTACCATGAAGACATTACTATGGATGAGATTGAATGGTCGATACGAAGTTTGAAAGATGGAAAGTCAGCTGGAATCGATATGGTAACAGCTGAGATGATCAAGCTAGGTGGTACCTGCGTTAGGGACGCCTTCTGGTTTTTGAGCAAATTATGCTGGAGAACCGGAAGGGTTCCGAGCGATTGGAGACGCGCAGTCATCGTGCCCTTGTATAAAGGCAAGGGCTCACGTATGGACTGCGCCAACTATAGGGCCATCAGTTTGATCAGCTTAGCAGCTAAAGTGTATGGAAAAATCATTGAAAGGAGAATGAGGGTGAAATCCGATGGAATGCTTTGGAAAGCACAGGGTGGATTTCGAAGCGGCAGAGGATGTACGGATCAAGTTTTTTCACTCCGCAACATCGTGGAGAAGCATCTGGCTTTGGACCAGAAGGTTTTCTGCGGTTTTGTGGACTTTGAGAAAGCATTTGATAGAGTCGTGCGAAAGAATCTCTGGAACATTTTGCCCGGATATGGGATTGACGGTGACCTACTCCGTGCTGTGCAATCCACTTATGAGGATTGTACAGCATGTGTGCGGGTGGACGGCAGCTTGTCGCCCTGGTTTGATGTCAACATTGGTGTCAGACAGGGATGCGTGCTGTCGGCTCGGCTGTTCATCCTGTATCTTCAGAGAATAAGAAATATGAATGTGGGAATGCGAATGGGTGACTCAGTGGTCAACTGCCTGCTTTATGCAGACGATGCGGCATTAATAGCAGAATCACCATCCGAACTGCAAACACTAGTTACAACAATGAAAGATGATTGTATGAAGAAAGGCTTACAATTGAATGCGAAGAAAACCAAGATAATGGTATTTGAAAGAGAGACAACCAGAACGAACACTAGAATTATGGTTGATGATGTAGTGTTGGAGCAAGTGAATGAGATTGTATATCTTGGAAGTGCTTTTAGCAGCAATGGAAGGTACACCGCTGATATGGAGAGACGAGTGAGTGCCGGGAATAGGGTGAATGGAGCGTTGGGTAAACTTCTAGGCTGCCGAAATCTAAGCCAGAAGGCACAGCTAGCTGTATACAACGCGGTGCTAATACCAACGCTAACTTATGGAAGTGAGAGCTGGGTATGGCAGAGAGAGCATGAAAGTAGAATAAATGCGGTTGAGATGCGAGCATTGCGCAAAATTTGTGGCATAACGCTTGCTGACCGCGTTCATAATGAAGACGTGAGAGAAAGAGTTGGTCTAAAAGAGAGTGTCGGTGTCAAGATAAGAAAGGGCATGCTCCGTTGGTTCGGACATGTAGAAAGAATGCGGGACGAAAGAATGACGAAACAGATATACAATGCAAAAGTGGAAGGATGTAGCCGAGGAAGGCCGAGACTAACCTATCATGACCAAATTGGTCGTGTTTTATCAGAAGGTGATGTCAGAAGCCCCAGGAACCGGCGAGCGTGCATGAAAAGAGCTATGAATGTCACAGAAGCGAGTGAAGTATGCAAGGACCGCGTCTTATGGCGCTCGGTTCTCTCTGCCTACCCCGCAAGGGACTTGGCGTGAAGATATACATACATACTTATCTACTATGGGTTTTATCCTGTCACATGTCATGCAATCATGTATTTTTTTCATACAACATGTCACCAGTAAACTCCTAAGGAGTTACTGTGTTAGCAGCACATGTGGCATCGCGCGAGTAATACTTTATTGCAAGCATTTATATGCTACGGTGACCGCTTTACATCAGGTGGGTCGTATGCTTCTAAGCCTCCCGACGTCGTATAAAAAAAAAACTCACACGCAAGAACACAATGACCCTCCAGGTAATATTTGGTTGTGTTTTTCTGTGAGGTGGAGACACTTCCCCAGACGGCCTGCGCTGATGCGCCACCGAGGTTGTTGTTGTGGAGGTTGTAAGGTGAGGTGAAATTTATGTACAGATTGCGTAAGCTAGCCTCTGTCTATGCAACCTCGGGGGCATACAAGCTTATGCCATATGTGACAAAAAGTAGCTATTCTTAGTCGTTAACTGTACCTTGCTCTCTCGCAGGACCGCAACGAGTCAACGACCCACCAGGAAGTCATTAATTTGACTGCGGTTTTCCGTAACATTTACTAGCAGACCCTGCGAACTTCGTACCGCCTCAGAATCTATAAATGTTATCTTTTTAACTGGATTAAATTTGATTATTATTTGTGAAGTTTAAGTGATACATATCGATGTTCTTTGTCGCAAGAATTATTCGTTCACTCAACTAGTTGAGGTTTTAGTAGTTAGCACGTATGTCCGGGAACACTTTGTTAATGAGCTCGTACGTTATGGAGACAACATTGCAAAAAATCGACTGAAACGAAATTATATATATATATATATATATATATACATATATATATATATATATATATATATATATATACATATATATATATATATATATATATATATATACATATATATATATATATATATATACATATATATATATATCTTCACGCCAGGTCCCTTGCGGGGTAGGCAGAGAGAACCGAGCGCCATAAGACGCGGTCCTTACACACTTCACTCGCTTCTTTCACATTCATAGCTCTTTTCGTGCACGCTCGTCGGTTCCTAAGGCTCCTGACATCACCTTCTGTTCTTCAATACGTCGTCGACAGGATCACAGCCATGACCAACAGTCGGCAATTGCTTGGAGAAAACTTCGGCACATGAATCATTTAGCAACGTAACCCGAATGTTAGTCGTCAGCTGAAATTTCTTTAGGTAGCGTCACAGATGATTTGAGGCAAGCGCTCATTTCATCGGCAGCGGTCAATCTTGAAATGACAGGTTTCGCGTCAGTAATCGCCAGTCAGTAGAATAATTGTGCCTTCACAACTTGTCGAGTCACCGCGCAGATCTTTCATAGTTTGTTTGAGTGCTTCCAATCCGCGTTTGTATGCCATTGTGCATTCATCCCAGACGATTATTTTACTTGCTCCCAAAACTTTAGCTATCGCTGCATTTTGCAATGTTGCATTTTTCAGTCGTTTGAAGGTTTAACGGCAATTTTAGCGTTGAGTGAGTCGTTCGGCATCCTTCTGGTAATGTGGCCGCTATTCCAGAAGAAGCAACTGCTACGGCAATTTTGGATCACGCTCGAACAGTGACCAAAATTATTGATATGAGGAATCTTCCCAGTTCCTCCGGGCGCATTGAGAAGAAATTGGTCACCATTTCCATCATCAGTTGCCTTCATTATCATATCGTACATTCTTTTTCTTGCGGGTTCAAAATCAACCACATTCGTTTGAACTGATTAGTGCAATGCATCTCGATCATATTCACGTTCCAATTCTTGATTGAAAGTGTAATTTATTCGACTATTTAGCGTTGGTATTCCTAACTTGACTAACGAACTGCCGTACATAAGGTAACATATGTATTATCAAAAGCAATGATTTTTTTTGAAAATAGGTGAAAGCTATTAAAGGATAATTACCCACAATGCCATATCCATTTTTGATCGTTTTTTCTATCATGTATCAGTGATGGCGTTTCATTCGGATTATTTTTATGTAACTTCTCGAGGCGAATAGGAACTAAACAAATATTCGTTGAAATCAGTCAATCCATTCTCGAGATAGTCGTATCATCAAAAAGCCGGAAATAATATAAGAAATATGTAAGAAAATTAATTTGCTTCATATTTTATTGGCTAGTTATTCTGCAAGTGCGGAGCCAAATTCACAAATCGGTTTCGCCATTCTTGAGTTATAAAAGTATAACTAACCCGGCTTTGTTTTATTTGTATATATTTCCCAATAATTGGAGTTAGTCACTGTTAATTTATCAGCTTACTTCTTATGTCCAATACAAAATTTTGAATAAAGGTAGTACTGGCCTGTCCACACTGTTACAATGTGTGCTTCTATGGTAATAAATAAAGAATCATAAATCATGCATATCTGTGTAGAAATTAGAAACTTCAAAATAGGTGAAATAACAGTGCAATTTCATAAATATCGTGGGGTCTCTATAATAGTTTCAGAACTTGTATCTCATTCGATATTAGTTTTAGTATTATCCTGTCCTTTGGTAGTAGTTACATTAGTTTCAGTAGTATATGTACTTCTTCTTTTTAGCGTTATCATAGGATTGGCAGGGTCCGCTAGCAAAGCCTAATGATTTGGCGAAGATACAGATTTATACATGGAGTGACTACCGTCAGATCTCCCCAACCCAGAGGGTAAATTAGATTATTCTTAAGTAAGACGTTATACGAAATATAATTTCTTGGACGGGCGAGTGATGGTTTTCCTTCACCGCCGAGCAAGTGATAATTACAAATATGTACATAAATCCGAAAACACGGATTTAGTGGAGTAGCCAGGATTCGAATTGGGGACTCTTCACTATCACTCACTAGGCCGGTTCTTTGTCTACTAGGCTATCACTGCTCCTTGTTTCAGTAGTATCTGTACATTCTTAGGCAACAGTGTCAGCAGTGTATAGTATACTTTGCTAGTGTTTTCATTCGATTCAGTAATGTCTTTATCTAGTTGGGCAGTAGTAGAATTTTCATAAAAGATAAAGATAAAAATTATTTATTTGCCATTCGTTCTTCTTTCCTTCTTCCTTTGATGAGTTAACTATTAAATCAGATACGAGTCAATTGAGTAGCGGCAATTGTGTTAGTGTTATTTCAATTTTACATCCTAAAGCTGCATTACCAAAACTTATCATAAAGCAATGTAGATTTCAGTCATTCCAATATTATTAGTTTTACAAAGGCTGCAATTATCGATGGGTCGGAAATGGAATATATTTTAGATAGAATGCGAATTAAGTGTTGATGTTTGGTTTCGCGGGTCAACTGAGGAACAGATTTTGGGCAAAACTGGAATAAATTGTGTCGCTAGAAAACTGTACCGGACGTTTTAAATACAACATTGTTCATCACATTTCCGAAGATGTAAATTACAAATATATACTGTCTTGGTTTTCGCGATTGTTATACATTGAATTAGACAATTTTTAACGGACGTATCGCGTGTTTTATTTAAATTGTTGAACCTGACGTTTCGAATGCTTTGCAGCGTCCGTGGTCGCAGGAAGAAGGTCTTCCTGTGACCACGGATGCTGCAAAGCTTTAGCAAGCAAAGTTTAATTCAATACAAATATAACTTTTTTATGTAAAACACATTTAAGTAAAAAATGGTTGTATATCGTTTAGTACCAGTACTCGCTGGTAATAAATTAATTTCTTGCACCCATTGGTCAAGCTGAACATTGTTGTACACTTTCATAATGTATGGAGACTCATTAAAAATTTATCGAATCTATTGCGGAACCAAATTGAAATTCCAAGACCGTAATATTAAAAGTAGGAATAAATTTTGTATTTCTTCTGTTAATAATTGACTACAATGATGTACTTCCTTTTTTATCTTGAAATCGGGAATATTATTGTAATCGCAGATAATGTAAATGCTTCGTTTCTCGTTTCCTCTATCTCGTCGTATAATGTGACACGCAAAGGCCCAGGAGATATAGTCGTGTGGCCTCGGCGTAAGAATAGGCCACCCCATCTCGATCCGTGGATGTAGTAAAAGGCGACCACAGAAGCACACTAAACCGCTTATTAACGGAAAGATCCAGGAGACGGGCAGCAGCGTTCGCTGAGTATATGGTTAAATTACTGGGAATGCCAACCCGCCTGGCAGGCGTGGCAAAGATGAAAACCCCCTCCATGATGAAAATATCGATAAATATCTATTTTAAATGTCTAGTGATTGTGGAATACTATACCTAGTTTGACAAGTTCGGTGGCGCAGTGGTGAAACACGCTGTTCCACTACTGTGACACAAACGCTCGTGGGTTCGATTCCCATACAGGACAAACATTTATGTGCATGAACATGTCTGTTTATTTTGGCCTGGATGTTTTTAAGAGAATGAAGCGTTAATGCAGCCCGTCTGGGGAAGTACCTCCACCTCACAGAAAATCGCAGCCTAATAACAACTTTAAAAGTGTTGTATTTCTGCGTGTGAGTGAGGTCTCCAGTAAGCTCCTAAGGAGTTGCTGTGCTAGCAGCAGAGGTGGCATTGCGCGAGTAATAGTTAATGTATTACAAAGGTTTATAGCCTACAGTAATCGCTTTAAATCAGGTGGGCCGTATGCTTGTGTGTCTACCGACTTACGTACGTACAAATGTATATCAAGCAAATATTTATGGTACATTTTTTTAAATATAGGCATAAAAATATCTGCATTTGTTCAATAAGCGAAATATGAAGTGAAAAATTTGTGTATAATTTCTCATAATAATGTTTCTCTTGGGAATGAATTCTAACATAATTCAATTCGTTAAAACACACCAAAGGAGACCAAGTTTAAGGGGTTTATTGGAAGCTATTGAATAGTAAATACCACCACTACTCACAAACCACCTCCTGGACGAATTATTTTTTTATACAACGTCGGGGGGCATACATGCGGACGGCTCACTTAATGTAAAGTGGATACCGTAGCCTATGAACGCTTGCAATACCTAAAGTATAGCTCCCGCGATACCACCTCTGCTGCTAACACAGCAACTCCTTAGTGGTTTACCGATAACCTCACTTACTCGCAGGAATACAATAACCCTCCAGGCAGGCAGTTTTTTGTGTGGTGGAGGTACTTCTTTCCACAGAAGAGTTGCTATGATGCGCTCTACCTCTCTTAAAAGCACTGAAGCCAATACAAATAGACATGTTCATGTACGCAAATGTTTGATCTGTGTGGGCATTGAAACCGCGAGTCTTGCATTGCTAACCATTCCGCTACTGAGCTCGTCCAATTTACTAGAAGCCGTTGAAGAGTTTGTCTATTAGGTACCTATTTTAAGAACGTGTTATGTGGCTGTTTACGAACAAGCGTGATCAAAAATAATGTAAAAATCTTACCTTATCACCTTCGGCGACTTGGGTGATAACACTCTCATCTTGTGGGTTAATGGTAGGAAATCTTTTCTTACTGACAGCATCCACCCACTCGTTGTTGATAAACAACTGAAAATAAAATAATAATGCTAGAATAGAATACATTTTATTGCATCAAAAATAAACATGTTTAGGAGTCACGTCATAATAATATGCAGTCTTAATGCTAAATCGATCCCTTCCAGGTGACCATACCGAAGGAATAGATACAATCAGTGAAAACAAGTAGGTAGGTGGCGCACAACAATTCTATTTTTCACAAAACATTACATACAGATTCACATACATACATTAGGTATGTATGTCTTGCCATAAATACTGAAACAAAGAAAAAAAAAAATTCTATTGCAAATAAAATTTATTACTTTTACAGTGTGTTAGTTTAATACATAAATATAAAACAATTTAAAATATAAAAAGCTTATTCGAAGTGGTCTCCATTGGCTGCCATACAGTCCTTTAAACGTTGAGGCCAGTCATCAATAGAGGCACGCACTCTTTCCATGGGAAAATTCTTCACTGCCAATCGTACAGATTGTTTTAGGGACTCCAAATTATCATGGCGTTTGGAGCAAGCCGTACTCTCTAAAACTGACCATGAATCATAATACAGCGGATTAAGATCGGGACTAGACGAGGGCCAGTCTTCAGCTCTGATGAAGTCCGAAACGTTCGTTTCTTACCAAGACTGCGTATACCGAGCTTTATGACCCGGCGCCGAGTCTTGCTGGAAGAACCATTCTTGGTTATTGAACATGGTGTTGTTAAGGGGCTTCACTACCTTCTCAAGAATGGTATCTTGATACATTTGTGCCCATGTTTTGATACCTTTTTCTCAAAAGTATGGCTCAGTCACTCCTTCATAGCTAATACACCACCAAACCGTCACTGAAGTCGGATAGTGCCCACGATGCACTCTGTCGACGAATTGGGAAGCTTCCTTAGAGCTTTGAGCATAAATACGGTCGTTTTGTTTGTTAAAATGTTGCTCAATTGTAAAAATTTTCTCATCCGTAAACAAAATTTTTCTGTGACCTCCCTTTGCGTACCGCTGCAGTAGTTGTTTCGATTTTACCACCCTATTCTTTTTAAAATTATTAGTTAAGAAATGACCAGTACGTCTCTTATAGGCTGCAAGTCCTAAATCATCTTTTGAAATACGCGACATGGTTCTAGGCGCTATCTCCCGAGATAAAATCTTTTGATTTCGGACAGGATTTCTTCGAATTCTTTCCCTTACTGCTTTGACCACCTTTTTTGTACGAATACTACGTGGACGGCCAGATCTTTTTCTGTCACAAACAGAGGAGGTCTCATTGTACCTATTAATAGCCCAGTACACAAACATTTTACTAATACCAAGCGTATGGAGAGTTTTAAAAATTGCATTTGGCTTCATACCCACTTTGTGTAATGAAATCACAGCGATTTGGTTCTCTTTATCACCCCACTCCATTTTAATATCGCAAAATATTGTACAATGTATTGGCGCCAAAATGAGAAAACTCAATGAATAATCATATAAAAATGACAGATTCCAAATTCAAATGTAATATTTTGTTTGTAACAGTATTTATGGCCAGACGAAATATATAACGGTCCTACTACAACTAACTACCTCAGATAAATAAAATGTTCTTTCAAGTACCTAGGAGAAGTAGGATTGAAGAGAATAGAATAAAGAAGAAAGTGAATGTGCCAGTGGTGACGTAACTGATAGCGACTCTATATGAAGTTGAGTGGAAAGCGAGAAAAAAATATAAATAGAATACAGAGGTTTTATTAAGTTTATTTAATTAATCTTGAAGGAGGCTAAAGAAACAAGATATAGCATACTTGCGAGAAGGAATAAAGATTGTGAGAGTAAAATTTTGTGTCAATAGGGAGACATTTAGTCTAGTAGTAGTACTGCAGTAGACAGTCATTTTCTGCTAACAGCTTCTTGATAACGTTATTAAAATTTCCTGATATTTCCGTCTGATAAAACATGGTTAATTTGGTCATGGTACCTACCGCAGCTCCTACATCATTCTATTTTCGCGTTGTATATATTTCTTTTTTACCTTCTTTCTACATGTCCGAACCAACGGAGCATGTCTCTTCTTATTTTAATACCGACACTCTGTTTCAGACCAACGCTGTTTCTAATATTTAACATCATCACTATTTGACGAATATAATAACTTATTAAAAGGAATATGTTAAAGGAATAAATATATAGATGAATTATATTCTTTTCTTGTTTGACACGTGGCTTGTTCTTATTATTGAGTAATTTTACTTAGGGGTTGCACTCAGGCTGATCTTTATTCTGAAATAGACTAAGCGCGCAGTAGCCACATCCATCAATTGTCTAATTCTCCTAACTGTATTTACGGTGGAGCTGAGCGTACTAGCCAGTTTATTTATGTGGGGTTCCCACTGTAATTTGGAGTCTATTGTAATTCCAAGAAATACAGTAACATTAATAAATTCTAGTACATTATTTTCAATGAGAACTTATGATTTGCCTATTTGTAAGTAAAGTGACTCTAGCGCTGACTTTCACATATCAATATATGCCATCAATAGACATCACATTATTGAGATGCAGCAGGAACAGCATCAGGGACAACACAGAGCCTTACGGGACGACATCATTGGTGTTCATGTTATCTAAGTAGCAGCTGTCGATAACTGAGTTTATGCATATACTAGAAAAAAGCTAACAAGTTATCTACACAAACCCTTGGGCAGACAGAAAGAACGACTACTTTGTTAAAAGACCACTGTCAGACCGAACGGCTTCGCCATATCTAAGCTGACAGATAACATACAACGTGACTCCACTCTACTCAACTCTCAATGAACAGACGAAGCGCAACGGTGCCAATTATATACTAGAAGATCTCCAGGCGATGGCGAAAGCTGTATTGATGTTTGCAACACCCTCCACTTAGCAAAACGAGTTAGAACAATATTTCTGCAATAAGATTTGTTCAATCTATAGACCTTTTGGGCAACGGGTGTACATTGCTGTCTTCACGAAGATAGGACTTGCTTATTAAAATGTGTAAGCGCGAAAACGCACGTGCGTACAGGATACAAAGTATAAACAAATAGTTTCAACCGTATTCCTCAACATATCGACTTTACAGAACAGCGCAGTGAAATAGTGCCATGTGGAGATGAGGTTAGCTTACTGCTCTAAAGATGAGGGTTATGTACGTACACCAAAGGAAAAACATACTTTAGTCGTTTATGAAGCATCTGTAGATCTTTTTGTTGAATCATTGACTATAAATAGACATACGAGGCGACATTTGAGTGACAATAATAATTTACGGCCATGACAGTGAACTGAGAATGGCCTGTAGAATTGTAGCAAATCAACAATGGGTGATCAGTTGGCGGTAATGGTAACGTTGTGTAAACAAGCGGATGTATGGGGTTACATATGGTAGTATGATTATACCGGCCATATCATTTCAGCTAGATCGACAATATACAGATTATAATTTAATTAGCATTTGTTTATCTGTATGTTAATCCATAAACTAATTATATTTAATGAAAGTAATGAAAATTGTTACGAAGAAATATGTTGTTTTTTAAATATTTCTTTGTAATGTAATCTGAGTAGGTGAATTAGATAATATTAGAAAATCAACGCAAATTATATTAATATGCTAATAATCAACTTGATGTTTGACTGCAAGTAATTATTGTCAGGGTTGAGTACGTCTTTGCACTAGTCATTTTACTTTTCGTATAAACATAAATAAAAATCAAATATTCTAATTATGAAATGAAATACAGAATTTTATTGGTATATTTTATTTACATACTTCTTTAAGAAAATTAAAAAATTAAATTAAAGCATTATTCTCTTAACAAAACAATGCTTTAGAACAATTTTTTAATTATTAAAGTACATGTGTCCCGACCAAGGAGGTTTCAATTCAATTTAAGTACACATTATCTGTGGTGAGCGTAGCGCGCAACGCGCATGCGTGTTGGATCCGAGCCAATAAACCAATAACAGACTTTTTCCATTTTGGCGCTATTTCGTACTTTGTACGAAACTTACTTTGTACTTTTCGTAATTTGAGTAATATTTTGTTGGATAAAACTTTAGTAGCAAAAATGTCAAGCAACACCGATGATAGTGATGTGCCAACTCGGAAAAAACAAAACTCGATTTAACCCGAGCTAAAATTCACGTAACTCGGGTTGAACTCGAGTTAACTGGATGAAACAACTAATGATTTAAAAAAATATTACTAATTTATTCATGAATAGTTTATGTTATTATTATATATAGCATTAATAGTTAAAAAAAATTGGAACAGACAAATGATATTTTTATCTGTTTCAATTGTTTATTTTTTTCTATTATTTATTTATAATGTATTGGGAGAGTTATACTAACTAAAGTAAAAAAGAGAACATAAAACATGAAAATCTATAACAATAACCGGCACTTTAAAGTTAACCTCAAATCTACATAAATGTGACACTTGTTTGTTATGAATGAATATAGTCTCAAATGATCGGCAAACTTCGCTCCATGTCGGTTTTCGAACTCGAGTCGGAAAGAATTTTACTCGAGTAGGTTCGAGTTAAGCCCAACTCGAGCTGACTCGAGTTAGTTACTCGAATCGACCATCACTAACCGATGATACTGATGAAAATTTAACTCCACCTGACATTCTAGAAACAGCCAAGAAACTGACGAATAGTCTTTTGACAGAAAAATCAAGAAAAGCGTACGACAAATGTTACCAAGACTTTATAACTTGGAAAATGAACAAAAAGGCTAACTCATTTTCCGAAAACGTTTTGTTTGTTGAATCATTGACTACTTTCAAGAGTTATCGGATAACTTTAAGTGTTTGTCCTTATGGTCTAAATATTCTATGATTAAAAGTACACTGAGTATTTACAACGAAATTGATATTACCAAATATTCAAAACTTGTATCATTTCTGAAACGTAAATCGCAAGGATATAAAGGGAAGAAAGCCAAGACATTTTCAGCTGAACACTTAAATAAATTTTTAAATGAAGCGCCCGATAAATTATATCTTTCAACGAAGATAAGAAGTATTGATTTATTAAATAGATAAATAAAAGTTAAATAGAATATATTAGTTACTAAACGCCATCTCACTAAGTAATGGCTTTATACATAGATATTTACTGGCTTCATATTACTTAAGTACTTATAATATTGTTACAGATTGCACTAATATTTGGAATAATGGGTGCCTGCCGAAGACAGGAATTATACAACATTAAATTCAAAGACGTCGAAGTTTTCGAATCATCAATTTTAGTTAAAATTTGGAACACAAAAAACAAAATAGACCGATCTTTTACCATAACGGGCAAATATTACCAATTATGTAAAAAATACATAGAACTGCGACCAAATTCATATAGCAATCCTTCCTTCTTTTTGAATTACATATCTGGGAAATGCACCCAACAAAGAGTTGGTATTAACAAATTTGGAATGTTGGGAAAAATGATAGCCAGTTATCTTAATCTTCCAAACTCAGATTCGTACACGGGACATTGCTTCCGCAGAACTTCTGCAACCTTACTAATCGATGCTGGCGGAGACATAACAGCACTAAAGCGTCACGGAGGGTGGAAGTCAACAACAGCTGCAGAAGGCTACATAGACGATTCTATAACTAACAAAATCTTAGTATCCAATTCGATACTCAATTCCATAGAAAATAATAAAAATGAAATTTATATAAACGTTCCATTGTCAACCCCGACAACGACTAGCTCTTATAGCGCTCCCCAGCCTGTTATTCAGGTTCAGTTTCATAATTGCAATATTCAAAATGTGAATAATTATTATAATAAATAATTTGTTTCTTTTATATTGCATTTTGTATATTGCATGAGATTAAATAAAGTAGTGTATGCAACTGCATATAATCAGATATTAAAACACTCGTGTAATCTTATTTTGAAAAACTACACTCATGTTTTAATACCCTCTATTATATGACAGTTGCATAAACTACTAGTATATAACACAGAGAATGTATTGAAAAGTCTTCTTTATGTAGAGAGTAGAGTAGAGGTATTGAAGACTTGTGGATTCGAGACTTTTAAAAGATAAACATTTGTATGTAGCATGTGTTTTCTTATTGTTCTGCGTATTTTTTTTATACCACTAAGGTGGCAAACAAGCTTACGGACTGCCTGATGGTAAGCAGTTACCGCAGCCTATGGACATTTGCAACACCAGGGGTCACCCTTGCGTTGACGACTATTCTTTTGTCACGTAACATAATTTATTTACAAAAACAATATCATTTTATTAGGTTTAGTTACCTGATATGGGGATTAGTAGTAGTCTAAGTTTATGCCATTTCCTAATGTGAACTGCAATATAGATAAAACGAAGAAAAGGTGGAATAAATAATCTACAAGGTTACTGAACGAAAAACAATGATTATAAAATGTTTATTTCTCGTAAATTATGTTTCCCATTATTTTCTTTGCCAAATACTTCATTTGTTTTCGTTTATATAGCATCTCAAACCAGAAATGTGTCCGAAAATCATTGAACTATATGTTACTACTAGAATCCTAACTCAATACAAGAGTAATGATTCCCGTTTGGTACACTTGATGCGTTAAATGATCTGCATATCTCGTGTCTCTTATTAAAATGGCGCACAATTACATAGTCAGTGTTAAAAAAAATAATTAAAACACATAATTCATAACCTTATTCATTACGCACGTATAGAACGAAAAAGCGATCCACTACAAATGTCGATATATGCCTGTTGTAGATTATGTACGACTACAATTAAACGCAACCCTTGGATTGTTACGATTATTCGTCTATTTATAAATAATGTAAATATCACTGGCAAAGTTCAGATAAAGTTATACATTCAATGGATCTATATTTGAATTTCGTACTCAATATATGAAAAAGAAATGACTACTTTTACTTTTTAATATATACTTATGTTACAAAGTGCCTGAAAAACATATTAGGTTATATTAAGGATCCTTATTCACTTGAATAGGGCTCCTTCATATTAAAATTTAAACTAGCTCGGTGGCCCAGTTGCTAGTAACGCCACTTTGGCAGCAGCGCCCACACAGGACAAAAGTCTGTGTGCAGGAACATGATACGTTTGACTTGATCGGAGTGTTAAGAGTTAAGACATGTAAAGAGCATCAAATCAGTCCGTCTGGGGAAGTTCCTCGATCATAGAGAAAACCGCATCCAAATAACAACTCCCTGGAGGGTTTTTGTGTTCTTGTGAGTGAGAGAAGTCACCAGTAAGCTCCAAAGAATTAGCTGTGCTAGCAGCAGAGGTGGCATCGTGATAAATGCATTGCAAGTATTCATAGGCTACGGTACCCGCTTTACATCAGGCTGGCCGTGTGTTCATATTCCTCCCGAATTTGTAGAAAATAACACAGAGTTTACAGATAACCCTACAGTCATGAAATTAGCCTCAGTAAAACAAATAACAGTTTAGATTTTGATTGAGTCACGTTTTCTGCAAACGTTTTACAGAGAGTTTACTTGAGATGAAAAAAATCATTTTTTTCTTTAACCATTTCTATGTTTATAAGCTGTTAAATTATAATTACGTTTTAAATTTATGAACTTATTTAAAGTATAATGCAGTTGAGGGCACGTGATTATTGACGCTAGTATCAATTTTAGCTCTTATTGTATGGATTATTAACAAGAATGTTCTCCAATAAGTCTTTACACGCTCACCGGTTATTTTTATTTCTTATCTTAATTCAGGTTCCGCATTATATAATTATATTCACGTAGTGTTTGTTTGTTGTTTGTATATTATATAGAAAAGAAAACATAAATAAACACATTTTCTGACCGGCCATCGCACACTTTCTGATGTTTTTAATATTTCTGATGAAATACGTTTCAATAACACATTTAAGAATGATTAAACATATCCTTTAAAGTTAGGACAGACATGGGCATGGACAGATAGCGTAGGTTCTCGTTGGTACCCTTCGGCTACCAGACCATAAAGGAATGGACAATAGTAAATGGCAAAATGTAAAGTACTTTGTAAGCTATTTCTTTAACGTTTTTATATGAGTATATAAGTTACATAATAATATGTAAAAACCACTCACCTTTGTGTATTTGATTTCAACTTTAACCATTGTGGTTTTGTTAGAAACGCGTGTTAACCCTCCCAAATACGCCGGCTGAATGTTGCCTGCAATACTGTATCACTATTATAAACTGAGCTGCTAACCACGTATGTATTTATTCAATATGTTCGGTTATTATAGGATGAGTTGTGACAGTTTCGAAATATCTCCGTTCCGCTTAAATATTAGGCCGCCAACTAGTGTCAGATTTTTTATTCAAGTTTACTATCAGCACAGATTAGATAATAGTTACACGTACTGCTATCAGTAACAAAACCAAACCATATTTCGACACGCTATTGCCGTATTATTCTATATTAAGTGCGAACAACTATTATTTTACAACATTTTACGGTAGTTCAGTGTTTTTAAATATTAGAACCTGCTGTCTGCAGATAATTTAACTAACTACGAAGTGTGACGAAAGAAAAAATACCGTCTTGGGAATATATTCATGTGTTATGCCACCTTACATGCATAATGCATTCAAGGCAATGCATTCAAATGAAAAATGTTAACTTCGTATTTGTTTAGTTTATCTTTAAGCTTTATCAAAACTTATTCAATATTACATTACATACACACTTACAATATTACATAGGATTATCATAGGAGTGTACACCTATTACAGAATAATTGAAATCGAATTTTAAATTAAAACAGAAAACGAGTGTGCTTTAGATCACACGACTGAAATAAAACTTCTGTAGCTCCATAGTGTGATACAGACAATAGGTCTGCACTGTGTCTTAGATATACGAAACTTAACTCACTATTATTGAAAGAAAATGTGTACTCACACCTCTTTCTCTTGCCCCTACAGTAATATGCGAAACGTAACTCTCTCTCTTTATATCTTCACTAACTTATATCTCCCTCTCAACTTCAGTTCGCTTAGCCCGATCACATTTTTCGTAACGCTCTCGTCACGCATACTCCACAAGTCAAGTGTGCGTAAAGAAGTTTTACTTCAAAAATTTTGAAACGTAACATGAAACGTGCGCTATTGTAGCCCGCCAAGATCATTTGCATTTCAATTGACCTTTTACTTTTTCCTCCGAGCCAACAGTCTGTCAACACATACTTGCAATAGCATCATACATGTAGCAGTACTATTGGTAACACTTTTTGAGAAGAAACAAGAACTGAACTACATTATAGTACGCACTTTGACGTACAAAAATATAATCGTTTAGTATCATGATATCTGTGTCCTATAATATTATTGTTATTTACATTTGTATGTATGTATATATAATTCTTTATTGCACAAACAAATAGTACATAATAATCATAGACTAATACAGTGTACAAAGGTGAGCTTATCTCTTCAAGAGATTTCTTCCAGCCAACCCTAATGAATGTGGAACGAAATTGTACAAGGGCTATAACAAATATATGTGCCAACTAGCAAAATAAAAACAGATACAATAAAAAAAAATAAAAAAATATACATACATACATACGACATACAACCACATACATATATACAAATGTATATATATATATATATAGCTACATACTATTTGTCGTTAGATGATAACATATTTAGATAGTGCGTCTTTAGTCTTCTCTTGAAACTAAATACAGAAGGACTCTCTCTTATCTCTAGTGGTAATTTATTCCAAAGTCTAGCAGCACATACAGTAAACGAGTTAAAAAAGAATTTTGTGTTTGCTAGAGGGAAATGTAAAGTTTTTATATGGCAGGAACGTTGGGATCGAGTTGGCGGTGGAAGGAGTGGAAAACGTGAACAGAGGTATTGAGGGGAATTGGGATTGGTAATTAATTTGAAAAGCAGGGATAGTATGTGCACATTTCTGCGAAGTCGAATAGGAAGCCACTTCAACTGTACACGAAACTCCGAAACATGGTCGTACTTACGAAGATCGAAAATAAAACGTATAGCCAGATTTTGCAATCTTTCTAGCTTGTTGAGTAGTTCCTCAGTTGCATCCAAATAGCAAATGTATATTTTCATGCCATGTCCCTTGCGGGGTAGGCAGAGAGAACAGAGCGCCATAAGGCGCGGTCCTTACACACATCACTCGCTTCTTTCACATTCATAGCTCTTTTCATGCACGCTCGCCGTTTCCTTAGGCTCCTGACATCACTTTCTGATAAAACACGACCAATTTGGTCATGGTAGGTTAGTCTTGGTCTTCCTCGGCTCCGACATCCTTCCACTTTCGCATTGTATATCTGTTTCGTCATTCTTTCATCTTGCATTCTTTCTACATTTATTATTTTTTTTATTTACATTTGTATTGCTTGATATTTTAAAGGGCACGTAAGAAATAATCGATGTGGCAGAGTCAATCCTATAATAACCGGACTACAGTATTTGATATTTTGAATACTGGTGATAAGTGGAATCACTATCTATTAAATATATATATCTGTATATGTATATAATAATGAAACTGTCGGTCTGTGATATTGACTGAGTGTTATTTTTTTTATACAACTAAGAAGACAAACAAGTGTACGATTTATCTGATAGTAAGTAGTTAGCGTAGTTTATGAATGATAGCAATGCCAAGGGCATCTTTCATGTAATGTCGAGCTAGAATGATATATTTATACAATGTTTGTCTTGTGTGGGAATCGAACCCACGAGCGTTGGTGTCAAAGTTGCGTCATTCACTACTGAGCCACCGAGCTCGTCAAAAATCCCCTAACGGTATCCCGTGGGAACTGCTTTTTCTTACTTACTTTATATTTCTTCGGCTTGTAAGGATCGTATCGTAATGTTGATTAACCTTTCATTTGTTGACTTGCGAATGCAAGTCTTTCCGATTCAGATGTGGATGATTGCTGGAGCGTTGGGAAAACTTCTTGGCAGTAAAAACCTGAGCCAGAAGGCGCAGCTGGCTATACACAATGCAGTGCTGGTCCCAACGCTTACTTATGGAAGCGAGAGCTGGGTATGGCAGAGAGAGCATGAAAGTAGGATAAACGCGGTTGAAATGCGAGCGTTGCGCAAAATCTGTGGTGTAACGCTTGCAGACCGTATCCGCAATGATGAGGTTAGAAGCAGAGTTGGTCTGAAAGAGAGCGTCGGTGTTAAAATAAGAAGAGGCATGCTCCGTTGGTTCGGACATATAGAAAGAATGACGAAGCAGATATACAATGCAAAAGTGGAAGGATGTAGGAGCCGAGGAAGGCCAAGACTTACCTATCATGATCAGATTGGTCGTGTTCTATCAGAAGGTGATGTCAGGAGCCCTAGAAACCGGCGAGCGTGCATGAAAAGAGCAATGAATGTGAAAGAAGCGAGTGAGGTATGTAAGGATCGAGTCGCGTGGCGCTCGGTTCTCTCTGCCTACCCCGTAAGGGATTTGGCGTGAAGTTATAGATAGAGATGATTGCTGGAAAGTTCTGAAAGAAAGTATGGTGGATAGTGCAAAAGAAGCATGTAGATGCGCAAAGAGGTATAAAACATTGAAAGGAGATGCCGGGTGGGATGCGGAGGTTGAATCCTCCGTAGCAAGAAAGAGGAAAGCGTGGCTGGATTAATCATTTTTGCCCTTAAATGAAAGTATGAGAGAGAAGAAGAAAGAAATGTACCGTCTATGCAATAATGAAACCAAGGCTTTAGTGAAATAGAAGCGTGAAAGACAAATTATGAATGAGGAAGAGAGGCTGGTGAAAAACTTCGAGGCAAATACCAAACTTCTGGAGAAAGATAAAGAAATGTTGGGGTGGTTCGTCGGCATCCAAAATGGACAACTTAAAATATAAAGCGGGTGTCATTCTTACTAATACTCAGGAAGTGCTAGAACGGTGGAGTGAATATTTTGAAGAAATGTATGAATATGCCTCGGACGCTGGCTATAAGAGTGAGTCTGATGCTTGATGGCTTGTCTCCGCGTTGATGGTAACGGTCCGATGAAGGTATAACTATGGATAAGATTGAATGGTCGATACTAATCTTAAAAAATGGAAAGTCTGCGCAAATTGATATGATCACCGCTGAGATGATCAAACTAGGTGGCAAAATTTGTGGCGTAACGCTTGTAGACAGTATTCGCACTGATGATGTAAGAAACAGAGGCGGTCTGAAAGAGAGCGTCGGTGTTAAAATAAGAAGAGGCATGCTTCGTTGGTTTGCACATGTAAAAGGAATGCAGGAAGAAATAATTACGAAACAGATATACAACGCGTACGTAGAAGGATGTAGGAACCGAGGAAGACCAAGACTTGCCTACCGTGATTAAATTGATCGTGTTTTATCAGATGGTAATATCAAGAGCCTTAGAAACCGACGAGCGTGCACAAGAAAAGCTAAAGATGCGAGGGAGGTGTGTAAGGATCGAGTCATGTGGCGCTCGGTACTCTCTGCCTACCACTCTCTGCCTATTTATAGATAGAACACAAGTTATAGATAGAAAACACCCAGACCAAGATAAATAGTCATGTACATACACTGCGCCACTGAGCTTTTCCGAAATATTTCTTTAATTTATTTAAAGCAATACAAATATGTCGGTCTCTGGTGATAAGTGAATGTAAATAACAACCAAGAGTTCAAAGTGTATCGAAATTAAGATTAGCCAGGTATAACAACTCAACAAAACAAAAGTAATTATACTTAATCAAATTACATAATAATTTCACAAATGATGTAATCATTTCGCTCCGTTATTTATATTATTCTCAGATAAGGTAGAACGCAGGATACGTACGGTAGGTAAACGAACGTACCTTCTTCTGTACTGTTGCGTGTTCTACCGATTGTACAATGAGTTGTGTTCTGAGAAGTTGTTCAACATGATGCCAACATCCTCGTTTTACAATCGCACAGCTCGCCGATGAATAGGAGTTCATCCGCATACACTGGAGCCGCAATGGTCGCAGACGGTGTGGTTTCAGAGAAGTTTGTTTTCTACCAAGAACTATTAAGTTGTGGAATGAGCCTGCCCTGGTCCCTGCCGAGGTTCTTAAGGCGCTACACAATACGGATCTTCAAGAAGGCGTTAAGAGATTTTTACAGTGTCGGCAACGCACAAGTGATACCCCTGGTGTTGCAAATGCCCATAGTCAACGGTACCTACTACCGTATGCTTGATTGTTATAAAAAAAACAGTCTAAAAAAAATATAAAAAACGTCTAATATCTAATAATATTTATTTTATACCAAAAAAATATTGCCCGATATTAGACCTTGCTTGAATTAGATTGTGGTAGTCAAAACAAAAAACGTACATTAGGTTTTTTTTTGGTTTACTAAGAAAATAAAGTTATTACATTGTTTCACAAAGGTGACAACAAATGAATGTCATTGCTATTAGACTATTAGACTTTTAGGCTATCTCTACTCTCTTTACTAGGCATACTAGTTGTTAAGCTAACCTAAGAGAGGTAGAACACGTAACAGTAGCCCGTCTGGGAAAGTACTACCACCTCACAGGAGATCGCAGGTAAATAATAAAAACAAATAGGTAATAATAACTATCTGGGAGGTCGATATGTTGCTGCAAGCAAGTTCCTTAGGAGTTCTGTGTTAGCAGTAATGCGCGAACCTTCCTTTGACGTATGGAACTATTCGAAGCCTATGATAACTACTTCGTATTAGGTGTGCCAGCTAGTATGTTGCTTGTATTTTTGTGCTCGTATCCAGCCGTTGTAAAAAAAGAACTTCTCCTAAGCCTCTATAGTAGGTCTAGGAACCTTTCTGCCTTGAGATCTGCTCTGTTACTGTAGAATATAAAAGATCGAACTGGCGCATCAGCATAGAACACTACTAGTTAGTATATTGGACATCGACTTATGAATATCAAGGAAAAGCTACCGGACATCTCGCATCATAATTGTGATTTCCAGCAAGGAGTTACTGCACCACGCAATGGCAAATGTGTCAGCCTCCTCGTCACTCAAACACGGGTTAGATACGAAGAGATTACCTAGTAAATGAGCTTTTTCTTTTCAGGCCAAACCGTCCAGCTTTCGCAGCGGTGCCAAAGATGACTGAAAAATTTTCATAGGACCGCGCGAGGAGAATGCCGCCCAATGGATGGCAGTGAAGTCGTTACTTGTGAAGGGAGAGAAAGCGTCACGAGACATTGTGGCTACCTAAACCTAACTAACTAAAAAAAAAAAACCTAAATAACTTGTAGGGTACTAAGCGTTGCCTACGGCACGGAACAGGGCCTCAGATCAGCACATGCCATACGCAACTCCCGCGTTTCGGCTCATATGATCGTGAGGTCGGTGCAGCCATGCGATGGAGGTGAGACAATGTCAGCTTTGCATGTATGGAAGAAATATGGAAGGATCATTATCATCATATTTTCTTTCAAATTTTAATTCGTTAAATTATTATTTTTAATTAGTAAATTCTTTGATATGATGTGCTGCAAAGATTGAATTGATTTAAGTTCTTGGTTTATTTCTTTGGTAAAATATCATCAGTGTATGAACTGGTTGACTAACGGATAGACAGTATACAACTGAAACCACTAAAGACTCTCTCTATCGATGTACAATGACTTAGGCTGTAAAATAAACGTTTTTATTTTCATAAATTCATTTCACATTTTCTTCCGTGTAGCCGGGGTGGGTCGCTAATTATAAATAGATCGATGCATGTGTCAAAATACAAAATATAAATATGGCTATTTGAGTGTGCTGCGGTGCGGGTGATCTGTGAGGAATAAGTGAAACTAATCCACACTCGACTGTGCTGGCGGGCCACACCAGTAATAATTTATAACGCTAAAGTCACTTTGTCTCTGTGTTAGTCAGTTTATTAAATTTAAGTGCTGAATTGTATTTGGTAAAGATAACCCGGAGAATACAAAAAAAATATATATCAAATATTTATTTGCTTTAACAAACAGTTTTGACGAGCTCGGAGGCGCAGTGGTGAATGACGCAACTTTGACACCAACGCTTGCGGGTTCGATTCCCACACAGGATAAACATTCGTGTGCATGAATATGTCTGATTGAAGTACCTCCACTTTACAGAAAACCTCCAACTCACCTGTGAGCGAGGTCACCAATAAGCTTCTATGGAGTTGCTGTGTTAGCAGCAGACGTGGCAGCGCGCTAGTGATACTTAATGAATTACAAGTGTTCATGTGCTACCGTAACCGCTTTACATCAGGTGGTCAGCATGCTTGTATGCCTTCCGATGTTTTATAAAAAAACCAGTTGAGAATGCGCAAGCTTGCATTGCCAGAGGAACACCTGGCTCGTCAATTATATAACAATGCATTTTTTTTTATTTGTCGGCCATTTTGACCATGTTCCTTAAGCGATAGGAACGGTGTTCCTGAACATTCCTATTCTATTTTTTTATGCTGAAACCGAATCTGAAGTCAAAATTCAAATATTCAAAAAAGCGACAGACAAACACACAGACAAACATATAGATTTCAAATAGGAACGGTGTTCCTGAAAAAAGGTTTTTCGTTAAGCTGTATACGGAGCCTCCTTTCAAGCATACAATGTTTGTGCTAGGAGGTCTGCTCTTCCTTATTTTACATATTTCAGTAATGTTTAGGTACATTTACATTTGTGTGCAATATTTTTTTTATTATTTTTATGTTAACGGTACTTTATAGATAGAAATGATGCATGCGTGCATATATGTATGAGTGCGTGTAGGATATGTGATAGAATGTGTACCTACGTTTGCTACTTCCAAATAAAGATAGCTTTAGTTTCAGTTTAAATTAACTATTGTTTTGAAGATAGATGTATGTATGTATATCTTCACGTCAGGTCCCTTGCGGGGTAGGCAGAGAGAACCGAGCGCCATAAGACGCGGTCTTACACACTTCACTCGCTTCTCCAACATTCATAACTCTTTTCATGCACCCTCGCATAGATACCGTCAATTTAGATTTGTTTTATAAAGTGACACAGTTTCATTACACCTCGATTTTTTAATTCGCTTATAATAAACATGTTGACCATCATGGCGGGTTTTCATATAGGTATTTAGTTTTCTTTTTATTTATTTGGTTAAACAAACTATGTAATATAGGTTTAACTACCGAAAAATTGTCTATAAGCGGCAGTATGGGAATTAGAAATGCGGGTTTATTTTGGTAATACAATTTAACTTAAGTCCGACTCGTGCTCTAGGGTTCCGCTATTAGGTCCGAATAACATATGTAGGTAGGTATCTGACATGCATAGGGAAGCTATTCTACCTGCTTATTTGTGAAAAACAAGTGTCTTTATGACATTTTCTCTATTCAAATTCTTTGATTATACTTTAATACATTGAAAATAGTAGTGACTTAGCAAATAAAAAATCGAGCTATTTATTAATCGATGCCCGCTTTGAATGCCGATGTTGGCATGTAACTACCACCAAATTCGTTTTTTCGAAATTATGTGCACATTTGTAATTATCACTTGTTGGGCGGTGAATGAAGACATCCGTACGAAACGCGCACGTTCATGAAAATTACATTTCGAAAAACGTCTGACAACAGTCGCTCCCTGTAAAATCAGCCAAATTGTTGTGTTCTTGCGTGTGAGTGAGGTCTCCTCAAGCGAGTGATACTTACTGTATTACAAGCGTTCATAGGACTACGGCAATAGCTCAATATCAAGTGGGCCGTAGACTTGTATGCCTCCTGACGTTGTATACAAAAAAAAATGGTTTGGCTTAGGTGGTGGACTCCGCTAATCCTAATGGATTAGGGAACAGGATAACGTCATGACCTGAACAAACATATTATTTTAGTTACTTATTTACTGAATTACTTCTTGCATAAATGTATTTATCCTTTATTGCAACGGCAAGCTTATCTCTTTAAGAGATATCTTCCAGCTAACCCTAACGTGTGTGCAGTTAATTTTATGTTGTCATGTCATTAGACCATCGAAAATAAATAATTTTCTATATTATTTCACCAGCAGTAAACTTTAAGTGCATTTCATTAATATAATTGTGACCGACAGATGATAAGAGGTCAGAAGTCGCACGTTAATTGTTATTTTTGTTTATTATTTTGTTATGGAATTCATAGATAGAAACATTGAGAATTTGATAAAGTAAATTAAAAGTTAATGAGACTAAAAGAGTCAATGATCTAAAAACTGTTTACAGGAATCCATAAAATTAAATGGTCGTTTAATCGTAAAGAATACAAAAATAATAATAATATAAAAAAAATACACTAAGCATTTCCAAAAATGAACTAAGAAGTAAATATCTATCTATAGAACTTTAAATCAAATCCCTTGCGGGGAAGGCAGAGAGAACCGAGCGCCACATGATTCGATCCTTACACACCTCACTCGCGTATTTAGCATTTATTGCTCTTCTCATGCACGCTCGAAGGTTTTTAAGGCTCCTAACATCACCTTCTGATAAAACACGACCAATTTGTTTATCTATTATAAACATATTGATGATATTGTATATATTTGTCTCTCCTCTCCTGATTTTTAGGGCTTGCTTAAAAACAATTGAGTGGTACCTAACCTATGTTACCTAGGGTGATGTAAGAATTGAAATAATATCTCTACAGCTAATTTGGCATTCAGAAGGTATGGATTTTTATAAACATATATACATGAACCCTTGTGTATCATACGCATGTGAAACCTCATGAAGTCATGAAAAATAGAGTATAAATAGTCTTTCAGTTTCACCGAACAGTAACAAATATGCCGTTCCTTAATATTTTTTTTGCACAAGCAGTCGACTCTGGGGAAGCTCGACGGAGTTGTTGTGTGTGTCATCTAATTGTATACGCAAGTGAAGCAATACAACTACAGCCTGTCTATGGATGGTGGTTGAATGATAGATAGAGTAAGTAGTTAACGGACTTCTTGAAATCACTTGCGTCCTCCAATCCTCAGTGAAGCATAGTGGCAGATGATTAGACTCTATTCCGAAACGTTTTTCATGCTGAAAAAGCGTACTCCTGTTTCTGATATGCTACAGCATATACTTTACTTTCTCTCTCCAATATCTCTTTTGATCCTATTTAGTTTTTTCAGCTTCAAAAGTTCGCTTTTGGGTTTGTTGAACACTCTGTAGTTTACCTAATTGCCTAATTTTGTTTGCTATGTAGAATATTGACTCCAAGTTCCATTTTTACGAGTATCGTCAAATTATAATATTAATATTTATAAATTATAATATTTATAATATATGTCGTCAAAATATTTTCTCAACACAATTTTAAAACTCCAATTTAATCCCATTTTGGCAGATCCCATTTAAATGGACTCCCCACCAACACGTACGTTATTTACAAAACACTAGTGGACCTTAAATAGGAATTAATCCTTTTTAAATGAATAAAAAAATTTAATGAAGATGTAAATTACGGAAAAGTGTAATAGAGAAGCTGTATGGAAATAACATATATATTTTACAAAACCAGGTATTTCAAATATTGAAAATATATCTACTCTATTTGCAATGAAGTTTGAGTTCCGATAAAATAAAGAAAAGATAAGATAAAGTCACTTAAGTAATTAGTGATTGTGAACACATATAAATTAATTTATGATAGCATCGAGTTGCAAAAATATTCTTATTTCTCTTGTCCTCTTGAAATCATGTAAACGATTTTGGTAGTATTAATATTTTTATTACAGCTGCTGACTCTCTAAAATGTCACACGTAGTCAAAATATTTTTATCGCTTGAACTGATTTCATTCATAACAATAAATGCCATCAATTGACAACATGTCTTTGACATACAACAGAAACAGCATCGGAGACAGAACAGAGCCCTGTGGGACGTCATCATTGATATCTATCCTATCGGACCAACTCGGCTTTTATGCATCTGTTGAATATGACGTTGGCAACCCATTAACATAAACACTCGGCTTAATAGAAAACCCTGATGACAGACCTTACCGAACGCCTTCGTGATATTTACCACGCGAGAAACCATGACGGAAGAACGTATTGATGGTCGCTGATCAGGTCGTGATCCTCTAGGAATGCCATGGGCGGTTGACGCAAGTTACTCTCGGTGGCTTTAGCGAGCGACCTGAAAACACAGCTTTCAGATGAAATACTTGCAAGCCGCTGGCAAACTCTAATCTAATCTAAGCTAATCGAATTTTGCTCTTGCAATCAACCTTATACTGGATCACGAGGCTGCATTCAGTTTACGTTTCAAAACAAAGAAATTATAGGAATGCGCCGTGGTCCAGATCTACTAGGTAGCCTGCTTGAGAAGATTGGCTTCTCTACGAGACTGATTAAACCAATGTCGCTTTTTAGCTCCCACAGCAACTACCAAGTTAACGATTGTACTCGTAGCATTCTATGCCATCAAATATCGCTGCAGCTACTGCTATCGCACGGGAATCAATGTCCTCTGATTTGAAATAAAGCTGCCACCACGGGTACGATGCTTTGAATTCACGCAATCCATTTCAGTTTGCTGACTTATAATGCCGTTAATAATAACGTTATCCGGTAGGCAGACAGGTGAGTTAATTCTGATGCAGAGCACTCGGGTCCGGATGAGACAGGATCTGATGAGCCGATCGGCGCTCCACTGAGATTTTCTTCCAAGAGAGATACTCATCAAGACGTGTAGTCAACAGGAGGTCTAGCGTAGAGTTTGTATAGAACAGGTCCTCTATACCTGGTATTCTCGAGGGAGAATTAGAGAGAAACTATAAGCCAGGGCAAATTCATGAGTAGATCTCTCCGCGTAATCAGTGCACCGAGAGCCAAGTCACTCGGTATAATGGACATCAAAGTCTCCTAAAATTATTAATTCTAGGAGACTTTGATGTCCATTATACCGAGTGACTTGGCTACCGTTACCGAGGGATACTGCACGATGACTTTGTCAGGCGCCATTTGCAGGCGCTTGAATAAAAGTGGTGTGTCTCCTTACGTCAATAGTAAATAGCAATAGTTTATACGCTACGCTAATCATTTCACGTCACATCTGGATAGGTGTTGTGTTTCTGCGAGTGAGTTTGGTTACCTGTAAGCTCTTAAGAAGTTGACGTGTAAGCTGCAGGAGTAGAAATACGCGGGCAGTATTGATTTTTTATTGGCTCAGCATAGTGGCTCCGCTTCGCCTGTTAGTAAGCGAAAAGAGGAGCCCAAATTGCAGCGGCAACTGACAAAGGACTACAGCATCCTGTCTATTGATGCTACCATGCTGGCCCGCAAGATGCTTCTTCACGCTTCGTTTTAAGGATCCCATATTGTAGGAAGGAGGAAACACATGTGCAGGTAAGGCGTTCCACTTTTTAATAGTACGACAGAGATAGGAGTTGCCGAACTTTTTAGTATGAGAAGAAATGCCCTCAACAGTGGAATGATGACATCGCACGCCTGCACGTGTGGTTCTATGACGGAAGGGAGAGGGTGGGATATGGGAAAATAGTTCTCAGAACTTACCATAGTACATGCGGTAAAATATACATAGCGAGCCTATGGCGTTACGAAGTTGCAGAGGTTCTAGGTTTTTTGTAACCTCTTCGTCGTCGATTATGCGGATAGCCCGTTGCTGCAACCTATCGAGAGCCTCGAGAAGATACTATGCGGAGCCGTACCAGAGATGCCAGCAATACTCCACGTAGGGCCGAACTTAGGCCGTCTTATAAAGCAGACAAAGCTGATCCGGCGTGAAGAACCGGCGCACCCTGTTCAGGACTCTGAATTTTTTTGAAGCTGTTAAGATGAGGCTCTCGGTGTAATTTCGTTAGTTTAGATCGCAACGAATATCCATGCCTAGTATATTCAGGTTATCTCGCAAATTGAGGGTAGCGCCCTGAAGACTGTGAGTGGGGTTCAAATGAGAACATTTTTGTTGTAAACGCGCACACCTGAGTTTTCTTGGCATTAAACTCAACCAGGTTATTGGAACTCCATTTACTAATGAGATTAAACCCCAATTAAGGTCAACTTGAAGACTCGCGCGCTACTCACCGATTTCTGCCCGAATATTTATAGGCTGTTCGAAATATCACCCATGGATCCTACTATCATCTGCATAGCAATAAATATTACCAAGTGGCAGTATGTCATTGATATGAAGAAGAAAGAGTGTGGGCGACAGAACGGAGTCCCGTGGAACAGCCGGCAGTTACTGACATGAACCGCGAAGCGCATCCATCTGCAAGGACGCGGATTCTACGCTCATGCAGGAAGCCGGCAATCCACTTACGAAGCTGCAGGGGCAGACCGTATGCCGGAAGTTTGAAAAGAAGTGCTTTATGCCAAATCTGATCAAATGCCTTGGCGATATCTGGGCTGACTGCCACAGATTCGCCATGTTTACCAATTACCTCTCCCCAGAGGTGCGTCACATACGCTAGAAGATCACCCGTCGATCGTTTCGATCTAAAGCCATATTGATGGTCATTAAGAGTGATCTTCTAGGTAAAGGATCAATTGATTATTAAGGATCCGTTCCATGACTTTGCACAACACTGAAGTTACGGCAATGGGGCGGTAATTTGATGGGTCCGAATGGTCTCAATTGCTAGCGTTCATAGGCAACTATAACTAATTTTGATCAGATGGGTCGCATGCCTGGTTAGGTTAGGTAGGTATAGTAAGAAAATGGAAAAAATCGGTTTGGCATTTCCCGGTTATAGCAAAACTTAAATTATTATTTTTTCTAATATATGTATAAATTTCCCGTCCTATGAACATTGATATGCAATAGTTTTCAGGAACACCGTTCCTATATGAAATCTATATGTTTTCTGTGTGTTTATCTGTCGCTTTTTTTCGAATATTCGAATTTTGACTACAGATTCGGATTTAGCATAAAAACGTAGAATAGGAATGTTCAGGAACATCGTTCCTATCTCTTAAGGAACATGGTCAAAATAACCGACAAATGAAAAAAAAAAATCGAATTGTTATATAATTGACAAGCCATGTGTTCCTCTGGAAATGCAAGCTTACGCATTCTCAACTGGTTCTTATATGTATCAATGAATCGACCTCTGTTTAGTTTAGAATTAGATAATATATTTCAATCTGTTTCTTTTATTATTAATATCAAGTTAAATGGATATTGGAGGTTGTATCTATCTATATCGTAAGATAAAAATAAAGTTGTACGTAACTTAGTAGGTAGTAAGCTCAGTTGGAAGACCATGCGACTGGGAATCAATAGGTCGTGTGTTCGAGCCCCACGTAAGCAGGGAGATGATTTTACCATGTTCAGAGATTTTCCAGTCACTTCTAATTGTTGTATTGTCATGAAGCTTGGCAATTGTAATTGTGATGCAAAATCATAAAAACTATCATCGAACTAGCTCCTAAGTGAGGCCGCAGGTTAACACAGGGTATTATAGACTCCCTGCCCCTTTAGTAGTACAGCGGGTTTTGCCAACGTCATGGAGTATAGGTAGATGTATAATTAGAAAATGATTTAATTTTACAACATAGATTCTGGAAAATACAGTTAGAAAAATATCGGTTTCTACAATTATATTTATTTGTTACAACATTAAGAATATTTAATTATGTCTATTTGTTAAGGTATCTTTTGGATATAAAGTGAAGTAAAGGTTTGAGCATGCAAAATTGCACTCATTACTGAAGAATATCGATTTAAATGAGATGTTTCCGTAAAAGAAATTTCCGCCGTAGTATCTCTGCAACATTTCTTCTGCATCGACATTGAAGGCATATTCACCCTGAAACATTTATACAATTCTTCAATTCTTACTTCAACATACAATATCACTGATTGATTCGTTTGATTACCCAAGTGCGCTTTGTGGATTTCAAACTAAAGAGCCAAACTTGTAGTTAGCTCTGAACGCAACACGTTACACTGAATCGGAGTTGTTTCCAGTGAAATGTATTTTAATTTCATTGGCATTAATACGGTACGCAATATACGTCACGAATGCACACTTTTCAATGCACTAAATTACGAATTCGTCTTAAAACAATTTCTTCTTCTTAATTTCTAAAATTACGCCATTTTGACTTGAAATATTCGCGAGAGCTTGTAGGCTCGCGAACCGTTTTTGACGAATATATTTGTTACGTGTTAATTGTTCGTGTTAATTAATTAATTTTAACTATTGTGGGTTTCGAAGTGCGTGTAATTAATTTAATAAATGAAAAACATGAAGATAAAATTGAAAAATTCACTATCGTTCTACGGGTAGTACTGACTTTTTTTGAAACTAAAACAAAATTTTGTTTGAAAACCCCTAGACCTATTCTGGTACACTTGTGTACTAAAACTAAAAATAGAAAAGAAATACGTATTTTGCTTCACTTGGTGTGACTGCTTTTCGATTCAAATGAGATGTTTCCTTGCCTACGTGAATACTCCTTCTGAAGCGGCAGAGGGTCGGCCATTTTGCTTGTAGAACCGACAACTGCTGGTGAAAAAAAGGTTCTCGAATTGCTTTCTGTACGCACGCTGTGTGGGCGAATAGATGGAGCGATGAGCTGAAGAAATTTATAGTGTCAATGGATGCAGGTGGCTCAGGATCAAGATGAGTGGCTCTCTAGAGGGGAGGGCCATGCCCTGCAGTAGATTAATACGGGTGTAGTTCCTGTTTCAAACGGTGGATAATCGCAGAGACGACCACTGCAGCCGAGGCAGAGATGACCAGAGTAGTTATGGCAGTGACACTTATTTATTCTCAGGCACAAGTTTGCAGACTCTATAATCACAAACATGCTCACTAATTTATAACCAAATTTGGTTATTTTGCTGATATTCACTTTTTCATTGAGCACGGGATTTTCATTGAGATGTAGACGGGTATAGTCAACCGCAGATTGAGAGTAAAAATCATAAAAATCCAAACAAAAATATTCAGGTACAGTACAGGGGTTTTGAAGTCCTTTTTAAAGTATAATCATTTGTCTCTCTAAAGTCACGGGCGTTTATACCAGTCATTTGATAGGCGTGCGCAGGGATATGAATACAACGTAGAGCCCCGTTGAAAAGATGACAATATACTCATGACAGGCCACGACAGGTATTGGAACTATTGCGAATATGTCGGAAAAAATTGGGCTATTGAAATGAGATATGAAATTATTAAAAATGGGCTACTACAGAAGAGGGACGGACGCTTGCTATAACTATCATAATCTGATGTTACTTTCGGCAGGCGGTGGCTTGCCACTCACTAGGTGCACTCCCGATATACCAGAGAAAGTCAGCCTGGGCGGCACCATTGTGAGTAACTCAGGGGTGTCGGAAGGTTTACTACGCTTTCTCCGAAATTACTCGCAGCGTTATGCCCTTTAACACTTCCACCCATGGAGCATATCGCCAAAAGCAATATGCTCAATAGACTCCTCTCTGGACGGTCAACGAAGGCATGCCAGGGCTGAGAGTCCTGCAGACCTTCTTGAATTATCATTATTATTATTTAAGGCAATCAATTAAAATTATTATTATTGTCGATAAGATATTAAATGAATAGGTATCCTACAACGTAAGTTGAAATAAAAACACGTCGATAAATTAAGTTTATGATGTCATTAATTACAAAGTATTTTTATTAATATAAAGCATGAAACAAAACTCTCTATCAGATATCATGCGCAGAGTTATTTTCATATATCTTTCGAGTTCGAGTGAGTGAAGGGCATTGAGAAGGTATTGTGATCATGTGAACTTCGCGTTGTATCGGTCTATTAACAAGATTTTTGGCTATAAGAAAAAAGACGCCAATAGAAAATGCAAAAATGTTTTGTATTTGTGGCAAATATCAAGTTTAAATGTGAACAAAGCGAAGCCACAGTAATAATGACGAAATACATAGAAACTGGGAATATCAACAAATTCTTACTTTCATCAACGACCTTACTTTCTATTGTACCTCGTGGTGTACTATTAAGGTGGTAGTTGTACCATTAATCGGTCAAACGGTTACATATTACAGAACGCCGAAGTCGATAACGATCTGTCGAATGTCTACTGAATTTCTACCTGTGAATATACCTTTAATTACTATATTATATATATTGTATTGTTTAAAATAATTAAACAGATAAATGTATTTACATAATTAATACTTAACGTAGTTCTTGATAACTATTGAAATTGAAATTTGTAGTGTGTCTTAAAATTTTAATATGCCATTTTAAGATTATATGTAGTAGGCTACACAACCTATGTAAAAAAAAAGCCGTCAAGTGCGAGTCCGACTCGCTCACCGAGGGTTCCGTAAACATATATTTTCGCAAATTATTATCGCAAAAATATTTATTTTGTGATGTAACTACAAATTTACGGTTTTCGGATTTTTTTCCTATACTTCTGTTACATGACGTTGCTTCTTAACAAATTTCATGATAGGTCAACGGAAAATATCCTATAGGTTTTGATTTCCTTGCGAGTGTCAAGATAAGCGTGCAGACGAGACATAAAAGGCGCATCTTTTGATTGCGTTGACTTAGAAGTTAGATTTTTACGCTGTTCGAAGGGATATCAGACCTGAGTATGTGATATTAATTTGAGCTCGATAGCTTCACCCGTACCTGAGAAAAACGGTCTTGACAGACAGACAGACGGAACCCTAAAAAATTTAAAGAACAGAGGAAATATGATTCTTTCAAAGGGTACGTTTTACATCCCAACGATAGCATATTATTATTTAGGCGAAAATTGGATGTAAAAGATGAGACGTACTGAACAACTTCCAAATAAGTTATACGACATTTATTATAAAATTGGTTGCTATTATAGTTAAATATAATTTATCCGTAAAAGAAGATGTTAACATGTTGGTTACTTTGTTGGTTGTTTTGTTGGTTCTTATGATAATGTTAAATTTCCAAACCAGAGATTATTATTTACTAGCAATTCTATATTCATATAATTATAGCAATCTTCAGATCACTTTTATATAATCAAGTCGAACAGATTAATTGAAGAAAAGGGGCTACTGTAGATTTCTGGAAATTTTTAAACCTAATATAAAGTTTATATACATGAATTGTGAAATTAAGTTAGACATTCTTTATTTTATTATATTAATCTAGAATTTTATATTCAAATTTTCCCTAACATACCTAAGGAAATTACATACAAGCAATAAGATATAGGAAAAAAATAATTTTATATGACAAATCTATCTATAACTTCACGCTAAATCCCTTGCGGGGTAGGCACAGAGAACCGTTTGCCACATGACTCGATCCTTACACACTAATTCGCTTCTTTAATATTTATTGCACTTCTCATGCACGCTCACCGGTTTCTAAGGCTCCTTATATCACTTTCTGAAAAACATGATCAATTTAGTCATAGTAGGTAAGTCTTAGCCTTCCTCGGCTCCTACATTGTTCTACTTTCGTATAGTATATGATAGTGAATCTTTATATAATGGCGTATTTCCTTATCTTAAAATATTAATTTAGATATAACGAGCTAGTAATACTCGGTAATATTATTAGCATGTTATATTTAAATTAATCTTATGGCGCTCGGTTCTCTCTGCCTACCCCGCAAGGGACTTGACGTGAAGATATACATACATGTAATTAAATAAGATGTTTTTTCGTTATTATAAAATAACTGTTGGTCTTTCTTTCCACACGTTGGATTCAGGATTTTCACTTGATGGATTTGGTGTATCAAATTTCATTAATAGACCGCTACAGTTAGCTTATCAGTAACACCGTTCCTATATGAAATCTATATGTTTGTCTGTGCGTTTGTCTGTGTGTTTGTCTGTCGCTTTATTTCTAATATTCGAATTTTGACTTCAGATTCGGATTCGGCATAAAATAGTAGAATAGCAATGTTCAGGAACACCGTTCCTATCTCTTACATGGTCAAAATGGCCGACAAAATTAAAAAAAAATATAATTTTGAATTGTTATATAATTGACGAGCCAGGTGTTCCTCTGGCAATACAAGATTGCGCATTCTCAACTGTATATAATATCAACATATTGACTTTTGGAATTTTGTCTAACTTTAATATAAAAATCTATAATGCAAGCGAAACTTTTTCTTCTAAAGAAATCCTTCAGATTTATGACTAAAATACATTTTATTTATGCAAACAAAAATTAAAAATAGTTTTTACCATAAAATGACCTAAGGGATATATTTTGGAAGTTCCGCACAATCAAAACCGTTTTTCAACTGTGCTACAGAAATGTAGGAGGTGTTTACCTTTAATTGGGTTGAATCTCTTATGCTTTAAAAATATTTGCCAATATTTAACTTTATTTCTGATAGCTAGAATCGTTATCGGTTCAAATCACAGGCGCTACAAATATATCGCACAAAAGTTGTGTAGATTGTGCTACACTATTTATTATCATTCATGTGGTCATCATATCTTTATTTCGCGTGTTTGGACAAAGTAGTCTTTATTAATGAAAAAAAATGTTATCAGAAAAATTAAGAACAGACATTGGCAATTTATATACATATATTGTTAATTAGCGTGAGCCGTTTATTGCAACTATATTTCGGTGTAGGTACCTAACTATTAGATGATTGTTACCTAAATTGATTCTACTACCACAGTTGCTTAATATTATTAATATGTACATGCAAAACCTTTTTTGTTTATTTGTGTCAGATAAGCTGAAATGTCGATATAAAAATGAATATATTTTTTTAAAGGGCATCCTTAGATTCAAACTCATTTCATAAATTTAGCCCATGGTGCTTTTCTGATATCAAAAATTGTATTTAATATCAGTTAATTTACCTTACGACAATATATTATATGCAATAATATTTCCAATATCTTTGATTTAGAAAAACTGGCCTTCTGTTCCTTTGCTCATCTGCAGGCACTAGGCCTGAAGGTATAGATATGTTTGCCTATATACCCAGAGAGCTACCGGACCGTTCAAGTAACGGTCTCCCTGTAAGGCTAGATTTTTTTTGAATAATGTGTCTTAGGCTGCAAAGTTCAACTTAAAAAGAAATCAAAATCGCCTGTCATTTTAATTTTTTCTTTTACTATAAATAAACTAATCATATTAAAATTTGAAGCTTACATCGATAAGCTTACATTTTTACTTTAAAAAATTAAGGGATGATGACGTGTAGCAGTAATGTCTGCCTGGTGGAGATTATCGTATTTTGCATGCTGTGACACACTAGTTAAAAAAAATAGCCTTACAGGAAGACCGTTACTCGGAAGGTCGTGTAGGTCTCAGACTAATAACATGTGGCATATACTATGTATTTAATTTAAACAGCTTAGGCGCATCCTGATCCTGACTGTTCGTGCAGCAAAAATAGACGTACGAGCAAGTTCACAGTACATGGAAATGTATGAAATAGTTATTGACTCGGAATTGGCTTACAATCGTCTATACAACCGAAGCTAACCTCGAAAAGACGTGATGTATTTTATTTTTTATTTTTATTTATTTATTTAGAAACAAACAGTCTTTAATTATTATGTTGTTAAATACATATTTAAGGACAGACCTATAGTTTCATTTATTACATTTTACCTTATAGTAGGCAATAACAACATCCATCAAGTACACAAACAAAATAAACATATTGCAAAAAGATTTTACAGGTACTACCTAGCTAAGTCGCTGATACAAGCATAAGTTTATTTCAGAGACTCAACCAGGGAGGCCTTGAATGAACCCAAAGAACAATACGCGAACAAATCAATTTGGAGTAAATTCTCATTGTAAAATTTACATGTTCTTCTTATAAAACTATTTTGAACATAACAGGTTCTGCTACTTAATATATAAAGTAAATGTTTTTTAGTGCATAGTCGCTCACATCTGCGAGGCACACGAAACAATATATTATGAAGAAATAAAGGGGTATCAACAATGTTATTAAAAATTTTAAACAACATCATAATGTCGAAATAATTACGTCTTTGTTCTAACGACATCACGTTGTGTCGTTTAGCAGAGGTTTCACAGTATTTTTATTTATTTTGTTAACTAACAAACTGGGATAAATAAGAAGTAGGGCGGTAGGCCAACTAGGAAGTACACATATCCGTTTTACCCGCACATTTTCCTAAAATATTTCTGTCTTCTCCAACCAAAAGTGATCAGAAATGAAGTAGAAGTTAAAGTATTAACTTGTGACAAAGATTTCAATTTTACAAGATACAAGAGTGCAGCCTTATATGGACTACGGTAATTTTCTCGAGGCAGGAGTATCCTGATATGTAAAAGGCGTCATTGGGTCTATAAAATGTAGCTAACCTTCAAAATAACGCAGTCGTCTGTTATATTGTAAAGCGCTTTGAATACGGGCTGCAGAAAGACATGGTCGCAAACCTTATTCATTTGTAGTCTGACCAAGCTCTTCCCGTTGGATGATACCAGAATTTTGCCCTGCAAACAGTTTTCTATTAAAATGGTATTTATTTAATTTTTAATTTATTGGTTAATGGTTTGTGTACAAGTCGTCGATTTTTGACGAGCTTGGTGGCTGAGTCGTGAATGACGTGACTTTGACACCAACGCTCGTGGGTTCGATTCCCACATAAGGCAAACATTTGTGTGCATGTAAGGCGCATCAAAGCAGTAATACTTAAAATATCGCAAGCGTTAATAGGCTACGGCACCCGATTTACATCAGGTGGGTTGCTTGTATGCCTTCCGACGATATAAAAAAAAAAAACTTTCGCATAGAACAGAACAAAAGCGGAAACGTCAAACATATTTTACATTTGTTAATTAAAAATTTCCATCGATGTTGCCGTATATCAATTCAAACGAGTTTCTCGATTTTTAAACTTCTTCGTTTAAATACAAATAGGTTAGTAGTGACAATATAGATGAAGAGTTATTAATTGTCATCGAAATATACGAAATATGTATAAGTTTTGCAGTATGCTTGTACACCTCCCGACATAGTATAAAAAAAAAGTGAGTCACTGGACACACTGAACATGTGCTGGAAGTGCAGTAGTAAGTAATGTGCAAGTATTATTATATAGTACTAGCTGCTGCCCGCGGCTCCGCCCGCGTGGAGTCAAATAACGTAGCCTATGTGTTAATCCAGATCATAATCTATGTACGTGCCAAATTTCATTTAAATCCGTTCAGCCGTTTAAGCGTGCAAGAGGAACAAACATCCATACATACAAACTTTCGCATTTATAATATTAGTAATATTAGTAGGATTATTCAACGCCGTAGTCGTAGGGACTGCTTATGCCTTCAAACAAGCTGTACTTATTTGCCCCTCTCCTACCGCCTCTTCTTCTTTCTAGTGTTATCCCATTTCCTAATGCATTAGGATTGGCGGGTCCGCTACCCAAGCCTAAGGTTTTGGCGAAGATACAGATTTTTAACCGGAGCGACTGCCGTCAGACTTCCACCACCCAGAGAGAAAACCAGATCATTCTTAAGTAAGGTCACGTCTTTCGAAATATAATTTCTAGGACGTGCGGGTTTCCTCAAGATGTTTTCTTTCACCGCCGAGTATGGACATAAGTCCGAAAATACGAATTTAGTTCCAGCATTCGGACTGGGGAACTGTTGGTCACTAGACAGCTTCTTTATCCACTAGACTATTACTGCTTTGTCCCTCTATTGAAAGAATGATTCAAAAATCGTTTTCTATGCCTGCCTACACTGCTGATCGATTTCATATATCGCTTAATTAATAAACCATACAAAAATTAAGCCAAATATGAAGTCGTTTGTTCACTTGGGTTGCACAAGATAATAAAATATATAATAATAAAAAAGGAAATTTACTTTCAGTTGTGTGACATCTTGAAAAACAGTAAATTTGGAGCGTAAAATTTTTGCGTTTACTATATTCGACGTCCAAGTCGTGCAATCTTTTCTTTTGGGTCCTTTACATCTATCCATATTTGTTGCTTTTAAGGAAAACTTTCCCTGTAATATAGAAAATAAATAGGTAGGTATTCTAATATTAATTATGCGGCTTTGTTTATCTGGTAAGTAACAACTTGACAATATTTTTTTCTTAACATTCTTTTTTAATATATTTTTTTATACTCGTCGGATTTCCTGATCTACTAAAACCTATCGGGAATATTACCCATATCCTATAGGTTAGAATTTGTAATTTCTTTTCATTCAAACAGACAGCAAATGACCAGGAATAGATTTAACTACAACGGAGTGATCTTCATAGACCTATGAACCAAAAAATTGGTACCTGTACCAATGTCTATTTTGAAGGATTTTCAAAAATTTATTATGATGATGTATGGTATTAAAAAGTTGGACTAACATTAGATGAAATGTATTGATATGGGCTACTACTACTACGTTGCAAATAAATAGTATTATTTAAAAAATATATATTATAATACGTATACCCTATATAGTTAGTTTTTGTGCAGTTTTTTAAGTCACAGATTATCTCGTGCATGAAAAGAGCTATGAATGTCACAGAAGCGATTGAAGTATGCAAGGACCGCGTCTTATGGCGCTCGGTTCTCTCTGCCTACCCCGCAAGGGACTTGGCGTGAAGATATACATACATACATATATATTATCTCTTTACCTAATACACAGGATCACCTGTTGGGCTAACCTAAAAATTCACTGGAAATTTCATCAAAATCTGCCTAGCCGTTTTTGAATCCATAGAGGACATACAGACGAACATTCATTTTTATATATAGATAAGTGTAATAAGTGTACGTGTTGAATCGAGGGATGGGAACCTGATGACTTATAATACAGGCTTTTAAATAAGCCTACTTCGGGCACCAGATTCTTACGCAATTTTTTGGCTTTGTAAATATATACACTGTACTTATATTACGTTAAATTTTGATATTATTGTGAGAAGATAAAAAACGATTATCATTATTATTAATTGAAAAGAGAAAGAGGGTGAAATGTGATGAAATGCTGTGGCAGGCACAGGGAGGATTCCGAAATGGAAGGGGATGTACGGATCAAGTTTTCTCGCTCCGCAATGTGGTGGAGAAGCATCTGACCATAGACCAGTCGTGTTTCTGCGGTTTTGTGGATCTTGAGAAAGCGTTTGATAGGGTTGTGCGAAAGGCACTGTGGGACACATAGCCGAGATATGGGATTGGCGGTTCACTGCTCCGTGCTGCGCAGTCCACTTACAAGGATTGCTCAGCATGTGTGCGGACAGATGGTGCCATGTCACCCTGGTTTGATGTCAAAATTGTTAAACAGGATTGCATGCTATCTGCTAGGCTGTTTATCCTGTATCTCGATAGTTGTCTGCAGAGAATAAGGTCAACGAATATGGGATTGCGAATGGGTGACCTAGTGGTGAAGCTGACGCAGACGATGCTGTAATATTACCAGAAACACAATCTGAACTGCAAACACTGGTCACAATGATGAAAGACGAATGTATGGAGAAAGGCTTACTATTGAATGCGAAGAAAACAAAGATAATGGTATTTGAAATGGAAGAAACCAGAACCAATATAAGGGTTACGGTTAGTAATAAAGTGTTGAAACAAGTGGATGAGATTGTATATCTTGAATGCACTTGCATTCAGCAGGGATGGAAGGTACACCGCAGATGTGGAAAGACGAGTGAGTGCTGGGAATAGTGTGAATGGAGTGTTGAGAAAACTTCTTGGCAGTAAAAACTTGAGCCACAACCCACAGCTCGCTATACACAATACAGTGCTGGTTCCAACGCTTATTTATGGAAGCGAGAGCTGGGTATGGCAGAGAGAGCATGAAAGTAGGATAAACGCGGTCGAAATGCGAATGTTGCGCAAAAATTGTAGCGTAACGCTTGTAGACCGTATTCGCAATGATGATGTTAGAAACAGAGTTAGTCTGAAAGAGAGCGTTCGTGTTGAAATAAGAAGAGGCATGCTCCGTTGGTTCGGACATGTAGAACGAATGCAGGATGAAAGAATGACGAAGCAGATATACAATGCAAAAGTGGAAGGATGTAGGAGCCGAGGAAGGCCAATACTTACATACCATGATCAAATTGGTCGTGTTCTATTAGAAGGTGGTGTCAGGAGCACTAGAAACCGGCGAGCGTGTATGAGAAGAGCAATGAATGTTAAAGAAGCGAGTGAGGTATGTAAGAATCGAGTCACGTGGCGCTCGGTTCTCTCTGCCCACCCCGCAGGGGATTTGGCGTGAAGTTATAGATAGATAGATAGAATGTTGAAATACACTTAGGTCTTATTTGACGTAATTCCCACGCTCGTCTGGGATATGTTGACGATTGCCACTGACGTAGCGTCGAGACGAGATGAAGGTATAATCTAAATATTGTATATATATATAAAATTTAATTATTCTAAAATATATATAAAAAAAGTTACGTCCACAGTATAAAGGAGCGTTAATAACATATGACCGCGAATTGGCACATTTTTTTATCTCGGTATAAGATTGTGCTTGTTGTATCTGTTCAACTGTTTACTCTAATAAGTAGTCAATATTCTATACTACTCTGTGTAAAAAGTATCGGGAATATGTCAATAAAAAGACCCGCGTAAAAGAGGTCGTTCTAATTTTTTTACTGCATGTTGGTAGCACTGTACTGATTTAGCGCGCAAAATTTGAGCGGGATCTGTCATTTAATTTGTTTTAAACTACACTTTTTGTTGGTCATAGTTTTGAGTCCTCGGCGATTTTTACAATGGAAAATATTGTTGAACAAAGAGTGTGCCTTAAATTTTGTGTTTCAAATGATATTTCATGTGGTGAATCACTAAAAATGTTGCGAAATACCTACGGCGAATCGTGTATATCGAAAACAAGGGCTTATGAATGGTATAAGGCTTTTAAAGAAGGCCGAGAAGTAGTAGTAGACTTGCCTCGTTCTGGTAGACCTTCAACCGCTACGACCAGAGAAAACATCGACAGAATCAAGAAGCTAGTGCTCGAAAATCGACGTATGAGTCTGAGAGAGTTGGCTAGTGAGGTGAACATATCTTTTAAGTCCGTCCACAACATTCTCATTGACATTTTAGGCATGAAACGCGTCGCCGCTCGACTAGTTCCAAAAGAGCTCAATTTTGTTCAAAAAGCGCAGCGAAAGCATGTCGCTGAAGACATGGTTTCCCGAGCTTCTACGGATCCGACCTTTATGAAACGTATAATAACTGGCGACGAGACATGGGTTTATGAGTACGACATGCAAACAAGCCAACAGTCTTCAGAATGGCGTCTCGAAAACGAGCCGAAACCCAAAAAACCGCGGCAAAGTCGCTCCAAAATCAAGGTGATGCTGACAGTTTTTTTTGACTACCGTGGTGTGGTTCACTCCGAATTCCTTCCAGAGGGAGAAACAGTGAATAAAGAATATTATTTAGGCGTCATGAAGCGTTTGCGTGAGAGTATCCGCCGAAAACGTCCAGATTTGTGGCAACACAACTCATGGATGCTGCACCATGATAATGCACCATCACACACAGCCATTATAGTGAAAGAGTTTTTAGCGAAAAATTCAACAAAAGTTCTCGACCAAGCACCGTATTCACCTGATATGGCTCCGTCTGACTTTTTTTTATTTCCCAAGTTAAAATTACCACTTCGAGGAAAACGTTTTGAGTCGATAGAAGCCATAAAAGAAAATTCGCTGAATGAGCTAAAGGCCATACCGCAAATAGCCTATGAAAAATGTATGGAAGACTGGGTGAAGCGGTGGAGATGTTGTATTGCAAGCGATGGGGCCTACTTTGAAGGCGATAAAATAAATTTAGATGAATAATTTGTATTTTTTGTTTTATTGACAAATTCCCGATACTTAGTACACAGAATGTATATTACAAAATAGTATTTGCTTCGCTATGCTTCGAATTGGCGCTGTTGATGTTGGGATGAAGCCTTATGGTTTGACCCATTCATCAAGATCACGAATAGGGAGCGGCGTGTTACGCAGAACGTTCTCGACTGATTTGACTGCGAATTTTTTTGGAATAGTCTAACACCATGTATCTTTATGAGTGTGACAATTAGAATGTTACTTTGAAATTGTCCTATTATTTGTGTCACAGTGTCGCCAGTCAAAGGTAAATATAACAATATACTTACAAAAGCGGCATCGCTTAAAACCGGATTAATTGTCACAATTAATATGAATATCATAGTACTAAACATGTTTCCGCGCCTATTTTTTAGACATGAATGAAGGATACATATCAATAAAAAATAACCATAACAATAAACATGAAATAATTTTTAAAATGCGACGGTTCAGTACCCACATTTATAGTATTATGGGTAGAACAAAATTAGGTAGGTATTTTTCTAAGTGGTTCTCTTCATTTAGATGTTTTTCGAGATAGCATCATTGTACGCACAGAGCATGAAAATCGGAGTTATTAAAGTGAATTACTAACTTTACCTTATGGTTTTCCTAAATTTATGTTTATATATAATGTAGCTTCAATGTTTATTAAAATAATATATTGTAATATCTAGATGTAGAAAAAAGTCATAGCATGTTGTTCTAACGATCAACATCTACAGCGTCTGAGGATGTCTCGTGGAGAGACGGAACACGAGACGACCGGAGCAGCCAGGGCAGCAATGGTGGAGGGTGCATGCGGTTCATTATTCAGATGGCGAACACTTGCAGAGACGACCGGAACAGCCACGGCAGCGGCGGTGCATCTACTAACGTATTGAAAATCACAGATCAAAGAATTTTTGATTTCAAAACAATGCAAATAAAAGAATATGGCTTTAGACTTACGAACGAAAGAACATGTATTTTTTTTATATTGATCATTTGTTTAGGTTTGTTTTGAATACAAAATGAGTTTGAGATTACAGCATAATAAATTGCATTCATCATTATTAAATATAGATTTGTATGAAATTTTACGAAAAAAAAGTCACCGCTGTAGTAAGTTCGCACTAGTTCTTCCATGTCTATGTTAACGATAAACATAAAAACTCTTAAATTGCCATTGAGCCTTCGTGGGTACTTAGACATGCCTTACATTTTCTTAATGAAACCTTATTGTATCTTTTTCAATTCTCTTATTCTAGCAAGTGGAAAATTACTCATGGCAGAGAAGAAATGTCGAAAGAAATTTGCCAATATACTCGTAGATCTCTTTTCAAATTGTCAATTAGATGTTGCTATAAATTTATGTCAATATAGGAGTATAATAATAATGATGATGTCAATTCAGTGAATTCGAAAGATCTTTGTCAGTCAGATATTCAATAATAACTATATAACCTTTTCAAACAGTATTTTTGATATGCTTTTTGAAGATATTGTCAGGAGAAGATTGTTTCAGGCAATTTATTATGAAATCGAATATAAGTCACAATGAAAGATCTACCAGTCTAACTAAGCCGATGCACCGGCATACGCACTTTTCTAAGATTTTTACTGAATTTTGAAAACATTTTTTTTATTTTCATAAACGTACATTATGTATTTAAATATACTGGGAGGTAACAGTAAGGACATTTATTTCTTTAAACAGCTCCATAAGTGATTCCCACGAACCCACGTTCTAAATAGAACGGCTAGCTCTTTTTCGTAGGATAAAAAATATTCCAATATCCATTCAGCCGATTTTCCCTGTAATAGTATTCCATACGACAGAACGCTGTGAAAGTAGTAAAAACAGACTAAGCGCGTACTAGCCACGTTCGACAACAGTTTCATTATGCTAACTGCATATGTGGCGGAGCTGAACTTACTGGTAAGTTTATTAATTAGAGCGTCCCACTGCAATTTGAAGTATACTGTATTTCTAAGAAACACAGTATCATTATCAAAATCTAGTTTGCTACTTTCAACGAAAAGTTCTATTTTGGTGGAAGTCACATTTGGAATATTAAATTTGATACAATTGGTTAAAGTGGAGTTTAAGAAGAGATTATTATAACATTTAATTTTGGTTCTCCTAAACTGGTTCACAGTTTAGAATAACTAAAAATATGATAAGTGATTTATTTCATCATTGGATATTTATTGCAGAAATCAGTACAGATCTTAAAGTATTTTTTTACAACCGGATGGTTGTCAATTCAGTTGCTTCTATGAAGTAATCAAAAGTATTTGTCACTAAAAAAACACCGACTCTAAAACATCTGCTATGAAGAAATGCACTACAAACCAATATTACGAGTATAGTGTTTATTTGTACTTAAACTGAAATTAGAAATATATTTTTAGTCTAATTACAATAAAACCAATTTATTAGGACAATAATATACAATTATAGTTAGGGAAGTTTTCTTAAACTTACAAAATATATTTAAGGTTACGTTAATGCAATAATGTAGCAATACCTAATCAAACCTATTTATGATATGAATGAACACAAATGCCCTAGCTTCGACTCCAAAATACCAAAAATTTTATATTATTGTCCTAATAAAAAATATACCTATGAAAAAAATATACTTTTTTATCTGCAATACATAATTTCACTCAGGAACTCAAAAGCAATGGTTGGCTGGAAGAGATTCCTCGAAGGAATAAGCCCGCGTTTGCAAATCAAATTCTTATATTTTACGAACATTTATGCAATAAAGTTTTACAAATAAACAAACAAATACGAGTATATAGTACCAATTCGAGATCAAAGGCTATTTAAAAAGAGAATAGTGAACTGCGTGAAAAGAGGCCATCGCAAATGTAGGGTTACAGTATATATGTATTCAATAGTGAAAACATCGAAAGACGTGTTCAACGTCTCAGCTTAATTCGTAATCGCCTATCCAATAAGATGGATGAGCAAAGTGCCTAGAGTCTCAACTTGATTCATGAATGTCTATCTAATGAGACGAATGAGCAACGTGCTCTCCGTCTTACAGCTTGATTTACGAGCGTCTATCCAATGAGACGGATGAGCAACGTACCCACTGTCTCGGCTTAATCCACGTCATGTCTTACCAATGAAATGGAAGAGAAACGTGCTTAGCATCTCAGCTTGATCCATGACCGTCTATCCAATGAGAAGGGCAGAGCAAGGTCAGCAAGTGATGGAGTGTGTGATAAAAATACGACTCCTGACATATCTAGATCAAGATTTGATCCGCGTCCGTCATTACGGATTCCATCACGGTCGTTCGACTGATAATCTTCTAGTATAGCGAAGGCGTTCGATCGGGTCTGGCATCGGGGTGTCTTCTATAGAAGTGGTTCGGGCAGCCCGTATGATGGTAATCATACAGGCTACTCGATGGTTTGTGCTAATGGGTTGCCAGTTTCTTATCCAGCAGATGCATAAAATCATCGTGGTAGACGATCCTACAGGGCTCTATATTGCCCCGACACTGTTTCAATTGATGGCATTTATTGTTATGCGGATGACAGCACCGGCAACACTTATAATACAAGTCGGTTAACGAAAGCCGCGATAAACTTGTGTCCGAAATTGAGGGTACTTTGCCAAAAGTATCTGTGTGCGACTGAACTTGATCCAACTTAGCCCAATAATGACACAAGTCTGCGCATTCACCGCTATGAAAACAGCTTTTTTATGCTGTGGTTTCTAAATTCCAGAATACACCTCTGACCATCGCCAATAGCATTGGGTTTCTCGGTCTTTATATCGCCAGCGATGTTCAATATCGAAGTCTGTGGAGCCTTTGGGCGGGAGCACCTGGATATTAGCTAGATTCAGTTCAGAGAAGCTGTGAGAATTGTTCACGCAGTATTGAGCCCTTAAGTTAAGAGAGATATTGCCTCCTTTTGTGTGTTCTGCTAATTGTATAACGGGTTGTGTTCTGAAGAATTGTTCGGTATAATACCAACAGTTTCTTTACTACTTACAACCGCACCGCTCACCGATGGTGGGGAGTTCACCCTCACACACTGGAACTGTAAAGGCTGCGAACTGTCGGTTCCAGAGAAGTTTTCTTCTGAGAATTCTCAAATTGTGGAATAAACTTCTAGCCGAGGTTCTCTGTAGGGACTACAGCATGGGGCTATTCAAGAAAGATGTGAAGTTATTTTTACAGGATCGGCAACGTATGAGTGATACCCATGGTGTTGTAAATGTTCATAGGCTACGGTAACTGATTGTCATTAGGTAGCCCGTACGCTTGTCACCTTAGTGGTATAGAAAAAAAATGTCACCGTAGACACCACTGAATGAAATGTTTTTTCTAGTTATATTGATTTCAAAATCAAACTGTTTAATTTATTTTGATACAATTTCTATGGAACCAATCTGAAGGGTTCCTTTCAATGAAAAAAGTTTTTTTTAAGTGTGTTTATAAATGAGGGAGTTTTGAGGCCACAAACGTAAAAAAAGACCGAATTGTTAACCTCTTCCTTTTTTTGAAGTCAGTTAAAAAGATAAAAAAGTGTTAATGAAGGTATAATTATCAACTCTCATTTAGGAATGGTGCAGTTCAAGCTGATGCAAATACTTTATTCAGTCGACTAAAAGACTTAGCAACGGTTCAAACTAAACAGTTACTTGTAATTTTATTATTTAAAGAACAATATATAATAATTTTATTGTGCCAGTTCATGACCCTTTAATAAATATGTATTTTAGATTATTATAAGATACATAACTAAATTAATAAATACACAATAAAACTAAAACTAAATTACATCTAAAATTTAATAAATCTAAAATAATAATAATAGCCTAAAGTAAATCTAAAAAGTGTGGTCCCCGCGGCATTGTACCAACGATGCTGGCAGCATTCCCGCGCTGAATCGCAATATTAATGCGCTGAGCGAGAAAACTACCAGCTCTTTGGTCGCCAGTGACGTCGATCAGAAATAAATTATATTATTTTATACCTAATTATCAAGTAATACAATATTGACATTAGTAGACCAAAGAACTTTTCGTTGCAAAACAAATTTAGACTCTGAATTAAAATACACCGTGTATTTTTTTTATTGATCCTTGTTTAGGTCTTTTTTGGATACAAAATGACATTGAGAATGGAGCATGAGAAATTGCATTCATCATTGTTTAATATAGATTTGAAAGAGACCTTTCCGAAAAAAAAGTTGCCGCCGTAGTACTTTTGCACTAGTTCTTCTGTGTCCATGTTAAAGATGTAATTGCCCTGCAATATTAAAATAACGCATCAATGCATATTTATCGTAATAATCAGTACAGTTCTAAAAGGAACTTTTTTCAACCCGATGGCTTTCTGTCAACTAAAATTAATGCCGCCAACCAGGGGTTGAGTTTCCTTGTTCCAGGAAGAAGGGATCAAAAGTGATTGTTAAAAGCGAAGAAAGGTATCATAATCAACTCTTATCTATTCAATAATTTATGTCTTCTGTAATAACATTTTCCATCATTTACTATTCCAGGTCCATCAAGAAAGGGGAACGCCCAAAGCCCTATTGCTCAGGAGCGAAGCAATTAACCTATATATCGAGATCGTTGGGCGGTCGCACCTAGATATCAGTGACCAGTGATATTAATCCCCGTCGCATCCTAATTTTTCACTTTGGAACTCGGGGTTTGCTACCTCATAATCATCATCATTTTAGCCCATATTACATATTACATCATTATAAGAGAGGCAGGGAGCATCAAACAGCCCGTCTGAGGAAGTATAATAACTCCCTAGATTTGTTATATTTCCCCAGACGGGTTCCCTCTAGGGTTGTTGTGTTCCAGTGACGCTTAATATATTACAAGCGTTAATAGGCTACGGTAACTATTTTACATCAGGTAGGCCGTCTGCTTGTATTCCTTCTGACGTTGTATAAAAAAAAATAGAAGAGACCAAAATCTGCCTGTTTAGCTGCCTATACGATGACGTATCCACTGAAGATTGCAACCTCATTTGTCGTCGAATTTCCATAAGGCTGTGGGTTTGGATTGGAAACCTCTGAGGTTTGTTTGTGCGGTGGGGCTTACAGTTTCTATTAGACCGCTTTTCAGCTCGCCGATGGAGACGCAATTCTCTAGATCTTCAAAGAGATTTTGGAGTTTAAGCTGAAAGGTTTTGAATATAGGCTCTTAAAGGTCTTAGAGTAGATTACATCAAGCGGGACTTTCCAGTCTGATATTAATATTCTATTTGGCCCTTTTTCAACACATCATCAATTTGATCTATATGTATGCGTCTAGGGCGGCCCCTCCCGAAATCACCATTCATCACCATTCGAAATCAAAAGCACCCAAAACCAAAGAGCTTGCATAAAGAGGTTGATGAGGAAGAAGCGAGAGGGATATATTTGGATCGGTGCACCTAACGTTCCATAGTCTCTGCCTACACCAATGGGAGACAGGCGTAATGATATGTATGTATATATGTACATTGATATTCAAGACGCATCTCACCATATGGTGATAGCTACCGGTTTTCACTCAAGCGATCACGGTGACGTCATTGAATCTGTCTTTTGGTGGTCAAGATAAAGTCTATCTCATTCCTTGTGGAACCGGCGGGGTTCGTCCAGGTCCACTTCCTGTGTGGTGGCTTCCTTAAGAAGGAGTTCATCATATAGTTCCTCCTTCTTCATGAAGTCGGTCAACATCTGTCCCCTTTGGTTACGTTGCGCTATTCCAAATTGCATTGAAATCACCCATAACAACTATGTAGTGGGTCCTGGAGGCATGTATAGCTTTAGACATATCCTCATACATTGTCTTCACTTCCTGATCAGGGAATGTCGAGGACGGCGCGTAGACTTGTATCACCTTTAGAGAATATTGCATGAATATGCCAACAACAGTATTTCAGCAAATAATATCGGTATAATTAATAGTTCTTACTAGAATATTGTTTCAAAAATTTAAGTGTTCCTATGTCTGCCTGGCCTAGCTTAACAATTAGACATATAACTATGACTATTATCTTACCGTACTTAATTGTACCTTAAGGAATTTTTTGAAATCTCCCACCAGGAAAAAAAAATTGATCCAAAATATTCGAATTATAAGTTATAAAGTATACGTGGATTCGGTGTGGTTCACTCTCATCTTAGTAGTTTAATAAAATCCCCAGGATGTGCTGGTGGCGGCGAAGATTTCTTGTAGATTTTTGTAAATTTGCTGTGACTACTAGATTGGAGCACAAATCAAGTTTAAGTGAGGTTGCCCGAAAGTTCCTAAGGAGTTGCTGCATTACCTATGACGGCCTAAATGCGCAAATGATAGTCTTTGTATTAGGTGCCAATACGTTATGGTCACTATTTAATATTAGGCGGGCCATAGGCTTGTTTCCTTCCGACGTTATATAAAAAGGGGCTTCTATTTTTACGTCGGTAAATCGTAACTCCTTAACTAATCCATCTATTGTTCGCTTTACGAAATTCGGCAAAGAGGTTAGTTGATCAACGTTAGCAACCATTTGAAAGCTTTTTTTATCATAATACATGTGGAAGATACCTAGTCTATACAGCAATTTGTTTTTATAGACGGGAAATTAAGAGCAAATAATTGGACCATATCAGTGTAAACGTCAGGGTAAAGGTTTTATACCTTTAACATAATACAGTTGTCTGTGATGTTAAAAATTGACTGGAGCACCGGCTTCAGGAAAACATGTTCGCAAGCCTTTTTCATCTGCAACCTTACTAAGCTGTTCCCATTGGACGATACCATAATTTTACCCTGGAAATAAATATTAATTAAATTATTTAATAAAATTACTATTGGGTAGTCGTTAGCACTTATACACGTCTTATATTTTTGGAATGAAATCTTATTGTATTTTATTAATTTCTCATAATTTTCATTGGCATTCAGAAAATGAAGAAATGCCGTAAGAAACTGAATGGCCTTATTTCAATTGATATATGATAAAGAAGAACAAAGCTGTTTCGGGCAGTCATGGAATTGAATACAATTTACAACGAAAACTACCCGTTTCAGCAAGTCGATGTATGTACGTACGCAACTAATTTCTGTTTCTAAGAATATTACTGAATTTTGAAAATATTTTTTATTTTTACGAACATACATTATGCTTCTATAAATGTACTGAGAGGTAACTTAGTCCTCCTTTTGTGTGTCGTCGTTTACTTCAGGCGTAAAAACAAAAAAAAAATCAAATAAATTACATTTAGAGATGCGATGTCCTCATTAACAGTTACATTAAAATGAATAATTTTCCCGTTATCAATTCTTGCAGTCCATGTGGCACAGTCCTTCCTTTTGGGGCCTTTACATCTGTCTATACTGCTTACATTTAGAGAGAATTTACCCTGAAACATAAAACAATTAGCATAAATGAACATTACAGGTACACCGTTGACGTGGAAAGTTGAGTGAGTGAAAGGAATAATGTAATTGGAGTCCGGAGAAATCTATTTCTATAGATATTGTGGATATCTTTAGATATTGTGGATAAGAATAAGAAAAGAAATAACCCGGGTAATCGTTAAGTATGGACGTTATTTTTTTACTTACACAGAATCCATGTATAGCTAAAAATGGATGCTATGAGTTCGTAAGGTTCCCTTGTGTAACTAAGCACTATGAAGTCCCAAAACCAAATGCACAATGTGCTGTGTAAGTCAAAATAGTATCTATATATTTACGATCTGCCCGGCCATTTCGAAAAACTTCACTACTACTATCTGACGATAATATAGATAAGAGATTTAACCGAGGAAAGACTTTAGTTCTGAAAGTCAAATTATTAGAACATGATATGATATATGACATGATACCGACACGATATTGTTAAAATATGGGTCTTCCTTCATCGGTGCTCACAGCTAAACGTGCCCTCTGAGGTACGGATATATCATTAATGAAATATCTTGAATATAAAAGGTAAAAGTACTTTGCTAATTTGACGAACTGAAGGAAATTGACCTACGTCACGGTGCTTTGTAGCATTTCCCTACTTCTAACAAGGTTATCGATTTAATCACATCAATTTATTATTAAGTACCCTCTCAAGAACTACCATTTCCTAGTTACAAGTGCGTGACGATAGTATAATAAAATGATATGCATAAATAAGAAATACATTGATATTTAAGCGACTGATTTCAAACTTTCTTCTTCCATAATCAGAATAATTAGGTGCAAACAAACACAGCACCAAGAGGCTTTCTCTACAACCGTTGGTTTTGGAGTAAGTGAAAGAATATAAAAAGTGGTAGAATCAGCTTGACTTTAGTTAAGCGACCAACTAAATTAACCGATAACTCACATTATTACATTATTTTCAATTAAAAGTGTTAGTAGTTAGTTCCTGAAAATGAGCTTCAAAGTATAGGAAAAGAAATATGCGGTTAAATTCGAATTCGCTGACGTTATTTATTTTATTAACATATAGACAGATTAGCGACCCACCCGAGCATGGCATCGCACAGGTAAATAGATAGAATGAAGCAAGTAACCTTTGGAGAACCGATGACACAATTTTCCGTAGTAATTAAATTCACCGCTACAGGTCAGAGGATAAAGTAGAATGTGCAGTTCTTATTGGCTCGTTCACGTATCAACATGGCGTCACATGTCTGCTTATAGCTTAAAGTATCCTCTCTTAGTCAGTAGGATCGAATCGCCGAGATATTCAGGCGCTAATACACTATGTTTTGATGAGTAACGGGGAGTCTATTTGCGCCATCAAGTGATTTATTGTTTTGTGATAGACAGAAAGCTATTAGAACTATTTTGACAAACACAGCATTTAAAGTTTTAAGCAATAAGTAGGTATAATTAATATTACATCATCAATCGTCTACATTTCAGATGTTTGGCGTCCACTGCTGAACATAAGCCTCCCCCTTAAACTTCTAGAAATCGGTCCTGTCCCGCTTGCATTCATCTGCTCCCTGCGATCTCGCGTCGGTCCATCTTGTGGGGGGCGTGCTATGCTGCATTTTCCGATTCGTTGTCGCCGTTCGAGAACCTTTTCGCCGCAATTGCCATCGGTTCCTCAAGTTATGTGGCCTGTTTACTGCTACTTTAGCTTGATGATCCTTAGAGCCACGTCGGTAACTCCTGTTCTATTAGGGATGTGCTCATCTCTGTATCTATGTCGCATAGAAACACGAGGTCGTGAGTTTCCGAATGGGGCGCATAATAAGCGTCCACGTTTCTATGCCGTAAGTCATCACACAGGTTGAATTGTATAGCATTTTAGACGAGCAAAAATTAATATTACGAACTACTAATTAATTGTACCTAGTTTACACAAAATAAAATATTATGTAAATCATAGTTCGCTCACACCACGGAATACTTACGGAATGTTCTGGAAGGAACTTTGTAACGTAATCGGAATGTTTTTTTTTATGCTACGCCGGGAGACATACAAGCATACGGCCCACCTGATGTAAAGCGGGTACCGTAGCCTATTAACGCTTGCGATATATTAAGTATCACACGCGCGATGCCTCTTCTGCTGCTTACACAGCAACTCCTTGGGAGCTTACTGGTGACCTCACTCACACGCAGAAACACAACAACCCTCTAGGGAGTTGTTATTTGGCTGCGGTTTTCTGTGAGATGGAGGTAATTCCCCAGACGGGCTGCTTTGATGCGTCCTAAAGATCATAGAACAATATCGCTTCTAATTGTGTGTCTCTAGTGTTAGGAAGGATATATTTATTCAGCAACTGCTCATAAGACTATGAAAACATTTATTCTGCATATATCGCAGAAATTTTCGGTGTGCAGTCTCGAGAGATCAATACAATAATTATAATATGAATTCTAAATAGGCACAGTGAATTTAAGTTGAGAGCGAATCACAGCTTAACATTAGTAAAAATGTGTTATATACTTTGTAAATTTTGCAGAAGAACGCATTACCAGACCATACATTTTAAACAATTTACTAATTATCTTGACAACATGTACATTTAAATGTAATTTATTATCTAAATAAACTCCTAAGTTTCTTAAATCAGTTATATTCATAGGTTTAGTACACAGATTGTAATCGAATTTAGTCAAATTTTTATTTCGTGACAGTAATGACTTTACGTTTATTTACATTAAGACATAAACTGAGTACCTATTATATAAGATGTAAAGGATTCAAGATCCTGTTAAATTGTGCGGTTGGCCCAGATGAAATTCTCACTGAAGTACTGTTAGAATATAATAATTTAGAAATAATCGTTGAAATTTTCAATCTCACGTATCTATGACACTGGGATTATTCTGGAAGATTACTGCATTCTACTTTCATCACTCTTCCCAAAATCAGCAATTTACGGCGGTGCAATGACTATCACACAATATCTTTTATGAGCCATGTCTTCAAGAATATACGCAAAGTGTGAAAACATCATCTCGGACACACTATTTGGATTCAGAAATGGACTCGGGACGCGTGGTACACTATTTGGGTATCAAGTACTGATGCAACGCTGTTGGGTTATGAATCAAATCGTTTACATCTGTTTCATCGATTACGAGAAGGCTTTTGATCATGTAAAGCATGACACATTACTTCGCATCTAACAGGAAAAAGACCTTGGTACTAAATATGTAACGATCATAAAAACCTGTACTGGAAATAAACCGCGAATATAAGAGTCGAAGATCAAGTTACACCTGATGTCGAAATAATGCGAAGTGTACGGCAGGGATGCATATTGTCACCGTTACTTTTTAACCTCTACGCGGACGAAATCTTCTACCTATCGCTTGAGGATGCGACGGAGGATATAGTGATAAACGGAAGACCTCTTAACAACATTCGGTACGTTGATGACACAATACTCCTTGCGAGTTCGATTGATAATCTTAAAAGTCTCATAAATCGCGTGGAAGCTAGTGGTGTACAACGTGGTCTTAACATTAATATTAAGAAAACCAAATATATGGTTGTTAGTCGAACGCTAACACCGGCTCTCTTTCCATTTAAGGCCAGACTGCCAAATGGGTGCGATACATCAGGTACCTTGGCTGCATTGTTAACGATCAGGTAGATCACTGTATCAGTGTACAGAGGTCGCATAGAACAGGCCCGACAAGCATTTGGTAAATTAAAACATCTTATCTGCAATATGAATTTAAAACTCTCCACAATATGCCGATTAGTGAGTGCGATGCTATGTATTCTCTGTTCTTCTGTATGGAGTAGAAGCTTCGACAACTTAGCCAGACCATGTGCAAAAGGGTGAAAGCTTTCGAAATATGTGTATACAGAAGAATGCTTAGAATACCATGGACGGATCGAGACAAAAATGAAACTGTTCTGCAGAGAATGCACAAAGATTGTGAGCTTAGAAAGATTATTAAAATCAAGAAGCTACAATACCTGGGGCACATAATGCGAAATCACCAATATGAACTTCGAAATCACAGAGATTGGTTCGGGTTGAGTACCAGATCCCTATTTAGGGCAATCGTCTCGACAGTTAAAATAACCCTAATGATTGCTAACCTCCGTCAGGAGATGGCACCCGAAGAAGAAGAAGTTTAAATATATGGTGATTATCAAGTATATCGATAATTTGATATATTATTAAAGCGCTTACATACAGCAAAAACTTAAAGTATTTAAAACAACGCTTTATATCCTTAATAAACGGGACAGTCATAAATAACAAGAGACCCAGAATTGATCCCTCTTATTTGTGTAATGTATGTATGTATGTATATCTTCACGCCAAGTCACGCAAAGTAGGCAGAGAGAACCGAGCGCCATAAGACGCGATCCTTGCTTACTTTACTCGCTTCTGTGACATTCATAACTCTTTTCATGCACGCTCGCCGGTTCCTGGGGCTCCTGACATCACCTTCTGATAAAATACGACCAATTTGGTCATGGTAGGTTAGTCTCGGCCTTCCTCGGCTCCTACATCCTTCCACTTTTGCATTGTATATCTGTTTCGTCATTCTTTCGTCCCGCATTCTTTCTACATGTCCGAACCAACGGAACATGCCCTTTCTTATCTTAACACTGACACTCTCTTTTAGACCAACTCTTTCTCTCACGTCTTCATTACGAACGCGGTCAGCAAGCGTTATGCCACAAATTTTGCGCAATGCTCTCATCTCGACCGCATTTATTCTATTTTCATGCTCTCTCTGCCATACCCAGCTCTCACTTCCATAAGTTAGCGTTGGAATTAGCACCGCGTTGTGTACAGCGAGCTGTGCCTTCTGGCTTAGATTTTGGCTGCCTAGAAGTTTACCCAACGCTCCATTCACCCTATTCCCGGCACTCACTCGTCTCTCCACATCAGCGGTTTACCTTCCATTGCTGCTAAAAGCACTTCCAAGATATACAATCTCATTCACTTGCTCCAACACTACATCATCAACCATAATCCTAGTGTTCGTTCTGGTTGTCTCTCTTTCAAATACCATTATCTTGGTTTTCTTCGCATTCAATTGAAAGCCTTTCTTCATACAATCATCTTTCATTGTTGTAACAACACGGATCCATATATACATACTTGAACTTAAAATATATATCCTATTATAAACTAATTTCACGTTGAGTCGGCGACGTATAGCGCATGTCGTTACGCAGTCGTCCTTGGAATTTTCGGAACACGATTACCTCTGATCAGAACTCTTCCTTCATGAAGGTCGGCAGATGATGCGTTGAAACCCACACCACAACGGAACTAAAATTTACGTTATGGCTAGATTCCAGTCGCTCGACCCTCAAGGTGAAGTTGGTCTTTTTCTTCACATAGTCTACAACCACCTCGACCTTTGTAGACTAGTATAGTCTGGAAACGTAGACCGGAGTCGATGGTATTTCCACGCAAAGCTGTGATGAGCCAGTCTGTGCGGTGCCGCATCAGTTGCTGTTTCGAGGGCTTCTTTTTCTTCTTCCTATCTACTTGTATGAAGCCCTGCTCATCGAACTAGAGCTTGCGACAACCCGGTTGCGAGCGGGCTCACAATGACATGACATCTCCCGGTGAGAAGAAATCGCGGTGAGGGTAGCTTTTGCGTAATCACGCCCCAGGGTTGACGTGCTTACATTTGTAGTCGTCTTTGTTCAGGAGCGGGCGGCGTGGCACGGTAGATACGTTGCTCATAGCGACAGTAGTCGGCGACACCATTCTGTGCCAGCACATTCTGTGCACCACGACGCGTGATAATATTATCGACCTTAGGTGACCTACTTACGGAAACATAACTTTTTAGAGATACTATTTCCGTATGTAGTCCACTTATTGTTGTTTCCGACGTCGCAAATCTTCATATCACAAAACTGAACATCAGCGAGACTAGCTTTCAGGCTTCGGATGTCTTTCAAAGCGGTTTAACGTCGACGTGTTCCAGGGCGACAGATGGCAGCTTCTGTAAGTCTTTCGCTACGAAGGAAGGCACGTCGTCTAGATCGGCACCTTCTAAAGACTAATGACATCTTGAATACCAATGAAATTTGTCTCGTCCATCCCTCCTGCGTCTTCGTGGTCTTGCCTATCGTCTTGAACGGTAGTATCTTGCCACTGCAAATCTCATCTTTACTGAAGGTTAGACTTACGGATGCACATGATACTGACTTCGTCTATAGTGTCGGTGGCGTGTTGTACAAACTCGTTGACTATGAGTTGTTCGGAATCCATAGCGACGCTTGCGTGCAGCTAGCTAAATAATATACGCGCCTGTGCTGTGTGGTATGAAGCGGCCGTATTCATTCGCTCATGGCACTGCACTGTTTAACGTGGTCACTGTACTCTAGTCTACTTCATCTACTATATCATATGATGTACTGTTGTGGGAGTGAACTTTGAACCAATTTTATTTTACAAGACACAGTATATTTCTATAATATTTATAACGTGGTCTCCAGGAAATCACTCAGGAACTGTTAATATATATATATTGAGAAGGAGAATGCCCATTAAATGCCTGTACTGAAAAGAAACTACCAATAGCCCTAAATTATATTTAAAACGATATAATAATAACTAAATTACAATGAAGTCTGTTTAACTAAGACAAAAGTTATACAATTATTGTATAAAGTTCCTGACTTAATTATCCTCTAATAAGGAAACCAAAGTTAATGAACAGTTTGTTTGTTAGTAAAGAACAGAAACTACAAATAGGATTCTACGAATACAAATTCCATTTAATATTAAGAAAAATATTAAAATAAATTAAAGTCTGTTGACTAAGGCAAAAGTTTTATAATAAAATAAAGTGTTTAACTTGATTACCCGTCAATGAATATTACATATAATATTTTTTATTGTTTTATATTTGACAGGACTTTGTGGAGAAATTAATATTTTAGAAACATCTATTTTCCTTTCCTATCATTATAAAATGAGGTTAATTTCAATTATTTAAATCAAATTATTTTTAAGAAATACGAATGGGAAATCAAATCTCAAACTGTATGAATCTAATGCTACCGACATTAGATTCATACAGTTTGAGATATGTCGTACTTGTTAGACAAGGCAAGAATAATGGCGTATCAAGTTTCTTTCGTTCACAAAGTACACTTAATTGATTCCTAGTTTTGAGCTTGCGGCTTGAATTATCTTTTTTGGTCAGATTTTAAGGATTAGTAAGGATAATAATCGCACTATTTGTGACACCCATTTATCAGCAAGAACTTAGAGAAGGCAAGCAGTAATCTTGGATTTATAAATTACATTTCGTTAATTCATTCGTACTTCTATTCGTTTATTATTACATATACGAGAGTAGTTTGTTATACAGTAAAATTGTTTGAGAATACCATTAATATTTTTCAAGCAAACCTAGTAAATAATTCATAAAAGAGAGACGGAGATTACTCCACGATAACCAAAAACAAATGTAATAATGTACTCACGAAAGTGTTGTCACATTTTATATGAATTATGAGAGTAAGTATAACAATCATGATACTATACATGTAATGTCGATTCATTTTTGGACACAAATAACAGACATACGGTATCATCAAAATATTTTAATGACAGTATAAATGCTAATAACTGAAGTCATTGTAGTATTGTAAATATAGAAATAACTGTCTGTTTAAATATTTATTTACTTTCAGAGATAAGTCATTGATCAAGTTTGATGTCCATAGCTTGAACCTCCGAAAATACAAGTAGCCTCCTGATTCTCAGCGCTTCAATTGAGCCAAGAAGTATTGTAAAAGTAATTTTGGGGGGAAGGTAGTAGAGGAAAAAAGAGAATACCATTTTGTTGGTATAAATATTTAACAAACAAACTCCTTTCAAATTAACAAAATCCTATTGTTAATTTGAGTAATTTGTTTCTTTTTTTAGTAAAGTGTACTACTAGAAGTAAATATTGGATTTTTTTTGAATTGGACTTGATGAACACAGAATCTCCTCCTTTTTTGAAGTTGGTTAAATCAACATACTTTACAAGCACATATTATATTTACATACTTAAATATTTCGAGATGTGAGAATATTTATTTTTGAACCAAAATTGTAAATGCTAGCAAATAGGATTTCAGGGAGAAAAATAAATGATTAAAAGTTGTTTTGTTACCCATTTAATGATGTAATTCACGCGTTATTTCTATAATTTTATTTCTTAGCGTTTTGAGAAAGAGATATTTCTCATGTGCAAGTTCTAAAAAGTTTCAAAGACTACATACTAGACAATGCTCTGTACCGTATGCTATACATAAGTATACTGTAAAAGTCTCTATTTTAATGTCAAATCTATTTTACAGGGCGCAACAATCACCGTATATTTCTAGATCTTTTCTTTGTAAGATTATTATTACTAATTAAATCATCATATGTGTGTAGTAAGCACAGTACAAGAAAACGTTGATATTTATAATTAGAGTTGATATTTATAATTTCGATTTGAAGCGTGATTGTACTGATTAAAATAACGAAAACATTCATTGCTTCTAAAGCTTAAAAATCAATAACGTCAGCATAGTAGTACAGTGGCGGAGTTATCTATATACATAATATATAGATAACTCCGCCACTGTATACGATATAAATAATATATATGTAAAGAATCTTCACCAACCAATCATAATTTTATTTGCTGAAATGTTTCCCCTTGCCTACTTCTAAATATATTTTATGTCTGTTTTTAAATATTGCCAAAAATAATATAATACTAAGTTTCATCAGAAATCAATCGTTAGTTTAACTGGAATCGTTGATATACATATATTTTGTAATCGAGATTTTGGGACTCCATTAGCGCTTCGAGTAAAACACAATTTCAATACGTATTCATCACACTTCGTTCACTCGAAAATAAAAAAGTGACTTAAATTTTGGTGCTAATTTTTTAGCTCTTTAGTTTCTTTTTATTGATTCCACTCAAGTGAAGTCGCAGGAAATAGGTAGTATATATATTCTAATATAGTTAAAAAGCCAAGCCACGTAGCACACGTTTAAAATAATATCAGTAGAGCAACATTAGCGTTTTGGTGTATTCACTTAGATTTTTTTGGCGATAACATCACAGATATTAATGAACACATAAAATTGCAGTCATTATTGTAAAATACTGATTTCATTGTTATGTTTCCATAAAGAAACTCCCCATTAGAGTATTTTCTGACAGCGTCATCCATATCCATATCGAATTTGTAGTTTCCCTGAAAACAAAAATATTATAATAAATTTATCAATTTCACCATACCCCGTGAAATATTTAGGTTTTTTTTTGCGCATAATTTGCGCAGGCAAGCTTTCTCGCGCAAAGACTTTCCTTAGCAATCCAGTGCCAGGACGCTGTCTGTGCTGAGGCCACCTTACCTAAAGGACCCAATTTTTTTAAATATTTTTTAGTAGTTTATGTTTAGGTAATTTTAAATTGTAGTTGTATTTTTAATTAGGATACTATTATGTTTTTTATATTAATTTTTTGGTTGACAAATAAAACAATTAACTATTTAGGTTAGTAATTTTGTGATGTTAAACTATATTATTAAAATTGTTTAAATGCCAACCTATATATTTCATAGGCAATGTTTTTGTAAGCTCAAAGTAAGTAAACACTTTTCGGGTTCCCAACAGTCATACTGACGCCAATCAAGTAAAAAGTTGACGTGCTCGGTGGAGCAGTGGTTAGTGACGCTGCTTTGACATCAACGCTCGCGGATTCGATTCCCTCACACGGACAAACATTTGTGTGTATGAATGTATCTGGTTATATTGGTCTAGGTGCTTTCTGTGCATCTTAAGTATATATTTACAAAAAAGAATGTATTTACGTATGTGTCAGTGTATAGTACCCATAACACAAGCATCGCTTGCTTTAGAGCTAGATGGCGCTGTGTAATGAAAAAAAAAACACTAAACACACAATTGTATAATAAATGAAATGGCTTGCATGTTGCTGTATCTGATAAACCTAATAAAATATAGTACATTGCAGTATTTGAAACGGCCTTGTAATATTTCATTATTAGTTATATACAACTATGGGGCTTGCGTGTAAAATCAGACTGATCCCATCCGAATCTCTTGCAGTCAACCATATAAACTGATAGAAAATGAAATGCATTCAATTTAATGAATAACTAATCTACTAATATGACCAAATTGGTCGTGCTTTAGAAGACGATGTCAGGACCCCTAGGAATCGACGAGCGTGCATGAAAAGAGCAATGAATGTTAAAGAAGCGAGTGAAGTATGTAAGGACCGCATTGTATGGAGCTGATATAACCATAAAACGCGGTTGCAAGGGTCGCAAGGGTCGCAAGGGACCTGGCGTGTATAACATAATATGTTATACACGAACATAGAACTTTTGGCCGGAATATAACTATCCAGCCATAAGTTCTGTTCCACATGAATATGCATTTATTTTTTTATGAAGTAATGTAATCATAATAAAACTTATATGTACATATTTATGGAAGTCTCAGCAAAAAATAAAATAAAATGATTCTATTCGAATTGACCACCTTTGGCTTCGATACAAGCCTTTAATCTGTCTGGTCACGAATCTATGGATTTTCGCACTGTTTCCATGGGAAATTTAGTTACTGAGATTTCTTAAGAAACACAATGTCGGCATGTTATTTTGAGCAGGCTGTGTCCTCCAAAACGATCATAATTTGTAGTCTAAGGAGTTCAGATCTGGGCCAGTTGGTTTCAGGTCTGGGTAGTCCGTGCCTTCTGACCAGGAAAAGAGTCTTGCTGGAAAGTCCACGGTATATTTTTAAAAAGCGTATTGTGAGAGGTTTTACAACACGATCTAAGACAGTCTCTTAATACACTTTGGCTGAAGTCTTCACTCATTTTTCACAAAAATGAAGCTTTGTGACTCCTTGATAAGACACCTCCCCACCAAACCATTACAGACGCAGGATGATGATCACGTTGTACCTTTCCAACCACTTGGGCGGCTTCTTAAGAACTGTGTGCGTACACTTTGTCATTTTGCTTGTTGTAGTGCTCTTCAATGCTGAAAATCTTTTTATCAGTAAAGAGTATATTTCTGTGCCTTTCACCTGCGTATCGGAACAGAAGATGTTTTGATCGATCCACTCTCTTCAACTGTAGGGATTGATTTAGGGCATGTCCTGTATATCGGCGATAAGCGCCGAGCTTCAGGTATTGTTTTAATTAAAGCAACAAAGTCCTAGCGAGAATCTTCATTCTCGCGATAAGATTTTTTTTTCCTAATGGTGTTTCGGCGAATTCTGGCTGTAACAGCATTAACAGCCTTTGTAGTTCTAACAGAGGAAGTGCTGGTATATCTGTCGATAGTACGATATACGAACATACGGCTGATACCAAACTTTTGAAGTGTTATGAATATAACCGACGGCTCCATACCCACTTTGTGCAAGGCAATCGCTGCGATCCTATTTACTTTAATACACCAATCCTTATTGCAATTCGATAATAATCATGAAAAAAAAGCAGCAAAGCAGCCCATCTGGGGAATGGGGAGGGGAGGGGGGCTCCACCTCACAGAAAACCGCAGCCAAATAACAACTCTCTAGAGGGTTGTTGTGTTTCTACGTGTGAGTGAGGTCACCAGTAAGCTCCTAAGGAGCTGCTGTGTTAGCAGCAGAGCAGAATATGTGAGAAACTATTAGACTATTTTAATGTGACTAGGAGAAATTATTGATACTAGGCTATCTATAACACATGAACAGACGCCTGCCACAACTATCATATCTGATTATTACTCCCGGCAGGCGGTGGCTTGCCACTCACTGGATGGACTCCCGAAATGCCAGGGAGAAAACGACTAAGAACGGTATTATTAATATTAGAAAACTGTGTATTTTTTTTTAATATTGGCGTATTTATCGAATAATTTTTTTACTTGTATGTTGATGGTGGACCTGTAGGGAACCCCTAATAAGCAAAGTATTCATATTTTGTTGATATCATTATAAATATATAGTTTGGTCGAGAAGATGTAAGCATACTGAAGCTTCCTTCTACATTCATTGAATAATTTGCTGTGGCGTGTATTGATGGGTGGTGCCCTTATATCTGTATTTTATATCTCTTTTATAGACTTTATATGTCAATATTAAAGGATTCGTTCAATGGTGCTTACTTTTAAAATCAAGCAGTTGTCCGTTATATTTACTATAACTTTGAACATTGGCTGTAAGAAAATATTTTCACAGACTGTGTTCATTTGTAGTCGTGCTAACTCTTTGCCGTTAGAAAACACTAAAATTTTTACCTGAAACAAAAAGAACTTATCGATCATGTCATCTCTACTTGATATTATCGTCTATTTCATCAGCCATGAAATTTGCGAGAAGTGGTCACATATCATTGAAAGTTCCTTAACGTGTTTTATTTAATTAGAATGTAAAAAAGATTAATATAATAATAATATAGATAAAAATCCGCCTAAGTACGCACTTAACTTGCACAGAAAGGCTAAAATATATAAATATTTTAAACCACATTTTTTGAATACATACACACATCAAAAGTGTCTAGGGATCAAGCATTTTTATGCGGATTTCTTGAGATTGAGATGTGGCTTTGTAATAAATTTATGATTTTATAAATTTATATGGATCCTTTTTGGTGCATTTCATAATTTGAAACAGGAACTGTCAATCAAATTCGAGTAAAAGATGAAAATCAGCTGTCAATATTTTCCCTATAAAAACATACAACGCATTGAAGACATTATTAGTGCTACTGTTTCCCTACTACTGATTAAAACCAACGTTATTATGGAGCGGCGACGTCATTTAAGCAGGGAAGAAATGCTCAGAGCCGTGGGAATGATAGAAGCTGGTTCCCGGCAACGTACTGTGGCTTTAGCTCTGAATACAAGTCAGAGTGTTATCAGTCGACTTTGGACACGTTACCGAAGCACTGGTACCGTGGCTGAGCGCCATGGAGGACGGTATCGCTGCACCACACGGAGACAAGACCGATACATTCAAATCACAACTCGAAGAGCTCCAACAATAACCGCCATGATGTTAGCCGTGACGCTTCATCACTCTTCAGGGAACTTAATTAGCGACCAAACAGTCAGAAACCGCTTGCATGAAGTGAACCTTCATTCCCGAAGACCGCTAAGGGCTACCACCTATAGCAATGCACAATCGTAGGATTCGATATCAATGGGCTCTTGAACACAGAAATTGGGCAGAAAAACAATGGCGTTTCGTGTGCTTTTCTGATGAGTCTCGTTTTGGTATGAGACCGGATACAAGACGTATACGACACTGGAGAACCCCTGGACGCCAACAGCGATTAAAATCCTGCCAGGAAGTCCATCCTTATAGTGGTGGAACCATCATGGTATGGGCGGGTATTTGGATCGGCGGAAGAACTGAGTTGATTTGGATCAGAGGCAACCTCAACGCTGAAATTTATACTGAGACGATTGTATCAGACGTCATCGTTCCTCTACAAGTGCAAATCGGTCCCTTATTTCAGTTAATGCATGATAATGCACGACCGCACACCGCAAGAGTTGTAAGACAGACTCTCGCCGCAGCTAACATCAATGTCATGCCCTGGCCTGCTCAGTCCGTTTCGTCCACTTTGATAACTAAATTTACGTAACCAGTTACAAGACAAGATTTTTCTTTCGCTGTTTGGTAACTAGTTGTGAGTGAAGAATTATTTTTCCACTTTCGTAGATCAAATTATTTCCATTTTTGTACCCGAGATACTAGTTTTAAAGAAAATAACATCGAAATAATAAAGTGTTTTTTACGTAACTTTTAAACAGGTACTACTATCGGAAGTCCGAAAATATTTCTCATGCCAATTAATAATAGGTACGACGACGAGCGAAGCGAGGAGGAGTGTTAGGTAGAACTGCGACCCTACAGCGCGCGTGCCGAGCGAGCGAAGCGAGCGTGCCGCGGCAGCGGCCGGCGAAGCGCCAGAACCGAACATTGTCAGTTCACGTTTTGGACATCCACGTTCATAACCATCAAAAAGTTACAAAAGTGGAAAAATAATTCTTCTCTCACAACTAGTTATGAAACAGCGAAAGAAAAATCTTCTCTTGTAACTGGTTACGTAAGTTTAGTTACCAAAGTGGACGAAGCCGCTCAGTCGCCAGACTTGAACCCGATTGAGCATGCATGGGATATGCAACAGAGAAGAGCTCTGCCGAATATGGAGGGTATCCAGTCGCAAGAAGACCTTTTTTTGTTGTTGCAACGAACATGGGCGGCCATTCCACAGCGTGATTTTGATGAACTCATTTTGAGTATGCCAAACCGATGTTCTTGTGTTGTTAGTGTTCGCAGTAGAAACACGGATTATTAATTGTTTAAGTTACCCAATAAAATTTTAAAGAAAACTGTTATTTCAGTCTTTTTTTCGAACTTTAATGTTAGTGGTTCAAATGTCAAAAATCCCTTTATTATGAAAATGGCAAATTTCTTTATTAATGCAAAGGTGACTTGGTTTATCGTTACTGTAGACAAACGAAAACACTTTATTTGATGAATCCTTAAAGAAAATTTTAATTAATATCAATCAGGAGAAAAATTATTGCAAAAATATATGTTGATCCCTAGACACTTTTGATGTGTGTAGTTCTGTGAAAACTACATTATGCGTTTTCAGTAAAAATATTAGCAGACTTACTACTAATATTTTTACACAGTATACAGTAGTGTAGAGCATAGATACTGAAGTAGCACATTCCATACTTGTTTTAGTTTTTGAGACAGACCCGTAACAAAAATGAAAGAAAAGTTACAATTTTGACGCCCGCTTATTTTTTATTTTTAAAGGCGAAAAAGAAAGAAATGAAATTTGTACTTTACTTGATAAGGTCTAAATGAAAACACGTAGAATGAATGAAAACATGTAGAGTGGGTAAATATTTTTAGCTCAGTTTTATATATGGGAGCCGATAAAAATAATCAAACTCGTAAATATTTGGTTTTGTGTCAACATTATATACATAATACGGGGCCTTTTTATACATTGAAAGTTTTAAGAATTGGCCAGTAAGAAATGTTGCCTAGGAAAGATTTATTTCAATTTCAAATAAAACACTCTTCATGAAGCTGTGGATGTAAAATTTAATTGATATGTTTTTCAAATTGACAACAATTTAAAAAGTGCATGTCGTGTTGAAAGTAATTTGACTAGAGAAAATGTTCGCTCCATGATTCAATACGACTTTCGTTGCGGTCTTAATCAACAACAATGTTATAATAGTCTCGACTCTGTCATTGGCATTGCATGCTTCAGATTCCATCGGATGCCTCGCATGCATCGCATCGAATGAGATCAAATGTGGCGGGAGCAAGCTTATTGATGGCTTGCGCGAAGAACTTCCTTCTTACGGTGACCACTAAAAATAACGTGAGTCCTGTGCAGCTAATGATGATGAAAAATTGATTTATAAATTGTTTTTTTTATACTACGTCAGGGGGCGTACAAGCATACGGCCCACCTGATGTAAAGCGGGTACCGTAGCCTATTAAAGCTTGTGATATATTAAGTATCACTCGCGCGATGCCTCCTCTGCTGCTTACACAGCAAATCCTTGGGAACTTACTGGTGACCTCACTCACACGCAGGAACACAACAACCCTCTAGGGAGTTGTTATGTGGCTGCTGTTTTCTGTGAGGTGGCGGTACTTCCCCAGATGGGCTACTTTGATGCGCCCTACCTCTCTTATAACATCCAGACTAAGACAACAGACATGTTCCTGCACACAAATGTTTGCCTTGTGTGGGAATCGAACCCGTGTTGGTGTCAAAGTCGCGTCATTCACGACTGAGCCACCTAGCTCGTCAAATGATTCGGGCAAGTTTAGACATTGGTGCAAAAAGTAATACATAAACATTTAAGCATTAAAAAGATTTGTACTAGATGGATACCTTACAATTTATTGGAACATTAAAAGCCCCGTAGTTTGGATTGTTGCTGCGAGATGCTTGAAACGTATCGGAATACGTTGACTAGAATGTTATATATGACATTGTTACAGGCGATGAAAGCTGAATATATTATTAAGAACATGAAATCAAAAGATAACCTGCCCAATGGATGTTTTGCCAACAAGATAAACCAGTTGAGAATGCGCAAGCTTGCATTGCCAGAAGAACACCTGGCTCGTTAATTCGTGAATTATATTAATTCAAATATATATTTTTTTAATTTGTCGGCCATTTTGACCATGTTCCTTAAGAAATAGGAACGGTGTTCCTGAACATTCCTATTCTACTTTTTTATGCTGAATCCGAATCTGAAGTCAAAATTCGAATATTCGAAAAAAACGTACACACAGACAAACGCACACACAGTGAAACATGTAGATTTCATATAGGAACGGTGTTCCTGAAAAAGGCAGAAGTCAAAAGATGATTGGACATTCTTTGGACGGACGGCTCGTTTCGCAACAATTACGAGTATCTTAAAACATAAAAATGGACTATTACTGCAGATTGGGATGATAGTCATAATTTATCTGTTGTTTTTGACCAGCTCGATGGCACAGGATACTCTGGAGAAGTATCTCTACCTCAGACAAAATCCTGCGTGTGAGTGAGGTTCTACCTTTCGTGCTTCGGAGGGCACGTCATTAGTCAGTTGTCTTCGAGAGGATTAAAAATACTGGACTCCGACAATCCACGATTGAGCAGCGTGGGTTAGTATGCTCTAGACGCCTTCGGTTGAAGGGAACCCTGAGGTAGGATAAGTTAGGGAGTTGTAGTAGTTGCAATAGTGTTGGGAGTGAGGTAACCTGTAAGCTTCTAAGAAGTTGCTGAGTTAGTAGCAGAGGTATCGAGCGAGTGATACTTAATGTATTGCAAGCGTTCATAGGCTACAAAATCCGTCTTACAACAGGTGAGTTGTATATATGTATGTAAAAGAAATATACATGCAATTTGATCTAACCTGCTTAGTGTTTGTGGTTGACCAAGTTTGGTGTCGGAAGCACACAAAGCGGATAGATCAAATTGCATGTAAATTTGACTTTCGCAAAATAACGCCTGAATCTATTAACTATTTAAAGAAATATACATTACTTACTTAATTTAGGTAATTTATCGATAATAAATAAGCGCGCCAAATATATTTTGCAAACCTACGTACAAGCTCTCACATTCGAAATTGTAAGTTGCATGGATTTAGTTAGATTCAAGTATTCCCCTTTATTTTCATAAATAATTCTTGCGTTTTGAAATGCACCTTCCGTCCATGTCAAGTGGGGAGAGTACTGGTGACCAGAGTCACAGGCTCAAGCCTAGTTCAGGCGCCAGTCTCTCTCAATTTTAATTAGTGTTACATATTTATATTCAATCATTGTATACCTATCAATAAGTAAGATTGTGAAGAGAGAAAAATAAATATATTATTATATTATTATTATTTAAATCACATAGAAAAGATTTCGTTTCCATGATAGGAATATGGTGTTCCATGTGAATGTGAACATCCCTACAGGAAAATTATTTTATAAAAAAAATTCACTTCTATAGGTACATTAAAATAAATTATATTACTCACTTTCAATGGCTTTAGAGTTTCTTTTACCACAAGGTTATAATGTAGCTTCTTCTTCTCACTTCCGATATTTACGTCCCAAATACAACAATCCTTTCGTTTTGGGCCAGCACATAGTTCTATATTTTCTATTTCTAAGTCAAACTTTCCCTGCAAATGCATGCAATGCATGATTTTTACAAAATTTAATTCTGTCACTATTGAGATGACGATCTCGGTGGCGCAGTGGTTAGTAACTTTGACAACAATGCTCGTGGGTTCGATTTCCACACAAAAGATTTTTTCATGCATACGGCCCACCTGATGTATAGCGACCGTAGCCTATGAACGTGTGTAGTAAATTAAGTATCACTCACGCGATGTCTCCTCTGCTGTTTACACAGTAGCTCCTTAGGAGCTTACTGGTGACCACACTCACACGCAGGAACACAATAATCCTCTATGGAGTTGTTATTTGGCTGCGGTTTTCTGTGAGGTGGAGATACTTCCCCAGACCTGCTTTGATGGGTCCTACCTCTCTTAAAACATCCAGACCAAGACAAACAGACATGTTCATGCACACAAATATTTCTTTTGCATGGGAATCGAGAACCCACGAGCGTTGGTGTCAAAGTCGCGTCTTTCACGACTGAGCCACCGAGCTCGTCAGAGCTATATGTGAAAATCTGTATCTTTAGGCTTAGGTAACGGACCTCGCCATTCCTAATGAATTAGGAAACTTGATAACGCTAGGAAGATGACTAGTTCTACTAATTATATGAATACTCACAAATGTAGGTGACGAGTCAATATTAACTACAAAAATAAAAGCACAAACTAAATGGATTATCAAAATCATGCTGAAGTTTAAATTCCGCAAAGTTAACTGACGTTTATTGAACAAACTGCCTACCTCATCCGGAGTATTATCTATATATACATATAATAAAATCGTACATGTGTCAAGTTTGTATATGTTAACATTTTTTTTTAGTAGTGATAAATGCTTCTGCTGATACAGAAGGTAAAGAAATAAACAGCACCGGAGAGTCGGAGAGCAAAGCTACGAGTACTATAATACCAACGGTCGTTAGTTCGATTTCCAAACAGGACAAACATTTGTGTGCATGAACATGTCTATTTGTATTTGTCTGGGTGGGTTTACAAGCAATGAAAGTTTCAATCACACATGAGTGTATCTTCGGCAAATCCTCAGACTTTAGGACTTGGACCAGCAATCCTAATGGATTAGAAAACGGGATAATGCTAAGATGAACATTGTCAAAAATGACTTATTATGTCAGTTTTTAAAATATCTGAACAACATGATGAATTCAAATGAAACCTTTGCCGAATTAAAGGGCATATATATCAAGTAGAAAACTAAGAAATAGTGTATATGATAATGCAATAAATACTTTATAGCCCGATAAAAATCGAAGGGGGATGGGCCATACGTGTTTATAAATAGGCTGTTTATATTCAGGCAAGGGCTTGTCTGAATAAATCTCTTACCATAGCACACTTAGAAAACTATCTGACCCTGTAAAAACCTCTTAGTGCCGTTTTTGAAGAACCTCATGCTGAGCCTTAGGAACCGGCGAGCGTGCATGAAAAGAGCTATGAATGTGAAAGAAGCGAGTGAAGTGTGTAAGGACCGCGTCTTATGGCGCTCGGTTCTCTCTGCCTACCCCGCAAGAGACCTGGCGTGAAGATATACATACATACATACTCATGCTGTAGTTTGTAGATAAACCTTATAGGTATATATTATCACCCATCAACATTATCATGTTTTCATTTGCACTAATCTTCTTAAAAGGTTTAGTGCAAATGAAAATGTGGTGATTATGTGACTTACTTATACTTATTACTTTTTTATACATCGTCGGGAGACATACAAGCCCACCTGATGTAAAGCGGTTACCGTAGCCTGTGAACGCCTGTAATACATTAAATATTACTCGCACGATGCCACCTCTTCTGCTAACACAGCAACTCCTTAGGAGCATACTAGTGATCTCACTCACACGCGGGAAAACAACAGCCTTCTAGGGGCTGCGGTGTTATTAAGAGACGTCTCCTAGACCAAGTCAAATAAACATGTTCATGCACATAAATGTTTGTCCTGTATGGGAATCGAACCACGAGCGTAGAGAGTTGTTAGGTAGTTGGCTGTGGTAGTATAGTAGGCTTGATAGGGCGCACCATAGTACCCTGTCTGGGGAGATAGCTCCACCTCTCTTAAACCTATCAATCTTTCTATCTATAACTTCACGCCAAGTAAGTAGGCAGAGAGAACCGAGCGCCACGTAGCTAAATCCTTATACACCTCACTCGCTTCTTTAACATTCATTGCTCATCTCATGCACGCTCGCTGGTTTCTAAGGCTCCTGACATCACCTTTTGATAGAACACGACCAATTTGGTCATGGTAGGTATGTCTTGGCTTCACTTAAAACTCCAGTCAAATAACAACTTCCTGGAGGGATTTTATGTTCCTGGGATTAGTGAGGTTGCCAGTAATCTCCTGAGGAGTTGCTGTGTCATCAGCAGGGGTGGCATCGCACGATTTGGCTATTTATTAGCATAGGCTACGGTAACCGTTGTATGTCTCCCGATGTTGTGCAAAAAAAGAAAAAAACAGTATACATTGTCAGTTTTATCCATTTAACAATATAAGCGAACGAATTCGCGGGCACAGCCAGTGAGACATAATTGATGCAAAATTATTGTAAAATGGCGTTTATTATGTCACCGGATAAACCTACACATGAATTAAATGATTGCTATCAATGGGACTATTGCCAAGTTTTTATCATAAATACAAAGTACGACATAAATAAGTCAAAACGGATTTCATTGAAAACGATGCCATCAAATTGCGTTTCATCACTAGTGTCGACTTCAATGAAGTCGGCTTCACTTTTATGCCGAGACTACTAAGGTTTTTTTTTTAACTTTATAGTTTCAATTGAATCATCAAATCTTCATCTAAATTACGTTGCATATGTTTTTAAACGGTTTTATTTAACTTGCCCTGTTTGTTTATCTTTGGGTCAAATCTAGTAATTGAAATTTGACCCCCTTCCTGCTGACAGATTGATTTGAAATTTGGTACACACCTTTAGTTCTGGTGATAATATAATTAAATAAATTTTGTTTCATTGTAAATCCAAGATGGCCGCCGCTACAAAATGGCGGTTTACAAATTTTGTAACGACTACCTCAATATGGTTATCAAATGAAAGGGCTTGACTAGGAGAACACAGTTCATTATGAAAAAAAATTAAAAAGAAGATCGCCGCCGCTACATAATGGTGGTTTACACATTTTGTCACGACTACCACTATATGGGTATCAAACAAAAGGGCTTGATTATGAAAAATATTAAAATCCAAGATGACCGTCAACAAAATGGCCGGATACATGTTTTCTCACGACAAAGTCTTTGGAAGGATTATGTATTGAGGAATTAGATTGCAGCAAATTGTCAGGAAAGAAACTGTGTAATAATGAGGCACTAAATTAACTTAATAGAATGAGAAGTACTATGTAATGAAATTAAAAACTACAAACTCGAAAATAAAAAATATGTAAAAAAATTGTTAATTTAAACGGTATTTTTTTTAATGTACTAAAAGCTAAAACATAATACGGAAGGTCCCAGGTTCGAGTCATCACACCCCTCTCCTTCGTCAAACTAAGGCATTGATCAGGCAAAAAAATAAAATCGTTGGGCCCGTGTTTCCATCCAGTCAACTCAGTTTACGCTACGCCCAAGGGGTGTGATGACTCGAACCTGGGATCTACCGAATTATTTTTAAGCTTTTAGTACATTATTTTCAATAAAACCGTTTAAATTAACAAAAATGTTTACATATTTTTTATTTATACATCATCCGTCGTGCTGTCGGCTCGACTGTTCGGGTCCCTTCACACTATCATCTCACCTGTGTATGCGTTCGTCGAGCGTATGCGCAACGAAGTCGCCGTTTTATTTTTTAGCTCTTTCGTTTCCACATAGAATGCTGAAGAAACGCTAGTGTGAAGAGGCCCGAACAGTAGAGTCGACAGCACATAGTCTGACATGCTCCCGTCCATCTGCCTAATTTCATTAATTCATTTTTATAAGTGGACTGTCAGCAGATAATAAGACCAATAAATTAAGGATTGCGAATGGGTGACTAAGTCACCGTGGTATGAATGAAATCGTTAAACGAAACGAATTTATCTACTCATTCCCTTTAACCAAATCCAGAATATCCCGTATCGTCTCAGTAAAACTTGTCGGGAATCTGGAGATTGTCTGAGCTTATGGGGATATATGCATCTGCAAGCAAAAAAACTCGCATGATGTCTAACTTTATTCTAACCCAGAGAAATCTTAGACCTGACTTTCGATAAATCGCATTCAGAAAATTGAAACCGTGCTTGTCATCATGTCATGTCATGTGCCGAACGGAATAAAATAAATATATTTTATGTATGGAATGTCGATATATTTTTACGAAATTGCGAAATAAACTTTCTAATGTACTTATGTCACCGCCCTTAAATTTATCTTTGTAATGAAGTCACTGCACTGTCAGGTATCCGCTGTCATAAAGATTAAATTGATAGGATTTCTCACGAAACTTTAGCAATTTCACGATACATTTTCAAAATTTACTATAGTCAATGGCTTTGCTACGCAAATATCCGTGCTTTAAAAATGTATAAAAGTATCGCGAGTGTTTTCCTGAAACTGATTAGTCTTGGCTTAGTGATTGCTGCTGGAGTACTCTGGGCTATTGCTGGTGTTGAAACTAGGCCCAAGTATAGAGATGAACAGACTTTAGTAGCTGGAACCATATGGAGTCAGACAATAATTCCTATTGGGCTTATGATATCAAAATCAGCTGATACATACCTGGATTCCTTTGTTGATGGATATTTCTTACTATCAGGTTTTTTACTTTTAGCGACGACGGGTTTGCTACTGGTTGGTTATTTAAATTTGTTTGTGCATTTTTATGTATGTATGTATATCTTCACGTCAGGTCCCTTGCGGGGGAGCTCCATAAGACGCGGTCCTTACAAACCTCGCTCGCTTCTTTAACATTCATAGCTTTTTTCATGCACGCTCGCCGGAACTGCACATCACCTTCTGATAAAACATGGTCCATTTGGTCGTTGTAGGTGAGTGTTTTTCCTTGGCTTCTACATCATTCCACTTTCGCACTGTATATCTATTTAGTCATTCTTCATCATCCATTCTTTTTACATGTCCGAACCAACGGAGTATATCTTTTCTTATCTTAACACCGACACTCTCTTTCAGACTCTTTTTTTCATCATTATTGCGAACGCGGTCAACAATGATCTCATCTCGACCACATTTATTCTACGTTCATGCTCTCTCTGCTACACCCTGCTTTCACTTCCATAAGTTAGCGTTGAGATTAGCACTGCGTTGTGTACAGCGTACTGTGCCTTCTGGCTTAGGTTTCAACAGCCTAGAAGTTTACCCGACACTCCATATACACTGTTCCCTACACTCACTCGTCTCTTCACATCAGCAGTATATCCCATCTTTGGTAAAAGCACTTCAAAGATATACAATCTCATCCATTTGTTACAACTCTACTTCATCAACCGTAATCCTCGTGTTCGTTCTGGTTTCCACTCTGTCAAATACCATTAACTTGGTTTTGTTTTATCCGTATTCAGCCTTTCTTTATACATTCAATCATTTTACATTTTGCAGTTTAGATGTTGATTCTGCTATTAACAATTTATCTTCTGCGTAAAGCATACAGTTCACCACCGAGTCACCCATTTGTAATCCCATATTCATAATTCTCTGAATGCAACTGTGTAGATACAGGATGAATAGTGGCGACACCACACTGTCTGTCTGACTGTACATTTTCATATTGTTCCTATAAGTGCTTTTCTGTCTACATAACTTAATATAGATATTTCTTGTTCAAATATGATCGATAAAGATCTCTTCTGCAAGTTTTGGCAGATCTGCGTATCATGACTCTAATATGCTTTTTTTTTGTCACTGACCAAGTTAACCCCAATCAGTCGTTACTGTGTCAACAGTTGGGACCTATACCTGTAGGTATTACTTTCAGTAATATATGTACCTACATTAATTCTCTAATTCTATCGTATTTCATCAATCTATCATGTTTGATCATTGTTGAAGTTATTTATACACAATTAATTTTAATTTCTAATGTAACATATAAATTACTAGCGATCCGCCCCGGCTTCGCTCGGGTAGTAGAGCATATTATGTCCACATGTGTTTTCTGTCGTTCTCCCAAAAAGCTCCCAGGCGGTTTGACTTTTTATGACATTTTCAACCATTATTGCATTAATAACTTTCAGCCCAAAACAGTGATGTTAAATAAAACAATATTGTATTAATAATTTATATATGCAAATGGTACGCACAATAATACATGTTATTTTGAATTTGTGTCTATTGGTTATACTTGGAACATTTTGTTTCAGATAATAGGGGAATGTAAAGTGATGACCAGACGGACTTCAATAATACAGAAAGATTATGTATTAGGCGAGACACCACCTACAGTCCCGAGTGGTCGAAGTTGTGGCAAATATGATAAGATATACTTTACTATAGGTGTATTATCGTTGCTCGCTTCATTGTTTACATCGGCCCAATTTGTACTATTATTATTGTGATATTTTTCTAAAAATTAAAGACCATTAAATCATTGTATTTTTATTAAGACTAGGTTAGGTACAGTTAATAAAACGATACTCTTATTGCACCACCAAGAGAATCTTCTTGAAGATGAGAATATCAATTATACCACGGTATTTATAGGTTGTCGCCACAAACAAATAGATCCAAACCTAGTGTAAAAAAGCTCGTCCCTTACTGTGTGTTGGTTTGTTAGATATTATCGTAGCTGAGGGTAGATGGATAATAAATCAGTTGTTGTCTAGCAGCAGAAGTGTTTCATTCATTTTCATTAATTCATTCAGCATGGAGTTCTTCAAGAAATGCGTGAAGAGGTTTTTAGATGGTCGGCAACGCATGAGTGACGCCCCTGATGTTGCAAATATCCATAGGCTACGGTGACTGTTTAACATCAGGCAGGCCGTATGCTTGATTGCCACCTTAGTGGTATAAAAAAAATATCATAATCTATACTAATATATAAAACGGAAGAATTTGCTTGTTTGAATGTTTGTTCATTTGAATGCTCTAATCTCTGGAACTATCAAATCTGTTTCCATTCGATAGGCGAAAAAAGATTATAGGCTATTTGACATCACTGATTTTGGACTGAAAGTGGCTTTCTATCTATACTATTTTATATTTGCTATCAACCAACCTCAGCGGTATACCCTGCTAAGGGCCTTTGTATACTGAGCCGCAGCGGTGGCATTGCACACCACGGTGGCGCCGGTTAAGATGCGAGCGGTGGCTGTGTAGTGTGTAGTCGCATATATACAGTTATAGGTTTTAGAGAGCGTGGCGCGCGGCGGTGCAATATGTAAAGGCCCTAATTAACGAACGAGGCCCTGGCGAAAGATAAGTAGAGTGCATCAAAGGAACTCGACTGGGGAAGTTCCTTCACCAAAGACCGCAGTCAAATAAAATCTTGTGTGCTCCTGAGGGTATGTAAGTTTACTAGTGAGATCTTGAGTAGTTGCTATGTTAACAGCGGGGCTAACAACGCGCGAGTTATAATCGATGCATTGTACAAAAAACGTAGCCTATTGATATGTCGATATGTCCTTCAGGCAGATTTTTAAGAGAGGTAGGGTGCTTCAAAGCAGCCCATCTGGGTAAGGACCTCCACTTCACAGAAAACAGCAGCCAAATAACAACTCTCTGAAGGGTTCTTGTGTTCTTGCGTGTGAGTGAGGTTACCAGTATCTAAGCTCCTAAGGAGTTGCCGTGTTCGCAGCAGAAGTGGCATCGCGCGAGTGATACTCAATGTATTATACGCGTTCATAGGCTACGGTAACCGCTTTACATCAGGTGAGCCGTATGTTTGTATGCCACCCGACGTTATATAAAAAAATATGACCAGAGGAACACCTGGCTCGTCAATTATATAACAATTCATTTTTTTTTTAATTTGTCGGCAATTTTGACCATTTCCTAAAGAGATAGTAACGGTGTTCCTGAACATTCCCGTTCTACTTTTTTATGCTGAATCCGAATCTGAAGTCAAAATTCGAAAAAAGGAACAGACAAACACACAGACAAACATCTAGATTTCATATAAGAACGGTGTTCCTGAAAATATGACTTGCCACTCGTACATTCGTTTAAATAGAAAGTGATATTATTAAATCAGCAAAACTTAAAAAAACATTGGTGAGAAAGCCAAGTGCCTCTTCACGGGGCACCGACTACATTTGCATGTTAATATTGGGTATATTACCTAATGTACCTAAATTAAAATAGTTAAAAACTCTAAATTTATATTTAGATAAAGGATTCATCGTTGAGTTAATTGGTTCATTGTAGTTAGAATGTCAAATGCGTAAGGTTCAAAAGGTGATTTTTTTTTTATGCTACGTCGGGAGGCATACAAGCATACGGCCCACCTGATGTAAAGCGGGTACCGTAACCTATTAACGCTTGCGATATATTAAGTATCACTCGCGCGCTGCCTCCTCTGCTGCTTGCACAGCAACTCCTTGGGAGCTTCCTGTTGACCTCCCTCACACGCAGGAACACAACGACTCTCTAGGGAGTTGTTATTTGGCTGCGGTTTTCTGTGAGGTGGAGGTACTTCCCCTGACGGGCTGCTTTGATGAGGCCTACCTCTTAAAAAAAACATAAACACTACCTCTTAAAACATAAACATAAATAAAACTACGAACATACCTGTAAGGTTCATTTTGTAATATTTCTTTACTAACTGAATATGCTCTATGCAACTGCAACGCTCTTTATGCTCTGCACCTGATGTAAAGCAATTACCGTAGCCTATTAACGCTTGCATTATATTAAGTATCACTCGCGAGATGCCACCTCTGCTGCTAACACAGCAAGTCCATAGGAGCTTACTGGTGACCTCCCTCACGCGTAGAAACACAACAACCCTCTAGGGACTAGGGTCTGAAGTAAATAAATATTTTAATTTTTTTACAAGTCCATGCAATGGCTAAGCTAGAAAAATAACTCAAATATACAATTCTAAATAATTGTATTCCAGTACATTTCCGTTTGCTGCACTCACGGGAAGTGTATACTTTGTTGTTTGTCCGGTTGTTTATTAAACTTTTATGTTTGTACAACAATTTCTTTCTACTTGGACGGAAATTTATTAACTTGAGGATACAATGGTTAAACGCGTATACATATGTATATATGTAATTGCACTCCTTCGATAGTAAAGAAAGATAAACTGACTATAATATACTGGCGATGAAGAAATGCTGAAAGAAATTCGACAATATAGGTCATTTTTAAATCGTCAATTTATATTACAATAAATTTATGTCAGAATATATATTTAATAACGTTAAGTAATAAATCATTACCGGTTATTATTATTCAGATGTTACTCAGCAAATCTGCATTCTCTTTAGCAGTACCTGCGGATCAAGCTGCCAGCTGGTTTTCGCCAGAGCAAAGTGGATGATTGAAGATGGACGAATGATTGGAAAATTTCCCTAAGTAACCTTAGAGAGCGACCAGAAACTAAGGTTTCCAGGAGACGACTTGCGAGCCCCAATTATCTCAACGAAATCCGATAACTTTAGTAGTTACCCTTCCTGAAACTATATACAGAAATTTGGGATCTTTCTCGCATATACGAGTATTTGTAATCACATGACTACATAATTAAACCGCAATAAGCTGACGTGGACTGCTAGACAAGAATTTATAAAAAAACTAACTAAAGCTTACTTGGGGTTTCCTGCTTGCTTTTCTTACTATTGGAACTAAATTTTGAGGAACCTAAGGATGATTCCTGCAGCTTATTTGCGTCACCTTAGACCTAGATCGCCACTGTTGAGAACTCTGCTTTATATAATGCGGTGTATTAATATTCTTATTGTCATATTTCAAATAGTACTTACGACACCTCATTCAGTTCTCAGCCGTGCACAGCATCGATAAAATGCCGTTGGGATTGTGAGTGTAATTTATCAAAGCTAACGAATATATTTTGAGAAAAATCGGGTCAGGTAGGACGGATAGCTAGCTGTAAAATGTTGCTTACGTATATAATTATTAAAAAAAAATATGATGGTTAGTCAAAATGTTTATTTTAGATTTCAAGAACTTTAAAGTCAATTTATCAGTGATCGGAATCGAAGTAAGCTTATTTATTATAAAAGAGGTAGAATGCATCAAAGCAACCATGTAAATACATACTCATACAACAGCGCTTGTGGGTTTGATTCCCGCGCAAGACAAACATTTGTGTCAATGAGCATGTCAGTTTATCCTGGTCTGGGTGTTTTTAAGAGAGATGGGGTGCATCAAAACAGGCTGTCTGGGGAAGTATCTCTACCTCACGGAAAACCGCAGCCAAATAACAACTGCCTGGAGGGTTGTTGTGTATCTGCGTTAGGTCACCAGTAAGCTCCTAAGGAGTTGCTGTGCTAGCAGCAGAGATGGCATCGCGCGAGTGATAATGTACTGCGAACATTCATAGGGTACGGTTACCGCTTTCCATAAGGAGGGCCGTATGCTTGTATACCTCTGCTATAAAAACAAAGCTAAAGAAATTTAAATAAAAGTAGATAAAGTATTTTTACAAGTAATATAAACTTATCATATTATAAATAAATTATCATAAACAGTTATTTGCACAAACCAAAAAATCACTTGACATCGCATGAATGCTCCCTTCTGTCACCAAACCGTTGTGTTAGCGCCTAAATATCTCATTGATTCCGGCCTACGGACTAATGGGAGGATATTTTAACCAATAAGCAGATAATTGCCGCCATGTTGACCCGGGAACTAGCCAATAAGAGCTGCGCGTTCTACTTTGCCCCTCGAACCGTAGCGGTGAATTATTTTGCTACGCAAAATCGTGTCATTTGGTCCCCATAGGTTATTTCCTTCGTACTTATTAATTTTTTTTTAGTAAATCAACATAAGTTTAATTTATAACGGGGCTTCGTTATTAGAAGGGAGTGTAGTTGCAATAATGTGTTTAGTTAATAAATTCAAGCTCCCGATTAGTTCGTGCAAACTACTGCCGACCGGCAACCACTCATTACCCTTAGTAGATGCATGCCGCCTCTGCCATGGCTGCTTCCGTTGTTTCTGTCTCGGCTGCTGCGGTCGTCTCTGCGAGTATTTGCCATCTGAAATGTGAACCGCATGCACCCGCTAACCTTGCTGCCCTGGGTGCTCCGGTCGTCTCTGCGACACGTGTTTCAGCTCTCCACGAGGCATCTTCAGGCGCTGTAGATGTTAGTCGTTAGAATACCATGCTACGAATGACCTTCATTTCTTTTCATGGGTCATTTGTAGCATGTTATTCTAACGACTAAACTCGCACAGACGACGGCAGCCGCCGAGGCAGAGACGACCGAAGCAGCCATGGCAGCGGCGGCATGCATCTACTAACGGTAGTGGGTGGGTGCCGGCCGGCAGTATTCCGCATGAACTAATCGGAAGCGGAAACACGCAAACTAGTTTATATCAAATTGCCAATAATATGTTTCACGAGTGTGTTTTATTAAAATATTTTCTTTTATTTTTTCAGTATAATTATCACGGGTTTATTAGCATTCGGCGCGTATTGGACGACAAAATACCTAATGACGATGCCTGAAGCGACAACAACCACAACCACGATCTCGACAACAACATTACAGCCGAAAATATAACATTGGTAATGGTGTCATCCGTGACGTCAATAAACGACTGAGTAATTCATGTTTGAAGTCAAACAGGGTTGGTTAGTGTAATGGAATATGTACTAAAAGTATAAAAGTGCAAATAAAAATATTTATTTTTGATAATTATGTGTTTAGCTGAAAAATTGTCTTATATATCAATAAAGTTAAAATTTTATTTCCGTCGTTAGCTGGCTTATTGTCTTATTAATGTTATTATGCATAATTCTCATTCTACACAAGTTCGGTGATTCTCCGATTCTACGCAAGTTACTTCAATGAAATATTAAACATTCAGAAGTCAAAAATTCACCGATTTATTTCATGCTTGTATACATTAAACACGGGGCTACTAATGTAGCATAATAAGATATCGATTAAATGAACAATCGAATTATGTATTGTCAGCCACAAATCATAATTATCATTACGAATCAACTGAACCAAAAGAATGGACTGGAAACTAACAATTTAGTAATATCAAAATCATATTTGTATACTTCTTCTCCCTTTTCCTATCGTAACACTGTTTTCTAATTCATTAGGATTGGCGGGGTCCGCCTAATAATATGCTTATGCATTTGGCTAAAATGATGATTTTGACATGGAGCGACTGCCGAAAACCAGCCAACAATCCAAGCAATAGGTCGTTTTGAAATATTATTTCTTGGTGCAGGTTTCCTCTATAGGTTTTTTATACCATACCACCTCCATACTATACCACATCAATCCTTACTCATCTCAGTGCAGGGATACGGATCTCCCTTCAACGCAAGGGGTTTAGGGCATATTGCGTCACGCTGCACAAATGCGGAATGGCGGAAACCAGTGTTTTCAAGCCGCCCGAGGGCCACTGACTTAGCTTAAAGACTGTCATCTATGTCAACGTTGCTTAATCGGCGTGTTCGGTTAGAGTGACGCGCAACGACGCCATCGAGCTCTCTTTTTTTTACTCCCTGCAACTAATAATTACAAATTGTACATAAATCCAATTAGTGGATTCGAACCAGGAACCGTCGGTCGGTCAATAGGCTGGTACTTTATCCACTGGGCTATACAGCTCATATTTGTATATACTATTATGACTTATGCTGACCAATCGTATATCCTCATAACATCATACCCAATTAAAAATAAAACATCAATAAACACTCACATCTGTTTGTTTGATAATTCACTGCATCCATTATGCTCAATGTATGTTTATAATCAACAGAGGTCATTGTTCGCGATATAAGGACAACTATACGAGTTATCTTTCAAGATTGACATTAAATTATGTTTTTTAAGTTAGTGTAGTATTATTAATTAAATAAACAGAAAAATAACATCACTAGATCGGACAGGGTCAATGTTATTGCCAAGTAGTTTAATTAATCATCCTATTATAAAACGCAGCGTTGTATTTGCTGTTTGGATGGGTGGAGGAGGTAAATGGAAGTTGGTGTAGGGGTGCCTAATTTTTTTTATGCTCCATCGGACGACGAAAAATACTTTCTAAGGAGGTATTTTCCTTAATAATTATTACTATAACAGGTTGGTATAAGGTACCAAAAGTAAGTACCTACTCGCTTGCAAGTCTCTAGTAGTTGAGACGGTGAGAAAAGTCTAATCGTCTCAACTACATAGAACTTGCAAGTCTGTAGTAGTTGAGACGGTGAGAAAAGTCTAATCGTCTCAATTACATAGAAGTTGTAAGTCTGTAGTAGTTGAGACGGTGAGAAAAGTCTAATCGTCTCTACTACATAGAACGTGTAAGTCTGTAGTAGTTGAGACGGTGAGAAAAGTGTAATCGTCTCAACTATATAGAACTTGCAAGTCTGCCACATAGGACGTCTTTTCTTGACTTTTCATATGAGACTTTAAAAAGTTCTAGTTAAGAAAATAACCATTGTGGAGTAACTAGAGCGACTTCTGACTTACAGCATCATACATGTCGAAGATCATAGCTACTCACAGTTACTAAGTTTCATGATTACACAGCTTAGAAGTTAAAATTTTTTAGGATGCAATGTTCATATACATCCTTCAACCTCAATCATCATAAGCTTAACGGCATCACATTATGATATTGTCATCGGAACTACACTCATCGCTAAATTGTGCAATGGTAGAAGTAGTTTTGACGACCTTGCTGGCTCAGTCGTAAATGACGCGACTTTGACACCAACGCTCGGGGGTTCGATTAGCACACAAGGCAAACATTTGTGACAAACATGTCTGTTTGTCTTGGCTGGATGTTTTAGGAGAGGTAGGGCTTATCAAAGCGTCTGGGGAAGTACCTCCACAGAAAACTGCAGCCAAAGAACAACTGCCTAGATGGTTGCTGTATTTCTGCGTGTGAGTCACCAGTAAGCTCCTAAGAAATTACTGTGTAGCCAGCAGAGGAGGCATCGCGCGAGTGATACTTAATATAAGCGTTAATAGGCTACGGTAACTGCTTTACATCATGTGGGCCGTCATTACATCATATGCTAGTATGCCTCCCGACGGTGTATAAAAAAATACTTAATAAGTGTTTTAAAAATAGGGGGCTTAGTTCATACTTATGACATGCTTATGACTGTACTATGTGACAATAAACTATGTGACGCCTAATTTTCTAATGATATAAAAAAAAATTATTAGAATCTGTTATGAATTGCATTCAATCATTCATACGCACGGTTGTAAGTACAGATCAACTGAACGAGAGTCACTTTTCAAAGTCAAGTTTACATCAAACACTATTACCAACATTCCTCCATTTATTATTGAAGTCTAAGCTTTTCGCATTAAGTGTTAGTACAGATACACACTCGCACGGTGTATAAAAGAACTTGTATGTACGCATCCTAAGGTAATCCGGCTTTGCTACATGATTATCAAAGCAATTCCTACTTTGACATACAAAACGACAGTACAAGGAAGACAGATCACGCGGATTCTTTCAATGTCTAAGATTGAACATTGGTTTATTTAGTAATGGATAGCTGAATCAAAGAATGGCTTTTGGATTGTAAGTTTTTATAAATGGACAAGATAGTCTATCTTAATGTTTTCACCATTACAATAGCATTATGACATTTACCTGGTGCTATAAATAATAATAATTTGTGATAATAGCGAAGCATTTAACGTTTAAAAACCTTGTTGTTGCTAAAATCTGTATCCGTAATGCGTCCTACACTTTTTTTGCCGAGTAACTTGCGTCCAAAATAGGCCAGCAGTACGTAACGGGAAGGTTCTAAGTCTAATTCATCCCAATCAAGACACTATTTAAGAAAACCCTATTTGCCCTAGCTCCACAATACAGCATACGCCCCTTTCATAGGAACGATGAAATTCTTGGACACGATCTCCAGCTAAGTTGAATTTCTTTAGTTTAGAAGTCACCTTAAGGAGAAGGTTGCCGCGCGCTCAACAAAGTCAAGCAACAGTCAGTTCGGTACAATGTCTTACGGTATACATATTTCTACATATGGAGTAGGTTCTGGAGGTATGGAGGACCTGGAAATCAAATTGGACATGTTTCATACATTTTAGTCAGTTGATATGAATATTTTTAGGGAACAGCTGAATTGTTTTATGATTTGACGATGTTCCCCATTGTAAGAGTTATTCATTTACATACACGGAACTTGTTCTTATAAAATTAGGCAGACATGTTAATTATTGTTAATGCTTGCGACTATACGCTGCGCTGCCTCTCTTTCGCTAGGATCTTTTACGTGATCTGAGGGAGTGCACTATGTGCTGCCAGCGTTGCTTTTAACTGTAAATATGACAGTAATTATATTACAAGAAACTTACAAAGATACATTTTACTTCAAGCATATTGGTCACGTTTGTATTGGCCATTGGCGCATACTGGGCTACCAAGTATATGATCAACTCAAAAGCAGAGGAAACAGTGACTACTACCACTACCACTGAGACTACAACGCCATCTGATATAAAGGTACATTTTAACTATAATTACACCAAACCTAATGGCAACTTGATACTTAGTGAGTTTCCACCGCCAGTTACTAATTGGTGGTGCATGGAATTAACTTGTGTACTTGTGACTTCCTAAAAATAGCACCGGAATTAATCAATTAGTAATTGTACATATTTAATAGTGAATAGATTAATTGAACCAAATCGAATGAGATATTTCGTTATATCTTCTCCTCCAAAAGAAATTTATGTCTCAAGACGAAAGTCTTCGACCGGTGTGTGTTGTCCGTGATGACTTACGGCCCAGAAATGTGGTACCTAGGCACATAGGATCAGGACACATAGCTCGAAGAACCGTTGCGGCAGAACACTTCTCGAAATCTCGTAAAACATAAAAGCTTCGAGGTGTTCCTTTGAAGTAAGAATCCGTGGACATCTTCTGGAAGACTCGTCCAAGAGAAACGGGATCTATTTTGTTGATCGATGGGGAAGGCACGCTGATGTACCCAAATTAAGCCCCCATTTAGGTATATCAGGGTGCCTTCACAACGATGGTCACATGGATAATATCGACCAGTATGTACAAGAAACGAGGTCGCTGGTGTGAGACACAATTTGTGTATGCATTCTGGCTTCATCTTGTCTCAACGAATCGACACCTAGGGTTCCGGTGGTATTTCACATGGTAAACAAAAAAAAGGCAGATATGAACCATCTTTCGATTTTTTTTCCTTTTACGGGTTGTTGCAAAATGCATGCATGCATAAACAGCATGAGGCAACCCTAACCAGTGATGCACGAATCGCATTTATCCCAAGTTATTTATAGGCACAAATAAGTACATTTTGCCATAAATTGCAAATATTTTAATTTTACTCAGAATACAATCATCGAACAATCGAAGAATACATTTAAGACTTCCAGCACAACCCCAAATATAAGAGCAATATGGGATTTCATGCCTGAGTCAGAGGATATGATGACAGATATTGAATAATGCATCATTGTAAACAAGTAAGTATTGTTTAAGTAATACAAGAATGTTTATATACCGATCACCTTATATTTGACCGAAATGTTACTTTTTATAACATGTTGGTGGTAGACGTCTCTTGATCTCTCGCATTATAAGATTAATTTATAGTTTCATCCGTAATGGCAGTAGCTGGATTGTAAGTACCTGATCCTTTGTCGAAGCCATGTAGTGTTTGCCCTATGGTCGAAATTCAATAATCATTACCTAAAAATTGAGACAAAGATATTATATATCTTCCCAACATTTATTTTATACTCTTATAGAATCTTTTATTGTATATCTAAGACAATACACATTATATCTTCTTCATAGCGTTATTTCGTTTCCTAGTCCATTAGCATTGACGAGGTCCGCTACCTTAGCTTAAGGATTTAGCGATGATACTGATTTTTTACTTTGTTTCCTGGGCTATTACTGCTCTCTGTACCATAGGTATCCAATAATATATATATATATATCTATATATATATATATATATTGTATATTGTACGTTAGTATACGTAAGGAACATGAAGTATGAGTATTTATGACATCGAAATAAAGACATCGTCTCTGCGCCGGAGGCGGGGAAAAACTGATTCCAAAATGTTTTTATTGATACCACTAATGTTCATTAAAAAGGAAATCGGCTGCTAACAATAAGTACTCAAATGTATTGTCTTTGCCTATTTATCATTATGATATCCTATGTTTTCGCTTCGGAGCCCAGGGTCCGCTTTCCAGCTTTTAGTTCTCCATTTCTCGCGGTCTTCGGCATCCCTTATATTGGCACGCATCCCGTTGGCACGCATGTCATCCCCTACAACGTCAAGCCAGCACTTCTTCAGTCTACCCCTTCTACCGAGACCCGATGGAGGTGACATGGTTCCCCACGTAACTTGCCGGTTTTCGTAAAACGTGGCGGTACCAGCGTACGCGACACTCTTGCAGTTTATCTGCTATGTCACGGACACGAAGGCTGCCGCAAATAGTGAATTCCTTGCGCGATCCTTTCGCGTCACTCCGCACATCCAGCGCAGCATATTCATCTCCGTGACACGCAGCTCATGCTTGTCACGGAGATGAATATGCCCCGCTCAAGTGCAGGTCACGCTTCACTGCCATATAAAAGGACAGGTCTAATGATGATGGATTTATAAACTTGTCCCTTTAGCTTAACCGGCATTCGAGGATCACAAACGATACCAGCTATCTCACGCCACGTGGGCAGAGCCGCTGATATGCGTGCCTTGGCATCGTGATCGATGTCTCCTGACGCGTGGAGGACAGATCCCAAATATCTACACCGGTCTGTGCACTCGACCGTGTCTTCGCCAATGTGAATGGGTGTAGGATCTGAGATATTGCAGGCCAAGTGTTCTTCGTCCTGTATTTCTCTAAGGCGATCCTTAGAGCAGAAACGGGGCCCATGGTCCCATGACCAGGCCGGAAGCCATACCGACACTCCGAGACAATGCACTCCTGCCGGATCCGGGAGTAAGTTATCCGCTCGAAAATCTTTATAGTGTGAGACATGTCCTTTATACCGCGGTAACTACCACACTCCTGCACGGATCCCTTTCCTTTGAAAACTGGAGTAACAGTCAGTTTCCATTGCTCCGGGATTTTTCCGATGAGGAGTATGCGGTTACATAAATCGGTCAAGATGCTCACATCATGAGGCCCCATCGTCTTCCAGGCTTCGATGGGGACTCCGTCGGCTCTGACTGCCTTCCTAATCTTCATGCGACGAAGAGCCCATTGGACTTCTTCAAGCGTTATATGTAGCACTATCTATCTATCTATCTATAACTTCACGCCAAATCCCTTGCGGGGTAGGCAGAGAGAACCGAGCGCCACGTGACTCGATCCTTACATATCTCACTCGCTTCTTTAACATTCATTGCTCTTCTCATGCACGCACGCCGGTTTCTAGGGCTCCTGACATCACCTTCTGATAGAACATGACCAATTTGGTCATGGTAGGTAAGTCTTGGCCTTCCCCGGCTCCTACATCCTTCCACTTTTGCATTGTATATCTGCTTCGTCATTCTTTCATCTTGCATTCTTTCTACATGCCCGAACCATCGGAGCATGCCTCTTCTTATTTTAACACCGACGCTCTCTTTCAGACCAACTCTATTTCTAACATCATCATTGCGAATACGGTCTACGAGCCTTACGCCACAAATTTTGCGCAGCGCTCGCATTTCAACCGCGTTTATTCTACTTTCATGCTCTTTCTGCCATACCCAACTCTCGCTTCCATAAGTTAGCGTTGGGACCAACACTGCATTGTGTATAGCGAGTTGTGCCTTCTGGCTCAGGATTTTACTGCCAAGAAGTTTTCCCAACGCTCCATTCACACTATTCCCAGCACTCACTCGTCTTGTAGCACTTGTAGACATATGTAGCACTAGTCCCTAATTAGGAGGGAGAGCCGGTGGTTGTACCTCTTTATACTGCTTGTTCAGCAGCTCGTGGAGATATGAGCGCCATCTCTCAGTCATCATGAGTCCTCGCATAAAAGGTTGCCGTGAAGGTCTCTTACACAGCGGCAATTGGATATATCCTGTGCCGCTTGTTGTGTGACGAACACAACAAGCGGCACAGGATGTGTCAGGAACACCGTTCCTATCTCTTAACATGGTCAAAATGGCCGACAAATTAAAAAAAAATTGTGAATTGGTATATAATTGATGAGCCAGGTGTTCCTCTGGCAATGCAAGCTTGCGCATTCACAACTGGTTATGTGTTTACTTATACGTTATAGTATGTTTTTTAATTACACGACTATCAGTCTATATCTACTTATTTCTCTTCTATTTCCTCGGCTTTTAAGGACCGCATCGTAATGTTGTATAGTTCATAACTTTCCTCAAGAATTGGGCTATCAAACGCAAAAATAGTTTTCAAATTCCACTGGTCGTTCTAGACATTAACGCGTTCTAACAAACAAACTGTTCCGCTCTATATATTATATAGTAATTTTCGTCAATTGCGAATCTATTTGTGAAAATCTTAGATCCTAGTTATACCTACTCTAGAACATTCCTAATGAAAAAAGTACTTAGGTATTCCAAATTTCCACCGAGATATGGTTTTATAGTATAGGCAGCTCAAACTAGTACTAGCCGTGTAGATTTATTTAACATTAATTATATTATAAGACATGCTTAAACAAAAACACACGATTACCACGATTTTGTATTTAAACACCGCTGTGACCCTAGAACGTGTCAACTTGTCAGATGATTCCAACTTATCATACATAATTTGTAAGTCTGTTTCTATCTATAGTTCTTTTAGTGACACGTTTCACGGCCCTATACGCATCATGGTCTTCAGAAGATCGGGACGCTTGTCACTTTTTGAAGAGGGCTTTCTTCACCCTAATCTCCCTCTACACTGTGTCGTTCCACCAATAAGTCTTTTCGTTACACTTGCGCCCCTTGGTTTTTCCAATCACTGCTTGGACCGCCTCAGTGACGGACGCCTAAATTCTATACCAGTGGTGCTGGACTGCTTTGCCGTCGATACCAGTGCACATATCGCAGATAGCCGAGGCGAACTCCTGGGCTTGAATCTATCAAGCAGCCACCACCTAATTTGGCGACTACAGTGTTCAAAACAACTCTCGTTGGGCTTCGCGAAGAGGTAAAACGGGATCCTGCCTTTACACCGAATCTCCTGCAGAAATGCCACGGCCACTTTTCGCCTGGAGAGCACATCGGCCAGCTCCCTCGCGCGTTCATGCAGCGTGCCAATGTTACAGGTCGCGAAAAATCTATGTCGACACAAACGAAAACAGGTGTAGTATTCACCAAAATTAAGAGCAAGATTTTTTCGATGCACCATGTACAGTAAGCCATTTGGTTTATGATATAATGACGATTTGATAACATTGACTCCCATGAAAATCCATGAAACTACTTAAAGACAATATAAATGCTAGTAGACTCCAATACCTACTACTATAATTGAAAAATTAGTAACACCACTACCACAGATCACAGAAGTAGAGGTGTTTCTGTGATCTGTGTCCACTACCAATTCTTAGGAACACAAGAAGCTATTATTATTATAGCCCAGTGGAAGAACCAGCCTAGGGACCAACAGGTCCTTGCTCGGCGTTGAAGGAAAAACATCCTATATTTCGAAATACCTAAGAATGATCCGGTTTTTCACCTGGGTTGTGGAGATGTAATGGGAGTCGCTCCATATCAAAATCAGTATCTCCCTCGAAACCTTAGTCTTAAGTAGTGGACCCCGCCAACCCTAATGGATTAGAAAACGGGATAATGCTAATAAGAAGACAAGATTGTTATTATATTAAGCTTCAGTTGATGTCAGTCAACTATTTATTTGGCTGGCGTCTTCTATATGGTGAAGGTATTTCCTTTCCGCATTCAGCCTCTTATTAAATATCACCGCGAACTTCCTCCCTTTTGTCAGTCTTGTTTACATAAGGGTAAGGGTAGGTTGTTGAATAATAATGCCAATTTTATTTTTAATATTAATGATGTTTTTTTTTCCGGGGTTTAAGGGGGTCATGTGCCAGAAGCGTGCTCGTTCGCGACCCCTGCCAATCAGTCGATTGCAATTCTGGACCAAGAGCGCACCGACGTGCGGATTAGGGCGTCCCCCGTAGGCGACGCGCACCGATCCGCCCCCGTCGGTGCGAATACAGCTGCATGCGGCGGTGGGGGCCGCCACCCACCACGCAGCGCCAATTCCGGCGGGACGAGGGGAGCCGAGTGCCGCATAGGCACGTGGAATGTGAGAGGTGGATTGAAAGATAAGACGAATGAACTGATAGACGTAATGAATGATAGACGTTTGGATGCTTTATGTGTGACAGAGACTAAGCGCAAGGGGAGCGACACCGATGATCTGCCCAGTGGTATGATGGCCCTATGGTCTGGGGTAGACCGTGACGATCATGCCAGTGCTGGTGTAGGTGTCGTACTCTCCTCTCGCTTAGCCACTGGTGTAAGAGATTACTGTTTGGTAGGGCCTAGACTTCTCTGGGTTCGTATTAAACTGGGCATCACGCGAGTATTTTTGGTTGCAGCATACGCTCCCGTAAGCTCAGCGTGTGCTCAAGAACTGGAGAAGTTTTGGGAGTCTGTGAGGGATGTTCTGGACTTAGTTGAAGGGAACGAAAGAGTAATTATGTGTGGAGACTTGAATGGATGGGTTGGGACCAAGCGATACAGCTATGAAGCTGTTCTTGGTCCGTATGGAGATAAGAGAGTGAACGAAGCAGGTAAGTCTATACTAGATTTATGTATGGAACGAGGCCTCCTCGTGTCGAATACTTTATTTCATCATAAGGATATTCACACGTATACATGGAGAAGGAATGATCAAAAAAAGTGTGATTGATTTGATTTTAATAGATAGACGTCTCCGAAATGTTTTAATGGATACAAGAGCCTTTAGAGGCCCCACTCTTGAGACGGACCACTACCTGGTGGTAAGCCGGTTTGTGGGCCTTTTTAGGAAGTGGAGGCACTGGCGAGTGCGTATCCCTTTCGGAGATCATGAAAGGATAATGAGCGAAAAATTGCAAGATGAAAGTGTAAGGAGAATGTATGTGCATCTGGTAAGTGAGAGACTTGCAAATGCAAGCCTCTCCGACTCAGATGTGGATGATTGTTGGAAAGTTTTGAAAGAAAGTATGGTGGATAGTGCAAAAGAAGCTTGTGGATGCGCAAAGAGACGTAAAACAGCGAAAGGAGATGCCTGGTGGGATGCGGAGGTTGAATCCTCCGTAGCAAGAAAGAGGAAAGCGTGGCTGGATTACGTATCATCTTTGCCTTTAAATGAAAATATGAGAGAAAAGAAGAAAGAAATGTACCGTCTATGCAAGAATGAAACCAAGGCTTTAGTGAAAGAGAAGCGTGAAAGACAAATTATGAATGAGGAAGAGAGGCTGACGAAAAACTTCGAGGCAAATACCAAACTCTTTTGGAGAGAGGTAAAGAAGTCTCGGAGTGGTTCGTCGGCATCCAGAATAGATAAGATAAAGTCTAAAGCTGGTGTCATTCTTGCCAACACTCAGGAAGTGTTAGAACGGTGGAGTGAATATTTTGAGGAAATGTATGAGTATGCCTCGGACGCTGGCAATGAGAGTGAGTCGGATGCTTACTCCACGTTGACGGCGTCCGACGAAGGCATAACTATGGATGAGATCGAATGGTCGATACGAAGCTTGAAAAATGGAAAATCAGCGGGAATTGATCTGATCACAGCTGAGATGATCAAATTAGGTGGCACTTACGTCCGGGACGCCTTCTGGTACCTATGCAACCTATGCTGGAGAACTGGAAGGGTCCCAATGGACTGGAGACGCGCAGTCATCGTGCCCTTGTATAAAGGCAAGGGATCACGCATGGACTGCGCCAACTATAGGGCCATCAGTTTGATCAGCTTAGCAGCAAAAGTATATGGAAAGGTGATTGAAAGGAGAATGAGGGTGAAATCCGATGAAATGCTGTGGGACGCACAAGGAGGTTTCCGAAATGGAAGGGGATGTACGGATCAAGTTTTCTCGCTCCGCAATATCGTAGAGAAGCATCTGGCCATAGACCGGAAGGTTTTCTGCGGTTTTGTGGATCTTGAGAAAGCCTTTGATAGGGTTGTGCGAAAGGAACTGTGGGACATATTGCCGAGATATGGGATTGACGGTTCACTGCTCCGTGCTGTGCAGTCCACTTACAAGGATTGCTCAGCATGTGTGCGGATAGACGGTGGCATGTCACCCTGGTTTGATGTCAAAATTGGTGTCAAACAGGGTTGCATGCTATCTGCTAGGCTGTTTATCCTGTATCTCGATAGTTGTCTGCAGAGAATAAGGTCAACGAATGTGGGATTGCGCATGGGTGACCAAGTGGTGAACTGTCTGCTGTATGCAGACGATGCCGTGCTATTAGCAGATACACCATCTAAACTGCAAACACTGGTCACAGCGATGAAAGACGACTGTATGGAGAAAGGCTTACTACTGAATGCGAAGAAAACAAAGATAATGGTATTTGAAAGAGAAGAATCCAGAACTAATGTAAGGATTACGATTGATGATGAAGTGTTGGAACAAGTGGATGAGTTTGTATATCTTGGATGCGCTTTCAGCAGGGATGGAAGGTACACCGCAGATGTGGAAAGACGAGTGAGTGCTGGGAATAGTGTGAATGGAGCGTTGGGAAAACTTCTTGGCAGTAAAATCCTGAGCCAGAAGGCACAACTCGCTATACACAATGCAGTGTTGGTCCCAACGCTAACTTATGGAAGCGAGAGTTGGGTATGGCAGAAAGAGCATGAAAGTAGAATAAACGCGGTTGAAATGCGAGCGCTGCGCAAAATTTGTGGCGTAAGGCTCGTAGACCGTATTCGCAATGATGATGTTAGAAATAGAGTTGGTCTGAAAGTGAGCGTCGGTGTTAAAATAAGAAGAGGCATGCTCCGATGGTTCGGGCATGTAGAAAGAATGCAAGATGAAAGAATGACGAAGCAGATATACAATGCAAAAGTGGAAGGATGTAGGAGCCGGGGAAGGCCAAGACTTACCTACCATGACCAAATTGGTCATGTTCTATCAGAAGGTGATGTCAGGAGCCCTAGAAACCGGCGTGCGTGCATGAGAAGAGCAATGAATGTTAAAGAAGCGAGTGAGATATGTAAGGATCGAGTCACGTGGCGCTCGGTTCTCTCTGCCTACCCCGCAAGGGATTTGGCGTGAAGTTATAGATAGATGTTTTTTTTTAATTATAAATTATTTGATTACGAACTCGACCAATTGGATTTACGGCTTTATCGGTCTCGCGATTGGTTCCCCATAAGCTATTTGTAACGATGAATAGTATCATGCTATCTAAACTATTTTCCGTGAAATCAATTCCAGCTTGTATAAATATTCCTACGTTACTTTTTACAGGGCCTTATTGACCGCTGCTCTCATGGTCTCCTTGTTTTTGGGTGGAAGATACCTAATTGAAATGGACAGAGTTAACAACGCCGTTCCCATATCGAACCTGACTGGAATCAGTTGAGAAAATCATAATTATCAATAAATTATATAAATTCGATTTTAAATAGTAATTATAGGCTTTAATTTAATTCCAGAACAATACAATACATACATTATTTAACTAAAATTAAATAAATACACAATAAAACTAAAACTAAATTGCATCTCAAATTTAATAAATCTAAAATAGTAATAATAACCTAAAATAAAACGAATTAAATAGTAATTGATTATTATATATGTTTATATTATTTGGATTTTTTCGTTCTAGGTGACGACAGGCTACTGAAGCTGATGTCGGGAAAAATTTACGGCAAATAAGCGTACACAAATTTTATATAATAGTTTAATTACGAATTAAAACGTTAGAAGAAGCGTAACTGCTGCTAAAATGAAAACATGTATGCTTCCTAGAAGTTGCAAAAAAAATCGGAGCTTTTTCTGTGTCTTTGGTTACGAAAAGTTTAATGTGTATTGATGGCCCAGATATCGGTGTTTATTGGGAGATACGCCTCTTGTCTGTTATTATTTGGAGATGTAATTTGTAAAAAAATGGTAAATTGTATGTTTTCAATGAAAATACAATAGTTTTATACAACATTTTCTTTTGGTGTAGTAATAAATACTAATCATGTTTTTTAAATAAATTATGTTTAACTGAAAATCAGATTTCTTTCAACTTTTTATTTACCTTTAATAGGTGATGTTTGAGATTTCTTGTAATGAGTTAAAAATATCCTTATTTAAATAACAACGTATAAAATAACAGATTATTTCAATATTCCTTCCAAACCTTATTAAAGATTTATCTATTGCTTTTAGTATTTTATATTGTTTTAGTATTGTATTAGTAGAGATACTATTGCTTTTCTATACAGCCAGTTATAGCGTAAACCAAGTGTTATTATATACATCATTCAGTCGTACCTACAGGCCGCTTTTACGAATGAAATTAATTATGCTTATAGCAAGACTGGACAATTATAAGTTATTTTTGACGAGCTCGGTGGCGCAGTGGTGCAACTTTGACACAAACCATCGCTGTTTCGTTACTTTGACAACGGTCGTGGGTTCGATTCCCATACAGGATAAATATTTGAGTGCATAAACATGTCAGGTTGTCTTGGTCCGGATGTTTTTAAGAGAGGTAGGGAGCATCAAAACAACCCGTCTGGGGTAGTGCGTTCACCTCACAGAAAACCGCAGCCAATTAGCAACTTCCTAGAGCGTTGTTGTGTTCCTGCGTGTGAGTGTGATCACCAGTAAACTCCTAAGGAGTTTCTGTACTAGCAGCAGAAGTGGCATCGCGCGAGTGATACTTAATTTATTCCAAGCGTTCATAGGCTACGATATTCGCTTTATGTAAAGCGACCGTCTGTTTGTTCGCCTACCGACGTTGTATATAAAAAATATATACGAGTTAGTACGTTCTTATGAGTAGCGTTCCCTTTTGAGAATCGAGAGTTATATTAGATCTTTTATATAAAACTTCAATTACTGTTTGTACAAAATATATGAAATACCATAAATAACTTCTCATACAAACCTCATAGTAAAAATAACGAAACAACTTTTACCATCAATTCAACATTTCTTTCAATATATACCTGTATTGAAATAAATGTATATACAAAGGTATATAACAAAGATAGACCCGAGGTTCGGAGAAAGCGCTTCAGTAGGCTTCCTTATTAACTAGATTCTTCAGCCTGAGCCTTCAGCCTGCAGGAAGAAAGGTAGACGAACGTATGAGAGAATGCTGTGACCCGTCTATACTGTACTAAAATAGATCTCTTGCTGCAAACCATCAGTGGAACCGACTCCAAAAGTACCTCCGCCTTGCAGAAGATAGGCAAAATGGCTTATGCCGTGTAGATAATATAAACAAAAGTCACCGGTATCTTTATTAACAGGCAATTGTAACTGTTTGTATTTTAGCCTTAATTCTAAGAGCTCTTGTAATGCGCAATGTAAACATCACATTCACACAAGATATTAGACGGCCCGGTATGCGCATAAAGCTAGTTAGCTTTTTAGCATATCGTTCTAGATAGAATCTTAAGTCTTATTGTTGTAATATGAAATAAATAAATAAATCTGCATAAGGAGGCCCGATAAAACTAGCCATTTTACATAACATCCCTGAACGTCACGGCAGCTGTGGGAGCGGAAACTTGTTGAGAAGCTTATTTACTATGTTGGATCATGACGTGTGCTAATGAGAAATACTATAATGTCTCTGAATTGAATGCGCCTTGTGAGCCTTTTCGCTCGCTATCGCTTATTTACGTATGTAATTCAAGTTTGAATGACGAAGATAATGTGCATTTTTCTCGACATCCATAACTCAAACAGATTGTCGTGGTCTGTGCTTCCAGAGAGAGTTGCTTCCATTGGAATTAAATTTTGTAAAAGTTTTCCCGAAAGAGTATAGTGTATAGTATATAGTCTAGGTACAGCATGAAAGTAATGTGTTTCATACAGGGTTGGCAAAGCCCGAGTGATCCTCCTGGTATTATAGGTGTCGACAGTTACGGTAACTTCCCGTCATTAGGTAGGCTTTATGCCTGTTTGCTATCTTAGTGGTAAAAAAGTGGGATTATATTTAATCTCATGTAAATTATATTTGTATGAATAGTCGTATTTTAAGATGAATGCCAGAGTCTTGAATGTTCCATTAAAAAAGACATTAATATCTACATTCATCTTAATGAGATAAGATGAGGGTAAACAGGCAAAGATTATCATAAACATTCACGTTGATACTGTTGATTGTAGGCACTTGGTGGAATTTTGAAGACATCGCGTTAATGTTAATACTTGCACTTGTACAGATTCCACTTCACAATTTTATTTAATAATTATTTTTACCGACCGGTTTCGCCTTTACGGCATTATCCGTATATATTATATTAGATAATGCCGTAAAGGCGAAACCGGTCGGTAAAAATAATTATTAAATAAAATTGTGAAGTGGAATCTGTACAAGTGCAAGTATTAACATTAACGCGATGTCATAAACATTCAGTTACATTATGTTATATGTGACTCTGTAAACAAACATGAAACAATAAGATTATGACAAAGGCAGGCATATGACCAAAACTGTATCAATAACATTAACATACAATAGGTGTTTATTTGAAAAGACTATGAGAGGCTATGCATCTTATTAGATCTCGGCAGTCTAAGAGGAAGTGTTTGAACTGTTGAACGAGTCCTGAAACTTCAAGATGGCCGGAGGCGCTGGATTGTAAGTATGCTGTATTTTTATGTGACGTTATAATCTACGTGTTGTATTTAAATATTTATTTTATAGTAAACAGCTATAATAATTTTTGTTTATTTGATGTATGTGTGAATAAAATATTTTGAGATAATTCACAAAAACTTCGATTTTGCAAGACGAAATCGTTTAACTTACAGAATTTGTGTTCATTTTACTAATTATATAATAATTAAAATAACTACTATACCTTAAATGTTTGATTAGTTTCATCAGCCTCTACTTATTCTTAGCGCTATCCCGTTTCCTACGTCATTAGGTAGGATTAGCGGGGTCCGCTATCTAAGCCTAAGTATTTGGCGAAGAAGCTGATTTTTACATGGAGCGACTGCCGACAGACCTCCTAAACCTAGAGAGAAAATCAGATTATTCTTAGGTAAGGTCACACGCCTTTCCAAATATAATTTCTTGTACGTGCAAGTAATAATTACAAATCCGAAAACTTAAATTTAGTGGTACGTGCTAGGATTCGAAGCAGGGGCCTGTTGGTTTCTAGGCCAGTTCATTATCCACTGGGCTATTACTGCTCACTAGTGTCATCTCATCAGCCTTCTGATAAATGGATTATTTGTCAATCGGACAAAGTGCAGTCTTAGCCCGCTTATAATTATCTGTCTTCAAAAATCAGGATGAGGTTCTATGTTTGATATTTCATAAACCTTGGCGTGAAGTTATGCATACATAGATTGATAGATAAATTAGAGCAGTGACCAACAGGTCACCGGTTCGAATCTCGGCATGTACCACTAAAATTCGTGTTTTCTGATTTATGTAGGGTTTCCTAAACCAAAATCGTAAAAAGTTAACTTTGAAATTTCTTTTTTTAAATTTCTTATAATAATGAAAACTGTGATTTCTTTGACAAATTATATGATTAATAAGTGTGTCGATTTGTAATGTTTGAAATATTTTTTTATTTAATATTTCCCTTAGCTTCCGGTTTTACCCCACTACCCCCTACATGTTTGAAATTATCGCTTACTAGACGGTAAAGGAAAACATCGTGAGGAAACCTGCACGTCCAAGAAATTATATTTCGAAAGACTCTTACCTAAGAATGATCTGGTTTTTCCTCTGGGCTATGGAGGTTTCGCTCCATGTAAAAATCAGTATCTTCGCCAAATCTTTAGGCTCAGGTAGCGGACCCCGCCAATCTTAATGGATTAGGAAACTGGTTAACGTTAAGAAGAATATAGATAGATAAATTAGATTTGGTGCAATTTTCATGATTAGAGCACATCACGCTTGACACGAAGTACGATTATAACTCTTATTACGTCAAGCATAAGAATGCAACAAGGATCAAAGTGTTAAGGTTGTACTTGACGGGTTGTACTAAAAAAGTAATGTGACCCATACAAAATGTAAATTAATCGACATATTGTCTTTGCTCTGTCATAACAATGTTGTATATGGTACGATGTTTATTATTCTTTCATAAGTGTAGTTTTAACATAGATTTGATAAAAGCTGAAACACCAACTAAAATTTTGTCTAATAAAACATTCAATTAAGCACGTAAAAAAGAAATTGACTTCAATGCGATGTGTGTTTTAATTTTCACTCAAAAACAATTATCGATTTGGTGAATTCGGTTTCAATTACATTTTATTTAAAAGCTTTTATGTACTTTTGTATGGATATTGCAGAGTGCTATTATTGGGTGCATTTACATTCGCTGTATTTTGGACATCAAAGTTTATCCAAGAAATTTACAATGGTTCGAAGGTCAACGCGACTGGCACACATAATGCGAGTGTCATGAAACTGCACAGTGATGTGCATAACACATCTATGTCTAATCTTCATTCTCCACTCAAAGAGTACATTGAATATACTGAATAACGTATGATTCTATGGATAGGTATGTCACTTTCTTGTAATAAACAACACTATATTTAAAAAAAATCGGTCAAGTGCGAGTCGGACTCGCGCACGAAGGGTTCCGTACCACTATCTATAAAAACGGCAAAAAAATCACGTTTGTTGTATGGGAGCCCCCCTTAAATATTTGTTTTATTTTAATTTAATTATTTATTCTTAAAGTGAATATATAACTAAATATTCTGTGAATATTTCAAGCGTCTACCTGTTGCCGTTATCAATATCGAGCAAAAACGAGCAAAAAAATCACGTTTGTTGTATGGGAGCCCCCTTAAATATTTATGTTATTCTATTTTTTAGTATTTGTTGTTATAGCGGCAACAGAAATACATCATCTGTGAAAATTTCAACTGTCTAACTATCACGGTTCGTGAGATACAGCCTGGTGACAGACGGACGGACGGACGGACGGACGGACAGCGAAGTCTCAGTAATAGGGTTCCGTTTTACCCTTTGGGTACGGAACCCTAAAAAGACACAGAAGCACCGCTCAATACTAAAACCGTGTAATTGATATTACATTAGTTTACTAATACAGTTTGAGAAACATTTCAAATTAAAAATCGGCCAAGTGCGAGTCGGACTCGCACACGAAGGGTTCCGTACCACTATCTATAAAAACGACAAAAAAATCACGTTTGTTGTATGGGAGCCCCCCTTAAATATTTGTTTTATTTTAATTTTATTATTTATTCTTAAAGTGAATATATAACTAAATATTCTGTGAATATTTCAAGCGTCTACCTATTGCCGTTATCAATATCGAGCAAAAATGAGCAAAAAAATCACGTTTGTTGTATGGGAGCCCCCTTAAATAATTATTTTATTCTATTTTTTAGTATTTGTTGTTATAGCGGCAACAGAAATACATCATCTGTGAAAATTTCAACTGTCTAACTATCACCGTTCATGAGATACAGCCTGGTGACAGACGGACGGACGGACGGACGGACAGCGGAGCCTCAGTAATAGGGTTCCGTTTTACCCTTTGGGTACGGAACCCTAAAAACGTGATCTACACGTTTCTGAAGCTGTAATATAGTAATGCTACTTTAACACCAAAACTCGTGGTTTCGATTCCCAAACAGGACAAACGTGTCTGTTTATCTTGGACTGGAAGTTTTTAAGAGTAAGTCCTCATAGAAATCCGCAACCTAATAAAAAAGAAAAAAAATCGGCCAAGTGCTAGTCGGACTCGCGCACGAAGGGTTCCGTACCATTATCTATAAAAACAGCAAAAAAAATCACGTTTGTTGTATGGGAGCCCCCTTAAATATTTATTCTATTCTATTTTTTAGTATTTGTTGTTATAGCGGCAATAGAAATACATCATCTGTGAAAATTTCAACTGTCTAACTATCACGGTTCAAGAGATACAGCCTGGTGACAGACGGACGGACGGACGGACGGACGGACGGACGGACGGACAGCGGAGCCTCAGTAATAGGGTTCCGTTTTACCCTTTGGGTACGGAACCCTAACAACAAAATAAAATAGAAAAGGACAAGTTGTTGTGATGTCTGCGACTGCATGGCATGTTTTAATTATTTTAACAATATTTATAATCTTTCGCAGCCCAATATACATATGACGATAGCGAAATGCATAAGTATTAGAATTGTCATCAATTTTATAAAAAAATCATAAAATTAGGGTGTCCACTACTGCAATAATCCCATGAACTTATTGCAGATGGAACACGAGACTCTCTTCAACAAAAGAGGTTAAAATAATGCTCTATCTCTTTAATTGTGGCTTGGCGGAAACCAGTATTTTCAGTCCGACCGAAAACCACTGGCTTGGTATTTCACTATTCGCATTATTTTATAGCTGGTCTGATAACTAGGTTTAGTTGGTTCTCCAATTTTTTCACAGCACCATCTAGCATCTAGATAACAAAATTTAATAAATGTGTCTTCATTTTCAGGGCGCTGTTGACTGGTGTACTATTCTTTTCGTTTTATATAATAACGAAAGACGTTCGCGATAGGTTTAGTCCTATAAAATTTTTAAGTGAACCTGAAGAAAATTATAAAGATGGATCGGTGGAATTTGAAGGAGATTGGCTAGTTAATGGAAGTACAATACAATTTTTAAAGAGTAGAAGTAACGCAAGTAACTCTAATGATACAGTCATTGTTAGAGAAGACATGGAATATGTTCAACCACTACAAGAAGGACAAGTGCTATAGTATTAGTGCTAATTATATTTATTAATAATATTAAAATTAAAAGGTACGAGTCTGTACGAAATAGCTGATAACACTTAGGATACATTGGGTCGTCGCTCATTAAACTGTATTTCAAAACAATTTTATGTCTAATTAATCAACGTGGATTTTTTATGTGCATAAGCATGTAAAGAAAATCAGTAGTGACTGAGATAACTACATAGCACAAATAATCTTAAATAGTTAATAGATTCAGGCGTTACTTTCCGAAAGTCAAAGTTATAGGCAATTTGATCTAAACTACTTTGTGTGCTTCCGCCCCCGATTAGTTCGTGCGAACTAATGCCGGCCGGCACCCACCCACTACCATTAGTAGATACATGCCTCCGCTGCCATGGCTGCTACGGTCGTCTCTGCCTCGGCTGCTGCCTTCGTCTCTGCGAGTATTCGCCATCTGAAATGTGAATCGCAAATGGCACCATATTGCATATGATAGGTATGTATGTACTCCTATATCTTCCAGGTCTTGCCAGGTCCCTTGCGGGTAGGCAGAGAGAACCAAGCGCCATAAGACGCGGTCCTTACATACTTCACTCGCTTCTCGAACATTCATAGCTCTTTTCATGCACGCTCGCCGGTTCCTGGGGCTCCTGATAAAACACGACCGATTTGGTCATGGTATTAAGTCTCAGTCTTCCTCGGCTGCTACATCCTTCCACTTTTGCATTAAATATCTGTTTCGTCATTCTTTCGTTCTGCATTATTTCTACATGTCCGAACCAACGGAGCATGCCTTTTCTTATTTTAACACCGACGCTCTCTTTCAGACCAAAACTTTCTCTCACGTCGTCATTAAGAATGCGGTCAGCAAGCGTTATGCCACAAATTTTGCGCAATGCTCTCATCTCGACCGCATTTACTCTACTTTCATGCTCTCTCTGCTATACCCAGCTCTCACTATCATAAGTTAGCGTTGGGATTAGCACCGCGCTGTGTACAGTGCAATGTGCCTTCTGGCTTATATTTCGGCTGCCTAGGAGTTCACCCTATTCCCTGCACTCACTCGTCTCTTCACATCAGTGGTGTACCTTCCATTGCTGCTAAATGCGCTTCCAAGATATACAATCTCATTTACTTGCTCCAACACTACATTATCAGCCGTAATCCTAGTGTTCGTTATGATTGTCTCTTCTTCTTAGTTTTCTTCGCATTCAATTATAAGTCTTTCTTCATACGATCATCTTTCATTGTTGTAACTAGTGTTTGCAGTTCGGATGGTGATTCTGCTATTAATACCGCGTCTGCATAACACAGGCAGTTGACCACTGAGTCACCCATTCGCATTCCCACATTCATATTTCTTATTCTCTGAAGACAACTGTCTAGATATATGATGAATAGCCGAACCCACAGCACGCATCCCTGTCTGACACCAATGTCATCAAATTAAACCAGGGCGACAAGCTGTCGTCCACCCTCACACATGCTGTATAATCCTCATAAGTGCATTGCACAGCACGGAGTAGGTCACCGTCAACCCCCATATCTGGGCAAAATGTTCTAGAGATTCTTACGCACGACACCCTATCAAATGCTTTCTCAAGGTCCACACACCCGCAGAAAACCTTCTGGTCCAAATTCAGATGCTTCTCTACGATGTTGCGGAATCAGAAAACTTGATCCATGCATCCTCTGCCACTTCGAAATCCATCCTGTACTTCCCAAAGCATTACATCGGATTTCACCCTTATTCTCCTTTCAATGATTTTTCTATACACTTTAGCTGCTAAGCTGATAAGACCGATGGCTCTATAGTTGGCGCAGTCCATACGTGAGCACTTTATACAAGGGCACGTTGACTGCGCATCCCCAATCGCTTTGGACCCTTCCGGTTCTCCAGCATAATTTTCTCAAAAACCAGAAGGCATCCCTAATGTAGGCGCCACCTAGTTTGATCATCTCAGCTGTTACCATATCGATTAACGCTGACTTTGACATGATATTTTTCAAACTTTGTATGGACCATTCAATCTCATCAATGGTAATGTCTTCATAGTATGCTGGCACTGCCGAGTCAATCACATACTCATCACTGACAGTGCCAGCGTCCTGGACATGATCATACATTTCTCTAAAATATTAACTCCACCGTTCTAACACTTCCTGAGTGTTAGCAAGAATGCCACTAGCTTTACATTTTATCTTGTCCATTCTAGATGCTAACGAACCACTTCGAGACTCCTTTACCTCTCTCCAGAAGAGTTTGGTATTTGTGTTGAAGTTCTTCATCAACCTCTCTTCCTCATTCATAAGTAGTCTTTCACGCTTTGGTTTCATTTTTGCCTCGACGGTATATTTCTTTCTTCCTTTCTTTCATACCATCACTCTGCTGCAAAGATGATCGTAATCCAGCCACGCTTTCCTCTTGTTTTCCACGGGGATTCAACCTCTGCACCCACCAGGCACCTCCTCTCAGTGTTCTACGTCTCTTTGCGCATCCACGTGCTTCTTTCGCACTGTGTACCATACTTTCTTTCAAAACTTTCCAACATTCGTCTACATCTGAGTCGGAAAGACTCGGGTTCGCAAATCTTTCACTGACTAGACTTCTTACTCTTTCATGATCCCCGAAAGGAATACGCACTCGCCAGTGTTTCCACTTCTTGAAAAGACCCACAAACCGGCTTATCACTAGATAGTAGTCCGTTTCGAGAGTGGGAGCTCTGAAGGTTCTTGTATCCAGTAACGACTTTCGGAGACGTCCATCTATCAAAATCAAATCAATTACATTTTTCTGTTCATTCCGTCACCAGGTGTAAGTGTGAATAACCTTGTGATGGAAGAACGCGTTCGACACAATGAGGTTTCGTTCCATACATACGTGAAAAAGTAACTTACCAGCATCGTTCACTCCCTTATCCCCGTATGAAACAAGCACAGCCTCATAATTGCTTCGCTTGGTCTCAACTCATCCATTTAGATCACCACCACGTTCATTCGTTTTAGCCAAATCCAGACCACCCCTCAAAGTCTCCCAAAACCTCTCCAGCTCCTGGGGATCAGTAGAGCTCACAGGAGCATATGGCGATGACATGAACGTCCTGGTTCATCCCGGACCATCAGCGCCATCATGCCACCGGGCAGATAATCGGTGTCGCTTCCCTTTCGCTTGGTCTCTGACACACACAAAGCATCTAGGCATCTCACGTTCATTATATATATCTACTCATTCATCTTATCTTTTAGTCCACCTCTCACATTCCATGTGCCTATACACTCAGCTCAGCTCTCCTCGTCCCGCCCGGATGGGTGTTGCGTGGTGCGTGGCGGCCCCCACCGCCGCATGTATTTAATCCCGACAGGGGCGAATCGGTGCGCGTCGCCTCCGTGGGGCCTAATCCGCGCGTCTATGCGGTTTGAGTCCACAATTGCAGTCAACAGTGTTGGACTGGTGGGGTCGCGGCGTACACACTTCTGGTACCGACCCCTATTAGCCTCACGAAATTCGACCCCACGAAATTAGGGTTGATATGTTAATTAGTAAATTAAATTATGGTTCTACCTAGATGGCGCTTGGCATCCGCGCTAGGAGAAAACAGAGCACACACGATGTTGCACTAACTTCTAGTCCGTATATTGGTCATTGTTGTTTTAATTATATGTAAATGTTTTGTCGAAGTCCCATATGTAGATGAAGATTATACGCAAGGAAAAATAAATAAATTATATTATTGTATATATATCGTTTTATTTTGATACGTTATCTTGTCAATTGAATATTTATAAAAAATGGGTGCGTATATTTATGTACGCGCGTGAGAAGTTATACTTCTTTGGTATCATTAAATAATAATATTTTTATTTATATCAATAAATAATACATACGGATAGTTAACCTCAATTATATTGGAGCACTTGAAAAAGTATATAAGCACAATTTTTTTCACTAATATTTACGAATAATAAATAATATTAATGAAAATATTCAATTTAAATCACTGCTGAATATAATTTATTAGCACTTGATTTAAAGTACTTTGTGCGCTTCCGGTGTCGATTAGGTACATTCCGGTACTCCGGCAGTTGCCATGGCTACTCTGGCCGTTCAGCGGGCAGACTCAATCTGTAACTTTTGTGTTACAGTGATGCGCGCGCATCTTAAAATTTCACTCTCATTATTTTTTCATAACGCGCCTAAAGAAGTATAACTTCAATAATGCTATAAACCACGCGTATACCAAAAGGAATATAAAATGGAATTTATGTCCTCTTGCTTACACAGTACCTATTGTTGAAGACGTCATAAACAATAGCACAGAATAGATATATATATTTGTAACAGATAAAATCGAAGTAGTATTTAAAATGCAGTTTTCATACAGATGCGAGCCATAACACAAATGTGGTTGTTCCTTCGAAACGACAGTTCACGATGTTAAAGAGATAAACAGACGCTCTAACCAGTAATGGCAGTTACGAAAGGCCTAAGGGCGTTATTTAAATCTTGATATATCTTTCTACTGTGACAATAGTGTGCAAATAAGAGAACATAACTAACGCCGGCATTTTGGGATCGTTTCTCTATTACCGGCGCGGTTAACAATATTAAAGGAAAATGCCCATTCATGGTTTCAAGTTCAGCACAGTTAAGATTAACATTAAAAATCAACCTTACAGTCACAACTTACTTGAGAGGCAATCCACTACAGTACGCTTTTTGAGGCATTTTCTGCCACGTACGGTGAAATTGTGTAATAAATGCCCTTAAAGAAAAGAGCCTATGTTTCCTTAAAATGGCTGACAAATAATCAGTGACCCTTTGGTGTTGCTGATGTCTATGATGCCAACTGAAAAATGTACGTGATATTACCGGTCAAAATTATTTCTCGTAAATTCGAAGCTATTTATAAACAATGATGCTTTTATTCGAATAGATAGTTGAAGCCCTACAGATTGCAGCAGGTATAATTTCTGCACAACAAACAATTTTGAAACCAAACTTCATACAACAATGGGCATTCTCCTTTCCACGTCCAGACGCTAACATGCTTACAATGTCCAATTGATTGGTTACTGACCACAATGCATAAATGCCTAAGATATTTTTGTATCTGGATATAAATGAACTAAAAAGGGTTTTCTACTTCGCAGACGAACTACAGTTCAAAAAAGGTTCATAAGGTCTATGCGATGTTCCTAACCCATTTCTTCATATATGTACCTTTACGTACCTTGCAAATATGTTCACGTCTGTACTAAAAATAAGGAATATTTTTGTCAGCAGTAAAATGTATTCTGTTAGCAAATATTTCGAAGGCAACAGGGGTCTGTCCCCATTAAAGAGTTAAAGTAAATATTAGGTTTGTTTTTCGGTTAGGTTAAGAATGTCTTGAGAACGCAACCAGAAATTGGAACCCGGCCAAGGCCTAGGCCAAGACATAGGAGTATTTCTATTTATCTATAACTCCACGCCAAATCCCTTGCGGGGTAGGCAGAACCGAGAACCGAGCGTCACGTGACTCGATCCTTACTTACCTAGGAATATTTGTTTGCTGAATATATTTTTCTGATGACTGAAATCATTAATCATAAAAAAGTCAAACAATTTTGCCAACCATTTAGCCAAAATAAAACACTAATATATAACATTAACAAATTATATAATTTTTACATTGACAATACAATTTTAGTGAAGCATATTTCCTTAAGTACTAATTGAACACTGTGACAATGTGGCAATGTCACAGTGTTCAATTAATACTTAAAATATTAAGTACTAATTGAACGCCGTGCCATTGCATATAACATGAATGTTTTACATTACTAACTGCAAGGTTTTACAAATAGTTATTTAAGTTTAAAATGCACTGTTTGTTTTCAATGTTGCCTTGCACAAAGTACGGCCTACTTTTACCTCGGGGTCAATATTGAAAGCATGGAAAAAAGCTATACGTCTAGCTAGAACAGGTGGTAAATTCAACATGAACAGTTAACATTTTACTCGTTTTTTTTTAAACTTGGCCCCTTAGTCAATTTTGTCTATTGTGACATATTAAATACCTAATGTTTATTAAATAAGTAACTTTCACTCTCAGATCTTATTCAATTGCAACAGTATTAAGGGTCATTATATGCTTCTAATTTAAAAGCAAACATATGGAGAATATTTATAATTTAGATGTCATCTGTCACCTTTGTCATTAATTATAACTTATTTCTATGCAATTCTGTCAACCAATAAAATTATACTAAATGGCAAGTTAATGGTTCAAACTTAATCAAACAAATAAAAATAAATTGCAAAGTTGTGATAGTGCTTATAGTGCTAAGCATAAGTTATCAGGTAAATAAAACATTAAGTACGTTCACACAATACATTTGTGATGCAAAAGTTTCTTACTAAAGCTTTGGTACTCACTGCACACATTTAGAATAATTAGTAGAATAAAAACTACCAATGTTGTGCAGTTTAATGCTCGCACAAGTGACGCTAAGTTCTAAACTTGTCTTACACCTGCCACATAAATATCTATTTACACTATTACAAAGTAGTCAAGTGAGAAATATAAGGTTTAATCTCTGGAACTACTGATTTTAAACTCTTCTTTATTATTAGAAAGTTAAACTGTTCCCGAGTGATATAGATTGACTTATAAGCATTCTGATAAATTAGTAGAAATACATTCGACAACTAAATAGTTTGGAGAAAAACACACTCTAAGTACGAGTATCTATGACTCCAATTTCGTGTAAAATAAAGAATGCCAATTATATTTCAGGTCTTGTTCGTCACTGAATCTGTTTCTGATCAGAAGAGAGTATGGATATGTTTCATACAGATGATCTGCTATACAGGTTCAAGGGAATCTTGTTTGTTACTACCTACTAGCCAGTGGCATATATTTGTTAGTATGTACAACATACCGATGTAAGCATAGTTTTGTGATTTACTTTTATATAATGATCATATAACTATGTTAATTTTAAAATAATCAACACTGGAATGTACTTAATTTTTCATAATCTGAAGTTTTATGTTTATTTCTTTTTAGAAATATTTGACTGTGTTTGACAATTATCTACTTAGATTGGAAGTTTTAATTACATAAATATTGAATTCGCAATTGGAAAAAATTCAAGTAATATCACCAAATTATAATTTCATTATTTTTGTACCTTCCCGTCACTAAAATATCTTAAATTATAATGTATATTTATTGGTACCCCATACATACTTATTTACTTACTTATTTTCATGTATGCCTGAAGGAATCAGTTGTAAAATTTTAGCTGTCTATGTTTATACTACAGACATTTTGTTCATATAGGTATTTAATTAAATATATTTATATATAAATTGGCAATAAATTAAATAATGTACTGTAACATCTCCATTGTAATGAATTTGACATAATTTTTATGTTACCCTTAAATTCAATTTACAAAGGGATTAGGCCTTAACAATATATTCTACTTTGAATTGGTATACGATGAGATAAACTACGAGTAGTATGTTAGTATATATTGTAAGTAGGTACTTCATTTAAAAATCTGTTTTCTGACGCAGCTAACGCAACTTTGTCTTTTAAATTAATTCAGTTAGTTTGATCAATAACCAGAAATAAGTTTGGAAACAAAGTACCTATAACGTAACAATAATAAATTTGATTTACTAATTCAAACTAGAATATACTTGCAACTTGTACAGATATTAGAATTACTTGACCATAATAGTTCATCCGAACGCGCTTGGGATGAATTCTCACGTCAATCTCTCTATCATCCGTTTCATACTCACCACTGCTCATGCCCACTGCCGGGATACGAATTTACAAGCAACATCTGGATGAACTATCGTGGTCTAAACAGCATTAGTTAATTTGAATAACCTTAAGATAAAACCTGTTGAGGTAAATCTAATCAAACGAAATGTTGAACTATCACTAAAATAATTTATGCTGAGTCAACATTATCGGATATAATTAAATATTCATGATCGATGGCTACACTCTTAAAATACATAAGTGCTTGTTCCCTTTCGTAAGCTATTAGTATAAAAACTATGTTACAATGTGCGCTATTCCAATTATATCCTATTTTTTTGTAAAATTCATCACTTCCTCTTCTAAAACATTAACATTTGAAGTAATTTTAATAAGTAGTATTACGTATTATCTGAATGTGGTTTTTTCAAGGTGCGGATAAGATGCATATTAAGCCTATAGGATTCAGAAAATTACCGCAAGTGATCTATAATACCAATAAGGAATAAGCATTTTTGTGGTTAAATTTATAACTGCCATAAATCGTTGTAAATATAAGATGGCAAAACGCCTAAAACGATCGTTTTATGCAGTATCCTATGAAAATCTAAACGAATTTACAATATAGTTACGAAAATACGTTGACAGATTCTTCGGGGTTTCCATTAGCCAAATCCATAAATGGCACCGTAGATAACTTGCAACGATATTTTGTCCAGTGCAGTAACTTAATCATATACCTATCGGGGATTAATTTGATAAAAACTAAAACCACCCTAATAGTCTCTGGCGGCTTTAAAAGTAATGATGTAGTAATATAAATAGGTATCACAAACGAAAGGAAAAAAAATAAAAACGTGCTATTTTTTTTCAACTTTATACATATTTAAATCATATTAATATTTATACAGTACCATCAACCACAAACTATTCAGTTTTTGTTTTTAAAATATATGAATTAAATATAAATTTTCGTTTCATAAGTGGATGAAAAATAATAATTTTATTCCAAAAATATTATTTTTTTATAAACAATTACGTATTAAGGTATATTTTTTTAGGATTAGAACTGCCTTGCCTCTTTTTTACTATTAGTTTGTATATTTCCTATCCAAAAACTCGCTATTACGTTACGAATCTTAAGTGGGTACAGGACGAAACTTGGCAAAGTTACTAAGTATTTTATGAACACAACAGCTTGGTATCGTCGTTAATATAACCACATGATGGTCCTGTCCCAATAACATGTCCATTTGATAACTTATTAAATAAACGTCGACGTTTTCATACCTTTTACTTAGAATTAGTTATCTTTTTGCTTTTCGGGTACAGGCCATCCATGCCTTTGCCGAATGGCGTTTGGCCGTTCGTTGTCAAATAAAAGGATCCTTCAGCACTGCAAAAGAGAAAAAGTTCGTTATAAAATTAACTAAATTTATATATTCTAATATTTTTTTTTTACAAAAAAGAACACCGACTCGCCGTAGCGGTGAATTGAGTTACTATGTAAAATTGGCCTCATCGTTTCTCTATAAGTTATTAGGTTACGTACTAAAAAGTTCGGCAACTCCTATCTCTGTCGAACTATTAAAAAGTGGAACGTCTTGCCTGCACATGTGTTTCCTCCTTCCTACAACATGATATCCGTCAAACGAAGCGTGAAGAAGCACTGACAGGGCACTGTAGTCCTTTGTCAGTTGCCGCTGCAATTTGGGCTCCTCTTTTCGCTTACGAACAGGCGAAGAGGAACCACTATGCTGAGCCAATATATAAAACTGCTCGACAGAGAGTTTCGGATTGATTGAGATGTGGCTTTGGACTTAGACTTGGACTCGAGACTATTATTTGTAAAATACGCCACCCGGACAGGAGAACGAGCTGCTGCATGTTTTAGCAAAATGTCAAGGGTAACGGAATCATCCGGGGGCATCAGGTATTCAGCTGCTTAAAAGTTCTGTATAAGGGAATATTTGTGGCTACGCTGACATATGCAGCTGCCATTTAGTGCCATCGGTTAAGAACGTACATTCTTCGTAGTGTCGACTAAGAAGTCAGCGACAGGCACTCATACTGCTGACTAATGCATAGGTCCACCAGTACAGCTGCCCTGTCCGTACTGCCTGGAGTACTCCCCTCAAACCAGGGTCGAGCCGGATTATCAGATCTGCCAGATCCTCGGCGGACACGGCACATTCAGAAAGAAACTGAATGCTCTGTGATGACATGAAAGTAGCATGTATGAGTGTGGAGAAAGCGAGGTGAAAAAAGGTCACATGCTGTGGTCCTGTCTTATGTATGATTAACTACGCTGTGTGATGATGTATTGTATAGGACACAGTGTAGCAAGGACCAACCGGGATCGGTACTTCATAGATCTCGTCTCGTTGGAGACTAACTTCGCTGCTTTGCGCATGTTCGCCCACGGATAACACGCATGGTGGAGCGCAGCGGAATGGCTTGAAAAGACTATAGGAAGAGCGCCTATGGACGATAGCGAAGGCGTTAATGTGAAAGCTGCCGCAGAAGGGGAAGAGACTCGTTTTTATATCCTGCATTGGCACCCTTGCTGTTAACACAGCGTTTCCTTAGGAGCTTACTGGTAACCTCACTCACTAGCAGGAAAACAAAAACCCACCAGGACAGTTGGCTGCGATTTTCTGTGAGTTGGAGGTACTTCCCTGAACAGGCTGCTTTGATACGCCCTACCTCTTTTAAAAACGCCCAAACCAAGACAAACAGACCTGTTCATGCACACAAAGGTTTGCCCTGTGTGGGAATTCAACCCAAGTGCCTTGGTGTCTAAGTCAGAAGTTTAATAGTTACCTCGCACACTTGTAGGAACCTAGCAATCCGCAGGGATTTGTTATTTGGTTGCGATTTTCTATGAGGTGGGAGTGTTGCTCCTATGCTTGGGTGATGCCCCTTTTTAACTTCAAATATGTTAAGAGAGGTAGGGCGCATCAAAGAAGCCCGTCTGGATAAGTACCTCCACCTCGCAATACACCGCAGCCAAATAACAACTCTCTAGATGGTTGTTGCGTTCCTGCGTGTGAGTGAGGTTGCCAGTAAGCTCCTAAGGAGTTGCTGTGTCAGCAGCAGAGGTGGCATCGCGCGAGTGATACTTCCTGTATTACGAGCGATCATAGGCTATTGCAACCGCTTTACATTAGGTGGAACATATGCTTGAATGTCTCCCGACGTAGTATAAAAATAAATGTTACCTCGTATCACAGTTAAACCCCATATAAATCATTCCTACTTCCGGGTTGGGGTTTTCTTTAAACTTCTGATAACTGCTGGCCGGCGAGGCTGGGAACGCTTCAGGATTGCGCACTGATTCTGCATAAAACCTCCAAGACCGCCAGTGGCTGCATAAGTCTGAAAATGTTTAAGAAAAGTCATGTGAAAGAATTTTATTTCAAATGATTCCGAAAGCTGTTAGGCTTGAAATTATTAAGGGTCATATGTTCGAAAAACGCTTTGACACATAGAGGTATATTAAATGGCATGGTGGAAGGTTCTAGAGAATCCAGGGGGCTAATGGACGTGTAATTTTAGTTGTTTTTTTATACAACATCGGTTGACATACAAGCATACGGGTCACCTGATGTGAAGCGGTTACCGTGGCCTGTAAACGCTTGTAATACATTAAGTATCACTCGCAATACTCGCTTTTGCAAAATTGATATTGTTAACCACTTATATAATGAGTTATTCAAAGAAGATCTTGATGGTGTCGTAAGCAATGTTAATCCCAGCCAGTCCATGGACGGGTTAATCTATCTTGAGCTTCTCTGTGCTCGGATGGCACTTTTATGCATCGGCTCCGGCTTTTGTCGATAGATGACCGTTAAGCTTGAAAACACTGGCCTCCGCTAATCCACAGTTGAGCCTCGCGTAGTACGCTGTAAACTCCCCGGACCTGTATCCCTGCAGTGGGATGAGTAAGTTGGCGTGTTGGTTGCGAAGTATGTTGTGTGACATAATATCTACATATATATATGTCCTCCATAATCGCACCGCTCGCCGTTGACAGGGAATTCATCCACATGGGTTATACCCAAGATGTATTACAAGTAGATTATTAACTCAAAATCGCACACCGTGATCTATAATTTCACTGCAACTCAGATAATAATTACAATTTTCCAGATTTTTGATTATACGTGGGCATACAGCGATGAAAGAAGACGGGGTTTTGTTTATTTTATGTCAAACCAGTTTGGTCACAGAACAAACAAGAGTAGTATTAGTTGATACTCGTACAAAAGGCAAATGAGAAATACGCCTTGTAGAACGACTTACAACAGACTGTGTGTATATTGAATATCTATTCGACAAAGATTTATGGAAAAATTTCAGAACAGGCCACACACATTTCTCTTTATTTTTGTCACTTGGCTTCAGTGTATTAATATGCTGACATATTGTTTTTTTGTCATCGGAAGGAATACAGGCATATATCCCATCTGAAGTAAAGCTGCGACACCAATTTTGCATAGGCACATAATTCACCGCTACGGGTAGGGGAGTAAGTAGAACGTGCAGCTCTTATTGACTAGTAGGACGATTCTACTAAAAAACTGCAACTGCACTGCATTTTGACGTTTCGTTAAGCGATCTGATAGCAGCGACGTTTAACGAAACGTCAAAATGTACGCATTATGATACACGCCGCGCTGCAGTGCAGTTGCAGTTTTTTAGTAGAATCTTTTATAGATTATTTTATTTGTAGTAGAAGACTTATCGGCTTATTGGTTGAAATATCCTCCCATTGGTTAGTATGCTGGAATCGCTGTAATATTTAGGTGCACAATGCACAGTGCACAATGGTGCACAATGTTTTATTGAGCGCAGGGTGCCTTCATGCCCATTCGAGTAGTTTACTGATTAGTGCTATGAACGCTTGCAATACACAGCAACTTAGGAGCTTACTGGTGCCCTCATTCACTCGCAGGAATACAACAACCATTCAGGGTTATTCGCTACGGGTGTCTGTGATGTAGCGGTATTTCCCAGACCCGGCTGCTTTGATGTGCCCTACCTCTCTTAAAACCCAGATCAATACAAACAGACATGTTCAGCACACAAATGTTTGTTGTGTGTGGGAATCGAACCCACGAGCTTTGGTGTTAAAGTCGCGTTACTAACCACTTGAACACCGAGCTCGTCATAATTCTTCTTCACTAATAGACATTTCCCAAAGGTCGATATTAAAAAGGAAAACTCATCATCATCATCATATCAACCGGAGAACGTCCAATGCTGGACATAGACCCTTAGACTTCCACAGCGATTGGATCCGTGCTGCTTGCATCCGTCTATGCATGGTTGGAAAGGAAAACTATGCGAATGAAAAAAGTACAATAAGATTTTAAAATGTAAAACTTGTTCAAGTGTCCGCGAATGGCAAATAAATATTTTTTATCTTTAGATTTGATGGATTGGATGAATGGTTGATGGACTTAATTTCATGCCTCACATAAAATAAACAATCATTTTCTTTTATTCAGCTATACATTTGGGTTACCTCTACATACATATACACACATATCATCATCATCTCAGCCTGTATTAGTCCACTGCTGAAGATAGGGGAGGCATATCTTCAGCAGTGGACTCTAGAGTGCCATTCGACTCGATCCAGTGCAACCTGCATCTATCGAATCCCTACAAACATCTTGAGGTTGTCGCTCCATCTAGTGGGGGGTCGTCTCACACTGCGAGTACCAGTACGGAGACGCCATTCGAAAACTTTTCTTCCCCAGCGATTGCCGGTTTTACGAACTATGTGGCCGGACTACTGCAACTTCAGCTTGCTTATCCTGTGGGCTATGTCGGTTATCTACTGCTACATCACATCTCGGTTCCGTATGTTATCACTGGCAACACACACTGTTCGAAGACCTTGCTCTTTAGGCGTTGAGGTATTTTGGACGAGAAGATATGTCGAAGTTTCCCGAATGTATGGCTTTGGAGATATCCTCATACATATCCACCTCATCATCGGGGTGTGTCGAAGTTGGTGCGTAGACCTATATAACCCATAGCGAATACCGTTTGGTAATTCTGAATATAAGGTACGTAACCTTCGTCGACACAGCCTCGATCTTTACTACATTGCTGACGAGGGGCTTACGGACGATAAACCTGACACCACCTTGGGACAAATGGTCGCCCTCCCGGTAGTAAAGCAAGTTGCCGGATTTAAGGTAAGGGATCACGCATGGACTGCAGTAGCTGCTAGCAGCTAAAGTGTATGACAAAAATATTCAAGGGAGAATGAGGGTGAAATTCGGTGGAATTCTGTGGGAAGTACGAGTACATAGTGGATTTCGAAACGACACATGTACGGATGAAGTTTAGGTACACTGCTAACCATGGAGAAACATCTGGCTATAGATCAGAAGGTTATTGGCGCTTTTGTGGATCTTGAGAAAGCATTTTATAGGGTCGTGCGAAAGGATCTCTGCTACGTTTTGCCTGAGTATGAGATGACTTGCTCCGTGCTGTATAATCTAATCGCTTATGAGGATTGTAGAGCATGTAAGCGTGTGGATAGCAGTGTGGTTTGACATCAATTTTAGTGTTAAACAGGAATGCATGTTGTCGGCTCGTCCACTCATCCTGTATATTTAGAGAACAAGAAATATGAATACTTAAATGCGGATGGGTGACTCAGTGGTAAATTGTATGCTTTATACAGACGATGCGGTATTAATATGAGAATTACCATCCGAACTGCCAATACTAGTTACAACAATGAAAGATTATTGTATGAAGAAAGGCTTACAATAAAATTCGACCGTCAACCAGAACGAACACAAGGATTACGGTCGATGATGTAGTGTTGGAACGTGAATGAGATGAGGATGAGATTGTATATTTTGGAAGCGATTTACAAGGGATAGAAGGTGATATGGAGAGACGAGTGAGTACAGGGAACCGTGTGAATGGAACGTAGGGTAAACTAATAGGCAGTTGAAATCCAAGCCAAAAGGCACAGCTCGCTGTACACAACGCACTGCTAATTCAAACGCTAACTTATGGAAGTGAAAGTTACGTTGCATGGCAGAAAGAGCATGAAAGTAGAATAAATGCAGTCGAGATGCGAGCATTGCGCAAAGTTGTGATGTCAAGCTTGCTGACCTCATGATGTAAGAAAGAGAGAGAGAGAAGAAATTTAATACATTTAGTTACTGTTATTGTTTTTGATCAAGATTAATCATATTGATTTTCCTTTTTAATCTCACTCCTAATACAAGTCTCGCTGTTTGCCCTAAATCTTTAATTTTAAACGTGTATTAACCGGCTTTCACTTTTTTGACAGATTAACATCGACAAAAAAATATCATATACGTATATAACAACAATTATTTGTTTATTGTCACCTAACTTTTTCGTATATAAATATGGCTCTATTTTACATTGTACTAAACACAAAAATATCCCTATTTAATTTATTAAAACAAACGTTTAAAGCTTCTTTAGACTATATATTGATTATATATTATTAACTTGAAATTGAGTTTAAAATATTGAAAGCCGTGAAACCAAGACATGTGTCTTCATTTCACGGGTTTCCAATATTTTAAACGAACTTTACTATACATAAATGTATTTTGTGTATCTCAGCAACAACTATAATGTAACTACTAATTTAGTATTTATATAAAGTTTTGCTTTTAAGATATAGCGAAACTCAGTTTCGCTCGGCATTTTTTTATGTTTAAGTGTAAAATCAGTTTTTTTTTTTCAGAAAATATATTTGGCTTTTAATAACTGCCTGCTTTGACCTGTAACATGTTGCTAAATGATCAATAAACCAATCGGTCTCAACAGCTAATGAGAATAATAATTTTAAAATAAAATTTCGTACGTGGAGCAAAAAAAAAACATTATAATCAATACCACATAGCTGTATAAAACCCTTAGGCACTAGCCTAGCTTTATTGCAATGAATCTGTTTCTTATTACGCGATAACGCTAGTAGCATCCATGTCACATTTTCTTGTGGTTGTAATGTATCGTCTATAGCCTTCTGCCATAACTCCTTCTCTAAAGCATCTTTGCTTATTAATTAGAATCTTCATTTATCTCTGCAATAGTGTTACGTATACAATAATCGACATAATTGCGCTCTCGAAGGTTGTGTTTTCTCTCGTTTTCACCGTAACTTGACTGTGCCATTTCGCTATATCTTTGATATTTACATCCACTACTATTCGTTCTTCATTCGTATTTTTCAAATAATCATTTTTGCTCTCAACGTCTTTGTGTTATCCATCGACGTTAATAGGGATGTCTATAATTTCATTTCTTTGAAATCTACATCTACAGAAAAATATTTTTCAGAAATTTACCATCTCTAGCAATAGTCACGATACCCGTCTATGGATTTTCCAGTCCAATCCTTTGTTGTAGTAGGGCAACCGACATTTTGATTTGGTTCCAATGTCAAAACTAAGCAAGTAAAAAATTTTATGACTCACTTTTAATATAAATACCGCCAACTTCATGACACGTTGCAATTTCTTTGTCGTCTTTCTATATAAGCCAATTCCTTTAGTCGAAATTAACAATATAATTATCACCAACAAGTTACTTATATAAATGAAATTTATAGATAACTTTGGAACATGCCAAATGTTTTTTAATATCAATTTCGTATTATCATCAATATTGAATTCTAAACTCCCTTGACCTTTTACCAATAACTCTTAACCATTTGCCACATTAATTTTTAATGTTGTTTTTGGATATGTAAAGTTAGTTAATTTGCATATCAGCATATGTAGATTATCCAACTTTAACACACCCACATCCACCATCCAGATACCAATTGTTATTTTATATTACATCTGCATCTTCTGCTTTCACAAAAATACAAGCAGAATTATTTGTGTCATTTTTCTTTGCAGTGCACTCAGATACTTTATGTTCATTTACTTTATGATATTTGAAACACTTTATAACTGTGTGTTATTTTGTGTTATTTTCCACAGTTAAGTCACTAAACAATATTGATATAATCCAGTAATTTTGAATTTGACCATCAATGTCACTTGATTGCTCTGTTAGAAATACGATTCGAAATATACCTAGTCAGGTCATAAGTTCTGTCAAAAACTTTTGATGTAATTAATGATACACTTTTTGATAGGTACGTAAAACTGAAAGGTAATTAAATGTACAATAACATTTTATTTACATTATTCGAAATACCCTCCTCCATTTTGAATACATGCCCTTATTCGACGCGGCCAGTCAACGATCGCAGCACGCAGCACATTTATATCTATTTCTGCCGCTGCTTTAACCAGAGATGCTCGGAGAGACTCCAAATTCTGTTGAGGTTTAGCGTACTTTTTCCTCCAAATGTTGCTATATCTTATAGTCCAGTGGGTTTAAATCTAGACTAGAAGAGGGCTAGTCTTCATGCCCGATGAAGTCAATTCCACGGGCGGTCAACCAGTTTTGAGTGCTTCGTGCCTTATCAGCTGGTGCAGAGTCCTATTGAAATATCCAGTGTCTGTTTTTGAACATTGTTTGAGAAAGAGATTCTACTATGTTTGTTAGGACGGTATTTTGGTAAACCACGGCACTGGTTTTCACACCTATTTCACAGAAAAACACCTCAGTTAAGCCTGAATATGAGACTCCAAGCCAAATCATGATTGATGAAGGATAATGCCCTCGCTGGACCCTGGGAATACATGCGCTCGCTTCTTGACAACTGTGGGCATACACCTTATCATTTTGTTTGTTTTAACTTTCTTCGATGGTGTAAACTTTTTCATCGGAAAGAAAATTTCACGGTATTTTTTTCCCGCATACCGTATCTTTCCATCCTAATTTTTTTCAAACGCTCGTTCAAAAATTGACCGGTTTTTTTACGATAAGCTCGTAGTCCCAGGTCTTCATTTAACACTCTTTTGACAGTGGTTCTGCTTAATCCCTAAAAGAGCTAAGATTTTTTGTTTACGCACGGGATTTCTTTGGATTCGCGCCTTCACTGCTTTGATGACCGTTGGGTCCTAACTCTGCGAGGTTGGCCGGTTGGTCGAAGATCGTAAGAGGAGCTCTTACGATCTTCGAAGCTTGAATTTTTAGTATATCGATTGATAGTGCGGTAAATAAACCGTAGTGTTATTTAAATTTTTTGTAGAATATTGAAAATTTCTTTTGGCGCGTATCAACAGCGGTGCAAGGCGACGAGCTCGGTGGCGCAGCGGTAAAACGCGTTGTTACCCTACTTTGACACCAACACTCGTGGGTTTGATTCCCACACAGCAAAAACATTTGTGTGCATGAACATGCCTGTTTGTCTTGGTCTGGGTATTTTCTATGTATAATAAGTATGTATTTACAAAAAAAAAAGGTATTTACGTATGTTTATCAGTTATCTAGAACCCATAATACAAGCTACGCTTACTTTTGGGCTAGATGGCGCTGTGTAATTTGTCTGACAATATTTATTTTAAAAATTAGTCAAAGTATTTCTGGCCAGTATTCCAAAATTAAAATAATAAGTTCTTGACAGAACTTATGACCCGACTAGGTTCTCCATAGACTCGTAGTTTTCGAGTTTGAAATGCCATAACTGTCACTGTAATGAGATTCGTTTCCCCCAACCCTTATTCTCGTATGCTTTAGCATTATATACATATGTGAAACACGAAGACTCCAGTAACGACCAAATTTATATATTATCTTAACTTGTCGATCGATATCAACAATCCTATAAGCATATTTTTTAACTTCAATTACCTTCCACCAGTTACAATTTTCAAGATAATTACGAACCTGGCAATTCCAGTCTGGAATATCTGCAGCATCGAGTTTTTTGTTTCCGCACACTCCCTGCGTAGATGAAGTTGCATCATCAACCATTGTTAACAGATCACAATTTATTGATGTGTACAAAGCAAATACGGCTCATAATTCGCAGAATACGACTGTTTTACGCAGTTTTAATTATGTCGCTAATAAAATGCGAAAGTGCCACAATTAAAAAGTCTCATAAACGTTTTACTAGATAAATGTGACCTAAATTGTAGTTTTTAGTTGTAGTTTAGCTGAAAATATATAACTAATAATTATAAATGTATTTAATTATCAAATAAAAATGACGAAAATATTCTGTAATTAATTTTATAAATTTGGTTTTGCTTGTGTAAAATACGTTAATAATTAGTTGTGGCTCTTTTGCGTTTAACGCACGATGTGTTCATGACAATACCATTTTTTCAGTAATAAATATATAGTATATATATAAATAACTATATAAATATCTTTTTATAAGTTCCAAAAATATACTTCACCATAAATCTTCCCACATCATTAATTGATGCATTTATTTCTAATAGTAACATATTATTCAATGTAGCTAGGTTTAAAGCAGACAATATTATTATTTTAAAAATGAATGAAATTTTTCATAATGTAAGTACTATTAATTACCGTGTACTTATATGTATATGTAAAAACGACGTGTATATAGTGATTTATTTATGCATGTTGTTTTATATTGTAGTATTTAATTATTGAAACATAAGTTTATTTGCATAATATGCAAGTGCATATTACATTCTCTTGTACATCTTGCGCATCTGTCTCTGCCTCACCCTTAGGTTGGCTGGCAAAGAGTGCTTATATAGCATCAAGTCTGCCATTGGACATCCTTGTGCATAAATATCGAATTCTATTATAATACAATAATTATAATAAGAAAATAATTTCTTTAGTTATCTTTTTTACAGAGCTATATTTTTTAGTCAGTAAGTACATTTATATATATAGCAAATGTGAATTCATTTCTACGAACTATTAATGTATAATAGAGACATGGAGATAATGGTAATCGATTGATCAAAAATTGTACATAATTACCCCACTATATAACTACCTATCTTTTCTGTGCCACAATTCTCTATACCCGGAATTTCAAAAAGAAATTGATGGATAAGACGGAATTCAAAAGTAAATGAAAAATACAAATTACTATATCATATACATAAATCTCATCGTGTATGCATTTTTGATCTTACTATTAGTTATATCAACAAAATAATTAATAAAGTTTATTTTTATAAACAGTAAATAAATGTTAGTGTGAGTAGCAAGAAACTGGAGTGCTTCATATAGACAGAGACTGTATCTACATAAAATTATGATATTCAGTTATAACAAAATTTGCAAGAAACTTACTGTCGTCAGAAAGTGGTACGGGAGCAAATCGTGGACATCCGGGCTGTATACTTTTCCCGCCGTTTGGCCAAAAATCTACGGTGCCGGTGCGAACTGGTGCACCATAGACTCCTGCGTCAGTATGTATGATGTCCACAAATTCTGCATCTTTCGCGTTTACGTGTTCCATTACTACTCCATCAGGATAAAATGCTGGAAATGCAGGATCTAGTGCCGTTAGCCTGAAATATTTTTGTTTAAAATATAAATATATATTAAATAATGATGATTTTCGCATTTTAGAAGAACCACATGGCAGTTTGGGCCATAGTGATAAAGACAGCTGATTTACTACGTCATTTCTCTACCTCTAATTCGAATTTTAATGAAAGAGAGGCCGCGCCACTAGCAAATCATAGTAATATAGCAATAGCTCAATGTCGGAAATATAATCATCCAAGGGATGTTCAGCGAGCATTGCTCTTTTTCAAGATTCATAAATCAAGTGGTTTGCAATCACCAGCAGTAGTTCTGAAGCTGTATGGTCCCAAGTTGCATTCTTATTAACGCTCGATTTTGCCCTTTTGTATTCTTAATCGTAATCTTTTAAGTGGGATACTAAGCAGTGATAGTACTATATTTTGAGCAGGTGTAACAAGATACTAGTGATGGAGCGTGTGATAAACACACGAATCCTGGCATGCCTAGAGGACCACGATTTGATCAGCGACCGTCAATACGGCTTCCGTCACGGTCGTTCGGCTGGTGATCTTTTAGTGTATCTAACACTCCGCTGGGCTTCGGTGGTTGAGAGTCAAAGTGAGGCATTGACAGTCAGCCTAGATATGGCGAAGGCGTTCGATCGGGTCTGGCATCAGGGTCTTCTATCAAACTCACCGTCATACGAGCAAACCCTCGGGTTTGTGCAAATGGGTTGCCAGCTTCTTATCCAGCAGATGCATAGTAGCTGTGGCAGTTGCTCCGATAGCATGGATGTTTAGGGTCGGCAACGCAAGCGTGACACCTCTGGTGTTGCAAATGTCCATAGGCTACGGTAACTGCTTACCATCAGGCAGGCCGTATGCTTGCTTGTCACCTTAGTGGTATAAAAAAAAATAAGCTCGTTAACAATACCATGTTCCAAAACGATATATTCTTAATATTCACTTCAGTAATATTCAACACGGGGCCATAAAGTTCGATTCACACAAAAATGTTGAAAGGAACAAATAATTCTGACTTGATCAGAGCCAAATACCGGCTATCGTTTAATCCACAAGAGCGCACGCATGTTCTAAACGCCGTGATAATATTGAGATTTTAAAACATTCCACTTCCAATACAGGATATATCGCTCTCGCGTTGCCAGCCTCCTCTACCGCTACAGAGCAACTCCTTAGAAGCTTACTATATCTTGCTCACTTGCAGGAACACAACAAGTCTCCAGGAAGTTGTTTTTAGGGTTCCGTACCCAAAGGGTAAAACGGAACCCTATTACTGAGGCTCCGCTGTCCGTCCGTCCGTCCGTCCGTCCGTCCGTCCGTCCGTCTGTCACCAGGCTGTATCTCATGAACCGTGATAGCTAGACATTTGAAATTTTCACAGATGATGTATTTCTGTTGCCGCTATAACAACAAATACTAAAAAATAGAATAAAATAAATATTTAAGGGGGCTCCCATACAACAAACGTGATTTTTTTGCCTTTTTTTTATAGATAATGGTACGGAACCCTTCGTGCGCGAGTCCGACTCGCACTTGGCCGATTTTTTTTGCTATGGTTTTCTTTGAGGTGGTGATAATTCCAGTTGAGTCGTATTTATGCGCCCCACCTCCATTGAAAACAGCCAGACCAATACCAACAGGTATTTCATTTACACAAATGTTCGTTCTATGTGGGAATTGAACCCACGGGCCTTTGTGTACAAGTAGTCATTGTTAACCACTCGACCAAAGAGCACGTCGAATGTTTCAATTGGTTACAATGTTTAGAGTGGCGACGGCATGGAACCTCCTTTTTTAACGCCGGTTAAAAGGTGTTCGTAATGAAGACGTGAGATAAAGAGTTGGTCTGAAAGAGAGTGTCGGTGTTAAGATAAGAAAGGGCATGCTCCGTTGGTTCGGACATGTAGAAAGAATGCGGGACGAAAGAATGACGAAACAGATATACAATGCAAAAGTGGAAGGATGTAGGAGCCGAGGAAGACCGAAACCAACCGACCATGACCAAATTGGTCGTGTTTTATAAGAAGGTGATGTCAGGAGCCCCAGAATCCGGCAAGCGTGCATGAAAAGAGCTATGAATGTCACAGAAGTGAGTGAAGTGTGTAAGGACCGCGTCTTATGGCGCTCGGTTCTCTCTGCCTACCCCGCAAGGGACTTGGCGTGAAGATATACTCGTACATACATATACATAAAAGGTGATAATTATCATTATCATTGATTCAGCCCGTATTCGTCCACTGCTGGATATAGGTCTATCCTCTAGATAGTAATTCGTCTCGATCCTGTGATACCTGCATGCATCGACTTCCTGCAAACCTCTTGAGGTCGTCGCTCCATCTAGTGGGCTCGCACCACACTACGTGTACCAGTACGGGGACGTGATTAGAGAACCTTTCTTCCCTAGTGGTCGTCAGTTCCATGAACTATGTGGCTAGCCTATGCAACTTTAGCTTGCTTATCCTTTAGGCTATGTCGATTACCTTAGTTCTACAGCGGATATCCTCATTTCTGATTCTATCGCACAGTGAAACCTAGAGCATAGCTTTTTTCACAGTACTACACGACCCTGAGCTGTCCCACACGCAACATTAACACTAATGTTGCATGTGAGAAAGCTCAGGGTCGCTTACGTACTCGATGGGGGGAATGAAACATAAACATAGACTATTCAACGTGTAAACTTATCAAAAAGAAGTACCTAGTCATTACATCTAATTAAATTAATGACGCGGGAGCAAAGTAACACGGATATTTATGTCACCGCGTGGCGATAGTTCTACGTAAAGATAAAAAAATTGGCCAAGTGCGAGTCGGACTCGCACACGAAGGGTTCCGTACCATTATCTATAAAACGGCAAAAAAATCAGGTTTGTTGTATGGGAGCCCCCTTAAATACTTATTTTATTCTATTTTTAAACGGTTTTATTTAGCTCACCCCGTTTGTTTTATTATTTATTCTTGGGTCAAATTTAGTAATTCAAATTTCACCCTCTTCCTGTCAACCGATTAATTTGAAATTTTGTATACACTTTGGATTTTGGTGACAATACAATTATGTTTATTCATTATCATTATAAATTCAAGATGGCCGCCGCTACAAAATGGCGGATAATTTATGTTTTATTAATCCCATCAATATGGGTATCAAATGAAAGGGCTCAACAAGCAGAATACAATATACTATAAAAAATTGAAATCCAAGATGGCGGCCGCTACAAAATGGCGGATAACGTAGGTTTTATCAATCCCATCAATATGGGTATCAAATGAAAGGGCTCAACAAGCAGAATACAATATACTATAAAAAATTGAAATGCAAGATGGCGGCCGCTACAAAATGGCGGATAACGTAGGTTTTATCAATCCCATCAATATGGGTATCAAATGAAAGTGCTCAACCAGTAGAATACAATGTACTATATAAAATTAAAATCCAAGATGGCGGCCTCTACAAAATGGCGGAAAACTTAGGTTTTATCAATCCCATCAACATGGGTATCAAATGAAAGGTCTCAACAAGTAGAATACAATTTACTATGCAAAATTGAAATCTAAGATGGCCGCCGCTACCAAATGGCTGATAACAATTTTTTATCAATCCCACCAATATGGGTATCAAATAAAAGGGCTTGACAAGAAGAATACAGTGCACTATACAACCTCAATATTTAAGATGGGCGCAGCCACTAAATGGCGTATAATAATAAGATTTAAATTTAGAAATTTAATCTGTAATTTAGGTATCTGATTAATCCAGCCTGAATCCACCACCCAAGTCAAGATTTTGTATCGTGTTGAGGACTGTGTGGCGTTAGGGTGGCTAAAAATGATACGTCGTTATTAAACAGAATGCGAAATAAAAACTAAAAACTAGAAAATAAAAATAGGTAAAAAAATTTTTTAAGTTAAACGGTTTTATGTTAAACATACATTGCAATGTTTAAGATAAATGTACTAAAAACCAAAAAATAATAAAATAGATACAGTCGTGGAATTATAAACATATGCATAGAAAAATAACTAGCAAATAACAGCAAGCTGTGTAGGCAGAGCTGATATTTTTTAAATTTAAAAAATATTTAAATGTTTTATTTTTATTATTTAATTTTTTAAAAATATATGGAACCCTGTACGACATCTAGCGACGAGTGCTGTTACTTTTTCTGTTGATGGGAGTGCAGTGCAGACTCCTCACTGCAGAGTGGCCGGCCATACGTTTTCCCATATGTTTTTTTTTCTAATTGGAACGATTTTGGACCGTTCTTCCTCACCAACGATCATTTAAATTTCAAATTAAAGGATGCAAAACTACAATATGTTAGCTATTAGTGTGTCGATTTTGGAGTTTCTCACTATTACCGTCTAAACGCTAGCTGGATGACATCAGTCTACCCCAAACGACAATTTTGAGGGTAATGTGGCTCCGCTGGCTATCGCAGCTCTGCCAATTACGAAACAACATCAAATACATATACAACGCAAAAGTAGAACGATGTAGGAGCCAAATACGGCCATGAGTTACCTACCATGACCATATTAATCGTATTTTATTAGAAGGTATCTGTAGATATCATTGGCCTTTGAAACCGTCGAGCGTGCATGAGAATAGCAATGCCAAAAAAGCGAGTGAGATGTGTAAGCACCAAGTAATGCGGCGCTTGGTCCTCTCTGCCTACCCCGCAAGGGATTTGACGTGAAGTTATTGATAGATAGATAGCTCCTTACTAGATTTTTTTTATTTGACATGAAAATATAGTTGTATTTAAAAAAAATCGATAATAAAAGTAAAAAAAAAACAGCGTTTACCATTATTAGCAACTAACTCGATAACCATCTAGGAAGTTGTTGTCCGGTTGCGTTTTTCTGTGAAGTGGAAGTGGTACCTCAATCGGGCTGCTTCGTTCCTATCTCTCTTAGTACTGTTTACTAAGGGAACCCTAATGTTGTAGGGTCAGCACACGTGTTGCCAACACTGTAAAACCCGTCTGTGTAGAAACTTCGCTCTGTAGCCGCTTGGGATAACCTCAACAACCTAATGTAATATTTATTTTGAACGAAATGATTAATATATTTTATTATTCAATGATACGAACCTTTTGACAATTTTGTTGTATTTATTTTTCAATTCTCTAGCTGCATACCCCGCCACGTGGCCGCCGAGAGAATGTCCAATAATGTGAAATTTGTCCACAGCTACACTTATTCCTAGCACCATGTTCAACTTCTCAGCAGCTATTGTTCCAACCTGAAATTATTTTCACAATACTATAAGCACAGTGTCATAAGTAGCTTCTATTTTCCATTCTATTCGTTGATACAGTATACTCCTAAGTAAATTCTGATTAGTATGTATCGATAACCACATTCTTGGTATGTGCTCGGCCAACAGAATATCCAAGGTTTGTTAATTATAAAGTACACTAGGGTCCAAGTCAATGCAGCCCGTCTATATAAAACTGGCTGCATTTCTACCACCGCCGGTTGCAACATTGCAATTTGGTTGCCATTTTTGTGATAGGACTGCATCGAATCTGCCAATCAATTGTGGAGTCCGCTTGCAGTCGGTATACTGATCTAGCGACTGCACTTTGACTGCCAGCTATCTGCATATTAATAACGCAGTCCTCATGCAGGTGGACTGACTGGAACAGTACTCCATTCGAGCTATACAGTAGTTTCTGTGCGGGAACGAAAGAAGCTACTTTGCAGCTCGGAGTGATCACGGAACTTTCTTTCGAAATGAGATTTTGTGAAGAGTTGTGAATTGCAAGTTTGCATGACCATAGTAAGAAACCGATCCAATTGCAAAAAGGTGTAAGACAGGGAGACGTTACATCACCGAAACTCTTCACTGTAGCATTGGAAGATGTCTTCCAGCTTTTGGACTGGAAAGGATACGATATAAACATCAATGGCGAATACATCATTCCCCTTCGATTTACCGACGATACAGTTCTCATGGCAAAATCGCTGGAGTACCTTAGCGCTACGTTTAATGACCTCAATAGTGATTAGTATTGTCAATCAGGTAGGTCTCAAGATGGACATGGAGAAGATTTGGATCATGTCGAATATCTAAGTTATACCTATACTGGTTATAAACACCAAGCTCAAAGTTGTTGACGAATTCAACCTTCATTGCGGGGAAGCTCAAGGTTGCTCAGGGTGCAAAGTTTTATGTAGTTTTTATAGTTTAGCTTAGGTGTTAAAGATCCTAAAAAAATCAAACAGTTTCTATAATATAAAAACCCATAATTTGAATCATAGTCATAGGTATTATGAACATGCTTTACTATGACAGCAACAATGTGAATGCTTGAATTGCGGAAATACAGCTAATATTTAGATGAAATCCATACATTTCTTCATAGCCACACGGCTTGTGACGTCATATGCCGCGGCTTTTTAGTGTGAAGCGTTATACGTCACGTGATGCGTCATGTAATTATCGTAGAAAAAATTAACTTTGAGATATCTTCTTGTCTATATCTCCTCTTTTAAAATCTGCCTTAAACATTTTTCATGCATATTCCCTATTATACGCCACCCGTACCCACAGACGTAACTAATGGATTAGCCGTAAATATACGCCCACCGTACAAAATTCGCTTATTTGCTAAGACATCATAACTCGTAACACACCGTGCATAGAAACTGACCTAGTTTGTAGACTTCAGCACGTTAATAGCGGCAGAGAAATTAAGGTCCCGCATTGAAACAACTAGATTTATTCAAAAGAAAAAATATTCAGAGGTACGCCGCTGGCAGTAAATACAAAGAAGAGTTAGTATTTTCATGTACTTATTTATATATATTTATATGTCAATATGCCTGTCAACAAATTGACCTTTGATAGCAATGAAAGAATTAATGAAATTATGTTTTTCAAACATTTCAGGTACATTGGTAAGTTTTAATTTTTTATGACTTTCGCGTATTAAAAATAAAAATACATTTCAGAATGTGCGGATCGGACCCATTCACGAAGTACTCCGTACAACCGTGTAAAAAAATGACAAAAACACAAGTTTCTTGTATGGGAAGCCCGCTTTAATTTTTATGCTTGAATGGGATCATATGCAGGAAATCCCCAAAAGAGGATTTTCAGTTCATATTCATATCAGATATCTCACGAACTGCCAAACGGAATTCGATCTTTAAAACTGTATTCCTTTAGGTAGATTGGATCACTGGCTTTAAGTCTATGTTTTGTACAAACTGATTGTTTAGGATGTTGATGAGTTTTTGTTGCTCTTATGCAAATTAGTAAAAGGTTTAATGTAAATTACAAAGATATGAAATAATAACGTTAAAATAAACCAGTTGAGAATGCGCAAGCATTGCCAGAGGTAATTATATAACAATTAATTATTTTTTTTAATTTATCGGCCATTTTGAGCATGTTCCTTAAGCGATAGGAACGGTGTTCCTGAACATTTCTATTCTACTTTTTTATGCTGAATCCTAATCTGAAGTCAAAATTCGAATATTCGAAAAAAACGCAGACATACGCACATACAAACATATAGATTTCATATAGGAACGGTGTTCCTGAACAGAGAAACCCACTTAATTGAAGTCAGTACAGAAGAGTAACAGAACAAAAGGTAAGCGACGACTGGTAACAGTTAACAATAATTGGGGTCGACTTCAGTGAAGGAGGTAACTATCTATCTATGTATAACTTCACACCCCTGCGGGGAGGGCAGAGAGGATTGAGCGTAAAATGAATTTCAAAGGAGTTTATATATTTTTTTTAAATGTTTTTACTCTACTTTTATAATATTTTCATGCCAGATCCTTCGTGGGGTAGGCATAGAAACGGGGTCGTTACATACCTCTCTTGTTTCTTTAACATTCATAGCTCTTTTTATGCACGCCTGAATTTGGTCGTGTTAAGTGAATCTTGACATTCCTCCTACATGCTTCCACTTTCACATTGTATGTCTGTTTCGTCATTATTGCATCCTGCATTCTTTCTACATGCTCGAACCAACGGTTTAGGCTTTTTCTCATTTTAACACTAACACTTTAGTAAGCTCCTAATGAGTTACTGTGTAAGCAGCAGAGGAGACATCGCGCGAGTGATATATGTTACAAGCGTTAATAGGCTATGGTAACTGCTTTACATAAGGTGGACCGTATGCTTGTATGCCTTCCGACGTTGTGTAAAAAACAAAACTTTCGAAAGAGAGTGATAAGTTTATTATACCTCACTTCCATCCCGTGATAGCAATTACAGCTCCGAGCACATCATACTGGACACTCGTAATTTGATTTCAACATCAATTCAATGTCAATCAATGGTCAATCGTTAGCGGTACTATCAGGACATATACCGAGCTGTCATTTTTCATAATAAATTTTGGTTGGTTATACATCGAATATCTTGTTATGTACTCTATCTGTGGGAACCTTTTATTGGCTTTCTATTGTCTATTGTGTCTTGTAGGTACTTTATTTTTTGTAAGCTGTTGGTTTTCCTTAAATATAAATAAAAAAAAAAATTTCTATTTCTTTTAAGAGAGGTAGGGCCCATCAAAGCAACCCTGGGTAAGTACCTCCACCTCACAGAAAGCCGCAGCAAAATAACAACTCCCTTGAGTCACCAGTAAGCTCCCAAGGAGTTGCTGGGTAAGCAGCAGCGGAGGCATCGCGCGAGTGATACTTAACATGTCGGTAGCGTTAATAGACTACGGTATCCGCTTTACATCAGGAGGGCCGTATGCCTTCCGACGTAGTATAAAAAAAATCAAACGTTAAGACACAAAGCTCTACATTTTTATTTGTGCGTCTATGAATTTACTTCCTGAAACCCCAAGTCCGAAGTTTTTACGAGCCCGGTGGCGGAGTGGTTATCATTGCTCATTTAACGTGAAGGGTCGTGTGTTCAATTCCCACACAGGACAAACATTTGCGAGCATCATTATGTCTGTTTATAGGTGTTTTCAAGACAGGTACGGATACAATGCAGCCCGAATGGGGAAGTATCTCCATCACAAAAAGCCAGATAATAACTCCCTGGAGGGTTGTTGTGTTCCAGTGAGTGAGTGGGTTACCAGTAAGCTCGTAAGGAGTTGCAACTGTAGTGGTACCAACGATTATATCCACTGTATCCACTTCACATCAGGTGGGTAGTGTTTGTATAGAAAAGTGTTTGCGGAGAAACATTTTTAACTGCCATTCGTTACCGTACATATTGCCTCACATATAAATCCATTCCGTAACTCAAAAGACAAAATGTAACCCTTATATGGATCACTTTGTTGTCCATCTGTCTGTCAAGACCATTTTTCTCAGAGAGGTATCAAGCTAAAATCAATATCTCATACTCAGGTAAGAAGTCCCTTCGAGCAGTGAAAAAATCAAACTTCTAAGTTAACGCAATTAAAAGATACAGCTGTTTATGCCTCGTTTATGCGCATATTTTGATACTCGCAAGGGAATCAAAACTATAGGGTACTTCCCGTTGACCTTGAATCATGAAATTTGGTAAGAATCAAGGTCATGTAGCGAATAAAATCCGAAAACCGTAAATATGTAGTTATATCACAAAAAAAAATATCGTTTTTGCGAAAATAGTGGCTTACGGAACCCTTGGAGAGCGAGTCGGACTCGTACTTGATGACTTTTTTTTGTTTTACTACCGATTTGTGTTCATAATTGTTACTTCCTCATCAACGATAATGACAGTTAACAATGTTATACATAAATGCATAAACAAATATAGCATGGTGATGTAACCATAAGAACACTTATAAAAACAATGATATTGTGAAAAAAAAAGCCGATGTAGAATTTTAATATAGTGTAGTGGTATTGTATATAGATTTATAGTTTGTTTCGGCACAACTTGACAGAAAATTCGTAAAATTTTCTACAATGGAAAAATTTGCCTCCCTCGCCTGTGTGAGGTTCGTATCTACGACCTTTCGATGGCCAGTCAGATAACTCTACCTATTGAGCCACCAGGAAGTTTTATAATGATTTTTTTTTATCTTAATGTATCGCTGTAAAGTCGCGGAATAACGCCACCTACGTAATAAAGAATGCACTGCTAAATATCATAGCAGTCCATTTATGCAGAAGACATTCAGCTACTTTTTGCTGACACCGAACTACATGTTAATATGTATAGTTCTTTTAATTGCCATAGAGTTTACATCACACTTGGAACTCAAAGCCTCTTGGACCTCTAAGCTTCCCGAGTTAAAACCGTGCCATACATTGTTTAAGTTCATGTATAGCATGTTATAATTATCATGTTACATACTATAAATGTACAACATGCTCTAAGACCGAGAAGTCCAGTCTAAGATGTTTTTACAAAGATATTTAGTTATTCTTATTGGGTAAGAAATAATAAGATGTGTAGTAAAATGTCAGCCAGAATGATTAGCTCTTCGGTTTTATTCTTTGTATCTCTTTCACAACGAACTCGTATTTCTAGCTCCAATTTCACATTCAGTGAAATATTTATATCTCCATTACACCCCTTTTGGGGTAGACTATCGAGCAGTCCTAAAATACACATGTTTATCAATTTATTTTTGTGACTGTCAACCTACATCAAATGTCGTTTCTATAAAACATTCTATGGTCATAAGATATTTGGGAACCAGTTTGTTTGCTAGGGCTACATTTCTCTTTTCGATTGAGCGAGTAAGTGATACGGGTGATTGATTGAGTGATTAAGTAAGTAAGTATGTTTATGCCCGTGGGTATGCAAACAAAAGTTGGTACTTTTTCTCCCAAACCTTTGATGGAATTCAGCTGATTTTATCTAGCACGCGATTATTGTGATACCAGTGTCTGACGACGAAAGTTTCTCCTGAGCCTCAAGAGCTAAAATCATATGCAAACTTAGGATCATCAGCGATTCGAACAGCCTTTGTCAAGCTCGGTGGCTCAGTCGTGAATGACGCGACTTTGACACCAACGCTCGTGGGTTCGATTCCCACACAAGGCAAACATTTGTGTGCATGAACATGTCTGTTTGTCTTGGTCTGGGTATTTTCTATGTATAATAAGTATGTATTTACAAAAAAAATGTATTTACGTATGTTTATCAGTTGTCTAGTACCCATAACACAAGCTTCGCTTACTTTGGGCTAGATGGCGCTGTGTAATTTGTCCGAGAATATTTATTTATATTTATTTGTCTGAACTGAATCACGAAGCACAAGTTGGTATCTAGATGCTTCCGCCCAACGGAGACTGCAGTACTTCATGTTCAGACTGACTTGAGACATAAGTGTATTCACATCAAGTGCACATTAAGCCGGAATCAACTTCTGTCCGAAATAAAGGTTAAAAGTATCCAACCGGAGGTAATGGAACTTGGTTCTTTTCATGCCCGTCAAGACACAAGCCTGTGTGTATTGCTAATACCTAACTAACTGGTAACCCCACTCACTCGCAACTCAGATCGACCCACTAGGGAGTTGTTACGTGGCCGTGGTTTTCTGTAAGACAGAGGTACTTCCTCAGTTTAACAGCCTTGATGCACTCTACGTCTCTTAAGAACTACCAACTTCAATTCCCTTACATTATTACATGAAATAAATATACGAAATATTACTAACTCAATCTTAACTTTTGGGTATCGCCCGCATACTTCTCGCATTAATTATACTTGCATGCTCTCTCTACCCCAGCCCCCGTTTCCATACATTACCGATGGAATCAGCACGTGGTGATTGTAAGGTAACATCATCGTTATATCACCGTTGTTTTATGTATGTATGTATATCTTCACGCCAAGTCCGTTGCGGGGTAGGCAGAGGGAACCGGGCGCCATAAGACGCAGTCCTTACATACTTCACTCGCTTCTGTGATATTCATTTAGCTCTTTTCATGCACGCTCGCTGGTTCCTGGGGCTCCTGACATCACCTTCTGATAAAACACGACTAAGTATCGGTCTTCCTCGGCTCCTACATCCTTCCACTTTTGCATTATATATCTGTTTCGTCGTTCTTTCGTCCCGCATTCTTTCTACATGTCCGAACCAACGGAGCATGCCCTTTCTTAACACCGACACTCTCTTTCAGACCAACTCTTTCTCTCACGTCTTCATTACGAACGCGGTCAGTAAGCGTTATGCCACAAATTTTGCGCAATGCTCTCATCTCGACCGCATTTATTCTACTTTCATGCTCTCTCTGCCATACCCAGCTCTCACTTCCATAAGTTAGCGTTGGGATTAGCACCGCGTTGTATACAGCGAGCTGTGCCTTCTGGCTTAGATTTCGGCTGCCTAGAAGTTTACCCAACGCTCCATTCACCCTAGTCCCGGCACTTACTCGTCTCTCCAGATCAGCGGTGTACGTTCTATTGCTGCTAAAAGCACTTCCAAGATATACAATCTCATTCACTTGCTCCAACACTACATCATCAACTATAATCCTAGTGTTCGTTCTGGTTGTCTCTCTTTCAAATATCATTATCTTGGTTTTCTTCGCATTCAATTGTAAGCCTTTCTTCATACAATCATCTTTCATTGTTGTAACTAGTGTTTGCAGTTCGGATGGTGATTCTGCTATTAATACCGCGTCGTCTACATAAAGCACGCAGTTGACCACTGAGTCACCCATTCGCATTCCCACATTGATATTTCTTATTCTCTGAAGACAACAGTCCAGATACGGGATGAACCGTTATTGTGGCAGAAATATTTAAGAAAAGGTAAACCTAACCGATCTTGTAAATGTTTATTTCTTTGGAATGTCTCGCTAAATGTTGCCAGCGCCTATAGTCGGCAATAAATCCTCAGGAACTCGCAACTCAACGGATACGCGGATTGCGCAAGTGAATTTTGATTGACCAGTCGGCCGCCGAACACTTCCATTTTAACCGTATTTATACAGTAGATCTAATTATATATACACTCTATGTGTATTTTAGATGGTCACGTATAAAACCAGTATACTTATTGCAAAAAAAACTTTAAATTTTACGCGCTTTTATTTGACCTACTTCCGACCACGACCGGTTTCCGATTGAGCCGAAATTTTGCATACATCTTAAATGTAGATGACAACGCATGATTAGCTAAGTGACGTCATTCAAAGTCCAATATGGCGGACTTCCATAGATAAGCGCCTAAAGTACGTCCATTTTATTAAGATACTTTTGACAGATTCTATCTCTATCATTCATTCTATCTCTTTCGGTTTGGAGAGACACACAACACTTAATAGCTACTTGTCTTTCTTTCTTTTCTTTCTTTCTCGTTTCTGACTCGTTAAAAAGATGATCTGTTCAAAGTATAAGATGGACAGTGTATTATAGTTATTTTTTAGCGTCCCTTGACATGGGTATCAAATGAAAGGGCTTTTTCATTTGATACCCATGTATCGTCGTCAGGAGGCATACAAGCATACGGCCCAACTGATGTAAAGTGGTTACCGTAGCCTATAACGCCTGCAATAGGTAGATTAAGTATCACTCGCGCGATGCCACTTCTGCTGTTAGCACAGAAACTCCTTAGGAGCTTACAGTTGACCTTACTCACACGCAGAGGTGGAGGTACTTCCCTAAATGGATTGCTTTAATGCGTCCTACGTCTCTTAAAATGCTAGAAACGTGTATTTTCTAGCTCTACTATTTAGTATAGAACTATACGGTAAAGTATCAACGGATAGATCAGTGGATAAAGGACCAATGTACTAAATACTGGAGTGTGCATGTACCATTAAATTTGTATTTTCCAATTTATGTTCATATTTGTAATTATGACTTATACGGCGGTGAAGGAAAACATCCATGAAGAATCTCGCACGGCCAAGAAATTATATTTCAAAAGACATATAACCTAATCTAAGAAAGTTCTGATTTTCCCTGTCGGTTGTGAAGGTCTGATGGAAATCGCTCTATGTATGTATTTACAAAAAAAAAATGTATTTACGTATGTTTATCAGTTGTACCCATAACACAAGCTTCGCTTACTTTGGGCTAGATGGCGCTGTGTAATTTGTCTGACAATATATATATATATGTAAAAATCAGTATCTTGCCAAATCGTTAGCCTTACGTAGCGGACCCCGCCAATCCTAATGGATTACGAAAAGGGGATAACGCTAAGAAAAAAAGTATATAGTACACATATATAGTAAGAAAAATCACGACATCTCAAGCTGTACTGGTTGATCTTAATACAGTTCTTATGCACACGCAATAAGAGTAAAAAACATGCAACAACATGACTTATAAAATCTTTCAAGCGGATAGAAACAATTGGCCGGTTTTTGTAAGATTTCTTTAAAAAAAAAGTCAGGAGTCAATCAACCGTCCGGCCCACTACACCTGTCTACCTACCTACTAACATATATTATCTTGGTTTTATTTTTTTATATCACTAAGATGGCAACCAAGCATACGACCTGCCTGATGATAAACAGTCACCTATGGACATTTGCAACGCCAAGGACATGCGTTGCCGATCCTCTAAAAAATCTCCAAAAACAACCTTGTCTATGGTGTGCATTGTAATCAATTTAATATCATTCGATTCAATTATTTTGGTATAATGTAAACGTACGTGGGTGAGAATGATGCAAGTACAGTCAAGGTTAACGATTGCATACATTCCTACATGTCATTATGGATTTGAAACTATTCAACAATATGTCACGTTTATATATATATGATATCTATTAGCGTGCATGAGAAGAGCAACGAATGTTAAAGAAGCGAGTGAGATATGTAAGGATCGAGTCACGTGGCGCTCGGTTCTCTCTGCCTACCCCGTAAGGGATTTGGCGTGAAGTATGCATTTTGACACACGTCGCGCTGCAGTGCAGTTGCAGTTTTTTAGTGGAATTGGCCTACCGGTCTAATCGAACACGTCAAGAAACGTCAACCATACATGTCTTTGGATGAGTGATGATGATAACTTTGATTATATTAAGCATTATAAACACGACTAACCGTTGTTGTTAATTAAAACACATTAAGACCAATAATCAGAGCGTTGATACTGTAGCGAGTCGAGTACACTAAACCCATCTATAGCCAGACTACCGTCGAAATTGCTTGACTTGCGTATTCAATTAAACTGGCACGCTCGACGAAACTATCGTGCTCCTCAAAAGCATTCGTCTTAGTAAGAATGACTATTATATTTAATGCAATTTGATCTAACCTGTGTGCTTCCGCCACTAATTAGTTCATGCGGCCTAGCGCCGGCCGGCACCCACCCACTATCGTCAGTAGGTGTAACATGCCACCGCTGCCACGGCTATTCCGGTAGTCTCTGCCTCGGCTGCTGCGGTCATCCGCCATCTGGAACGCCACGACCAGGCCAGTCGTGGCAGCGACGGTGGTGTTGCATCCACTAACGGTAGTGGGTGGGTGCCGGCCGGCGCTAGACCGCACGAACTAATTGGTGGCGGAAGCATACAAAGCACAGGTTAGATCGAATTGCATGTAAATTTGACTTACGCAAAATAACGCCTGAATCTATTAACTATTATATTTAAAACTAGCTGATTCCCGCGACTACGCCCGCGTTTTTTTTTTCTATACATTCTATATCTTTCTGGTATAGTGTTGAATATACAAAAAAAAATATTCAAATAGGTCCAATGCACGTGAATTGATTTTATATACAGAGGTGGCGTCAAGGCGCTAGGCGTTGGTGATCGGCGCCGATGGCCTCGCGCCTGTAATGGCCTCGCTATTTTACAAGTATTATCGCAAAAAATGTGATTATTTGCAATAACACACAGGACAAACATTTGTGTGCAGGACCATGTCTGTTCGTCTTAGTCTGGGTGTTTTTTAGAGAGGTAGGGCGCAGCCCGTCTTCCTTCACCTCCTCCTCACAGAATACCGCAGCCAAATAAAACCAGTTGAGAATGCGCAAGCTTGCATTGCCAGAGGAACACCTGGCTCGTCAATTATATAACTATTAATTTTTTTTTTTTTAATTTTTCGGCCATTTTGACCATGTTCTTTAAGAGATAGGAACGGTATTCCTGAACATTCCTATTCTACTTTTTTATGCTGAATCCGAATCTGAAGTCAAAATTCGAATGTTCGAAAAAAAATACGTAGACACAGACAAACTCACACACAGACAAACATATAGATTTCATATAGGAACGGTGTTCCTGAAAACTCTATAGGGGATCGTTGTGTTCCTGCGTGTGAGCTACGTCCCCAGTAAGCTCCTAAGGGATTCCTGTGTTAGCAGCAGAGGTGGCATCGCGCTAGTAATACTTCATGTATTGCAACCGTTTAAATATACTAGCTTTACCCGCGGCTTCGCTCGCATTGATAAAAAATATTTTTTTTAAATAAAAAGTATCCTATTTTACTTCTGATACCTCCAAGAATATGTGTGCAAAGTTTCATGATGATCGGTTCAGTAGTTTTCGCGTGAAGGGTAACAAACAAACGGGCATTCACATTTATAATATTAGTAGAATAGGCTACGGTAACCGCTTTTCATCGGATGGGCCGTATGCTTGTAAGCCTCCTGACGTTGTATAAAAAAATAGGTTATTTAATTTAACGTTCCTTCTCTGACTGGAAAATGAGAGAGGCCTCGCCTGTCATCCGGATGTCATGTCGCCGAGACATCCACCTTTCGTCTAGCTCCGCTACTGTATGTATTACACTTGTTGATCCCCAGACTTACTCCGCGTCTATTTTCTCTTTTCGAGTTTTCGCGAGACTAACGTACGGTAAGTAATTTATATATATATATATATATATATATATATATATATATATATATATATATATATATATATATATATATATACACACTAGCGAGGCCGTCAGACGTAGCGCTGTTTGAAAATATAAACAAAAAGTCCTGGAACCTGATCGCAGAGCCACTTACCAGGTTCAATTGGAAATCCAAACGAACGATTTAGATTCACAATTGAATCCAATTAAACACAAAAAAATATCATCAAAATCGGCCCATTAGGAGTTCAGTGACATACACACGGACAGAATAATTATATATATATATAAAGATTATAACCTTAAAATGTATACAAAAAATGTATGTAGTAGTTGGGAATACCGAAGGCAAGAGATCGTGCGTTCGATCACCGACAAAATGGATCGATCAGGTGAAAGGCTCGTCGTCCTCCAAATTCTACACGGTCGTAAGAGACGCAATGGACTGGAACCGATGAAGGCGGACCATCCGCTCCAGATGCAACCCTGACACTCACCATGATCCTCAGACATGAGGGAACGACTACACACACAGACAGACAGAGAGAGTGTATGTTTGTTTGATTTTAGTTTCTGTATATATTTTTTTTCTTTTCATTTTTAGGTTTCCGTACCTCAAAATGGAACCCGTATAGAATCACTTTGTTGACCTAGAATCATGGAATTTGGTAAGAAGCAATGCCATGTAGCATAAACAATCAAAATCAGAAAACCGAAAATTACAAATTTACGGTTTTCGGATTTTTTCCTTTATTTTTCTATTACATAATAAAAAAAAATAATTGCAAAAATATTTTTTATGGAACCCACGGTGCGCTAGTCAGACTCGCACTTGGCGGTTTTTTTATGCATTGTTTTGTTTATCAGTCAATTTGTAATCAATTTAATGTCATTATTAGATGAACCTTGATGTACGTTACTTTCGATACATGTATAATATTGTCGTAGTGAATTGGTGTAGGCACGTGTGTTCTTTCGCCCATGTATATTATTCTATCAATGGCTCTAGGCTGACCGATCTTTTTTTAACGACTATCTTATGTCTTTATTATAAGAGATATTTTTTATAATAAAGATATAAGATAGTCGTTTGCAAGGACTACCTCTCGCATTTTATCCCCATCAGTAAATTCCTGAGGATTGCTGTATTTAGCAGGTAATACAATAGTTCTTAGAGGTTCACTGGTAACCTCGGGTACACCAAAATCTTCCAGAGAGTTGTTATTTGGCTGTGGTGTTCAGTGTGGTGAAGGTACTTCCCAGCCTGACTGATTGCCACCAAACCAGAATCTCGTTAGTAAATTACTAGAACATGCAGGTGAGGTTGGCTCTGGCTCTACAGATGATAGAGTTACTAACAAACTGAATTTATTGACTATGTTTTATGAAATGATCCGATCTATTCTTATTCTAGTTATGGTTAAATTTAATAATAATAATAGATCGGACAATTTTATAAAAAATGTCTTACTTACTAAAATAAATTTCGTGCGTCCTACCTCTCTTTCACCAGAGCCTCGTTTGTGAATTAGTGGGACGCACCACGTGCAGGTGCAGGCAGAACTCAGTAATTATGTTTTTTTTTTAAAACATATCAACTCTTATTCTATTTCACTAAGGCAGCTCATGTAATTACAAGTATTTTTTATATATAATGATCAATCAATTATGCATTATTATGTACAATAAATCTGTTAAAGATCATCTTCAGATTTCTCATAAAATGGTTACATTCAACCATATTACGATCAAAGCGCGTGGTATCATTTTATTCTGTATTCAAAACATCCGGTATCCACTTTTTTCTATGGTCGGAGCATATGTTACCAATTTATTTTCTATGGTCAATGAAAATATTATTGTTGCAAAATTATCTTACGTTGTTGCGAGTTTATGTTATGAGTATTTAGTCGATTAACATAGAGTTCAAATAAAATATTCATAGCCAATTTTATAAATTCTAGTCCAATGACATTACCTTTTTGGTGTTTCTTGCAGCGTTCACTATATATGACCCGTGGGCCATATTTGACCAGTCCAAAAGAATAACATTTGTACCAGGTCTCGCTTCTAAGTAGGCAGTCACCATGACCTGAAAGTAGGCAAATATGGTATTTACATTACACATCATAATGAATAGATGACTTTAATTATCAGTTAAGCTGACAATATCCGCATCCGGTTTTAATCAGCCTCACTGATACGATACTTTCAGTATAAAAAGTAAGCAAAGTTAAAATGCGAGAGTGGAAGGATGTAGAAGCCGAGGAAGACCAAGACTAACCTATCATGACCAAATTGGTCCTGTTTTATCAGAAGGTGATGTCAGTAGCCTTAGGAATCGGCGAGCGTGCATGAAAAGTGGTATGAATGTTAAAGAAGCGAGCGAAGTGTGTAAGGACCGCGTCTTATGGCGCTCAGTTCTCTGCTACTCCGCAAGGGACTTGGCGTGAAAATATACATACATACATAAAATTAAGCCTAAATATTGAAATATAAATATATCACTATTAAATAAATTTCATCAAAATACGTTTAATAAATAGTGCGTGATGCGTGGATAATTTCAACTTTCTCAAATCTATTTATCTATCTATAACTTCACGCCAAATCCCTTGCGGGGTAGGCAGGGAGAATCGAGCGCCAAATGACTCAATCCTTACACACCTCACTCGCTTCTTTAATATTCATTGCTCTTCTCATGCACGCTTGTCGATTTCTAAGGCTCCTGACATCACCTTCTGATAAAACACGAGGTTATGGTAGGTAAATCTTGGCCTTCCTCGGTTCATACACCCTTCTACTTTTTCAAATATCGTTCATAATTAACATGTGTGTACTTATGTAGGCACGTAAGTAGTTATACTATTTCGCTTAACAAAAAAAAATTAACTCCAAAAATTTCATACCGCGTACTATACACAAACTAATTAACCTGATTTTTTTCTTCATGCGTTTCTAAAACAAATCAATAATACAATAATTAATCAATAAATGTCATTTTTCATCGAATATAATTTAAGACACACACTCGTACTCGTATTTCTTTCGTTCTTCTTATTATATATATAAATAGTATAGTCATAGTTGATAGTGGTGTCGATTTTAGATGTTGGTGTCGTAAAATTAACTCGCATCTTTTTTCCTAACGCGCTGAAAGTAGTACCTAAGAAATTTAAAGCAAATGCTCGCAGAATATAAATTCTATTACAGCACCAGCGTAGAAAAGAAGACGACTCGCCTGATGGACAACAATTGCCGTAGTCTACGGCCACTTACACAATAAGGGGTATCAATCGCGCGGTACAGGTTCCTGTAGGATTACTTGCTATGTTAATTTCAATGACGAAGTTCTGATATCGAAGTGTTGAGTAATATTTCGTAATATGGACTGTAATTTGTTCTTATTGAATTGAATCTTATTATTAGTATCAAACTAGACAATCAGTCATCGAGTTCCAACTAATTTGGGGCTACCGCCGTGACTTGAGAATATAATTCCAATATTATACTCGTAGAATCAGGAGTCGCCCTTGGCGGACGGCAAGGCGAAGTGTTTTCTTAGCGGATCCTTAAAAGGAGAGACTATTTTACATCACTAAGGTGGTAAAAAAGCTTACGGTAAGCCTGATGATAAGTAATTATGGACTTACAATACCAGGGGGCTTCACTCAAATAGAGGCAAAGTCGGTAAGGCTTGTGCGGTGCCGACCCTGTCTTGCCGACTTTGCCTCCCTTTGTGTATTGTGCCGATTATACAAGGATACAAGGAGTTTTTCGACATGATGCTCAGTTTCATACTACAACCTGCTCACCATCGACAGATAATTCACCCGCTCACACTGGAACTACCATAGTCGTGTACTATGCAGTCTCAGGTTCCAGAGAAGTAGTCTTCCTTAATTTTGGTTATGAAATGAACTCGCTACCGTGGTTTGCTTGAGGTTATGTGTAACGCTTCATTTGCGTTTACAAGCGTTACCTATTTGTCGTTTAATATCCGGAGCAGTTTTTTGGAAGAACCTACTAAAGCCTAAGACGAAATATTTCAATCTATTGCGCTTATATTTTAACAGATTACTTTTTTTATTTCATGTTGTAATCAAGTTTTCAACCGTAGCCAGGTAATTTTTTAACGTAACGTCGGGAGGCAAACAAGCATATCGCCCATCTCATGGAAATGGATAAATAGGGTATCGCTTGAGCGATGCCATCGCCCCGACTGATAGGTACTGTAACTTTTTAGGAGCTTACTTGTAACGTCATTATCTCGCAGGAACACTACAACCTTGTGGGGAGTTGTTATTTGGCCGCGGTATTTTGGGGGGTGGTTGTAATAAGCAGAGTTGTTACAGTTTTCGGTATCAAGCCACCAAATTTGGAACAAAATATCTCCGCCACTGCGACTTCTCAATAGTAAATAAAGCTTCAAACATAAATATATATATTTTTTTATTAGATGAACAATGCCTCGATTTACCATCATGGTATATTCAAGACATTTAATACTATTATCTGCCTTTATTAGTGTGATTTGTTGGTTTGCCTTGTTATGAAGAAACTAGTTTGTTATCACTGTAAAAATTTACTTTTATATGCATTTTAAGTATATTAATGAAGATGCAAATAAAAATCTATCAAATAAATATCTATCTAATCTATCAGAGTGCACTAAAAATGATAGTGAGCCGGCTAAGGTTGCACGGTATTCAACTAATTACGACCAAGTGGTATAAAAATTTACCTGGACACTTTCTTGCTGCGCCATCTCGATGAATCCATGTATGTAAAGGACAGTGGGATTGTCCTTCTCAAAGCCTTTGGCCTCGATAAGTTTGTCTGCTTGAAACAACGGGATGTCCACGTATTCCTCGACGGTAGTTCTAGAAACAGATTGAATTCGTAATTTAGTGTTTTATATCTGTGTATATCAAGGACTTTTCTGTATGGGTAGTGGATTTTAGAACATTTATATTAACACTCAAAAGGGCCCAAGGCATATATTTGCGGAAAAAGAGTCCGGTTTCAAGTAACAAGAAAGTGCGTTTTGGTAGCCGAGATAAATAATGTTAACAAACATTTAGGGATGTATAGTATAGTTTTTATTAAAAATAGTAGTATTTTTTCTCTTAGCGTTACCACCACTATGCTATATCTACTCTTTTATTTAGTGTAACTTATTAAATAGTAACTTTAACAAAATTAAAGTTAAGACGTTTAATATTTACAGACACTTAGCGACAGTTATGACGCAGTTCCTCCTGCGAGAGAACAGGTTGGGGGTACTTATCGCTAGATTTGTAACGAAATTCAGTAAAGGTCGGCGTATTTACCCAATGACGGGTATTACCGGTGGACACGTATACACCAACATTATTGTATTTTAAAATGGCGCAAGTAGTACTATATCTACGTACAGTTATTTATTATGACACTCTGCTCTAACAAAAAGACAAATGGTACCTGTCGTTAAAAAGAGATGAATATATATCTTAAGGCATTTATGCTTTGCGGCGAAGTATAAGTATAAGTAAGACGCAACACGAGAGTATGCCCAACTGAATGCGAGTTGGGCAATTACCTTGCTTTCGTATTGCCGTTCTAGAGCGTGTACGATGTATGTATAATTATAAAAAACATCTTAGTGTTTAGCATTTTTATTTTGTTTCGTTGAACGCACTTTAGGTATATCTTTATATAATCATTAAATATTACGTTACAGTACAGTCTCGCGAAACATGCAATAGACCATGCACCTTGGTCAGGCAACGTGAAATTTAACATAGAGTTCCGTAAATGGGCGTAGTTCATCAAGTTGGAGGCAACCTTTAGTTACATCATAAACAAACGAACTAGGCAGTCTATAACACGAAGGTACTTTTTTATCATGAAGTTCATACTTGCTAAAATTTTGTAGCATTCCCTCTTCTGATATATTGCTTTATACCCAATCACAAGTCACCTAGACCCTTAATTTATAATACCAAGGCAGATTGATACGTCTGCTAAAAACTCAAATTAAGAGTAAATTTACATTCTACTAATATTATAAATGTGAATGTCCGTTTGTTTGTTACGCTTTAACGGGAAAACTACTGAACCAATTATCATGAAACTTTGTACACATATTCTTGGAGATATCATAAGTAAAATAGGATACATTTATTAAAAAAAATATATATTTTTTATCAATGCGAGCGAAGCCGCGGGTAAAAGCTAGTTATATATATTTTTAAGTTTTATGAATGGCAAAAGTATAATTATCATTCGGTTTCGTCGTTTATTTCTTGTTTGACAGCCATCAAAGAAAAATAAATTTTGCGCCTTCGTAGTCTATGAACGCTTGTAATACATTAAGTATCACTTGCGCGATGCCTCTTCTGCTGCTAACACAGCAACTCCTTGGGAGCTTACTGGTGACTTCACTCACACGCAGGAACAAAATAAACCTCTAGGGAGTTGTTATTTGGCTGCGGTTTTCTATGAGGTGGAGCTACTTTGTCAGACGAGCTGCTTTGAAGCGCTTTACCTCTCTTAAAACGTACAGACCAAGACAAACAAAGGTTCAGTTGCTCAATTTAAAATATGCATGACGTCTACTGAACCCCGAATATGTCAAGTGGGCTCACACTAAATGACGAGCTCGGTGGCGCAGTGGTGAAACGCGTTGTTACGTTACTTTGACACCAACGCTCGTGGGTTCGATTCCCACACAGGACAAACATTTGTGTGCATGAACATGTCTGTTTGTCTTGGTCTGGGTATTTTCTATGTATAATAAGTATGTATTTACGTATGTTTATCAGTTGTCTAGTACCCATAACACAAGTATATATTTTTAAGTGTAATTTGTCCGACAATATTTATTTATTATTTATTTATTAAATGAGTAAAGAGCTGGTGTTAGGAGCCAATAGATCACCATTCAGACGTATTAAGTTGTAATAGTCATGGCAATATGTGCCAAGGTGAACGCACGTTGGCCCTGGGGGATCACAAGAGAAGAATCTGCATAATTGATGCATATATTATAGCTAGTTTCCGTATAAAATCATTTTATGTTAATAGCATTAAATAGTTTCTATTATGTGATATACGCTCATATCGATATGACTTTAATTGGATGTACAGATCTAATGGCCACAGCGTTGTTTTTAGGGTTCCGTACCCAAAGGGTAAATAGGAACCCTATTACTGAGGCTCCGCTGTCCGTCCGTCTGTCACCAGGCTGTATCTCATGAACCGTGATAGTTAGATAGTTGAAATTTTCACAGATGATGTATTTCTGTTGCCGCTATAACAACAAATACTAAAAAATAGAATAAAGTAAATATTCAAGGGGGCTCCCATACAAGAAACGTGATTTTTTTTCCTCATTTTTGCTCGATATTGATAACGGCAACAGGTAGACGCTTGAAATATTCACAGAATATTTAGTTATATATTCACTTTAAGAATAAATAATTAAATTTAAATAAAACAAATATTTAAGGGGGGCTCTCATACAATAAACGTGTTTTATTTGGTGTTTTTATAAATAATGGTACGGAACCCTAAGTGCGCGAGTCCGACTCGCACTTGGCCGATTTTTTATAAACCGTCGGGAGGCATACAAGCATACAGCCCATGTGATGAAAAGCGGTTACTGTAGCTAATGAATGCTTGTAATACATCAAGTATCACTCGCGACGCCACCTCTGCTGCTAACACAGCAACTGATGACCTCACTCATATGCAGGAACACAAGAAGAACAACTTTCTAGGGGCTGCGGTGTTGTTAAGAGACGTCTCCTAGACACAAACGTTTGTCCTGTATGGGAATCGAATCATGAGCGTTGTAAAAGTAGCGATACTAAGCACTGCGCTCGTTTCCGATGTACAGTTGAATTGAAATAATTAAAATCCGTTGACATTATGCGGTGAACGTTGCTTATCTTGCATGTTAGGTTAAACCGACATCCGCATCAACTCCATCGAGCTCTACAGAAGTTCCATTAGTGCTATCATTGATTACTATTATCTATTCTACGCTACTGTAATGTCAAACCAAAGTAGGCTTTGTGACCTGATATCAGATATCTGATAGTGCGAGTGACGTCATCACTCGTATAGTCCTATCACAACATACGGTAACTCGAAACAGGGCTTCCTATTCGTTTTGGTCATCACAACACGATAAGCTTTTTAGAATTCCGTAGTAAACAAAGAACCCTTACAGTTTCGTGATGTCTCTTCTTGTTTCAAGCGTTAACACGTTTTCTAAAAAAATAATTAATAGTACCTTTCCCCTGAACCTAGAGTGGTATGTTTTTTAGTAGTGTATGTATGTACGTATATCTTCACGCCAGGTCCCTTGCGGGGTAGGCAGAGAGAACCGAGCGCCATAAGACGCGGTCCTTACACACTTCACTCGCTTCTGTGACATTCATAGCTCTTTTCATGCACGCTCGTCGGTTCCTGGGGCTCCTGACATCATCTTCTGAAAAAACACGACCAAATTTATCTCTCGTTGTAATTTATCTTTAGTCTCGGTCTTCCTTGGCTCCTACATCCTTCTACTTTTGCATTGTATATCTGTTTCGTCATTCTTTCGTCCCGCTTTCTTTCTACATGTCCGAACCAACGGAGAATGCCTTTTCTTATTTTAATACCGACACTCTCTTTCAGACCAATTCTTTCTCTCACGTCAACATAACGAATGCTGTCAGCAAGCGCCTATATCGTGTGGGATATTATGGAGAAGGTTCTACAATAATATTGTGGATTGTCTTTAAGTGAAACGTTTACTCTATGTTGGGATTTTAGTACTTTCTCGAAAAATTTGACCTCTCTTATATACTCCGACTTATTTTTCTAAGGTTTACACAAAGAATTTAAAAGGAAAAATATTACGGAAGTAGTACTCTTAAACTATTGAAGACGAATCCAGGCTACAATATAAGTAATTGAACGTATAGTTTTATATGAAAATAACAACTTTATTCAACAAAAGATAACAATCTTTACAAATGTATAAGAACAATAAATGATATTATTTAGTCCAAATAGAAGTAAAATATCAAGAAAATTTACAATTTAAAGAGTACCTAGATTACCTAGAATTATATAATGTAAGGTTGCTTAGTGCCAAATGTCATATAAATTGCATGCAATTCGGAACGACAAAAACATCATTGAAATGGTAGGTAGGTAATCTCAGAGGTTGGTAAGTAAACATGCACTATCGACCAACATGAAGATTACATACATCGATAACAATGACAATAATGGGGCGGTGGACATCTGTTATCTGTCCGTCAGTCTATCACTATTTTTTTGTTTTAAACCTACGTCGGGAGTTATACAAGCATACGGCCCACCTGATGTAAAGCGGGTACCGTTGCCTATTAACGCTTGCAACATATTAAGTATCACTCGCGCGATGCCTCCTCTGCTGCTTACACAGCAATTCCTTGGGAGCTTACGGGTGATCTAACCCACACGCAGGAACACAACATTTTGGCAACACAGGCTGCGATTTTCTGTGAAGTGGAGGTGCTTCCCCAGACAGGCTGCTTTGATGCCCCCTACCTATCTTCACTTACATGAGTTATAATCCTGAAATTTTGATATATTGTGCGGCCCACGTTACGTTGACCCAAAACTGAATGTTTACAAAAGAACACAATTTAATTATTTTTATGGGTCTCTCATACATAAAACGGAGCTGACCGATTGAGTATGTACTTCCACCTCAAAGAAAATCACAGTCAAATAACAATGCTTTGAAGTGTTATTATATCATGCGGGGAGTGACAGTGAACTCCTCAGAAGTTGCTATCTTAGTAGCTGAGGTGGCAACGCGCGAGCGATACGCTTTGTATTACTAGCGTTCGAAGGCCACATGTACTCAGGTGGGCAAAATGAAGAAAAAAGAAATATTTTAGATTACGGTAATAGTTTACCATCAGGCAGTCCGTATGCTTATTTGTATACAAAATGATTCAGCGTATCTACTACATTACGGTATAAAATTTACACAAGCAAAGCTATTAGGCAAAAGTAATGTAAAAAATGCGAAAAACAATACTATCTAATCTATTGATCAATGAGTTAATCTTACCTTTCCGTACCTTAGATTAATTAGCGAACATGATAGGATTATTATAGATAACAGCCTAGTATGATTACTTAAAATAATTATTGTGATTTAGGTATCGTATGCGTAAATTTTCAAGGTTTGATTTTCATTAATCATATATTTTACGCCAGATCCCCTGCGAGGTAGGCAGCTTTTGACGAGTTCGGTGGCTCAGTCGTGAATGGCGCGACTTTGACACCAACGCTTGTGGGTTCGATTCCCACACAAGGCATTGTGTGCATGAACATGTCTGTTTGTCTTGGTCCCAGACCAAAGTTTTAAGAGAGATAGGGCGCATCAAAGCAGGCTGTTTTGGGAAGTACCTCCACCTCACAGAAAATCGCAGCCAAATAACAACTCCCTAGTTGTGTTCCTGCGTGTGAATGAGGTCACCAGTAAGCTCCCAGGAGTTGCTGTGTAAGCAGCAGAGGAGGCATCGCGCGAGTAATACTTAATATATCTCAAGCGTTAATACGATACGGGACCCGTTTTACATTTGGGCCGTATGCTTGTATGCCTCCCGACGTAGTATAAAAAAAAACCGAACAGCAAGACGCTGCGCTTACATACCACGTTTTTAACATTCGTAGCTCATGCTTGTCAGTTTCTAGGGCTCCTGACATCACCTTGGGATAGAACACGGACTAATTTGGTTAGCCAGAGGTGAGTGTTGACCTTACTCGGGTCCTATATCCTATCACTTTCGCGTTATATATCATTTTCGTTATTCTTTCATCCCGCTTTCTCTCTACATATGGAGCATGGAACTAATGGAGCACGCCATTTCTTAATCTTAACACCGACATTGTTTTCAGACGAACTCTTTTTCGTACATCATTTCTAATTAATCTACTAAATGATGAAGGGCGCTGATGATGCATAAATTCATATAGTTATCTAGCCTCTACAGACGTGACCTTATCTAAAATAGAATTGAAAATTCCAACCTCCAGTCTTTACAAGCACAATGCGTTCATAAGCGCCCTTCTCTCTGCTGCGTACCTGACATACTCCGCCAACAAGAGTGGTTTACATCTTCAAGCATTACGCCACAGGTTTTGCGCAGTGCTCGCATCTCGACCGCATTTATTCTACTTTCATGCTTACCCAGCTTTCACTAACTTAGTTGAATTATTTGTGTAAACTATTCGGCAGGGGTCGCCACGTATGGGACTAGGGGTCAGGATGGACCTGGCCCCGCCGCCGGAGGGGCTGTCCCAATTTGCCGGGATGCCCCCTAGAGAGAAGAAGTCCGGCCCTCTTCTGGCTGGTCAGTCGCAGTGGTGCGCTGTTGCTGACAGATCCGGGGCACCACACAAACGCGGCCGATGGCAATTCGCGGGGTTGTTTAGTGGGTATACCGTCGGGCAGCCGACGGGGAGTCCCACACTACCACCGGAGGCCACCCAGGCACCGGTGGTGTGCGTAACGCATTTTTCCCCGCGTCACAAAAAAGGGGTCGCCACTGACAGATGAGCTACGCCCCAAAATAATAAAGTTAACTAAGATAATATACCCTGTACACCGCTTCTGTCTAATTTCACATTCAAATCCGCATTGTAAAGCGACTATAGTTATATTTATGCAAATCTATGTTATCAAACAAAATATCTAATAATCAATGCGCCTATCTAAAACGCTATATTTTATGCATGATAAGATACGATACTATGTCAGTAGATAATGGTTTTGCGTCAGAAACTACTCTGACAGTGACGTAGAAATTAGAACACGTCGGCGTCATTAGAGAGGCTTTGTTGACAACGTTTGATTACTCAGAATTTGAGCATAATGATATCTAAGAAAATTAGGAACGAATTTAATAATATATTCAGGGTTAAGAGCAGGGATGGCCTAGTGGATAAAGACCTAGTCTAATAACCACCGCTTCATGTAAAAATCAGTATCTTCGCCAAAACCTTGAGCCAAATGCGAACGCACCGCGCCGGATCGTGCTCGCTTTTTGTTTAACTGGTCGCGTACAAACACGAATGTTAGAAAAAAATCCATACTTGATCGCTACCACTTTCCCACTTTTCCCGCTCCTGTGCGGCTTTCCTTGTAATGGAAACCCTGCCAATCCTAATGAATTAGGTGATGGCATAACGCAAGGAAGAACAAGAGAAAGAGCAGGGTTGCCACCTTTTTTTTAAACGAATAGAGTATGCTTACTATCTAGTGAAATAAATAAAGTATTGCACTTTATTTTTCACTAGATAACAAACATAATCTATTCGCCTTTCTGAAAATAAAATATATATTAACGATATGTGGTTCAAAACTGATTGTTGATGGATGTTGTGATTGTATGCTTTATCGATGCGATCCGTTTCGTTCACAGGCGGCTGGGTGATTATTATTCTGTTCCACGCAACAAACGTTAATGTTTTTGTATCTTTTAGGAAAGACGTAAATTAAATCTCGAAAAGTCGAAATAGGAATTTGGTGGAAATAACGTACACTTTATAAAAACGGATGGCAAAATAGAGTCATTTTCAGTTTTGACTCCCATATTCCTATACCTTCTATTCGTTGGAAACAAAGCTATATACAAAATTTGAATGGAGAAAAGGAAATCCAGCATCCATATTTTGTTCTAGGTTTAGTACTTATGATATTAGGCTTACTTTATACTTTGTGTCCTCATTCGATCCTATAATGGAATGAATGTTAGGAACTCCTAAAACAGGTGCTTGTATATTTGCTTTGATATTTGAACTCAGTTACGTTTCAAATACTATTTAATAATTATGTATTAAATATAATTATTATTATGTATTAAATTTTTATTGTAGTGTGTTTTTAATTATGGATCAATGTTATTCGATATAATAGTTTTTTTTTTTTTTTTATACTCGATGCTAAGCCGATATACCGTGGGACTCTGAGGGACAAGTATACCGCGCCGCAGACCGCGTCTGCTAGCGCAACCCGCTGCGCGCACTGAACGCGGTAGGCAGGCGCCAACACACCGGGGATTCCGTACGATCGGGGACATACTTGATCGGCACCACGAAATTGACTTATTTGCAGATGGATTAGGACATTTATATAACAAATTTACGGAAATTTTATATGACATGTGAGCTTAGCACTGCAACCGTCAATTTTTTTTTTTTCTCAAACCTTATATTATTTTGAAATGATATTTTAATATTTTAACTTAGCATAATAGATAGTTATAAGTAGACAATTATCTTGTAAGCGTTTTGGGTAGCACAGCACCTGTTAGCGTGTAAGGCAAGTATGTATTAATAATAAATAAATACATATAAAAGGCTATTATTGATGAGCACTTTTATTAAACAACAAACAGTTACATACAGTTTATGTACTATTACGAGCATGAACACAAGTCGACAAAACAAACGTTAAGTTTAAGTAATGAAAGCGGGCCGCCGACTGGCGGGCGGAACGCGGTCTCTCATGTCGGTAGAGCCTAAAGGAGCGCAGCGCGCATGCGCTGCGCGGGCGCGAGTAGGGTGCGGGACGAGGTACGGCTCCGCGAAGTGCGCGGACGATCTGCGCGTTATAGTTCTCCCCCTCTAACCCTAACAATGCGTCCCCGCGTTGGGGTTAGCCTTCTTACGTGGTCTTCCCCTTCTCCTCTTCTCCTGTACGGGAGCTGTCGCGTGGCCAACGAAAGGTGTCAGACACGAAACGTGACACTTGCCTAAGATCGTACCATCGGGAACGCGCTCCAGAATATAAGTCGACGCGCTGGATACGTTTTGTACCCTATACGGACCGTCGCGGCGAGGAATGAATTCAGGAGTTTGCCCCTTCCCCGTATCATTCAGACCCTGCGTTTTGAGCAGTACGAGGTCACCTACCTGGTATTCCGGTGCAGGTCTGCGCCCTGCATCTGCGTGAATTTTACCACGTTCCTCCTCCGGAACTACGAGACTAGCGTTGTCATCATCTTCATACTCAGGCCCGTGCCTGTACAGAATGCCATCATCGAGGAGGTAACCCTTGCCTGCCCAGGCCCTCCCCCTAAACGGATCGTCGGACTCGAGGGCGTCAACGATCTTACGTACCTCCGGGTCCAGCAGCTGCCCCTCTCGGATCTCGTGGGTACTGCGCGCCGGAACGTCAACCACTGCCGTGCACAGGTCGCACTCCACGTCGTCTACACACTGCGGGCGGGAGAGTGTATCTGCTAGGACGTTTGACTTACCCGGTGTATATTCGAACCTAAGGTTGTATTCTTGCAGGCTCAGCGCCCACCTGGCCAGGCGACCGCTGGGTGACTTGACACTCATCAGCCATCTAAGAGGCTGATGGTCGGACTTAATAACCACCTCTGCTCCATCTATGTAGCCGCGAAACCTTGAGACGGCCCATACGACAGCTAAGGCCTCCCTTTCTGTCGTATTGTAGTTCCTCTCAGCGGCGGTGAGTAGACGGCTGGCGTACTCAACCGGGCGCTCATCATCTCCCTCCCCCTGGAGGAGAGCTGCCCCAAGAGCATAAGCGCTGCTGTCGGTTCTGAGGGCAAACGGCATACTCTCGTCTGCCTGTCGCAGGATCGGCGCTGACGTCAACAAATACTTAATGTGCTCAAAAGCCTTCTGTTGATCAGAGTTCCAATGCCAGATACTTGCCTTCTTCAGCAACGTCGTCAAAGGCCGAGCAACCTCGGCGTAATTGGAGACAAACCGCCTTAACCAGCTCGAGGTCTGCAGGAAGCACCTCAAATGCTTGACATTTTCGGGGACCGGCATCTCTGCTATTGCAGAGGCCTTTCCGGAGTCTACACTTACCTTTATTTTGTGAGTGGCGAAGTCTGTGGCAGGCTCCGCCGAAGCAAACTGTCCCTCTCTGCTAGTTAAGAACTTATTAAGGGCTACCCTGTACTCTGGTGCCAGCCCAGCGCCTTCCCCTTCGCGCAGGCAGACGTTGGAAGCCTCCGCTTGCATCAACTCTGCACTGTTTAACACATAGGAATGGACAAAAGGGAACTTCGCTACTGGGTCTGACGAGAAGTGCCAGGTATCCTTTGCTATGTCTAACACAATCCCCGCACTCGCAATAAAATCGCGGCCTAGCAGGGTCCTGGTCTCGTCACCAGGAAACACCATAAAATCGATGGTGACCTCCTTGTCACCGATAATGACTGGTACCGATGCGGCGAGTACCGTTCTAGATTGTCGCGACCCGTCGGCGAGTCCGATGGTACGGTCTATTTCTCTAAATGACACTCCATTCTGAATTAAAATCGAATGAAGAGATGGGCTTGCTACGCAGTGACTAGCCCCAGTGTCGAGAATGGCTACACCTACCCTACCTACGATCCCTATTTCTACCATCGGGTGCGTGACACTTTCGCTCACTAAAGTATTAAAATCCGCCGATTTTACGTTTTTACATTTATCACATTTCGATCTAATCACCCCTGGCTGGCCACAACCATAGCAACGTATCGAAGTATCGTTCCTACGTCGACCACGGGGAACTTCCGTATGATTCGAGTTAACATCGAGTTTAGCGTCGGTAGTAGTGGACGAACCACTAGTACGGGCCGCGTTCGTACCTCGCCCGAGTTCGCGCGAGTTTGTCGCGGCGGTCGCGCTTTCGTTTCGTTCGCTCGAGTTACTTACAACAGTAATACCTATTCGTTTCTTTACATCACTATTGCTACTATTAATATTAGAGCTTTTACACACTGATTCCGATATGGCGTCTTCAACAATTCGACACTTCTCTACTAAATCATCGACACTACATATTGAGTCACGTAATACGCGTTTTCGTACACGTCTGTTCATCAAACCGTATATAATGTCTACCTGAGCAGCATCTGGGAGCTTGTATGGGAGCCGAGCGATGCACGCGCGCACCCTGCACGCGAAGACTTCTGCACGCTCACCATCACTTTGCTCGGACGCGAACATATCACGAAACAGTTTAAAACCTGGTCGAGGGGCGCCGTACACTGCACGTAGACGCGCCACGGCGTCCTGCCACGTCGCGACACTAGCGCGGGCGCCGCGCCACCACACGGCGGCGGCACCTTCCAGCAGCATGGGGAGGCCACGTAGCGCGTGAGCGTCGGACACGTCGGCGCACTCCTTGTACACCTCCACAGCGTCTACAAACGCTTCCAGCACCTCCGGGTCCTGCGAGTCACCACTGTAGCGCGCGGCGCACCGTGCGAAGTTTCCTCCTGACGCGCCGGCGTAAGCAGTCGTCACCGTCGTCGCAAGTCCCGGCGACGTTAGCGGCACCGACGCCGCAGTCGGCGTCGAAGCGGCTGGGTTCCATGGTTGCTGCATTCCACGCAACGCCTCCATGAGAGTCCGATTCGTCTCCGCCTGTGCGCGGACGAAAGTCTCCATCATTGAGGACATCAGCCTTTCCGGATCACACACGAAAGGGCTGGCGTAAGTGCGGCTTTTGTCTTGGTCGGCGGCGGCGGCAGCGACAGCGTTGAGGCGATTAGCAGCAGCGGCGCCGCCGTAGTTGTGCGGTTCCGCGGCCTGAAAATCCTCTGAGCCACTGCCTTCCTCGTTTATGTCGTCAGCCCCTGAAGCTAGCTCTTCCGCAGAGCGGGCAGTGCGGGTCGTTCGTTTTGGCGGCATTGTTAGCGGGAAACGATAACACTAACACTACTGTGTGGCTCGGCCTCTAGTTGGTGCGCCAGTATAAAAAGCTATTATTGATGAGCACTTTTATTAAACAACAAACAGTTACATACAGTTTATGTACTATTACGAGCATGAACACAAGTCGACAAAACAAACGTTAAGTTTAAGTAATGAAAGCGGGCCGCCGACTGGCGGGCGGAACGCGGTCTCTCATGTCGGTAGAGCCTAAAGGAGCGCAGCGCGCATGCGCTGCGCGGGCGCGAGTAGGGTGCGGGACGAGGTACGGCTCCGCGAAGTGCGCGGACGATCTGCGCGTTATATACATGATTTTATGTACCTACTAGATTTTGCAGCGCATGTTAAACGATTTCCTGCGGGCAAATTTTTGATACCTTGGATTATATTACTGCAGTTTTCGCAGGAATCACTATTTTTTTAAAATAAAATCTAGCCTACGTTACTCCCTGATGTATCTTTCTACATGTGAAAGATTTTTAAAGTTAAGAACTTTTTATCTTTATCCATTACAAAAAGACATACAAATAACAAATATTTTGTCTCTATAAAATTAGTTTATATATATGTTTTATGAGAGGTAGGGCGCATCAAAGAAGCCCCTTGGGGAAGTAACTACGCCTCACAGGAAACCTATTACCTATATAACCTATGTATACACCAAATCCCTTGCGGGGTAGGCAGAGAGTCCCGATCGCCACGAAATTCGATCCTTCAACACCTCATTCGCTTCATTAACATTTATTGCTCTTCTCATGCAAGATCGCCGGTTTCCAACGAACGGACCAATGAACCAACGGAGCATGCCTCTTCTTATTTTAACACATCTCAAAAGTAGTATGCCAAATTCTTTCCCGTCCTCACCGAATCTAATGAATTAGAAAACGGAATAAGGCCAAAGACGAAAATAGAAATATTCGTCATCGTCACAAATCTTCCTGGTAGCTCACTCAGAAGAATACTCAACTGGCAATAGAGGGACAAAGGTTCGAATCCCACGTACGCGGAAAAACGAATTTATCATTATAAACCAGTTGAGAATGCGCAAGCTTGCATTGCCAGAGGCACACCTGGCTCGTCAATTATATAACAATTAAATTTTTTGAATTTTATTTTGTCAGCCATTTTGACCATGTTCCTTGAGATAGGAACGGAGTTCCTGAACATTCCTATTCTACTTTTTTATGCTGAATCCGAATCTGAAGTCAAAATTCGAATATTCGAAAAAAAGCGACAGACAAACACAGACTAACGCACAGACAAACATATAGATTTCATATAGAAACGGTGTTCCTGAAAATATTTAGAGAATTGAAAAGTTATACCATAAACTATAAAATCGTATATTGTATGAAGTATTTTCTACGAGTACTTTAACAAAATGTTTTTTGAAGCGCCGTAGAAAATACTACATGGTATAACATGTTTGTCTGTAGGTAAAAATATTTTAAAATAACAATTATGCAAATAAGTTCATTTTTTATAAATAAACAACGCACATAAACACAATATTTGGTATCTGCTCTACCTACAAGGCCGTAACGGGACCTTGTACTTTGAGATAAAATCGTCGCTCTATGCTATAACTCTACATGTTTAGAATGTATTTATGTAAACTCTAAGATTACATGGGACTGCGAAAATGAACAAGTGACTAAACGGGAGAGACTGCTGTATATAATAACTAATATTACTCTAACATTCTACATCGCAAACATGTATGTCCAGACTACAAACTGCAGTACTAACAAGTGTCTGCAAAGACAAAGTATACAACAGACATATATTGACGAGCTCGGTGGCGCAGTGGTGAAACGCGCTGTTACGCTACTTTGACAGCGACGCTCGTGGGTTCGATTCCCACACAGTACAAACATTTGTGTGCATGAACATGTCTGTTTGTCTTGGTCTGGGTATTTTCTATGTATAATAAGTATGTATTTACAAAAAAAAAAAAATTACGTATGTTTATCAGTTTTCTTCGCTTCGCTTACTTTGGGGCTACATGGCGCTGTGTAATTTGTCCGACAATATTTATTATTATTATTTATTAATACTACGCTAAATAGATATAGGTAGGTAATCAACTAATCTCTGGTTCGAATCCTACTGAGATGGACCACTTCATGTTTTAGGAATTATGTACCTATTACATATGCAATTGACTATATTTAGCAGCAACTACTATATTAGTCTGAAGATCATGGGCAATCTCTTTTTTTTCTAATACTTCACCAGGCATACAAGCATACGGTCCACCTGATGTAACGTGGTTTTTTTTTTTTTTTTTTTTTTTTTATTAATCCAATCGACTATACACATATCCAGCAGGCGGTTTAGCCTGCCGGATATGTGCAGATCGGCGTTCTTGGCTCCCCCGTATTCCAGGGTCGTTTTTAATTTCTTATTTGTCTAAGTTTCCTTTTCTTTTCCTTCTTTTCTTAGGACTGTCCCGCGTCCTTCAGGCTTATTGCCTTGCGTTAATTGTTGCCAGTCTGATTACTCACCCTGGCTGTAAAGAGGCCTCGGGCAGGTGCACACTGTTCCATTTTCCTAGCCATGATCGCCCCTCCTCCCCATACTTATCCGCGCCCCACAGCTAATCCCAAATCGCTGTGCTACCGTTTGATCTGCAGACCGACCTCATCACCGACCTACTAAATGTTATGAGGTGCTCTCTGGATTCTTTGCCCATCAAAAGGCCAGCTAGACTGTTCTTCGTCAGTCTGCAGCCCAAACGGTGTTCCAGGTCCATTCTCTTGACCCCGAAACGTGGGCACTCCAGGAGAATGTGCAACACATCCTCTACTACACCTGTCTGGCAGACACACCACGGCGCGTCCCTGAGCTTGAACCTGTGGAGGTACTGCCCGAAACCCCCATGACCCGTAAGAATTTGTGTCATCAGGTTGTCCGGGACAGCACTGTTCGCATATTTGTACGCCTGGTGTCCATCCGGCAGAAAAATCCCCATAGTTTTGTTACTGGTTTCCTCCTTGTATAGGTTTTCCCATTCCTTTAGGGTTTCCTGCCTAATGACCACCTTGGCGTACGATAAGGGGAACGCGTCGTAGTCCGCCGCCGTCTTCTTTTGCGCTGCTTTCTTAGCCAGTTCGTCTGCTCTTTCCTTCCCCGGTGTGCCCACATGTGCTCTCAGCCAGTAGAGCCTCACATCCACTCCGGAAGCCAGCAAGTCATACATGTTGGTTCTTATCTCGAAAGCAACAGGATGCAGAGAGTCCGGATTCTGCAGCAGCTCGAGGGATGACATACTATCACTAAGTATGTTAACCCTCGAGCAACCGCACCGCCCCGCAAACCCTGTTGCTCTCAAGATTGCCAGCATTTCAGCCTGAAAAACGGAGCAGAAACTCTCCAGCGGGTAGGTTTTGAAGGCGATTTCGTGTCCATCACGCCACACAGTCAGAGCTGCCCCCACTCGGTTCCCGATCCTGCTGCCGTCCGTGTAGATGCAGACCCCCACCGGAAGATTTTCGGGGTCTACAGGCTCGTATTTTATTGCGGTATGTCGCGCAGGGTGTGGACTATTGCCGTGAGGCACAGGCCTCTCGATCCTCCTATCCTTGCAGACCGACAAGGGCTTCCCCCTTTTCGTCTCGAAAAGGCGGGCCTGCTCAGCCACCCTCATGTCCAGGGGCAGCATCCCAGCGACAGCCAGAGCCGCAACCAGAGGAACCGTACGGTAAGCTTTGCTTACTTTTAGAGCAAAGGCCCTCTGAAGCGACCGAAGCTGTTTCTTAGTCTTTTGCAGGGATACTGCCCCCACCCATACGCTCGCCCCGTACAATATTATCGGTTCGACGACAGACACGTAGATAGTCCTGAGGATTTCAGGGTTCAGACCCCATGTGACTTTGGCTGCTCTCGCCAACTGTTTGTAAATTGCGGTAGCTTTTTTGCATACCGCTGTCACATGTGACCCGAAACGTAACTTATTGTCTATGATGACTCCCAACAATTTAACTTCTCTTACTATTTCTACATGTCTGTCGCCCATCCTAAGCAAGGGCGAGCGATCCAACTTACGTTTGGTTATGATCATAGCTTTAGTTTTCTTCGGGCCAAATCTCATTTTATTGCGGCTTCCCCACTTTTCTACCAGAGATATTGCCGCATTCCCCCTGCTACCCAGTTCCTCTATCGTATCGGCCGATATGATAATAAAAACGTCATCGGCAAACGCTTGGCAGTACTCGCCAGAGTCCCCGAGTTCATTTAAAAGTCCGTCCATTATGATATTCCACAGGGTGGGCCCAGCAATTGAACCCTGGATACAGCCTCGCGAGCATATCTTTGTTACCTCCTCTCCGGCATAGCTCAGCGTGACTTTGCGTCCTTCCAGGTAGGACTTCAACACCCTGTGGATATTTCGCGGGCAGCCCCTTGTCGTCAATCCATGCAGCACAGCCGGCCACCATGCGTTATCGAAGGCTCCCTCTATATCCAGTGTTATTAGTAAAGCGATTTTATTTTCTCGTTCGATTCTTTTAAGCTGTGTCATGGCATCATAGAGGGAGTCCTCGGTCCCGCGCTGGGGCATAAAGCCATACTGCCTTGGATTGAGACCGCCAAGGAGGTGCCATCTAAGCCTTTTAATAATTGCCTTCTCGAGGACTTTGCCGAGCACCGACAAGAGGCCTATCGGCCGATACGATTTTGGCAGTTCAGGGTCTTTCCCGTCCTTCCCTATCAATTTGACTTCCACTCCCTTAAAATTCGAGGGGAAGTGTCCTATCTTTAAGCTCGTATTTGAAATTTTTAAAAATACCCCTTCGTCCGATTTCAAAGCCGCGATTACTATATCCGCCGTGAGGCCGTCTTTCCCTGGCGCTTTTTTAGGCGAGAAACTAAGGGCCGCCCCCATTATTTCATCCCTTGTAAATGGAGGGTCATCCTGCTTCTTCGCTTCCTCTCTCCATGCTGTGGATCTTAACGCAGCCTGCTCCGGCGTGTCCATTTCGGGCGCATCGTCCGGAAATAGTGTCCCTAGGAGCAGACTTGCTCATTCCCTGGCAGCAAGAGGAAGGCCGTCATTGCCCCGCAATAGCGGCTCTGCTTTCTGTCGCCTCGTGCGGCGCAGCACACGGTAAATCCCATCCCAAATTGACTCACGATCCGCCACGCCGCAGAAACGTTTCCAGCTCGCCGTTCGCGCAGCTCTTGCGGTCTCCGTATACTCTTTCTTCTTTTCTTCATATTCTCGTACTACCCTTTCTTGCCTACGTGTGGCCGCCCATCTAATACGTCTCTTGTATCGCTTAGCTGTTTTTGCCTTTTCCTCCAATTCTTGAGACCACCATGGTGGATGTGAAGCTGGCTTTAGCGGCCTGAGCTTAGGAATGCCGCCTCGACAGGCCGTCAGTACGGCAGCCACATACTCGGCAGCGGCTCTCTCAACCCCATCGGCCGTCTCATCCTCAGCCAGCTTGCTAACTTGCCTTTTCTCGAGCTCATCACGAAATAAATCCCGGAACCGGTCCCAGTCGGCTTTTCTTGTATTAAAGATTTTTGTCCCACCTCTGCCACCAACCGAAACCGTCTCGCTTGAGGCCAGTCTGAATACTATAGTATTATGGTCCGAGGAGGTAACGGTGCGGTCAACCTTCCAGTCTTCGATCATGCCGATGAGATTGGCCGTACACGCTGTGACATCCACGTAGCTGCTATACACTTTGCCGCCCCTGCAAGTTTCAAAAGTGGGGGTATTACCCTCGTTTACCACGCTGACACCCAGATCGGTCAGAAGATCGAGTAGTTCTTCACCACGCGCGTCGTCCCTATCACCACCCCACCACACGCTATGAGCGTTGAAATCCCCGGCCACCACCAGCCTGTCGGTCGACAGCTCCCCGACCACTCGTCTAATATGATCCGCGTAGTCAGAGAGCGGCCGACCCGGCTCGCAGTAACCGGAGACCAAACCTACGCTACCTCCAGCGTATTTAAGAGTGGCGACTGAGATATTTGCTGTCTGATGGTCAGCCCGATAAACGAGCCCAGCACCCCCACCGATTGCTACAATTGTCGCCTTTACGGGCTTATTTTTCGTACCCTTCGCTTGAACCACCTCCATGGGGTAAGGCACTCGAAGCTCGCCTACTGCTCCCACGTATGGCTCCTGCAAAAGCAGAACTCCAGCGCCCCTCCTAGCCGCCTCCGCTAGAATTTCCTCGGTGGCAAGCTTCGCTCTCTGCAGGTTGGCTTGGAGTAACAATATGCTTTGGGCGCCCTCAGCAATACGCTACACGTGACCTCGCTAAGGCATCCCATCTTCTTCTGACTGGACATTTCTCAGCAAATGCCTCGTGGGCGCGCTCCGCTGCGGGCCCCTTTCCTTCTCTAGCACAGTTACAGCATCGTGGAGGCTCTCCCTTGCTCCGCCTCTCACAGTCTGCCCTTACATGGGAACCTCCGCAGTGGCTACAGGTCTCCCCTGCGTCCCGACAACCTCGTTTTGAATGACCATAGGCCAGGCATCTTGAGCACTGCACCAAGGGGGAGCGATCGATCACTGGTCGTCGCTGAAGTCCCACGTAGATACGTCCAGCATCAACCATACGGCGCCACAGCGCAGGCGACACCTCAAGTACCACATGCGACTCCAGCGAGTTCCGAGCTCTCCTCCTGAATCTTACTCTGGCGCGCTCGTGGTTCCTGTCCAAACCGTCGGTGATATGCGGATTCTGTTTCCACAGAGAGTCCACAATTTCCTCATCGGTGTTGAAATTTAGAACGTCGAGGATATCCACCATGGGATCTCTGTTCGTTGCTTCCTTCACGTCAAAATCGTTGCGAAGCTTCTCCACCAGCCTTTTGGCGTCCACTTTGGCCTCGCATCCCAGCACAACTGTCCCGTTTTTCGCTTTACGACATCTGTCCACTCTTATACCTTCCTTTCTGGCATTGACTACATTTTTGATTTCATTTAGAGTCTCGTCAGCCGTCCGATCCGGCATTTTTGAGGTGACAATGAGCGTTGTTTGGGAAGTTTGTGGTCCCCGGCGCGCGACCTCCGCATAGCTAATCGGTTTTTTAACAACACCGTCCGTGTCCACATCCACATCGCTTACCACCCTCGAGCGTATCTCATCTAGGGTCTCTTTAATGGCAGTTATCGCGAGCTCAGTGCCAATTCCCTCCATCATTCCAGCCGGGGGGCCAGAGTTACAGTTTCTATTTAGCCGTTGCGTGTCAGTAAACTCCTCCCAACCCGTTTGTAGATCTTTTATTTGGGTTTTTAGCGGTCTGATTATCTCGCAGAGTTCTTCGCATAATTCATCCCGATTTAATGGCTTGGCAACGTCGCACTGCTCTCGCTCAAGGCGACACTCACCCACCTCAGCACGCAAGGACCTAATTTCCTGTATTATAATTTCCGCTTCCTTCCCACCATTGACTTTCGCTTCCAATTCGGGAGGCGGTATCAACTCCTTCGGCCTTGCCTCCAGCTGGCGAATTATAGAGTTGAGGGATGCCTGTAAATTGGCCACCTCCGCTCTTAACGATCCAATCCTCTCCGCGAGTCCCTGGACTTCGGTCGCCGCTCGTTCACAAACTTCTCCCGAGCCACGCGCTTCCCCTTTTCTTCCCACAAGTTCGCGGAGAGATTTTATCTCGGACTGAACGTCTCCTATAGTTTTAATTGGACCACAGAGTTCGAAATTGAGCCAACCCCAAGTGGATTCTGCGATTTTTTGAATTTTATTTATGTCCTGTCTCGCCTCCTTCAGCTCTAGGGCTTGCGCCTTGTGAAGTTCCGCTATTTGTATAGTATGGGCCCTCTCCACTCTAACGAGTTCCCTCGCGGCTCTCGTCCTCTCTTCCTGCAGTGTCAGCTTGTGGCGTGCTCGGGAGTCGGCTATTGACAGCACCATCTCATAGAGACCTTGCAGACATTCAATAGCTTCGTACTTGCACTCCCGTTTCATATTGCCAGCTTTCTCCAGTGCGTCTTTGCCAGTCAACATGATCTCGTTTGCTCTTTGTGTCGCTAGATCCATGTTTACGCCAGATCTCTTTTTTGTAGCTGGCAGTATGCTAGAGCGCCGGCTTGTTGCGCCCACGCTTTCTAGATCCGACCACTCGTCATCGGTTACCGGAGTTGGCCTAGCTATTCCTAAGCCATCCATAGCCAGGTCAAGGTCCTCTCTCACCTCCGCCAGACATTGTTTCCTGTCCACCGTAATATGGCTCTCCACAGATTCAGTGCCGCCCGCCGCCCCCCGCGCAGGAACGTGAGGAGAAATTTCATCGTCTACTGCGCAGGCGACGACGGGTAGATGTAACGTGGTTACCGTAGCCTATGAACATCGGTAACACATTAGGTATCACTCGCGCGATGCCACCTCGGCTGCTAACACAGCAACTCCTTAGCAGTTTATTGGTGACCTCACTCACACGCAGGAACACAACTACCCTTTAGAGAGTTTGTTATATGACTGCGGTTTTCTATGAAGTGGAGCTACCTCTCTTAAAAACACGAAGACAAACAGACATGTTCATGCGCAGAAATGTTTGTCCTGTGTTACGTTATTAAAAGCGGCGCCACCGAGCTCGTCAAACAACCCAAATAAGGCAGAAAAGCTATAGATGAAAGGTAATCTATCATCTACAGCTTTTCTGCCTTATTCACAGCCATATTCGCTTTGGAAAGCGACTTTATTTATATTTATGCAAAACAATATTATCAAATATATATATTTTTTCATAAGGTTTGACGGTGAAGGAAAATATTGGCAAGGATTTCGCACGTCCAAGAAATTAACTTCGGACATGGTGATCTAATCTAAGTATGGTCTTATCTCCCCTTTAGATTGTAGAGGTCTGGCGGCAATCGAGTCGAACTCGGAATGTTCCCCAAATCCTTAAATAATAAATAAATAAATATTGGCGGACAAATTACACAGCGCCACCTAGCCCCAAAGTAAGCGAAGCTTGTGTTATGGGTACTAGACAACTGATAAACATACGTAAATACATTTTTTTTTTGTAAATACATACTTATTATACATAGAAAATACCCAGACCAAGACAAACAGACATGTTCATGCACACAAATGTTTGTCCTGTGTGGGAATCGAACCCACGAGCGTTGGTGTCAAAGTAGCGTAACAGCGCGTTTCACCACTGCGCCACCGAGCTCGTCAAATCAACTTAGGTTTAGCTAGCCGAACCGGCAATCCTAACGGACGAGGAAAAGTGATAGCGCCAAGTGACAATTCGTTGAAAATAAATATGTTAATTAATTGATTAAAATTTTCCCATTTTAGATTGTACTATCGAATCTAAAACTGAAAGAAATTTGGCCATCTGACTTGTTTTTTGTTTACAAAGACACGTTAACATTAAAAAACCAGTTGAGAATGTGCAAGCTTGCATTGCCAGAGCAACACGTGGTTGGTCAATTATATAACAATTCAATTTTTATTTTTAGTTTGTCGGCCATTTTGACCATGTTCCTTAAGAGATAGGAACGGTGTTCCTGAAAATTCCTATTCTACTTTTTTATGAATCTGAAGTCAAATATCGAATATTCGAAAAAAAGCGACAGACACGCGCATACACAGACAATCATATAGATTTCATATAGGAAAAGGAGGATAGGTGTTCCTGAAAATTAGGCAATCAGGGGGACGTTTATCTATACAGATAAATAAAATTGGAGTGTCTGTTTGTAATATTAAAATAACCGCTTTTTACTAAATGCATATGGATGTATACACGGTACATATACCAAAATGAATATTTCTTATTACATCAGCTATCTGCCAGTGAAAGTCCCGTCAAAATCGGTCCAGCCGTTTCAGAGATTAGCCGGAACAAACAGACAGACAGACTAAAATTGTAACCTAATTTGTTTGTATTAGGATATTTAAATGAAGTTAAAATACTAATAGATGTTTAAAAAGCCTTTTTTGCATGAAAATGTAGACCTACAAAAGAATGACTGATGTGCGTTAGTCATTCTTCCGTGAGGGGCACCCTCCGGAAGCCGATGGGAAAGAGGTGGTAAACACTCATGAGTACCCTTTCAGACGGCCGAACGAGTTATGTCAGACTCCTACTTTTTTTTATACTACGTCGGGAGGTATACAAGCATACGGCCCCACCTGATGTAAAGTATGCGGGTACCGTAGCCTTAACGTTTGCGATATATTAAGTATCACTCGCCCGATGCCTCCTCTGCTGCTTACACAGCAACTCCTTGGGAGCTTACTGGTGACCTCACTCACACGCAGGAACACAACAACCCTCTAGAGAGTTGTTATTTTGCTGCGGTTTTCTGTGAGGTGGAGGTACTTCCTCAGACGGGCTGCTTTGATGCGCCCTACCTCTCTTAAAACTCTCTACTGACTAAACACCACTTAGGGACTGCCCTTAGACGGGGAGGCTTAAAAAGGACTTCATTGGAGGTGATCAATAAAAAGCCTTGCTGACTGCCAGTACATAATTCAGGCTATGCACCCAAATATTTACTGGTCTGGTAGGATAACCCACAAATGCTAACAGTCTTATAATTGAGAGCACGGTGTGTGATGCACGATGACGTCATATGCCTACAAATTAAGACATAATTTGGCTTCCACGCCATTCATATGCTTCACCATTTCATCATTACGAGTCTTGCTGTATAGAAATTTAAAAGCTAAAGAGCTGACCTATTGACCAACTGGTCCCCAGTTCGAACCCCGGCATGTACCACTGAATCCGTGTTTTCGGATTTATGTACATACTAGCTTTTACCCGCGGCTTCGCTCGCCTTGATTTTTTTTATTTTTATATCAAAAGTATCCTATTTTACTTCTGATACCTCCAAGAATATGTGTACAAAGTTTCATGATGATCCGTTCAGTAGTTTTCGCGTGAAAGCGGAACAAACAAACGGACATTCACATTTATAATATTAGTAGGATTTGTAATTATCAATTGCTCGGCGGTGAAGGAAGGGAGTGTGACCTAACCTAAAAAAGTCTGGTTTTCCCTCAGGGTTGTGAAGATCTGACGGCTGTCGCTCCATGTAAAAATCAGTATCTGCGCCAAAATCTTAGGCTTAGGTAGCGGACCCAGCTAATCCTAATGGATTAGGAAACGGGATATCGCTAAGAAAACCACACGCTTGTGACGTAAAACTAACTTGTTATCTTACTATTTGTGTCAGTAAATATGTACACGTAAAGGTAAGACCGCACTAGGCGGAACTGCGCTGCAGCGGAGCGACGCGACGTTATAAATGAAGTTCGATATATCGCACTAGAACTGCAGCGGCTCGACATTCTATCCGTTAGTCGGCCGGAAACCACTAAACGCGATGGATGAAATTGATGTGGAAGAGGTCATAGAGGCACTCCTTTACGAGGAATAAGAAAGAACTTACCCTCAACTCCAACTTCCTTTGCAATCTCTTGCCAAATGCTATTTTTTCTCGTAGTATTCATATAGTTTTCATTTTGTAAATCATATAGCTCTGGATAGTTACTAACTAATAAAATTAACTTTTCTTCATCCATTTTACAAAACAAATTGCACGTCCGACACTTTTTGACTTGTATGAAATAGATGTGATGCGTCGCGGTCGCGCTGCTTACTATAACGCACCTAGCGGCAACGGAACTGCGCGTAGCGACACAGCGCGTCAATTTTGCTTGGTTGCCCAACTTTGGCGCGCAGTGTCGCGCAGCGTAGTTTTGTTGCCGCGTAGTGCGGTATCTCTAATACATTTACTTAGAAACAATATTTTGAAGCGCAGTGTCGCGTCGCTCCGCTGCAGCGCAGTTCCGCCTAGTGCGGTCTTACCTTTACAAAACATAACATTCAGTGGCAGGTTTACGTCGATAAACTAACATCAAAACATATGTTTAAATATTTAGAAAAACAAATATTATGTCACGCGAAATATAATTTTACTAACCTTATATTTTCGCGTGACTGACTCATTAACGAAGAGACGAAACTACCGAAGCTGGAACTACTCGTAAGAAATTTAGATAGTTTTTTAGGGTTCCGTACCCAAAGGGTAAAACGGAACCCTATTACTGAGGCTCCGCTGTCCGTCCGTCCGTCCGTCCGTCTGTCACCAGGCTGTATCTCATGAACCGTGATAGTTAGACAGTTGAAATTTTCACAAATGATGTATTTCTGTTGCCGCTATAACAAAAAAATACTAAAAAATAGAATAAAATAAATATTTAAGGGGCCTCCTATACAACAAACGTGATTTTTTTGCTTATTTTTGCTCGATATTGATAACGGCAACAGGTAGACGCTTGAAATATTCACAGAATATTTAGTTATATATTCACTTTAAGAATAAATAATTAAATTAAAATAAAATAAATATTTAATGGGGGCTCCCATACTACAAACGTGTTTTTTTTGCCGTTTTTATAGATAATGGTACGGAACCCTTCGTGTGCGAGTCCGACTCGCACTTGGCCGATTTTTTATACAACGCCGGGAGGCATGTAAACATACGATTCATCTGATATAAAGTACGTACTATGCCTATGAACGCTGATCACTCGCGCGATGGCACCTCTGCAGCTAACACAGCCACTCCTCGGGAGCTTACTGGTGACACACGCACGAACACAACATCCATTCAGGGAGTTTGTTATTTGGCTGCAGTTTTCTGTGATGTGGAGGAACTTCCCCATTCGCGCTGTTTTGATGCGCCCTGCCACTCTTAAAAGCACCCAGACCAAGACTAACAACACGTTCATGCGCACAAATGTTTGTCCCGTGTGGGAATCGAACCAATGAGCGTAGGTGTTAAAGTCGCATTATTAACTCTAGGTGGGTAGGTTCCTTTTATGGCCTACCTAGGCAAGAGCACTAGGATTTTAGGAAATTCGACATCCAAGTATATGGGGAGTACGAAAAAGATTATCTTTTCACTTACAATGATGTCTCTTTTTAATAAAAATAACAGAACACGTGCCAGCATTAATAAGTGGCTCTTCGATGAAATCGACTCAAAAAGCCAAATGAAGTCGAAAGTTTACATGGTGGGTCTATTTTTCTTTACACTGCAGAGGTAAAAATTAGTATTTAGACCGTTCCTAACAAATAACCAATATTTTTGGCATTTTTCAGCATTTTTGGCAAATAACTCAGTAGACGTGAAAATAGGAATGCTTTTGAAACACACCCAAGTTAGGGAGACCGTTAATTTTGTGTATGAATCTTTTTTTGTTTTTGTTTTGGATATTTACATGTATACAATAGATACACGAGTTCGTGTGCATGTTTATTCTTCCACATCAACCCTTACTCATCCCACTGCAGGGATACGGGTCTGCCTTCAACTGAAGGGGTTTACAGCATACTCCACCACGCTGCTCAAATGCAGATTGGCGGAGGCCAGTGTTTTCAAGCCGACGGCTTAACGTGCCCTCCGAAGCACGGAGAAATTCGAGATAGATAAACCCGTCCACAGACAGGCTACGGTCGACGTTGCTTAACCTGCGTGTTTGGATAGAACGCCAACGCGCAACGACGTCATCGAGCTCTGCTGTTTATTAATTTCATTTATTGAGCAGTCAGAACCCGTTATATACGTTTTCCCATACATTTCGCGGTCGTATACAACCACCCAGGTTTCGAAGGGTTAATCATACAAAAATGACTCATGGATTTGGATGAAATTATTGACGCGAGCGGAGTCGGCGGGAACAACTACTTTATCCGTAAAACAAATACGATAATCGTTTTTTTTTCGTCTGAAAATATGACATTGGCTTTTTTCTAATACTGTTTTCAAGTTCTTGATAATATATATTTTTTAAAGCTTTAGTCGGTTCTATAATTTCAAACGTTACGCGGTTTTCCCTCAGTGGCTGTATGAAGCCTTGCAATTTCTAATTAGTCTAGTTTCAAAGACGCGTGCATGAACACTTCTCGGTTTCAAAAAGTCTTTAGCGGCCATAATGAGTTTCTTTGTGGTTAATATTGCCTAGGTTTTCACATACATTCGTTATTTCTTTTGCCTTCCGTTCTTTTCTGTCGATAATGTATTCATACGTCTGTCAAGAACATAACTACACTTTTAGATTCAATAGAAAATAATATATAATTTGCAATTATATAATTTGCATTAATATATAATCATAGTGAGCAATTTTTATATGACACATTGCGAAAACAATCAAGGCGCGGTTACCTTTAAGTCAACCTGTCTGTGTGTCCGTCAATCATATGTACAGAAAAAGCTTATTTACTGCACCTACCTACTAGCATAGTTTAAATATATTGTGAAAACGATCCAGGCGCGGTTACCATTAAGTAAATCTGCCTGTGTGTCCATCAATCACATGTACAGAATACCTTATTTATTGTAACTACCTACCTACTGGCGTGGTTTAAGTATATTAATATGCGTCTATGTCTACCGAGTTGTCAGTCTGTCAATCACAAGACTCTTTTAGAGTCAAACTGTACATGCTTAGACTCAAATATGGGACAGAAGTAACTTATTTGTTGTACCTACTACCGTGATATAAAAATATAAATTTGATATACCTATCGGATTTCGAGAAGGTGCTGTTCAAGAAGTTTTGTACAGACATAATAGAAAAAAAAAATGACATAATGTAGTTTGACAAAAATATATATGTATTTTGACGAGCAGTCGTGAATGACGGGACTTTTACACCAACGCTTGTGGATTCGATTCCCACACAGGACAATGTATGAATGAACGTGTCTGGTTGTCTTAGTCTGGATGTTATTAAGAGATGTAGGGCGTATAAAAGCCCGTCTGGGGAAGTACCACCGCATGCCAGAAAACCGCAACCAAATAGCAACTCACTAGAAGGTTGTTGTGTTCCTGCGTGTGAGTGAGGTCATCGGTAAGCTCCTAAGGAATTGATGCGTTGACAGCAGAGGAGGCATCGCGTGAATGATACTTAATGTATTACTAGTGTTCATAGGCTACGGTAATCGCTTTACATCAGGTGGATCGTATGATTGTGTATACCATTCGACTTTGTAAAAAATATGTTTATATATATGTACTAGCTGTCCGCCCCGGCTTCGCACGGGTGATCTGATCGCTACCAAACTTCACAGGAACACCCGCTGGACTGATCTGAAGATTCCCTGAACATTTCATCAAAATCTGCCCAGCCGTTTTTGAGTCCATAGAGGACATACAGACAAACATTCATTTTTATATATATATATATATTAAAAATCCTTTGGCCCACTTTTCTGTTCTAAACCGCGTGAAAATTGGGAAAACATCGGCTCATCGCATCAAACAAACAGCTCGGAGCATGAAAACTTAATTTACGCGGAAATTAAGCGATTCTGACCCCATCTTCGCAGGGCAATTATTTTCCTTGTAGGATGGGAAATTTTCTATTAAAATTTCTGTAATTCAAAAAGTACACCTGTACAATGTACGATGCGTTAAAATCATTTGTTACCATTTTTGCCCGTGGCTTTGCTATCTAACTATATTTATATAATTTATAAACGAATATATGTATAGTACTATAGTTAGATAGAGAGGATAGTGAGATTTATTGGTGAGCGAAGCGAAGGAGTATATATACATACATGTATACACCTACATTTTACTTTATAGTTTTTACTTTAATGACTGTCTATTGGAGAGCTCGATGGCCTCGTTGAGCGTGTCATTCTAACCTAACACGACCACAACGCAAAGTTAAGCAACGTCGACCACAGCCTGTCTATGGATGGGTTTATCAACCTCGAGTTTTTTCGAGCTCGGAGGGCACGTTAAGCCATCGGTCGCGGCTGTTGTCGATTCATGACAGTCGTTGAACTAAGTCAGTGGCCCTCGGGCGGCTTGAAAACACTACCCTCTGCCAATTCGCGTTTGAGCAGCGTGGTGGAATACGCTATAAACCCCTTCGGCTGAAGGGAGACCCGTATCCCTGCATTGGGATGAGTAAGGGTTGATGTGATGGTCTGTCTATTGTACATTTTTTTTTAAAGTGTGTTTTACATGATTTTGTTATTGGTACAATAAAAAGTATTCTAATCTTTTTTATTATATTTCAACAATATCTGTAAAGTGTCGAATAGGTACGAGAAAAAAACGTACTTTACTATTGCGTTCACGTTGCCTTCGAAAAATTTGTACGGAGTCCTGTGGTTCTGATATAGCCCGCTAGAGACGTTGTTATATATCACATACAAATTATATCGACGTTATCAAATTTCTAGTGGTAACGTAAATTTCTGTAAAATCTTTCAGATTGTTGTACCCATTAATGAAATAACTTATGGAGAACCTATGAAACGATTTTGATCACTAACTCAACTCACTGCTACGAGCCGAGGGGTAAAGTAAATCGTTCAGCTCTCTCAACATCGTGTCATCTATCGGTTTATTGGTTAACTAGCTTTTACCCGCGACTCGCATTTATTTTTAATAAAAAGTATCCTATGTTACTTCTGCTACCTCCAAGAATATGTGTACAAAGTTTCATGATGATCGGTTGAGTAGTTTTCGCGTGAAAGCGTAAGAAACAAACGAACATTCACATTATAATATTATATATTACGAGTAGGATATATTCTCCCATATTTAGGCGCTAACTACGTTTAGCTGAGTGAGGGTGCCTTTATGTGCCGTCAAGTAGTTTACTGCTTTGTGGGTATATCATACCACTCATCTATACTTCAAAGAGTAACAACCGTATAACTAAACAGTTACGTGCGTATTCATAGTATTGTCGCGAATTGAAAATATGTTAAATGGTGCAACGCTGGGTCAATCCGTCTACAATGTTGGAGACTCACCCATTGTAAAATCGCAGGTAGATATCCTCGACCCGATTACTTCTGTCCGGTAAAATACCTGGAACAAAACAATATTTTTAAACTATGTTTACACCCTGCTCATATAACCACACGGTGTTAACGGAGTGCAAAGCGCATTCAGCACTAGTCACTTAGCGCATAATTGAATTGCCTTTAATACGTTTGATGCTGGCTAGTTTGAAAAATGAATGATTAGAGTATAGAATACGTATTAATTGAATTATGCCGTGTTTCATTCGATCCTATACTGTATTGCATTGGTACTACTATTGGTACTTTGTATAAACAGGTGGCAATTGTTCAAATTTATTACATTCGGAACGAAGAGTAGTATAATAAGACATTTTTGAGTATGCACCAATGAGAATTGAACTCTAAAGATGTTGATATTGGTATGAAATCGCTTAAATTGCGATACTTGAGGCGTTCCTCTCAAATGATCGGCTAAATCAAAGATTAACAATCATTTTTGTCCCGTAGAGCCCTTGCCTATATATTTTCTTCTCTCCGACCCCCTCCCTAACTAATGTATGAATCTGACGAATCCACATACCACTTTAGGAAGCACGGTACTAAATGATCCATTTCGTGTAATTATCGAAAAAACTTTCACTCAATATTGAATAGAATGCGATATAAATATCCAAAAGAAATTCAAGATGATATAATAATTCGAATTTATGAATATAATAAATTTAGGTAGGTACAGTCAATATCTGAGGTCGTAGATATACCAGCCGCTTCCAAAATCACTTTCGAGGTACAGATATAAAGATATAATATGCACATATACCGCAAGCAAGCTCTTAATGTGAAAAGCAAGGCGTTACCCATTCTGCTAATGGAATGAACTTATCACTTCAACAAGTAAATGGAAAATGGTACGCTTCCTACCCACCACTACGTAACATTATGCCATTATAGGTCAATCGTATGATTATTCATAAGATCACTATCTTTAGGATTCTGCAGATATCATGAAAATAAAAGAATTATGTAGGAAAATGAAAACATTTTTGTTGCAGAAGCGATTATATTTTCGTACGTACGTGATATATGCTTTAAGGCAAGTAATGATAAATCAGTAAAGTATATATCATACATTTCATTAAAAAAACTTGTCGGTGTGTTTCCAAAGTACACACACACACACACACTCACTCATACATATATATATATATATATATATATATAACATCATTATTATATTATTTTTATTCACGGGTATTATCCCGGTCATTTGATAGGCGTGCGCGGGGATATGGATCCAACGCGTATAGGCCCTTTCGAGAAGATTCATGTTATGTAATACACCCATCGAGACCCGCTCCTAAAAATATCGTTTGATCCATATATCTATGAGCAGGTCACGGCAGGTATTGGGACTATTGCGAATGTGTAAGAAATTATTAGTCTATTGTAATGATATCTGGACGGATTATTGATACTATGTATATTATTGATATATGGTTATTGCAGAAGAGGGACTTAACATTATTATTATTATATATATATAATATTAATAATAATGTTAAGAGACCTCACAGAAAACCACAGCCAAATAACAATTCCCTAGAGGGTTGTTGTGTTCCTGCGTGTGAGGTCAAGCTCCTAAGGAGTTGCTGTGTAAGCAGCAGAACAGGCATCGCGTGAGTGATATATGTTACAAGCATTAATAGGTTACGGTAACTGTTTTACATCAGGTGGACCGAATGCTTGTATGCCTCCGGACGTTGTATAAAAAAAAAGGTGTGTGACAAATGAATATGCAAAGGCAATCCCTGGAGTACTATCTTCTTTAACACACTATTCCATATTATAATTTGATCATAAACACGAAAAGAATATGTAAAACGGGAAATCAAAAGAAGTTTTTTGCATAATAAACACGCTCCAAATTTAAAATAATGAAACTGTTGAAAAAAAGTAAAGTTTCCACAGTATTTATGGCCAGTTATATATTGCTAGATTTTGTTGAATTATGTGATTTAGTACTTAAGTGTTTTTTTTTAAATTTGAACAGAAATAAATCGAGCACACTATCTTTGTCGTTATTGTTATCGTGGGTTCGAAGTTTACGAGTCGAGTAGACATTTTATGAAAATTTGGTCGGTGCAGCAATCTTTAGCCCTTCTTTTCTACAGCCATATTTTTCCGGTTCCTGTACGACATGATATTCTAGATTCCTTCTATTAATTCCTTCTTCTCAATCTCTCTCGTCCTCTACTTTCTTATAATATTTATGCTAAAATTATCGTGCTATTGTATTTCAGTTCAGATAAAAACTTAGTTCAGAAAAAAAATTTCAATTACGTTATTTATTAATTGGTTTTGTAATAAAAACCAAAAGCTAAGCGTTAAGTGTTTTTTTATTATTTTTTATAATCGTATATATATCCTACCGCTAGCCTAGCTGACAACAAATTAAGTATAATACCTAAAGGTGCCTCGCGAAAAGGTGTGCCTTGCCGATTACAGAAACACAACTGTTGCACGCATCCTTTCTTACAAGAGAGGTAACAAATCGAAGATAAGACATATAATGGCGGCGGTTGCATGCATCCGTACTTGTTTAGGTAACGCTACACATATCATTAAACCACATGATTATGCATGAAGGCACCCTGCCCCCATAAAAACGGTGTGTTTTAGCGCTTAGATAACTCGGAGAGTCAAGCCTGCTGACCAATGGAGGACTATTTTAACCAATAAACCGATAAGTGTCGCGTTGATGATCCGCTAATTAGCTATAAAAGCTGCGTTCCCCTTTAACCCCCTACCTGTAGCGGTGAATTGACTTACAACGTAACATCGGTCTCGTCGGCTTACCCAAGAGATAAAAAGATGAAACGGGAGGAAGCTAGGAAGAAGAAAATCTCTCTCGAATTATTGGCTCTCTGTAGGTTATTTCCTTCATGTAACGCTAACAGTTCTAACTAAACTAACAGTTCTAACTCAATTGTAAAATTAGCGCAAAATAGCTTAGCACCAACTGACAGAAGAATCTCACAAATTACTAGTGACTGCAATCATAACGAATGTCGTCATTCCTCCCATGATTTCGTCGGTAGATAAAAATGAATACTACCAACGAAACTCTTTCGAATGTGTCCAATAATATACGGAATCGCAGATATGCAAGCTATTTCATGGCGGAATCTCATGAGAAAATCAATTGCTTCATTATTTTTATAATACCACGAGGTATTTCCATAACAAGTCATTGTATGAACGCAAATGGACAATTACGGAAATGATGACAGAGATCGGACCGCTAATTTCATAGTTCTTTGAAGTAGATAATACTAGATTATCAAGACACAGCTGAAGGCTGGTATAATATGTTCAAGTTTTATGCACCAAATAAATGCAGTACGACTGTGAATCCTACTGCATATACAGTTTGAGAATGGGTAGAGAGAAATTTTAATATCTTTTCCAAGTCTCGAGCTCGTCGTATTCTATTCTCATGGTAATTTAAGAGAGGTAGGGCGCATCAAAGCGGCTCACAGGAAACCGCAGCCAAATAACAACTCCCTAGAGGGTTGTTGTGTTTCTGCGTGTGAGTGAGGTCACCAGTAAGCTCTCAAGGAGTTGCTGTATAAGCAGCAGAGGAGGCATCGTGCGAATGATACTTAATATATCGCAAGCGTTAATAGGCTAGGATACCCGCTTTACATCAGGTGGGCCATATGCTTGTATGCCTCCCGACGTAGTATAAAAAAATATATTATCGAACGAAAATAAATGCCAGTTTTTTTGCTCCAGTCAAATACTATAATCTACTAGATAATCTATCTATAACTTCACGCCCTTCCCTTACGGGGTAGGCAGAGACTGCAGTCAAATACGACAAAATAAAACCCAAATACGATAAAAAATGGGTAAAGAGTTTAGTTTTTACCGTAGTTGGATTTTATTTTTAACTTATTTCTTTTATGTTTTGTTTATGTTGAATGTATTTATTATACAGAAGTACGTATTACTTCATCTCGCCTTGTAAAAACTTTTTTTTATAAGTGTGTTCTTACATATGACTTGAGCTCAATGTACATTTTTATATTTTCGATATTTACGTATGAAGATACATAATTAACATATATATTTTCGTATTATACTCATTAACCATTTTTATTACACATCAAGCACTGTATTTTATTTTAATCTGTTATTTTTTGTAGTACTTTATGCCTACCATAAGCAGCACTGATGGATATTCTGTAACATTATATAATATAAGTATACCAGAGGAACAGCAACATGCTTCTTATGATACCTCATTTGCTAATGTACAATAAATAATATTAATATAACATACATATACCTAGTCCGACCATAAATGCTGTTATAAATGAATATGTATTTTTTTTTTAAAGTAATGTAATATTAATAAAACTTATATGGGTATATATTTATAGAAGTCTCAGCAAAAAAAAAATGATTCTATTCGAATACCTTTAATCTGTTTGGTCACGAATCTATAGATTTACGCACTATTTCCATGGGAAACTTAGCCACTGCTTGCTCCAGAGATTTCTTAAGAGATACAATGTCGATGTGTCGTTTCGAGCAAGCCATGTCCTCTTAAACTGATCATAATTTGTAGTCTAATAAGTGGTTCAGATCTGGGCTAGACGAGAGCCAGTCTTCAGCTCTTATAAAGTCCGGAACGTTAGTTCGAGCTAGGCTTGGATAGTTCGTGCCTTGTGACCAGGTGTAGAGTCCTACTGGAAAGTCCACGGTACATTTTTAAAAAGTGTATTGCTGAGAGGTTTCACAACACGAGCCATGACAGTCTCTTTATGCACTTTGGCTTAAGTCTTCAGTTTTGGTTTTGCCGTAGTTGTTTAAAAATGACATATATGGTCTGGCCATATATGAGTAGATGGAGGACGAAAGTCCTTGGTAGTAGAGATCGCATAGGAGACGATACGGTATCTGACATCCTCTCTCGTGAAGAACCAATGACCTCAAACGAAAGATCGGTTAGGATCGATGCGGAATATGAAAGACTCCCTATGGCAGAGTTACATCCTCGATATAACGAAAGACTTATATCGCATTGGATCGGAGATATTGCTGACAAGCCAATGTTTTAGGATTTTTTTTTTTATTAATTAATGATAATCGCACCCGCACACTGGAATCGTAACGTTTGCGTACTCTGCAGTTGCTAAGGGGTTTCTACGAGTATGAAATGAAAAACATACCCTAGAGATTACAGAATATAGGTCCTCAAAAAAAGTGTTAAAGAGGTTTTACAGAGTTTTGGCAGGGCATGATTGATGCCCATGATGTTGTCATAACGGCTTACCATCAGACAGGGCGTACTCTAGCTAGAAGGGCATAAATAAAAGATGAATCGATTTATTAGAAGATAGTGTTAAAAAATAACGTTGCCATAAATAATAAAGTACAACTACTAGTGATCGATAATCGGGCGCTTATACACCGAAACATGAGAAAGATTAATAAGGACATGCTGTTTTGGATTCCGGACTTGCTTAAAAGTCTTGAGATCGCTAATAATATTTAATAATTGCGCCAAATCCCTTACGGGGTAGGCAGAGAGAACCGAGCGCCACGCGACTCGATCCTTTTCAAAATTTCATAAAACCGAATGCAACACTGAAATCTTCATAGATTACTAATCTATGAAGATTTCAGTGTTACCGCAAGCCAGTATCCCGCAAACTTTTTGTGTACAAGGTACACCTACCAAATCAAAACTAAAGATAATAGAAAGTAGATCAAATTTTAATTTGATATTTATTTATTATTCAAATAAATACAATATGAACAGATGTTTAAGAAACGTGAGAGTGCTTAATTAGGCGTAAGCGATAATTTTTTTTTCTTTACTGCCATTACCCACATATAGTATCTCAATTTTTCGGGCGCACGCCGCACCCACCCACACACACGAGGGCGCATACACGCACCCCCGCAAATATATACACGCCGCAAGCGCTAAAATATTCAAACACTAATCTTTTGTTTTAAATAGTCCTACACAGATCTTTTAATTTCTAAGAAAGGGCGGTCTCCTAACCCAGATAATTCTTACTTAATAGTGAGAGTGAAAAAAAAAAATATTCGTTATCTTTTATATAATTGTAATTAAATAACAGCGCTGGAAAAGATAACGAATAAAGTTTTTTTCCATTTTACATTAACGAATAAAGTTTTAATTTTTCATTACAGAATTTCACTATTTTAAAGATTATTAATTATTACTTTTATTCGAAATGATATATCCATATTTTTCTTTCATGGTAAAAATAGTGACATTTAGGCAAATAAGCGCCCGATTATCGATCATTAAGTAATTGTAATTTATTATTTAAAATGTATGCTCCAAATACTTTCAAAACGACGGTTTCTTTAATGCAATTACTTATTTACATAATTATTATGAATTACAAAGCCAATTACACGTTAGTAAGTATACAGCATACAATAGTATCTTTACAGCGTGTCAAGAATAAACAAGAAGCCGGCATCAACTAAAATCTATTTATTGCGATGGACGTGAGACATGCAAGATGAATTTTTAATTCCTCAATCCAGGTCACTGCAGGCCCATGTCTCGAAGAGGTCAGACGTGTCACGTTTGATGGCATTAAGGGCAAGCAGGCCCTTCTTGAGTGCATGTTAGAGATATATGTAAGCAGTACGTTATTTATACATTGTCGGATGGTATACAAGCATACGGCGCAACTAATGAAAAATGGTTATGGACACTTGCAATACAAGAGGTGTTGCTCGCGCGTTGCCACGTCATTTGCAAGTACAGTAACTATTCAAGAGCTTACTGGTAGTCTCAATCACTCACAGTTATACAACAATCGTGTTATTTGGCTGTGGTATTCTGTGTAGTGTACTTCCCCAGTCAGGCTGTTCGTAAGGGCTCTTAACTTTTTGGCGTCATTACAAACACTCGCGTTAGGGTCGACACTTTTAAAGGCGCGCTATATAGAACGTGAAACGTGACAATTTGTTTCGAAGTATGACATGACAACTCATTGACTATGGACTTTGTTTCCAAAACATGTCATATCCTTCTATTAGCCAGAGACATGCACGAAAAGTACTTTAAATAAAACTTCATTTGTCTACATATTTATATGCTTTATATATATATAAAGTACTTACTATACTTGGGAAGGGTACCTAGACCCAATCAACCCAATTTAAATACCACCCATAAAACGATAGTGATTTTTACAAGGTTTTCTTGATGAACTTATTCACGTCTTCCAAAAAGTGCATAAACGTGTTATATTTGATATTTTTCCTTACTGTATAATTTCACTAGCACTTATGCTACAAAATACTATCGAAATTGTCACACAAAACTAATTTTATACTGAATTATAAAAATTTCAAGTAAAACAACAATGTCACTCATCAAAAGCGCGGGAAGAAGTCCGTTAGAGGCTTTCTTCACGAATATATTGTGCACGTTTCGCTTAGATATATGTATAAAAAAACAGTCTATGTTCATAGTAGTAAATCACCATTTGTATGTACTGAGAACTTTGATAATTTTGACTTTGTTGTATTACATCATGTTTTTTTATTTTAGTTCAATAGGAACATTTATGATCTCACCTTTGCAACCGCTCGTGAGTATATCCGTTCGTCCTAATCTCATAAAGTCAAACGACATAAGTAAGACACTATTGCGAATCTATTTATAATAACAAAGTGTTCCATTGTATTATAAAATATTGATTCTCAGTTTTTATCTATAACTACCAAAAGGATTACAATTTTTATATTGAGACTGCTAAATATTAAAATTATGTTTGGGAAGATTTCTTCATAAAAATAAATAAAAATATTACATTATTTCATAAAAAAATAAATGCGTATTCATTTGTAACAGAAGTATCCCCGTTGTAGTTGTAGCCCCGGCTGTTCTCATTAGATGACAGTCATTAAGCTAAGTCAGTGGTCTTCGAGCAGCTTGAAAACACTGGCCTCTGCCAATTCGCAGCGTGGTGGAGTTTGCTCTAAGCCTCTTCGGTTAAAGGGCGACCCGACTCCTGTAGTAGGACGAGTTAGGGTTAGTGTATTAGTAGTGATAAAAGGCACAGGAATTTATGTTGAAGCAGCTTAATCTTAAACTTTTGTACGTGTAAACCTGACATCGATTTCGTATTGTATTTGACTTCAGTTTATCTATTAGATCAGACAATCCTTTGTAAGATCGTAAGTCATAATTTTACCAACAACATTATTGAAATGCTCCTTGAATATATTCCTTCCTTCCTTCCTTAACATATCATCGATTTTTATAACTGCTAGAAAAAAAAAGTTCGGTTTACGACTTCTATGGATGTTTGTAAAAAAGTTTCTTTGACACAAACTCAGTACAGGCATTAAAAGTTTTACAAAAGTTATTTAATGGTTACTTTTTTTTTAAATCGACATTAGTTTATTTTTTGTTGCTCATAATAAATTTTTGTAGCTTAACATTGTGATTTAATTATGGCAACACTATTCCGACATTTAGTTGTAGATTTTCTATAAACGTCTATTAGTTGCTATTGTTACCATGTATTAAGTATGACGGTTTATCTATTAATCTTTACCTTCATACCCAGTCTCTTGCGAGCTAAGCAGAGAGAACCGAGCGCCACGTGAATCGATCCTTTCACACGTCACTCACTTCTTTAACAATCATAGTTCTCTCTAAAAAACATGTTATCGGAAGGTGGTGTTAAGAGCCTTAGAAACCAGCGAACGTGCATGCGCCGCCGGTGCCCTACTCCTACTCCTAATCCCACCTTTCGATAACACTTTTTTTTTGTACAACGTCGGAAGGCGTACAAGCATACGGCACGCCTGATGGAAAGCGGATACCGTAGACTATGAACGGTTGTAATACATTAAGTATCACGCGTGATGTCACCACTGCTGCTAATATAGTAACTCCTTAGGAGCTTACTGGTGATCTTACTCACACGCAGGAACACGACAATTCTACAGAGAGTTGTCATTTGGCTGAGGAGTTTTTTTTATGAAGTGGAGGTACTTCCCATGACGGGCTGCTTTGATGCACCTTACCTCTCTCAAAGACATAGAAACAAGACCAATTTAGTCGTGTTAGGTAGTATCACAATTTAAATGTTGATAAATAAATGAAACTGATAACAAAATACTTCTCGTTTAATGTTATCGGGTAATAATAGTTACATTACTCGACGCGACACGACGAGAGATATATTTGTCAAAATTCGATGTCAAGTTGAAGAGATATGGAATAATGGACGGATGGAAGAATTGATAAATTTACATGGCAATTACACGAAGAATAAAAATATATTCTACTTGAGATCAATGATAAGACTGTAGAAATATTATACTTATTTGATAAGAAACTGGTATAAAACATCAGGAACGATAAGAGCAGGCTATAAAACCAAGTGACTTTCTAAGTAATGAAAGTTGAGTATAATGTCAAACGCATATTTTTAAGTTACCCTCTTGCGTCGCTTGACGAGTTACTAGTCATCGTAAAAAGTCGCAGGCAAAACAAAGTTTAAACAAATTTGTTACATAAAGATAATCTGTACTGATATATCAAAGTGGAAGACTTTGTTTGTTTGAACTCGATAACCTCTGGAACTACCGGTTGAATTTGAAAATTTATTTTTGCATATTCCCCAATTCTTACCGAAGGTTATTTAACATCACGCTACGACCCATAGAATAGGCTGCATCTAGTAATTATATTGGGGACTATAGACAGAAGAAAGAACTTAAAACTTAGACTGAAATATACTGTTAACGTCAGCATGTCAGTGTCGTGAAACAATAAAATTTTCTCCTAACAAAAGTCGCTTAACGCACCTAAAGAAGTATTTACTTCAATAGTTTGCCCTCATCAGTTTTTACCAGGTCTATAAAATTTAGCAAATAGGATATGATCAATATTTTTCGGCGGGATAGACAGTTTGTTAACGACGTAGGATACAAATAATGACGATTATCTTGGTTATACTGGAGGTGGTCAAAAATACCCCTAATAATAATAAGTTGGAACAAATTCTGATGTTACCGTCTGATTTCGTCCGGAGGGTATCCTGCCTTCTCGCAGAAAATTGTTTGGCCCATTATCACTTGCCAACCAACGTTTCACCTATTTTTCACTTTGACAACTAACGGTTATCAAATTTTTGTATGACAACGTTTCATTTGGTAGAATTATTGTTAAGTTGATTATTATAATGACACAAAACGTATATTACGCTAACTAAGGCATTCGCTAGTTGAAAGTTGGCATTTTGAAAGGCGTCTTTATAAAATGCAGACCAAACATACAGTTGGCAACTGTGAGATTGGGAAATAAAACAAAATTATACGAAAAATTGGCAAATGAATATTCCGCTAAATAAAATTGTTCGAAACGTTAGTTGGCAAGTGATAATCGGCCGAATAATTTTCAACGATAAGGCAGAGAATCCCGTTCCGGCCTATTGAGTGACTTCACCCATTGATTGCCATGTAACAAACCGTCAAGTCAGACTGTTTCAAATCGATTGAACTGATTCTTATTAATTGAGGTCAATTCCCTACAGCATTCCCATACCAATTGCGCAACAAGGGCAGCTCGAAGTGCGTCAGTCTATTCCTTCTTTTGTACTATGCGATGTATTTGTATACAGTATAGTCTCAATCTTCTATGGTTTAATTGTTAATAGATTAGTCCGCTTTGAAATATCACATTATAAAATTAAATTAATAATTTCAGAGGCAGGTAGGATTCAGCGAAAAGTCACACTGCGGCTCACTCTTACTAGTTTGCTTTTGTGGCCAGGGGAAATATCTCTACGTAGCGAAAGACTGCAGCAGATGTTCTTGCGTTTGCAGTAGCTGGTAAAACAGTTACCAGCTCCCGCGGCGATCAGGAAGTTCCGGTGAAATCTTTAACCGAAAGTTAGTGGGGTAGGCAAGCTCACGAACTATACACTTCCCCTTTGGGAACTTTTTGTAGTGATCGTAGCTGAAAAGGAGACCCATGTGATCTAGGTGCTGTGGAGTGATCAGGGTCCCTTCCGTACGCTACACCAACCATTCAGATAACCTGTGCCGCTTACACAGCAACTCCATGGGAGCTTACTGGTGACCTCACTCACACGCAGGAACACAACAACCCCTCTAGAGAGTTGTTATTGGCCTGCGGTTTTCTGTGAGGTGGAGGAACTTCCCCAGATGGGCTGCTTTGATGTGCCCTACCTCTCTTAAAACATCCAGACCAAGACAAACAAACATGTTCATGCACACAAATGTTTGCCTTGTGTGGGAATCGAACCCACGAGCGTTGGTGTCAGTCGCGTCATTCACGACTGAGCCACCGAGCTTGTCAAGTACCACAATAACATACCAGGGTTCGAACCTGGGACCTGTTGGTTACTAAACCTGTTCTTTATCCAGTAGGCTATCACTGCTCCCAATTATGTACAGCTAAGAGCAGATCACGCTTAACACCCGAATTATGATTGTAACTCTTGTCACGTATGGCATAAGAACTTTTTAGGGTTAATTTGTAAAGCTTGAGCTGCACTTAGCTGTACACTATCTATTGCAAAAGTCATACTTTAAGAGTGATTACGAATGAACTTGTTTTCTTCCGGTATATGTAAATGCGCTTACAAGCTTTTAATCAGACCATATGTCAATAGAGTTGCGTTGCAACTTAGTCACATGTCTACGCCTACTCACTTTCTTAATTCGTCTATATTTATTATAAGAAATAGACAGTTGAACAGTAATTTGTATTCTAAAAATAAATTTGTTGTTACATAAATATTTATGTAACAATAAATTTGTTTGTAAACTGTTATTTTCCATTTTTTTTTATCGTAAACAAGTTTGAAATAATTTATAACTTTTTGTTCCACTTTCCAATTGCAATTTAAATGTTAAACAGATTATACGCTAATATTCGGATATTAAAAGTTGAATAACTCTGAATAATCAATTATTGTGATTTAGGCTTGTACACGTGGTTCTTCTATTAGGATTGGCGGGGTCCGCTACCTAAGTCCAAAGATTTGGCGAATATACTGATTTACACATGGCGCGACTGCCGCCAGATCCCCACACCCCTGAATGAAAACCACACCTTTTCAAAATATAATTTCTTGGACGTGCGGGTTTCCACACGATGTTTTCCTTCACTGCCGAGCAAGTGACAAAAAGATGTACATATATCCGTAAACACCATTTTAGTGGTACATGGCTACACTAGGATTCGAATCAGTACCTACTAGTGGTTAATAGCTAATTCTTTATCCACTGAGCTAACACTACTCAGACTTAAACGTGATTGTATCATAGTAATTATATGTGTGTCTGTAAATTGAAAAGAAAATTAATATAATAAATAATAAATATTGTCGGACAAATTACACAGCGCCATCTAGCCCCAAAGTAAGCGAAGCTTGTGTTATGGGTACTAGACAACTGATAAACATACGTAAATACATTTTTTTTTGTAAATACATACCTATTATACATAGAAAATACCCAGACCAAGACAAACAGACATGTTCATGCACACAAATGTTTGTACTGTGTGGGAATCGAACCCACGAGCGTTGGTGTCAAAGTAGCGTAACAAAGCGTTTCACCACTGCGCCACCGAGCTCGTCTTATATTGATATTGAGATATTATATGTACATATATACGAGTATATATGTGTGTATATGATTATATTAAAATATAGACAAATGCGAGTAGAAAGATGAATATGTTACCTACCATTTTTTTTAATCTGGCCCTAAAATGTTTATAGTACCTACCTACGCACGTAAGTAATTTTTTTTCTAAAGAACAAACTTAACCCTGTAGTTGTAAAATATGTTGTCCCGTATATTCCAACTACAAATGTAAGTTTGTACGCACATTATTAAGAAATTTACCATTGATAGATTATTTTAAGACTATATACTTCTTTTTCACATGTTTTCCTGTAATAAAAGTAAAGAAGTATTATTAGTTCTTGTAATTTTCAATGATTTTATGCTCAGTTGTTTCGTAGATAGATAGATAGATATATAGATGAGGGAGGAGTCAGTTTATCAGCAATCGGACTATTAGATTCAGAGGCTCGGTGCAAGAAGTCCGAATCGTGCTGTGTTATAAAGTGTTTAGCATTTATAATATCAATTCTATAACCTACGTATTTCTAGAAATTCACCGCTATCAAGCCACCCAGATGAACAAGTATTCTACGAAATTGGTCTGTCTCATTGAATCAAAAATATGAACAATTAATAACCAGCTAAGAGGCTTAATTTGTCGGTTCCTCTAGATAGGTAAAACTTGCCAGCATTTACGCGAATACACTACGCATCCGTAACAGTGTAAACTGGGTATATGATAATTGCCTTGCTATTTCCTATTACAAATATCGACATAAAGTACAGGTAAAAATATTCGAAGGAAATGTATAATCACAGTCCGTAGTCTGGCAATATTACAACTTGCGTACTAAAATAGATCGATCGATACATCGTATAGGCATCTTCAGATTACTATGACATGTCTAATAAATCAATAAATATTTATAAACTCATAATTACAATGATTCAAATCGACTTAATGGTAAATCGGATCGTACCTTGTGAAGTGATGTATGTATGTATCGCCAGATTATTATGACATGTCATATAATAATATATAAATATGACTTGTAATTACAGTGATCTAACTTAACTTTATTGTATATCGCATTTAGCTACGAGCTCGGTGGCTCAGTCGTGAATGACGCGACTTTGACACCAACGCTCGTGGGTTCGATTCCCACACAAGGCAAACATTTGTGTGCATGAACATGTCTGTCTGTCTTGGTCTGGATGTTTTAAGAGGTAGGGCGCATCAAAGCAGCCCGTCTGGGGAAGTACCTCCACCTCACAGAAAACCGCAGCCAAATAACAACTCCCTAGAGCGTTGTTGTGTTCCTGCGTGGGAGTGAGGTCACCAGTAAGCTAGTAACCTATGGAGATCCGATTAGACCGTTTTTACATATGAGTATACATATGAGTACGCTACGGATCGGGGGTACTTCTACGGGAGTAGAAGGCGCAGCTCTTATTGGTTAGTTTATGGATGAACATCGCGGCACTTATCCATTTATTGGTTAAAATATCCTCTCATTGGTCAGTAGGTTCGAATCTGAATCTGATCGAAGGCATACAGGCAGAATCGAAAGGTTTTGCCTGTGTGCCTTCATACACAGTCAAGTGATTTATTGATTTGTGCTTGCGGAGTAGCGTGTGATAAGTCTTGACCTTCTTCGGCGCCTGCATCCTTCCACTTTTGCAATGTATATTTGTTTCGGCATTCCTTCGTCCTGCATTCTTTCCACATGCCCAAACCAATGGAGCGTGCCCTTTCTTATCTTAATACAGACACTCTTACATCAGAAGTAGTTATACCTTACTGTCGACGGGCTACAATTTCGATTTAGAAGTTTTTCGCTAGAATCCTAAATACTTCCGGGACAGAAAGTACCCTAACCGTCGACTCGGCATGCACGGCATCAGCGTGAAAAACGTTATATAAACATATAGATATTACTATATGTAGGTATAGAAAAAAATGTACGGGTGATCTTGGCATGCAATAGAAGTAGAACAAGATTTTTTTTAGAAATTAACACTTCTTGTCTGTGTATATGTTCAAAGACTCTTTCCGACACAACAGCTAAGCCACTATATATATCTACTAGCATGTTATTCTAACGATAAACGTCTACAGCGCCTGAGGATGCCTCGTGGAGAGGCGAAACACGAGTCGCAGCGACGACCAGGCTAGTCGTGGCAGCGACGGTGGTGGGGGCATGCGCTTTATGTTCCGGATGGCGGACGACCGCAGCAGTCGTGGCAGCGGCGGCATGTTGCATCTACTAACGGGGAGGGTGGGTGCCGGCCGGCGCCAGTTCTCATGAACTAATTGGTGGCGGAAGCACACAAAGCAGGTTAGATCAAATTACATGTAAACTTGACTTTTACAAAAAAATGCTTGAATCTATTAACTAAGCCACTATACTTATACAGAGCTTTTACTATACCTAATAGTCTGTTATACTTAGCATTCATTTCCGCTTTCTTATCATATAGATATGTTTGCCCTGGTCTTGGTGTTTTCTATGAAAAAAAAAATATTTATGAATCAGTTACTACAGTGAAGATATCGGCAGGGGCCATCCTAGACGCACACAAATGGATCAAATAACTGATGTCTTGAAAAAGGGCCAAGTCAGAAGCACCCGAAAACGAAGAGCATGCGAGAGGAGGTTGATGAGTGCGAAAGAGGCGAGAGAGATATGTTTGGATCGGTGCACCTGGCGTTCCATAATCTGTCCCGACACCAATGGGAGACAGGCATGAAGATATGTATGTATGTTACTAAAGTAAATAGTACAATTTTGTTTAGTTTGGTACTACATGATTCAGTACAATTCGTCAAAAAAAATTTTATATATATTTTTTTATATATAAATATTTTTTGTACTGCAACTTGTTATAAAAAAAAAGATCTATCTATATCTATCGCAAGTGAACCATCCGAAATATTCTTATTGAGATAATGTCTTTAACAAAATATAACTTTATTGGATCTACTTTCATTATTTCGAGATCACAAAGCGACGGTCTTAATGAAATTACGATAGCATCTAATTCATCTCATCTGACTACTTAGCAATCAAACAGCTACATCTTATAGCTACGTCTGTCACCTTACTCAACTGATATTACACGAATCCTATTACTTTAGTAATTCTTGCTTTTTAGGTGCGGTTTTAGGTGTATTTCTAGAAAATATGATTTTACAAATAACTGTGGATCGTGATAATCAATAATACCAGCTATTCTTCTGTATAGTATAGTAAGTAGTACGGTGTATATTATACAGTCACAAATATTCCCTTTTGGATGCACTAATAGCACCGTCTTTTTGTATGCTTTTTTCTTATTACTTTAAAGGAGCAATTCTTGTACATACGTATATATTTCGTGTATATCCAAAACAATTGCAATGAAATTTTGTAATAAGCTTTTATAAGTTTATATAAAAAAACCAGTTGAGAATGCGCAAGCTTGCATTGCCAGAGGAACACCTGGCTCGTCAATTATATAACAATTCAATTTTTTTTTAAATTGTCGTCCATTTTGACCGTGTTCCTTAAGAGATAGGAACGGTGTTCCTGAACATTCCTATTCTACTTTTTTATGCTGAATCCGAATCTGAAGTCAAAATTCGACTATTCGAAAAAAAAACGACAGACAAACACACAGACAAACGCACAGACAAACATATAGATTTCATATAGAAACGGTGTTCCTGAAAATACATAAAAAATGTCAAGCGAAACTCGTTCGCCCGACTACTATTACTTGTAAAATGTGTTGGTAAATAATTATATTGTACATATATTATTTATAAAAAAATGATTTAAAACGAACAACTTGTTATTTAGCTGCGGTTTTCTGTGAGATGGAGGCCCCAGTCGGGCTGCCAATTATTAGTCCTTTGTGGGACTCGAACCCATAAGCGTTGGTATTAAAGTGGCATTGTTAATCACTTCGCCGCCGGGCTTGTCAGAATAATAAAATTATGTAGGGTAATTATATCCAATTATTGGCACTTTAAGACGCAATCTTGAAATAATTAGAAATATTTAACGTCAAATGGAATGTAATACGATTCAAATACCTTATAAAGAGTGTGGATAACTCTCAAAAACTTTTCATAAATACATTGCTTTCAGTCTTAATACTTAGTTAATATAAAAAAAACAATTAAGGTAGCTATTGGCATATTCTATCCAATGTATTGGAATCTTAATATTTGTCTAAAGTAAGCATGTGAACAATTGCGTGGGTCTCAACAATATTTCGATTTAAATCCATTACCATACCATTGGTATTCTGTAATTTTAAATTCATATTCAATATTCGATGCACGATGACTGAACCGTATATCGCTAAAGATGCGCGCGTTTGCGAGCCCTCGCGATTGTTGTATTTTCGAATGGACGCTTTATATATTCTGCTCGCTTCTTCGATTCGTGACAGCCCTATTTATTTGCCTTTAACGTTTACACAGTCCCGCCAAATTTCTTAATCCCTGTAATCCATCCAATTATTGGCATTATATGAAGCAATCTTGAAATAATTAGGAATATTTAATGTCAGATGGAATCTAATTCGATTTTTCTTATAATGAATTAGGAAAAGTCTCTCAAACTCTTTATCGATACATTATTTGCAGTCTTGAACTTTTCCTGAACACCGTTCCTATATGAAATCTATATGTTTGTCTGTGTGTGCGTGTGTCTGTCGCTTTTTTTCGAATATTCAAATTTTAACTTCAGATTCGGATTCAGCATAAAAAAGTAGAATAGGAATGTTCAGGAACACCGTTCCTATCTCAGGAACCAAAATGGCCGACAAATTAAAAAAAAAACCGGGTTGCACTCTGGGAGTGCCGGCAGAAGTGAAAACTTGAACATTACCGTTGTGCATTTTTGAATATTTTGGACTGGTTAGGGAATAATTTCGCACGAATTGCTTTATTTATCAGTATAAAAGTACTATCATGTATGTGGTAAAATACAATATTGATTTATTGCGCTATCATACACAAACATGACAATTTATATTACATTAAAAAGTTTATCTCTCAGAAAAATCAAGTTTCATTCTTAATTTCAACGATTCTTTCACCATCATCATTACCAGCATCATCATCGCCAATCTCTCTCATCTCAAACACACACGCACATTCGCGCAAGAGCCCTGCGCCGCTTAAACCAAACAGCGATGTTGATAAACTACGTTGAACGAAACGCGTAACCGCCAACAATTTCATGGTGCTTACAACGTTTTGGTCGCGAGAAAATATTGCCCTATGAACGATCTAGCGCTTCAGTTTTAATTGCTTAATTAAAGGTAACTAATGTTTTAGCGCTGCACCAAACTTAAGTTCTAATTCTCACCAAAATCTTACGGTCAGGGTCACGTGTGCTGACGCGAGTTTAGCATTTTTTACTCATTCCAAAAAGTGCACAACGCCGCTATAGAAGTTTTCACTTCAAAAATTTGAATTGTTATAATGCAAGCTTGCGCATTCTCAACTGGTTTTAGTTGATATAAAAAGTCAATATTTATGGTATCCACATGCTAAAACTCAACTACTAGCGTACTCTATTGGAATATTCGTCTATAAATGTAAATCCCAGTAAAAGGATAGGTGGCAACATTTGGACGACCATCATGATAAAATAAATTTTCGCAGGGAATTGATTTAAGTCGTGTATTTAGAAGTGAGCACGAAACAAATACATACGAATCTTTTATAAAACTGCTTTACACAAAACACATGTGATTCCCCGTGAAGCGATCCGTTGTGATTTACTGGCCATAATCGAGTTCTCAGAGCCGAGAGCCGGAGAGTACACTGACTTAACGACTATAGATAATGGACTATGCAAAATTTGAAACGAAACTTGCATATTTAAAAGGCTCAGTCAATTTTGATCGCATTTAGATAAGGATTTGCTTTTTTATCTATACAGGTGTATTTCTTGACAAAAAAGCGCCGATTTTACGCTAAAAATATATAAAAAAATCCGGATCGCGTTAAAAGCCAATATCAGTAATTACACATTATGTTTACTGCGTATTTGGTTCCGCGGCTTATACGGTTACATAGGTACCCAGTTCGAAACCCGCTAATAGCAATCATTTATACATTTTTGCCAAATACTTTTAATGAGTAATATTTTTATATATATAAATAAACAACATAAAAAAGCTCGGTCGCCTAGGTACTATTACAATATAATAATAAGTATAAAAGGAATAATAGTTTAAAATATAAAATCTTTAGCGAAAGACGTTTTGGCTATTGCAGAGCATTGATGATCCGCGAACCAGTGGTTCGTCATCATCAATGCTCTGCAATAGCCAAAACCACTGTATTAGATTAACTCGCGCAATGACGAGACCACGCTACCTTTTAAAATTTCTCTTTTGATTTCAGAATTTCAAATACATAGACTAACCTTTGAATTACAGTAATTATTTCAGAAATTTCTCTATACTAACTTTAGAATAATATGTGTAATCGGGTAGAAACTGACAGTTGGGAGGAAGTCGAACCATACGCCTTCCATTTTATCTTAAAGCAGACTTATAGTTTCGTTTTAAGTTATAACACATTTACAGTCCAATACCATATACCGAAACACTAAGTGATACGAAATACTCTTCTGAACTATCTGTCCGTTTTGGAAACTATTAACGTAATTAACGTAAGTGATATATTGACTACATATTGAAGAACTTGAGTTGACAAGCGCCTGGGGAAAACGTGAAAAGTTTTAGACACTATTCTATAAGTACAAATAAAGCAATGAAGATCAGGTTTGTATATGTGAATTGTAAATATACAGTAGCGGGGAAATATTATCATTTAAATACAGCGACGTATCAAAAGGTTATAAACCAACATTACTGTATTTTAAAATGGCGCAAGTAATACTATATCTACGTACAGTTATTTATTATGATACTTTGCTCTAACATAGAGACAAATGATAAGGCATACAGACAGACAGCTAGACAGAGATGAATATATATCTTAAGACATTTATTTATTATATTTTTGTGGCGAAGTACGTATAGACGCGACGCGAGAGCGCGGCCAACTGAATGCGAGATGGGCAATTACCTTACTTTCGCATTGCCATTCAAGAGCGGGTACGATGTATTATAACATTTATAACAATAAAAACATCTTAGTTTAAATATTTGGAAAAATGCATAGAATATATTATGAAAAAATGTGATAAGTCAAAACAACACTTATATTTTTGTATCCTTGTTAGTTAAATGTGATTTACGTGTAATCGTTTCACTTTATTTAAATAGAAGTTTTGTCAGTAGGAACACTTGAGTTGTAAGATTATTCTAATAACTTATCGGTGTTAAACCTTGGACCAAATTTACAAAAAATATACCCATTACAATAGGTCCCTGTTTTATCCACTATGTGCGGAACCCAAATAGTGTTTGATACACCCGAACTAAAGCCTCGATTCTATGGCAGAAAAGCGAGGCACATATATTTTGAATATTGTAATCAAATATTCCGAACCTTTATAAATTGGATAAAACCGTTTTAAATTAAGAAATACATATGGGTTTGGAGCTCCATGCGCCACTTCATGTTAAGTTATAAGATGTAAGTATTACAATATAAGACTATGAGAGGTTTCCTGAGGTACCGTATCATTATTATTACAGTGACAAAAATGCAAAAATGAAGATAATATTGAATACAATTTGCGTACGGAACGATCTAAGCAATAACACAGAAAAAAATATGAATGACTCTAAAAATGTATTAAAACTAAAGCTCCTTTCATATCAATGGGTGAAGCATACGGATCACCTGATGTAAAGCGGTTGCCGTAGCCTATGAATGCTCAAAATACATTAAGTATCACTAGCACGATGCTGCTGACACAGTAACTCCTTAGGAGCTTACTAGTGACCTTAATTACACACAGGAACACAACAACCCTTCAGGGAGTTGTTCTTTGGGTGCGGTTTTCTGTGAGGTGGAGGTATTTTCTTAGACGAACTGGTTTAATGCGTCCTAACGTCTCTTAAAACACCAAGACCAAGACAAACAGACATGTTCATACACACAAATGTTAGACCCGTTTGGGAATAGAACCTACTTTGACACCGATCACTAACCTCTACTAAAATATATGTGCATGTATGTATGTATATCTACATGCCTACCCGCAAGGGATTGTGGGGTAGGCAGAGAGAACCGACAGCCATAAGACGCGGTCCTTACATACTTCACTCGCTTCTCTAACATTCATAGGTCTTTCCATGCAAAATATTTTCAAAATATTATACATTCTTAATACATATTTAAGAATGTATATATCTTCTATATATATAAAAATGAATGTTTGTCTGTATGTCCTCTATGGACTCAAAAACGGCTGGGCAGATTTTGATGAAATTTTCAGGGAATCTTCAGATCAGTCCAGCGGGTGATCCTGTGAAGTTTGGTAGCGATCAGATCACTCGTGCAAAGCCGGGGCGAGTAGCTAGTATTGAATATTTTAATGAATTTTCTAAGCCTATAAATTGGGCAAAACCTTCTCGCGTTATTGAAGTACCCCAAATAAAGCGAGACCCGACTCGCACGTGGACGATTATTTTTATTTCAAATTCATTTATTTTCGGATACTCCATTTAAGGCAGCCGCGATCCGTGAGGGTACTCACGTTGCCTCGGAAAGCCATATTCGAAATGGATTCAAAAAGTTTTCAGTTTCCATACATTTTGACAGATAATTTTTCGATACCGATTCGAATATATAGTTTCGAGGCAATGTGAATATGCCTTCTGTACTAATTTATTAAGACTGCCGCCAGAACTTCACAACCCACAGGGAATTTGTTTTTTTTTATATACAACGTCAAGAGGCATACAACCTTACGGCCCAACTGATGTTTTTAAAAACACCTGATGATGCCTCGTGGAGAGGCGAAACACGTGTCGCAGCGACGACCAGGCCAGTCGTGGCAGCGACGGTGGTGGTGGAGGCATGCGGATTCTGTTCCAGATGGCGGACGACCGCAGCAGCCGAGGCAGAGACTACCGGAGCAGCCATGGCAGCGTCGGCATGTAGCACGTACTAACAGTAGTGGGCGGGTGCCAGCCGGCGCTAGGCCGCATGAACTAATTGGTGGCGGAAGCACACAAAGCAGGTTAGATCAAATTGCATGTAAATTTGACTTTCGGAAAATAACGCCTGAATCTATTAACATTAATAAGTATATAATGTCGGTAGCTCGAAATTTCAACGACCCAAAGGAGAGTGCGGAAATACAGAATAAGAGATAAGCGGTTAGTTCGTACCTAAGTCATTAAGCGGATCATCCATGTGCAGCGAGGCATGTATGGTCAGCATGTTTTTCATATAATGTTTACTTTTTTTTCTTCTGTAGCCATACATGCATACGGCCCACCTGATGTAAAGCGATTACCGTAGCCTATGAACGCTCGTGATAAATTAAGTATCTCTCGCGCGATGCATTCTCAGCTGCTAACATAGCAACTCCTAAGGAGCTTACTGGCGATCTCACTCACACGCAGGAACACAACAACCCTCTAGAGAGTTATTATTTGACTGTGGTTTTCTGTGAGGTGGAGATACCTCCCCAGATGAAATGCTTTGATGTGCCCTATCTCTCTAAATATAACATGTGCATACATTTTTTACTTTATAATTATAACATAAAAAAATTAATTGTTTTTTATTAACATACATAAAATCGAATTCTCTTTAAGAAAGTCTCGGGTCTTAAATATTTCCGACCTGTAAAAAAATATGAAAAAAATCCCGAGCAAATGTTCGAATCATGTAAACAATATGAAAAAGAGATTTAATGTCACAAACTGCTAACGATAATCCTGTGCTCATGTGACACTCAGTTCTCTGTGTCTTCTCCGCAAAGGACTCGGCGTGAAAATATAAACAGATAGATAATAACAATTCCCTGTCAAGTAACAATTCCCTGGAGAGTTGTTGTATGTTCGCATGTGAGTGACGTCACCAGTAAGCTTCTAAGGAGTTACAGTATAGTTTCAGCAGCGGTGGCATCGCGCGAGTGATACTTAATGTATAACAACTGTTCATAGGCTAAGGTAACCGCTTTACATCAAGTGGGCGGCATGCAGGAAGGAACCTATGGATAACGGTTGAAAACGATTTTACGTAGTAACTCAATTACAATGCGGGTTGGGGGGTAAAGTAGAACGCGCAGCTCTTATTGGCGAATTCCCGGGTCAACATAGCGGCAATTACCCGCTTATTGGTTAAAATATCCTACCATTGGTCAGCATCGAATCGCTAAGATATTTAGGCGTTCTAACACAAGGTTTTCATGAGCACGGGGTGCCTGCCTTCATGCGCTGTCAAGTGGTTAATTAGTTCGTGGCGGTGTGCTTGCACGCCTCCAGACGTCGATAAAAAACCGGCCAAGTGCGAGTCGGAATCGCGCACGAAGGGTTCCATTACAAACAAACGGCAAAAAAATCACATTTGTTGTTTGGGAGTACCCCTTAAATATTTATTTATTCTGTTTTTTAGTATTTGTTGTTATAGCGGCAACGGAAATATATCGTGATAGTTAGACAGTTGAAATTTTCACAGATGATCTGTGTCTAACTATCACGGTTCATGAAATACCTACATCCTGGTGACAGACGGACGGACGGACGGACAGCGGAGTCTCAGTAATAGGGTCCGTTTTACCCTATGGGTACGAACCCTAAAAAAGTAGACAAAAATATAAAATCAATGTATTTTCAAAATAGTAAAAACGTTTACGAACTGTACCCTTGAACTTGACCAGTTCGTTTTATGATTTATAAAACAACACTAGGAGAAATACAAAAATTGCTAAATTAAAGTTGGTGTCATTTTTGCGAACACTCAGGAAGTGTTAGAACGGTGGAGTGAATATTTTGAAGAAATGTATGAATATGCCTCGGACGCTGGCAATGAGAGTGAGTCTGAGGCTTATTCTACGTTGACGGCGGCGTCCGACGAAGGCGTAACTATAGATAAGATCGAATGATCGATACGAAGCTTGAAAAATGGAAAGTCAGCAGGAATTGATCTGATCACAGCTGATATGATCAAACTAGGTGGCACTTACGTCCGGGACGCCTTCTCGTACTTATGCAATCTATGAAGAACTGAAAGGGTTCCAATGTCTTGGAGACGCACAGTCATCGTGCCCTTGTATAAAGGCAAGGGGTCACGCATGGACTGCGCCAGCTATAAGGCTATCAGTTTGATCAGCTTGGCAGCAAAGTAAATGGAAAGGTATTTGAAAGGAGAATGAGGGTGAAATCCCATGAAATGCTATGGGAAGCACAATATATAAAAGTACAAAGAGAAATAATGCATGAATGAATAACCAGCTAAATTATAATAATGAAGTTATGTACGAATGTTCACTAATAAGGTACTATAATTTGCATATTCAATGGTTAATTTACGCTTCCCTCATGTTCCATAGAGTCGATAATTATGTGCTAATTGTCTGATTTCATGGTTGTTATTATGGCAAAATACAATATTTGGTAGAGAGAATTAACATAATCACCACCACTTCAAATAGAAAAGGCGACACTGTGTGAGTGCAAAGCCTGTTTGATGTAAACAGCCGAAAACAGTTACAACATTATAAAGATACCTCCAAGTCTTGCCAATGGGTCCTGGAGCAGCATTTCACCAAAGACTGCGGTCGCACACGCGACCAGCAGCACTCCGCCATGTGTTTGTGGCCAGTCCGGTACCATTCTCGCCAACTCACTACCCTTCCCAAACAAAACTAAAGACGAGCTAGACTTTGCGCTAGTCAAAGGAGTTGGACTCAAACTCAGAGCAATCGAGCCTCTCGATGCCATGATGACACACCCCGTGGTGTGTTAGTCCTTATTTTGTGGGATGTATTTTTACACATTGAGTGAAAATAAAAATTGCCAATGGGTCAAAAAAACTACCGCGTGTGGTTCTATTTTTACTTCGAATCGAAATTTTTTTGTTTGAAGTTGACAACCGCAGAAAAAAAGTGTGAATCGATTCACTGTTCATTCAAGTTGACTGATACTGATTTATACATCACTTTAGTATAAGGTTCATCAAGCATACGGCCTGCCTGATGGTAATCAGTCACCGTAGCCTGCGGACATTAGGACATCAGGGGTGTCTCATGCTTAAATTTCTTTAATTATATGTTACTTACAATTAACAATCTAATTCCGACAGTTAAAATATCTATGGGGACATCATTTTTATATGTAAATTTACACCGAAAATATTCCAAATAATACTTATTATGGAATATTTTCGACATAAAGTAGGTAGATAGATGAAAATAAACAGTCGACCTAACATGCATTGAGATTTTGCCTGATGGAATTAGGAGGTAGTTTAGGGTCGGCAGTGCATGAGTGACACCCCTGGTGTTGCAAATAGCCATAGGCTACGGTGTCTGCTTACGATCAGGCAGGTCGTACGCTTGTTTGCCACCTTGGTGGTATAAATAAATAAAAAAAAAGATTCCAATCTTTATATACAGATTTCTTTCTTACAAATGACTTTATCTATTGGTACGATAAGATAGACAGAAAATATTTATATTTTAATTAGAAATAGTAAACATTTATTACCAAAGTCGAAGTATTTCTCATTTACGTATCTTTTTATATCTATTTCTCATTTTAGTTTAGTATAAATTAACTTTTTTTTTATATATGTATGTTTCAGAACCACCTAAGTTATTTTATATATTCTTAAAACGTTGACTGTATTCATGCATGTAAATAATATCATGCGCTCAATTTTCCTTCCAAATGTAGAAGAAATTGAGCTGATTTTTACGTACGTAGGGTGTATCTTGACATAACTTAGACCAATAAAGGAAATATTATTGGTTTGGGCTTACCTCCGATTAAATTATCAGCTTAATCTCTTATAAAATCAAAATTATGAACAATTACACCTTTAAAACGGGAAGTTTTGCCAATGGATATAATGCTACCAACTATAGTGTGTGGTTTAATTTATATATATTTCGAATCCCATATAAGATAAAAGTTCTTGAAAAAAGGGTGAATGCAATATTTTTCCGCCCGCCGACGACGGCGGGGAGTTCACCCTCACACGCTGGCATCGCAATGGTCGCGTACTGTGCGGTTGCAGAGAAGTTTTCGTCCGAGAACTCGCAAGCTGTGGAATGAGCTTCCAGCCGAGGTTTTTCCAAGGGACTACAACATGGAGTTTTTAAGAAATGCGTGAAGAGGTTTTTAGAGGGTCGGCAACGCATGAGTGACACCCCTGGTGTTGCAAATCTCCATAGGCTACGGTGACTGTTTACCATCAGGCAGGCCATATGCTTGATTACCACCTTAGTTGTATAAAAAAAATATTTCCGAAAGTAAATAGTGATTCCGTTCATAAAAAACTAAAATATTACTTTTCTTAAATTTGAAATTTACAACGATCTTCAATATTTACGTTAGTAAGTACAAATAGGTCAAGCTGTCCACCAGTCTTCTTTATTTTATGTCGTAACAGTCAAGTAAAATTTGCATGGTATAGCTTGATGTGTACTTCAGTATTTAGTAAATCATTAATCAAATGCCAGTCATTATGAATGGACTCCGCTCGAATTATTTTATTAGCATAATAGGTTGGTGCTTAGTTACCTACCAATTTATTACTCACACGAGGAAAATGGTTTACTTATTTACACAGGCATGGCACTGCAAAGTTATATTTTTAGAATTATTAGCCTTTTTTACAATAGGCACACAAGTTAAAAGAGATACACAGCTATTAATTAAAATTTAAATAAAGAAGACCGTTAGCAAATGATAATTTCCTGGAGGTTTGATGATTTAATGCTAGTGATTGAGTTCACCAGTAGGCTGATGATATAGTGTGGCCAGTGGAGTGGCAACGCAATTTTTTTTTAAATAATAATTGTTCATCTTCATTAACTGCTTTATATCAGATGGCATTTGTAAGTTTCCCACAGGACAATTTTGTATAGAAACAAAACAAACCTAGGTGCAAGCTACAGACTGGTATAGTGTAGACTTTAGTATTTCACCCGCGACGGCCCTTGGAGACGGTACATGATGGAAAAAAATGACGGAAACGGCACTTTCCTGAGCATGTTTCTCTGACGCTTTCGCGGACGAGCTCGGTGGCGCAGTGGTGAAACGCGTTGTTACGCTACTTTGACACCAACGCTCGTGGGTTCGATTCCCACACAATACAAACATTTGTGTGCATAAACATGTCCGTTTGTCTTGGTCTGGGTGTTTTCTATGTATAATAAGTATGTATTTACAAAAAAAATGTATTTACGTATGTTTATCAGTTGTCTAGTACCCATAACACAAGCTTCGCTTACTTTGGGGCTAGGTGGCGCTGTGTAATTTGTCCGACAATATTTATTTATTTATGTTTCTAAGCTCACCGCCACCGCCAGGCGGCGCTGTAGTACACATGTTTTAGCCAACATAGATATCATTTTTATTTGCATCTTCATTCGCATACACAAAATGCATACATGAAAAGTTTTTACAATGATAACAAACAAGCACATCATGTATGTGCCGAAGTATAGCAAAAGGGCTGCAGCTCAGTGGCAGTATCGCTCAAGAGCAAAACACTGATTGAATCAAATCAAATCAAATCAAATAATTTTATTTGCAAGAATACACAATATTATAATAGGTGTTACAAATGGCGTGGATGGTAGTGTATTCAGTCTGCGTGCAGACGTGCAAAAAATTTATAGTTACATGTATTATTATTAATTAAATCATGTCATATAAAAATTAACATTATTAATTACTACTAACTACTGTTGTCATTTACATTTGTAATTTTTTGTGATTTGTGAAATTAAACTATTTTTAACGGAAGTATCGCGTGTTTTATTTATTTTGTTGAAACCTGACGTTTCGAACGCTTTGCAGCGTCCGTGGTCGCAGGAAAGACTAAGGTGGTATTTGTCTTACATTAGTTATTCAATTATTACATCTACCAACATGGATGGATTAATTATATATGTTCCGATTCACACAAAAATCGCTCACAGCAAAACATTGGTTTTCAGCTGTAACCTATCGTCAGTTAGAATATACGCACGCAACAGTTTTACTATTGTTAATACAATATTACAACAATTAAGCCATTGTTCCACGTACTAAATTTGCAATGGAATTTCTAGTTTCTTCATAACAAGACGAACCAACAAATCACTCCAATAAAGGCAGCTAATAGTGTACATGTCTTGAATATACAAGATGGTAAATCGAGGCGTTGTTCATCTAATAAAAACAATTTATATTTATGTATGAAGCTTCCTTTACTAGCTTTCTTTACACAACATGATCCTACTTGGCAATTGTATTCTATTGATTTTAATTTTAAACAGCAAATACGTACGTTTTTATAATTATCGTTTATGGCATAATTCTCAGTATTTACTGAAGTGTATATGTAATGTAAACCTTGCTTATTTTTCCCTTTAATTTGTAAAGTAATTGTGGTGAACGGTGCTGATGGCACAATTATTGTTATCACAATGCTATCTTTAAGTAAAATATATTGTGTCGTTGTTAGTTTACCTAAATAAAGTAAAAAAAAAAAACATGATAAAGGAGATTTTCAATCTGTGCTCTGTGTAAGCATTCCTCAGTTTTTCAGGAACATCGTTCCTATATGAAATATATATGTTTGTCTGCGTGTGCGTTTGTCTGTGTGTGCGTTTTTTTCGAATATTCGAATTTTGACTTCAGATTCGGATTCAGCATAAAAAAGTACAAAAGGAATGTTTAGGAACCCCATTCCTATCTCTTAAGGAACATTGTAAATTGGCCGACAAAAAAAAATTTAATTGTTATATAATTGACGAGCCAGGTGTTCCTCTGGCAATGCAAGCTTGCGCATTCTCAACTGCTTTTGTTTATAAAGTGTCTTATTTGCGTCAGTGAAAGTTTTTTTTTTATACAACATCGGCAGGCATACAAACATACGGTCCACCTGATGTAAAGCGGGTACCGTAGCCTATGAACGCTTGCAATATATTAAGTATCACTTGCGCGATACCACCTCTGCTGCTAATACAGCTGCACACAATATGCAGGAACACAACAACGATCCAGAGAGTTGTCATTTGACTGCGGTTTTCTGTGAGGTGAAGGTACTTCCCCAGCCAGGCTGCTTTGATGCACTCTATCTCTCTTAGAAACACCCAGACCAAGCCACAAACAGACATGTTCATGCACACAAATGTTTGTCTTGTGTGGGAATCGGACCCACGAGCGTCGGTGACAGAGTCGCGTTATAAACCGCTGCGCTACCGAGTTCGTCATAATAGTTCTAGGACAATAATCTAGATATGTATTTACAAAATGAAGTTGTGTACCAAAAATAAAAAAAAAGTAGACCAATTAGAATCGTCTGGACGCAAATAGTCATTTTTGTAATCACGTCTTTTGTTTGTTTTTTAAGGCTTTTGAATACGTTCATCTCTATCTTCGAACACTCAATCAAAGTAGCCTTCATCCTGTTGTACGCTTGACTTTAAAAATATAGTTATTCCAATATAGTTTTCTTATTAATTGCTTTGTTATGCCAAATGGTTCAAGGCAGTTATAAACACTCCGTATATGATAATTATGTGAAACATTAACAATTTACTGGTATAATAAGTATTTATTTTTATTCAACTAGATTGGCAAACAAGCATGCGGCCCGCATTAGATGGTACCACGGGGATGTTACTCGTACGCTGCCCATCTTGTGACCTCAGAATTCTGAGCTTGTGACATAAAATAATGCGCAGTGGTGAAACGCGCTGTTACGCTACTTTGACACCAACGCTCGTGGGTTCGATTCCCACACAATACAAACATTTGTGTGCATGAACATGTCTGTTTGTCTTGGTCTGGGTATTTTCTATGTATAATAAGTATGTATTAACAAAAAAAAAAAATGTATTTACGTATGTTTATCAGTTGTCTAGTACCCATAACACAAGCTTCGCTTACTTTGGGGCTAGATGGCGCTGTGTAATTTGTCCGACAATATTAAAAAAAAAAAAAAAAAAAATTGTTTCGTCACAGTACCCAGTAATTTCTCTGCCATATCTCACCCTACAAATCGGAACACAGCTATATAAATATAGCTGATTGGCGGTAGAAATAGGTGAGACAGAGGTAGGTACCCACGCAGACGACTTTTGTACAAGGTCCCCCTCTGGTAAGTAAGTATATTTTACAAATAAAATAGAACACAGTACTTACGCGTCAAGTTGATATTTTCTATAAAATGCACTGAGGGGTTCCTATTTGTTCAGTTATGTTGGGCAGTGATACTCCAGTGGATAAAGAACAGACTTTGATGAAGATACAGTTTTTATATAGAGCGACTGCCGTCACATCTCCGCAACTCATAGCAAAAACCAGATAATTCTTAGGAAAGGTCACTCGTCTTTAGAAATATAATTTTTTTGAACGTACGGGTTTCCTCACAAGTGATAATTACAAATACGTACATAAATCCAAAAACACGAATTTATTCGTTGTATATCAGGACTCGAACCGGGTACCTGTTGGTTGTAATACCAGATAAAAATATAATATATAATCAGAATCTAAAATGCAAACACAAAATAATGATAAAAAAATATTTTGTGTTTTGTATTCAATATCTTTTTAAGAAAAATATTTTGTCTTTTGTATAAAATATTTTTCTGGACTAATCATTTTAGAGGCTTATAATTGCCACTCGAGCCGTACTAAGGAGGTAATGGCAGAAAAGTTTCTGGCGGTGCTTGCAAATCAAGGAGTTTCACGCGCGTGTTTCCACCACCGATACCAGCCACTATACAACAACCCCTAGGGAGTTGTTATTTTGCTGTGGTGTTCTGTGAGTTGTACTTAGATCAGTGATAGCCCAGTGGATAAAGAAAAAGCCTTATGTCGACTAGACCCCGGTTTGAATCCTGATGTGGGCATGTGCTACTAAATTCGTATTTGTTAACACTTGCTCGGTGGCGTAGGAAAAGAAGAAAAAATGTGGAAACCGGCATTTTCCAGAAATTATGTTTCCCAAGACGTATGACTTGACCAAAAAGAGGTCTGGAGAGATCTGGTTTTCACTAATGGGTTGTTGAGGTCTGACGGCAGTCGCTTTGTGTAAAAATTAGTATCATCGCTAAATCCATAGGTTCAGGACCCGGCCAATCCTAATGGATAAGGAAAAGAGACCAAGGAATGAAAGGATTATGTGAGTTGGACATACTTCCATTGTATTGATATGCCCTGGCCCTACTTCTTTTATACCATAGCCTTGTTCGTCATCTTGTTATCAAGCAGGTTGTATCACGTGCAAGTAATGTTGGCTTTAGTTATAAACACGACTGTGAGTCATTTCACACCAATATGTGCTGATGATTATTATTTGCTGTTTCAGTATAACATAAATAATTAGGTATTCCAAATATTTTAAATATCCCATTCAAGTATATAAAGGATAAAACGATAAACTAAAATTGTGAATTATGAAAATGTATATTTATAATACGAAACGAATACAATAGGTAAGAAGAGACACAAAATAATTTTATTTCGTATATCGCATTGAAAATGGAAAATCAAAAAGTACTTACGTTTTTGCATATTGTATATACTTACATTTAATAACTAGTTTCTACATTTATGTATGTATACATTTTATTGTAATTTAGGTAAGTTAGATAAAATCACACATTATATTTAGGATACGGAAATCGCGAAATCCATTATCAAAACGTTTTGCATTAATCAAATAATGACACTGATAAGTGTGATAACGCTTGTAATGTAGCACCTTACCCAACATTTACAAATTACCATGGAGATGCTTATCAGTGACAATGATAACAGCGGGAGGCAATCCCGAACAGTTTAGCGACCATTTGACAAACCGGTATTCATTCACAGGCCATGGTTACCACGTGCTCCGTAAATTACCGAAGGGCTCCGAACTTGTCCGAAAGAGCGCAGACGTAAATAGTTTGGCAACTTTTGAAACTTGTACTTCGTACCGTTAAGCGTCCTTACACACGACACGATTTTCATCGAAAACAAAACACGATTATATCACAAACATTATTCCAAACACGACCATGAAAACGCTAGGCATTGCCGTTCAATACCCCTTCTTGGTGTCGGCTGCAACAGTTACGTTCAAGATGCATATGCATACCATAACTTACGCGTTAAAAATGTAAATAAACATAGGACCGCTCGTCCCTTCTCACAATAATAATTTGGTACTTTATTGAGGAAGTTGTGATTGGTTGTTCCGTACCTGTTCCCCACCAGTAGCGCTTCCAACCGTCCGTGACCGCGCGAAACATTACGAAGTCAAAAATACACCGCACGTGCGGCTACGGCAACGCGTGACGGCCAACTGCCGTCTACATTTGCTTTTAAACGTCATATAGAGCATTCCAAAACATTCAAATTTCGAATATGAAAATAAAACAAACTAGTATGCAACTAGTTCAACATTGTATCAGTTTAGGTGCTTACAGCAGATAATCAACCACTTATTTTTGGGGTTATGCTTGATGAAGAGGGTCTTTTATGTAGTAACCGACAAAGGGCTCCCCGTCGCACCCTGATTCAATTAATCTCTAATTAGAGCCGAGAGTGCTCTTAATGTAGAGTAGAGACGGATTTGACACCGTAGGCTGTCAGCGAAGTAAATGGAAATCTGACAGCGCGATGGGTGTCACAATTTGGTACTTTCCAATGTCACTTGTCTCGTATACATTGAATTTTGCGTCAGGAAGTTAGTAGTTCCGAAACATCCCTACAGGAGGTAAGTCACGATATTTGTTACTAGACGTAGGATATTAATATCGCATTACATGTTTCTTTTTGTCTGCTTCGATTAAAATTAACAGTATTTTTTTATACAACGTCGGGAGTCATACAAGCATACGGCCGATCTGATGTAAAGCGGTTACCGTAGCCTATGAACGCTTGCAATACATTAAGTATCACTCGCGCGATGCCACCTCTGCTACTAACACAGCAACTCCTTAGACACTTACTGGTGACCACACTCACAGGCAGGCACAACAACCCTCCACAGAGTTGTTATTTGGCTGCGGTTTTCTGTGGGGTTGAGTTACTTCCCCAGACGGGCTGCTTTGGTGTGCCCGACCCGTTAGAAGCACCCAGTTCAAGACAAACAGACATGTTCATGCACACACATGTTTGTACTATGTGGGAATCGAACCCGAAGTCGGTGTCAAAGTGACGCATCAGCGCGTTTCACCACTGCGCCGCCCGCCGAACTCATTATTAATAATATAACAGGATCGTCATCATCTTTGGAATCAAAACCAACCTTACATAAAACCCGCGATATTTAATAAAACCATTCACTTTACCTCTGATAAAAAATAGTGTATAAAGGCTTATTGTGTTCTAAGTGAGAGATATCACCAGGAATTCCGGAGTAGTGGGCGATTAGGGCTGTCACTCGCGGAAATCTTTAACAGGCTGTTAGATAAAGAACCGCCCTTGTGACCCACGGGTCCCCGGTTCGAATCCTGTTACCACTAAATTCGTGTTTTCGGATTTAGCACATATTTGTAATTATCACTTACTCGGCGGTGAATAAAAACATCGTGAGGAGATCCGCACGTCCAATGTGTGACCTTACCTAAGAATTATTTGGTTATCCCTCTGGGTTACGGAAGTCAGATGGCAGTCGCTCCATGTAAAAATCAGTAGCTTCGCCAAATCCTTAGGCTTAAGTAGCGGATCCCGCCAATCGCACCGAAGCTCGCGTAATTCTTAATTCATAGGCTATGCTAACTACTTTCTGCTTTGCGGCATACGGCAGTACGGTCTCGCACACGAAGGATTCCGTACTACTGTATAAAAAAAACTTTTTTTTTTTTAATTTAATTTCTAATATTTTTTGACTTACAGTAATAAACTAATAAATTGCTATAAAAATTGCGGTAGACACTTGAAATTATTAGAAGTATATTACAGTTCAAATAATGCAGGATTGTGCAGCTAACAGCAGATCATGGTTGACACTCGAAGTACGATTGTAACTCTTAATACGAACGGCATAAGAACGGTACAAAGGTCAAAGTGTAAAACCTGAGCTACACTTAACTGTACCAGACGGACGAACAGGTAGACGGGCAGACAGTGGAGCCTTTTAATAACACGGTTCCGTTGGTATCCAATGGGTATGAAACCCTAAAAAGTATTTTATGTAATCTACTTATCATGCATAAAAATATATTAGGACATATAATATATGCACAAAAAGGATATTAGGTAAGTAATCTAATTAATTATATTTTGTTATATAATTTTTAGGCGTAACTGTGCTAGATGTAGCAGTCGTTTTGTTGCTGTGACATTTTGTGAAGTTAGTTTAATTTAGCCGAGGAAGGCCAAGACTACCTACTATGACCAAATTGGTCGTATTCTATCAGAATGTGATGTCAGAAGCCCTAGAAACCGGCGAGCGTGCACGAGAAGAGCAATGAATATTAAAGAAGCGAGTGAGATATGTAAGGATCGAGTCACGTGGGGCTCGGTTCTCTCTGCCTACCCCGCAAGGGATTTGGGGTGAAGTTATAGTAAAAGTAGTAGTTTGATTTAGTTAAAATAGCCAAACAGAAGGAATGAGCGTCGTTTAGACAATTTGAGAATGGTTTTAAATTGATAAAATTCACATTTAACTACAAAGCACTAAAACTTCACTGCGCATCAAGAGACCCCGCACTCACAAAAAGGTAGTGGTTTAGCGCCTAAATATCTCAGAGATTCGAGCTTGCTGACATATTTTTTCTTTCATATAATGCAAGTATTTCTAGATTTTTTTTTTAGTCATACAATACATACGGGAGTCATACAAGCATACGGCCCACCGGTAAAGCGGTTACCGTAGCCTATGAACGCTTGTAATACATTAAGTATCACTCGCGCGATGTCTCCTCTGCTGCTAACACAGCAACTCCTTAGGAGCTTACTGGTGACTCTAGGGTGTTGTTATTTGGCTGCGGTTTTCTGTGAGGTGAAGGTACTTCCCCAGACGGGCTGCTTTGATGCGCTCTACCTCTCTTAAAACACCCAGACTAAGATAAAACAGACATGTCATGCACACAAATGTTTGACTTGTGTGGCAATCGATCCCACGAGCGTTGGTGGCAAAAGTCGCATCAATCACGACTGCGCCACCAAGATCGTCAAATGATGTTCTTAGTCTTAATAAGTGACTGCGTAAGAGGTTTAATATTCTCACAAATTATGGATATATATTTTTTTATACAACATAGGGAGGCATACAAGTAAATACAGATAAATTCGCGCTAAAAACAATACTAACCAGTATATCTGTATCTTTATTCTAGTTCTCTTGCGGGGTAGGCAGAGAGAACCGAGCTCCACAAGTCGCGATCCGTACACACTTCGCTCGTATTCACAACTCTTTTTATTCACGCTCGTCGGTTTCAAGTGCTTCTGAAATCACCTTCGTATAAAACTCGTTCAATTTGTTCATAATAGGTGAGTCTTGGATCCAACATCCTTCCGCATCTAACAGTACTGCTGGTTGAAAGAAATTTCCATACACATCCCAGGTAATGAACTGAACGTTGAAATTAAACTATTCACATTGTGATGTCAGGAGCCCTAGGAACCGGCGAGCACGCATGAAAAGGGCTATGAATGTAAAAGAAGCGAGTGAGGTGTGCAAGACCGCGTATTATGGCGCTCGGTTATCACTCTCGGTTATATCTGCCTGCAAGGGACCTGGCGTGAAGATGTTGATACGGCTAGAATAGTTTATTTCAGCTACTTTCATAGTATTATGTCATATGGAATTCTTCTTTGGGGTAACTCCGCGGACATTAACACCATCTTTTTATTGCAAAAGAGAGCCATAAGAGCTATCTACAAACTTGGTCCCCGGGAGAGCCTTAAAGAAAAATTCAAAGAAATAAATATTTTAACAGTCGCATCGCAATATATCTATGAAAATCTTTTGTATGTCCATAAAAACATAGACTCATTTTGTAAAAAGAGTGATACTCATAATATAAATACTAGATATAAGCATAATCTTGTGTTACATGCAAGCCGTCTCCACAAAATAAGTAATTCTTTTATGGGGCAATGTATACGGTTCTATAACAAACTTCCCAGCAATATAAGAGAATTGTCAATAAACAAATTTAAAACTACTATTAAAGCCAAATTGTGTAGCAGGGCATATTATAAAGTATCTGACTATATTAATGATAAAAATGCCTGGGAGTGAGTCGATCCAATTGTAATGTAATTAATAAATTATGTAAATTTGTTTGGATACCAAAAGAGGGATGCCTGAGTTTTTTGGCAGTATTTTTATCAGTGCTCACCTAGTCATGAACTGCACGGTAGGGAAAAAAATTGTGACGATTCCAAACAAATGTAGCCATTTTTACGGAATAAAAAGATTTTGACTTTGACTTTGACTTTAGATACACATATACATACATACATGAAAGTATTCACCTCCGCGGATAGGTGGCACTTGTGACCGATATCCTATTTTGCTTTCGAAAATTTTCTGTTCGAATTTCAATGGAATATATATATTCGAAAACGGTGTGAGGAACTTTTAAATGCCAGACACTTGCTTTTACATATTTTGTGTGTCTATTATGTTATCAAGACATATCTTTTCTTTTAACAGTTGTTTTAATTACAACGATATTAATTTATAGAAAGATCGAATTAACTTTTCCATATTATGATTTACATAGCTGTGCTGTCTGATGAGCAAGTCTTCTAACATGATATAACTAGTATCAAAATAGATAAATAAATATGTATGATTCGTAATCGGTAACAGTTCGCCATTTATAGACTAGGTTAATTTAGACTTGTGACCAACAAAAGTAGAGCGAGCAAACTGAGCGAGTCTCATCTATTTTTGAACTATCGCGTTTGAATTTTTATCATAGGTAAACAAAGTTCAACGTTATTATTACGAATAAAATTTGAAGCGATTACCAAAATTTGGTAGGTTGCACTTCAATTCTTGGTTAGCTTGAGACACCCGCGCTTGTTGCCTCTTGTTGCAGCTAAAAATCGGCCAAGTGCGAGTCGGACTCGCGCACGAAGGGTTCCGTACCATTATCTATAAAAACGGCAAAAAAAATCACGTTTGTTGTATGGGAGCCCACTTAAATATTTATTTTATTCTATTTTTTAGTATTTGTTGTTATAGCGGCAACAGAAATGCATCATCTGTGAAAATTTCAAATGTCTAACTATCACGGTTCATGAATACAGCCTGGTGACAGACGGACGGACGGACAGACAGCGGAGCCTCAGTAATAGGGTTCCGTTTTACCCTTTGGGTACGGAACCCTAAAAAACGTTCACTGCTGAATATTAGGCCCCTTGGACTTCCACAGCAGCCTACTACTTAATGAATTTTTTATTTAATATTTTAATTAATATTTACATCTCTCATTCATTATTGAGAGAATACGAGGATAAAATAAGAATAAGTTCAGGTAATTATTGGCAACTTCACTTACAAGAACACAGCGACCCTTCAGGGATTCTCCGCCCGCGTGGAGTCAAATAACGTAGCCTATGTGTTAATCCAGATCATAATCTATCTACGTGCCAAATTTCATTCAAATCCGTTCAGCCGTTTAAGCGTGAAAGAGCAACAAACATCCAAACATACAAACTTTCGCATTTATAATATTAGTAGGATTAGAGGTACTCGTACTTTCCCAGACGGGCTGCTTTAAGAAACCCAGGCCAAGACAGACATGTTCATGTACACAAATGTTTGCCCTATCTGAGAGTCGAACCCACGAGCGTTGGTGTCAAGAAGTTTTAACCACTTCGCCACCGAGCTCGCCACTTTCACAAAAGCTTTGGTTTCATTCTAGTGTTGACTGTATATTTATGTCTTTTTCTCTCTCATGACTATCATTTAGTATTCCAAGATAATACATAATTCAACTATGCTCTTTTTTGTCTTGGAAGAATCAAATTTCGAGTACCAGTAGTTATTATTTAATTATCTATATTTCTTTGTGCATTACATGCTTCTTTCGCATTATCCAATTTACCTTTCTTTTCAAAAGGCTCGCGTTCATAAGTCTTAAAAGTCAAATATATTTTAATGCATTTGAAGAGAAAGTGTATCCATCTATCTATCTATAACTTCACGCCAAGTCCCTTACGGGGAAGGCAGAGAGAACTGAGCAACAGATGACTCGGTCCTTACACACCTCACTCGCATCTTTAATATTTCTCTGTATAGTTCGCCGGTTTCAATGACATCTGACGTCACCTTCTGATAAAACATGTTCAATTTGGTAGTTAAGTCTAAAGTAAGTAGGTAAGTATAAAATTTAGAATAAAAACAATAGAACTTATTACACAAATTAGCTTTATTTTAAATTTCCTTGTCAGTGATTAAAATTGTGTATTTTTTATACGATGCCGGAAGCAAACAAGCATACGATCCACGTGTAGCTTGTAAACGCTGGTACCACTAGGAGTATTGCACGCGCGTCGCCATCCCCGCTGCTATTACAGCAACGCCTGAAGAGCTTACAGGTAACCTCACTCGCTACATGGAATTGTTCCTTGACTGCGATATTCTGTGTAGTGGAGATACCTCTCAAGTCGGGCTGCTTTGATGCTCCCTATCTCTCTTAAGTTCAGGTTTACGACGAGGACTCGATATGACTAAAATCATGACAGGCCCCGGTCAACGCTATCGACCTGCTCAGTAGGTACTGGTTGCGACAATTACTTTGGAGAAAATGTCTCTACATGTAGAGACGTTTAGGTATGTTCTAAGGTCACCCCAATTAATTCTAAGAAACTGTCTCTACACGTAGAGACGTTTCAGCATGCTCTAAGATGACTGCAAGTGAGCCGAATAATTACTAACAGACCAATTGGATACACGGTAAAATGAGTTAACTATATACGCATATATACGCAACATCGTACTAATCGTAAAGAGGGTAGCGATGTATATATTTCCCAGAAGAGTCACTGTCGTCTCCTAGACACAACAGAGGTCAAGTTTCGCATTGTTGTAGGGACTTACGAGAGTCACTTGTTACATACAAGTGCGGATGAATCCACGCCCTCATTGAAGCATACGTGTCTTAACTAAGTAGAGCATATGATCTATAATTTGTTTCGGGTAATAAAATAATTGTAGTAGAATAAAAATATATCTATATATTGAAAAAAAATTGCTCTACCAAACGGCTTACCTAGAGAATATAAACGAAATGAAACTAAATAGGCGTTGTATTAACCATTGAGAAGTTACTATGGCGCTGCTGAACGCCATCATGAGACAAACTCGATGATCATTTATTCTACTGTCATCATAATTATTCTATCAAATTTCGTGATGAAGAAAGAATTGGTTGAAATTTGATTTGTATAGACTCCATTACAACCTTCGATCTCCATTATCACTCCAAAGGTACCGCTACCTACCACCGCTCTATCGCTGCGAACGCGGTTCGTGCTTTGTCGATATTTGGTAAACAAGTTAGGTAGTCGCGATTTTGTTTTTTATATATGCGATAAAAACGACTTTACCGAATAGTCGCGTTTGACGCGTTCCACTAAATTAACTTTGTTGGTCGCGATTCGTGAATCGTCGTTATTACAGTAAACCCATAGATTAACTATACATTAGACATGCCATAGTACGTAATACGTGATACTTAAAATGTACATTATATCTATCTTATTTTAATAATATGCAATATTATTGTGTGTTATCATAATATAGTAGGTAATATACTCGTAGTATAAGTTTCAAGATCCCATAAAAAAAATATAAATATGCTTTAGATAAGACATGACAGAACTCGAATAGCGAAAAACAAGTACTCCTCGATGCCAATAAAATAGACAATTACTGACAAACAAAGTAAAAAAATCGGCCAAGTGCGAGTCGGACTCGCGCACTAAGGGTTCCGTACCATTATCTATAAAAGCGACAAAAAAAACACGTTTGTTGTATGGGAGCCCCCCTTAAATATTTGTTTTATTTTAATTTAATTATTTATTCTTAAAATGAATATATAACTAAATATTTTGTGAATATTTCAAGCGTCTACCTGTTGCCGTTATCGATATCGAGCAAAAAAAATCGGCCAAGTGCGAGTCGGACTCGCGCACGAAGGGTTCCGTACCATTATCTATAAAAACAGCAAAAAAATCACGTTTGTTGTATGGGAGCCCCCTTAAATATTTATTTTATTTTATTTTTTAGTATTTGTTGTTATAGCGGCAACAGAAATACATCATCTGTGAAAATTTCAACTGTCTAACTATCACGGTTCAAGAGATACAGCCTGGTGACAGACGGACGGACGGACGGACGGACGGACGGACGGACGGACGGACGGACGGACGGACGGACGGACGGACAGCGGAGCCTCAGTAATAGGGTTCCGTTTTACCCTTTGGGGTACGGAACCCTAATGAGCAAAAAAATCACGTTTGTTGTATGGGAGCCCCCTTAAATATTTATTATATTCTATTTTTTAGTATTTGTTGTTATAGCGGCAACAGAAGTACATCATCTGTGAAAATTTCAACTATCTATCTATCACGGTTCATGAGATACAGCCTGGTGACAGACGGACGGACGGACGGACGGACAGCGGAGCCTCAGCAATAGGGTTCCGTTTTACCCTTTGGGTACGGAACCCTAAAAAGGCTGGCGTTTAACCTCATGCAACTTAATATAAGAGACTAATATAAGAGAGAAAGCAGAGACAGGGATGAGAGATGCGAGCAGTCATGCTCACTAAAATGTCTAGACGAGCGGCGGCGTTGGGGGGCGGGTCATCGAGTTCCCTACAATATGGTTGAGCACGGTGATGGCTGCCCTCTGCGTCAACTCGTGAACGGGTGCCGCTCGGGGGGACTGGTCTGCCCGCGTCTCTCGTCCCACTTTCTGCCTATAACAAAAACTAATGTGACGAAACAAAAAACAAAACAATAGCATGTAAGCACTACTAATTCTATTGAAATCGCACTTGCGGAGCGATGAACACTAAAGTGACTAACAACCTGACAAACAACCTCTCAAACAAACAATGGCACGGGCCAAAGAGCCTGTGGAAGCTTTTTATTTGAAAAAAAAAAAAAAAATATAAGGGACTTGAGGAATTTGGTATTCATAGCAGTTCTAATACAAGTAATAACATTATGTCTTGTATTACAACTGCTATGATAATGCCTAGTAGAGAGATAAAACATACAAAAAGCTAGATCAAACGAGAGGTCCCAGCGCAGCAGCTGTGGCGAGTACGTGCGATTCATGTTCCAGATAGCAGGCAATCGCAGAGACGACTACAGCTGCGGGAGAACAAAGCGAGTAACACAGCCATGGCAGCGACGGCATTCATCTACTAGCAACATTGGACGGATGCCAATCGGTGCTAGTTCGCACGAGCTAATCAAATTGGCAAAAAAATAAATATTTTTTCTTTAGTAGTGAGCGTAGAAAATGATTACATCAAACAACAAGAGTATTCTAAACGAACCGACTCACAATTTTCATCGGTACTTTTTAGTTCGTTAGGGTTTGCATTATTTTATATATAATATATGTTATTTATTTTAACTAGTTGTGGTTTTGTTGATCTAAATGGTCCCCATTTAGATCAACAAAAATTCGCAAACACTATGCCAAAATGTTAATGCAATCGTTGAAGGACAATGAAGTTGTAAAAAAAAGAATATTAAATTTCTATCTACAATTTCACGCCAAATCCCTTGCGGGGTAGGCAGAGAGTAACGAGCGCCACGTGACTCAATCCTTACATACCTCACTCGCTTCTTTCACATTCATTGCTCTTCTCATGCACGCTCGCCGGTTTCTAGGACTCCTGACATCACCTTCTGATAGAACACGAACAATTTGGTCATGGTAGGTAAGTCTTGGCCTCCCTCGGCTCCTACATCCTTCCGCTTTTATATTGTATATCTGCTTCGTCATTCTTTCATCCTGCATTCATTCTACATGTCCGAACCAAAGGAGTATGCCTCTTCTTATTTTAACACCGACGCTCTCTTTCAATTCTATTTAAATTTCTATTTATTTAGATTCGTATATATTTAAACATAGAAATTATGTTTACGTATTTCATGCCCATAATGTGTTATAAATTGATGAAATTATATAAATTATTTAGAAATACCTTCTTGGTAATTTCAAATAATGCATTTTTTTAAGTAATTCGATTTACCTCCATCTGGCGGAGAAACAAGATACTACCAATGACACTGCAACACGTAATAGCACACACTGGTGGACGTGTTGCGTTTTGTCACATATTTAAAAGTTTCAATAAAATTCGTGTAGATGGCGAACGAGAGCAAAAAGCGTATCTGCATTTGTCGAACATATCAATGTAAAGTATTATTTTTAGGAACACCATTCCTAAATGAATTCTATATGTTTGTCTGTGCGTTTGTCCGTGCGTTTGTCTGTCGCTTTTTTCGAATATTCGAATTTTGACTTCAGATTCGGATTCAGCATAAAAAAGTAGAATAGGAATGTTCAGGAACACCGTTCCTATCTCTTAAGGAACATGATCAAAATGGCCGACAAATAAAAAAAAAATGAATTGTTATATAATTGACGAGCCAGGTGTTCCTCTGACAATGCACGATTGCGCATTCTCAACTGGTTACTTATGTAACTAGTCTGGCCATAAATACTATTATATAGAAACTTTTCTTTTTAAACTCTTCAATTATTTTATTATGTTACCTTCTTTCGGTTTCCCGCCGTTTTACATATTTTTTCGTGTTTATTATCAAATTACAATATGGAACGGGATGTAAAAGAAAATAGGATTGCAGTGATTGCCTTGCACAAAGTGGCTATGGAGCCTTCGGTTATATCCAAGACACTTCAAATGCTTGGTATCAGCCGTACGTTCGTATATTGTAGGTATTATTACCTACCAACCAACCTACCTATAAGAGCTGAAGCCTAGCCTTCGTCTAGCTCAGATTTGAACCCCTTAGTCTACAAATTATGGGCAGTTTTAGAGGACACTAGCAATTCGACCCAGCTTCGCACGGGTGATCCAATCGTTACCAAACTTCACAGGATCACCTGCTGGGCTAACCTGAAGATTCACTGAAAATTTCATCAAAATCTGCCCAACTATGGAAACAATGCGTAAAACCATAGATTCATGGCCAGACAGTGGCCATTTCGAATAGAATCATGTTTTTATTTTTGATACTTCCATAAATATGTACATATACCTTTTAGTAAGATTACTACTGTAGTATTAAACTACTAAAAATTCGTTAGAACTGGAAAATTCATAATATTTCACAATGGAAAAATCATCTCACCCAACTGTGGGGTACGAACCCACGACCGGTCTACTCTACTACTACACCAACCCGACTCATCCCACTGCAGGGATACGGGTCTCCCGTCAACCGAAAGAGTGTAGAGAATACTCCACCATGCTGCACAACTGCGGATTGGGAGACCAGTGTTTTCAGTCGCCCGAAGGCCACTGACTTAGCTTAACGGCTGTCATTTATCGGCAACAGCCGGGGCCGACGGCTTAACGTGCCTTCCGTGCACGTAGAAGCTCGAGATAGATAAACCCATCCATGGACAGGCTGCGGTCAGGTTACTTAACCTGCGTGGTCGGTTATAATGTCATGCGCAACGACGCCATCGAGCTCTAGCTATCGCTCGATTCCCGGTAAAGTGCTATTTTTATGTACGTTTATATTCGACGTCTTTATTACAACAATATACCTTCAGTACGCCGCTGGGCCTGCTCTGGACTCCCATTATCGCGATAATAGGTACCTAGTCTATATTTGTCTTCATGATCCAAGTACCTCTTTGTCAAATTTCACTAGAAACAGTTTCGGTTGCCTAGTTGTGAAACAGTAACAAACACACGGGCAGAGATTTTCAGGAACACGGTTCCTATATGAATTCTATGTTTGTCTGTCGCTTTTTTTTGATTATTCGAATTTTGACTTCAGATTCGGATTCAGCATAAAAAAGTAGAATAGTAATGTTCAGGAATACCGTTCCTATCTCTTAAGGAACATGGCCAAAATTCCGACAGTTAAAAAAAAAATGAATTGTTATATAATTGACGAGCCAGGTGTTCCTTTGGCAATGCAAGCTTGCGCATTCTCAACTGGTTATTAATAACAATAGCTCACGCCCCGGCTTCAGTTGCATGCTTTATCACGAAGCGTGTAGGGGTAAACGTCTGAATAAATTCACGAAAAGTTAACAATTTATAATAAACATTAGTGTATCAGAATCTTACATAGTTCATTGATAACTGATAACATACAGAGACAAAACTAAATGCCAATATTAATGCATATTGGTACTTAGGCGTAATGAAAGACTCATTCCATTTTACGACATTAGATACTTTATACACCGTTGTTTCTCATGTTCCGTCAAATCTTTTAGTACAGATCTCCCAGGCGTTATCCTGTTTTTTATTCTATTAGGATCGACGTGGATAGACCATTATGTAGGATTAGGATTCTTAGGAGAGGACTGCCTAATCCTAAGGTTTTGGTGAATATACTGATTATGACTGTCGTCAAACCTCCACAACCTATAGGGGCAGAACCCACCACCTCCAATGGCTCCATCGACCTCGCGGTCAATTGAGCTGATCCGCGGGAGATGCGCACGACACATGCTGCTCTAAGGCTCTCTTCATGCCGCGGGCAATTCTTGTTTCCCTACAAATTATTTATTCTGCTCCATCGTGTCTAGGTCCGCTTTCTCCCCATTCTGAGGTAACGACATGCACGCTTACGGCTTCGTTGGCCAATAGGGATAAACTGCACTTTCTTAGATTAGACTAGCTGTGCCTGCGACTTCGTCCGCGTGGAATATTATTTATTTATATCTATAAAAATGAACGAAATTTCTAAAATAAAAAGTAGCCTAAGTTACTCCTCATTACACCAGCTATCTGCCAGTGAAAGTCCCGTCAAAATCGGTCCAGCCGTTTCAGAGATTAGCCGGAACAAATAGATTACACGTCTTTTGAAATACAATTTTTGGACGTATGGGTTTATTGACGATGTCTTCTATCACCACCGACTAAATGATAATTACAAATATGTAATTATCATTTAGTGTCAGGAGCCCTAGAAACCGGCGAGCGTGCATGAGAAGAGCAATGAATGTTAAAGAAGCGAGTGAGATATGTAAGGATCGAGTCACGTGGCGCTCGGTTCTCTCTGCCTACCCCTATATGTACATAAATCCGAGAACACGAATATAGTGGTCCCCAAACCAGGACTCGAAACAGATATCGGTGGTTATAGACAGAGCTCGGTGGCTCAGTCGTGAATGACGCGACTTTGACACCAACGCTCGTGGGTTCGATTCATGTTTTCCCCTAACAAAAACAACTTTTGCCAACCGACAATATAGCAATAGGTCAGCTACCATATACAATGCTATAAACAATATTTTAAATATCTATCCCATGACCAAGCGCAATTGTAAAGCTAGCCTAATAAAATTGTTAAAGACATGGAGTTACGATGAAACGGAAGTCCTATTCGGCTAGATTGAGTACTGTACTGTAGTATTGTTTGTTGTCCAGCTTTTTGTATTCTCATGCTTTGATAACTACCATTTTGGATTTGTTATATATATGTAGAAGAAATAATTGATACATTCGCACACACCCCCACACACGGACGCACAAAACATACTTTCGTACACACACACACACACACCCTTCCACTCATGAACACACAAACACACAACTATTATTATTATTTAGTTATAATTTTGAGAATCTAATCAGATTTCTTTATTATAACATAGTTTCGATAGACCTACTGTCAATGTGATTTTGTTATGAAGAGCGGTGTCCCCTAACACAAGTATATAATATACTTAAAAGGGGTCCCCAACAAATTGTTGTTATTTAATTTAAGGCAGTTACTGAATAAAGAATTTATTATTTATTTATTTATGTCAACGTGTCTGTTTGTCTTGGTCTGGATGTTTTAAAAGAGGTAGGGCGCATCAAAGCAGCATCTGGGGAACCTCCACCTCACAGAGAACAGCAGCCAAATAACAACTCCCTGGAGGGTTGTTGTGTTCTTGCGTGTGAGTGAGGTCACCAGTAAGCTCTCAAGGAGTTGCTGTGTAAGCAGCAGAGGAGGTATCGCGCGAGTGCAAGCGCGCAGACCGGCCGTATGCTTGTATGCCTCCCGACGTAGTATAAAAAAAAATATAAACCAAGCAGTATTCATCGAGAACAAACCTTTTCCGTATCTTTTGTGGCACATATATAATCTTCCGCACTGAACTGATTCCAAAGTCTAACACACTACGAATTTGCTGTCAAGTAATTTGTTTTTAGTGTCAGTTAATTGACGTAGGTGTCAATATTGGATTCGGTAACAGCGTCACCGGTCGACCTTCACGTGCCCGGCATGGAGGTAATTACAGCCACGTCCAAATTCACAGAATCACGCATACTATTACCACGAGGTGCGGCTTCATAGCAAAATGCTGACTGCGTAACTGATATTACCAATTCTAGCAGATTAAAATGAAAAAAGAGAGCGTCGGTGTTAAAATAAGAAGAGGCATGCTCCGATGGTTCGGGCATGTAGAAAGAATGCAAGATGAAAGAATGACGAAGCAGATATACAATGCGAAAGTGGAAGGATGTAGGAGCCGGGGAAGGCAAAGACTTACCTACCATGACCAAATTGGTCGTGTTCTATCAGAAGGTGATGTCAGGAGCCCTAGAAACCGGCGTGCGTGCATGAGAAGAGCAATGAATGTTAAAGAAGCGAGTGAGATATGTAAGGATCGAGTCACGTGGCGCTCGGATCTCTCTGCCTACCCCGCAAGGGATTTGGCGTGAAGTTATAGATAGATAGATAGATAAAATGAAAAATAGTAATAAGGTAATAGTAATGAGGTAGGACACATCAAAGCAGCCCGTCTGGGGAAGTACCTCCACCTTACAGAAAAACCGCAGCCAAATAACAACTCCCTAGAGGGTTGTTGTGTTCCTGCGTGTGAGTGAGGTCACCAGTATGCTCCCAAGGAGTTGCTGTGTAAGCAGCAGAGGAGGCATCGCGCGAGTGATACTTAATATATTACAAGCGTTAATAGGCTACGGTACCCGCTTTACATTAGGTGGGCTGTATGCTTGTGTGCCTCCTGACGTAGTATAAAATAATAATAATAGATATATTTCAAAAAATGTAAGACGTGTCTAAGTGCCCGCAAGGGCACAATGGCCAATAAAGATTTTTATCTTTTCTTTAGCTTTTTTAATTAAAGGGACTTCTATATGAAATCTATATGTTTGTTTGTGCGTTTGTCTTTGTGTGAATTTTTTTCGAATATTCGAATTTTGACTTCAGATTCGGATTCAGCATAAAAAAGTAGAATAGGAATGTTCAGGAACACCGTTCCTATCTCTAAAGGAACATGGTCAAAATGGCCGACAAATAAAAAAATAAATTTATTGTTATATAACTGACGAGCCAGGTGTTCCTCTGGCAATGCAAGCTTGCGCATTCTCAACTGGTTTCGAGTTGAATCTATCAATAACTTTCACCTCCATTTTTCTGAACGAGGCTATGATGAAAAACACAATGTCAATTTTGGGAGTTGAAAAGTAATAATTATGTATCTTTTAGTATCAGTACCAAATTTGGTAACATCTCCGGTTCACAGTAACGATACCCTGAGTTGTAATGATCATACGAGTGAATAAGGATGCCAGTAAGCTCCTGTGGAGTCGCACTGTTAGCAACAGGTGTGGCAATCTGCGGACAATACTTCATGTATCGCAAGCGGCAATAGAGGTAAACACTTTACATCAGGTGGGCCGTATGCCGTATCCCGACGTTGTAGAAGACGTGTTAATTTCATATGTAAGTAAACGAAAGTGGGGCTACCAGTAAGGTCTACCAGAAGCTAGGGCTACAATGTGCGAGGCGTTCTACTTGCATACTGCCAGTGTCCATAGGCTACGGTGATCACTCCATATCAGGCTCTATGCCTGTTTGTCTTTCCAGATCGAATAAAAAAAGCCTCTCCATGGGTGAGTTTATCGCAGCGGTGTTATCGTTGTGCCGTAAATCAACTGAATTTATTAGGAGTCAGTTCTCAATTCGACTTTATGATTTTATATGTGCCTATGTGACGATTCGGCCAATGAAAACCGATTTAAAAAAAAATACTGGATAGGTCCTAGCATCCGATTCGTCACAAACAAACTTAATTAAAGGTTTTAAAACCATCCTAATTACGAGTATTCTATATCAACTCCATGAGCATGTGTCCGGGCGATTATGTTACCGCGGCGACTTTTTTTTTATGAAACTACATTGGCAAACGAGCATGCGGCCCGCATTAGATGGTAAGCGGTCACCGCAGCCTATTGATATTCGCAACATCACCGGGATGTTACTCGCGCGCTGCCAATCTTGTGACCTAAGGATGTTTCGTCACAGTACCCAGTAATTTCTCTGCCATATCTCACCCTTCAAATCGGAATACAGCTATGCAAATATAGCTGCCTGGCAGTAGAAATAGGTGAGACAGATTTAATTAATACTAACTTGATGCCATTTCCTAACTGGAGGCAACACCTGACTGCCTGACGCCTTTTAACTGAACTCATATGTTTTGTAATCAGTGTAGTTTTTCAATAACAAATTTCGTTGCTTCCGAAGCAATTTCATTATTATCATAACAAAGCATAGAATCAAATTCGTTTAATTAAAGGGTGCAAATGAGACTTTAGCAGAAGGAAGGATGGGCAAAGCGTTAGAGCGACAAGAGAAAATCGTAGAGAAATAACGACTCCCCGAAGTGATTTTCTGTTCTTGCTTAGTTAAATTAGCTGAGCGGCCGTGTTACAAAATGAGAACTTATGAGAAAGTAGTTTAGAACAGGTAAGAATTGTATTTGATATAATGATACGATACGACCCAAAAATGCAAAAGTGGAAGGATGTAGGAGCCGAGGAAGGCCGAGACTAACCTACCATGACCAAATTGGTCGTGTTTTATCAGAAGGTGATGTCAGAAGCCCCAGGAACCGGCGAGCGTGCATGAAAAGAGCTATGAATGTCACAGAAGCGAGTGAAGTATGCAAGGACCGCGTCTTATGGCGCTCGGTTCTCTCTGCCTACCCCGCAAGGGACTTGGCGTGAAGATATACATACATACATACGACCCCATTATGGCAGAAAACAATATGAAAAGGGGATCGGACAACAATTCAAAAAGTGATTGATCTCATAATGGATATTTATCACCATGGAAAACTGATACTTCGATGAGCTCGGTGGCGTACTGGTGAATGACGCAACTTTGACCTCAACGCTCGTGGGTTCGTGGGGTGGGGGGATTGTTAAAATAAGAAGAGGCATGCTCCGTTGGTTCGCACATGTAGAAAGAATGCAGGAGGAAATAATTACGAAGCAGATATACAATGCGACAGCAGAAGGATGTTGGAGCCGAGGAAGGCCAAGACTTACATACCATAACCAAATTGATCGTATTTTATCTGAAGGTGATGTCAGGAGTCATTGAAACCGGCGAGCGTGCATGAGAGGAGCAATGAATGCTAAAGAAGCGAGTGAGGTATGTAAGGATCGAGTCATATCGCGTTAGGGTGTCTCTGCCTACCCCGCAAGGGATTAGGCGTGAAGGTATAGATAGATACACAGTAATTATCACAATATACTCTGGTCGTCTTTGATTGCTCGCCATCTGGAACAGGTGTCGTATGCACTTGCCACCGTTGCTACGTTGACTACACTAGTTAAGCCGGCGTACAAAGCTAAGTCGCACCTTCATTTTGTTTTTATAAATAACGCTGAATTTAAGATCAATTCCAAAAAACGCTCATTACATGCACTGAAGAACCATATTTATGTTTTTTTGAAATATATCTTGTATTTATTATCTATGGACAAGTAACCAAAATTTTAATTATTGCTTATTGTGACCAGTTATTCAAATAATCAAAATTATGACTAATTGTACATAAATAATAAATACAGAATATGTCTCAAAAAAAAACGTACCAACTCCAAAAAAACGCTCAATACAAGCGTGTATTGAGCGTTTTTAGGGTTCCGTACCCAAAGGGTAAAACGGAACCCTATTACTGAGACTCCGCTGTCCGTCCGTCCGTCCGTCTGTCACCAGGCTGTATCTCACGAACCGTGATAGTTAGACAGTTGAAATTTTCACACATGATGTATTTCTGTTGCTGCTATAACGACAAATACTAAAAAAAATAGAATAACATAAATATTTAAGGGGGCTCCCATACAACAAACGTGATTTTTTTTGCTCGTTTTTGCACGATATTGATAACGGCAACAGGTAGACGATTGAAATATTCACAGAATATTTAGTTATATATCCACTTTAAAATAAATAATTCTATTAAAATAAAACAAATATTTAAGGGGGCTCCCATACAACAAACGTGATTTTTTTGCCGTTTTCATAGATAATGGTACGGAACCCTTCGTGCGCGAGTCCGACTCGCACTTGGCCGATTTTTTGGAATTAATCTTAAATTCGGCGTTATTAATAAAAACAAAATGCCCCTTAGCTTTATGCCCCCTCTTAATTTGTGTTTCGGCTCTACGCGAAGCATCCTCACCCACAGCAACGATTGCATACATCTACTAACGGTAATTAGTTGGGTGCAGGTTTTAGTTCTCATGAACTACAATGGCGGAAGCACATAGAGTAGTTGAGATCAAATTACCAGTAAATTTGGTTTCCGCGAAGTACCTTCTGAATCCGTCAACTAAAAATAGTATATCCTTATGACAAATATGATGACTTCATAAGTCAAACTCTTCTGCAGTATAAGCAAAAACTATGTAAATATTTTTTTGTGCAACGTCAAGAGCCACACAAGCATACAGTTCACCTGATATGAAGCGGTTACCGTAGCCTATTAATGCTTGTGATAAATTATATTGACAAGCTCCGTGGCTCAGTCGTGAATGATGCGGCTTTGACACCAGCGATCGTGGGTTAAATTCCCATACAAGATAAAAATTTATGTCCATCAACATGTCTGCTTGTCTTGGGTTGGATGTTTTTAAGAGAGGTAGGGTGCATAAAGCAACCTGCCTGGGGAAGTACCGCCACCTCACAGAAAAACCGCAGCCAAATAACTCCCTAGAGTAGTGGTTCTTAACCGGTGGTCCGCGGACCACGGTGGTCCCTGGAACCATCCGAAGTGGTCCGCGAAGCCATTCTTGGAATATGCAAGCCCAAAAATCGCTGTAAAACAATACACTCGTAATGTGAAATTGTTTATGTCCGTCTTATATATAGCACAACCCTTTATCTATACCTAGTCAGGTCATAAGTTCTGTCAAAAACTTTTGATGTAATTAATGATACACTTTTTGATAATTATGGAAAAGTTATATATGAAATGAAAGGTAATAAATGTACAATAAAATTTTATCTACATTATTCGAAATGCCCTCCTCCATTTTGAATACATGCCCTTAATCGACGCGGCCAGTCATCGATCGCAGCACGCGCCACATTTATATCTATTTCTGCCGCTGCTTTAATCAGAGATGCTCGAAGAGACTCCAAATTCTGATGAGGTTTAGCGCAGACTTCCTCCTCCAAATGTTGCCATAGGTATCTTGTAGTCCAGTGGGTTTAAATCTGGACTAGAAGAGGGCCAGTCTTCATGCCCGATGATGTCAATTCCACGGGCGGCCAACCAGTTTTGAGTACTTCGTGCCTTATGAGCTGGTGCAGAGTCCTGTTGGAATATCCAGTGTCTGTTTTTGAAAATTGTTTGAGAAAGAGGTTCTACTATGTTTGTTAGGACGGTATTTTGGTAAACCACGGCACTGGTTTTCACACCTTTTCCACAGAAAAACACCTCAGTTAAGCCTGAATATGAGACTCCAAGCCAAACAATGATTGATGAAGGATAATGCCCTCGCTGGACCCTTGGAATACGTGTGCTCGCATCTTCACAACTGTGGGCATACACCTTATCATTTTGTTTGTTGTAACTTTCTTCGATGGTAAAATTTTTCTCATCCCTAAACTAAATTTTTCTGTGTTCTCCCATTGCGTACCGCATCAGTAGTTGTTTCGATTTTACCACCCTATTCTTTTTTAAATTATCAGTTAAGTAATGACCAGTACGTCTCTTATAGGCTGCAAGTCCTAAGCCATCTTTTAAAATACGTGACATGGTTCTAGGTCCTATTTTCATCTCCCGAGATAAGATCTTTTGCTTTCGGAGAGGATTACTTCGAATTCTTCCCTTACTGCTTTGACCACCTTTTTCGTACGAACACTACGTGGACGGCCAGATCTTTTTCTGTCACAAACAGAGGAGGTCTCATTGTACCTATTAATAGCCCGGTACACAAACATTTTACTAATACCAAGCGTATGCAGAGTTTTAAAAATTGCATTTGGTTCCATACCTACTTTGTGTAATGCAATCACAGCGATTCGGTTGTCCTTATCACCCCACTAAATTTTAACATCGCAAAATATTGTACAATGTATTGGCGCCAAAATGAGAAAACGCAATGAACAATCATATAAAAATGACAGATTCCAAATTCAAAGGTAATATTTTGTTTATTTTTAATTGTAACAGTATTTATGGTCAGACTAAGTATATATAAAAATCAGACCTCTCTTAAAAACACGCTGCCCAAAACAAACAGATATGTTCCTGCACACAAATCAAGTTGGTGTCAAAGTCGCATTATTAACCGCTGCGACACCGAGCTCGAGTCGTAATAGCTCTCCGTAGTGACTATAAACAATTATTAAAATAATTACAGTCGAGAGGTTACTATTAAAATCATTGCGTTATTAATTATGCCCATAATCAGGATGTTTTTTATAGTAAACCTTTGACAGGTTTTACGTTAAATGTATTGTCTCTTGTCTCACGGGAAAATATTCTGAGAAGAACTACTTATTTTTATTTTAAATTAATTGCTACACATATGCTGCGACCCACTGGACTGAAACTCGTACCCCGGAATAAAAGTTGTAGATTCGTCACCAATTCAGGTGCCCATTGGTCCCCTGATAGGAGACCAGTCATAATTAATATTTTATAAGGTACCCATTCGTCCCTTGAAAATAAAATCCCGTCCCTTAAATTATAGACAAAAAAGTGTTGAGATAGAACAGTTATAAACAAAATTGTGTGTCTGTATTTATAATATTCAGTAATAATTAATCAAAACCATACGATTTGCGAATATCGCGCTGATGCCGCTCTTAGACCCCAAAAATAAATCAAGTGAAAATGGGTGTGGAAACAGGCAATCTAAAACCTGAGTCGAAAGAAAAAGATGCAAGAATAAATTGTATTATAAATCAATTTCTTGAACATCGGATTTCCCTGCATGGAAAAATTATGCGTACTTCGTTTCGTACGTAGCATTTCGGCAAAAATCAAAATGTTGATTATTTGTAATTTTTAATGATGATAATTAATCTGTGATTTTAGTAAGATGTTGTAGTTTCTTAAGGCAAACATCAAAATGTTGATTATTTGTTAAGTATTTTAATTAATCTGTGATTTTATTTAGTAGTATAATATAGTTTCTTAAGGCAAAAACCGAAATGTTGTTTATTTTGTTATTGTTAATGATTTTAATTAATGTGTGATTTAAAAATGTGATTTAAGTTAGTAAGATATTATAGTTTGTTTTAGGTTTTCGCGATTGTTATACATTGAATTAAACAATTTTGAACGGAAGTATCGCGTGTTTTATTTATTTTGTTGAACCTGACGTTTCAAACGCTTTGCAGCGTCCGTGGTCGAAACGTCAGGTTCAACAAAATAAATAAAACACGCGATACTTCCGTTAAACATTGTTTAATTCAATATTATAGTTTCTTAAGGCAAATCCAAAATGTTGATTATTTGTTATTGTTAAAATCATTTAATGGGTGATTTATTAATATTATTTCAAGGCTGATTTCGTATCGTAATTACAGTGAATAAACGTGAAACTTACACAATTTTATGAATTTTATTTTTACTTTTAGCACGCGAGACGATTGTAGACTGATTGTACTCTGCGGGAGGGGACGAGTAGGCACCAAAAAATTTAACGTGGTCGAGTGGGCACAGGGTACGAGTTTCAGGGGTCCAGTGGGCCGCGACTCGTCATATCTAAGATCGAATCGATCTGGCGCTCCACTAACCAACTACTGCTTCTCATCATGCACAATTGACAAGCTCGGTCGGTTGACACCGACTCGCGGGTTCGATTCTAACATAGGACAAACATTTGTGTGCGGTATGCATATATGTGAGGTACGTATAAAAGCAGTCTGTCTGGGAAAATATATCATAAACATATTACCTCACAGAAAACCGCAGCCAAATCACAACAGGAGAGTTTTGAGTGAGTTAACTTTTTTTTTTTTTTTTTTTTTTTTTTTTTTTTTTTTTTTTTTTTAATAATAATAATAAGCTGAAGTTGATGTGTTATGAAATGAAATATATTTATTTGCGGGCAAACACGGTAGAAATTCATGTTAGGACAAAGAATATGTCTAAATTTATGTGAAAAAGCGTGTTGCGCCAACAATTGGCATGCAAATGTTCAAAGTCAATGCTTTACAATTTGTAGTCAATGACAACGTTAGTCTTAAACTAAATATGGCTACGTCGTACACTTAAGCAACATAGAATAATGTCAATGGTTAAAAATTTAAGTATTAATTGAGAAAGTATTTAATAAATTATTAAAGAATTTATTTAAAATTATTTGACGTTATTTGAGGGCGCTACATGTCAAAACTTATAATAAAGAAATTCATTTATAGTGTAGAAACAATTTGTGACCAGCAATGTATGAAGTTGTTTTTTAAACTTCGAAAATGGTATTGACTTCAAACTCTCTGGCAAATGGTTATAAAGCTAGCAGTTATCAGCAGAGGTGCCATCGCGCGAGTAATACTTAATGTATTGCAAGCATTTACGTGCGTGCTTTACAGCCTGTATGTCTGTATGCCTCCCGACGTTCTACAAAATACCCTACTGATGTTTGTTTCAGTTTTTTCTTTATGTTGCCTGGAAGAATTAGCGTTAGCGATATGGCAGTTTATTGTAGAATTTTTATGTTCTGTAATTTTTTATTGGTGCAATAAAGAGCTCCGTATTGTATTGTGTTGGGTTGTATTGTATCGTATTATATTGTAACCAAAGATACATGCGTGTGGTGTAAGATTTATTTGTGTAGCGTTGCAACTATCGCCCGTAAATGTCCCTGCACTGGCCCTACATTTGTTTACTACAATCGCACACATATTTGTGCTGCAATATAAATATAATGGACTATTTTGTGGTACCCATACATTACCATTGTGCATTTTCTTCCTCGCGTTATCCCGCGAGAGCTCGATGGAGTCGTTGCACGTGTCATTCTAACCGAACACGCAGGTTAAGCAACGTCGACCGCAGCCTGTCTATGGATGGGTTTATCTGTCTCGAGTTTCTCTGTGCTTCGGAGGGCACGTTAAGCCATCGGTCCCGTCAGTTGTCGATAGATGACAGTCGTTAAGCTAAGTCAGTGGCCCTCGGGCGGCTTGTAAACACTGGCCTAAGCCAATCCGCATTTGAGCAGCGTGGCGGAGTATGCTCTAAACCCCTTCGGTTGAAGGGAAACTCGTATCCCTGCAGTGGGATGAGTAAGGGTTGATTTGATGGTTATCCCGCTTCCATTAGCATTGGTGGGATCCGCTACCTCAGCCTAAGGATTTGCCGAAGGTACTGGTTTTGACATGTAGCGTCTGACGTCAGACCTCTAAAATCCAGAGGAAAATTCTGTCATTTCTTAGGTTATGTCACAGGTATTTCGAAATATTATTTATTAAACATACGGGTTTCCTTGCGGTGTTTACCTTCACTGCCGAACGTGTGATAATTTGTAATTACAAATATGTACGAAAGTCATTACTATGTTGCATTACAGTGCATTAATAACTGTGTCTTCTTCAGATTCGGATGTAGCGGACGATACTAGTATGTGAATTGCTTGCATGGTGTATTTTTTTATGTATGTTATATGTAAATATGTATGTACTGCACGTGCGACAGTGGACGTTGTAGGGGAGGTAGGGGAGGGATGGGCACTTTTTCACAATTTAATGCCTAATAAATCAGATTTTATAGATAATCAACATTTATTGCCAATTCTTATTGCTCTACACATTTGGCTAGATATCTTAGAGAAAACTTTCTTAAAATTATAATCAGTCTCAACATTACGAGATAATTTCAGGAATTAAGTCAAAGTGCCCAAAGCTCCCTATGGCAGGGAGGTTTGGACACACCCTGTGGGAGGCTTAGGCATGGCCTATAAAACACTTTATATTCATAATAGAATCCAAAAATAAAAGTTAACAACAAATAAAAAACATCTTAAATAGTATCTTAACTTATCTAAGATTAGGTATAACCCATAAAGGTTTATCAAATGTGAACTTAGAGCTACCACGTTTGGTTTTATTGCATGTCTTTGGTCCTGGCAATTTAGTTTTGATGTCGTCTAGTGGGACACTAGCTATGTCATCTACTTCAGGAAAAAAAAAGGTGTTTCTTATCTTACTCAGCCTCATAAATTTTATTATAGCCATGGTATGACTAGTGTCTTCGATTCGGCCGACATAGTGCACAACAGTCTTTTTTGTATTAAATTTAACGAGCACAAAATCATTCATTTGAAAATTTCTGTCAATCATTATCACATCATCTTCATCTAACTCTTCTTCTGACGTTTCTTCAACAAATGATCCCTCAGAACTGTCAGCGAGTAAAACATTTTCTACATCACTATCACTACTGCTCATTTGCCTTTTCTTTACTCTACTCGATGTTAGTTCTGGTGGGAGTTTAGGAATCTGTTTCTTCGCTATATTTTTAAGAACCTTTTTTTCCTGCCTCTCTCTTTTAACCTTGTTCTTGGTTTGTCTTTCTTGTTCTGCTAATTCTATCAGTCTCTTTTCAGGTGTGTCTGTCAATATCCTTGTTTTCCCTTTCTTCCTTGCATTTTTAATCAGTTTTCTGGGGCAAGCCTTTGGGTATGGTCTCACTATTTCAGGGGTTACAACTTCAGCGACTTCAATTGTTATTTGATCTGTAGCAAATGACGAGGAAGAATCAGCGACAGCAATGTTATTTAAATTAACAGGGTGTGCTTCAATTTGATTTTCTCTTTCAGGCTGTTCTGGGAGGACGTGAGTTGATGTTGGCTGGATTATAGGGTCATATTTGGACGATAACGCTTCATCAGTTACGGGTGCATCGCGATCAGTGACAGAAGAGCAAAGAAAATCTTCATTTGAGAATATATTAGAATTTAAAGGCCATATCCCAGGGGTTTCAAATCCTTTTTGTATGTTTTGTGGTTTGAAAGCTAGAGGTATAGCAATGGCTGCTAGTTTGGGGATATCATAGATTGTTACAGTTTTTCCAGGATTGCTGACCATCCAGTCTGTTAAAGCTTTATTGTAGTAATTTTTTAGTGGTCCATACACTGTTAAGTCAAGTGGCTGTAGCTTGTGGCTACAGTGTGGTGGAAATGTCATCAGAACAATACCAACTTCTTTACAAAAGTCTAAGACTTCCACAGAAATATGGCTCTCATGATTATCAAGGAGCAGCAACACTGGATTTTCAGGCGTCGGTTTTGCATGTTTCGCAAAATGATGCATATATTTAATGAAATTTGAAGATGTCATCCATCCAGACGGATGTGTTGAGCCGTCTGACCCAATGGGGGCATCATGAAGCATGTAGGGTTTGAAATTTACTCTTGGGAATATGAAGTACGGAGGTATTGAATTTCCAATAGCATTGATTCCACAGCAAACTGTGACAAGTGAGCCTCTCTCTGCAGATGTTGCTTGTCCAACTTGTTTCGAGCCTTTTGAAGCAATCACTCTTTGTGTACGCTGAACAGTCGTCAATCCTGTTTCATCTATATTATATAAAGCTTCGGGACCAAACTGATGTCGCTGAAAGACCGTTTTTAAATTTTCGAAAAAATTATCCACATTTGTTTTGTTAAAACTTGTTGCACGTGACAACGATGTAGCTTCTGGTGTCCGTATTGATAAGTGAGATTGCCTATTTAGAAATCCCCTTATCCAGTCCTTCGATGCGATTTTTTTCTTCATCCAATTGTCAGGAATATTAGTTTTCTTTATGGCTATAGCATAGTCATAGGCCAATTTGCGTGCTTGTATCTTTGTCAATCCATAATTATGTTTAGAACAAACTATCATATAATTTGACAATTTTTTTTCTTCTTCGTCGGTGAAAATTTGTGAGGTTATAAATCTGTGCGAAAAATCCTTTACAGAATCTTGTTTAAGGTACCGTTGCAAACTTGATCTAGGGATTTGATATTTATCAGCTGTTGTTTTTATTTTTGATCCTTTTGATACCTCTTCTATGGCTCGTAATATCAAATCTTTAGGAATTTCCCGTCGCAAACCTTTCTTTTTGAATTTGAACGGCATCTTTCTGTAATTAAAATTAATTCAAATAGTTTAATTAAAGCCGGTAATTAGAATTTTAAAAAATCCTCCTATACTCAACATATAGGAGGGAGCATTGGGCATGCCCAAACCTCCCTCACATCAGAATGCCCATTGCTCCCTCTGTATACATTTTCAACATAAGTTACCGGTATTTTTTTTTATTTACGTATTTAAGCATGAATTTCAGTTTAATTTATAAGTTAGTAAATATACAATAGATATATAATAACAAATCGACATACCTTTCGTTACTTTTCTCTTTATTACGATCCGAAACCACAACAAAATATTCACTTTTACGAGCGCATAACCTTCAAACATGTCTGTGTTTAACAACTGACAGAAATGACAGATAGTCTATGGATGAATAGTGTTGCCAGTCGGTAAAGTAAACTACCAAATTAGGAAAAAAATAAAATCTGTGACCGGATTAGAATAAAAGGGGGGTGCCTATGTCTCCCGACTGCCCGTCCCTCCCCTACCTCCCCTACTTGACACATTTGTGTGACGAATACGGTGTTTTGTCTATTGTATATGTAGGTCTATGCAAAATGTGTTGAGAGTTCAAGTAGAATGGTGTACATTTTTCCTTCGTGATAATTTTGATAATTGATTTCTGTATTTTCACATGTAGATGTGATGATGAAAGAACACAACATGTTAGAGAACATATACAAAATCATGACCTGCCTGACGATAAGCAGTTACGGTGGCCTATGGGACATTAAAACCACAGAATTGTCACTCACGCGTTGCCGAATTCGTAAAAACACCTGTTCCCGCCTTTTTTGAAGAACCTCATGCAGTCCTAGAGAAACATAGGGAGTTCATTAGAGCATTACAAAATATTTTTTTTTATCTCAATGCTAATCGAATAATAAACGTAAGATTGTCAGAAATAATAATTCTCCAATGAATGTTAGAGAAGCGAGTGAGGTATGTAAGGATCGAGTCACGTGACGCTCGGTTCCCTCTGCCTACTCCATACGGGATTTGCCACGAAGTTATAGATAGATATATAGAATAATTCTCCATAACTAAATAAAATATTTCTGCACTAATATTTATAAAGAGTAAAGATTTGTTTTTTTTTATGTTTGTTCGTAAAAAACTTAAAAAATCCAAATCTTAACCAACTTTAAAAAATCCACATTATCAGCAAATAACATAGGCTATGTTTTGTTTTCAAAAAATTAGACGGCTAAGAAAATTGCTGTAACGTAACTCAAGGTATTAAAAATACGCCTGCAAATGTCATTATTTGGCGAGCGCTGCGAAAAAAAAAGATGATACATAAAATTATGTACTACAATCTTTTTACTCCATCTAAGTACTCATCGATACTCACAAAAAAGCCCGTGAGACTATATGTCTAACAATAATAGCACAATAAGCGATTTTTTGTTCAAATTAGACAATCTAAACACGGGTACCATCAAAAGATGATGACATTTTAATCCTTAACTACATAAATACTCGTTCACAAGGAGTTGTTGTCATGTTCTATTTTTAATAATTTACCGAGTACTCAGTTATCATAATGGTGATGTAGACTTCTTCCCGCGCTTTTGACGAGTGACATTGTTGTTTTACTTGAAATTTTTACAATTCAGTGTAAAATTAGTTTTGTGTGACAATTTTGATAGTATTTTGTAACATAAGTGCTAGTGAAATTATACAGTAATGAAAAAATTCAAATATAACACGTTTATGCACTTTGTGGAAGACGTGAATAAGTTCTTCAAGAAAACCTTGTACAAATCACTATCGTTTTACGGGTGGTATTTAAATTGGGTTGATTGGGTCTAGGTACCCTTCCCAAGTATTTTTTCAGCACAGTTCCTGAAGCTGGAACATAGAATTAAGATTTTAAAATGGTTCTAAAACTGAAGACTTTGACACTGGCATAAAGTAGCAACACTATTGCCATATATATATATATATATATATATATATATATATATATATATATATATATATATATATATATATATATGTAAAAGGTGATGTAGTGACAAAAATTGAAAAGGGTATGCTGAGATTTTTTTTTATACTACGTCGGGAGGCATACAAGCATACGGCCCAAATGATGTAAACCGGATACCGTAGCCTATTAACGCTCGCGATATATTAAGTATCACTCGCGAGATGCCTCCTCTGCTGCTTACACAGCAACTTACTGGTGACCTCACTCACACGCAGGAACACAACAACCCTCTAGGAAGTTGTTATTTGGCTGCGGTTTTCTGTGAGGTGGAGATACTTCCCCAGACGGGCTGCTTGTGATAATATGTATATATGTAATTCGTAATACTATCTGTATACCCGTGCAAAGCCGGGGCAGGTCTATGTATACAACGTCGGGAGGCATACAAGCATACGGCCCACCTGATGTAAAGTGGTTATCGTAGCCTATTAACGCTTGCGATATATTAAACATCGCTCGTGCGATGCCTCTTCTGCTACTTACACAGCAACTCCTTGGGAGCTCACTGGTGACCTCACTCACACCCAGGAACACAACAACCCTCTAGGGAGTTGTTATTTGGCTGCGGTTTTTTGTGAGGTGGAGGTCAGTAGTGAGTTATAAATAGTAGTACAAACGATGGCACGGTGTACAAGCCTTGTGCAAAATTTCATTCTTTTTGTATTTGTGTGAATGCAATCATTTCGAAATTAGCTCAGTACCTTTTCTTTGATACGTGCACAACGACTTTACAATTATTTATTATTAAACGAACAGTAATTTTAAAAATTACTGTATTGGCTTATTTATCGATTGGAGAATCTAGCTGCTTAAGATAGAGCCGGCAGCGCACAAGTGACGCCCCTTGGTTTTGCAAGTGTCTACAGGCTACGGTAACTGTGACAATCAGGCAGGCCGTATGCTTTTTGCCACCTTAGTTATTTATATATATATATATATATTTAATATTCCATGTATTGACTCTCCACCCAGGAACGCTTTTATTACTACTGTAATCATGTCAGGTCAGATAGGTAAGATATATACGAGTATATCCAATTTTAAGATGAGATAAAAGGTAAGATTTATATTTATTTCTAGCTTCGATGTCTACATGTGTATGGAGTTATATTGATAAGTATAAGGAGTTGCTGCTTAATAACAACTCCTTAGGACATTGCTGGCAATCCCACTCAATCGCACTGGCACGACAACCCTCCAGGGAGTTGGTGCTTGGCTACGGTTTACTGTGACACGGTAGTACTTCCCCAAGTTTGCTGCTTTGATGCCATACCAATCTTTAAACACAGACCAAGACAAACAAACATGTTCATACATACAAATGTATACACGAGCGTTGGTTTTTAAGTAACATTTTTAACGCCATTGGGCTCGTCAAAATAATTAATATGTAAAGATATACTAATATTTACCATCTATAAAGATTTGTTAATATTTTATATCATCTTCTATACATACTATACTATACTCTATACAGATAAATAAAATTAGAGTGTCTGTTTGTAATATTAAAATAACCGCTTTTTACTAAATGCATATGGATGTATACAAATTGATCGTGTTTTATCAGAAGGTGATGTCAGGAGCCATAGAAACCGGCGAACGTGCATAAAAAGAGCAATGAATGTTAAAGAAGCGAGTGAGGTTTGTAAGGAACGTGTCATGTGGCGCTCGGTTGTCTCTGCCTTCCCTGCAAGGGATTAGGTATAAAGTTTTAGATATAATAAGAAATAAAGTTTACCGTCGATGCAGGAATATAATCAAAGCTTTAGGCAAAGAAAAAAGTGAAAGATAAATTCAGAATGAAGACATGCTGATGAATTTTTGTTTATGCAACGTCGGCAGGCATTCAAGCATACGGCCCACCTGATATAAAGCGGTTACTGCAGCCTATCAACGCTTGTAATACATTAAGCATCACTCGGGCGATGCCACCTCTGTTGCTAACACAGCAACTTCTTAAGAGCTTGCTAACCTCACTCACACGCTGGAGCACAACAACCCTCCAGGAACCTGTTCTTTGCCTTCAGATTTCTGTGAGGTGTAGGTACTTCCCCCAGACGGGCCGCTTTGATGTGCCCCACCTCTCTCTTAAGGGAAAATAAAGAGAATCGTCGAGGAGGACACAAAACTATTGTGAACCGGAAAGGGGTATTCATCGACTTCTTAATGCATGTCATCACGTGATTGATAGTATCATAACTCACACAAGCAGCAAATCAATTCAATCAAAGTAATTATATACGCGGGTAAATAATGACTTTGTTATTTTTGATTCTACAACTAAAAATTATGGAACCAAAATTGTAGAAAATTTAGTTTGCCATAAATAATACTTTTACAAATTTTCTATTCAACTAATTGTTTGCTCGATATAGCGTAAAAACCATTCGCAGCCCTTTTTTCAAGATGGTGGCCGCGGGACAAGCGTTGCGGCCCCCACAAACATGGATTTAGCTTTACACTAACCCCCTCTTGACATCCAAAAAATAAAACTGCGTGCTCTGACTTTTGCACGCCAAGCCCAAAAATTGTAACGTTGCAATGGACTAAACTGTCAGTTGCGCTCTTGACAGTTATTGATGTAGAATGTTGATAGTACATATTTTAATTTACCCATCTCTCATATCTTTTTAAATAATATTTAGGTTATGTTATGCAACTTCTAAAATGTTGGTGTTTGTAGAAAAATGTAGAAAGAAATACGTCAGTCTCGCTAGCTTTTCAACTTTCTTTTGAGCACAGTTCCTCGTAGACACAAAGGAAAACTCGTACGTACTTCCCCATAAAGTTAGGACGTGTGTTTTAATATCCGCTGTAAGAAAACGGAGCGAATAAAAAAGTAATTACATACGGGTAGGTGTATATTCTGTTGAACGTGGATGAAAATCGATCTGAACGGCGCGGGTGATACTCTATTAACATTTATGTTGAGACTTATCTTTTGTATGTCCATAAAAACATAGACTCATTTTGTAAAAAGAGTGATACTCATAGCATAAATACTAGATATAAGCATAATCTTGTGTTACATGCAAGCCGTCTCCACAAAATAAGTAATTCTTTTATGGGGCAATGTATACGGTTCTATAACAAACTTCCCTGCAATATAAGAGAATTGTCAATAAACAAATTTAAAACTACTATTAAAGCCAAATTGTGTAGCAGGGCATATTATAAAGTATCTGACTATATTAACGATAAAAATGCATGGGAGTGAGTCGATCCAATTATAATGTAATTAATAAAATATGTAAATTTGTTTGGATACCAAAAGAGGGATGCCTGAGTTTTTTGGCAGTATTTTTATCAGTGCTCACCTAGTCATAAACTGCACGGTAGGGAAAAAAATTATGACGATTCCAAACAAATGTAGCCATTTTTACGGAATAAAAAGATTTTGACTTTGACTTCGACTTTATATCTGAACCATAAAGTAATTACATTGAACGTAATTTTAATCAATTGTTATTGTAGTTCTTTTTTGGAAAGAAAACATCATGTTCAAACAATCAGTAAGCTCCTAAAAGGACTTGCTGTGCTAGCAGCAGAGGTGGCATTGCGCGTGGTTGTATTCATGCTGCATGGGACTGAGGTTACCAGTGAGCTTGGAGTTAAGAAGTTGCTGTGTTAACTTCTTGGGGGTTGTTTTGTTCCTGTGAGGTTACCAGTTAGCCCCTAAGGAGATGCTTTGTAAGCAGCATAGGTGGCATCGCGCGAACGACACTTAATGAATTGCGTTCATAGGCGTTACATCAGGTAGGCAGTTTGGTTGTATGACTCTCGATGTTGTATATAACATAAAGAGAGTTGTGGGCAAGGATTTTTTGAAGAATATCGGCAACGTTTCATGTAAATATTGGCTAAGGGTTATGAATATTTAAATTAAACTTTTTTAATCACAGCAATCTATAGGATGTTAAATAAATTCAAATCAGTGCCTTGGATTATAGTTTCGCGAGGGTCGCTGAACTCTTCAGCAGCCTTTTTTAATAAGCTTTTATTATATTTTTTTTATAAACTCTTATTATATTTTTTCTATAAACTCTTATTATATTGGGATATTGCGTCGCCTGAAGCCAACTTTGCCACAGTTAAATGTAATATGTTTATGTAGCTTATTTTTGCTTACTTCATTTATTAATTATAGTCGGCGGCTTCTTTTTAGGTGAGTCCGGTGGTTAAGTGGTATTGATACCAAGGCCCATGGGTTCAATTTCTACACAGGACAAACATTTATGTTCATATAGGTACAGTTCAGTTCGATTGAAGCGTTGTTTTGCGAAAGTCAAATTACATGCGTTTTGATCTAACCTGTTAGTGTGTTTCCGCCACCAATTAGTTCATGCGCCGACCGGCAATCACCCACTACCATTTGTAGATACACACCGGCGTCGCTATGGTTGCTCCGGTCGTATCTGCCTTGGCTGCTGCGGTCACCCGCCATCTAGAACAGGAACCGCATGTACCTATGCCATGGTTGACTTGGTCGTCTCTGCGACACGTGCTTTACCTCTCCACGGGGCATCTTCAGGTGCGGTAGATTTTTATCGTAAGAATAATATGCTACAAATGTCAAATCCATCGCTGTGCCATCCCTAATATACTCGTAGTGTTGTACTAGTAGGTGGGATGGATGGAGTAAGAAAAAATATTTAATTGAGGGGAGTCTCTTAGGTCTGTCGGTTTGTTCATAAGAGTAATTTGAATATTTTTTGTTTAATAATTTCTAATATTTTTTTTTATTTCACATTTACAGACTTACAAAAAGATACATAATAATTAGCATTATAAAACTACTGAGGTTTGTCTTCAGTGCTAAGTAATCCACGTCAACCAATTATACATTTAAAAAGTAATTACATTAAAATAGATAATGTCCTATTGGTACAACAAACATACATTAAAGTCCACTTGCAAACCATTAAACACGGCAGGAATGCGCGTAAACATAACCGCCATATAAGTCAGGTACAAGTAGGTATAACAGAAGGTAACATCCCACCCAACCAACATCGACAATCAGGTAGAAAATGTTCACTGATATTTAGTTTTAATCCTTTATCTATTGTGTGTAATATATTATTCGTGTTGGTAGGGGACTAATAGGTGGCGGGAGCACACAAAGCAGGTTAGATCAAATTGCATGCTTGAACATATTTGTCTTGGTATGGATGGGTGGGGTGTTTTTAAGTTCTCCAGTCGGCCTGCTTCATATAGGGCGCATCAAAGCAGCTCGACTGGGAAAGCAGCTCTACCTTACAGAAATCTGCAGCCAAACAACAACGCCCTAGAGAGTTGTAGTATTGTACAAAGATACTTGTTCGGACACTGTGAGCGATTTTTGTGTGAATCGGAACATATATAATTAATCCATCCATGTCGGTAGATGTAATAATTGAATAACTAATGTAAGACAAATACCACCTTAGTCTTTCCTGCGATCACGGACGCTGCAAAGCGTTCGAAACGTCAGGTTTCAACAAAATAAATAAAACACGCGATACTTCCGTTAAAAATAGTTTAATTTCAATACTTGTACAAGTTATAATATAGTACCTATATTGATTTTAAATAACAAGGGGCATACTCCGTTGGTTAAGACATGTAGAAAGAATGCAGGATGAAAGAATGACGAAGCAGATATACAATGCAAAAGTGGAAGGATGTAGGAGCGGAGGAAGGCTAAGACTTACCTACCTACATGATCACATTGGTCGTGTTCTATCAGAAGGTAATGTCAGGAGCCCTAGAAACCGGCGAGCGTGCATGAAAAGAGCAATGAATGTTAAAGAAGCGAGTGAGGTATGTAAGGAACGAGTCACGTGGTGCTCGGTTGTCTCTGTCTACCCCGTAAGGGATTTGGCGTGAAGTTATAGATAGATAGATTTTTAAAATTTTGCTGAAATACACAATTCTGGTGATGATACAATAACATGGTAACATTTAGTTGGTATAATGATAGAGGGGGAAATTGGCGAGCTCTTGAATGACGAGTTCAGTGGCCCAGTTGTGATGCGTTAAACGTTACTTTGACACAAACGCTCGTGGGTTCCATTCCCACACTGCGTAAACATTTGTGTGCATGAACATGTCTGTTTGTCTTGGTATGGGTGTCTTTAAGACATGTAGAGTGTATCTGGGGAAGTACCTGCACCTTACAGAAGCTAAATGAAATAATAACTCCTTAACTTGGTTTTTAAAGCAAATACAAAAATTACTGATTTCTTACGTAATGAATTGACCTAGTCTATGTATTAACCCTATTTGAGATGTTATATACCTTCGTGTTGCAAATAAAAATTCAATCATACGTTCTTGCAAATTATTCAAGAGGATCTAGCTTCCTATGTACTATATTGCGGTGTTCCGTTATAAAGAAATCTACTAATAACTTTCTGAGAAGAAATATAAAAAAATATACCGGTTATAAGGTTAGGTGTGAGACCGCGTGACTTTAGTATTAACTTGACACCTATTCCAACGAGTTTTCTACTGCTGATTAGGACTGCCAGTATCATATTTAGATAAACAAACACAAATATCAAGAGGTGTAACAAAAAGTCATGTATTGAAGATGGATGTCTAATTTAGTATTTTTGAGTTATTCATGCTATCAAAGTCTGGACGGAACAACGAAAGCACACAACCCTATATTCCTAAGCGCATCGTTTGTGCTAGCTTTGCGACACTGCTGAAATTGAGCTGTTGGCTTGGCACCGGATATTGGGATATCTGTGTGTGATCCATAGGTTACTTTTTCAACTTTATTCGTAAATTAAAATTTCGTCTGGCTTGTACAGGGTTGAGACTGACGTATTGTATTTTTATTGATTTCATTTTTCTACTGTTTTCATAATTTTTAAAAATAAAGTATGGTAGACAGCGCAATCGAAACATCTGAATGCGCAGATAAATATACGTATATAATTGAAAGGTGACGCATATTCTCTCTCCCTTCCGGTGTTGTAGTAACGGCCCACAGGAGCCAAAAAGTGATGCTTATTGGGATGCGGAGGATGATTCATTCGTAGACAGAAGGTGAAAACATGCTTATATGTGTCATTTTTGAGCCTTAGTAATGAGAGCGATGATATATACCTAATCCTCACTGTAGGAATAAAACCAATGCTTTGTTGAAAAGCAAGTGTAAAAGAATAACTTTTACGAAGAAGTTATGACAAAAATACAGTACCTACGATAAAAAGGAACCTTCTGGCGCCGCTCTGTCTGTACGTCCAGGTTGATGAAACAGACACAGATGCTCCGTCTTTCTGCAAACGAAACATGCCTCTTCTAAAAATGGCTACATTTGTTTGGAATCGATATTCATTTTCATAGATTTTCATAGATATATTGCGATACAACGTGATAAATGCTCTAAGCAATGACTACACCATTTCAACTGTTTCTATATTCTATATGTGAAGTATTATACAAAGATAAAATCAAACATTAAATTGTAACAGTAACTTCCTCATTTTTGCCCGAATATTGCGAATACAAAGTAAGGATTATGATTTTAGCAGGCGTTGTATGTATGTATTTTTACATGGAATTTCTGCCTTGCATTATTAATTCCCTTTCCTAATCCCGTAGGATTGGTGGGGTCTGCATCTAAGTCTAAATTTGGCGAAGGTACTGATTTTTATATGGAGCGACTACCGTCAGACCTCTACAATCCAGAGCGAAAACCAGACTTTTCTTAGGTTAGGTCACACATCTTTTGAAGTATAATTATACAAATACAAATAATTTTATTAACAAACCAGATACTTTTATTAACAAAACAAATACAGTTACATAGTATACAAAAAAATTAATTAATATATGTTAACAAAATGTTAATTGCTGAGTTAATACAGTTCGAGAGTGACAAGTCCGGCTGTTGGGAGGAACATCAATTTTGTTACCGGTGATACCCAAACTAGAGTGAATCTGTATCGTGGGTATCTATACGAATTGCCTAAGTTTACCTCGGATTTCCAAATATTCCAATATTTCTTAAATGTTTTATTGTTCTACGAGAGTAATATTATCTTTCTTCTTTATATATATAATTCTACTGTACGTGTGTATGTGACTGAATTCCTCTTAAACGACTACACCGTTTTTGATGAAATTTTTTGTGTGTGTTCAAGGGGATTCGAGAATGGTTTATTCACAATTGGATCCAGTAGGTGGCGCTGCGGTCGGTTACAGGACTTATTGTTTTAATTTTCGAACAGGACAACGTCTGTCAGCCCCGCTAGTATTATATAAAATAATGTATGCATAACACTTAATGTATGTGCAATATATAGTGTATGTATGTGATTGCAATGTAAATAATGTATATCTTGAGTTGGGATAGGTTTCAGACGGTGGCGTTAAATTAATATTTGCATCTTGCTCTTGAGTGTGATTGATCTTAAGAACATTTTATCGCATAGGGAGGAGTAGGTCTTCTGTGGGATCGTTTCTTGGACATGTGGGTTTTCTCATGACCACTTCCTTCACGAGTAAGTGATTAGTATTACAAATGTGTACATAAATCCGAAAACACGAATTTAGTGGTACATTCCAACACTAGGAGCTGAACCAGGAACCGTCAGGTAATACATCGGTTCTTTATCCACTAAGCCATCACTGCTCTTAAATGTTTTTATATACAACGTTGGGAGGTAATCAAGCAAACGTGCATCTAAGCAGCCCGACTGGGGAAGTACCTCCATCTCGAAGACAACTGTATCCAATTAACAGCTTCCTGCAAACGAATGAGGTATATTCTGAGGAGTTACTGGGTGAGTAGCATGAGCAACGCGCGGTCGATACTCCTTATATTACAAGCATTAATATGGCTACGATAATCAATATACATTAGTAGGGTGCATGTTAGTATATATGTTAGTCCGGCTCGCGCACTAAGGGTTCCGTAAAAAAATATTTTCGCAAATTATTTTCGCAATTTTTAAGTAGAAAATTCTAAGGCTTCATTCATTTTTTTCACGATGCGTAATACGAGGATGTAGCAATAAAAACGAATGACAAATGAAGTCACCTTTATAATGTGCAAATATTGACTTTATAAACATTTACTTTGAATTTTTGCTTATCAAAATTCATTAACGTCACCAATGCTCTAAGGAGTTAACCCACTCATCGCACTACCGCTAAATACAAAAATACCTTCCGTTGAATAGGTTTTGGAGCACACGTCATACCTTGATGGTAAGCCTAAGCTAAGCTAGAACTCGCACTTCGGAAAATAGCAATAACTGATTTAATTTTGTAACACAGTTTTTTTTTATACTACAACGACAGGCATACAACCATACGACCCACCTGATGTAAAGCGGTTACCGTAGCCTATAAACGCTTGCAATACATTAAGTATTACTCGCGTGATGGCAACTCTGCTGGTAACACGGCAACTCCTTAGGCACTTACAGGAGACCTCACTCACACGCAGGAGCATAACAACCCTCTAGGGAGTTGTAATTTGGCTGCGGTTTTCTGTGAGGTGGAGGTACTTCCCCTCATGTAGGACGTATTAGGGGTACGGCATTTTGCAGCTTATTGAATATTGATACTTATAGATGTATGCAACCGCCATCGATTTCGTGGTCATCTTTGCATTTGTACTGAAAAATGTATGCAAACGCCCCAACACAGTCGTCTCTCTCAGTAGCTGTGCAACAACAGTGAGTGAACTTATTGTAAGTAAGATAGTAACTCTCTGAACATTTTCATGAAAGTAGCTACATTGCAACTGTCCCGTGCAGTGCATTTGCAGTGGTAATTTGTTCCACAGCTGTGCGGCATTATCTGTGAAAGAGCGAAATAAAAAGGTTGTGTTAGATGAGGGATAATTCAAAGTTTTGGTAAGACAAGGACGTTGGGAACGGATAAGAGTTGTTTTAAGCGAAAACCGGGATCGAAGGTATTGGGGAGTCTCAAGGTTATTAAGGATTTTGTATTGATAGCATAATATGTGCACATTTCTGCGAAGGCGGATAGGAAGCCACTTCAATTTTGTACGAAATTCGGAAATATCGTCATATTTACGCAAACCGTGAATATAACGAATAGCCAGGTTTTGTAGGCGTTCTAGTTTATTAAGTAGCTCCTCAGTCGCATCTAAATAACAAACATCAGCGTAGTCAAGAATGGGAAGTATGATGAGCAATGGCTTGAGATTTTGATGGGTTGATTACGAGGCCAAAGCTGTCAGTCCATGGCTGAATAGCATATAGCACATCATTCATGGCCAAAATAGCACTGGATGCGATGGATCAGAGACGGCAAAACTTACTATAAATTTGTAGGTCATCCGCAAATGGATGGTAAGGAGAAGTAATTGCTTTGAATAATTCGTTAATGAAGATCAAGAAAAGTAGTGGAGATAATACACCGTGTAACTTCCCCCCCTTCTATCATTCTAGTGTTTAAGTATTTATTTATTTTTTTGTTTATTTATTTATGTGATATAGAGGGGAGACTCTAATTACTACTTATATATGAATAGCTTAAATATATAACTGACTAGGTACCTATGTACAACTAAACCCCGCCTTCTGATTTCATCTACTTAACTCATTTCCCTGTTACCACCTCACCTACATTATGTCTCTACTTATGTTATGTACAGAGCTACTCTATATAATATTATATTCTATCTTTATATGTCTCGCCCTCCTGTTTTATTGGTTTATTAACTTAAATATATAATGGTACTACTTATGTGAACCCCACTCTTATAGAAATATATCTACTAAGAACTTTTCATGTATTGAACATAGTTATTTGTTTATCTACCTCCTTACCCCGCACATAACTACTCCTGTATCTAATCTGTACCTGGACTACCACTAGTGTATTGACGATATATATATTCTAGAATTCCTGATTCTAATTGTTACTACTTCTTGACCTAAAATCAATCTACTTAACTAAACTTATTAATTAGGTGTCTCGGATGTGTCACGCCGACCCTCAAGTTAAATTATTGGCAGTGATCGTTTTAGTGGCAACTACATTGTGAGCAGCAACCCAGAGTCCTTTTCGTGTTTGAGATGGCTAAGCAAGTCGAGAACCCTACCAGTTAAGCTTCCTAAATGACGTAGCACCGCAGTACCTTAAGGAGTAACGATTCCTAAGGTTATCTTCCTGTCTCTACTCAATATGGTTATATATATGTGAAGATCCAATAGTCAGCTTTACGTTTTAGTTACTTAGTTAGTGGAGATTATAGAACATCAAAGATTTAATGTGTACTTTTATTAACTACCATTTCTCAATCGACTGTTAGAGTTGTACCATACCCTATCGAATTCTGATTGTTTCTTTATTGATTAGGACCCGCCTCTTGATAGATGGAGGCAAGTACCGAAGAAGGTTCTGTGGAATCAGATGACCCTCATAGTTTAGACGTCGATTGGATTATACCTAATGTCTATGCCTATTCGTATAACACTGTAATTGATTTAATGATATTCTATTACTAGACAAGGACTCTACGAAGTTATATATCTTAAGTGAACCCACAGAATTGGAACGTGAGTTTCCTAGATTTAGTTATAGTTTAGCTATTGCTGTAATAGAGCATTTATACCCCTCACCAAAATTCGAATCAGAATTAAGTATAAGGTTAAAGTGTTTAAACCACCGCTCCTATCAGACTCACAAGGCCGGGGAGGAATAACCTATGGAGTCACTTAGTAGTGTGAATGGATGTTATTACTATCTCGATATTCAGTTCAAGTTAACGGTTCCGTAAGGCGATAACAAGACAATCCATATTTATTTTCGGTAGTAAGATAATTTTAGTACCCGCCACCATGATTCTATTTAGGACTCAATTAAAGACAGAGAACGCTCTGACTCGCGCTAGCCCCTCGGGGCAATGGCATATATTACCTACGGTTAAATTTTAAGTAACTAGAGAATGCTAGTGTTCGCCCTATGTACTGCTCTGAATGCTAACATAACATAGAGAACACCCCCACTATGTGTGAAAAGGAGAAGCAGGAAAGAGAAAGACCGCCGACAACACCCCTCCATCTGACCATTCCCAATTCATCTCGTTGATCTTACGAGTATGTAACATATGTGAATATGAGAAAATTGTTCTTACAATTTAACTAACGACTTCTCAGTCTTCTATTAAATTTGTTTTGTAATTTTAAATTTATCTGAGGCAATTTAGGAATCATCACATGGGTCCTTCCCCAGAACCACCTATGTTCCTGATTTTCCCTTTCCAAACTACTTTAGATAATATTCACTATATCAAATTCTACAATTTCAACCATCACTAGTTTGATTTTTTTCAATTTTAAAGCAAGCATCAATTTACAATAATATAAGTATTAAACTTCTCGTCCGCTAGCTGAACACAAAGATTGTATAAGGTTATTTGAGCACAATCTAACTGAATTGCAATCGGTCAAATCACCACTATGCCACCGCTATCAGTTATTACAAATAAGGCAAATCCCTCAGTTGTGTCCACAGATAACGTATTTGTTTATAATAAAATGTACTGTGAGCGTCATCTATACATTCGTCAGTCTTGTAAGGTAGCAGCCAGGCGCTTTTCTCAGTCACCACTGTTACACGGGGTCTATTGCCCAGACTTCTAAATAATATAGACAACAATTAATCAAGTAAAGTTTTCTGCTCTTCCGGCAGTAGTGAAGTCTCCTCACTTGAGAGACGTTAGTAAGTTTGGTAACGGTATTTGCAGTGTGTTACTTCGGGATATTGCTCTTACTGTTTAGGCTAAATCTGACCGAACGCAAAGCCCGCCAGACTAGTGAAATCAATAATGAGTATTTAGGTTAAGTCTTAAAAGCAGTTCAATTGTCCTGTCCGACATTCGGTTGACTTTAACGACCGCGAGGTTGACTCTACATGGCTTATAACGCTTCAGGTGAGGAACCCTTGTCGTACTGAGGAACCCGGCACGACAGCATAACCTGTTTCGCTCAGCATCACCAGACGCTCGAACGCCCCCTTCAACGCGGGTATTGAATAGTTCCCCAGAAACTACAAGTCCTCGCCGTCCAGTAGACTCCCGACACGACAGACTTTGCTGTTTCGCTAGGCGTACTTTAGACACCCGGGGTCACCAACGAACTCAGACGTCGCATTTCCTCAAGGAACTACATAGTCTCACGGTAAAGCGTTAATGTAAACCGTTGGTTGTGTTAACTAGTCCTGGAGACTCTGGCGTGTTAGCTCATCGCCGCTCGTCAACGACACATGAGGGAGAGTGTTACATTCTGGCTAATATACTACTTTAATTTAGCAGTCACGTATAAACTATCGGCGGACCAGAATAAAGCACCCTTAGAGCTCTGAACATGTAACCCTCAAAAAGATTCGACTATTTATCTCTAAGCCAAATGTCTTTCGACTCGTAACCACAGTCAGGAGGTAAAATAATAATTTGAAGTATGCAATGAACATAGAATCAGGCTACCTGCATATCTATGTTATAATTAAGTTGCAGGCCCCGAGACTACACTTTATCTAGACACATGCAGCCTATTATTTATTGCCCACCACCGTGACTCTATAACCACTAAAATATTAGCCTATTCACGCGACGCGCCTACCCTCGTACTCCTTTATTCTCACCGCAAAGGTACTAACATCACGCCGTAGGATAATATGATCACCCGGACGTTTTACTGAACTAAACCCTTGATTCGACCGCTTAGCGTAACCGCTTGCTACTTATCACGCACGTCGCGATTAGCTTAAGAACTAATCAGTAATTGTACCTACTGTCCCTATAAATGTCGTCTGACGCGCCTACCACGCTGTATGTTAACTAACGCGTATGTTCATCGCGACTACCTACCTATCTCCTAACTAGATCTTAATAAAATGTGTACCTACAATATCTAATCTAAGATACTCGTGTAAAATGACTTCTTGAGTTTGTATTACGTTAAACGTGTGATGTGTAAGGTGGCTAAGCCCAAATCAACGATGTGCAATGTTGATTTGCTAATTGAAACTAGGGTATGCAAGGTAGTTAGCCTCGACTTTGTCTATTGCCTATAACTGTGTGTACGTCATGGTCCTAACCTAATTGGGACACGAACCATGACTCCTAACAGAGGAAATAAATGTGTGTGTATATATACATATATAAATAAATGAGACCAGTATGGTTGGGTTGCGATCAATCTCCATGGCCCGCATACGCTGGACGGAATTCACTTCGACGAGCTCCTACCACTTTGAAAGCTCGCGAACCCAAGCACCTGGGAGACGTAACTGATCCCTTACGGGCAAAATCAGTCGCTGGCCCGTCCCACAGCATAAACCCAGCTCCCTACGCCTAATCTATACGAGTCTTCGTAGTCTCCGTGAGGTATCCGACTCATATTTAAAACGAAGCTAGGCCCTAATTAGCTAAAAATTCTTCAGTGTGAAATAACCACAAACCCGATTTAACCAATTTGTCGATGTTAGAACTCGCCTGACAATGTTGGTTAGATAACTAGGTACCGCCGCCATACTCAAAAGTCTGTGACCCTTGGAATTCTGGCCACTTCGTACAACACAGTCAAATAACCAACACTGAATCCGATGAAATGTTAGAACCCGATTTATGACCTAATTACTTAAACGCGATCACATTGAATCAACATCCCAGCGCAGCGTCACAAAGATCGGCAGATGTACCGCCAATTCCATGCACAATGCTCAAGATAAAGAATCAACGTTATACTTAAACAAAATTAACACGAGAAGTTAAATTCCATAAAAGAAACCCCCTTCGCGGACGAATAATGCTACGTTTCAATTCCTAGAATTTGCATATCACAAAACCGCGCCATTTTGATTGCTCAACACGCGCCACGCTACCACCATCGGAGCCTGAGCACCCAAGGTTCGGCCACGCTGCACACAATTTGAACAATCAACCTGAATTTTAGCGAAATATTGAACACCGGATTATTCAATATTAAGTTAACCACGATTACATTGATTCCATACCCAAGCCTAACGTTACGATCAATTAGACAACTTAATTGTCCCATATCTCGCTACGCAGCTCAAAGGCACAGAATCAATGCCGTTCTCAACACAATATTAACACAAAGAAATTAAAATTAATGATAAAAAGAACCGTTCCGCGATTTATCAGCGATACGCCTATCACCCCAGAGATTCACACCGACAAAAAGGCCCTTCACGAACAATTATCGATACGTCTTATTACCTTAAAATTTCACACTAAAAAAAAGCCATGAACTAACGAACCCCCCGTTTTTATATCATCCGCCTACCATCAAGCCTCTTCACCCCTCTCTGCGTATCTCTGTCTCTCTTTCCAAAATATTCTAGAATGTTCTATAGCAACTCGTCATTCAATATTCGAATCTATTTCGTTCCATTTAAGTAGCTTATACTGTTTACGAATCACGACACACTTTTCATCCACGACTAGCAACCGCGCGCTGATTGGTAGTTCAAGAATATCACGCCACTTCGTCTGGTATACGTCTACCCTCTTACAAGTTAACATTTTTCCTAGCATACGGCTGTAATACCTTCAATAACATATTATCACGCCCGCTCGCCCGCGAGGCAGACAGCGAGTATCGAACACTATGTGATGCGTCCTTCAAACCAAGTATGAACAACAATGACCTATTAAATAAAGTAGTGAACGATGCACCTACATTCCTAGTCGTTAATTTATACATAATTCGACTACATATATCCATATGATTGCAAGGTTATTTTTATTTGTGACGGCAACAATGTTATTTCATTGTGGTCCGTTACAACCGCCTTGTAGTATACCAGCAGTCAGTGGAGCTTAATCAGATAAATGTTCATAAACTTTAGTACATTGCCAACGTCCACAAAGATAAGAATCGAACCACTCGATTACAGAGGAGGGCAAGTTCAAAGAGCGATAAATTCCAATGAGAATGTCAAAGACGACTGAGTTGAATGCGCTACTGAAGTCTAACAGAAGAACAAGGGTAAGGTTTTTTAATGTCCATATCACGTCGCATATCTGTGACATTTAATAAAGCACTCGCTTTGCTGTGGATGAGGACGGAAACCCGACTGAAAGGGGCTAAGAAGATTATGATGATGGAGATACGAATTAAGTTGTTTGTGAACAACACTTTTGAGGATTTTAGATAATAGTGGAAGAATAGAAATTGACCGATATTCGGAGAAGGACGTAGGGTTGTAAGTTTTAGGGATCGGAATGACATGAACCATCTTCCAAGCTTTTGACGTTTGAAATGAGAGAAAAAATTATCATGTGCGTAATTACTGAAACTATGTAGTCTGAAATTGGAATCAACATGTCACGGCTCAAGCCGTCACTGCCCACAGATTTCTTGGTAATGAAGAGAATGCTCTTTTTACTTCACCCTCGGAGTGCAGCGAAATGAGAATGCGTCACGTGCGGGTGCTACATATTGAGAAATCGATGACAAAGTACAATTTTTAATGATCTGATTTACGGAAATTGAGGGAGTACAGAAATGTTCATTCAATGAGTTTAGATCCAAACAACCACTGACAACACTTGGAAGATTTGCCCACTCCCAAACTAGCTGCTATTAGCTCCATTTGTTGCTTCAGCATTGGATGGCCTTCCATAAAAGGTTTTGAAGTTCTGGTAGTCAGCAGAGAAAGTTTTAATCGTCAGAAGTACATTTGAATAAAGATTGCTGCAATTTTTCTCAAAATCATCCATCCGAGTCTTGAAGAGTACTGCCAGCTCACTAAGATTGTTCTGCACCTGTGATGCTGGTTCCATGGTGAAACGATGTTTGAAATTTATGTGCCAATGGATGCAAATATATAGTGAGTGTAAATGTATTAAAATAATAAATTACTAGGAGCGATGAAAAATGGCTATTACTTTATTTGAAGCCAAAAAAAAATAGTCAAATAGTAGTTTGTCTACGCGTTTTTAATGCTATATCCTCGTATTACGTATCGTGAAAAAAAATGAATGAAGCTTTAGAACATTTTACTACTGTCTCGCTTCATGAAAGTAATTCATACAAATGCGAGCTATTGCAGCTACGTAAAATCTGTTCAATGCATGAGAAGTGTATGAGGATTTCGGCGTTCGTTTATGTCTCTCATATAAATTTAATGTACGCATATTCAAATGGACTGTTAACCTGTTAACCCTTTAAAGATTGATTGTAAACTGTTATATAACCTTGGATTGTTGTTTATTGTATTCAATCTTCTTCTTTTTCCTAACGTTATCCCAGTTCCTATTAGGGTTAGTGGGGTCCACTACATAAGATTAATGATTCGGCGAAGATACTAATTGTGAAATGGAGGAACTGCCGTCAGGTTTCCATTATTCAGAGCGAAAACCAGTTCAGGCCTTCTTTAGGTTAGGTCACATATCTTTTTCAGTTTTGGTCAATTCTTGCGGGTTTCCTCACGATATTTTCTTTCATCGCCGAACAAGTGATAATTACAAACATATATAAAACACGTACTTAGTGGTACATGTTGACAACTTTCTGGAGGGTTGTAGTGTTCCTGCGTGTGTGACCTCGCTAGGTCACCAGTAAGGATGCTGGGTTAGCAACAGAGGTGGCATTCCGAGAGGCACTTCAATGTGCTGCAAGCGTTCACAGGCTACGGTGACCGCTTTACATTAGATGGTCCGTATGCTTGTATGCCTCCTGACATTGGAAAAAAAAATACTAAACTCTGTTCATGAAAAATTCTTATTTAAACTTTTCGAGACTAATTAATAAATAATAAATATTGTCGGATAAATTACACAGCGTCACCTAGCCCCAAAGTAAGCGAAGCTTGTGTTATGGGTACTAGAAAACTGATAAACATACGTAAATATTTTTTTTTTTGTAAATACATACTTATTATACATAGAAAATACCCAGACCAAGACAAACAGACATGTTCATGCACACAAATGTTTGTACTGTGTGGGAATCGAACCCACGAGCGTCGGTGTCAAAGTAGCGTAACAGCGCGTTTCACCACTGCGCCACCGAGCTCGTCCCTCTTTATATATTTATTATATTTAAATTTATATCATAACTCTGTCATATGTGATAAAAAAGTATGTGCACAAAAGTTAGTGTATTTTTTGTGTTAACGCTGGTACACTTATTGTACCAGCGTTAACACAAAAAATACACTAAGTCTCTCATAATGATATGGCAAGTGTTCGATTCCAAAAAAGTTACTTCTTCAATACGAGCCACGCGTTAATCCCGGTCACGTTCTATGTTCTGATTCGGAGCCCAAGGTCCGCTTTCCGGCTTTTCCTTCTCCATTTCGCTCGGTCTTCGGCATCCCCTATTGGGTAACTATATGCGCTGATATGCGTGCGTTGACATTGTAATCGATGTCTCCGGCCGCCTCGAGGACAGATCCCAAATACCTACACGGTCCGTGCACTCGACCGTGTCTTCGCCAATGCGAACGGGTGTAGGATCTGAGATATTGCAGGCCGCCGTTCTCAAGCGACTCTCTCCAAGCATTCACTCGTCGCACCAGGGGCCCCTTATCCGCGTCCGCCAGCGCAATATCGTCAGCATACATGAGCAACCACGGAGGATGCTCATGTGTATCCCTAACGCTGTCCGACACTACGTCTGAACAAAAACGGACTAAGGACGGATCTCTAGTGGACTCCGACGGTGATTGGAAAGGGCTGCGTATCGCCAACGGCAGTCCTAACTAAGGAATAGGAATCGAGATACATGCCCCGGTTAATAACAATATACGCTTCAGGCAACCTATTGTACCTCAGTGCCCACCAGATCATCGCACGAGGAAACAGTCGAAGGCCTTCTCCATATCTAAAAACAGAAGATGCAGAGGCATGTTTTTCGTCCTGTATTTCTCCATGACGATTCTTAGACCAGAAACGGGGTCCATGGTCCCATGAACAGGCCGGAAAGTCATACCGACGCCCCGCCGGAAGTTATACTGCGGTAACTACCACACTCCTTACTAATTAATCCTTTTCCTTTGAAAATTAGAGTGATGACACAGTCTCCATTGGTCCGGGATTTTTCCGGTGCGGAGTATGCGGTTACATAGGTCCGTCAATGCTCACACCATGAGGCCCCATCGCCTTCCAAGCTTCGGTAGAAATTCCATCGGCTCCGACTGCCTTCCTATTCTTCATACGACGAAGAGCCCATTGGACTTCTTCAGGCGTTATAAGTGGCACTAGTCCCTGATTAGGAGGGAGAGCCGGTGGCTGCACCTCTTTATAATGTATCAACGTGTAGATCAGCTTGTAGCCATTCCAATAAACCGGGATCTGCTGCCTTTCCACCGAGCCTGCAGAAACGCTACGGCCACTTTTCGCCTGGAGAGCACATAGGCCAGTTCCCTCGCGCGTCCAGTCTACGTGCCAATGTTCCAGGTCGTGAAATGGATTTTCCTTTTGGCTCGTGTCTTTAGCATGCTCTCTAATTGTACCGTGGCCCTTGGCCACTTATCACAGGGGTTGGACGTGGACGAGGCTCCGTGCGCCGTCTTGCGGCGGCGCCCTATCCATGGCACAAGATCTTTTCCTACTTTTCGCGATAAATTTGGTTTAAATTATGACTTTTACGGGAGCGACTGCTGTCCGACCTCCCAACCCCGAAGGGAAAGCCTTTTTTTTTTTTTTTTTTTTTTTGTGACGCGGGGAAAAATGCGTTACGCACACCACCGGCGCCTGGGTGGCCTCCGGTGGTAGTGTGGGACTCCCCGTCGGCTGTCCGACGGTATACCCACTAAACAACCCCGCGAAATGCCATCGGCCGCGTTGGTGTGGTGCCCCGGATCTGTCAGCAACAGGGCACCACTGCGACTGGCCAGCCCCTCAGAAGGGGCCGGACTTCTTCAATCTAGGGGCCGTCCTGGCAAATTGGGACAGCCCCTCCGGCGGCGGGACCGTTATGGGGCCAGGTTCCCATCCTGACCCCTAGTCCCACAGGTTAGGGAGGCGGCAGTAGGTGCGCGTAGCGCCTACGCCGCACTCCCGTCCGCCGTCTCCGGAGCGGGACAGCCAAGGGATCGTCCTCCCTGTCCCGCTCCGAGGCCTCCTTCTGGGACATGACCGTCTCACAGAAGGAGGCCATCGCCTGCCAGGCACTGTCACTCCCGAGCATGCAGCGGACCACGCTCGGGAGCGAGAGGTCCGCGCTTTCTAGCGCGGACACCAGTTCGTGGCGCTGCCGAGACCACCTGGGACACCGCTCCAGAGTGTGCTGAGCGGTGTCCTCGGCCGCGCCACAATCGTGGCAGCCTGGCTGTTCCTCCCGCCTCGCGACCCGGTGCAGGTACTCACCGAAGCACCCATGTCCGGTGAGCACCTGCACCATGCGGAAAGTGAGGGGTTTGCGCCTTCGGCGCATCCACGCCTCCAGGACCGGGCGCAGCGCATCCGCAACGCGGACTCCGTACCGCGCCTGCGCCAGGTCCTCCCCCCACCTCCGCATCATCTCTGCCTGCCCTCGCTGGCGATACCGCCCCACCTCCTCCAATGTGGGGCGCTCGCCGAGGCTCCTCCTCTCCGCAACAAACACGTATACCTCGGCGAGCACCTCCGCCGCCAACTCCCAGGGCGGGTCGCCAGCAAGGGCGGTCGCGGCCGTCCACGCCACCGTCCGGTACCCCCTTATCGCCCTCTGCGCTATGACCCGCTGCGCTCTGCGCAGCTGAGCCCTGTTCCGAGCGCAGAGGGCGTCCGCCCATATGGGGGCACCGTACGTTGCCATACTCCGACAGACGCCGGAGTACAGCCGTCTGCACGCGGCGCTGGGCCCGCCCAGATTGGGCAGGAGGCGTCCCAGCGCCGCCGCAGCTCTGATGACCTTCGGCCCCAACCGCTCGAAGTGGGGGCCGAAGGTCCATCTTCCGTCAAGGGTGAGGCCCAGGTAGCTCATCTGGGCACTCACCCTTATTCTAACTCCTCCTATTTGGAGGTGCGCTCCCGAGGGGGGGCCCCGCCTGCCGGTCCCGCGGAAGAGGAGGGCCTCGGTTTTATCCAAACGGACCCGAAGCCCAAGCCTCTCTATGCGGCTGACCACCAGTCCTACACCGACTTCGGCCAGCCGCGCCGCCTCCGTGAAGGTCTTACCCCGGGATGTGACGAGGGTGTCATCCGCATAGCAGATTACACCCATCCCGGGGAGGAGACGGCCCCGCAGGACCCAGTCGTATGCGAGGTCCCACAGGATGGGGCCCAGAACGGACCCCTGTGGGACACCGCACACGACACGCCTTCTGACCATCTGGCCCCTCGCGTCCTCGTAGCGCACCTCCCTGTCCTCCAGATACGCCTTCAACAGCCTCCCCAAGTACGGAGGCACCCCAAAGTACTTGAGGGCCTCCAGTATGGTACTGTGGGGGAGGCTGTTGAAGGCGTTGGCGATGTCTAGAGACACCGCCACCACCACAACCCCGAAGGGAAAGCCTGCGCCAGAGCCCCGTCTGTCGATCAGCAGGTGAGGTTGGCTTGGATCCCGAAGATGTTGGTGGGGTTCTATGCACACCATCGTACATGCTTATACATCTAGGGTTTTTCGATACATTCCATTATTATTCGCTTACATTATTGATATTTATGATGCTGAGTAGGATATATATATCAAATTCACAGAGTACACACTACTGCCAAATTAAAGTAAATACAATGATTAGTGCGAGTTGACTGTAGGAATGGCAGTACTCTCTACCAGATGAGGTAAACCAGTGGGGCAAACATACCAGCAGTAAGCATATATACGTACATACATATCATCACGCCTGTCTCCCATTGGGGTAGGCAGAGACTATAGAACGCCAGGTACACCAATGCAAACATACCCGCCTCGCTTTTTCCACACTCATCAACCTCTTCATGCATGCTCTTCGGTTTTGGGTACTTTTGATTTGGCCCTTTTTCAACACATCACCAATTTGATCTATATGTGTGCGTCTAGGGCGACCCCTCCCGACAACACCATTCTCTCTTGCCTGATACACTTCTTTACTAACTCTTTTGTCATTTATTCTTTCTAAATGATCAAACCATCTCAGCATACCCTTTTCAATTCTTGTGACTACATCAACATTCATTCCACAAAGTTCTCGAATCTGCTAGTTTTTATTCTATCCACCATTCTCACTCCACACATACTCCTCAGCACTCTCATTTCTACGGCGTTCACCCTGCTTTCATGCTTCTTCTGCCATAACCAAGTTTCACTACCGTACATCAATGTTGGCGTTAGTACACTCTGAATGATAGCAAGCGAGCTTTGCTCGATATGTTATCGCTTGTTGCTATGGAGTACAACGCACCATTGATACGGTTTACTGCTTTCACTCTTCTTTCAATATCGCCCTCAAATTTTCCATCTCTCGTAAACATAGAACCCGGATACACAAATTTATTCATTTGTTCCACTTTCGATCATTATCTGATAATCTGTAACACTTTCATTCCTTTCAAACACCATCGCTTTCGTCTTCATTACATTTATTTTCATATCTTTCCATTTAAAGGCCTCATTCATTACAGTAACCATTTGTTGTAGTTCTTCCGCCGAAGATGCAAGGAGAACCTGATCATCGGCGTACAACAGGGTTTTAAATACTGACTCATTCATTTTTATTCCACAGTCATCCTCATACCAGCAGTAAGCATTTTAATCCACTTTAATAAAAGGTGAAGTTAAAAACTAGACCCCAACTACTACAGGCTCATTAAAATGAGGAGGAGGGAGGCATAGAAGTATACGGCCCACCTGTAAAGCGGTTACCGTAGCCTATGAATGCTTGTAATACATTAAGTATCACTCGCGCGATGCCACCTCTGCTGCTAATACGGCAACTACTTGAAGCTTACTGGCGACCTCACTCACACGCAGGAATACAACAACCATTCAGAGAGTTGTTATTCGGCTACGGTTTTCTATTGAGTGGAGGTACTCCCCCAGACGGGATGCTTTGATGTGCCATACCTCTCTGAAAAAACACCCAGACCAAGACAAACAGACATGTTCATGCACACTAATCTTTGTCATGTGTGGGAATCGAACACAAGGGCTTTAGTGTTAAAAAATAACTGCATTTCATTAGTAATGTAGTTAGTTTTTACCATTGATTTAACAGTACGTTTGTAAAATATTACAAGTAAAGTAATTTACAAGTATAATTATCTATTTTCGTATATCGCTCGTCAAAAATCATTCATTTTTATCAACTTTAATAAAATATAAGGTAAGAAACTAAAATCCAACTACTAAAATGCCCATTAAAAACGTATATACATGATTTTAATGTAGGCATGCATGAAAAAAGCTATGAATGCTAGAGAAGCGAGTGAAGTATGTAAGAACCGCGTCTTATGGCGCTCGGTTCCCTCTGCCTACCCCGCAAGGGATCTGGCGTGAAGATATACATACATATATAATGTAGGCATATTTTTTTACTGTAAATTATGATAGCCGTGTGTAGCAGTGATAGCCCAGTGGATAAAGAACCGGCATATTGGCCAACTGGTCACCGGTTCGAATGTAGGTATGTACCAATAAGTTTGTGTTTTCGGATTATGTACATGTTTGTCATTGCCACTTTCTCGGTGGTGAATAGAACACTATATTCTGTTCTTAAACAACTACTTACTCACAACTATGTATATAAAGTCGTCATGGTATCTGTTAATGATTAGTACAATTAAGTGTACGCATAACAACCACATTATAAGGATAAACGTTTACTAGGAATGAGAGATTACTAATATTTTTTTCTCTATGAACTTGGTATAAATGTTTGCTTTAAAGATTACGTTTTCTTTGAACCCAATAACATGACCTTTGAAATCTTGGTCTTATTCAAGGCCATAACAATATTATTAGGACACTAGCAATATTTGAATTAGTTTTCGCACACTGGAAACACAGTGGCTGTACTCTTTGGTTCCGGAAAAGGTTTCTTTAGAGAACTCTTAAGTTTTGTTGACAAAATGTGGTCCTTCAATGAAGGTGTGAAGAAATTGTTCCAGAGTTCGAAACCAACGATCGATGTCCCTGGTGTTACAAGGGTCTTGTAGGTTATGGTAACGATGGTGATTACGAACTTGGTAGCGCAGAGGTTAGTAATGCTATTTTGACACTAACGCTCGAAAATTCGAACGAAAAAAGACAAACATTTGTGTGAATGAAAATTTTCAGGAACACCGTTCCCATATGAAATCTATATGTTTGTCTGTGCGTTTGTCTGTGTGTTTGTCTGTCGCTTTTTTTCGAATTTTGACTTCAGATTCGGATTCAGCATAAAAAAGTAGAATAGGGATTCAGGAACACCGTTCCTATCTCTTAAGGAATATGGTCAAAATGGCCGACAAATTAAAAACAAAAATTGAATTGTTATATAATTGACGAGCCAGGTGTTCCTCTGGCAAAGCAAGCTTGCGCATTCTCAACTGGTTTTTATTCCCTAAGGTGGCAATCAAGCGTACGGCCTGAGCATGTCTGTTTATTTGGGTCTGGGTGTTTTAAGGGAGGTAGGCCGCATAGCAGCCGTCTGGGAAATATTTTCACCTCACAGAAAACCACGGCCAAATAACAACTATCTGGAGAGTTGTTGCGTTCCTGCAAATGAGGTCTCCGGTAAGCTCCTAAGGTGTAGTTGTGTTAGCAGCCGAGGCGGCATAGCACCGCTGATACTTAATATATTGCAAGCGTTCATAGGCTAAGGTAATCGCTTTATAGGCGGGCCTAGGGTTGCCAGATATAGTCATTTCATTTCCGGGTATTTTTTTTACAAATTCGGTCGGTAGGAAAATATACGAAAATAGATAATTCTTTTTCTTCTTCGCGTTATTCCGTTTTCCCATTTGAATTTAGCCAAGATACTGATTTTTATATGAGGGGACTGTCATCAGACCTCCACAACCTAGAGGGAAAACCAGACCTATCTTACGTAAGGTCACACGTCTTTCGAAATGTAATTTCTTGAACGTGTGGATTTCCTCACGATGTTTTCGTTCACCGTGGACCAAGTAACAATTACAAATATGTACGTAAATTCGAAAACACGAATTTGGTGCCATATGCCAGGATCCGGACCAGGGACCTGGGCCAGTTCTTTATCCAATAGGCTTCCACTGTTCGCTAGGAAAATATACGAAAATAGATAATTATCTTGCAATTTGATCTAACCTGCTTTGTGTGCTTCCGCCACCAATTAGTTCATGCGGCCTAGCGCCGGCCGGCACCCACCCACTACTGTTAGTACGTGCTACATGCCGACGCTGCCATGGCTGCACCGGTAGTCGGCAGCCGAGGCAGAGACTGTATGTAAATTTGACTTTCGCAAAATAAAGCCTGAATCTATTAACTAGATAATTATCTATCTTGTAAATCACTTTACTTGTAATAATTTTCAAACATACTACTCGTATTATATTAATAGTAAAAACTAACTTACCTACCTACATTACTAATGGCAATGCAGTGTATTTCTAAAATATTAAAACACAAAACCGCACCGCACCTCGCTTTTATGTATTCATCAAATTAAATTTTGGTAGAAAATCACATTACAATAATATTAAATGTAATAACCACTTGTAAAACCAAAATTAAATATCTCTGTTTTGCTTATTGATTAAACTCGAATATTAAAACCACAGTTATTTTGGTTCAGTAATTAAATCAAACGATAAACCGACTACTTTTTTAAATATTGTCACTGAATTTTGCCATAGTAGGAATCTGAAATCTGGGACTATAAAGTGTAATTCATGGACATGATACAAGACACGTAATTCCGGGACAATCCCGGATTTTCCGGCCATCTGGCAAGCCTAGGTGGGCCGTATGCTTGTATGTCTCCTCCTTCTATTTTTAATAGGTATGTAGTAGTTGGATTTTAGTTTTTAACTCTATCTTATATTAAAGTTGATTAAAATGCTTACTACTGTTATATATGTTCCTTCCACTCTGGACAAGATTACTGCCGTTTCTACAGACTCGCATATATCGTATTTATTTTAATTGGGCAATAGTTTATATACTCTCGGCGTTTAAAAAATAAAATACAATTGACTCCTCGGGTGTTACATGTGTCCATAGGTTACAGTATAGCATCAGACAGGCGTAGGTTTATGATGCTTAGTGGTATAAAAATAATTGTGTGGGTATTATTTCTTGTCTCGTAAGGGCCTATAATAGGTTACGATTTTACGCTTGTAACCCGCCTATTGCCTGTCAAAACAAGGGTTATGATTATAGCTATGCATGTATGTTTGTTTTTCGCGGAATATCTGAATGAGTTAATATTGTAAAACGAAAAATTATTGTTTGTCATATTATTGTTATTGTACTGCGTTTTTACCATGTCAAATGTTTTTCTTGTAATAAATTTCGATTGTCTTTCGATGTAGAGTTTGGCTGTGTTCGATTTTAAATTTCTTAATTTGTAAATGGATTTTCATTCGGAATAGTCTTATAGACTTGAAAATTCTTCTCGTACTAAAAGATACAACTGCAACCGCACTATCATATCATTTTTCTTGATACGTGTAAGGACATAATTTTCCCTCTTTCCTCTCAGCAAAATTTAGCAATCACTCAGTTAATTCATTCCGTAATGTTATTGTCTATTTTTCAATTAAACTTCCAGTTTACGCTGCGCAATTCTCGGTTACATAGGAAATTTGTTAAAACAGTTTTGTGTTTGAATATTTTTTTAACACCTGGTGTTTGTATTAGCTCTTGGCAAATATCTTTATTGAAGTTGCCATGAAATCTATGTGAACGACTCACGAAATACTGGCATAAAGATTATGCAAGTTTTTAACGTTTATTGTCTAGTGATTTTGCTGTGAATCATCATAGGGAATCACAAAAAAAAATCTACCACATATATATTTTTAATACCTCTACCACAAATTTAACTGTAGACTTTTTGCCATATAGTGGCATATATTCTAATTTACTGTACATTTTTTATTATCTATGTATTCACATCAATCCTTACTCATCCCACTGCAGGGTCTCCCTTCAACCGAAGGGGTTTAGAGCCTACTCCACCACGCTGCTCAAATGCAGATTAGCGGAGGCCAGTGTTTTCAAGCCGCCCAAGGGCCAGTGACTTAACGACTGTTATCTATCGACAACAGCTGGGACCAACTCGAGATAGAAAACCCATCCATAGACGGGCCGCGGTCGACGTTGCTTAACCTGTGTGTTCGGTTAGAATGACACGCGCAACGACGCCATCGAGCTCTCAATCTATATATCAAATCTATCTATAATAAAGTTTAATAGATATAGATCTTCATGACAAGTACATTGCGGGGTAGAAAGAGAGAACCGAGCGCCACATGACTCGGTCCTTGTACACCTCTCTCGCTTCTTTAACATTTATAGCTCTTCTTATGTACACTCGTCGGTTTCTAGGGCTCCAGGCATCACCTTCCTATAAAACCTTACCAATTTGGAGAAGATAGATGAGCCTTGGCATTCCACGCTTTCAACATCCTGCCATTTTCTTTCCTCGTGCATTCAATGTCCGAACTAATGGAGCATGCCTCTTTTTATATTGTTTCTTAATGTAACTCTGCATTTGATCGTACCTATATATGGCATATGTTCTGGCTTTATTTAGGTCAATAATTTCTTAAATCACGATTTTGACAACCTATCTTAACCGTGATGGACGAGATTGGGTGCTATCACTGTGATGATGATGAACAAGATGGGGTTTGGCACTAAAGTCACGAACAAACAAACAGCTTGCCATTTTGGTAAGTTGTTACCGTAGCCCTACATCTTGACACCTTTCTTGAAGTATCTCATGCTCTCATGTAATCCTTAGGGAAAATCTCGGCAGGGAGTTCATTCATAATTGAGTTCTCGGAAGAAAACTTCTCTGGAACCGCACAGTTCGCGACCATTGCAGCTCCAGAGTGCACGAATGAAATTAGAAAGGGGAAAGGTGCGTAAGGAACGAATTATGTGACATATATAGATAGATGCACTACAAATCTCGAATACAAGTCGATTTCATTAGCCATTTTATAAAACCTACGGCAATTATTGTATTTTTCATGACTGTGTCCATCACAGTCATGAAAAATATAACAATTGCCGTAGTTTGCAATAATTGCAATAATTTACCAAAGTTTTAGTGTATTCATTCTACTTGAACTGAAACATTAGAAATAGCAATATCACCATTTATACCTTTAATAATGAACTAATGGAGTATCTCGCCAGTTGCAATACTGAAACGCTTTTACCATTTCATAGAGTTTTACATACTTGCAACATTCAAGCACACGACCCACCTGATGTGAAACAGTTACCGTAAACTATGTACGCTTGAAATTCATTAAGTATCACTCGCAATATGCCACCTCTGCTGCTAACACAGTGACTCCTTAGGAGCTTACTGGTGAACTCACTCACACGCAGGAATACAACAACCCTCTAGGGAGCCGTTATTTGGCCGCGGTTTTCTATGAGGTGGAGGTACTTCTCCAGACGGACTGCTTTGATGCGTCCTACCTCACTTAAAAATCCTCAGACCAAGACAAAGAGATATGTTCAGCACACATTGTCCTGTGTAGGAATCGAACTCACGAGCGTTGGTGTCAAAGTGACTGATCAAAATGCCCCCTGTAATAGCGCCAATACGAATCCAAGCTGAATATAGTTCTCAAGTAGGGCGACTAGGGTTGTGCGAAAGGAACTGTGGGACATATTGCCGAGATATGGGATTGACGGTTCACTGCTCCATGCTGTGCAGCCATGCAATTCTGTAAGAGCAAACATACTTACATCCTCGGAAACATCGGCTGTTACAGCCTAGAACACAAAATTGCAATTCTTTGGTGTCGCTTTTCATGGTTGTGCGACACTAGCGCCGCAAGGCTGCGTTTGGAATTGGAATTCTACAAGGCAAACAGGCTCGCGTACAAAATAATTTAGCGTAAATACCAAATAATTTAGCCGTGATCGCAGTAGACGATGTCAAAGCTGTGACATCTGTGATCACAGCGACGCACACAGCCATTACGAGTCGCTTAGAGAATTGCATGGCTGTCCACTTACAAGGATTGCTCAGCATGTGTGCGGATAGATGGTGGCATGTCACCCTGGTTTGATGATGCTAGGCTGTTTATCCTGTATCTCGATAGTTGTCTGTAGAGAATAAGAACAACGAATGTGGGATTGCGCATGCGTGACCTAGGAGTGAACTGTCTGCTGTGTACAGATGATGCCTCATTTTTAGCAGAAACACCATCTGAACTGCAAACACTGGTCACAACGATAAAAAACGAATGTATGAAGAAAGGCTTGCCACTGAATGCGAAGAAAACAAAGATAATGGTATTAAGGTTGATGATGAAGTGTTGGAACAAATGGATGAGATTGATATCTTGGATGTGCTTTCAGCAGGAATAGAAGGTACATCGCAGATGTGGAGTACGAGTGAGTGCTGGGAATAGTGTGATGGAGCGTTGGGGAAACTTCTTGACAGTAAAAACTAAAAGGTCGCTATACACAATGCAGTGTTGGTCTCGACGCTAACTTATGGAGGCGAGAGCTGGGTATGGCAGAGAGAGCATGAAAGTAGGATAAACACGGTCGAAATGCGAGCGTTGCACTAAATTTGTGGCGTATCGCTCGTAGACCGTATTCGTAATGATGATGTTAGAAACAGAGTTGGTCTGAAAGAGAGCGTCGGTGTTAAAATGTAGAAGAGGCATGCTCCGTTGGTTCGGACATGTAGAAAGTATGTAGGATAAAAGAATGACGAAGCAGATATACAGTGCAAAAGTGGTAGAATGTTATTTTTATTTTTTAATCTACGTCGGGAGGCATAGAAGCATACGGCCCACCTTATACCGGATACCGTAGCCTATTAACGCTTGCGATATATTAAGTATCACTCTCGCGATGCCTCCTCTGTTGCTTATACAGCAACTCCTTGGGAGCTTACAGGGAACCTCACTCATACGCAGGAACACAACAACCCTCTACGGAGTTGTTATTTGGCTGCGGTTTTCTGTGAGGTGGAGGTACTTCCCCAGACGGGCTGCTTTGAACCTCTCTTAAAACATCGGGACCAAGACAAACAGACATGTTCATGCACACAAATGTTTGCCTTGTGTGGGAATCGAACCCACGAGCGTTGGTGTCAAAGTCGCGTCATTCACAACTGAGCCACCGAGCTCGTTAATTTTTGCAATGTAGGAGCCGAGGAAGGCCAAGACTTACCTACTATGACCAAATTGATCGTGTTCTATCAGAAGGTGATGTCAGGGGCCCCAGAAACCGGCGATCGTGCATGAGAAGAGCAATGAATTTTAAAGAAGCGAGTGAGGTATACAAGGTTCGAGTCACGTGGCGCTCGGTTCTCTCTTGCCTACCCCGCAAGGGATTTAATTATAGGAAGTTATAGATAGGATCTTCATTGTGTATGTATTTTTATGTATGTTCACAGATATCTGAGACCCTGCTGAATCTATTTAGAAATTTGAAACTGTATTCTATAAAAATTATGCCATGACGCTCTACAAATTTGGTGAATAAGTGATGAAAATTTGATGACAAGATATGAAAAAATGTTTCGTTATACTCTTCCGATTTCTCTATATATTTGTTTGAGTATAATTCAATTTTATAGTTTATGATCATACTCCTGTGATGAACAAATATAATATTGGTGAAGTGTTGAAGAAGTTCTGGTGAGAAACTATAAAATCTGATAAAATTGTTAGATACAGCAGAATCTGTTACATAAAGACATGAAATAAATTAAACAATAAATAATAGAATACACATAGACGTCAATAAAGTGGATTTAACTTCTTTTATAACTCTCGAAATAGATTAATTCAATATTACTTATTATACCTTAAACTTATTGCCAACTCGCATACAGTATAAAAATTCTGAAACTCTTCGGAATGAAGAAAACTCCAAGTAACGGCGAAGAAAACTATCAGGAAGGATACAAGTTACTACCTATTAAAGACAATGTCAACCTCGTTAACATAACAGTTCATTAGTTCGCTTGTTGTAAGCAATCCCATTACACTAGCATTGAACTGTAATATTAAGTGGTTTCTTCCTCCTTCTAAAGAGAGTGAGATCCGAACCTCGGTTGTATCGTGATTTAGCCATTAATATGCAGTTCGTGAACATCAAACATAAATGCCTCACCGGAACATAATTATAGTCAGAGAGCCCGTGTGCTTTGCTTAGAGTAAACTAGTAAAACATGCATTATAATTTTATCTGCCAAATGCCGGCTCACTATTACCTATTATTCAAAAATATTTTTTAGATTCAGGCGTGAAAAGCTCGATGGCGTCGTTGCACTTGTCATTTTAACCAAACACGCAGGTAAAGCAACGTCGAGCGCAGCCTGCCTAACTATGTTATATATATTGTCACTTATTCACAATACCACATTCGTAGATCTTATCTCGGCATACAACTGTTCAGCATCATTTAATACCAATAAAACACTGACCAGGTTAACAGATTCTTAAATGTACTTTGTATGTGCCACGTATTATATTGGCTTTAGCACTTAAAATATTTATCGTTGAATTAACTAATTGTTGTTGTGTCGTGTAATCTGAAACTAATCAAAGATTGTACTAAAAACAAATAACCACTTGACGGCGCATTATCGACTCCCCCATTCACCAAAACGTATTAGTGTGCATATAAAAGAATGGTCATATTTTTTTATACTACGTCGGGAGATATAAAAGCCCAACTGATTTAAAGTAAAGCTTTACATCAGGTGGGCATATGACATACAGGCGTATAGCCCATGCTGTGGTGGGCTGTATGCTCCTATACCACCCGACGTTGCATAAAAAATATGTCAATTTTGTTATATGCACACCTTTTGCAGGTCAAAATGCCAATGATGATGTAAGAAAGAGAGTTGGCCTGAAAGAGAGTGTTGAGCTTAAGATAAGAAATGGCGACTCAGGGGTTTCTCTTCTTGAAAATACATAAGACTAAGACAAACTGATATGTTCATGCAAACAAATATTTGACTTGTGTGGTAATCACGTAGCATTTCTAATCTTTCCACCACAAACGAACAGTAGGTACGGTTCGAAATCAAAGTACCATTTAGAATCTCATTGTTAGTACGCAGGTGTAGCCCCACCTTAATTCATCAAAATTATGAACACTTGCAAACAACATGGTATAACAACATTAACTCAACTAACTTTGCAAAAACTGCTATTATTTTATGAACAAATATGTCACGAATGGTTAATGTTTAGTGGCCAGCTGAGCATTTATTTACTAAATTTGTATGTTTTGGATACGACTACTGGAAAGTTTGAGAGTTATTTTGGTTAGAACCTATATTCTGACAAATTTAATATTAAGCTAAATTATAGAAGGGACATTTAGATATACGAGTACAAATGATACCATGAAAATAGGATAAACACAGATGAAATGCGAGCCTTGCCCAAAATTTTGGCGTAACGATTGTACATCGCGTTCGCAATGCAGAAACAGAGTTGGTCTGAAAGAGAGTGTCGGTGTTAAAATAAAAAGAGGTATGTTCCGTTCGTTTGGATATGTAGAAAGAATGTAGGAAGAAATATTCATGGAACAGATATACAATGCGAAAGTAGAAGGACATAGGAGCCGAGGAAGGCCAATACGTACCTACCTTAGCCAAATTGATAATGTTTTATCAGAAGGTGATACTTTAGTATTTAGAACCGGGTATGAATGTTAAAAAAAGCGAGTGAGGTGTACAAGGACCAAGACATTTGGCGCTCGATTCCTTCTGCCTACCCCGCCGGGGATTTGGCGTGAAGTTATAGATAGATAGATATAATATGACGTAAAGTTTTAGATATGTTAGTAAGAGCTAAAGAGTATAGTGATAAGTGGATAAAGATTCCGGTTCGGTCCATTGTTCAATTGGTCCCCGCTTCCAATCCCGGCATGTACCACTAAATTTGTTTTCGAATTTATGTACATATTTGTATTTATCACTTACTCTTCGGTTAATTAAAAATATCGTTAGGATACCCGTCCAAGTAATTACATTTAGAAAGACGTGTAATTTAACCTTAGAAACGTCTGGTTTACCCTCTCGGTTGTGGAGATCTGACGCCAATCGCTTCACGTCAAATGTAGTACCTTCACCAAATCCTTAGGCTAGGTAGCAGATCCCGCCAATCCTAATTGATTAGGAAACAAGGTAAAGCTGGGGAGAGGAAAGAAAAGCGCGATGCGTGAACTATGTAGACTGAAAAATTATTTAGCGTTAAAAATTGAAAAAGGTATGCTGGAATTTAGATATTTGGAAAGAATGAATGACAAAAGTAGTAAGCAGGGGCAAAGAGCATGCATGAAGAGGTTACAGAGTGTTTTCTATCTGGGTTGTGGAAATCTGACGGTAGTCGTTCCATTAAAAATCAGTATCTTCACCAAATCTTTAAGCTTAGGTAGCGAACCCCCGACAATCCTAATGGATTAGAAATCGGGATAAGAATAATAAGAAGATATATATAATAATTAATATAATTAATATATATAATTAATATAAGAAGCAGAAGAAGAGAGCTATGAGTGGAAAGAATGATGAAACGGATATACAACGTGAAAGTAGAACGAGGAAGGTCTTGACTTACCTACCATGATCAAATTTATCAGGTATGATCAGAAGGTGGTGTCAGGAGCCCTAGAACTGGCATGCACGAAAAGACAATAAATATTAAAAAAACGATTGAGGTGTGTAATGACAGAGTCTAGTGGTGCTTGTTTATCTCTGCCTACCCCGCATAGGACTTGGGGTAAAGTTATAGATAGATGGATAGACAGATAAGCAGATATGCATATACACAGATAGATAGATAGACTGATGTGATGATTTTGTATAACGTTATTATAATCCGAGCGTCGCGTCGGTCCTGGTCACGTCCTAAGTTTTCGGCATCCAGGGTCGGCCAATTTAGGCTAAGAAATTGGCGAAGATATTGATTTTGATATGGAGTGATGACCGTCAGACCTCCATAATCTAGAGAGGAAATCAGCAGATTTTTCTTAAGTTAGTTCACATGTCTTTCGAAATATAATTTCTTGGATGTATGAGTTTCTTCACGATATTTACCTTCACCGCCGAGCAAATGATAATTACAAATATGTACATAAAAACGAAAACACGAATTTAGTCGTACATGGCCACACGAGGATTCCAACCAGGAGCTTGAATAATAGGTTGGTTGTTTTAACGTACTTTGTATAACATTTATATTTTGTGATCAATACTCGATATGTTTGTTATAATTATTAATCGTAATAATAATTATATTGACATTTATTTCTTGTTGTAGACTAAATATTTACAAACATGCACAAACAAATTAAAGAATAGTGTGGGGCAAAGTAACAAAAGAGGCTAGAGAAGCAAACTAATAAAAAACTTCTAATAGCAAAGAAGAGGCAGGGTGGATCAACGCAACCCACCTAGAGAAATATTTTCCCTTGCTTTGTAGCATACCTGCGACTGAGTAAGACGTAAATTCCTGAGGAAGTACTGTGATTGAAGCTTGGGTGGCAACATGCGGGCGATACTTCTTGTATTGCAAGCGACCATGAGTTACGCTAACCATTTTACATTAGGTGGGCCGTATGCTTGTTTATCTTCCGACGTTTCATAAAGATAAACATTTCAACTCTGTCTCCAGGACTATAAGATCATTGTTATCAACGACTCTATATGTCACTGGATAGCGTCTAATATATTTCGTATTAAACACATGGTCACAAGAGACTGAGGGCATTAGCGCTCTAACTAACATACAATACGGTCACAATGCCGCAGAGTACGACGTCCTTTACCGACAAATCACGAGATATTACCGTAGGCAGCAGTGATGTGTTATTAAAATTTAGACTATGGTTTTATAGTTTGGCATTCGCCCATTTAGCTATTATGTCAGTGAAGTTGCTTGGGATTGATTTTCGAGAAGCCGACGATCCTAATGTTTGGGTCTACCAAGAATTTAAATGGAAATTAATAACGTGTTGGTTTAACGTAAGTAAGCTGTGTTGTTACATTAGTAGATATTTTAATATATATATTTACATACATATATGAAGGGCACAAGAAACGAAAGAGCTCCAACTATTCCCGATCCGCTACCTAAACATATGGAATTATAGAAAATACTGGCTGATTTTTACATGGAGTGACTGCGTCAGATCTCCACAACCCAAAGGAGAAACCAGACTTTTGTTATATTAGGTATACTCGTCAATCGAAATATGATATCTCGGACTTGCGGGTATTCTCAAGATGTTTTGCAAATGGTAATTACAAATATGTACTGAAATCCGACACACAAATTTAATGGTACATGTCAGGATTCAAAGCGGGCACCCGGTGGCTGGATAATAACAATATTATATTACAACATCATACAGAAATAACGTCATGTCATCTGTCAATTAAATAATATAAGGGTTAAAATAAAACATAGCAAATGATCGTTATATTAAATATAGTTAAATACTTACTCGTACCTAAATTTAGATAAAGTATATTTTGGTCAAATGACAATTATATTATATGAATGTTATAGGATTTAAAATTATATTATTTGTGAACTTACTATACCTACTTTACACACTTCCGCTTGCCATCAGGAGAAAATTCTTCTTTATATATTGCAATCAAGATGAATACGTACTATGTGGTTACATAGAATCCTCAAACATTTAGGTTGTGAAATGTATCTCTGCTGAGCTTTTCCGGAGAGACTATGGAGAGACATTACAAATTACATTTTGATGTTCTTCAAAAAAGACAACGTGCGTGTAATGTCTCTGGTTTTTCAAGTGTCCATTAGCTAAGGTAAATGTTTACTGCAAGGCAGGCCGTAAGCTTGTTTACCACCTTAGCTGTTTATAAATAATTCATGAATAAAGATGATTTAAAAGCCACGATCATCTCTATATGCCAGTCAGTATAATAGAACCATGTGGAGAAAAATAAATAAAATAAAATATTGTTATAAATATGATACGATTATATTGTATTCTATACACAGTTGGGGTAATAATATGTAGATTATGTACAATACCGAGAGGCCTACAAGCGTACGGCCCAGCTGATGTTATTGTAATATGTATAGGATGATTTGGAAAAAAAGACCTATATTGGCAAGTTTCTTTTGGCATTTCTTCTTCGCCAATGGTCATTTGAAATGCAGGTAGATTGAAAAAGAGAAAAACTTAAAAAAAAAATGATAAGATATAATATTGAAAATCGTGTCTAAGTGCCCGTGAGGGTCTAAAGGCAAATAAATAATTTTTATCTTTATCTTTTGTAATCATTTTACAAAAGATAAAGATAAAAATTATTTATTTGCCTATACATATTACAATAAATATAATGATATGAGTGTACATATTAAATTTTATACATATCAAGTGGTACAATTAAAGTTATATTAATTCATGTGCTGAATCATTTCCATACATCTCTGTCAGTTAGATATTCATCGATTCTATAATAACCCTTTTTTGATGTGTCTTTTGAACATATTGTCAGGCAAGGACAGAACTGTTTCAGGTAATTTATTATAGAATCGAATACAATTTACCACAAAAGATCTATTAGTCTTAGCAAGCCGATGTAATGGCATACGCAATCTATTCCTGCTCCTAAGATTTTCAGTACATTTTGAAAACGAATTTATATTTTTACGAGCATACATTATGTTCTCATAAATATATTGAGAGGTAACCGGGAGGATATTTATTTCTTTAAATAGTTCTCTATGTGATTCCCTGGAGCCCATGTTATAAATAGAGCGGATGGCTCTCTTTTGTAATATGAAAATAGTTTCTATATCAGCCGCTCTTCCCCACAACAGTATACCATATGACATAATGCTGTGAAAGTAGCTGAAATAGACTAAGCGAGCGGTAGCCACATCCGTCAATTGTCTAATTCTTCTAACGGCATATGCGGCAGAGATGAGCTTACTGGCCAGTTTATTTATGTGGGGGCCCCACTGCAATTTTGAGTCTATTGTAATTCCAAGAAATACAGTATCATTAATAAATTTTAGTATATTATTGTCAATGAAAACTTGTGTATTGGAAGACGCCACATTTGGAAGACTAAATTTTATACATTTGGTTTTAGTTGAATTTAATAAAAGATTATTGCATGTGAACCAATTTAGAATAGCAGATAGAACACTATTTACCTTGTCAATATTTTCACACCGGCGAGCAACATAAATTAAAAAAGTGTCATCGGCAAACAGTAGTATATTCGCCGTTTTCTGCACCATGTAGGGCAGATCATTTATATATGCTAAAAATAAAAAGGGTCCCAATATAGAGCCCTGGGGCACCCCAATATTAACATTACTGCCTTTAGATTTGACCCCATTTATGTCAACAGTTTGTATTTTATTGTTTAAGTAAGTAATGTTTAAGTTGCGATCAAATCATGGGCTTTACCTCTAACTCCATAATGGCACAGCTTGAGCAATAATGTCCGATGGTCGACGCAATCAAAAGCTTTGGAGAGATCACAGAATACCCCAATAGCATCCTATACATTCATGGTAACCATAGCTATAGCTTTAGCATATACCATAGCCTACATACGCTTGCAATACCTTAAGTATAGCTGCCACGATGTTAACCCTTATCACTGTTAACATTGCAATCGTTAGTTTACTGGCAACATAACTCACTCTCAGTAACGTAACAACTCTCTAGGAAGTTGTTATTTTATTGCGGCATTCTGCGTGTTGTTATTTGGCTGCTTTGATGCACTCCACCTCCCTTAAAAACGCCCAGACCAAGATAAACAGACATGTCCATGCTTACAAATGTTTGCCCTGTATGGCAAGCGAACCCACGAACCGTCGTGTCATAGTCGCATTACTAATCACTCTGCCACCAAGCCCATCATTATGTAAATATAGTCAGAGAGTTAATTCAGGCGTTATTTTGCGAAAGTTGAAATTACACGATATTTGTTATAACCTGCTTTATGTGGTCGGAAGTTCACAAAGCAATGTAGATCAAATTGCATGTAATATAATGAAAATCATTCTGTGTTGAATTAAACAATTTTTAACGGATATATCGCGTATTTTATTTATTTTGTTGAACCTGACATTTCGAACGCTTTGCTTTCCGTGGTCGCAGGAAGACTCAGCGTCTTCCTGCGACCACGACCGTTAAAAATTGTTTAATTCAATGTATAACAATCGCGAAAACCTAAGACAATACTATGTGACAATCATTCTGTGCATATTGAATTTCATATTACATTTTATGCCCTTCTTGTATCATAGAGACTTAATTAGAAGTACCTGTTATCTAAATGAGCTTGCAGCACAAACAGTATCTACTACTCCTGCGGAACAATTTGCATTACCACTGTAGTCACAGTACTTGCAATAGAGCTATAGTGATCTTACTCACTCACATACATGAAATACTGTATTGTGGAATTGATAACATATTAATCCATGACCAAATTGATCGTGTTTATTTAGTAGGCGATGACAGAAGCCCTAGAAACCGGCGAGCGTGTATGAGAAGAGCTATGAATGTTAAAGAAGTTTTTCAAGAGAGTTATGGCGCATCAACACAGCCACACTCTCTAACTCGGCGGTATATATATAATAAATAAAATAATAAATAAAAATAAACGATAACTATATCGTGAGGAAGCCCGCATGAACAAGAAACTTTATTTTCAAAGGCGTGTAGTCTAACTTAAGAAAAGTCAGACGGCTATCGCTCCATATAAAAATCAGTAGGTATCTCTCTTGTTATTCTCTGCCCCAATCTTTTTGCAAGCCGACTTAGCTTTGTACTAGTTGATTGTGAAATTGACTTTTTGTTTGTGGAATTGTTTGTGGACACAAATCCGTAAAATAACACGTCAATCTTTTAGCTATCACTTGATATATCGATTTTCATACTACGACCAATAGCAAACATATATATGGCCCAAAACAAAATAAACAATCACGGATTGTTTCCCCTGCTGCCAACGGAGTATAGTATATATATATATAGTATATATAGTATCTCTTCAGAAACTTACGCACTCGCAGGAAACACCTCCAAGCAGTTTTTTTGTTGGTTGCGTGCGATCTTATATCACGTGGAGGTATCTCTACGTACATACGACCTTGCTACTGCGTACCGGTTCTTTAGTATTATTTGCTAGGCAGCATTATAATGAGTGTCCGAAAAGAAAAATGGTCACCAAATAGTGCTTTGTAAGCTCAATAATATTTGGGACGCAAACTTCATATTTACTTTTTTTTCAGCTTAGCATATAGATATATTTGTTCAGGTACTTGAATAATAATTAGCTTACTCTGAGCTCACGTATAAAACGGACTATTATTAAATACACTGTACACTCTGTCCACTGCGGAAAGACGTGTGACCTAACCTAAGAATATAGACAGTTTTTTCACTCCGCAGCATCATGGATGCTGATGATGTTGTGTTGGAGCAAGTGGATGAGGTCGTATATCTAGGAAGCGCTTTTAGCAGCAATGAAAGGTACACCGCTGATGCCGAGAGACGAGTGAGTGTAGGGAACTTTTAGGCAGCCAAAAGCTAAGCCAGAAGGCACAGCTCGCTGTACACAACGTGGTGCTACTTCCAATGCCAACTTATAGAAGTGAAAGCTGGGTATGGCAGAGAGAACATGAAAGTAGAATAAATGCGGTCGAGATGAGAGGCATAACGCTTGCTGACTGCGTTCGTAACGATGACGTAAGAAAGAAAGTTGGTCCAAAAGAGAATGTCTGTGTTAAGATAAGAAAAGGCATGCTCCGTTGGTTCGGACATATAGAAAGAATGCAGGATGAAAGAATGACAAAACAGATTTACAATGCGAAAGTAGAAGAATGTAGGAGCCGAAGAAGATTAAGACTAACCTACCATAATCAAATTGGTCGTGTTTCATCGAAAGGTGATGTCACGACCACTAGAAACTGACGAGCGTGCATGAAAAGAGAAATGAATATTAAAGAAGCTATTCAAATGAGTAAGGACCGCGAGTTATGGCGGTCGGATTTCTCTGCCAACCCCGCAAGGGACCTGTAGTGAAGATATACATACATACCCCCCAATCCTAATAGATTAGAAAACCTGATAACGCTAGGGAGAAGAAGGGTCTTTCATTCATAGTAAAACGATTACACCTTATTACCCTTTGGTGCATAGGTGCAAACTTGGCAGGATGTAGTTCGGTTCATAAAATTGAATTGTATGTATACATATGTATACATACAATTCGATTAGTCTTTCACAGCAACTCCTTAGGAGCTTACTGGTGACCTCACTCACACGCAGGAACACAACAACCCTCTAGACAGTTGTTATTTGGCCGCTGTTTTCTGGTGGAGGTACTTGATCAGACGGGCTGCTTTGATGCGCCCTACCTCTCTTAAAACGTCCAGACCAAGACAAACAGACATGTTCATGCACACAAATGTTTGTCTTGTGTAGGAATCGAACCCACGAGCGTTGGTGTTAAAGTCACGTCATTCACGACTGAGCCACCGAGCTCGTCAGAACGCCAACCTACAGCCGATTAGTCTGTATTAGTGGTTGATTCGTTCGACAATTCGATCTGACGGCAAATTTGTTCAGTTTTGTGGGCTGAGCTACATCAGAGACTTGCAACTACGAACCTAAGAGTCTGTGTATGATCAAATTTACAACCCAAATAATTATGAGCCGATAGCTTATTAGGTACTATTTGGCGAGTTGTTCTATAGGAGGATTATCACTATACTTATAAGTGAAACCAATTTTACCTGTATGTGGTGCACCTAGCCGCCAATTTTCGTGTTCAATTAGATGTCAGCAATCTCATTAGGAAAGTACGAGTATTTGTTACTGATGGTCGCAACTAAATAACTGAACAATTCTCTAAAGCTTTCTTTTGTTTCTATAAGTCAGTGAGGTGACCAGTAGGGTTACTCATGAGATTATTCTCAATGGTAATCCAATTCCGATGGCGAAATATTTAGTTAGCATCGTTCATAAATAGTTACACTGTTATATAAAACTGAACTATTTCGTAAACATGGGTATATTAACAGATTTCGGCATTTTATTGTGATAGTCAAATTTAGTATATTCTAAACCACTTCGAATATTTATGCCACCAATTAGTTCATGAGAACTAGCGCTAGCGCCCATCCACTGCCGTCAGTAGATAGATACTCATGCCGTCGCTGCCATGGCTGCTTCGGTCGTCTCTGCCTCGGCTGCTGCAGTCGACTCGGTGATTGCTATCTGGAATAGGAACGAGATGCCAACCTTGCTGCCCTGGCTGCTGTGGTCGTCTCTGCGACACGTGTATCGCCTCTCCACGAGTCATCCTCAAGGGTTGTTACTACTAATTATGAATATCTTTTGTTAACAGTTAATAACTCTGGCATATCTGCCAATTTGTGTATACTGCGATTGGAGGGAGCTGAGACGAGAACATGGACTGCACCACGTTAAAATCTTGAACCAACTCAAGTTAGTTTGCTTCACGAGCATTTTGCTGCCAACTACCACGGTGAGTTTCCTTAAGTTATTTTTTTGCTGCGATGATACACTCCATTACAATTACAAAGTACCATTAAAAATTTTATATATATACAATACACTCAAATATTTTTTTAAATTTAAAATCGGTAATAAATTGAAACGGTAGTTTAGACTATTTATTTATGTGAAACGTGCAGACTAAGTTCTTGTAGAGTCGTTATGGGGCATTGTTATTAGAATGGAATATGGCCATTTGTATTTATACGTGTTTGTTTATACTTACGGCTAAACCTATGTCACTGTATAAGAATAAAGAAAAACACCAACGCGCTGGATGGAGGACGAGCTAGTTGGCGTAGTTGCGTGTGTTAGCTTAATCTATTACGTAGGTTAAGCGACGCAGGTCAGTAACTGTTGTCGACAGAAGATAGTCGTTACACGAGTGGTTCCCTCTTAGTCCGCCATTCAAATCAGACAAAATGCTGACTATGCTAGCATGTCTGTTGTAAGTTGTAATGACGAATTACAACTTACAATAGACATGCTAGGAAGCAACGAAAGCGAGTGATATTACTTTTGAAGAGCAAGTATCCATTTGATTTCATCTATCTATACTTAGTCTTGCCATAAATACTGAAACAAAGAAAAATTTTTTTTTTCTTTTGCAAATAACATTTATTACTTTTACAGTGTGTTACGTAATACATAAATATAAAACAATTTAAAATATAAAAAGCTTATTCGAAGTGGTCTCCATTGGCTGCCATACAGTCCTTTAAACGTTGAGGCCAGTTATCAATAGAAACACGCACTCTTTCCATGGGAAAATTCTTCACTGCCAATCATGGCGTTTAGAGCAAGCCGTATTCTCTAAAACTGCCCATAAATCATAATCCAGCGGATTAAGATCGGGACTATCGTGACGACGGCCAGTCTTCAGCTCTGATGAAGTCCGAAACGTTCGTTTCCAACTAAGACTGCGTAGACCGAGCTTTATGACCCGGCGCCGAGTCTTGCTGGCAGGACCATTCTTGGTTATTGAACATGGTGTTGTTAAGGAGCTTCACTACCTTCTCAAGAATGGTATCTTGATACACTTGTGCCGATGTTTTGATACCTTTTTCACAAAAGTATGGCTCAGTCACTCCTTCATAGCTAATACCCCACCAAACCATCACTATCAAGTCGGATAGTGCCCACGTTGCACTCTGTCGACTAATTGGGAAGCTTCCTTAGAGCTTTGAGCATAAATACGGTCATTTTGTTTGTTAAAATGTTGCTCAATTGTAAAAATGTTCTCATCCATAAACAAAATTTTTCAGTGATCTCCCTTTGCGTACCGCTTCAGTAGTTGTTTCGATTTTACCACCCTATTCTTTTTTAAATTATCAGTTAAGAAATGACCAGAACGTCTCTTATAGGCTGCAAGTCCTAAGTCATCTTTTAAAATACGTGACATGGTTCTAGGTGCTATCTTTATCTCCCGAGATAAAATTTTTTGCTTTTCGGACAGGATTTCTTCGAATTCTTTCCCTTACTGCTTTGACCACCTTTTTCGTAGGAACACTACGTGGACGGCCAGATCTTTTTCTGTCACAAACAGAGGAGGTCTCATTGTACCTATTAATAGCCCGGTACACAAACATTTTACTAATACCAAGCGTATGGAGAGTTTTAAAAATTGCATTTGGCTCCGTACCTACTTTGTATAATGCAATCACAGCGATTCGGTTCTCTTTATCACCCCACTCCATTTTAATATCGCAAAATATTGTACAATATTGGCGCCAAAATGAGAAAACACAATGAACAATCATATAAAAATGACAGATTCCAAATTCAAATGTAATATTTTGTTTATTTTTAATTGTAACAGTATTTATGGCTAGACTAAGTATATATCTACTTACATTTTATTTCTTTGAATACAATAGTTTATATAAAAGAGTGAGTAAAATATTTAATCCATTGTTTTAACCCCAGTAGCTTAGAAGGCACGCAATTTGAATTGCTAAAGTGGTTCAGCTGTTCTGTACAGTGAATGTAACCTGACCGTGACTATATTTTCAGTGAAGTATTGCATCTTGCTAATAGGTATAAAGCTACCACGCCATTTATGGCGGCTCTCCTAATGTCAAACAAATATAGCCGTGAACACTTGAAACACACTAAGTATCGCACGCTTATATCCAATCTTTTACGAGATTGTAATTTACGGAATTTGTGTAAGGACTTAACCAGTAAGCCTGTGTCTTTGATAATAGCTATGCCCTACCTCTTTTTGAGCCGATTATGCTTGTTTACTAATCGGCTACGTGCGCTGAATCTGAGATTAGCTATGGCTCTGTAATAAATCAAAGACAAAAAGTACTTTATACTATACATCATCTATTTTTTATGTCTAAAGTAGAGATTTCCAATCATGTCTGTCCCGTCTCCTTGCCTATATATTTCTAGCTCTCCGTAGACCCCCTACTTAACTAATGTTTGAATCTGATGGACTAGGGGGACATAAACTTGTTGCAATCAACCCCATGGGATCGACGTAGAACACTTTGAGAAGCACGGATCTAAAGTAGCCACAGAACCTTTTAATGACTTCACTGGGTTAGAGATCAAATTAATTACGAAGCCATACGATTATTATCGTAATGATATGTATTTAATAACCTTTCGTCATCATTATTGTGCTGTAAACTATTGTTCAAGAAAAACAAAATGATTAAAAGTTCATGCTGTACTGGATATTACCGCAATCAATTAAAAAATTGTTCTTGAGTAAGTCAATTATACCCTATCAACAATTATACGATATCAAAATATTTGTTCTCGAACATGCTCGAAAATATTCGCGTTAATTAAAAATAGATGCCATGGTAATTGTACTGATGGTTACAGCTCGTTTCGGAGGGCGGAATGTAAATATGAAAATCGATTACGAAGCGAAATGAAAAACCATCAAACAACTCACCATTAATATTATACTAGTTTATTTAGTTTACTTCAAGTTCCGAATAATAGGCAACCGAACAACATTTCAGAAAACGATTCAAATTAATCATAATGGATATCTATTGCCATAACAGATGGTGACCAATATATATATTTTAAGAAAGAGACCTTTAAATTGCCAACAACTATGGTTAAAGATGAGTTATTAAATTAAAAAAAACAAATAGGAACGCCGACTCCGCAAACATCTGTCATGAAAAAATACACTAAAAATATACTATTTAACTCGAGTGACCATATACTGTTACATAGAATCTTGTCTTTTTTTCAGCTTTATAATTATTTTGAATTTCGAATGCGTTTATTATGTTAAAAACGCCTTTCGATTTCCCGCCGTTTTACATATTTTTTCGTGTTCATTATCCAATTACAATATGGAATGGGGTGGTAAAGGAAAAAGATTGTAATGATTGCCTTGCACAAAGCGGGCATGGAGTCGTCGGTCATATTCAAAACACTTCAAAAACTTGCTGTCAGCCGTATGCTCATATATTTTAGTATCGACAGATATACTAATACTTCATGAAGACCATAAAAGATCGGGGCGATTGCGTGCTGATAGAAGTACAAAGGCTTTTAATGCTGTTAAAGCCAGAATTCGCCGAAATCCCATTAGGAAACAAAAAATCTTAACGCGAGAAATGAAGATTTCCGCTAGGAGTCTGTCGCGTATAATAGAACAAGACCTGAAGCTTGGAGCTTATCGTCGTTATACAGGACATGCATTAAATAAATTCCTGTAGTTGAATAGAGTGGATCGATCACAACGCCTTCTGTACCGATATCCATGTGAAAGGCACAGAATTTTTTTCTTTACTTATCAAAAAATTTTAACGATTGAAGAGCACTACAACAAACATAAAGCAAAATAACAAAGTTTACGCACACAGTTCTAAAGAAGCCGCCTGAGTGGTCGGAAAGGTACAACGTGGTCATCATCCTGCGTCTGTAATGGTTTAACGGGGGTGTCTTATCAAGGAGACACGAAGCTTCATTTTTGTGAAAAAGGAGTGAAGACTTCAGCCAAAGTGTATCAAGAGACTATATTGTATCGTGTTGTGAAACCTCTCAGCTATACACTTTTAAAAAATGTACCGTGGGCTTTCCAGCAGGACTGCACCTGGTCACAAGGCACGTACTACCAAAATCTGGCTCAAAATCAACGTTCCGGACTTTATAAGAGCTGAAAACTGACCCTCATCTAGCCCAGATCTGAACCTCTTAGACTACAAATTATGGTCAGTTTTGGAGGACATGACCTGCTCGAAACGACACGCCGATATTGTGTCTCTTAAGAAATCTGTGGAGCAAGCAGTGGCTAAATTTCCCATGGAAACAGTGCGTAAATCCATAGATTCGTTGCCAGACAGATTAAATGCCTGTATCGAAGCCAAAGGCGGCCATTAAAAAAAAATGCATATTCTATTGTAACAAAACTTATGACCGGACTAGGTAATACTGTATTTAAACAGAAATTAGAAATATATTTTTAGACTGCTTAGAATAAAATCAATTAATTAGGACAATAATATACATTTATTGTTATTTTTGGACTAAAGTATCTGACTACGTAGTTAAACTTCGACTCTGGCTAAACTTAGTCCAATTTAACCCCATGAAGACGAAAGTTTGCGCGTTCACCACTAAGAAAACGATAATTGCTGTGGTTCCTGAATTCCAGAATATTCAGAAAATTCCAGAATTTCTTACCATCGCTAATATCACTGGGATTCTCGGTATCGACATTTCCAACGCTGTTCAATGCCGAAGTCACCTGGAGGAGAAGGTCAAACTGGCGTCCAAGAAACTAGGCGTGCTCTATAGAGCAAAGCAGCAGGCAGTGCAGGTCAAAGACTTGTGTAAGTCTCAAGTCAGATCGCACATGAAGAACTGTAGCCACCTTCGGGCGGGACCACCTAGATACCAGCTAGGACTATGTCATTCGGTTCAGAGACGACCTGTGAGACACACGGTATTGAGCCTTAAAGTTTAAGGAGAGATATTGCCTGCATTTGTGTGTTCTATCGATTGTACAATGTTTGAGTTCTGAATAATTGCTTGATGTAATGCAGACAGCTTATTTTTACAACCGCACCACTAGCTGTCAGCGAGGAGTTTACCCTCACACACTAGAACCGCAATGACCGCGTACTGTGCAGTTTCAGAGAAGTTTTCTTTCGAGACCTCCCAAGTTGTGGAATAATACTCTCAGCCGTGGGTGTCCCAAGGGGCTACAGCACGGAGCTCTTTAAGATGAAGTGATTAGTAGGTTCGAATACAGCCGAAGTAGTGGGCTTGAAGAGGATTTTGCAGGGTCAGCAACGCATGAGTAACACCCCTGGTGTTGCAAATGTCCATAGATTATGGTAACTGCTTACCATCTGGTAAAAAATTGTGAGTGAGAAGTGGTGTAAACACCACTGAATGACATATTTGTATAGTTATTTTGATTTAAAAACCAAGTTACTCTATCGATTTTGAGAATATTTCTATAGGGCCAAACCTGAAGGTATATATATCCTTTGGATTAATAAAACAAATTCAAATCGGTTTATAAACGACGGAGTTCTAAGGTAACAAACATAAAAAAAATGCAACCGTTGATAACCTCCTCTTTTTCAAAGCCGGTTAAAAAAGGGCATAGTTCTCGGACATCTCGGAACATTTGACGTCATTTGTTTGTAAACAAAGTACTAGCGTTAAAAGCAATGTTGTAATTGATTTACTCGTAACAAACAAAATAAGTTAATAACAAATTATTTAACTGTTATAAACGTTCAAGCTTTAATATCAACAATAAAAATAATAGATTTTATGGTCCGTAACTTGATTACATACAAATGAATACAATACAATATTCTTTATTGCACCACATAAAACAATAAAATACATAAATTAACTTACAATTAAAGTACAAAAATCGCTCAGTAATCTCTTCCAGATAACCTTAGGGTAGAGGAAAATAACAAATATATATAGCAGTGACGACCAGATTAACAAAATAACCAAATTAAAACACGATGAAAGAAAGATAGTGAGCACTATCTCGATCTTTAAAACTGAATATACTTTCTGCATTTCAGAGCATTTCAGAGCTGCATAGCTCGCACTGAAAAAGATTTCGTGTAATACTGGGTTGAGTGTGATGGCGTTTTAAGACGAAGGGCAAGAGCGTTACGAACAGTACGTCCCTGTGTTCTACTGTGAAACGAAAAACGTACCATAAAATATACAGGAGATGAAGGACTAAAAAGAATAGAGTAAATGAGAGACAGGATGTGTAGATTACGCGAAGTCTATTGGGAAGCCACTTGAGACAAGAGCGAAATTCAGAGACATGGTAATATTTGCGCAGTCCAAATGTGAACCGAATACAAAGTTTTTGAAGACGCTTAAGCTTATCTAATTGCTCTTCGGTAATATTATGATAACAGGAGTCGGCGTAATCGAGAATGGGAAGGTGCAAGGACTGTGAGAGTGTAATTTTCGTATCAATTGGAAGAAAATTTTGCAGTCTCCTGAGGGAACTAACAGAAGCAAACAGCTTCCTACTAACACTTGTCATTTGAGATGACCGAAATAAAATTTTATCAAAGGTGACCTCTAGATTTTTCCCAGTGTCCAAAAAAAGTATATCGGCACCGTTAAAGTTTACTGAATGCAAATTAGACCAGTCAATTTTAGCAATTAGGCGAGGACTTCCGATTACGATAGTCTGCGTCTTGATTGGATTTACAATAAGACCATGAGAATTACTCCATTCCAATATACGAGAAAGATCATCATCAATTATAGAAATGACGTCTGAAAATCAGGAGTTGGGAGCGATGAAAGATTACTTTTTAATGGTTGGTGAAAGGTTTTAATGATGCTGTCCAATACATCAGAAGTAAATGCATCATGTGTTTTACGTTTTTTAAATAAAGGGTCTTCAAAAATAGTTTTGAATCACTTCAAGGTTTATTTATTTTAAAAATATTTTTATAATGATAAATATCTGCTACACGATATTACAGTGTGAAAAAACTCCATTCGTATGTCCTCCACTACGAGTATTATGAAATCCACCCTGTGCTTCCCAAAATATTCTATGGGATTTCGCCCTCATTCTCCTTTTAATAATTGCTCCGCACATTGTAGCTAAGCTAATTTGATCAAAGTGATCAATTGAACGTTACAGTATTTATTAAACTTATTTCTTAATAAACTTGCTAAAATATTTAATAATAAACAATTTTTATTAAACTGTGTGATCAACTGTTTAGTTTTCCATGAAAAGAACGAATTTTGTTACAGATTTCGAAGTTGCTCATAGGAAAAGTTGTTTGTAATTATGGGTATTATCGTCCCATTATGTTTGGACATTGGCCCAAAATATTCAATACGTTTAGCAAAATACCGGAATATTCGAATCATAATTTTTCTCCGATAACCGGAGAAAAATTACCTGTAAATATTAAAAGTAAAAATGTAACAGAATATTTCGTAATAAATTTAAGGAAGACCTATCATTTATCAATAACTTATAATGGACCAGACAAAGCACTTTTGATACTTACCCAAGATTTCGGCGAGTCTTAGTCTTTATCAATATAATATTCTCTTTTAGTAATTTATCCGTCCGCGGCATCAACCCCGATGAGATAGGTATATTATTCAAGTTTTACCGTGATATAATCACCAAGTGTTAATTGTAACGAAATTAAATTTAGTCTAGTTATTGAACCAGTATAAAAATAGTCGTTAAATAGTTGTTTTTTTTTTTAAATAAAAAGGCATTTTTACATGGTTTAATGTATGTACGTTTCAAAAAAATATTCCGTGAACAAACTCTACTCTATATATTCAGTAATGTGTTATTTTATGCACATGGCTGAGACCACACAGCGTATGTTTTAGGGTTTCGTACAAATAAATTTATCAAGGGAACCCTATTACTCAAGATCCGCTATCTGTCCGTATGTCGTTCGTATGTTTGCCACGGGGTTTTATCTTTTGAATCCTAATAGGTAGAGACTTCAAATTTTAATAGACTGTCTATTATTATGGCTGTTATAACAACAAATAATAACAATAAAATAGTTGAAATGGCACGGAAACCTTTATGTACGAATACGATAAGTACTTGGCCGTTTCTTTTTCAATTTACGTACACAGAAGCATAAGTACACAGAACTTCTAAATATATTCAGAACAAGAAGTAGCCTAAATATTGAATCGCGATGTAAACTGTAAGACGTAAAATTTCATCGAAATTCATTCAGTAGCTTTTGAACGTGACGGACACAAAAGACACATCGACAGGCATTTTGATATGAAAATGTCTTCCATGCGTACGGCGGCAGCTGGTTGATCTTCCTAGGTAACACAATGTATTTCCATCGTTATTGCCAACGATACTCGTCATTTTTCAGGAACACCGTTCCTATATGAAATCTATATGTTTGTGTGTGCGTTTGTCGTGTGTGCGTTTTTTTCGAATATTCGAATTTTGACTTCAGATTCGGATTCAGCATAAAAAAGTAGAATAGGAATGTTCAGGAACACAGTTCCTATCTCTTAAGGACCATGGTCAAAATGGCCGACAAATTTAAAAAATATTTTTTGAATTGTTATATAATTGACGAGCCAGGTGTTCCTCTGGCAATGCAAGCTTGCGTATTCTCAACTGGTTTTTAGTGTTATCCCGTTTCCTAATCATAAGCATTCTAAGTGTTGGCGGACATGCTACCTAAGCTCAAGGATTTGGCGAATACTTATTTTGATATGAAGTGATTGCCATCTAACCTCCACAAGCCAGAGAAAATACTAAACATTTCTAAGGTTAGGTCCCACGTCATTCAAATTATATTAATTTCATAATGTGCGGGGTCTCCTCAGATTGTTTTATTTTAGCGCCGAGTGAGTGATAATTACAAATATGTATATTTAACACGAAAACACGAATTTAATGGTACATACCTGTACTAAGATTCAAAGCAGGGACCAGGCGGTAATAACTACGATATTATCAACGCGTAGACAGTGATTGAACTCTCAAAATGTATGATCATGCCTGAACGTATTGAACATTTTTTATGTTGCAGGCCTGAACTTACATACCTACTTAGGTACGGAACTTACTGCGACTTATCTTTATATTTTCCCGATGTATGTATCCTGAATAGTACTATAAACAACCGTGAAAATTTAAAATTAATAAATGCGTAAAGACGTTTTAATGCACGAGTGTCACCCCAAGTGTTAAGTGCAGGTGACTACAGTAACTGCTTACCATCAGACAAAGTGTACGTTTGTTTGCCACCTTATTGATACTTAAAAAGGTAAAGGTTTCGTGACGCTTGCTTACCACGTCATTGAGATATAAAACGGGAAAGGTTTTGTTATATAGAACTATATTTATACATAAATCACAGATTCTATGCTAATTTATCTGACGACAATAATATACCTAATACAGTGCCTATTAATGCAATTAACACGAATACCATACGTCATAAAAGTTTATATTGGTAAATATACTCAAGATGACGAAAATCACACGTGATTACTGTTTATTTCATACACGGTTACTATGAAAGGTCATGTTTTTTGGAGTCTTCCATTTGGAAAAATAATGGCTTGTTATGCGTATGAATGAGATAGTCAGGTTATGAAGTACCTATTATTGTATACTATAGTTTTACTAGACTTTATATACACATATAGGTTTACTGAACTTGGTCCCCATTACTGTGGGTATTTCGTAAAGTCGTTGTTATTAAAACTACATAATATGCATCAATTTCCAATCTTTCTTATGTAGTAAGTGCCCAATATACAGACCGCACTGTTTGCAGGTCATTAAGTCAGTTGGTACTGGTACTGCTATTTAGGTTCAAATTTGTTATTTTTATACAACATCGGGAGACATGCAAGCATGCGGCTCACCTAATAAAAAGCGGTTTACGTAGCCTATGAACGCTTGTAATACATTAAGTATCACTCGCGCGATTCCGCTTCTGCTAACACAGCATCTCCTTAGGAGTTTACTAGTGACCTCACTCACATGGAGGAACACAACAACCCTCTAAGGAATTGTTATTTGGCTGCGGTTTCCTGTGAGGTGGAGGTACTTCGCCATACGGGCTGCTTTAATGCACCCTACCTCTCTTAAAAATACCGAGACAAACCACACCGAGACAAAGACATGTTCATGCACACAAATGTTTGTCCTGTGTGGGAATTGAACCAACGAGCGTTGGTGTCGAAGTAGCGTACAGCGCGTTTCACGACTGCGCCACCGAGCTCGTCGAAGTTCTAATAGTCATATTGTAAAACTGGCTGTTGCAGTATGCTTTTTGACAAGCTCGGTGGCTCAGCCGTGAATGACGCGACTTTGACACCAACGCTCGTGGATTCGATTCCCACACAAGGCAAATATTTGTGTGCATGAATATGTCTGTTTGTCTTGGTTTGAAGAGAGGCAGGGCGCGTCAAAGCTGCCCGCCTGGGGAAGTACCTCCACCTCACAGAAAACCGCAGCCAAATAACAATTCCCCAGAGGGTTGTTGTGTTCCTGCGCGTGAGTGAGGTCACCAGTAAGCTTCCAAGGAGTTGCTGTGTAAGCAGCAGAGGAGGCATCGCGCGAGTGACACTTAATATATCGCAAACGTTAATAGGCTACGGTACCCGCTTAACATCAGGTTGGCCGTATGCTTGTATTCCTCCCGACGTAGTATTAAAAAAAATGCTTTTAAGCAAATAAACGGCCTGAAATCCTTTTCTATTTACTTTAGCAATTATATTCCTACGAGTGTTTTCTCATTTCCTATATATCCCTTAATCGCATTCTTCTTCTTCACATCATCCCGTTAACTAATCCATTAGGTTTGGCGGGGTCCGCTACCTAAGACTAAGGATTTGGCGAAGATATTGATGTTTATATGGAGCGACTGCTGTCAGATCTCTACAACCCAGGAGAAAGACCAAATCTTTCTTAGGTTAAGTGATACGTCTTTCGAAATATAGGTATTTGAAATCCTAGAAGGTCGGGTGGTTCCTCGCGATATTTTTCCTTCACCGTCGAGCAAGTGATAAATGTGTACATAAATCCTATATATCCATTAATATTTTATTAATAAGGGAATATAAATATTTTCTCCTTTCTATATAATAGGGGCTAAAGTATGAAATTGCCGTTTTATAGTAATAGATACTTTGAATTGACATTCAACCATGGTGTGAGATTTTCGGGTGAAACTTTTTCACATGATACCTACGAGTTTTTTTTTTACCTTCATACCACATTACCCTCAAAATTGCCGTTTGGGGTAGACTGATGTCATCCAGCTAGCGTTTAGACGGTAATAGTGAGAAACTCCAAAATCGACACACTAATAGCTAACATATTGTAGTTTTGTATCCTTTAATTTGAAATTTAAATGTTCGTTGGTGAGGAAGAACGGTCCAAAATCGTTCCAATTAGAAAAAAAAAAACATATGGGAAAACGTATGGCCGGCCACTCTGCAGTGCAGAGTCTGCACTGCACTCTCATCAACAGAAAAAGTAACAGCACTCGTCGCTAGATGTCGTACAGGGTTCCATATATTTTAAAAAAATTAAAAAATTAAAAATAAAGTATTTAAATATTTTTTAAATTTAAAAAATATCAGCTCTGCCTACACAGCTTGCTGTTATTTACTAGTCATTTAAAATTATGCAACATTTGATTTTCGAGTTTCAATTGTTTTCTTTTATTCAGCTTGAACGGGAAACATGGATACTTCGGAAATCCGAGTAATTTTTGAATACGAGTTCCGACGCTGAACTAACGCGACAGAAACGCTTCGCAATATCAATGCTGCGTTTGGAGAAGAGACTGCTAATGAACGCACCGTGCGTTTTTGGTTTAAACGCTTTCATAATGGAAACTTCGACTTGAAGAACGAACCACGTGGAAGACCGCCCGCCCGCACAGGTGAATAACGCTGAATTAAAGGAGATGGTGGAAGCCGATGCGAGTCAAACTACGCAGGAATTAGCGGCAGGGTTAAACGTTACCTTACTTACAATATTGACTCATTTGCATCAAATCAATAAGATAAAAAAAAAATATTAAAAATTTTATTGATCTGCAGAAAGAAACGCGTGTTGAAACTTGTTGTTGAATCGGTACAGAAATGAAGGACTATTGGATCGAATTGTGATATGTGACGAAAAGTGGATTCTTTACGATAACCGTAAGTTAAAGTATGAAATTTGCCGATATGTACTGAAAAATTAAAATTCGTTTTTTTTCTAAGATGTAATATATTTATTTAATCAAAACATTTACTCTCATTATCTATATATACATTGCTGCCATCTAATCGGAAGTATATTTATGCCTTTGTGATAGAACTCTGGGGATCTAGATTAGACAAACTGTGTGAAACTATTTTGTACTGCCTCCTGGGAAGAATCAGTTCCTACCAGATTAGATCAGTCAAATCATGAGGCACCCATTTTTCATATTTTTTAAGTAACACTTCTTTACGTACGCTTGACTTGGGGAGTAAGCTGGTGAATACGTGACGAGAGCGTTACGAAAAGGGTGATCGGGCGAGGTGAACGGAAGTTGAGAGGGAGATATACCTAAGTTAGTGAAGATAGAAAGAGAGAGAGAGAGAGTTACGTTTCGTATATTACTGTAGGGGCAAAAGAGAGAGGTGCGAGCACACATTTTCTTTCTCTCTTTTTTTCATAGCGAGTTAAGTTTCGTACAAATAGGTTTTATTTCAGTCGTGTGGTCTAAAGAACACTCGTTTTTTTATCTTATTGAGTTGATGCAAATGAGTCAATATTGTAGGTAAGATAACTTTAAACCATACCGTTAATTCCTGGGTAGTTTGACTCGGATCGGCTTCCACGATCTCCTTCAATTTAGCGTTATTAATCTTTGTGGGCGGTATTCCACGTGGTTCGTTCTTCAAGTCGAAGTTTCCATTACGAAAGCGTTTAAACCAAAAACGCACAGTGCATTCATTAGAAGTCGCCTCTCCAAACGCAGCATTGATATTGCGAGCCGTTTCTGCCGCGTTAGTTTCGCGTCGGAACTTGTATTCAAAAATCGGATTCGGATCGGAAACTCGGTTTTTCGAAGTATCCATCTTTCCCGTCTAAACTGAATAAAATAAAATGGAAATTCGAAAATTAAATGATGCACATTTTTTAAAAGAAAAGTTCAAAGGCATCATGTGAAAAATGTTTCATAGTATTCTTCTCTTCTTAGGTCTTAGGTTTTCGCGATTGTTACACATTGAATTAAACAATTTTTAACGGAAGTATCGCGTATTTTATTTATTTTGTTGAACCTGACGTTTCGAACGCTTTGCAGCGTCCGTGGTCGCAGGAAGACTAAGGTGGTATTTGTCTTACATTAGTTATTCAATTATTACATCTACCGACATGGATGGATTAATTATATATGTTCCGATTCACACAAAAATCGCTCACAGTGTCCGAACATTTTTTAGATCTTTGGGTTTGGGACTTGATTATTTTTAGGACTGGATCCCAAGCAGGTGGTACTTGCCAACCATCTTCTCTATTGAAATTGGGGTGTTTTCTTATTTCAATAGCCTCGCGCAACATTCTCGGCATGTAGCGATTCTCCTTGGCGAGGATTTGTGGTTTATCGAACCGGATGTAATGGTTTGGCTGGTCCAGTGTATGTTCACATACTGCAGAGTTTTTTTCGTTCGAAACGTCAGGTTCAACAAAATAAATAAAATACGCGATACTTCCGTTAAAAATTGTCAAAAATGTTTCACTCGAAAATCTCACACCATGAAAGTTTAATGACCATTGAAAATATCTATTACCATAAAACGGCAATTTTCTACGTTAACCTAGCTTTAACCCCTATTATTATTATGAATGAAAATATTATATACTCGTAGTAATGACAGATTAGCCCATATATTTTTGCCATAAATAGTGAAACAAAGAAGAAAAAAATTTCTATTGCAAATAACATTTATTACTTTTACAGTGTGTTAGTTTAATAGATAAATATAAAACAATTTAAAATATAAAAAGCTTATTCGAAGTGGTCTCCATTGGCTGCCTACAGTCCTCTAAACGTTAAGGCCAGTTATCAATAGAAGCACGCACTCTTTCCATGGGAAAATTCTTCACTGCCAATCGTACGGATTGTTTTAGGGACTCCAAATTATCATGGCGTTTAGAGCAAACCGTACTCTCTAAAACTGACCATAAATCATAATCTAGCGGATTAAGATCGGGACTAGACGACGGCCAGTCTTCAGCTCTGATGAAGTCCAAAACGTTCATTTCCAACCAAGACTGCGTAGATCGAGCTTTATGACCCGGCACCGAGTCTTGCTGGAAAGACCATTCTTGGTTATTGAACATGGTGTTGTTAAGGGGCTTCACTATCTTCTCAAGAATGGTATCTTCTACACACTTGTGTGTACACTTGTGCCGATGTTTTGATACCTTTTTCACAAAGGTATGGCTCAGTCACTCCTTCATAGCTAATACCCCACCAAACCATCACTGAAGTAGGATGGTGCCCACGTTGCACTCTGTCGACTAATTGGGAAGCTTCCTTAGAGCTTTGAGCATAAATACGGTCATTTTGTTTGTTAAAATGTTGCTCAACTGCAAAATTTTTCTCATCCGTAAACAAAGTTTTTCTGTGACCTCCCTTTGCGTACCGCTTCAGTATTTGTTTCGATTTTACCACCCTATTCTTTTTTAAATTATCAGTTAAGAAATGACCAGTACGTCTCTTATATGCTGCAAGTCCTAAGTCATGTTTTAAAATACGCGACATGGTGCTATCTTCATCTCCCGAGATAAAATATTTTGCTTTCGGACAGGATTTCTTCGAATTCTTTCCCTTTTGTTTGAGAAAGAGGTTCTACTATGTTTGTTAGGACGGTATTTTGGTAAACCACGGCACTGGTTTTCACACCTTTTCCACAGAAAAACACCTCAGTTAAGCCTGAATATGAGACTCCAAGCCAAACCAAGATTGATGAAGGATAATGCCCTCGCAGGACCCTTGGAATACGCGTGCTCGCTTCTTCACAACTGTGGGCATACACCTTATCATTTTGTTTGTTGTAACTTTCTTCGATGGTAAAATTTTTCTCATCCGTAAACAAAATTTTTCTGTGACCTCCCTTTGCGTACCGCATCAGTAGTTGTTTCGATTTTACCACCCTATTCTTTTTTTAAATTATCAGTTAAGTAATGACCAGTACGTCTCTTATAGGCTGCAAGTCCTAAGCCATCTTTTAAAATACGCGACATGGTTCTAGGTCCTATTTTCATCTCCCGAGATAAGATCGTTTGCTTTCGGAGAGGATTTCTTCGAATTCTTCCATTACTGCTTTGACCACCTTTTTCGTACGAACACTACGTGGACGGCCAGATCTTTTTCTGTCGCAAACAGAGGAGGTCTCATTGTACCTATTAATAGCCCGGTACACAAACATTTTACTAATACCAAGCGTATGGAGAGTTTTAAAAATTGCATTTGGCTCCATACCTACTTTGTGTAATGCAATCACAGCGATTCGGTTCTCTTTATCACCCCACTCCATTTTAATATCGCAAAATATTGTACAATGTATTAGCGCCAAGATGAGAAAACTCAATGAACAATCATATAAAAATGACAGATTCCAAATTCAAATGTAATATTTTGTTTATTTTTAATTGTAACAGTATTTATGGCCAGACTAAGTATATTGTATAGCATATAACTCGTAGACAGATTGTATGTATGTACTTCCCGCAGTATTTTGAAGGTTATTGTAGCACATATGTTAACAATGAAGCGATCCTGTTTATTGTCTTATTTTGAGAATTGGATTATTGGGTTTTCATTGTAGCTAATAACACACTAACACAGTATGACAAGCTCGGTGGCTCAGTCGTAAAAGACGCGACTTTGACACCAACGCTCGTGGGTTTGATTCCCACACAAGGCAAACATTTGTGTGCATGAATATGTCTGTTTTTCTTGGTCTGGTCAGTTTTAGAGAGTACAGCTTGCTCTAAACGCCATGATAATTTGGAGTCCCTAAAACAATCCGTACGATTGGCAGTGAAGAATTTTCCCATGGAAAGAGTGCGTGCTTCCATTGATAACTGGCCTCAACGTTTAAAGGACTGTATGGCAGCCAATGGAGACCACTTCGAATAAACTTTTTATATTTTAAATGTTTTATATTTATGTATTAAACTAACACACTGTAAAATAAATAAATGTTATTTGCAATAGAAATATTTTTTTCTTTGTTTCAGTATTTATGACAAGACTAGCTATATACGTTAATCTCAAAATTCATGGAAGATGTTTGATCATCGTCCAAAAATATTTATAAATTTAAATGTGACAATACTTAAATTTTACTTAATAACTTGGCAAATTAATAAGAGTTTTTATGATATAAGATAATTTTAAGGTCAGATTTTTTTTTATACTACGTCGGGAAGCATACAGCATACGGCCCACCTGATGTAAAGCGGTTACCGTAGCTTATTAACGCTTGCGATATATTAAGTTTCACTCGCGCGATGCCTCCTCTGCTGCATACACAGTAACTCGTTGAGAGCTTAAATAGTTTGAATTGTAATTAACAAGCACAACTGGTTTCTATACCGCACGTAATTTCTATTTCAAATAAATAAATAAATGATGATTAAATGATGGATAATGAATGACTTAAAGTCATTAGCCGTCAGGTAGTATCATTACAAACTATTAAAATCCCTTTAATAACAAATTCTAAAATAAAATAATTACTAAGATTGCAACCACACACACGGCGAACAGAATTTCAAGCGTCCTTTTAAGTAGGTTCCCTCGGAGTTTCTCTCAGTGACAAATACAATTTGCTCATTCAAAAGTGGAAATCCCCACTCTGTGCTAGGCAAACAATGGACTCAAGTACTTCATTGTACATCCATAACAAAACTACATCATCGTGATGTATATTTGCTTTGCTTGTAGATAAATATTTCTTTTTTTTTTTGTAGGGACCTTTGAGTACGTATATGTAGGTATATGTTAGACATACAGCCCGTTTGATATGACAGACATTTCTGTTATATAAAGTAAAGGAAGAGTAATTTAATAACGAAATAATAACTAACGATATCATTAAGCATAATCAATACATGTAAATAAAAGTTTATGGAAGATAAAGGTTTAACCCTAACCCTAGTTTAATCCGAGAGTATGAAGGTAAAACAGAAATTGATTTTTGGTAATTTATATCTAAATTAATAAATTATGTATATCATAACATTATAGCATTACGTATATTTTAAACTTTCGCATTTTATTATATTTCTCTTACTTAACCAAATATTTTCGGGATAAAAAGTATTTTAGTAACAACCAAAAAGGGGTTAAAACTCAAAAAAGAGTGCAAAAATTACCGTCCGATAGCACTGCAATCAACATTTTCAAAAATCTTAGAATCAGCCACGGTAAAACGCCTTTATTTATTTTGCAAGAAACGCAATATCGTTGACAAGAACCAATATGGGTTTAGAAAAAACAGAACAACTATACCAGCGGTCTTCAATTACATCAACCGTACGGTTCAATCGTCATTGATTTTGGTAGACAGATCTCTGCTAGCGATTTTTCGCGCCCCTACCTCTCCGTTACTTCGACCGATACCGTAATTTGCATTATGCGGTCGGGGACTACATTGTGCTTGTCATTTGGGGGATTTGTCATAATCTCAAGACTCGTCAGGCGGGTTGGTGACTGCAATACGCAATGCGTAAAATGACTCTTCTGCGCGTCATTCGGTAAAGTTTTCTCCTTTGCCGGCTTCTACAGTACCCACGGGAGATCAGGAGGTATCACAATTCTATGCCGGCAACCACACGGCAAGAAGTAAAACAAAAAACCTGCCAAGTGTGAGTCGGACTCGCGCAAGAAGGGTTCCGTACCATTATCTATAAAAACGGCAAAAAAAATCACGTTTGTTGTATGGGAGCCCCCCTTAAATATTTATTTTATTTTAATTTAATTATTTATTTTTAAAGTGAATATATAACTAAATATTCTGTGAATATTTCAAGCGTCTACCTATTGCCGTTATCAATATCGAGCAAAAACGAGCAAAAAAATCACGTTTGTTGTATGGGATTTCAACTGTCTAACTATCACGGTTCATGAGATACAGCCAGGTGACAGACGGACGGACGAACGGACAGCGGAGTCTCAGTAATAGGGTCCGTTTTACCCTTTGGGTACGGAATCCTAAAAATTATGATATAATTTTTATTTATGTATTTCCTGTTACAGTTTGCGGACACCTTTTTCTGGCGACTGTGGTACAAGGACCGGGAGTTGGTGGCACCAGAATCAGTGGACAAAATAGTCCCTTTTTGGACCCAGCACTGCATGCATACAGTCTCCCTCATTGTAGTACTGGCTGATCTTATCCTCGTACCACGCCAGCGACCTAAAAGTTTAGTGCCTGGTTTTCTTGTAATGGGGCTGTTCATCGGAACCTACAGTTGTGTGTAAGTGCTAGTATTTTGTGCTAATATTTGTGTTGAAATAATCGTTGAGTTGTAGAATGAGATAATGATTTTTAGGACCTACGCATCTTTTTTACAACGTTCTTATTCGATAGTCAGTTTAGCTAAATTAAATATTTGAAAACCATTTCGTAGGTACATGGTCCTTCACAAAGAAATGTTTTTATTTTATAGAAAGAATGATTGTATTTTTTTTTCAGAAAATAGAGCGTTTTTGAATTTATTTATTGAAGTGAAAACTTCTTTAGCGGCGTTGTGCACTTTTTGGGATGAGTAAAAAATCATAAACTCGCGTAAGATTTTGGTGAGAATTAGAACTTAAGTTCGCTGCAGCGTTAAATATTAGTTACCTCTAATTAAAAAAATAAAACATGAAGCGCTAGATCGTTCATAGGACATTATTTTCTCGCGGTCAAAACGTTGTAAGCGCCATGAAATTGTTGGCGGTTACGCGTTTCGTTCAACGTAGTTTATCAACATCGACTGCGCGAGTGTGCGTGTGTGTTTGAATTTTAGAGATTGGCGATGATGATGCTGGTAATGATGATGGTGAAAGAGTCGTTGAAATTAGTATTGTCTTAGGTTTTCGCGATTGTTACACATTGAATTAAACAATTTTTAACGGAAGTATCGCGTGTTTTATTTATTTTGTTGAACCTGACGTTTCGAACGCTTTGCAGCGTCTTCCTGCGACCACGGACGCTGCAAAGCGTTCGAAACGTCAGGTTCAACAAAATAAATAAAACACGCGATACTTCCGTTAAAAATTGTTTAATTCAAAGTCGTTGAAATTATGGATGAAAGTTGATTTTTCTCTTTCTTGAAACTTTTTAATGTAATAGTTCTGAAGTGTTAAATTTTTAATGTAATATAAATTGTCATGTTTGTATACGATAGCGTAATAAATGAATATTGTATTTTACCACATACATGATAGTACTTTTATACTGATAAATAAAGCAATTCGTGCGAAATTATTCCCTAACCATTCCAAAATATTCAAAAATGCACAACGTTAATGTTCAAGTTTTCACTTCTGCCGGCACTCCCGGAGTGCAACCCGTTTTTTCTAATTATATTTTCTACTACAAAGGAGTTCTTATGACAATTACTTTCTATTCATGGACTAGGGATGCCATGGTAATGGTGTATATAGTTTTGAGTTATGACATACCGTACGCCTGTTGCTTATTCCGCTTCCGAGCTAGAGAGCTGTGATGTATGGACAGACAAACAAGTTTGTCTTTAGTAAGGTTAACCTTAGAAGATGGTTTTCGTTACATAAAATTTCATATTTTTGAAGCTACTAAAAAGTCTTCTTGTCCTTTCCTTTTAGTTATTTTGTTCACGGCACCTCCAGTCCAGTCACGCCATGTCATCTTTATATTGTTATGTTAGTTTACGTTTTTCTATTTGGGTCTCTGCTGCTATGTTCACTTCTGTTCTGTTTTGTATTATCTTGTTATTTTTATTCTGATCTGTTTTGATATGTTCTATATTCTTCTGTCCTGTTTAGTATTGTTCTGCCGCGTTCTTTATTATTCTGCCCCTTTCTGTGCCGTTCTGTCTGGTTCTTTCCAATAATCTCCCATTCTATCCTGTTCAGATATACATTTTATCTCATCAAGTGGTTAACAAGAACACAGACCACCGCGGTGTATATATTTGCAACCCGAACAGAATCTCTTGCCCATCGCCACATAAAAATGTGGCAACACATATGAACTGTTTGCACGACCACCGCTAATGCAGTTTTTATTGAAGAACTTCTTCTGATGATCTTGCTCGCAGAAGCATAACAATTCCCCAGGTTATCGCTATTCAGCTGCGACCTTTGGTAAAGTGGAAGTATTCCTCGTCACGTGGTTTCCAGTCAAACTATTGGTTTTGTCTCTAAAGATAATGATAAGCCTACCACACACGGGAAATTTATTTATAAGTGTGTTGTTTTGGATACGAATTACTCATATCTTTATTTAAAGTATTTGTTTTTGTTAACAGGTGCATACACAGCTTACATCAAGGAGAATACATATATCCCATTTTAAAATTATTAAACACGACTAAGCTACTTCTTATGATTATGTTAGTGATGTTTGAACACATTGTATATTATTTTGTCCAATGGATTGTAATTGATTTAATTTGGGGAGAAAAAAATACATTAATTAAAAATAACAATACGTTGATTAACAAGAATAAAAGTAAATCGTCTTGGATTAGCGATTTAGGTTCATTTTTAGTTAGTACACTGTGTAAAGTTATACCTATTTTGGGATTAAGTAAATCTGCTGCCAATTAACAAATGTCAGTAATGAACTTTAAAAATTAATGCATAATTTTATACGAATGGATAGGATAACATATAATTTTTGAAGAAAATTGTAAAGTATTCTTAATCGCTTTTTATTACTGTTAAAAATATTACAAGTAATTTGTTGGTGATTTAGTTACTATTTATTGGTGAATTGTAATTGTAAATGTAAAATAAGTTATTATATTTTATGCAAAACATATTTAGTGTGGAAATTGCAAATAATGTTCCTGAAAATAATGGCACAAACTCTAGAGAATAATACTTTTGTCGGATGGTAAACTCTCATACAGGCCATCTGATCCGAAGCGTTTAGCATACGATCGCGAAGAACATCAAGAGGGCATAATGTTGCTCGCGCGTACCATCCGAATTCACGGAACGCCTCTTCGACAACTTCCTGGTGACAACCCTATACGGAATTCTTTTTTGTTAATTGTACTTATCAAAATCCTTATACACACCGAGCTACATAGCTCTCTTTCATCAACACGTCGTTTGTTAGGCTTTGAATTTAGCTATGTCTACTACTAGATCTACTTCTAGCTACTGGGATTTTAAATATTTAGTTGAAAAGTGTAGTTATATTTTGTTAGGTCATTAGGGAGCCGACCGAAAAATAAACTCCTAGTTGAATACTAGGGGTTATTCCCGACGTCTCTCGTAGTCGGTTGGTTTGCTAGTTGCATCCGACCACGCTTGCAGGTTCCCGTCAGTTCACGTGTATGGCTACAAAATATGTTTTTTCTTACAATTCACGTGATCAGTTGCAAACATTACCTTGAGTGAGAATAATCCATCTCACCACAATAATTTATGTAATTGTAAATGTAACTAAGTTATTATTAAATTATTATTGTTTCTGCCAATGCCGTTAATAAGATTGTTTGGAAAATTGAAATTACGGTTACATTTATTACAATTATCATTCTATATATTAACTGTATTCCAACTATGACTATTACTATTATGTGTTATGTCTCGGGTGTTAATGCTGGTCATTTGATAGGCGTGCCCAGGGATATGGATCCACATCCCTGGGCACGCCTATCTACGCATATGGATGCGTAGAGGCCCCTTTGATATAATTGATGTAATGTAGTATACCCCCCGTGACTCGCTCCGGGGGATGTCAATGAAACAATGTACTCATGAGCAGGTCTCAGAAGATATTGGTACTGTTGTAAATATTGGGAAAATATTTTTTCTCACAGGCTATTTTAGCTAGATCTAGTGGGATTATTGGTACTGGGCTATTACGGAAGAAGAATAGATGCCTGTCATAACTATCATATTGGATTGCTAATTCTGGCAGGCGTTGGCTCACCATTCGCTGGATGAACCCACAAAATGCCAGGGAAAGTCGGCTGGAGGCAACACCGGCGTGTGTGCTACGCTTTCTCCGAAATTACTCGTGGCACTTCCACTCCTGCAGATTATTGCTCTTATCAACTCATTTCTGGATGGCAAATGATGGCAAGACAGAGCTGAGAGTCCTGCGAGCTTCCACTGCGACCGACGAAGACACCCTGGAGGTGAAGTCACTGATCGGTTCTTTGGAGCACTCGTGTATTCGTATCGTTATTAACTGAATGATATATTTAATCAGTTAAATTAGATATTTGTTTAGTCAGGTGACTAATCATCCTAATAAATCACACACTAATTCTAGAGTATATCACCTGTTTAATTGGCTCACCGATTATTGCCCGTATTAGTTATAATATGATAACGGAATTAAAAAAGCGGCGATTGTCTAGTGGATAAGAAACTGGCAGTTGGAATCCTGAGATGGATCACAAAATACAACACAAAATTTATATACGTATGTGTAATTATCACTTGTTCGGCGGCAAAGGAAAACGCTGTGAGGAAACGCGCACACCCAAGAAATTGTAGTTTGAAAGACTTGCGAGCTTACCTAAGATCGGGTCTGGTTTTCCTTCTGGGTTGTGGAGCTCTGACGGCAGTCATTCCATGTAAAAATCTGTATCTTCCCAAAGTACTTAGGCTTAGGTAGCGGATCCCGCCAATCCTAATGGATTAGGAAATGGGATAACTCTAAGAAGAAGATAACGGTATTAAGGTCATCGTATCAGGTTTAACGTGCTCATAGCTGTACGAGTACATTGTTGTCAGTTACCAGATACAGTATACCAGAAGGAGATTTTGTATAAAAGTCGTCTGCATGGGTACCTCTGTCTCACCTATTTCTACCGCCAAGCAGCTATATTTGTATAGCTGTGTTCCAGTTTGAAGGGTGATATGGCAGAGAAATTACTGGAACTGTGACGAAACATCCTTAGGTCACAAGATTGGCAGAGCGCTAGTAACATCCCCGTGGTGTTGCGACCGTCTATAGGCTGCGATGATAGTGTGCTTATCATCTGATGCAGGCCGCATGCTTATTTGCCAATCAGTCGTATAAACAAAAAGTTAAAACGTTTTGTAATTGTTCTATTTCCGTGATTAGGAAAATAGATAATTATTGGTATTGTTGTTACGGAAAGAGCGGAATTTTCCAGTCAAAAGTAGATATACTTACAAGTGCATGGAAGCTGCACATAGTGCATCCAGTTAAACCTACTATGTTTTTTTTTTTATATTGGCTCAGCATAGTGGCTCCTCTTCGCCTGTTGGTAAGCGAAAAGAGGAGCCCTAATTGCAGCGGCAACTGGCAAGGACTACAGTGTCCTGTCAGTTGACGCTACCATGCTGGCCCGCAAAGTGCTTCTTCACGCTTCGTTTGAAGGATCCCATGTTGTAGGAAGGAGGAAACACATGTGCAGGCAAAGCGTTCCACTTTTTAATAGTTCGACAGAGATAGGAGTTACCGAACTTTTTAGTATGAGAACCAATGTCCTCAACAGTGAAATGATGACATCGCAAGCCCGCACGTGTGGTTCTATGACGGAACGGAGAGGGTGGGATAAGGGAAAATAGTTCTTCAGAGCACTCACCATGGTACAGGCGGTAAAATGTACTTAGGGATCCTATGTCCCTACGAAGTTGCAGAGGTTCTAGATGTTTTGTGACCTCTTCGTCGTCGATTGTGCGGATAGCCCGTCGCCGCAACCTGTCGAGAGCCTCGAGAAGATACGCGGAGCCGTCCCAGAGATGCGAGCAATACTCCACGCAGGCCCGAACTTGAGTCTTATAAAGAAGACAAAGCTGGTCCGGCGTGAAGAACCGGTGCACTCTATTAAGGACTCCGAGTTTCTTTGAAGCTGTTAAAATGAGGCTCTCGATGTAATTTCGTTGGTTTAGGTCGCAACGAATATCCATGCCCAGCATATTCAGACTATCGCGCATATTGAGGGTAGCGCCCTGAAGACTGGGAGTGGGGTGAAATGGGGACATTTTTGTTGTGAACGCGCGCACTTGAGTTTTCCTGGCATTAAACTCAACCAGGTTATTGGAACCAATAAATAATAATATATATAAGAATTATGTTAATAAAATAAATATTTTTGTATTTTTATTTTCATCTTTGTATTTGCATAATTAATTTGAAATTAGTACATTTTACTAGCAGTGTGTGACAAGATTCTTAAGTAAACGTCTATTGCAAATACATATGACATCTTCATGTCTTCATTATGATTCTTTGAATTTATTATTTGCATTGACAATGGCACGTTAACCTTTTACTTTAAATAATATTAAATGGCATCAAACCATTTCCGTCTGTTTACATTCTGCATATAAATATTGAAGCTTGTGTTATGGGTACTAGACAACTGATAAACATACGTAAATACATTTTTTTTTTGTAAATACATACTTATTATACATAGAAAATACCCAGACCAATACAAACAGACATGTTCATGCACACAAATGTTTGTACTGTGTGGGAATCGAACCCACGAGCGTTGGTGTCAAAGTAGCGTAACAGCGCGTTCCACCGCTGAGCCACCGAACTCGTCAAGTATATCTGTTCCAAACGGTATAAACATGTATTCCTGAGAATATCCATATTGACGTTTTGCTGCCTTATGTCAGCTTCGCCTCAACCTTCGTCGCCGATGCTCTAAGATGTGTACCCTCCAACCAGTGTGTACTCTCAAGTTTTGTCCCACTAACGCTTTCCCGCATTCTGGATCTGGATTCCCCTCGGTTTTACAGTACTTGTAAAGTTAATACTACTCTTCTGAGGATGCCGAAATAGCAGCTTGCAGAACGTGTGATCCATGGTACCCATGCTGGTCAACATCAGAGCCACCTGGAGATTCATAATTCAAAATAGAGCAGTTTAAGATATTTGATACATTTTTTTTAATTATTAGTGGACTCTTATACTTACGCAACTGTAATTTTATTTTATATACTCGTAATTTAATGATCGCTTTACAAACTTCGAAGAGTGACGGTAGGAGGGATTGTTTTTATGAAGGCGTTTTATGATTCCTAACGAACTGCTCTTGTCGTTCTAATCATCTTTCTATTGTTCCTCTAATATTTACCGAATTCCTCTTCCTGAAGTTCCTGTAATAATTACCCTTCATTTTTTGTAATTATTTCAGATCTTTTGAAACTTTGGATATCAAACATAGCGGCATTAGAATTCTATTATTGGCTTCGTGCTTCTATTTTAGCTACATGTAGATAGAATCCAGTTTCCTAATCCATTAGGATTGGCGGGGTACGCTATCTAAGCTTAAGGATTTGGTAAAGATCCTTATATTGACATGGAGCGATTGTCATCATACTTCCTCAACCCAGAGGGGAAATTAGACGTTCCTTAGGTTAGGGCACATGTCTTCCGAAATTATAATTTCTTGGATGTGTGGGTTTTCTCACGATGTTTTCCTTCACCGTCGTGCAAGTGATAATTACAAATATGTTCTATCTATAACTTCACGCCAAATCCCTTGCGGGGTAGGCAGAGAGAACCGAGCGCCACGTGACTCGATCCTTACATATTTCACTCGCTTCTTTAACATTCATTGGCCTTCTCATGCATGCTCGCCGGTTTCTAGGGCTCCTGACATCACCTTCTGATAGAACACGACCAATTTGGTCATGGTAGGTAAGTCTTGGCCTTCCCCGGCTCCTACATCCTTCCACTTTTGCATTGTATATCTGCTTCGTCATTTTTTCATCTTGCATTCTTTCTACATGCCCGAATCATCGGAGCATGCCTCTTCTTATTTTAACACCGACGCTCTCTTTCAACTTTACAAATATGTTCGTACTCGTAAATCAGAAAACACTTGTATAAATATGTATTATACTACACAAATGATATTTTAACCCTTCTTTAAGGTCAATCCAAGTCCACGAATAGTGAGCCGGTCGCTAAATAGACGAACTCGGTTGCTACTGATCTGACTACCAACTTCACTTAGAATCATATATATAGCTGTGCGTTTCTGTGTAGTTTGCGACATTTCTTTAAAGTTATCCTACTGCATATACATACATATCTACGGTAGCACAAGCATTGTAGCACATTATAGCATTGGTAATATCATTAAAGTGCATAATACGATTATAATATTATGTGATACGTACAACGTAAAAGCAATTCATTAGTGCCACTGGTTAAATCCATACATTTTAATTGAATCCATCAGGAAATGCACCAAGTAATAATTTCAAAATAGTCGTTCACCTATAAAAATAGAGAATTGGTCGATAACAAAAAATCAATGATGATAAATGTTAGTTTCAAATTAATGTTACAAAGTAAATTTGAAAATAAAGTCGTATGTGGAAACTTCCAAATATGTAATAAGAAGTCACAAATGTCTGTAAGAAACTTTGTAAAACCTTTATGTAAATAATTTTAACAATAAACCATGTTATTTAATGTCTCTTATACAACTATTAAAACGTCGATATTAATTATAGGTTAAGACTGTGAGGTCATTAATATTGTATTTTTATTTATACAGATAGGGGAAGCATACGGTCCACCTGATGTGAAGCGGTTAGACATTAAGTATCACTTGCGCGATGCCATCTCTACTGCTAATACAGTAACTCCTTAGGAATTTGCTGATGATCTCACTCATTGGCAGGATACACACCAACCCTCCATGGAGTTGTTATTTCAAATTACTGGTTATCCCACTCGCTCGCAGGAGCATAAAAGTCCTCCAAGGAACTGTTTTTGGCTGCGATCTTAGGTGCAGTTTCCCCGAGCCTTGTTTGTTAATTAGCATGCCTCCATGTAAGTGAGGTTGTCTTTGCCATTAAGCTACTTAGACCCCAATATATTACCCCAAAATACCACAATATTTTAGGAGGCAAATACCAAAATCATTCTGTCACACCCGTTGCAGGTACATAGCAAAAGTACATATCGAAAAGTTTGTTTATGTTACTGCAATCTATTTTCAAGAGTTATCTACAAAAATGAAATGGTCGTCTATACGTGGTAATGGTATATGCTCGAAATAAATTGAGATAAAGTATTGCTGAGAAGAATTGTTATTCTGGTGTATTTTTGTACGTAAATTTTCTCCCCTTGTTTAAACTGTTTAGGTCGCATATGCGTGAAGTCTGAATCAGATATATATAAATACATATATAATTCGTCAGAAATATGTTTTTGTAACACTATAAAAATTTTTGCTGAATGTTTGTTTGAAAAGAGTTATAAATGTTACAGAAGCGAGTGAGGACCAACCAAGAACCAACTCGTATGCCGTTCGGTTCTTCCTGCCTACCTCGCAAGTGACTTGGTGTGATAATATTATTAATATATATATATTATAGATAGATTGTTTTTCAGGGAGATTTGGGTATTTAATTATCCATGGCATTATATTAAGCTTTCATATTGCTATACCACAATTCGCAGCTATTGTACTAAATAAATATAAATTAAATAAAGATAGAGCATGTTATTGACAGACAATTCATCCTCTTACATATTCGAAAATGTTCGTAGAACCCTCATTGTGGCCACCATTGCTAGTAGAACTAACAACCGCTGTGGAAAAATGGTTCTTCTGGAGTGACGATCTCAAGAGATATGTAGGAATGGTTGCAGGTAGCTCAGGATGGAGGTTAGTGACTAGAAGGGAGGCCTATGTCCAGCAGCAGCAGCATATGGGCTGAATTGTTGATGATGATATTGTCATTAAAATAATCACGTATTTTAAGTTCATAGACGGGTTTTATATAGGATACCAAGACTCTATGCTTAACTCTTTACCTTACGGAAATGTAATAGTAAATTCACTAAGTTGCACCATTGCCATATTTTTTGCCGTAGTGCCTTTGACTAGTATCATTGATAATACAAATCTACATTCGTTTTTTGTTTGTTAAACGAACCGATTGCTATCGACAATATGAAGTAGAATTTGATTTTTTTTTTATATAAAAACAAAGTGCGACATTACGGTGGGTTCTGCTTTGGAAATGAAGGCAATTAAAATTTATTTACCATTAGAAGTTCATGTTATGTTTAGACTATTCTATACTTCTTCTTCCTCGCGTGGTTCCGTTTTCTAACCCATTAGGATTGGCCGGGTTAACTACATAGCTAGGCGAATATACTATTTTTTACATAGAGCGACTGCCGTTAGACCTCCACAACCCAGAAAAACCAGACCATTCTTACGTTCGGTCACATGTCTTTTGAAGTATAATTTCTGAGACGTGCAGGTTTCCTTTCGATGTTTTTATTCACCGCCGAGCAAGTGATAATCACAGATGTGTTCATAAATACGAAAGCATGAATTTGGTGCTACATGCCCAGACCAGGTTTCAAATCGGAAACTAGGTGGTTGATCCACTGGACCGTCATTAATCTTACTGTCTTGACTATTCAATAATTATAATAGAAATACAAAGTTGTGTCACTTGTTCCATCGGTGGTACTAGTCAATGGTACTTCTGACAGAGGATATTTTCATCTATAATCTATAACTTCACACCAAATCCCTTGCGGGGTAGGCAGAGAGATCCGAGTGCCATGTGACTCGATTCTTACATACCTCACTCGCTTCTTTAACATTCATTGCTCTTCTCATACACGCTCGCCAGTTTCTAGGGCTCCTGATACATTTTCAACTGTAAAAATTGCTTAACTTTGTTGTGGCGGCGGCTCAATTGATACAATATCTTTATAGCAAAATATATCATAGTACAATATATTACTGCGTATATGTAACGGGGCAAGATCAGAGACGGGACGGGGCCATATATATATATATATATATATATATATATATATATATATATACTCCTATATATTATCTATAGTCCTATGACGTAGCGAGGGAGTGGTCTTAGCATGAGTTGTATTAAACGAATCACATGCAGAATGTATCACTATAAACAGATATTTTAAAATATTCTACTGAAAAAGTAGGACTCATTGCGGTTATGCAATGCGGTTATTAGATTTTCTGTACACGCTACTAGACAAGAAGAGAACAGGCAAGTCCAATATCACTTTTACCCGATAAGGGAATCTTTGGAGTGTTGAAGATGCAAATGATTTGCAGTAATATACTTGACGATTTCTTTGGTGTAATGGTTAGTAACGCTAATTTGACACCAACGTTCGCGGGTTCGATTCCTACACATGACCAACATTGGTGTGCATGAACACGTTTGGTTGTCCTCTCTGGAGGGTTGTTGTAATCCTGCGTGTTAGTGAGGTCATCTGTATGCTCCTAAGGAGTTGCCGAGTAGAGGTTACATCGCGCAATAATTAATTTACTGCAAGCTTCCATAGGCTACGGTAACCACTTTACGGTGGACCCTGTGCTTTATGCAAACGACGTTGTATAAAAAAAAATTCGTCTCATTTGGCAGCTCCAGAATTTCACCTGTTTCCAAACCTACTAAAACATCTTGATCTGCGGAAACTTCCATCAAATAAAGAGGTTGATATCACAAAATTCAATATCTTGAAGACATTGAAGTAATATATTTTTTAAATTGCTTTGAAAAGCAGGTGGAAGAAATGTGTAGAGCTGGCTGAATATTATATCTTTACGTCAAGTCCCTTGCGGGGTCGGTAGAGTAACCAGTAGATGGTTTCTTACGTTTTGTTGAAATACTAATTAAAATATTAAGATTTAACGTTACATTATTATGAAGTCGTTAGGAATTGTTCTAAATAGTTTTTATTTGACCTTCACGCCAAAATAGCGAACGCCAATATCAGCTTTATTTAAATAATTTAACTCTATAGGCTTTGCTTGCGCATACCTTTTATTATGTTTAATTCTTAATAATGTTAGTTTTGCGATTTGTTGATCTGCACAAGTACTTCGTCTTAAAACTATAGAAGCAGCATAGTTCTTTTATTATATTACGCAGAGGGGCTCGAGAAGTGCACGTTGACCAGTCCTCCCGAGCAGCACCAGTTCACGAGTTGACGTGTAAGGCAGCAATCGCCATATGCAACCATTTTGAAGGGAACGCGGCAACCCGCCAGACGACGCCCGTTTGGGCACTTTTGTGTCCAAAAGTTTGAGCATTTTTGGACACTCGCTCGCCTTTCTCGACCCCATCATCCTTCTATTACTAGTGTTAGTATTTCTCTTCCTAGTCGTTCACTCTTGACAGAGTGGTCGTGGTCTCATGACGATGCATATTCTTTGGATGATGCCGCCTTCGCGATGCATCTCCACTTATGGCGGTCTTCAGCGTTACGGAAACATTGGACTATGGTGTTATCCATAGCAGCCTTTATCAAATCAGTCCAGCGCATAGGCAATCGACCTCGTTGTCGCCGCTTGCTCTCCAATTGTCCCTAGACAAGGAGTCGTTCCATGGAGTTTTGGTTTCAAGCAATGTGTCCGAAATATTTGAGAATTCGTGTTTGCTCAGTCGACAATAATCTCTTCTTATTTTTTTTTATACCACTAAGGTGGCAAACACGCATACGGCCTGCCTGATGGTAAGCAGTTACCGTAGCCTATGGACATTTGCAACACCAGGGGAGTCACTCTAGCGTTGCCGACCCTGTAAGAACCTCTTCACGCCTTTCTTGAAGAACCCCATACTGTTGTCCCTTGGGAAAACCTCGGCAGGGAGCCCATTCCACAACTTAATAGTTCTCGGTAGAAAACTTCACAGGAACTGCACAGTACGCGACCATGGCGGTTCCAGTGTATAAGGATGAATTCCCAGCCGTTTATTTATAATTTGTAGCTCTCCCAGGATCGAGACATTGGTCCGAAACGCTGTCCAAGGGATCCGTAGCAGTCGTCGCCAGCACCACGTTTCGAGTGCATTCGAGTGTTAGTATTTACTCTACTTATTATTGTTATTATTTCCCCCTTGCCTCTCAGCATGTCGTGAACATATACATTACGCTATACATCGACGTTTCACCTTCACTGGCACTCACTAGCGTGTCTACTACTGCTAAGTCACGACCACGGATTGCCATCCGGAGTTTTTAGTCCTTTATTTTGGCCGTAGATAGAGCCCTTTGAAAGAGCTGGGTCGTCCCATCACCTCGGCGTGCTGTGTAATATATACAGCTATCGGTATGACCCGAAATCGCTACTACTGCAATATCGACTTTTTCTTCGCTGGACTCACCATAATCACTATCCCTTTAACTTTCCACAGTTGTTCCCTGTGATTCATGGATGATATGAACTCGAGACCTAGCTGATTTACCATAACGTTTACCAATCAGGGATTCCTTCTCAGCTTGGGTATGAACCAGCCAATATCGAGCCAGCTTCCTACCTGTTTACTTACTTATCGTCTTAATTTGTGTGTTTAAAACAATAAATCTCATTTTCTATCTCTAACTTCACACCAAATCCATTGGGGCAGGCAGAGAGAACCGAGCATGACATGACTCGGTTCTTAGATACCTCGCTTGTTAACATTCACAGATCTTCTGACACCACCTTCTAATAAAACACGGCCAATTTGGTTATGATAGGTGAGTATTGCTCTTTCTACACGGCTCCTACATCTTTCTACTTTCGCGTTGTATATTCGTACTACTTTTGTCTTAATTTTTCTTGACATGTTCGAACAAGCGGAGCATGCGTTTTCGTATCTTAACACGGATACTCTCTTTCAGACTAACTCTTTTCTACTTACATCTTCATTGCGAACTCGATCTGCGATACACTGCAATAAAGATGAGATTACGTCGACAGATAAAAATATTTTAGTTTTGTTTGTTTGTTGGCTAGACCGTGAATGTCTCAATGCATCTGTGTAGCTAGACTATGCTAGATAGAGTTGCTGATTATTAGGATATATGAATGTGTTTTTTTATATGAATAAATCGCTAATACAGTCTATTTGTATTGTCTTAGGTTTTCGCGATTGTTACACATTGAATTAAACAATTTTTAACGGAAGTATCGCGTATTTTATTTATTTTGTTGAACCTGACGTTTCGAACGCTTTGCAGCGTCCGTGGTCGCAGGAAGACTTCCTGCGACCACGGACGCTGCAAAGCGTAAAGCGTAAAAAAAATTGTTTTCATTCTATTAATTCAGTCTATTTGTATTTTCATTCTTCGTCATAACTCTCACAAAAACGTTTATTTCATCAATGTTTATTTAGGACGCTGCAAAGCGTTCGAAACGTCAGGTTTCAACAAAATAAATAAAACACGCGATACTTCCGTTAAAAATAGTTTAATTTCAATGTTTATCTTCAAAGCTCAAACATCTGCGTCCATCAGGGCTACTGCCCATCTCATCCTTTATTATTATTAATTATTTAATACTTTATTCGGGCAACGATAAATCTCCCCCTACTGAGATCGGAATCGATTTCACGAATAACTGTGGAATCAGAGTCAAACTCAGAGCTGTCCACCAACTCTACAGACAGCCAAGCTAGCTTTAGAGTTGCTGTATTAGCAGCAGGGGAGGCATCGCGCGAGTGACGCATAATGTATTACAAGCGTCCATAAGCTACGGTAACCGCTTCACATCAGGTGGGCCGTATACTTGTATGCCTCCCGACGTTGTATAAAAAACCCTGTTTTCCATGCATAGGGTGTCCATAAGGTGAACATAATGTTATGTGTAAACCCATTTCACCACATTGTTTCGATGCCTATACCAATACTAAAACATTTCAATTAACTCACCAGGCAATGTGGTGTCTTCATGAAGCTTCTTCCATAAGAACACACAAGATACGTACTATATTGAAAGCCTTTGATAAATCTGAAAGAGCATTGCGTAACATTTGTGGCATAACGCTTGCTGACCGCGTTCGTAATGAAGACTTGAGAGAAAGAGTTGGTCTAAAAGAGAGTGTCGGTGTTAAGATAAAAATGACATGCTCCATTGGTTCGGACATGTAGAAAGAATGCGGGACGAAAGAATGACGAAACAGATATACAATGCAAAAGTGGAAGGATGTAGGAGCCGAGGAAGGCCGAGACTAACCTACCATGACCAAATTGGTCGTGTTTTATCAGAAGGTGATGTCAGAAGCCCCAGGAATCGGCGAGCGTGCATGAAAAGAGCTATGAATGTCACAGAAGCAAGTGAGATATGTAAGGATCGAGTCACGTGGCGCTCGGTTCTCTCTGCCTACCCCGCAAGGGACTTGGCGCGAAGATATACATACATACATAAATCTGAAAAGCACGCGTACACAGGTGTTGATCTATCTGTGTAGTACCAAATTCGCACTAAGCACTAAATTCGAAACACAAACACACAAACCTAAATTTTAAATATTTTTGAAATTCCTGACCAAACGCCAGATATTTAAGATCCAAGTAGCCAGTTTGACAAAACACCAATTTTATATGTAAGGACCTAAGTTTTTACGAGGAAACCTTACAAATAGGTTCAAAAATTATTATGAATACAATAGATCATAGAATAAATACTGTATGCACATCGCTGTATGATACTAATCTCAACGCCAACATATGGAAGTGAGAGCTGGGTATAGCAGAGAGTAGAATAAATACGGTCGAGATGTGAACATTGCGCAAAATTTGTTGCATAAAGCTTTCCGACCCCGTTCGTAATGATGCTGTAAGACAGAGAGTTGGTCTAAAAGAGAGCGTTGGTGTTAAGAAAAGGCAGGCTTGGTAGGCAGAAATAATGCAGAATATAAGAATGACCAAACCAGATATACGATGCGGAAGTGGAAGAATGTGGAAGCCGAGGAAGACCACAACTAATCTACCATGACCGAATTGATAGCATTTTATCAGAAGGTGAAGTCAGGAGCCCTAAGAAACGACCAGCGTGCATAAAATGAGCTGTGAATGTTAATGAAGCGAGTGAAGTGTGTGTAAACCGCGTCTTATGATTCACGCTACCCCGCAAGGGACCTGGCGTGAAAATATACATACACATAAGCGCATTAAGTGAGGTAGGGCGCATCAAAGCAGCCCGTCTGGGGAAGTACCTCCACCTCACAGAGAACCGCAGCAAATAATAACTCCCTAGAGGGTTTTTGTGCTCCTGAGTGTGAGTGAGGTCACGAGTAAGCTCCTAAGGAGTTACTGTGTAAGCAGCAGAGGAGGCATCGTTCGAGTAATACTTAATATATTACAAGCATTAATAGACTACCGTAACTGCTTTACACCAGGTAGGCCGTATGCTTGTATGCCTCCGGACGTTGTATATAAAAAAAAACATGAATACTGTGATAGCAAAATAAGAAGTCGTTATTAATTTGAAAACAATTTAATTAATTTCACGAGCAATAATTACTTCGCGGAACATTCGGATTGCTCTGCGGTTATCCTTTGAAAGCTGAACACCGTAATTTTACTCATGGCATGACATAATGAAACTTATGATATACTATATTTATTAACAGTCTGAAATGTTTGCAGTTGACTTGATTTTATATTAATTTCTTTTATATAATCAATGTTATTGAAAAGTAGTCGTCATCGTCTTCACTGTAATCTCCGGTGTCTAGTCTATGTTTTGTGTGAAAGTGTGGGCTGTTGCCAATTAGCCAAGGCGCCATTGGCGAGGAAAGATTTAGGGCGGAGCGATATTAAATAAGAAGGAAATTTATTTAAAACTAAATAAAAGCACCATTGTTTCTATATACGTTAATTGATGTCTAGACAGGATTCGTGTAAGGGATTTTTGATTGACGAGCTCGGTGGCGCAGCGGTTAATAACGCAACTTTGTCACCAACGCGACGCTCGTGGGTACGATTCCTACACAGGACAAACATTTGCGTGCATGAACATGTCTGTTTGTCTAGGTCTGGGTGTTGTTAAGAGAGGTAGTCGCATCAACGCAGCCCGTCTGGGCAAGTACTTCCATGTCACAGAAAATCGCAGCGTGTTCCTGCATGTGAGGGAGGTCCACCAGTAAGCTTCTAAGAAGTTGCTGTATTAGCAGCATAAGTGGCATCGCGCGAGTGTACTTAATGTGTGACAAGCGTTCATAGGCTACGGTAACCGCTTTACATTAGGTCGGCCGTATGCTGGTATGCCTACCGATTTTATATAAAAAAAAAAACTCCCAGTCGGGCTGCTTTTATTCGTCTTACTTCTCTTTCACTCTACCCTCTTTTTTTAATCAACAGGGTGCACCATGTTCAAGCTTGTGACTCTAAAGAAGATAGGAGAGCTACGTACATCCTAAAGATTTTTCAGATACTTCTGGATTCTTTCGCGCGAAGCCTTTCAGTATTGTGATAGACTTTTATTGTTTCTAAATTTCTTTATAAATTGACTTGTAATATTTTTAGTACAACGCAAATTATAAAGAAATATAAAAACACTCCTGTTATTATTTCCAAAAATCATCTAGCTGCGATACCATTGCGATTATAGTTATACGTGAAGTGTCGATAGGTTTTGGTAACTGTGGCTATCTTAGTGCAGCGTAACAAAATACGATGTGATATTTGTATCCCTCACATACATCTGGATTTTCACATATCTAGGAAATTGTTGCGAATATAAAGGATGCACGTGGGTGCAAGTATTTAGACATTGATATAGCCCGTTTTTTTTTAATATTTGATTACAATAGTTAACTTTTTTAAGTATCAATACCTTTTAGTACTGGCAAGAATCGAAGTGTATCAGGAGTCGTAAATGATTTCTTTAAAAGAAATTGTGTTGAGGTGAGTGCCTTCTTAACGCTATTACGTAGTCTTCGATATACTTTAGCCAATTAATATTTTTAACATCGAAATCGAACAATTGCTGATCATTTTCGTTCATTTCTTTATAAAGCTTTGAGACGTTGAGGTCACAGAAGAGAAAAGATCGCCGAGTAAAATATCCAAAGAACTCTGCTTGACGTTGTAGCTTATATTGTATTTTTCTCACTCTGAAAAGAAAAAGTTGAGTTATAATTTGGATACGTGATAAAATCGCGTTTTTTTGGGCTCAGTACTAAAAGGTAAAATAGAACGCTTATATTTATACCACTACTATGTCTGTACGGTTTGTATGTCACCAACCTCAATTTGGAATAACGGTTTCGTAAATATTTTTGAAAAATTAAATGATGATTGAAATAACTAAAAAACGATGGGATTTGATTCTGTATCCCGGTAATGTGTACTAGACGCCCTTTCTCAGAATCCTTTTAATTACTTTTTCAAGCTCAAGAAATCCGCAGAAATTCGCAGATATTCCCAAAAATGTACGAAATGTTTTTTCAGAGACTCACTAGTTATTTGGTGTTTTTACGTACTTACCGGAATACAAACTTTGACTTGAGCATGGCTATATGGCTGCATTCTTCTGAAAGATGGCGTATCAGCGGAGCTGCCTCATAGAAGCAGCCTTTTTCGCAATAGCCTCGTTTGCTAATTGACATGGTGCAGTATTTGCAGACTTTGGCTTTAAAGATAGATAGTGAACAATTTACATACTCCATTGATTATATAAAAGCTTGTTTTTAAAATGTATGTTTTTATTTTTTAAATTATACTAATGATTTTTATATTTACCCAAAGTTACGTCCGAGTAGCCAACTGAAACCGGCAGTGATGTAAATGGGAATAATGTGCAGAAATAACTTTAATACTAAGTATAGTTTGTAATGAGGTACAAAAAAGGTTCCCGTTTTAATTATGCGCCATTCTGAAAATAAAGAATGTTAAAATACTTTAAATAACTTAAACTTTAATACAGGATTCCCTCAACTTTCCTGTAAGCATATTCGAACATCCTGTTTTAATGTATGCTTTCAATCCCAAGCAAGCTGTTTACCAAATTTCATGTTTTGCTTGATATAATAGTCGAGGCGAAGCATTGATATGTGGGTTAATCAATCAATCATTTGGTTTCTTCATTTATGCCGGCTACGGCAAAAGCTATCTAAAGTGTGTTCGTGTATCAGCTAAAAATGTATAGGCAAATAAAACTGTAGGAAAAGTAAAATAACACAGAATTCCGAAATTCTTCTCCCATAAATTAAGTAAAACTATATAGTCCCAAACTAAAATAAGCGTAGGTATACTAGTGTACTTATTTATAAGTGGTATATATATATATATATATACCACTAAGGTGGCAAACAAGCGTACGGCCTGCCTGATGGTAAGCAGTTACCGTAGCCTATGGGCATTTGTAACACCAGGGGTGTCACTCTTGCGTTGCCGACCCTGTAAGAACCTCTTCACGCCTTTCTTGAAGAACCCCATACTGTAGTCCCTTGAGAAAACCTCAGCAGGGAGCTCATTCCACAACTTAATAGTTCTCGGTAGAAAACTTCTCGTGAAGCGCACAGTGCGCGACCACATATTTATATAATACCCAAATATACACGAATATTATTTTTTTATTGTAAATATATACACATTGTGGATAGAAAATACACGAACTGACATACATACACGTACATGACGTACGTACGATAGATAAAAAAATAAATCACACAGCCTATTTTGGTTTTGAGTCGGGATAGAATCCATGACACTAGGAGTAAATTAGCCGTCGCTAATCACTGTTCTCGTCTATTTTGTAAAAATGTATGATATTCTCTAAATATTTAGCAATAGAAAAACAATTTCCTATTTAGGTGGGATTAACCCGAATCCATTACCACTCGATTGACGATATGTACGAGTATATTACTGATATGCTATAATTGATACTGGTATGCCGCGCTAGCGCACTTAGATAATTTTCGGCAAATTGTGCTATAAACAACTATAAAAAAATAATACGTTAATTTTGTAAGGAAGCATGTCGTAATTTTGGCTGTTTTATGTGATCGTAAAAAATACTATGGTTCTCCTAAAAGTGCCCATGCCGATGTAGATAGGTTAGTATTTGTTTGTAGGTAGGTATTTGTTTGGTAACCTTTACATATTCAACCATTGAGTTTCGATTAATATTAAATTTAACCGGCTAAAACTTATTATAAAAATACATTATCGTGAACAGTACGTACTTGAAAAATGTTTTGTGTCATAATATGCGCATTTATTAATGAACTCATTTATTGTAATAGGATTTCTAAGTCCGGAGCAACAGTTATATACTATAGCTTCTGTCCTTCCAGTTTTTCTGAAAACAAATTAATAGGTTAGGTTGTATTGGTTACATTACCTTACGATGTAACAACTTTCGGAGCAATTTTAATTAATTTCATGTTTAGGGTTAACCTTAAACTTAGAAATATAAAAAAATCTGATTCCAGATATTCCAGGGAGCTTCATTAGACATACAAAATTGTTAGTATGCAGGTGTAATAGTTTTTGAGTAATGTGGTGATCGAAAGTGGCTCAAAGTGTGTCCTGTAAACGTACAAACTTCGTCAAATTATTAGCGGGCACCGCCAATTCGAATGGACTAGTAAACGGGTTAACGCTAGGAAGAAGAAGTGGTCTGTAATTCTCCTTGTGTTGCAAGTGTTAAGTCGTATATATTACAGTAGCCGCTTCTTTGTTACATAAGTACAAACATCTCTGGTTGTAACACGGCCTAGAAAATCACATTACAAGTCAAGTATGTGACAAAACGTGATTGAAATTCTATTACTTAAACATTATGTAGATAGGAAATTTTAATAAAATCGAGAATACATAAGTTAAATTTCTTACGGATTAGTATGAGAGAGATATTGATGACTAATCTAAATCATAATCAGTATAATAACAACTTTACATAAACAAGAAATACGTTACATTACGCAAACCATATCATATCAATTTACGCGGACAGTAATTAACCCAAATATACCACCTTATTGAGATATTGCGAATATTAACGTTCTACTACAGTTTCACTGGCTGGATTACCCGAACATTTAATAATTTGTAAGATTCCCTATTGTTCGCGCTTATTATAGATTTTTACTAATATTGATGTGCTCACCTTTGCGGCATATTCCAAACAGCAGCTATTAAAAGATTCGTAACAGTATCCACAGGTATTACATCAAGAACTGTTTCCGGGTCTCCAAACCATACTCGGTTCAGGCCTTTGATTGAAGACAGGACTAAGCCGTTAATACCCTGTGACCCTGGCGTTGGATCTTTGATGGACCACGTTACTGTAAAAAAAGTATTTCTCACTGACGCATACATATTTTGAACATCCGAGTGCAAAGTAAAGTAAGGATTCACGATCGTACTCTGTCTATGGCTTAGTTTAGTCTGATTTCGGAGGGCATGTTAAGCCGTCTGTATGTTTACCAAATATATATCTTTTCAGGAACACCGTTCCTATATGAAATCTATATGTTTGTCTGTGTGTGCGTTTGTCTCTGTGGGTGTCTGTCGCTTTTTCCAAATATTCGAATTTTAACTTCAGATTCGAATTCAGCATAAAAAAGTAGAATAGAAGTGTCTGAAAAACTAACCTCCTATCTCTTAAGGAACATGGTCAAACTGCCCGACACTTTGAGAAAAAAAAAAAAGAAATTCGAATTCCGATTCGAAAAGTAAATTAAAAAGTAGAATAGGAACGTCTTAAAAACCAATATCATATTTCTTAAGGAACATGGTCACAATGGCCGACATAGTTTTAAAAAAAATAATTAAATTGTTATATAATTGACGAGCCAGGTGTTCCTCTGGCAATGCAAGCTTGCGCATTCTCAACTGGTTATGTTAATCAATATTTCTGGAGAGGGTTTCTACCTCTTATTTTGAATCGTCTTATTACTTTACATCTTGTATAATTATATCATGTATATTTCATATACCTGTATCTCGGAAAAATTTGCTATGAATTAACCATTTGAATGTAATTTTGTATTTAGATAAGGTTTTGCTTTTTAAGTATATCTATATAGGAGTCTTTACTGTAAAAAAAAAAAAACATTTTTCACCAGAAATACGCCTGGGAGTATTTTTTTATGTACAGATAAACTTAAAAAGTAAAACCTGATCTATATAAAAAAATGAACATACGAAAATTGATAGTTTTAAGAAATGAGATAGAAAAGTGTCATTATAGTAATGCATCGATCAATATTTCTGGACTTACTTGGTAATAACTTACCTATAGATGGCCGTACAATGATTACAGGTAATTTACTGGCTGCATTATCAATAATTTCTTCTGCTAAAGCTTTTGATAATGCGTATGTATTAGGCCGTCCATCTGAAAATGAAATTCTACTTATTTTTGTTACAATTCATTAGCCGATAACAAAATTAGAGAAGGTATTTTACGGAACATTACTGTAATAGTTGAACAAAAAAATGTAATTCCGAAAAAGTGTTCGCGTTTGTATATTTTTTTTTCAAATATTTAACTGAAAAAAAGATTTTTAGTACTTGGCACGTTCTGTGGATATATATTTAAATAAGCAAATATAGAACAGTTCAGAGCCATTTCTTATTTGTTTGCCAATCGATTTTCTTTTTTTATGTAGTTTATGTTTAGTGCTTTTAAACAAAAAAAAAAAATGAAAAATTATTGGAAACATGCTAATGCATATTTAATTCATTATTCAAATTTCGACCATTGGAGCGAACATTCGTTAATTTAATTCCATTATGTAGAAAATGTCAACATTCCAGAACAATTGCTGTTACAAATATATTGTCAAAAAACTGGTATAATAATTTCTGATATCATTGCTGTAGGCGTCGATTTACGTAGTCTATTGTCGCTTTTTCTTTTCGCAGCAGGGTCCTTAAATCGCGTGATGGAAATCAGCTAAGAAACGTATACTATGAACCAACGGATAAGACAGTTTATTTCTCGTTCAATTGACGAGCAGCACGACTATGAAACAGTCTCCACCAGATTACCGAAATAATAATTTTCTAGTATTTGTGATATTAGTGGTACTGATCTGCATTTCAAGAGAATATTTCCAATATTCCGGTATATATCTAAAATTGGAATATCCCCAATATTCCCCACACATAATTTGTAATGATTTTTACGCAATTTTGGGAGTCTACCCAAAATTACTTTGACCTCTCGCACTGGTGCTAGAATTTTTTAAGAATATTTTCATTGGTAGCGGCGATATATGACTACTGACTTACCCAATATGTTTATTAGCGACTTCTTACTGTTCGTCTCCTCAATTATATACTGAAGAGATTCCAAGGGAAATGCGGTCTTGTACACTTTTTCATCAATGTTGTCCCTATTACAATTACTGTATGCGGTAGACAGGTATACGAAAGCCTGAAACGGTTATATTGTTATAATATATAATATATTTTTTGTCGTCGTTATTGGTTATAATATATTTTTTGTCGTCATGCAGAAAGAGTTTCATATTTGCATTAAGCATGTTATATAGGTGAGAAATGATGGTTGAGCTTAATATACAATAAATATGTTTTTAATTGACATCTGAATGTAAAATACCAATTTTTTTAAACATACATTAAATATTGTGTATGAATAGAACAGAGACTCATTTTACATTTCAAAGCCGCGGTAAATTCAATGACGAGTCGTAATGCCATAGGTATTTTGAAAGTGCACCGTGCCCATTATTGTAGGCATTTGACTGAAAAATAAAAGGGCATGTTTTATACCACATAATGCGGCAAACAATATATACGACCAGATTTAAGACACACACTTTTAAAAGCAGTGCGTGCGCTGTCGGCGCTGTAAAAACTCTTCTCCTTCTTTATGAAAAGTCTCATGCATAAAGGAGTAAAATTTACCACCAAATGTTTCATGTCTTTACATATTTCGACTAAATCACCCGTTGCCATGGTATTCGCTCGGATCACTTCTAGTAACGATCTGTTGAACCTGATGTTTGCAGCCATATGGTAAACGATTGAAACCTGAAAACCGACGCAAACATAAAAATGTATGGGGTGACTAGATTTTGTCATTTATTTGTTAAACTATAAACAGCCATTGTCAAACTGTAAGTGTTACTTACATGACTCATGAAACAAGTGAGGTTTGTAAGGAACAAGTCATGTCTACCCCATAAGGCTGACTGGAAGACTGGGCATGAAGATCTAGCTTGTATTTTCTACCTGACTTCTTTAAAGTTAGCTTCACCTTTTAACTTCTTATGAGATGTTAGGGTACTTACGGCGGTATGTTACAAGCCAAAAACAATGAAATTATCTCGAATTTTTATTGCGTTCCGATTTCTACGAGTGACACATATTGTAATCTGAGGGAGAAATATGTAAGAGATATCATACATAGTGTAAATAAGCTTTATCTGCACATTATGTACTAAGTCGTGATATACAAGATATAACTTATTCCTTTCCAATTACGAAGTCATATTACAGTTTTATACATGAACTTACTCTGCACTCAAGTAAAATAAATATATTAAAAAGAAACTAATACACGAACACACGCTGTATTACTAACTGGCTTACTAAGACAAGTCAAAGGCATCCAAGCTCGACGAACTGTAATTAGAAAGCTATTGAAGAGTCTATAGCTTCGACTTCCCAGATCAGACCAGGGGGCCTATGCCATCCATTTCAGCCCGCTATCTAAGCCGCTATGAGGATCATGATTCAAATGGTCTATGACTATCATTGAATTTTTTGATTCCAAAAATCTAGACTCAGTTTAGGATAATGGCGATTGTTTTCTGCTAAGGCGACAGGGACTCTAGAGCTCTACTGGCTGAAATAAGATCATTTCCACTAATCTAAACTGCAGTGCGATAGCAGTTAGCTATTCAAAAAATAGTTTTGAATTGTTTTACCATGCAATAGTTTTCCAGTTCTATCGTATTACATTATATTATTGACATTAGAAGCATTCTAGACAATCTTCTTCTTCGTTTTTTTTAATGTTCTAAGTCGGGAGACATTCAAGCATATAGCCCACCTGATGTAAGGCGGTATCGTAGCCTATTAACGCTTGCGATATATTAAGTATCACTCGCGTGATGTGTCCTCTGATGCTTACATAGCAACTCCTTGGAAGGTGGGGAAGCACACAAAACAGCGTAGATCAAATTGCATGTAATTTCGATTAGGTCGGTAGAAGAAGTATTGAAGTCCTTCAGCCTCTCCAGCCGAGCTGGATTCGTCTCCTCTCGGTCAAAGTTGAACTTATCTAACTAAATAACTTGCTCTAGGTTGACATATTCATCAATAACTTCGAGTTTAGTGTTTCCAACTGTGATAGGTATAGGTATGGATAGGTGTAACACGGATATTCGATATGCTCTTAGTCTTGTTCACGTTCATATTGAGTCTTACCTGATTGGAAACACTATTGAGATCATTAAGCATAGCGCAAAGGTTCTTCAGCAATTTTACCACTAGAACTATAGTGTCAGCAAATCGAAGGCTAGTAATGTATTAGCTATTGATGTTTCTACCGTATTCTTTTAAAAAGAGCTTGAACACATCTTCCAATGCTGCGGTGTAGAGATTCGGGAATATATCGTCGCCCTGTCTTAAACTGTCGTTCAACTGAGGGGTCAATTTGGGGCAATCGTTCATAAGTTCGCATAACTCTCGATGAAATTATTAACTTCTAAATTTTCAGACAAACTGGCCATATTTTTATGGCATACTAGTTAATGACCACGGTACACCTGTGGGCCGCGTATACCACGACACTCTTTGAGGAACACTGGTCTAGTAAATATTGAAAAAGACTAATAACCGATTGGTGATTGGGCATTTACTCACCACCAGGATTTATAGATACCACTAACTTGGCGTTTTCGGATTTATACTTTTCCATTCAATGTCCATCTCCTCCTCCATATCAAAGTAAGCGCCAAATCGTTAGGCTTAGATAGCGAATTCCACCAATCTTAACCGATAAGGAAACTAAATAACACGAGGAAGAAGAAGAATCACTGATTAAGGGGGGTGTTGAATTGTCTTGCGTTATCACACTACTGTAATTTGTTCAATGGATTCGCGCTTTTAGCTTCCGGTAAGCTTTCGATAAATGAAATGGTGGTGTAGTACTTATTTAAGACAATAATATGCAAATGACAATGTTTACCTACGCTTATTATTTATTTATAGAAGTAATTACACTGTGTACCTCATCCCGAAGAATTTTCATATCCATTTCACTTAGTCCTAAATTACTTTCCATTATATTTCCGTATACGGCTTTAATTTTTTTGAGATCATCTGGATTCTCTACTCTTATTTTATTAAAAATCTGAAATTAATGTTATTAGTAATAAATCTTAAAGGTATAACTACGTTAGTAATAATAGGAATAACAAATAAATAAATCTAGCCAAATTACAAGTTCACTTTAAGCCAAGTTTGTAGTATGGCTAGTATTCAACTAACAAAATAGGTTTTTTTTTTATATAAATATCACACTTGTAAAATATTTATTACAGAAAATACCCGAACCAATACATACAGATATGTTCGTGCACACAAATGTTGGCACCGTGAGGGAATCGGATCACAAAACCTAGTGTTAAAGTACACACTCTACTCGAAGAAAGTCATTGTTGGTCTTGTCTCACCTGGCACCAAGTATATAAATGTAAATATACTCGTAGTTGATCGATTCGCAACTTTGTTTTAATCAATTTCAAAAAAGGTTTGTTATGCATGTTTTTTAATTGTCGCTAGTTAAGACTGACTTATCGCTTTGTATAATATTTCTTAATTTTCAGTCTTCCACTTGAATTAATGTCGCATAAGATATATTTCTATAATGAAGTAATTTCAGTATGAGAGTAACTGCCATGGATATTCCGGTCGGCTCTGCCTTAGCTGCTGCCGTCGTCCCCGCGATTGACTTCCACAAAATAACGGCTCCATTTATCATTAATAGGAGTAATTGCTCTCATGTTTTTTTTACTAGATTGGCAAACAAGCTTATGGCCTTCATTAGATAGTAAACGGTCACCGCAGCCTATTAACGCTCGCAGCACCACGGGGATGTTAATCGCGCGCTGCCAATCTTGTGACCTAAGGCTGTTTCGTCACAGTACCCAGTAATTTCTCTGCCATATCTCATCCTTCAAATCGGAACACAGCCTATATAAATATAGTTGCTTGGCGGTAGAAATAGGTGAGACAGAGGTACACACGCAGGCGACTTTTGTACATAGTCTCCCTCTGGTAAACTGACACGATGTTGTATTATATTTGCCTCCTGATGTCCTCTATAAAAAAATATAGCGAGTCGCACGTGGATCCCCCAATACCAATGCAATAACATTGTGTTGATATAGGAGAGGTACTCTTTATGTAACAAAATCAAAATTGCATAGATTTGTAGATTCAAATCTATACTATTATTTATTTATCTAAAACATACGTTCTGTAATTTTTATGTATAATATATTTTACGTATAATTTTACGTATTATTATAATGAGCTCGGGTCATTGGTTAGCAATGCTACTTTAGCACCAACGATTATGGGTTCAATTACCACGCAGTAAGTAAATAAGTAAGGGTTCGATTTCTACACTGTAAGAAAAGTAGGTTGTCAGAATTTATTACAATTGTAAGTAAGATATTTATGACGAATTATTTATGGCTTCCTTCCAATTCGATGCTCAAACGCCAACTCTATGTTTGTGAATTATAATATTGTAATTATATAGTAGATATACATATTTATTATTATAGGTTTATTACATAGTTGCGCATGATACTATCACGTGTAACAGTATGATTAAAATATTTCATTTTTATTAAAACGTCTGGGGAAGTATCTCCACCTTACAGAAAATCGCAGCCAAATAGCAACTCCTTGGTACTTACTGTTAACCTCAATTACTCTGTTCCTGTTAGTAAGTCAGGTTAACAGTAAGTTCGCAAGGAGTAGCTGTGTTAGCAGCAGAGATGGCATTGCGATACTTAATGTGTTGCAAGCGTTCATAGGCTACGGTAATCACTTTACAGCAGGAGGGCCGTACCAATGTTAAGATTCCCGATGTTGTAAAAAAAATATCTAAATACGTAACTACCACCATAATTGAAATTAAACTATTTTTAACGGAAGTATCGCGTGTTTTATTTATTTTGTTGAAACCTGACGACGTCAGTCTTTCCTGCGACCACGGACGCTGCAAAGCGTTCGAAACGTCAGGTTTCAACAAAATAAATAAAACACGCGATACTTCCGTTAAAAATAGTTTATTTTCAATGTGTAACAATCGCGAAAACCTAAGACAATACTACCACCATAATCGTCACCACACATGTGGTGCAATGCATAATCCAAAATAAAGTTATCTATTTAAAAAAGGGGTTCTGTGTTGCAATTGTTGTCTTTAGATTGAAATTGAAAGCGCGCGGCTTTTTGCGGCATACACTGCGGAAGACGCATTGCGATTGACGCGCACTCATTTTATTACATGTCAAATAATTACCGTCCTTTGATTTTTACGTTTTACGCAGCGTGTCACGGAACGCGTTAACCCCATAATAAAATAATATCTACCTTCATGTATTCGTGTGATGTGTCCTTGTTTATTGTGCGAACCGTTAGTTGCGCAGCGTTTGCCGCAAAGAGCAACCGCGCGCATTTGGACATAGCCCGAAACTAATGCCTGATATTCTTATTATATTTCTTTAAATAATTGCGTTAAGCCCGGTAATTTGATAGGCGTGCGCGGGTATATGGCCCCAACGCGTAGAGGCCCCTTCGATTGATGTAATGTATAATACCCGCTGTGACCCGCTCTGGGGGATATCAGTGTACCCACGAATAGTTCACGGCAGATATTGGTACTATAGCATATGTGTCGGAAATTATTGGGCTATTAAAATGAGATCTGGAGGGATTATTAGTACTGGGCTATTACAGAAGAGGGATGGACACACGCCATAAATATCACATCTGATGTTACTTTTTCTATATTATCTACGATTATTTTTAATGTACTCTGTAATACTAAAATCACATAATTAATCTAATTCAACTTTACATATTTGTGATTAGCATGTAAGTTATTCCCTGACATTATATATTCATGACATCCATCCTTATGACATACTCGTATTTACAACAACTGTTTTAAGTATTGACATTAAAATTCTAGGAACTAATTACCTGCCTGTTATTAATTATTGGGTTAAAATAGTATTTTAATGTAACATTTTAAGTACGAGTATTATTTGCTACACCCTACACTTACAATACCTTAAATATTGCAAGTCATCTGCAAAAATATATATTATGTACATGTGTGCAAGTAAAGTAACACTAACAAAAAGTACACCTATTCAAAATAAATTAAAAAACCAACTACTACAAAATTGCTATCACTATGTTGCTGAATATATGAACGATAAAAGTCTCAAACAATATATCTGTAGAGTGGAAAATAAACATGTAGGTACCTTAATTAGTATTAATATGTTAACTGTAGCTGTATATTGCAATATCCAGCCAGGGTCCATGTTTGTGAAATAGTGGGATCTCACGTATTATTATAATTGCTACCTACTGAGAACCTGACATGTGCAATAAATAAATAAATAAATTTATACATACCGAAGAATTTAAAAACTGCGCTAATCTTTCATTGCCAGCCTGATCATATTTTTCTTTCAACAAAATGTAAATACATGTTATTCCTTTACAAGTCGATAGCAGTTTCTGTATTAACACCTGAAATGAGAAAACAGACTGCAAGACTTGTACCTAAGTTGAGCATTGCCGAAACATTCACTTAGTCACAATCTATTTGTGTTGAGATAGAACTGCCTGATTTAGCGAAACGCCAAGTTCTGTAATTACGAGTCAGATTACACTTGCAGCGATGAACTTCAAGTCAAATGAATATAAATTATTATAAAGAATATTGAATTTCAAGCATAAATATAAAATGAATTCTTTAAAGTCATTATAGAATGGGGTAATATCGTATTTGTAGCTTGCGACAATGCTCTCTGGATAGTAACCAGTCATCGCAGTATCATCTGCAATATTGTTCACTTATTCTGCGCACAACATCAAGATTATGGCCCTTTGTTTCTGCCACGTGCCAGATTGACTATGCTTATCGATATTCTCGGTATATGTAGTGCACTTTCTGAGTCTTCTTGAAAGTGGTTCTGCGTGGTGGATCCATATCCCCGCGTATGCTAATCAAGTAACCAGGATTAGTGCCCATGGCGTAAATTGAAATAAGTAAATTAAAAATTCTCAAAAACCCACGACGTTCACGGACGTAAATGCCGTAATAAAGAAATGATGTAACATGTTTTTTGAAAAGTTCTCGAAAACCCATTAAATCCGCAGGCGGAACTATTGTCATACTGTTACCAATTTCAATGGCATCAGTGTGTCAGTATAGAAAAGCTATTAATTAGGCAAAAACACAGAAAATTGCAATATTTTAGTAGATTTTAAGGAATAGATTCGAAGCCCTCGAGGATTTTTTGTCGAGGTTTTTTTTAGGTCAGAAACTTCGAAATTGTATTTCGTCTTTTATTGTAGTGTGTATTTTTTCAAATTATGATTATTTTTATCTTTTCAGATAATTACTACGTCACTTTCTATATATCTATTTTGCTGTATTATAAAATGCTTCGTACCGTTGTGATTTATGTTTCTTTTTATTGTACCCCCGTGAAGCCGTTTTAATCCGTGCGATCACGGAGAAAGAATACTAAAAATCACCGCCCCTCTCTTCCCATGGCTGTCGTAAAAGGCGTCTAAGGGATTTCCTGAGGTTCCAGCATCTCAGAAGGTGGTGGTTGGCTACCACCGTACATACGGCGAAACACCTGCGAAGTGGCGTTCATATGAGTAAGTCGCGTTTCGGGATCAGCTGGTGCTCGGGGGATTGCTGACAAGATATTGCGGGAACAATGGTGGATTCTACCTATCCATTGTCAGAAGGACTCATCTGACCCGTTGGCCAGGGAGACCCGTTGAAACGGTTGTTCTGCTGGCCGCCAGCTCTATATTACAGGGGCCCAATCAAGACTAAATACCTTGAGAGGCTGCCCTTTCATTCCGCGCATAATCTTGGGGTAGATCGTCGTGCCGTTTGGTAGGGACCCGGTGACTACCTCCGGCAGGGTTCGGGGCCGTTCCGTCCAACAGATCAGTACAGTTCCTTTGTCGACAAACTAATGGAGAAACAGTCCATCGCGCTTCTTCTCCAATGTCGTGGCAATTATCTCACTTAAGAAATAATATCACAATTAAGAACACATGATCTTACAGCGGTGCACTCCTCTACCACCCAAGGTCTTCAAGGTTGAGTTGAGTTCGCTAACATCCACAGACTCCACTGGAACATTAATACTGTCCACAAACACCTTGAGACGGCACGGCCCGCGATACTTTCCTGACGGAGACACAGATCATCGGATACGTCCTACATCTAGTACCCCGGTTACGTGCTTGAAGAGAATTTCCTCGCAAAATCCCGGGTCTATACATAACAATTCCCTGGAGGATTGTTGTGTTCATGCGAGTGAGTGACGTTAACGCCTCACATAAATCTGCAGCCAAATAACAATTCCCTGGACGGTTCTTGTGTTCAGGCGAGTTAGTGACGTTACTACCTCACGGAAAACTGCAGCCAAATAACAATTCGCTGGACAGATGTTGCGTTCATGCGAGTGAGTGACGTTACTACTTTACGAAAACTATGCTCAAAACTGCAGCTGAATAACAATTCCCTGGAGGATTGTTGTATTCACGCGAGTAAGTGACGTTAACACCTTACAGGAATCTGTAGCCAAATAACAATTCCCTGGACGGTTGTTGCGTTCAGGCGAGTGAGTGACGTTACATGGCTGCATGTTTCCGTGAGGTAATAACGTCACTCACTTGCATGAACACAATAATCCTACAGGGAATTGTTATTTGGTTGCAGCTTTGAGCATATTTTTCATGACTTAATGAGCGATTTAGCGGGCAGTTTCAACCTGTTACTTTTGTGTTACAGTATCTTAAAATTTCACTCATCATTTTTTCATAACGCGCCTAAAGGAGTATATAACTTCAATACAATAGTCAGCTCCTGGTCTATGTACAAAAAATAATTAAGAAAAACTTTGTATTATAGATCCCTGATGATTCACCTACTGGGGTAAATTGTTTTGTATATAGATAGACTATGCATTTTTGACGATTGTATAAACTATAAGCGACATCGTAGGGATGTCGCTTATAGTTTATACAATCGTCAAAAATGCATAGTCTATCTATATACAAATAAATACAAATTTGAAACAGTGCTTAGGCTATTATCCTTCGCGCAGGGGTCGAGTCGGCCTACTTGTTTGATTTTACTATGTCTACATCGAAGATACTAAATAATGCACTAATTTTACAATTACATACATGCTTAGTAACCTTGTTTTCATTTAATACATAAATTGTTAATATATCATTTACAATCCACGTAACTGCAGCGTTGAGCCTGTGTACTTCCCAATTGCTTGAACTTCAAGCAATTGGGAAGTACACAGGTCACAAACCCAGGGGGCCGAAGAAGAGTCACAATGTTGTCTTTTTTACTCTTTACTCCATCCTTTTCCATTCTACTACCCAATCTATTCAAAACACTGCGTGGCTATATATTATAAGTTTTAATGTATGTTTGTGTATTTATTTATGCCTATTTATATAATATTTTATTTCGTTTAAGTTATGCTCTGCGTCAGTCTGCTTTATTTCTTCACTTCTTCTCTTCCCTAAGGTTGTCTGGAAGAGATCGCATCGCGATAAGACCGCCGTTGTGCTGATATTTTTTTATTGCTCGTTTTTTTTCTTTTGATGCAATATAGTATATTGTATTGTATTTATCAACACTTGTTATTTGTCAGTAAAGGTTTCCTATTTCGGGCAATTTATTATAGATCGAATACAACTTGCATCAATAAAAATGTTTGGAAGACTTTCACTGAATTTTGAAAACGAGTGAATATTTTTGCGCGCATGTTTTGTTTTTATAAATATACAGAGAGGTATGAAAATTTATTTCTTTAAAGAGTTCCCAGTGTGATTCCCTGAAGTACATATTATAATTAAAACAGCGGGCTCTCTTGTATTCTAAATGAATAATTCTTGCTCCTACAGTAAAATAAAGGTTATTTTAATACGATTGTAGCTGGAATAGGACTAGGCGCGCAGCAGTCACATTCGTTAATTTTCTGACTAGTTTATTTATCTCTCAGCTGTACTAGAATTTGTGGTCTACTGTTGTAATGGCATAATTATGTTACATTTGGAAGATGATATTTGATATATTTAGTATTAGCTAAATTTAACACAAGATTATTTCAAACGAATCAGTTAAAATATCAAGCAATTTACGTTCACTAATTGAGGTTAAATCTAATGGCAGAATTGTTAAGAACAGTGTCTCTAGAGTTGTATTTTGGGTCACTTTTAATGTTCTAAAATGATTTACCCCACACAAATTTTTAGTGTCATTCGCTACTAAAAATTTAATATATAAGCAAATAATAGTAATATATTATATAATAAGTAATAGTATCTATTATATTTAAATTTTATTGCTCCATGTGGGGTAGATCATTTTAGAAAATTAAAAGTGACCCAAAATACAACTCTGGAAACACTCTGTTATTAACACTTTTGCCATTAGATTTAACCCCAATTACATCAAGGTAATCCATTCTGTTGTTTGAATAAGATGTAATTAAGCAAAGTGAACTTCTGTCTCCATAATGCTGCAATAGCATCCTTTTATCTCTTGCGTGCATTAAAGATGTATGCATATAGACAATCTACATGTTGTAAAACCATATGAAAATATTAAATATGCAAGACGAAATACCCAAAGAGATCTAATGGCATTTATTTATGTATATTTTTTATACTACGTCGGGAGGCATACAAGCATTTGGCCCATGTGACGTAAGCGGTTACCGTAATCTATAAACGCCTGAAGACAACATATTAAACATCACTCGCGCTATGCCACTTCTGACGCTACCACACCGACTACTTGGGAGGTTCCTGGTGATCTCACTCGCAGGAATACAACAACCAAAAGTTATAATTTGGCTGGGGTTTTCTGTGAGGTGGGAGTAGATACTTCCCCAGACGGACACTCTTAAAAAATAATCAAGAAGCTTAATACAACACACTTTATTATTCATGTACTCGTAAATACCTGCTAACGAATCTGCCATGTTTTTGAACCTATAGCATTTCACGGTTTCGAATCTATATTTTTGTTATCCGGAACGATAACTGTTTATAGTATCGTCAGTTTTAACTACATCCATTATGCACTATTGTTTTGAACAGAATGGTTTCATATCCCTATAAATGCAGGTGCATACTCATATATCCATTAACGTTACGTTCTGTGACGATTCCAAACAAATGTAGCCATTTTTACGGAATGAAAAGATTTTGACTTTGAATTTGAACAGAGATTTAACGGTTCGGACGGATTCAAACGGTTTGTAATAAAATAAAGATCAAAACATGTTTTCTTTTGATCACCGTATAGAATATTGTTAATTATATTACAGGTTTATAATACCTGTATTTTTATAATACAACGTGTGACAAACAAGCATATGACCCACCTAGTAAGCTCGCCCGCTCCTACGCTGTCACCACTGATGCTACTGCAGTAAAAGTTGGTGTCCATGGTATACTTTAACTTTAACTTCACCAACCTTTACTCATTCCATTATAGGGATTCGGATCTCCCTTCGACCGAAGGTGTTTTGAACATACTCAACCACGCTGCTCAATTGCGGATTGGCGGAGGCCAGTGTTTTCAAGCCGTCCGAAGATCACTGACTTGACTTAACCACTGTCAATAACAGGGACCGACATGGGTTAAGGTGCCCTTCGAGCATGGAGACGCTCGAGGTAGATAACCAGAGATAGGCTGGGGTCGACGTTACTTAGCCCACGTGTTCAATTAGAGTGACCTGCGCAACGACACCATCGAGCTACTTTTAGCTTCCACAGTTCGTAGATAATAAAAGGTTATTAAGTTTAAAAGTTCTTTTATCATATTGTTCACTGTTCCTTGACATTTTCATTGAATTATACCTATCACATATTGTTCTTAGTGTTATCCCATTTCCTAAACCACTGGGATTGGCGGAGTCCGCTACCTAAGCTAAGGATTTGGCGAATATACTGGTTTTGACATGAAGCGACTGCTGTCAGACCTCCACAATCCACGGGGAAAACCATACCTATCTTTTGGTTGGTCAATAGCTCGGTTTCTTCTTCTCGGCTATCACTGCTACATCAATTATATCACGTCTTACTCATTAAATTCTAGATAAAGAGCTTTTTAATCAAAGAAAAGGGATTTAAATGCGTAATATCAACAATTTCTGTATGAGACTACAAAACTATATTATGTCAAAATCAGTATCTTCGCCAAATCTTTAGGCTTACGTAGCAGACCCCGCTAATCCTAATGGATTAACAAACGGGATAACGCTAGAAAGAAGAAGACTAAAAAACTTTAATAGTCATCGTTGAGATGTGTTAAATAAATTTATACTTAATACCAGTGAAGTCCAAACCCAAAAGTAACTTTGTAGTAGATTACCTTTATCACTTAATTATTTTTATATATGATTTTAAGAGAGGTAGGGCGCATCAAAGCAGCCCGTCTGGGGAAGTACCTCCACCTCACAGAAAACCGCAGCCAAATAACAACTCCCTAGACGGTTGTTGTGTTCCTGCGTGTGAGTGAGGTCACCAGTAAGCTCCCAAGGAGTTGCTGTGTAAGCAGCAGAGGAGGCTTCGCGCGAGTGATAATAGATACATCACAAGCTACGGTACCCGCTTTACATCAGGTGAGCCGTATGCATGTATGCCTCTCGACGCAGTATAACAAAAAATACTTGGAAATATGAAAAAAAATGTACATAAATCGGGCGGCACAGAAAATAAAAATTCTAGACGTAAGAGGATACACATTTCGCCGTCTTCTAAATAGGCATTCGTCTGTAGTTCTGCTTTACTACCCGCAATATTAAATACTATTATTACATTACGAATATCACACAAGGTATCATCCTAAAAGTTAAAAATTACTGTGACGCATTAATTTACACGATTTTATTACTGCAAAATATTATAAATAAACATTACCGTTCCTAAGAATCCTGTAGCGCCTGTTATGAATAAAGATCGCTCATTAAAAAAACTTGTAATCGGGGTGGAGATAGCTACACTTATCCCAGGGTCCATTTTTATTGTCACTTTATTTGGGATTGACGTCAAATTAAAATGTTGCTTCAAAAAGAAAAAATATCAATTCTTTTTCAATTTTTTTTAAAATTTGAAATAAAATGAAGGTTATTTACAGTTAATTAGTATTGATTAACAATTTTACTGAATAATATGTTCAGAATTAATAGTAGGAAGGATTGCAAATTCATTTTATACCAGTCATTATAACGTGCTTAGTGATTAACCTTGGCCCCTCGTGCGCTCATAAATACATACTATTTACGACTCATTTGGAGGTTTTATGTTTAAGTAACAAGTAGACTTCCAGCTTTTAGGATACCTAAACTATTCTCCTCCGGCACAGGATATTAGGTATTTCTGGACTCATAAAAGCCGGATCTTTCTAGCCAAGCGTGAACTAACTTATTTGTATTTTAGTTTATATCTTAAATATATATTCTTCATGCCAAGTGTACACACAGAGAGATGAGTGCCACATGACACGGTACTGCCGAATCACTCGCTTCCTTAACTTTTTAGATGTCACCTTCTTATTTTTAATAAGCTGATTAAGAGCCGTAGTTTCCATATGATTTATTAGTTAATACTAGGTAAGTCTAAGGCCAGTAAGAAATCTATTTTGACTGTTACGCTTTTTGTATTACATTTTGAACTTCCATATTGATGTGGGTGGAAGGCAAATTTTAAATACTTCCAACTATTTAATTTTACCTTAAATTTAATCAGAATTCGAAAGCAGTAACTTTCCACCACAATAATAACCATTCATAATAGTCCACAATAATAAACTTTACTATGTTTACATCCGTTTTTGTAGTATTTATTTTTTAATTTATATTAATTCGGCTCAGAATTTTTGTTCTTATTTGAATAAGTACCGATTGTTTAAACCTCCTGATAAATGGTCACATAACTATCTATACTAATCCAACGAATAAAGTAATCAAGTCTGTTAAGCTATCAGTTATATCGTTGTCTATTTTTCAATCGCCATTTGTCTATGGAGTAATTAACTGATAGAACAATTCATCACGAACATCGCGAACATCATACATATGAATCAAACGTATTACAAATGCATTGGCAGCATTGCAATTACATTGGGGGTTAGTTATGTACATTTGTTTCGTGATAAAATAGTTTTGAAATTTATTATATTTGCATCACATCATTAAATGAAAGTAAAAACAGAAAGCTCGGCACATTTTACTAGTGTTGAAAGTAAACTTTGCTAATTAGTTTAATAGAGAAATATAAATAAGTAAACTTACTGTCATATATAATTGTAGCATAAGCTGTATGCATTATTTTCTGAAACATATTGAAAGCAAGTGTCACAGTACGAGGTATTATTACTTGCATATATTTGCAATTTATAGTTTAATTTAGTTATTACATACTCATAACAACAGTGAAATAAAAAAAAAATACTCAATATGACCTAACTTCGTTACTCGTTCTTTATTTATTTATAGAATAGACCCATCCATATTTCGTTATTTATAACAAATTAAAAATAACCTTTCAATAAATAACCTCAAACTAAATCAACGGAATTTTCGAAAGTTGAGTTTTGTTAATAAAATCAGTATATTTTTGTTTTTACACTAATTTTAATGCTAATTCCAAAATGTGTTATTCATAAATAGTAAAATAAAGTAAATAATTAATAGAGACTATTTTACAATGCATATACGGATTTTACTTATCTCAGAATAAATGTAAAGTATTCATAAATAGTAAAATAAAGTAAATTATAAAATTATTCGTATTTAGTAAGTTGGTTTGTTATTGAGAATCCTTTATCGTTCTTATGTTATTGCGAAAGATAGCGAGTATTCATTTTTTTTTAACAGCTAGATTGGTAAACAAGCATGCGGCCCGCATCAGATGGTAAGCAGTTACCGCAGCCTGTTGACGATCGCAACACCACGGGGATGATACTCGCGCGCTGCCAATGTTGTGACCTAAGGATGTTTCGTTACAGTACCCAGTAATTTCTTACTAATAACACAACAATGTTTCATTTCAAATAATGCAGCGGTTTGGTGATATATAGTCCATTTTTATTATAATAACTAGCTGACCCGGCGAACTTCGTACCGCCTCAGGATCAATAAATGGTGTGTTAACTTATTAGGTGGTATAAATTCTTTTAATATCCTATTCCGGACGGAGGCAAATCCAAAAACACAATAATCATAAAAATCGGTCCAGCCGTTCTTGAGTTATAAATGGTGTAACTAACACGACTTTGTTTTATATATATATATATATATAGATTACGAATCTTTTATATGGGAGTATAGAAAACTGTTCTTTTTAGACTTTTTTAGGCAATTTTTTAAATTTTTCTCTTCGTAAGAACCATCCTCGTACTTCAAGGAATATTCTAAAAAAAGAATTAGCGAAATCGGTTCAGCTGCTCTCTAGATTTGCTCTTAGCAACACATTTAGCGATTCATTTTTATATTATAGAAGATAGATAAGCATCTTCAATAACTGGCGACAAAGTAATGTTCAAGGAAAAATAAACATTCAGCATCCACTTAAGTATTTTCTTGCCACATGGTATCACAAAGTAAGAAAAATACATTTTTTAAACAACGTTCAGACGCACAAAGGCTGGGCCCACCTGCTGTAAATGTAGCCTATGATCGCGTACAATGCGTAATGTATACACAACAATCCTCAGGAGTTTACTGGTAATCTTACTCTCTCGCTGTTGTAGACTGAGGTTTTCTATGAGGTGGAAGTATTTACTCCTGTGGGCATAATGACAGTCATTCTATCTTAAATAGCCGGGGCCGACGACTTGACACGCTTCTCGAAGCGGAGGAACTCGAGAAGACTAAACCCAGCGATCAACGCGAGTTCCTTAAGAATGACAATCGTGTCAATGCCAGCAAGCGCTTCACTTAAAAACATTTATCACATTCACTAGATGATAGAAAAACTATTATTCTCTTTAACTTCTGGACTCTCGTCACAAGTTCTAGATTATAATTCGATGGAGAGTAAGATCTAGTGATAAAAAATTGGCGGGATTTAGCTTTTTTTGTATACAACGTCGGAAGGCACATAAGCATACGGCCTACCCGATGTAAAGCACTTACCGTAGCCTATTAATGATTTTAATATTTTAAGTATCACTCGCACGATGCCTCCTCTGCTGCTTAAACAGCAACTCCTTAGGAGCTTGCTGGTGACCTCACTCACACACAGGAACACAACAACCCTCTAGGGAGTTGTTATTTGGCTGCGGTTTTCTGTGGGTTGGAGGTACTTCCCCAGACGGGCTGCTTTGATGCGCCCTACCTCACTTAAAACATCCAGACCATCTTATATGGGAATTGAATCCACGAGCGTTGGTGTCAGTCAGTCAGTCATTCACGACTGAGCCACCGAGCTCGTCATAGACTTCGATAACTTCGATAGAATGGAACGGGACACCAACTTAGACAAGATCTATCGTCGATTCTTGTCCGATAGTCTTTTTATACGGCTGCCACAAAAAGGAGTAGATATAATATTTTAGGTCTCATCATGTGTTTCTGAGTTTCTTTGTTCCACAGGTATTGTTAGAATCCTTCCATTATTCCGGGTAACATAGCCTGTGTGACGGCATATTAAAATATAACGGATTATAATATACTCCACATTGGGCCCAATGACGAAAAAAAAAAATGTTCAAATCCTATAAAAATAAAGGATAGAAAACTGTTAAGGCCAAATCGCTGGAGGGTATGGGTAGGATGCTCGAAGACCTCAATAGAGCATCCCAACGAGTGCGTCTTGAGGTGAATATGGACAAAAAGAAGATATCTCGAATCTGTATGTTCTACCCATTCCAGTTATAGTTGGGAGTTCCATTTTTGAAGTTGTTGACGGGCAAACTCCCGGGTGGAATTACTCGTTCCAGCTAGGTAGGTAGAACTTCCAGAAGTTCTCTCTCGGGAATACAACTGGAATGGATTCGACTAGAGAGGCAGCTTTCGGAAAATTGCAAAAAATCTTCTCGTACAAAATAATTCTATGTCCCATGATGAAAGTGTGTTGTCACTGATGACTTACGGCACAGAGAAGTGAACTCTAATAATGGATCTGATACGAAATCTCAAGGTTGCACAGCATGTGATGAAGATAGTCATACTTGGAGTCTCTCGACGTGATAGATTCAGGAATGAATACATTCATAGTAGAACTAGAGTTGGCGATGAGCAGGCTACATACCTCGAAGAATCCATGACCACTGGAGTCGAAAGGTTCTCGAATGGTGAATTCGTTAGGGAAGGCAAAGAGGGTGACTTATGTTCAGCAGTTTTTTTTTTATACAACGTCGGGAGGCATTCATTCCCACCTGATGTAAAGCAGTTACCGTAGCCTATTAACACTTGTAATGTAAGTTACTTCATAGTCTTTATCATTGTTAATGCACTTAACTAGACTTTGTTTTATTTTTTAATAAGGGGCGAATGGGATCCCTTTAACTTTCAGGGGGTAAGTATATACTATGCGGGGCAAGATATAAGGGGCTAACGGGTGCGAAACCCTCATGACGTAAGTGGTTTGGTATTACTCCCATCATTGCTTTCGCTTGAAGGAAAAATAGTACATGCACTATTTTTCCTTCAAGCGATCCTAATCACAAAGATCATTCGCTCTTCACGTAATATTGAGCGACTGAGAGATGTCTAGGATGACGATGAGAAATAAATAAATATTGTCGGACAAATTACACAGCGCCATCTAGCCCCAAAGTAAGCGAAGCTTGTGATATGGGTACTAGACAACTGATAAACATACGTAAATATTTTTTTTTTTTTGTAAATACATACTTATTATACATAGAAAATACCCAGACCAAGATAAACAGACATGTTCATGCACACAAATGTTTGTACTGTGTGTGAATCGAACCCACGAGCGTTGGCATCAAAGTAGCGTAACAAGGTGTTTCACCACAGCGCAGTTCGTCAATGCCTTAATTTTACTTTAGAGTTGAAAAACAACAGAGCCCTGCCATTCTTGGTTGTTAAGATCTCAGTTCGCCCGGAAGATACGTTAAACCATATGGTATACAGAACCTATTCACACTGACAGGTATCTATCTGCTACATGACGAGCTCGGTGGCGCAGTGGTGAAACGCGTTGTTACGCTACTTTGACACCAACGCTCGTGGGTTCGATTCCCACATAGGACAAACATTTGTGTGCATGAACATGTCTGTTTATCTTGTTTTGGGTAGTCTATGTACAATAAGTAAGGTATATATTTACACAAAAAAATGTATTTACGTATGTTTATCAGTTGTCTAGTACCCATAACACGAGCTTCGCTTTCTTTGGACTCCCAAATCTCTCACCAACTCTGAACTCCCTCCTAATCATTTACCAAATACCAAAAATGTCATCGACTTAATATTATAATATCAATTATCATGATGTCGCTGTAATATCAAGAATATAAAAAAAACCCGTTAATAGTAAAACAAAGGATTTTAAAAGGAGATCTCTAAAATACATAAAAAAATTGAGTATCTTTCAATTAATAATGTAGGCAATTATATTTATTTTTTGATTCTTTCATTTGTTTTACTTATTGGTTATGAAACAAAGACAGGCGTGTTTTTGAAATTGCTTAATGAATTTACTTGTTTTATAAAAAGTAGCGAAGAAAACAAGCACCTGGCCCTCCTGAAGTAAAGCGTTCCCGTCGCCTATGAACACATGCAATACAAGGAGATCAGTATGCGGGTCGCCTCCCTCACTGCTAAAACAGAAAGTCGTTAGGAGCCAATTGGTAAACTCATAGGGCTGCAGCGACTTGGCCTTCTGTGAGGGTTTCCCCAGTTGGCCTGCTTTAATGCACTCTACTTCTCTTATGCTAGAGCATCGTTTGTTATTAATACACGATCTGCTTCTCCTGAACGTGGGTTTAATTAACTTTGGCTAATTGATTTTGACTCTAAAGACGATATTGAGCCGCTTATACCCCAAAGATAATATAATACTCGTACTTATTCAATAATAATCTTGTTTCCTTCAATATTCAATACTTATTCCGTAATATGGAGTATTTAGAATAGTTTTGAATGTTGAAGACAAGTACTGTCACTACAAGTCACATTGTTAAGAAATAATAAAAAACATTTCCATTATTTATAAAGTACCTAAACTAATAAGAATACAGGATTACTTAATTATCTAATGAACAAAAAATTAAATATAAAATTAATTTATTATGTTAGTCTTTACTTAAAGAGTAGCTTTAAATTTACACTAATTTGTTTTTAAGTCCTTTTGTTTTGACATCTTACTTAAGAGAGATGGTGAGAGATTTGGGAGAATTTTCTTCAGACTGCACAATATATAATCAGCCATATTGCTTTTATCACGACATCGCATAGCCTATATTACCTCCGATAGCTTAAGGTCTAACAATAGCTCATACATCTTAATCGGTTAAGGCATTTAGTGGTATGATTATGAGCATGAACATGTGTTATGTTACTAGATGAAGAAAAGGGAGTATTAAAAGCGATACTAATTTAATAGGTCTATTTTACAAAATATAATAAATATAAAAAAGGGTTCACTTTAAGTTCGGCTAAATAAGGTCTTTAAGAACTCGCGCTTTATTTTGTCTAACCGGTATATCACTGATAGAATCACTGGTGGGTGTACTTAGTGGCCGCCGGCTATAGTGGTCGACGACTGTAGACGGCAGGTTAGCGTGCTAGCCAGCACGCAGATCCAGACGTAGAAGTTGTTGGTAATGGTGGGGACCGCCTTACGGACCAACACCGCAGCGGTATCTTTGTCAGCCGCCGTAGTCCACAACAGGGGCTGCAGGTATTATAATTTTTAGATTAGTTAGATGTCCGGAAATTATCGAGTTTGGAAAAGGGTAGTAATATCCCGAGGTTTCACCACGTAGCCCTCAGTAGGAGGCTGGTGGTCTCAGACGTGGTGCACTGAATCTCTACTTCTCGAAAGCTTCCTCCAGACTGACTTGTTTTCTGTTTTCCGACACTAAAATGTAATATTTTAAAATTTTGAATTACAAATAATATTTTTGACAAATTGTCATAAACTAAACAGAGCATGCAAAGAAAAGAGTATATAAATCATTAAATAAGGTTACACATGTCTGTATGTCTTGAGCTGGGTGATGGGTTAACCGGAGTAGGGCGCATCAAAGCAGCCCATCTGTGAAAGCACCTCCACCACCACCACCTCACCACCTTACAGAAAACCGCAGGGCAAATAACTTCTCCCTGACGGGTTGCAGTGTTTCAGCGAGTGAGTGAGCTCACCAGAAAACTCTTAAGGAGTTGCTGCGTTAGCTGCAGAGGTGGCCTCGTGCGCGAATGACACACGTATTGTAAGCGTTTATAGGTACAGTAACCGCTTTACATCAGGTGCACCGTATGCTATCGACGTAGTATACAAAAAAAGTAACTTCCCGGTCTTACCCGAGAAGGCATCGCCCGAACGATATTCAATGCAAGCGTCCATATGGACCTTATATCAGGTAGAGCATAAGCATGTATGACTCCGGACGTAGCTTGAAAAAAAAGGACGTAACTCCCGCTATATAAACGAAAACAATAATAAGATTAGTGTTGACAGCTGATCCAGGCCTATACACGACTGTGTAAATACAGGAAAGCTAATCCCAACGTCTAAGGTTACTCACTTAACGCGGCTTCGCTCATCTATATCCTTTTAGCTGGTCACCGAACTGTGAGGAAATTAAACGGGCATTTCATTTTCTGTCACTATGTTTACTAGTCACAAAAACATCCTCGTTAGTTAAAAAGGAATTTTAAGTTAATACAAAATAAAAATAAATGACATCTAAAGTGAAATAAAACCTAATAAATCTAAAAGATAAGAACTTAAAATGAATCTAAACAGTGTGGCTCCTGCGGCTTTGTACCAACGATACTGGCTGACAGCATTTCCGCGCTGAATTACAATAGTAGTGCACCCGAACGAGAAAGCTACTTGCTCTTTGAACGCTAGTGACATCCATCAGATCAGAAAAAAAAACGAAAAAAAGTTCAGCTAAAACAGCGTATCTCTTCTATCTAGGCTATGACAAGCTCGGTGGCTCAGTCGTGAATGATACGACTTTGACACCAACGCTCGTGGGTTCGATTCCCATACAAGGCAAACATTTGTGTGCATGAACATGTCTGTTTGTCTTGGTCTGGATGTTTTAAGAGAGGTAGGGCGCATCAAAGCAGCCCGTCTGGGGAAGTACCTCCACCTCACAGAAAACCGCAGCCAAATAACAACTCCCGACAAGGTGTGTTCCTGCTTGTGGGTGAGGTCACCAGTAAGCTCCCAAGGAGTTGCTGTGTAAGCAGAGGAGACATCGCGCGAGTGATATTTAATAGGTATATCGCAAGCGTTAATTGGCTACGGCACCCGTTTTACATCAGGTGGGCCGTATGCTTGTATGCCCGACTTAGTATAAAAAACATCCTCGTTTGTACTTTGTATCCTTTCTCACTGCTTCTTTATTAGCCTCTTATGCCGTGTAATAACCCTTCCAGTATTTATATTCTTTATTTACTGTTTTATTACCACTAAGAACACTAGGTGCTCTCAGCCTACCCCGTAAGGGATTTGGCGCGAAGTTATAGAGTAAAGAACACTAGAATACAAGAGGGTGTCGGTGTTAACATAAGAAGAGTGGCGAAACAGATATACAATGTGAATGTGAAAGGATGTAGGGGCCGAGGAAGATTAAGACTCACCGTGACCAAATTAATCGTTTTTTATCAGAAGGTGATGTCAGGTGATATTTTAGTGGCACGTTTAGTTTTAGTTGAGTATAATAAAATATTTGCAATTTGATCTAACCTGCTTTGCGTGCTTCCGCCACCAATTAGTTCATGCGAGGTATATATATCGTAATACACATAATAATCGTAAGAATAACATGCTACAAGTGACTTGTAGCATGTTATTCTTACGATTAACGTCTACAACGCCTGATGATGCCTCGTGGAGAGGCGAAACACGTGTCGCAGCGACGACCAGGCCAGTCGTGGCAGCGACGGTGGTGGTGGGGGCATGCGGATTCTGTTCCAGATGACGGACGACCGCAGCAGCCGAAGCAGAGACTACCGGAGCAGCCATGGCAGCGTCGGCATGTACCAAGTACTAACAGTAGTGGGTGGGTGCCGGCCGGCGCTAGGCCGCATGAACTAATTGGTGGCGGAAGCACGCAAAGCAGGTTAGATCAAATTGCATATAGATTTGACTTTCGCAAAGTAACGCCTGAATCTATTAACTAATAAAATATTGTTGCATGTGAACCACTTTTAAATGGCAGACAACCACAATTTACTTAGACACGATGAATAAAACAATACGCTGTTTTAAAGAATGTATTATGTGTTTTCAAATAACATATGTTCTAATAGAAGGATTCTAATATAAGATGTTACACTATATCCTAATATACTAACAAATTAGAAAGCATAATTTAAATCAATGTATTAACAATCATGTATTAACATATAATGCATTAACAAAATAAAACGTAGGTTAGCAAAAGTTGTTTTGTTACATTGGCATGGCTATTTGTTGTATATTATGTTAGTATGGGAAATAACTTTTAGTGTTAACTCGGTATATGCCGGTTCCACAGCTCCCGCTGAAAAAGAAACAACTTTATAGTAGCTTAATAGTAGGTAGCACCGTAAAAATCTACGTCGAATATCATATGACGTAATAGTGTATTATTGTTCAAGCTGGGAAGTCAGTATAGTACGAAAAACGCAAATTTAATCCTGCAGCATGAGTTACGGACTGCGCAGAGGCATGAAAATAGAAAACATGATCAATATAAATTTTCAGAACTAGAGCTTATTGCTCGTACAAAGTTAAAGGGGATTGTTTCTGTACGATACTTTGTCATTTCATGGTATTAATGAATATATATTTCCTTGTGGGCTAAGATCGGGTAGTAACTGATTATAAATGGGGAATAAAACATGCCAGGAGTTATTAATGATTAATTGTTTTCGAAGTCACATAAATCATACGCTATAAACAAGCATGTGCCTTCCTTGCTGGTAAATAATCTGTAAATACTTTTTAGTTTTTGCAAACATTTTATAATTTATTCGAGAAACAACCCCAGTGGGCAAATATCTCCCCTCCACCTCACGGAAAATCGCAGCCAAGAAATGGAGGATCGTTGTGTTGCATTGCATGCATTGCATGAGGCGTCTCTTATATTTGCATGACTCCCGATATTGTATTTAATAAAAGATGGTTAGTTCACCAGTTCACATGTTACAGTTCCAGTTTAAGTCACGTATAAGGAAATTTAAAACTAAAAAAAATAGTTTCTGAATAAAAACCTGAAATAAGGAGTAATAATATCAGCTTTTTATCTGCTTTTTCGTACTACTGTGCAACTTTTTTGTAATGCATACTTTACTTTTCGTTTGACCTTACTATACATTATTATTACTTGATATTTTTTCACAAACAAAAACAAAAATCCTACATTACTTACACCAATTTAACGAGTCGGCCATTTCCCATTTCTTGTAGTGTATTACTGCCGCAGTTGTTTGAATTCATTTGGGTCATAGAATTACAACAATTTGCTAGAAATGTGTTCCAGCCTAAAGAAGCAGCGAATAGTTGCCAGGATCGGGTGTGAGAGCAAATATGGGTAATGCAACCCGGTTGTGACCGACCACCGTTGGGGAAGAAATCAGCGTGACCCAGTTGTTCACCAAGACCATTCCCTAAGAATATTTCACCACCATCTGTATGAATCACTTCGACGTAATTAGCATCTGTAGCGGTCAGCTTGTTGCTGCACTTAGATGGGTCCAGACCTAAAATATATTAAACTTCTATAAACCCCGTTACCGCACTACCGGATTTACCGGATCTTTTTTACTTACCAAACAAAGGTAATTAAAAAGATCTTTAAAGTAAATTGAATTGGCGGAAATAAAGTTTAGTATATCAGTGCAAACTCTCTAGTAGAAAAACTTCTACCAGCTGCAATATAATAAGGTATTAGTAGGAGCTTTTCTATTGGACTGACTTGAATTGAATTTGAGTGTCAATAAATATTGATATGATATCGATATAACAATATAGGTGTTACGGGGTAGCTGTGATACTGTAATAACAATATTATTTTATCGGTATTTTATTAATAAAATGTTGTATAAATTGTGAACAAGTATTCGCTGCGCTTCTACATTAAAAAAATTGTTTCTTCCAGTATTCACGTTAGGACACAAACGTTGAAAATTAAGTAAATGATAATAACCTGTGATCCTAGCCACTGGTGTACCAAGGTCTCTGAGAGACCGCCCAGCCCATCCAGCGATGTGAGCACCAAGGTTGAACCCAACTATGTGCATATTATCAGGTGTTACTCCTACCAATTGCAATAGGGACAAAAATTCGGCTAGGTAGCGACCGACAATAGGTACAGAGGCATCGGCGTTCGAATAGGAATACCCAGCTTGGACTGACCAGTCTACTATTAGTACGTTGACATCTTCTACTGCTCGTTCCAAAATTGCTGAAAGAGGGAAATTTAGGCATTAAACCAAGATGAGATTAGTAGATGAGTTAATTGAGTATGTATAGTAATAATATTTTTTGGTCCCCGTCTCAAAAAGGCGTAATAGGAGTGCCATTGGAGTGCCATTTTGCATTCATTGCATTTGCATGATTGATTTGATTTTGAGTTCTTGAATTGATTAGTTTATTGAAAACATATAGTTATAATCTTCTTTGGGCCCAATCTCAATAAGGTAAAAAGGGACCGTTAGAGTATCACCTTATCCCACCACGATTCTCAACGTTTGAAGAACAGAAATTCGACTGTAGTTAGAGTTGACACGATTCTCGACGTTTGAAGAACAGAAATTCGACTGTAGTTGTTGTTATTACTGGAAAATGGAATAATATTTTTAATAGTTATTAAACTCAATAAAAATGTATAATAATACGGGAAGTATACTAATCACCGATAGTTGTAAATCGTAAATCTAAAATAATTGTAGTTGGTTTAGTCATTTTACATTTAAATGTGTACATGTATATATGTAACTTTGCGCTTAAAGGTTAGTAAGATCATCAATATCAATTACATTTTTAGTCACCTTTCTATAATAAATACGCTAGTATTATACATTGCAGATCTCGAACATGAAATAAAAAAAATATGACAATTGCGATAATTTATTAAATTTGTAAACAAATGAGCATTCTTTTTACACCACTTGTATCAGTACGGGGATATCATTCGAGAATCTTATTTCACCAGCAGCTTTGGTTTCTAAGATCAATTACTTTAGTTTTACTGCAGACATCCTCTTTTCTAATACACAGCGAAACCCCGAGCATAGCCCTATTTATAGCAAACTGAGCACCGTTGAGCTTCTCCACGTGTCCCGCAGTGAATGGCTATGTCTCAGTTCCGTATGTCATCAATTCGAAGACTTCAGGCGTGGAGCTATTTTGGACGAAAACATATATGGATAGATGTACAAGCTATTGGATCTTTTTAGTCCAATAGCTTAAATATATCGTCAATGCTGCTGTGAAAAGTTTCGGCTAGATAACAAGTGTTACACTACTTTGCACTTACATCGGTTTCATCCTCTGGCCCTGTACTTAAATACATATCGTTGCCTTACTGTTCCAATCCTTTAATGCTTCCGATAGTCAATTCGGCATCGCTGGAGAGAGTGTACTACAATCCATGTTTCAACCGAATCAAAACCTTTTTTGTAGTCCACATTCGCCTGACATAAGGGCAGACTATACTACTCAGTCTTCTATTTTTTTTAAGAGATGGAGAGTATATCAAAGCAGCCCGTCTGGGGAACTCTATTGAGGGTTGTTGTGTTCCTACTTGTGAGTGAGCATTCCACATTGAATGGATAGATTGATAATATGACTTAGTGTAGATGCTATTTCTATGGCCACATATTTTATTACGTTACTAGTAATGTCATCATGTCCTGTGTTAAAAGAATTAAAATCGGAAATCGGAATAAATCGGAGTATCATAAACACTGAGCTTGATTTGGGATTCTTTTTTTTTACATCTATTACTCTGATTGTGATATGGATGTACTTGATAAAATAGTCGTTTAACGATTGCGTTATCTCTGTGGGGCCTGTTATTAATTTTCCATCTATTTATAGCTGTTTAACACTTTCCTTAAGACGTTTAGTTTTACCATCATTCATATTTTTCCATGGCGGTTTTGCTTTATAGCCAAGAAAGCAACATCCTCATGGAAGGTTTTTCATAAAACAATAATATTGATCTTTTTTGGTACTATTAATTATTGATTTTAGGCATTGTGAGTAAATTTGCGAAAACCCGCACATTCAACAATTTATATTTCGAAAGACGTGTGACCTAATCTAAGATAGGTCTGGGTTTGTGGAGGTCTAACAGCAGTCACTTCACCAAATTATTTATTAGGCTTAGATAGCCAATCCTCATGGATTAGGAAACGGGACAACGCTAAGAAGAAGAAGCCTATTATTATCAGTGTAACAACGTTTATAACTGAAATTGAATAGAAGTATGTACTTGTAGCAAAAATAGTATTTGATCTAGAATATGAGGTTTTTTAAAGGCATCAATAATAAATAAATTCCAAAGCAGCTTACTTGTTATGGTATAGGATCGTAAACTAAAGTAATTATTTGGTTCTATAACGAACTTATATTGAAAGCAAATTTTATAGTATTGTCTTAGGTTTTCGCGATTGTTACACATTGAAATTAAACTATTTTTAACGGAAGTATCGCGTGTTTTATTTATTTTGTTGAAACCTGACGTTTCGAACGCTTTGCAGCGTCCGTGGTCGCAGGAAAGACTAAGGTGGTATTTGTCTTACATTAGTTATTCAATTATTACATCTACCGACATGGATGGATTAATTATATATGTTCCGATTCACACAAAAATCGCTCACAGTGTCCGAACGTCAGAGCGTCCGAGCGTTCGAAACGTCAGGTTTCAACAAAATAAATAAAACACGCGATACTTCCGTTAAAAATAGTTTAATTTCAAAGCAAATTTTATGTTGCAAGATATTTATTTTATAAGACATAATAACTATGTTTTAAGAAGAAACTTCGTTCTATTAGGATCTTTAATGGTACGCAAGTATATGTCACTTTTGCCTCTACTAAATTTTACGTGAAACAAACGTGCGACCGAGAAAACGGTTACCGTAGCATACCGTAATACAAAAAGTATTTCTCGCAAGTTGTTAATCTCTCTGCTAGTCCAGTAATACCTCTAGAGCTTACTACTAAAGGAAAGTACGCATTCATAGCAATGTACATTAGAAGTTGTTGTTGGACTGCGGTCATATGTACGGTGGAAGTACCTATTTGGGCAATCGAGCTGTTTATTAAATATCACTTTAAAATACCCTAACTTTCGTATTTAAAACGAGTATACTCACCTCTAGCGATTTCAACGTTTAATGGCGATCGATAGCTCCCCTGGTGTTCATGTATTATCACAAGCGTCGTGCGACCAGTTAAAATATCCAGATTATTACCATCAAGCTTAATTGGAACTCCGCTTGTTATGAGCGTAGACCTGAAAGAGGAGATACTTTAATTATTGGAAAATGATACATCCGATGGTTTGAATACGTGGAGATGATCAAGGTGCGACAATTGACAACACTAATTTATAATGATAGGGAAAGATTGTAACCAGAGACGAACTTTTCTCTGTTTATTTACTAAAACTGAGACTGTGCCAAAGAATGGTAATGTTAAAATTAGTAGAGCATACAAACAGAAAACCAATGATATTGTGACTTCACCAAAATTTATATGGGACCAATCGGACGTTGTACATATTTTTTCCTGTACTATAAGGAAAAGAACCAGTGACTTCCACTTGACACGGAGATTGAAAGAGATTGGACACGTAGGTATAATGCAACAGAAAAGAATGGTGAAACAGATGTACAGCGCAAAAGTAGAAGGATATAGGGGCCGAGGAAGGGCAAGAGAGAGATAGAGGCACCTACCACGTACCAAGGAAGGACTGAGTTATGTACGCTTAGTTCCAACTGATTACCCCAGAAGAGACTTGGTGTGAAAATGTAGTAATACTAGTATCACCAAATTCAAAAGGAGGATATTACGTAATATCTTTGCAAACTGTAAACAAATTTTAACATTATTTTAATATTTTCATATGAAAATCGATTCACAATTAGCAAATATATGAACATCTGGAAGCAGCTTGGACAACATAGATTTCTCTTTAACCAAAATAGCTTTAAATACCTATCTAATTGGTAGAAAACTCACGTCTACTAAATTTAGACAAAATATAGACTTTAGGGCGTTAAATATGGACATGCGGAAATATGTCTTCATGGCCACTAAGAAGTCATTATTATGGTAATTTCAATATCTACTTACAGCGTATAAACATAATATTCATTAAAATCTATGTTCCGTTGATCGACTGGTACGGCATCGTTAAAAGTCTGGCCAAGGCTGCCGGCTGTAAGTCAAAATTTTATATTGAAACACGAGAATAAAGAAGCACTCTAACTAACGGTTTTATTAGGAGGTTGCATAAGATACGCTGCAAAATCATCACCTGATTGATCATTATATAAAATTGTTTTTAAAGATGTATTATTCTTTCACCTTCTTTGCTTTCGTATTCTATCCTTATGGTTTCCTCTGCATTGGTAGTTACCTTCACTTCCTGATCTCACTGATACTTTTGCTCGATTTAATATTTTTCTTATCGTTATACTTGCTTGTTCTAGGTTTTGTTTGCCAGTTCGCTCTCCCTTTTCCTCTTTGCTCGCCTCACTTTTTTACTTACCTTGGACGTGGTGGTCAGCGACTGTCCTTCTACTATCTTTCACCCGCTTACTGATCTTCCTACCTTATTTTGCTCTCCCTTTTCATTCTCTCCCTGTTTCTCCATGTAGCGGCAAAATTGCATACCTCTAGCATAGATTAATGAATTCTTCCAGTCATTATGACTTAAAATTAGTTTTACACCATTTAACGTCGTTTTACCTCTCTTATCACAAATTCTTGAAAAAGGTATTTATTTATATGCTTTATAGATATTTTTATTTTATTTGTTAAATAAGTAAATTTGGTATAAAATATTACACATAGCAAATATAACAATTTATTTCAATATTTTCGTATTTTCATGAATATTCAGTATAGTTTGTATACAGGTAATAAAACCGACGAATGAAGGATTACGCATGGGTGACCTAGTGGTCAACTGTCTGCTGTGCTGCTATTAGCAGAAACACTATCAGAACTGCAAATACTGGTCACAATAATGAAAGAGGATTGTATGGAGAAAGGTTTACTATTGAATGCGAAGAAGACAAAGATATATTATATTAAGGTATTTGAAAGAGAAGAAACCAGAATCAATGTAAGGATTACGGTTTCAGCCGGTTTCAGCAGGTATGAAAGATACACCGCTGATGTGGAAAGATGAACGAGTGCTGGGAATAGTATGAATGGAGCGTTGGGAAAACTTCTTGGCAGTAAAAGCTTGAGCCAGAAGTCAAATCTTACTATGCACAGTACTAGTTCCAACGCTTCCTTATGAAAGCTCTCGCTAGGTATGACAGAGATAGCATGAAAGTAGAGTAAACGCGGTTTAAAATGCGAGCTTTGCGCTAAATTTGTGGCGTAACGCTTGTAGACCGTATTCACAATGATGACGTTAGAAACAAAGCTGGTCTGAAAGAGAGTGTCAGTGTTAAAATAAGAAGAGGCATGCTGTGTTGGTTCGGATATGTAGAAACAATGCAGGAAGAAAAACCTACGAAACAGCTATACAACGCGAAAGTAGAAAGATGTAGGAGCTGAGAAAGGCTACCTACCATGACCAAATATAATATCGGTATTACCTTTCTTAGGAATAGGGTTTACAACAATTTTTTTTTTCAATTTATAGGGGAAAATACCCTGCGCAGAAGCTAAGTTGGTTAAATTACTAAGCGTATATAATTCAATTTTTTTTTGTTTTATTACGTTTTAGAACGGTTTCTTACTAATTTGACGTCGCTGTTTTCAGATCTACTGTCCTCATTTTTTATCCAGCAGCTCTAGTTTTTGAGATACAGACACCCTACCTATTTCGCACTACATAGTTCACACACTTTGCTCCGATCAGACGAGTAATCAAGTAATCAGACGAGATCAGACGAGTAATCGAGTAATCAAGCAAATTTCCAAAATTTATCGAAATGTCAACATCAATAACAAAATGTGTAAAAGATCTTAATAGTTTTTGTACCATTTGTGACGAGTACATATTTAAAGAATGTCGTGTCTAACTATGTGAAACAAGCCTACTTGGACTACTTTGAGAAGTCATTAGAAGTTAAAAGCAAAGGCATGATTCCAAATTTTGTATGTGAGAGCTGTATTTATTCGTTACGTTTATGGGCAAGTAAGAAAAGAACCTACTTTAAGTATAAAAGTCCTAAGATTTGGCGTGAACCATCGATCAATTGACGGTTGTTTCTGTAATTATCGATTTGTTTCTGTGGTATGAATATTACCGGAATATACCGCAAAAATCGTTCCATGTGGGTCTATCCAAACTTGAAGACTGTAATAAGACCAATTCTGACTTCTAGTGACAAATCAGTGCCTCAGTGTCAACCCAGTACCTCCAATCTAACATTTCAAGAACTTTCAGAAGGTGGTGACGATACTGTGGATAGTGAATTTATACATCTGAAACTAGACCATTCAACCAAAATGATTTGGATGACTTAATCAGAGATCTCGGACTGTCTAATAAAGCACCAACTGCTGATTTCTCGGCGTAAAGAAAGACATCTAGTAACATCAGACGCTTGTTAATCAGTTTATCATTCAAGGGGGAAAAATTAGTCCATCTCTTTTCCGAAGAAAACAATTTTGTATTTTGTAACGGTATTCCTAGCTTAGTGGCTGTTATGGGATTACTAAAATATGATTCAAACGAACGGCGTTTACTTATTGATCAATCCATACGCAGTCTTTAAATGTGTGCTCTTGAATAATGGTAATAAACTAGGTTCTTTACCTATCGCACATTCCACCAAGGTAAAAGAAGAATATGCTACAATAGCTTGGTTATGGAGGATCAGTGGCGCCATCTGCCACGGTTAACTTAGGCTCCGTGTTATTATTACGATTAAAAATACTAAAGTATCATTAAAACGAACGAATCGTGATTAATTTTGTAGAAGTGTGTTTAAATAATCATCACTAGTGTTATCTCGGAAAAAAACTACGAAACTAATAAGTGAGAGGATAAAAATTACGCTGAACGAACAGTGCTATACACCATAACATTATCAAATAATTTAAGAAAATCTACATTCATCTATTATTATTGTGATAAAAGAAGAAAATTGACATCAACACATCATTGCCTCCAAGGGTGAGTGGACAATAGAGAGATATATATTTTTTCTTTAATGACCGTTATTTGTACAATATTGAAACATGTCATACCACCGATCAGTAAACAAACCCAGCTGATATCGAACAGCTGATATCGCATAGTTGAGAGTTACTAGATGGAGCCACAATACATGTGAACCGGCCATATCAACTAGCGCCATCAATGAATTGAAATACGAATTTAAATTGAGAACCATTAATGAAAGATAGATGAGCTACGAGTCACTAGATGGAGCCACAATACGTGTGAACCGGCCATATCAACTAAATGAATTTAAATATGAATTTAAATTGAGAACCATTAATGAACACTGGTATTTTAATAGACAAAAAAAAAATCCACTAAAGATTTAATTATTATTGTTATTATACAATTGACAATTAATTATAATCATAAGGCGACGACACTATTATGCAAACTGGTCAGCACCATAAGCGCCATCTCGAAAACAACTTGAGAACTACTAAGCGCCGCTAACGTGCTTTTATAAAAGTTTTTATTTTTTATCTAGAGCATACACGGCACAATATAAAAGGATTAAGAAGTACCTAAAAAATCTCTGGGTCTAGAAAACGTGACTTTAAATTAATTTTGTTATAATAAATATATAATAAACTGGAATTTTAATACATTCGCAAATAAAGTCTACCTCAATTTCAGCATATTTCTAAAAGTGTCGGTGGACGACTAGTAGAAACCGAACGGTTGTGTCTGAGGAACTAGAGTTCGATTCCAGGCGGATCCCTCTATGTAAAATAATTTTTAGCCGAGAAGATATTTTTACGATTTCATACAATCATTGAAAGAATTCATAGATCCATTAACATTCAATATGAATAACAAAAGTAGTAACCCATGCGCAGCATGTTTCAAAGAAATTACAGATAAAAAATTCTTAAAATGCACAAAATGTAGTAATAACTTTGATATACAGTGTGTCAACGTACCAGAAAGGACATTTCTGAATACACAGAATACGGAATTTAAAAAATCATGGACCTGCCCACAATGTAAGTCAAAGCAGCCAAAGAGTGATAATACAAACACTCCAGTGCGTGCACTTCAATCTGACGTGAAAATCCTAGATGTATCAAACGATTTCATCATTGATAACACTCAAAATCATAGTCAAGCTGGAAATGTAACCATGAGGCGGAAAATTATGGAAACAATAGACAATTCTATATTGCTGGATAGTTCACCACCCAAAGGAGATACTGTATGTGATGTAGAGGATGGTATGATACTAGCGGAGATACGTGAAGTCAAAAAAGAAATATACATTCACAACCAAAAACAAGAAAGTTTTAAAATGGAGCTTACGGAAACAATAAAAACAGTATTAGAGGGAATTAACATCATAAATAACAGATATACAACATTAGAATCAGAATTGAAATTATTGCGTAATACAGTGGAAAAAAACACTAATCGTATAAACGACCTCGAAAAGGAAAATAATAAATTACGTGTAGAATTAAATAAAACCACTAAAATAATAAATACAACAAACGAAGAACATGCCTGCAATCTAGTTCAGAATCCAGTACCGAAAACGGATGTTATAACACCACAGCCAGAATCTGCATCTGTGGTGACTGAAATAAAGCAAACATCATTAAAACACACAGAACTAACAAATACCAAAGAGAACAGTAAGATAATAGTTCTATATGGTCTAAACGAATCCGAAAAGGAGACTGAATATATTTTGCATGACAGAGTACTGAACGTCTTTTTTGACATCACACAAGTAGACATAACAGGATATATCGAAGAAGTAGACCGTATTGGACACAATGGTTACCGCAGACCTATAAAAATAGAACTACTGAGCAAGAGAATGGCAAAATACCTACTTACATGTAAAGGTATGTTTAAAAAAACCGGTTTATGGATATCGGAGTACTTAGATAAAAGCAGCCTACAAGAAAGAAAAGAAAAACGTCTACAATATAAAAATAAAACAATGTACTCAAATAATAGAAATACGATAAGACCAAGCCAAATAAACCAAACTACATTCCAATCCCCGCCAGAAATCCAACGAGTAAAGAATCATTCCTTTCGTCGATATTAACGTCTCAATTTTATTCCAAAACATAAGAAGCATAAAGCAGAAAAGTCACTTACTTGAGGCTCTCGCGGAGGAACGTACACTGACTGTGTTCTGCCTAACAGAAACATGGATTACTGCATCGAAATTAGAATTACTACACGTTGAAGGCTATAATGTCGCCAGCGTATTTTGTAGAACAACCCGTGAAGGTAGGGGAACATGTATATTATTGAAAAGTGATATAGACTTTGTAGAATGTAAGGATATAACAGGATTGTCAATAGAGTACATTATAGAAATAAGTGCAATATTTATACCAAACTTAAAAGTAATGTTAATCGTATTGTATTGGCCAAATAATAGTAGAGAAATAGAGATTTTCAATAAGCAACTTGAAAGACTCCTTAACACTATAAAAACCAAATATTCAAATAGAAATATTATACTAGGAGGTGATTTAAATATAAATTTTTTAAACAATACAAAACAAACTAGGACCATGTTAAATTTATTCAAAAGTTATAATTTCAAACAAAATATTAATGAGCCTACAAGAATCACTGACAAAAGTTTCTCTTGCTTGGATGTGATTTTTACAAATTTTGACAGCTCTATTTTAACTATCGACGTCAAAGAGTTTGGGCTTTCAGACCATAAAGGTATACAAATAATTATGAAACAACTCAAAACGAACAATACCCGAGCTTACCGTACGTGTAAAAGAATTTATAATACAAAAAACTTAAAAGCATTTCGAGACAAATTGAAAACTTTAGACTGGGATACTATATTATCACCTGAAAATACTATAAATCAAAATTACGACGCCTTTCATAAAAAATTATATACAATATTAAACGAATGCATACCAGAGAAAACAATCACAATAAAGACGAAAAATAGAAACTGGCTGACCAAAGGTATAAAAATTTCATGCAAAAATAAACGCCTCTTAAAAATCTTGGTATCACAAACAAATAATCCTATCCTAAATGAGCATTATAAAAAATATGAAAAATTATTAAAAAAATCTGTGCTAATTTCAAAACGAAATCAATATATAAAAACGATGAAAAACTCTAAAAATATGTCTAAATCCATGTGGCAAATAATAAAAGAAAAAACTAATAAAAACACAATAAAGACTTTAAAAAACATAAAATTGGTTATAAATAACAAGACCTATGAAGACCCAAACACAGTAGCCAATTCGTTAAATGACTATTTTGTGTCAATAGGCTCGAACAAAAAACATAATGATGAGCCAAAAGGTCGCCCTGTAATTACTCCTAATCTTGATACAATGTACCTCAACCCAGTGAGTCCAACAGAAATAAAAAATATTATAAAAAGCTTAAAAAAACAAAATAAGCTGTGGGTTCGACGAACTCCCGCCAAAATTAGTAAAATTTTGTGTAAACGAATTGACTGTACCACTAACAAATTTAATAAATCAATCACTCTATGACGCGACTTTTCCAAATCTACTAAAAACAACTATAGTAAAACCAAAGCCTAAAAAAGGCGATGCTAGAGAGCCCAGTGAATACCGCCCAATAGCACTATTATCGACCTTCTCAAAAATTTTTGAATCTGCAATGGCAAAGCAACTCAATTCGTTTTGTGAAAAATATCATATTTTTGATGATAGACAAAATGGCTTCAGAAGAGGAAAATCTACTATGACAGCTCTATTTAATTTTACACATCAAATACTTAATATCATCAACAATAAAAAGTATGCAATATCATTGTTGCTTGACCTCAGTAAAGCGTATGATAGAGTAAATCATCGTATACTCTTAACAAAACTCTATGGCATTGGAATTCGAGGTAATGCGTACCAATGGTTAGAAAGCTATCTAGAAAACCGTGAACAGCTAGTTAACTTAGAATATTACGACATAAACAAGAACATTTTGACTAGATATAGCTCTCGAACTTTACAAACTAATAATTCAATACCACAAGGTAGCGTTTTAGGCTGCATACTGTTTCTAATTTATATAAATGACCTGCCAAAAAACCTTGATATAGACAGCATTCTGTACGCCGATGACATAAGTATTGTTCTACCAAGTAGTAATAATAGTGAGGAAGTAATTCAACAAATAAAAAACTGCCTCGAAATAGTAGAAACATGGTTGCAAGAACATAATTTGGAATTAAACATAGACAAAACAAATATAATACAATTCCACCCTTACCAGAAAGCACCATTACAAATAAAAGCCACCTATAACAATACATACATAAAAACATTAAAAACTTGCACTCTTCTGGGGTTAGAAATCGATACCAATCTAAATTGGAAACAGCACATCGAAAAAATAACAGGAAGGTTATCCAAATTCGTATATGCGCTCTACGAATTGAAAAAGTGCACTGACCAAAAAACTGCCATTGCAGCATATTATGCTTACGCACATGCATGGCTGTCATACGGAATAATACTCTGGGGAAACAGCACAGATGCCTCCCAATTATTTATACTGCAGAAACGGTGCATAAGAATAATAGTAAATATAAATGAAATGGAAAGTTGTAGGCAACACTTTACCTCACTAAAAATATTAACTTTGGCATCTATCTATATCTTTCAGCTATGTAAATTTGTACGAGAAAATAAACATTTATTTAAGCAAGCTAAGGTAGGTTATCCAGATTCACGTAACTTAAGACATAAAAATAAATTCACTCTTCCAAACACAAATATGGAGATAGTAAGGTCAGGTGCAAACTATATGTCTATTAAAGTCTACAATAAACTACCCAATCACCTCAAAGATATAGAAAAAGATGCTACATTTCTATCACAACTAAAATCATTTTTAATTTCTAAATGTATTTATAGTCTTCAGGAGTTTTTCTAAATGAAAATGCAATATTATGACAAAAAAAAATTAATATTCTTAATGCTAATAATACAAGTTATTGAATTAATTATAATTATTAATAATCTTGATTATCCCAGTAATTTTATTATAATTTTATTATAGAAATATTGTAATTAAAAATTTGACGATATAATAACAATTGATTGATTAGACTTCATAATATAAATTAATAAAAAATAATAATAATAATAATTGTAAAGACATGCGAAAGCAATGAAATATTGTAGTGCCCTAACGGGGCTCATGTGTTGCGGACAAATTTTAATATTAAGAACTATGTATCCACATGAAACAATAAATTTTATGACTATGACTATGAAAATAAAATACACAGAGCATAACTGGGTTATTTGCATCGATCTAAAATGATCAACTTCCTCCTAGGTCAACAACGTAGATATACGAAATACCCCAGTTTTATATGCTTATGAGATAGCAGAGCGAAAGTTGAACACTGTACTAAGAAAGATTGGCCTTTGAGGGAGACTTTAGTGCCAGGAAAACAAAACGTGATAAATACTCAATTAGTATCGAGATACAGTATAATACCTCCTACGCTTTGTAAAAACTAGGACTACTACTCTACTCTAACTACTCGCATAACGGAAGAGAGATACCAAGGTCGTTGGAATGCTAATATGATGGCTGATTACCGCTAGTGCGTTCAAAGTAGTAACTTAGTCTCAGTTCATTCAAGAAAATCTTATAAAATATTTTTTTTTCATGTTAGTTTAATATATTAAAAGATTTTAGTTTTGGAATACATGCAGTTTTGTTAAAATCTTCTACCTTCGATGTCTCAAAAAGTAAAGCTGCTATTGGAAAACGGATTTTAGATTTGTAATCAGCCTATCAAAATCATATAGGATCAGCTATAAAACTTCATAAAACAAAACCTCTGTTCCCCAGTGTATGGTTCCATATTTATGGGAATCAACCTTCTTGATATTTTTTAAGTTTGTGACTATTGTACATATTTTGCTGCTGTCTGCAGGTAACAGAACAGAAATGACTGTCACTGATATGCTGATTATTTAATGTTTCATATTTTTTTGAGGAGTGTCCCTTTTATTTGTAGATATGAAAAAGTCATTAAAAGCAACGACTATCTTTTCAGGTTTACTAGCCGTTTTAATATTAAGTGCAAATTGTTTAGTACATTTATTTTTTATGTTATTGTTCCGTTTTATTCAATTCCATGATGCTTTACACATGTTACTAGATGTATTATTCATGCATTTTTTTTAAATTAGCTGAGCAGGTTTTATATTTAATTTCATTGGCCATAGTTTTCACTTTATGATATGCAAATCTAAGTGACCATTTTATTTTACAACTTAGACGTATACCGTTCGTTATCCATGAAGTACTTTTTGATTTTATAACAATTTAACCTTTCTTATTGGAAAATTTAAATTATAAAATAAAGTGTAGAGCTTATGGAATGCATTGAAAGCATTGTTAATGTTTGTTTCAGTATAAACCTCGGACCAAGTTAATTTTTTGGGCACTGATTAATTTTTTTTTAATGTTTTTAGTGCTAAAGTCACGTTTTTAATGTAAATACCTTCTATTAATTTTTCAATTTGTTGGTATTTCTAATAACTGTGCTATTTCATGGTCTGACAACCCTAGGTAATATACCTTGCTTTTAACATTTAATAAGTTACTGATTATTAGATCAATGCAAGAATTTTTTCTTGTTGGTTCATTAATATGTAGTCTATAGCTATAATTTTGAAGCATACTCAAAAAATCATTAAGTAAGCTAAGTTTACAGAATAATATTTCTAATTTATTAAGAAAAGCATAAGGATTTGATTCTTCACAATCAATAATCCTATAAATGCAAACATTAATAATTATGTTCAGTTATCTCTATGCCACAATATTCAAAATATTTTTCAACTGACATGTCTTTTTTATGCTTTATTATGCTCTAAATTGTTTTTGCATAAGATGTATACACCACCACGCTTTTTTTCGGGAATAGAATTTATCAAGCTCTTGCAAGCGGAGATTGTCTTCATTTCCCGATTTAATAAACATTTCAGAAAAATAAATAACATCTATATCTCTATAATTTACTGATACTTCATTTTATATCTTTTTTATATAATATAATTGCAATATTTTGGTGCAATATAACTAATTTATCCTTCTCGAAAAAACTCAGTGCTGTTCACAACATCAACAGAACTAATATTACTATCACCCATTCAGTGGTTAGTTTTTATTGACCCGAGTGAAATAATCACGAATGTTTCAGTTGTTTTCATAGAAAAGTAATTTGTAATTTTTGTATTAATTTTTAGCTTTGTATTTTTGATTTTAAAATGTATTTTGTCTTTAATTGAGTTTTCATTATTTTTCTTAAACAACTTAGATATATTTTTACGAAATGATCTAAGTAATGTGGATAGTCAATTTCAATATTCAATTTCAATTATATTAATTCAATTAATGACATGGCATGTGCTATAGAGTAATCAATATTCATCAATTTGCAATTTGATAATTTTTTTACGATTGATTCTAGTTCGTAATTTAAGTTTAACGATGGTTCAATGATAAATCTGTGTTCTATTTAAACATTTTCTCTTTTCCTTTGTCTTTATCTTATGTGAATATAGATCTAACTGAATTACTACTACTTCAAACCTAACTCATCCCACTGCAGGGATACGGGTTTCCATACAATCGAAAGGGTTTAGAGCATGCTCCACCACGTTGCTCAACTGCGAATTGGCAGAGGCCAGTGATTGCAAGCCGCCTGACGGGCACTGACTTAGCGAAAAGATCTATCCATAGACTGCCTGCGATCGATGTGCTTTGCCTGTGTGTTCGATTAGAATGACACGCGCAACGATGCCATAGAGCTCTCAACTAACTCTATGTCTATGGTCTAACAGTATGTTACTATGTAATTAAGTGTATGATATCGAAATTATAATTTCAGTAAGTGCTCAATTTATTATTAAATAGCATAAATATCCTAAAAAATATATTATTTATGTTTGTATTAAAATATAAATAGAAATTAAGTTTTCTAAATTTTCACTTTAACGTGCTCAGTTTTAACAGTTCCGTCTCACGTTTGCCTATATCGCCATACAATATTTTACTAACTCACCAGTAACAGCTGCAAGAATCAATATAATTCCCTTCAACATTATTTATTACTCTTGTTATATTAATATGTATTGATTACTTTAAATACTTCGAATAAGTTAATAAAATGAATCAATCTGCATATATTTATATAAAGATTAAGTTAGATTTATTATCGATAAATGCTTGTTTCCGACTTTTACATTTTGATAGCATCTGAAATTATTATCATGAAAGAAATTATACACGATGCCGACACTATAAAACATGATAAATGTATAAAGACATTTGGTGATTTGTTGTTTACATAATGTACTTAGATAAAGTATTCATTATGGTATTTCTAGATTATTGGGATTGCGTGGGACATTCCGGTACATTGATGGTCTGAGCGCGCTTAGTGTGCAGATGGAACTATATAGTATCATGCAGAAACATTCAAGTAAGAAGGATTTTAGCACGATGAGTCCAGCTCGCCTAAAGTAGTTCCAGTTTATTAGTGTGGGTTGCAATAGGCTATTTGACACTATTAAAAATATGCTACGAAATGTGGTGATTCTATTAGGTAATAGCATAAAAAAACATATTTATCTCTGTTTTATCCAAAAATATTTATAGATTTTTCAAAATAAACAAAATAAATTCAAATTATTTTTGAAATTAATTCAGCGACATGAACGTTCTGTGATTGGCTACGCCTCGCGTGACGTCACACGCTAGTAAACATTGTTTATTGTTATACGCTGTATGTGATTCTATCATTTTTGTCGTATTTTCTTCGTTTCTTGAGCTATTTTTACAAGAATTTTTGAAGATTCCGCAAGACATTAATGTCTAGTAATAAAAATAAAAGTGTTTGCTATCAAAATGGACGAGAATTTTGTACGAGCCGACAATAGAAATCTACCTACGATAGACGCAATTATGGTTGCACTTTTCTTCAAAAATAATACTGATTATTATGCTGCAGAGCTGAAAAATATAAAAACTGCTGTGTAAGTATCTACTAATTTATTTATAATGATATTTTTTATATAAATTTGCGTCGCGGTTCCACAAAATATTTAGGTTATGTCTATTAATACCTTTCAAAATTTGTTGTAAAACTATTCTGACCTCAGTTTTTCAAAATTACTGCACTCTGATGATCAGGATCGCCCAGCCGATGCTTACGATCCTCTTGACAATGAAATTTATTTGGCACCGCCTCATCCGTCAAAATAATCTTCGAACTAAAGCCCATTTTGTACTTCATGTAATTAATTGTATCTTTTTCCATCTGAAATGTAATAATCGAAGCTAGGTAAAACCAGTTTTTGCTATCAAGTTGATGGAAACAACACATTTTAATCAAATGGTTTTAGGTTATGTATATGTACTATATTTATTTCGTTTTACAAAAATCAATTTTTACTTATTTGCTATTACTATTCGAATCAAATATTACTGGCATACTTACATCAAAGTGATCTTCACACATGAAAACATTTGTATGAGATAAAATGCTGTTTGGGTCTCTTCGAGCTAACTGTAACCACTTATTACGTCTCTTAGGGTTCGTTGGAACAGAAACAAACACTTTTTGTGGAGTTTTTATAGAAGTATTTGTACATTGTGGCACAATACACCATTTATACACCATTTTTTTTAGTAAATTGATAAGAAAAATATTAGAAACACGCTGAATGTACACTTCGGTACACTCGTTTACTTGTCTGTGACGTCACGCAGATCATATGCACCCGCCATTAAAAAAACAGCGTTTTTAGCGCGAATATTCTAGTTTAAATTTCAACACAATATTTTACGTAAAATACTGCAAATTTCGCAGAAATATGCATGTATTCATCATATACCAACGAATAATTGAAAACAATTTTTCAAAATCAGTCAAATAGCCTATTTGATAAGTAGAGTTTACAAGTAATCCCTCTAATTCGATTTGTGATTAGTAACAGACACAATTTCGACCCAGATAATATAGACCCTAGGTTGCGCTGTAGAAACTGCCTGGACTAAAGAGGGAGGATGGACAAACAGATCACCAGACAATTCATAAAAGAATATAAGTAAGTCTGTGCCTCGGATAAATGGTTATAATTTGTTGTATTACCATGTGAATATGTGCGATGGTGTTGTCGTGTACGTCAAGGAAAATCATAGAGCATATGTTAAGGAGGTTAAACTATGTGGTGCTTCATGTTTGCAAATATGTTTTTCAGATATTACTGTCTTTGGCATCTCTACCCGAATAATTTGTGCGGAGAAGTTGAGATTATTATCAGGATTTTGTTGTTCCCATAGGAAAAGTACTTCCTCACTAATACTAATGAGTACAATTATCTATTGTTTTTTAACAACTCTAGCTGTGGTGCTGTGGAAATCTTGTGTGATGTGCAGATAATTTTACTGAACCTGTCATTAATTTAAAAATAAATGTTTAATTATATATCCAAAGCTTATAAAAACTTCCAAAACAACCAGAAATCAACTATCAAGATATAGTTGATAACAGTTGACCGCAGACAAGGCACTTGAGGCAGAACTCATAGAAAACCGCATCTGGGAGGATTGTTGTGTTCCTATGTGTGAGTAAGGTTGCCAGTCATTTGAGAGGTCGTTGTGCAGGCAGCGGGAGGACCAGCGGATATTGAACCGCCACGAATAGTGCGGGCGCGGAAGGCTGGCGCGGCGGTCAGGGAGACCTGGTGAAACGGCTGACCGCTGGCCGCTCGCGGGGCAGTAGGGTTCCTGAACCCGGAGATTACATAATCTCTGCCCCGGGAGGCTGAGCCGCCAACCCGCGAAAAATCCCTGTTGCAGTGGTTGTGCTGGAAAAGGAGACCGAACTGGATCCGGCTGCAGCAGCAGGGGGGGGGGGGGGGGGAGCTTTTGTCCTCTACTCGGCTCAGTCTACTCTGTCGGCACAGCGTCTTCTCTTTTTGAAACCTCAATCGACTTTAAAAATGGCACAGATAAGAAAAGTAAAACGAAAAATTACAGCGGCTACCCCTTCCACAATAAATGTGCATTTCTGCAACATCAGGGGACTTCATTCCAACTTTAACGCGGTTCACTACCACCTCGAGACCGCTCAGCCGACCCTTCTTTTCCTCACGGAGACACAAATATCCTCACCGGCGGCGACACATCTTACTTACATTACCCCGGGTACAATCTTGAACATTTATTTGTTAACATCGTGCCGGGTATGTATATTCGTTCGGGAGGATATTTGTTGTCGCCGTCTTCATAGCTTGGAGGACAAGTACCTGTCATTACTATGGGTGCGCGTGGACCATGGCGGCCATACCCGAATCTACGCGTACTGTAACAGGTCCTATAGCGGTTCGTTTATTTGAGCACCTGCAAAAGGCGACTGACAGAGTTATTGAGCAGGATCCCTCCGCGGACTGGTTCATTCTCCCACGAGAATACCAGATATAGCGCCCACCCAAGCGCCCTGTGCCAGGCGTGACCCACCTCGGCATACCGGATGGTGTCACGTATGGCACTATAAGTCAATAGACTGGGACGGATTGCGTGAATTCTACGCGTCGTACCCGTGGAGGCAGGTATGTTTCAAACTTCTCAAACAGGTTACTTTCGAGGCTTGGACCACGGCGCGTGCTAATGGAAAACCAGATGTCTCTGTTTTGAAACGCAAACTGAATGCTGCCTCGAGGTCCAGTAAGAGGGTAATCGCCAGAGCAAAGTTTGATCTCGTCGGTAGAAATGGCGAGCGGCTTGCAGGCCTTTCGTCTGGGAGCCGTGCTTTCTATTCGCTCGCTAAAGCTGCTGTGGGTAACTTTTGTCAGTCGTCCATGCTACCATTGCAAAAACCGGACGGCAGTATGGCCTATAGTGCTAAAAAGAAAGCCGATTTACTAGGTAATCTCTTCGCCTCTAACGCGACTTTGAATGACGGGGGAGCTGTGTCACCTACTATCCCGAGGTGCAGTAGCTCAATGCCGGAAATCCCAATTACTCAGCGAGATGTCCGGCGGGCGTTACTCTCCCTCGACTTATGGAGTGAGCTAGATAGTATACCAGCAGTGGTGCTAAAGCAGTGTGATCGTGAGTTATTTTCTATGCTAACGCGCTTTTTTGTACTTTCCTACTCCACTGGACAAGTCCCGTCTTCGTGGAAAACCGCCAATGTGCACCCGGTACCCAAAAAGGGCGATAGATGAGATCCATCAAATTACAGGCTTATTGCCATAACCTCCCTTCTCTTCAAGGTGATGGAGCGTGTGATAAACACACGACTCCTGGCATACCTAGAGGATAACGACTTTAATCAGCGACCGTCAATACGGCTTTTGCCACGGTTCAACTGGTGATCTTCTAGTGTATCTTACACACCGCTGAGCTTCGACAACTGGTATAATTCAACCCTACCAAGCCACAAGTCTGCGCGTTAACCGCTAAGAAAACCCTATTTGCTGTGGTTTCCCAATTCCAGAACACGCCGCTCAAGATTGCTAAGAGCATTGGGATTTTTGGTATCGAGATCTCCAGCGACGCACAGCACAGCTCACCGACGGCATCCTCATACACTGGAACCGCAATGGTCGCGTACTGTGCGGTTCCAGAAAAGTTTTCTGCCGATAACTATTAAGTAATAGAATGAGCCGAGGTTTTCCCAAGGGACTACAGTATGGGGTTCTTCAAGAAAGGCGTGAAGAGGTTCTTACAGGGTCGGCAACGCAAGAGTCCTATGCCCTTGTATTGCCAATGTCCATAGGCTACGGTAACTGCTTACCATCAGGCAGGCCGTACGTTTGTTTCCTACCTTGGTGATATAAAAAAAGTTGATTCCATTATTTTTATTTTTTCATTGCACAATTTCTTATTCCGCAGATACTTTGTTTTTATACAGCGCAAATAAACATACATAAATCCCATTTGATGAACGGTAAATGGTTAAGGTAGTCTATTAGCTCATGCAGTAGTGTGTCTGGATCGTTACCATATCCGTAGCTATGATGATGGTAACTATTTAGAAACCTACTCATAACTTACAGGAACACATCAACCTTTTAGGGGGCTGTATTTAGTTACGGTTTTAAACGATACAGTAGTTTTAAATACAATTGAATTCAGATCGAGTCGCTTACGCTCGATATGATACGATGATACATTGTCGAGCTCGGTGGCGCATTGGTTAATAGCGCGACTTTGTCACCGACCGTCGTGGATTCGACTCCCTCACAGGACAAATATTTCTGTTCATGAACATTTCTGTTTGTTTTGGTCTGGGTGTTTTTAAGAGAGGTAAGGTGCATCAAAGCACAATCTGGGGAAGTACCTACATATCACAGAAAACCGCAGCCAAATAACTCTCTGGAGGGTTTTTGTGTTCCTGTGTGTGAGTGAGGTCACCAGTAAGCTCCTAAGGAGTTTTGTTTTTGTTTGTATAACTTTATTACATAAATATTTACATATTATTAGTTGTTTTGTTAGCAGTAGCGGCAGCATCGCGCTAGTAATACTTAAGCTTAAGCCGCTTTACATCAGGTGGGCCGTATGTTTGTATGTCTCTCGACAAATACGAGTTACGATAAATAATTATTATACCTTTAATCGAAACATTTAAAAAGTGGGAACCTTGCCCACAGTGGTTAATATCCCTTTTCTTGTATTTTGTGTAGATTAATTGTCGCACTATCAACACAGGCGATAACGCAAAAATTGCAACAGTAAAAATATATATAGATAAAGATAAAGTGCATGATATATATAAAGTGCATGTGAAGATAATCTAAAGGAGAATGAGGCTAAACGTCCATGGATTGCTGTGGAAGGCATAGGGAGAGTACTGAAATGGAATGGGATTTACAAATCAAGTTATTTTTACAAGCTTTTATTTAACTTGCAATGTAAGTATGTAAGTACACACATCAAAAGTGTCTAGGGATCAACATATATTTTTGCAATAACTTTTCTCCTGATTGATATTAATTAAAATTTTCTTTAAGGATTCTTCAAATAAAGTGTTTTCGTTTGTCTACAGTAACGATAAACCAAATCACCTTTGCATTAATAAAGAAATTTGCCATTTTCATAATAAAGGGATTTTTGACATTTGAACCACTAACATTAAAGTTCGAAAAAGGACTAAAATAACAGTTTTCTTTAAAATTTTATTGGGTAACTTAAACAATTAATAATCCGTGTTTCTACCGCGAACACTAACAACACAAGAACATCGGTTTGGCATACTCAAAATGAGTTCATCCAAATCACGCTGTGGAATGGCCGCCCATGTTCGTTGCAACAACAAAAAAAGGTCTTCTTGCGACTGGATACCCTCCATATTCGGCAGAGCTCTTCTCTGTAGCATATCCCATGCATGCTCAATCGGGTTCAAGTCTGGCGACTGAGCAGGCCAGGGCATGACATTGATGTTAGCTGCGGCGAGAGTCTGTCTTACAACTCTTGCGGTGTGCGGTCGTGCATTATCATGCATTAACTGAAATAAGGGACCGATTTGCACTTGTAGAGGAACGATGACGTCTGATACAATCGTCTCAGCATAAATTTGAGCGTTGAGGTTGCCTCTGATCCAAATCAACTCAGTTCTTCCGCCGATCCAAATACCCGCCCATACCATGATGGTTCCACCACTATAAGGATGGACTTCCTGGCAGGATTTTAATCGCTGTTGGCGTCCAGGGGTTCTCCAGTGTCGTATACGTTTATATATTTTATATATTTTTTTATTACAAAGCCACATCTCAATCTCAAGAAATCCGCATAAAAATGCTTGATCCCTAGACACTTTTGATGTGTGTATGTTCGGGTGAAATCTTGCAACTCAATTTTGAAGCAGATATCTTTAACCGATTGAGCTGAAATTTTGTATACACGTTCAGTTTGGATGACAATGCATGACTAAATGTGTGACGTCATTCTAAATCCAACATGGCGGCATACCCAAGATGGCGGACCAACTATTTTTTAATGCACTCCTACAATATGGGTATCAAATAAAAGGGCTTGCTAAGAATAACTCGAAAAATAATGTGACGTCACTCTTAATCCAATATGGCGGACTTCTAAAGCTTGAAAATCAATTTTGAAGCAGATATCTTCAATCGATTGAGCTGAAATTTTGTATACACGTTCAATTTGGATGACAATGCATGGTTAACTGTGTGACGTCATTCTAAATCCTACATGGCGGAACACCCAAGTTGGCGAATATTTTTAAGCTATTGCATAGCTTTTATCGCGGGCTTTGCGGCGACCGAATCAAGAAATTCCGTAACGAAAATAAAACCTAACACCTCCCACTCCGCCTACCGTGTCGCTCGTTTTTGTTTTTCATAATCATCAGATGATGATGATGATCCGTCGGGTGGCAAACAAGTAAGAAAATTGGTAGAAGATTTTTTTTTCATAATCATCAGATGATGATGATGATCGGTCGGGTGGCAAACAAGTGTTCAGCCTGCCTGATGTGACACTGTTACACAGCCTATGGACACTTTTAAACTCCGTCGGGTGGCAAATTCGCTGGACAGATGTTGCGTTCATGCGAGTGAGTGACGTTACTACCTCACGAAAAATATGCTCCAAACTGCAGCCGAATAACAATTCCCTGGAGGATTGTTGTGTTCATGCGAGTGAGTGACGTTATCACCTCACAGGCAAATGGAGTCAAATAACAATTCCCTGGACGATTGTTGTGTTCGGGCGAGTGGGTGACGTTACTACCTCACGGAAAACTGCAGCCAAATAACAAATCCCTGGACGGTTGTTGTATTCATGCGAGTGAGTGACGTTACTACCTCACAGGCAACTGCAGCCAAATAACAATTCCCTGGACGGTTGTTGTGTTCATGCGAGTGAGTGACGTTACTACCTCACGAAAAATATGCTCAAAACTGCAGCTGAATAACAATTCCCTGGAGGATTGTTGTGTTCATGCGAGTGAGTGACGTTATCGCCTCACAGGCAACTGCAGCCAAATAACAATTCCCAGGACGGTTGTAGTGTTCAGGCGAGTGAGTGACGTTACTACCTCACGGAATACTGCAGCCAAATAACAATTCCCTGGACGGTTGTTGTGTTCATGCGAGTGAGTGACGTTACTACCTCACGGAAAACTGCAGCCAAATAACAATTCCCTGGACGGTTGTTGTGTTCATGCGAGTGAGTGACGTTACTACCTCACGGAAAACTGCAGCCAAATAACAAATCCCTGGACGGTTGTTGTATTCATGCGAGTGAGTGACGTTACCACCTCACAGGCAACTGCAGCCAAATAACAATTCCCTGGACGGTTGTTGTGAGGTAGTAAATAATTGTAAAAACTGCAGCCAAATAACAATTCGCTGGACAGATGTTGCGTTCATGCGAGTGAGTGACGTTACTACCTCACGGAAAACTGCAACCAAATAACAATTCCCTGGACGGTTGTTGTGATCATGCGAGTGAGTGACGTTACTACCTCACGAAAAATATGCCCAAAACTGCAGCCGAATAACAATTCCCTGGAGGCTTGTTGTGTTCATGCGAGTGAGTGACGTTACCACCTCACAGGCAACTGCAGCCAAGTAACAATTCCCTGGACGGTTGTTGTATTCAGGCGAGTGAGTGACGTTACTACCTCACGGAAAACTGCAGCCAAATTACAATTCCCTGGACGGTTGTTGTGTTCATGCGAGTGAGTGACGTTACCACCTCACAGGCAACTACAGCCAAATAACAATTCGCTGGACAGATGTTGCGTTCGTACGAGTGAGTGACGTTACTACCTCACGAAAAATATGCTCAAAACTGCAGCCGAATAACAATTCCCTGGACGGTTGTTGTGTTCAGGCGGGTGAGTGACGTTACTACCTCACGGAAAACTGCAGCCACCGTCCAGGGAACTCACTCGCATGAACACAACAACCGTCCAGGGAATTGTTATTTGGCTGTAGTTTTCCGTGAGGTAGTAACGTCACTCACTAGCCTGAACACAACAACCGTCCAGGGAATTGTTATTTGGCTGCAGTATTCCGTGAGGTAGTAACGTCACTCACTCGCCTGAACACTACAACCGTCCTGGGAATTGTTATTTGGCTGCAGTTGCCTGTGAGGCGATAACGTCACTCACTCGCATGAACACAACAATCCTCCAGGGAATTGTTATTCGGCTGCAGTTTTGAGCATATTTTTCGTGAGGTAGTAACGTCACTCACTCGCATGAACACAACAACCGTCCAGGTAATTGTTATTTGGCTGCAGTTTTCCGTGAGGTAGTAACGTTACACACTCGCATGAACACAACTTCCCTCCAGGGATTTGTTATTTAAAAAATAATTATAATTGCATAAGTTGATAAAAAAAGATGCTATGCAATAGCTTTACCGCGGCAGTCCCCGAGTGCCACACGTTTTTTCAATTCATTCCTACAATATGAGTATCAATAGAAAGGACTTGCTGAGAATAAGTCAAATAAATTAAAAGTAAAAACCTTTTTAAAAACAAGCTTTTATTTAAATGCTCTAAAAAGAAAAAAATAAACTTTTATACTAAAACTTTTACTGTTAACTTATAACGTCATTTCACATTTGACACAATTTATATGATATAAAAGCTTGTCGCGAGATTTGCTTGTGTAGATTAAACAAGTAAATTAAATAATTTGATGTGAATAATATTATCTATTAAAATTTTCAAACTAAGTAAATACGAGTACTTAAATCTCGCGACAAGCTTTTATATCATATAAATTGTGTCAAATGTGAAATGACGTTATAAGTTAACAGTAAAAGTTTTAGTATAAAAGTTTATTTTTTTCTTTTTAGAGCATTTAAATAAAAGCTTGTTTTTAAAAAGGTTTTTACTTTTAATTTATTTTTTACTTTTTAGTTATCGCTGGACACGTTTCTTGATCTGTCTCATTCAACTCATCATTTTTGCATGGTCGTGAGCTTCGTTTAGAAGGGTAAGAGCTAATACACAACAGGGTTCGCCTCGGTCATACGAGTAGTATAATCAAACAAGTAGGCCGACTCGACCCCTGAGCGAAGGATAATAGCCTAAACACGTAGGGATGTCGCTTATAATTTATACAATCGTCAAAAATGCATAGTCTATCTATATACAAAACAATTTTCCCCTGTAGGTGAATCATCAGGGATATATAATACAAAGTTTTTCTTAATTATTTTATGTACATAGACCAGGAGCTGACTATTGTATTGAAGTAATATACTCCTTTAGGCGCGTTATGAAAAAAATATGAGTGAAATTTTAACATACTTTAACACAAAAGTAACAGGTTGAAGCTGCCCGCTAAACCGCTCATTAAGTCACGAAAAATATGCTCAAAGCTGCAGCCAAATTACAATTCCCTGGAGGATTATTGTGTTCATGCAAGTGAGTGACGTTATTACCTCACGGAAAACTGCAGCCATATAACGTCATGTAATCGCTCACTCGCCTGAACACAACAACCGTCCAGGGAATTATTATTTGGCTGAAGATTTCTGTGAGGTGTTAACGTCACTCACTCGCATCAACACAACAATCCTCCAGGGAATTGTTATTCGGCTGCAGTTTTGAGCATATTTTTCGTGAGGTAGTAACGTCACTCACTCGCATGAACGCAACATCTGTCCAGCGAATTGTTGTTTGGCTGCAGTTTTCCGTGAGGTAGTAACGTTACTCACTTGCATGAATACAACAACCGTCCAGGGATTTGTTATTTAATGATGCCAGACAAGTATTACTTCTCATGCGCGTACATAAATACACGCACCCATTTTTTTTACACAACTATTTTTCTTTTTCATTTACTACACTTATCAAAATCATAATCTTTATATTCTGAAATTTAATATTTTTACAGTAGCCTTAAATGATAGGCATTAAAAGTATTTTTTTCTGTAGGAAATTTGTGATTATATAACAAAATTACACATATGTTACAAAAAATAAAACTTTAGCCATCTTTACGAATTTGTAATTAAAGTAGGTAGGTACACGTACAAATGATTAAGAGCGCGAGCGCAGCGGCGCGGTGCGTATGTGGGCGCGTGAGGTGTTAAGCACGGCGTAGCCACGACTAGCGTACCTTTAGCAGCGATAAATTTTGTCAGTGTTTGCGTGCGACGACGCGTACGTACGGGATGGTACGGGCGCGCACACATACAATCCGAACGCGGTGCGTATCTATGAAGATAACCTACTTATTTGATTTTACTATGCCCCGGTGCCCTGAGGTGGTACGTTCACGACATCATACTCCTAAATTCTAAATATTAATAAATTTGGTTCCTAAATTCCAGAACACACCTCTTACCGTCACCAAAAGTATTAGGATGCTTGGCGTCGAGATCTCCAGTGATGTGTGATGCAATATCGAAATCACCTGGAGGAGAAGGTCAAGCTGGCGTCGAAAAAACTTAGTGTGCTCAACAGGGCTAAGCAGTACTTCAGTGCGGGGCAAAGACTTATATTATATAAGTCTCAAGTCAGACCGCACTTGGAGTACTGCAGTCACTTTTGGGCGGGAGCACCTGGATACCAGCTTGGACCGTGAGATTCGATTCAGAGACGAGCTGTGAGAATTGTCGACAATCCTAAGCTTACACACGGTATTGAACCCTTAAGTTTAAGGAAAGACTTTGCCTCCCTTTGTGTGTTCTACCGATTGTACAACAGGTTGTGTTCTGAAGAGTTGTTCGAAATGATGCCGACAGCTACTTTTTATAACCGCACCGCTCGCCGACGGCGGGGAGTTCACCCTCACACGCTTGAACCGCAATGGTCGCGTACTGTACGGTTCCACAGAATTTTTTTTCCGAGAACTCTCAAGCTGTGGAATGAACTCCCAGCCGAGGTTTTTCCAAGGGACTACAGCATGGAGATCTACAAGAAATGCGTGAAGAGGTTTTTAGAGGGTCGGCAACGCATGAGTGACGCCCCTTGTGTTGTAAATGTCCATAGGCTACGGTGACTGTTTAACATCAGGCAGGCCGTATGCTTTATTGCCACCTTAGTGATATAAAAAAAAACATATTACACCCTGATGCCACTCAGTCCTCGGCACGGCGTCACCTTGACTTGGGTGTTTAGAGAAATGTGCCACTTATTTCAGCTTGAAGCTTATTTGTACCTTACGAAACACAGTTTCGGGTTGGTAACAATTCGACCTCAATATCATAATCGACGACTCCAAAAACCCCAGTACACCAAAATTCCAGACGCATTGGAGCAATCGTATTGATCGATGATTTGATGAGAAACTCGCATTCGTATTCTCAGTAGGTCCTTTCACTTGATACCCATATTATAAGCAAGCGCTAAAAACTTACTCCGCCATATTGGTTTAGAGTGACGTCACTTTATTTTTTGACTTATTCTCAGCAAGCCCTTTCATTTGATACTCATATTGTAGGAAAAATTGAAAAAAAATATTCGCCATCTGGGGTATTCCGCCATGTAGGATTTAGAATGACGTCAAACAGTTAACCATGCATTGTCATTAAAACTGAACGTGTATACAAAATTTCAGCTCAATCGATTGAAGATATCTGCTTCGAAATTGATTTTCAAGCTTCAGAAGTCCGCCATATTGGATTAAGAGTGACGTCACATTATTTTTCTAGTTATTCTGAGCAAGCCCTTTTATTTGATACCCATATTGCAGGAGTGCATTAAAAATAGTTGGTCCGCCATCTTCGGTATGCCGCCATGTTGGATTTAGAATGACGCCACACAGTTAATCATGCATTGTTATCCAAACTGAACGTGTATACAAAATTTTAGCTCAATCGATTGAAGATATCTGTTTCGAAATTGATTTTCAAGCTTCAGAAGTCCGCCATATTGGATTAAGAGTGACGTCACATTATTTTTCTAGTTATTCTGAGCAAGCCCTTTTATTTGATACCCATATTGCAGGAGTGCATTAAAAATAGTTGGTCCGCCATCTTCGGTATGCCGCCATGTTGGATTTAGAATGACGCCATACAGTTCAATCATGCAATCGCCAATCATGCATTGTCATCCAAACTGAACGTGTATACAAAATTTCAGCTCAATCGATTGAAGATATCTGCTTCGAAATTGATTTTCAAGCTTTAGAAGTCCGCCATATTGGATTAAGAGTGACGTCACATTATTTTTTGAGTTACTCTTAGCAAGCCCTTTTATTTGATACCTATATTATAGGAGTGCATTAAAAATAGTTGGTCCGCCATCTTTGTTATGCCGCCATGTTGGATTTAGAATGACGTCACATAGTTAATCATGCATTGTCATCCAAACTGAACGTGTATACAAAATTTCAGCTCAATCGGTTAAAGATATCTGCTTCAAAATTGAGTTGCAAGATTTCACCCGAACATACTTACATACTTACATTGCAAGTTAAATAAAAGCTTGTAAAAATAAAGTCACGTCACTCTAAACCAATATAAGTTTTTAGTGCTTGCTTATAATATGGGTATCAATTGAAAGGACTTACCGAGAATACGAATACGAGTTTAAAAAAAAAAGATGTTGAATATCAACTCCATTGCTCCAATCCGTCTGGAATTTTGATATATTGAGGTCGAATTGTTACTCCAAAATCAAACCCGGAACTGTGTTTCGTAAGGCACACGTAAGCTTCAAGCTGAAATAAGTGGCACATTTCTCTAAACACCCAAGTCAAGGTGAGGCCGTGCCGAGGACTGAGTGGCATCAGGGTGTAATATGATGTCGCGAATGTACCACCTCAGGGCACCGGGGCGAACCCTGTTGTATATTAGCTCTTACCCTTCTAAACGAAGCTCACGACCATGCAACAATGATGCGTTGAATGAGATGAACAGACTGAGAAACGTGTCCAGCGATAACTAAAAAGTAAAAAATAAATTAAAAGTAAAAAACCTTTTTAAAATCAAGCTTTTATTTAAATGCTCTAAAAAGAAAAAAATAAAATTTTATACTAAAACTTTTACTGTTAACTTAGGTCATTTCACATTTGACACAATTTATAGGATATAAAAGCTTGTCGCGAGATTTACTTGTGTAGCTTAACAAGTAAATTAAATAATTTGATGAGAATAATATTATCTATTAAAATTTTCAAACTAAGCAAATACGAGTACATAAATCTCGCGACAAGCTTTTATATCCTATAAATTGTGTCAAATGTGAAATGACCTAAGTTAACAGTAAAAGTTTTAGTATAATATTTTATTTTTTTCTTTTTAGAGCATTTAAATAAAAGCTTGTTTTTAAAAAGGTTTTTACTTTTAATTTATTACTCTGCAATATTATAGAGAAGCATCACAAATTTTTTTCTGCGATTTTGTGGATTTTGAGAAACCTTTTGACAGGGCTGTGTAAAAGGAACTCTGGTACACATTGAGATATACAAGGAGAGCATTGTTGAAATATATAACGTGTATATATAACCCGTGTTGTACTGTCCATCTATAAGGATTGCTTAGTATGTGCGGATAGATGCCATGTTACCCTGGCTTGACGTCAAAATTGATTTCAAATAATATTGCATGCTGTCTGCACTGCTGCTTATTTATTCATGCATCTCAAGAATTGTCTGCAGAGAATAAGGTTTCCGAATGCCGGAGTGCGCATCAGTGACCTAGTAGTGAATTATCTACTTTATGCAGAGGGTACCGTGTTATTAGCAGGAACACCAGAAATACTGTAAACATCGATCACAGTACGGAGAAGAGCTTACTAATGAATACGAAGAAATCAAACATAATGGTATTTGAAAGAAAAGAAATCAAAAACAACGTTATGGTTACGGTTAATGATGTACTGTTGTAACAATTGGAGGAAATTTAATGAACTCGGTGGCGGAGTGCTTAGTAATGCTACTTTGACACCAATGCTAGTGGGGTTGATTCAAACATAAAACAAACATTTGTGTTCTTGAAAATATCTGTTTTGTGTGTCTTAGTCTGGTTATTTTAAGAGGGGTAGGGCGCATTAAAGCATTTCGTCTTGAGAAGTACCTCCACGTCATAGAAAACTGCAGCCAAATAACAATACCCTGGATGGTCACCAGTAGGTTCTTGAGAAGTTGCTGTTAATGCAATAGAAGTGGTATCGTTTGAGTGGTACTTAATGTATTGCAGGCGGTTATGGTAACTGCTTACATAGCTCCCAACGTTGTATAAAAATGAACAACTTGAGTAAAAATAATGTAGGATGAAAGAATTACCAGACGACAGAGAGAGTATACAACGCGAAAGCGAAAAGATTTAAATTGATCCTGAGTTATCAGGGTATATTAGAAAGGGCCATGAATGTTATAGAACCGAGTGAGGTGTAAGTACCGAGCTGACGGTGCTCTGTTCTCTCAGCCTACCGCGTAATGGACTTGGTTTAAAGGTATATGTAGATAGATAGACGACAATTAAAACAAAACAACTTTATTTAAGTAATATATTGCATGTCTTAAATACTATATATCTTATAATAACCTAAGAACTAAATACAACCATTCTAGTATTATACTGCATATGTGGTATATTATATGTGACCACATGTAATAATCTTGTATGCATTATTTATATCAATGTCACAAAAGTATATTCCACAAGATCGTTTGTTCGGTATTTTACAGATTCTGAATTGGACACTACCGTCAAGTTAACACTGGTTCAAGTTCTGTGCATGCCCGTTAAATTTCCGCCAGTAGGTCTGTGGTATCAATGAGTAGCTAACTCTAACAACGTTTTCTGACACAGTTAGTAGTCCTTATACATCGTAAATGTATGACACTAAATAAGAATGGAAAAAATTGATACCACAGACCTTCCCGTAAACTCAATAGGAAAAGTACTTGACTATAGGGCGGTAAGATCAAGAACTAAGCTATTATATATTTTCATTGTTTTTCTTCTTGGCTCAAATCAACCGGTAAATAATGTCCATTTGCTCTGTATTTTATGTATATTTTCTAATAGTCAGATATAGTAAAAAAAAAACAAAATTTGAAACTAGTGGGGCTGTTATTCATCGCGATTTATGCAGTAATAAAATGAAATCTAGGTTAATAAAATAAATGTTCTTTTACCATGTTGCCGTTACTATTTGTTATACTTATATTATTTTAGTATGGGAAAGTTCTTTTAGTGTTAACTCGGTATATGCCAGTTCCACAGCTTCCACTGAAAAAGAAACAACTTTATTAGTAGGTAGCACGTTGAACATCATGCCAAGTAACAGTGTGTTGCTATTGGTGGATGAAAAGTTAGGGAATCATCAAATAGTACGTGAGCTGGTGTAACCAGGCCAGTTATGAGATTTTTTTTAAAGAGGTAGGGCGCATCAAAGCAGCCCGTCTGGAGAAGTACATCCACCTCACACAACAATAGCAGCCAAATAACGACTTCCTGAAGGGTTGTAGTGTTCCTGCGTGTGAGTGAGGTCTCCAGTAAACACCTAGGGATTTGCTGTGTTAGCTGCAAGGGTGGCATCGCGTGAGAATACTTAATGTATTGCAGGAGTTTATAAGCTATGGTAATAGCTTTACATAAGGTGGGCTATATGCTTGTATGCTTCCCGACGTAGTATAAAAAAAGGAGAAAATGTAATCATAATTATTACATGCTCGGCGGTGAAGGAAAACATCGTGAGGAAACCGGCATGTCCAAGAAATTATATTTCGAAACCCCTGTGACCTGTGGAAAGGTCTAAGAAAGGTCTGGTGTTCCCTCTGGGTTATGGAGGTATGACAGCAGTTGCTTTATGTAAAAAACAGTATATTTGCCTAATCGATTGCCGAACTGTTCGAAATGATGCCGACAGCTACTTTTTACAACCGCACCGCTCGCCGACGGGGCGGCCGGCAGTTCACCCTTACACGTTGGAATCGCAATGGTCGCGTACTGTGCGGTTCCAGAGAAGTTTTCTTCCGAGAACTCTCAAGCTGTGGAATGAGCTCCCAGCCGAGGTTTTCTCAAGGAACTACTGCAGGGGATTCTTAAATAAATGCGTGAAGAGGTTTTTGGAGGATCGGTAACGCACGAGTGACACCCCTGGTGTTTCAAAAGTCCATACGCTACGGTGACTGTTTACCATCAGGCAGGCCGTATGCTTGATTGTCACCGTTGTGGTATAAAAAAAAACACAGGTGGGCCGTATGCTTGTATGCCTCCCGACGTAGTATAAAAAAAAACACATTCACACAAACATGCATGGCATAGGCATGAAAACGAGAGATATCATCAGCACAAGTTGTCAGAACTAGAGCTAGGCTAATTACAAAGCTAGGGGAAACTGTTACTTAAATGATACGTTTCATTTCATGTCAGTAATAATTGCCTACTTACTTCACGGCTTAAACTGATACATAGGACATAGCATAGTTTTTTATAGTTTATCTGAATTTCATATGTAATTTTAGTTCCGATATTTTACTCTAGATGGCGCTGTCCATAAATTACATCGCCATATAGAAGGGCTGTGACTTGATATTCATATGCCTGGATAGTCGTAGATTTTAGTCCACTATTTATATACCTTTGGATATTTAGATACATTATTTAAATAGGTATGGTTATAAGTAGTAAAGTTTGGTTTTGAATGTCAAAAAAAAAAAATAGGCGCGATTTCCTATTATTTTAGACAACTATCTATTTTTTTCGCAAGCAAGCAAAGCGAAGCAAACACGGAATCCTAAACTATGCGTGGCCCGACATGCACTTGGCCGGTTTTTTACAGAAATAAAAATGTTCTAGGTTACTTACATCAGTTTAACGAGTCTATTATTTCCCATTGCTTGTTGTGAATTACTGCGGCAGTTATTTAACCTCATTTGGGTCATGGAATTACAACAATTTGCTAGAAAGTCGTTCCAGCCTAAAGAAGCAGCGAATAGTTGCCATGATCGGTTGTGACAGCAGCTATGGGCTATGCAACCCGGTTGTGACCGACCACCGTTAGGGAAGAAATCAGCGTGACCCAGTTGTTCACCAAGGCCATTCCCAAAGAGTCCACCACCATCTGTATGAATCACTTCGACGTAATTAGCATCTGTAGCGGTCAACCTGTTATTGCTCTTGGATGGGTCCAGACCTAAAATATATTAAACAGTTTATTATCAACACACATGACGAGCTCGGTGGCGCAGTGGTTAGTAATATAACTTTGACATCAAAGCTCGTGGGTTCGATTCCCACACAGGGCAAACATTTGTGTGCATAGACATGCCTGTTTGTCTTGGTCTGGGTGTTTTCTATGTATCATAAGTATGTATTTACAAAAAATATACATATTTATGTATGTTTATCAATTATCTAGTACCCTTAATACAAGTCTCGCTTACTTTGGGGCTAGATGGAGCTGTGTAATTTGTCACAAACAAAAAAGTTTTTTAATTAAGCGATAATTAATGTAGCGATATTAATATACAATTAAGTTTATAAGCCTCATTGCCATAGTAGTGGAAACATTATCGTCCTATTAACCGATTGGTCCCCGGTTCAAGTACGGGTATGTACCTACCACTAAATTCGTGTATTGGGATTTATGTTTGTGATGATTTTTGTAATTGTCACTTGCTCGGCAGTGAAAACATCATGAGAAAACCCGCACGTCGCAGAAATTATATTTCGAAAGACGCGTGACCTAACCTAAGAAAGGTCTGCTTCTCCCTCAGGGTTGTCATCATATCAGCATCTTCGGCAAATTCTTATAAATATATTCTTACGGACTCCATCAACCCAGATTAGATTATTGCAATTATTTTGTGTTGTAAATATATTTTTTTTACAACACAGAATAATTGCAATAATCTGTAAATGAAATTTTATTATTTCATTTACTCAAAATTTTATAAGTTTCGTTTCTCAGCTAAAATCTCTATAGTATTGAAGCTTAAGAGCTTTTCAAATCAGAGTTGACAAATAAGTATTGAAATGTCCATACTATTTCAATAAAATAATATAGATATTAGGGGGTATCTATGGCCCTGTAATGCCTATATTATTATTTTTATCGAATCGTTATCGGTATATTATCAATAAAATATCATAATGATTGTGAAAGTTTACGTTTTATACTATTAACAACACAAAAATAATACGTTGAAAATTAAATAAATGATAATAACCTGTGATCCTAGCCACTGGTGTACCACGGTCTCTGAGAGACCGCCCAGCCCATCCAGCGACGTGAGCACCAAGGTTGAACCCAGCTATGTGCATTTTATCAGGTGTTACTCCTACCAAATTCAGCAGGGACAAAAAGTCGGCTAGGTAGCGACCGACAATAGGCACAGAGGCATCGGCGTTCGAATAGGAATACGCAGCTTGTACTGACCAGTCTACTATTAATACGTTGACATTTTCTCCTGCTCGTTCCAAAATTGCTGAAAGAGGGAAATTTAGGCATTAAACCGAGATGAGATTAGTAGATGAGTTAATTGAGTATGTATAGTAATATAATAATATTTTTTGGTCCCCGTCTCAAAAAGGCGTAATAGGAGTGCCATTGGAGTGCCATTTTGGACCCCATCCCCAATTGATATAATTAAGGTTGACACAGTTATAATGTACTCGTAGAAACATGTTGGATTTGAGATTTTAAGAGAGGTAGGTAGACGTATCAAAGCAGTCCGTCTGGGAAAGTACCTCCACTTCACAAAAAACCGCAGCCAAATAACAACTCTCTTGATGGTTGTTACGTTCCTGCATGTGAGTGAGGTTACCAGTAAGCTCCTAAGGATTTGGTGTGTTAGCAGTAGAGGTGGCATCGCGTGAGTGATATTTAATGTATTGCAAGCCTCCATAGGCTATGGTAAACTCTTTACATGAGGTGGGCCGTATGCTTGCATGTTTCCCGACCTACAAAAAAAATTCAAATTTATCTGCTGTGCTATCGGTGCTTAAAGCCCGCTGGTACTTCATCGGTGTTATTTTATACTACGTCTGCAGATAAACAAGGATATAACTCGCCTTATATCAAATTGTTATCGGAGTATTAACGCTTGTATAAACGCCACTTTGTCTATGACTTTGTGCTTCTAACGCAGTAACTTATTAGAACTTTTTATACTTCTCTTCGCTAGACAGTCGTATCTTAGTTGTCTAGTAGTATCTCCATATCAATATAGATCCGTATAGCAATCAATATCATACGGATGATACGGTAAGACGAAGCATAGAAGGAACGGAGTGAGTGATAAAGTATGTCAGCTTTCAAGGACAGTGATCCAAGTAAATACTATCAACTAATACTACTAATATAAAGTACCTTGACTTTGAAAAAGAGCTATATATATAGTTATCCATGTACGAAATCTCTCGGGAAAAGAAAGGAAGTTTAGAAAGTAGTGCCTTGAACACCCAACTGAAGCAATTTCCTATATGCTAGCAATTTAAGTCTCGCCTTTACTCTCGAGTCACTCTGCTCGTGTCGAGTACGTAAGAAGATCAACTCAAAATCATTTTTTTGAAGACATCTCGTTAATGTTAACACTTGCACTCGTACAGATTCCACTTTGCAATTTTATTCATTAATTATTTTTACCGACCGGTTTCGCCTCGACGGCATTATCAAGATATTTCACATAACATCCGGGGGTATCGTGCAATAAGTGATAGAGGGTAATGCACAGGGGTGGGTAAACCACTAGGCTGTGTTGCCAATATATAATTTTATATTGAGTTGTGGGATAATTTATCACATTGGGTCTAGTCACTGTTATTTGAAATGGAATAATTAGAAATTCAAAGTAACAGAAATAATATAAAATAAAGATAATAACCGGAGTGTTAATAAGATGTCTTCAAAATTCCACCAAGCGCCTACAATCAACAATATCGACATAACATTTTTTGAACTTTGAGCGACACAGGTGTATTGAGAGCGGTGCTGCGCATTCTTTGAAGTTACTTGCGGCGTAGGGTAGCTAAACCTTTAACACTTCCTCCCCTGGAGCGTATTGCTCTATGACTCACCTCTGGACGGCCAGTGAAGGTAAATCAGATCTCAGAGACCTGTGGGCGTTGTTATGTTTCCACTTCGAATCTCTCATTGTACATCTCAGTCTCTATTAAAAGCATACGGTCTTGATGACGATAACCATACCCTATAAACGCTTGCTATGCAAAGAGTATATCTCACATTACAATCCTTGCTAATTCAGTAACACCTCTACAGGTTACTGTTAAGATTACTCACTCGCAGCAACATACGTTGGAAGTTGATTTGGCAGCAGTCTTTTGCTTGGTAGAGGTACCTATTTGCTCAATCCAGCTGTTTATTGAAAATTGATATACTCTATCTCTCTCATGTAAAATACGAGTTAATGAACTTACCCCTTGCGATTTCGACGTTCAATGGTGATTGATAGCTCCCCTGGTGTTCATGTATCACCACAAGTGTGGTATTACCAGTTAAAATATCCATATTGTCATTACCAAGCTTTACTGGTACTCCACTTGTCAAGAGTGTTGAGCTAAAAGTAAGAGCCACAGTGTTATTGGAAGATAATATCTTCAGGTGGTTTGGACTAGTGGAGGTGATCAGGGTGAGAAAATTTACTAAGAATCTAGAAAAGAAACTAAAGCTTCCATAGTGGAAGGTTGCGACCAGAGAAGTTCTCTCCTTTCATAAATTATCATTATCAATTTTCTCACCCTGATCACCTCCACTAGTCCAAAGGAGAGAACTTCTCTGGTCGCAACCTTCCACTGTGGAAAGTTGCGATCAGAGAAGTTCTCTCCGAGCAAACTACATTGAAGCTATGGCAAAAAAGGTGAGGTGAGGTTCTAATATATAACCTCAGCCTTTTTTCTCATCCAAAAACAGAGAAAACCGGCGCTACTGTGACTTCACCAACATGTACATGGGAGCAGTAGGACTTTAGGGCCTGCCTTAATGTGGATGATGGTAAGTGCATACATACATGACACCTTTCACTTGATAAACATTCCTTGCCTCATTCAAATCCTCAATGATTTAATGCATAAACGTACGTAAGTACGTACTTTTGAACCGAGTTCAAAAAGGAGTCCTCAAATTAACGTTTTATTGTGTACATTACTATATATAAAAATTGTATCCATTGTGAACCAATATTAATATCATAATTCGGAATGAATAAACAGAAATGGTACTATAATTAAGTTTTATGTTTTTTATGGATATTATTTCAATGTAAGCTTCGTAGTTTCTTTCTTCGTAAGCTGACTGTATATAAAGTGGAAGATATTTGCATTTAATATCCCACGGGAAAAAGGATGCGCGTGGAGAGCTAGTATTATATATATTTAAATATAATTTTCTTATTATGATATGAAATCGGTTCATAATTAGCAAAGATATTCACGTCTGGAAGCAATTTGAACAAAACAGGTTTCTCATTGAACAAAATAGTTTCAAAGCACCAAAATCTTCCCGATTGAAGGGAAACCTATGTCTACTAGTGGATTAAAATATGGATTTACAATTTTATGTCTCCGTGGTTACTAAACAAGTCATTATTATGGTTATTGTAATATATCTACTTACGGTGTATAAACATAATATTCATTAAAATCAACATTCCGTTGATCGAGTGGAACAGCATCATCGAAAGTCTGCCCTAGGTTGCCGCCTGTAAATGAAAATTTTATATTGGTCTTTTAAACCGTTTGTAAGTGAAATAAGAAACTAAAGCATAACATACGCTGCTGCAAAATCATCGGCTAAATTATCACTAGAAAAATAGATTCTAAATTATTTAGAGTTTAATATTCCTATCTTCTTGTTATGGTATCCTTTCCATTGGTATCTCACTCTCCCTCCTTTGTAATCTCCCACACCCTTACTGACCTCTCCTTCTCTTCTCTCCCTCTATTCCTATACTGAAGCTAAATTGCTTGCCTCTACCATAGATTGACTGATTGTACAGTCGTTATTTTTTACAATAAAATTTACACTATCTTTATTTCACCGCACTAAAGATAGACCAATAAAAAATCCTAAAGCAGGTTTTATTTTTAATTTATTTGCTTTGTTGACATTTTTTATTATATTTGTATAATAACTTTATTCGGTATAAAATATTATACATAGCAAATATAAAACTTGTTACAGCATATTTTAATAATAATAAATATATTCCCATAAAATATTTGGTTTTCATACAAACCTTGTGCCAAGTTTATAATGTCTACTTGTATGTAGCAATGTAATTAAATATATGAAACTAAGTTTCTATCACGTTTATTTGTTGGACCATCTACTAACATTAAACATGGTAAATGAGTCTGATGATAATAGAGTAATACGGTACCATGATTAAATAATATGTTAGGCTAGAATAACAATTACCTGTAACGATATTGTTCTGGGAGTCGTGAATGTTTGAAAAGAGTTCTATTTATCTATAACTCCACGCCAAATCCCTTACGGGGTAGGCAGAGAGAACCGAACAGAGCGCCACGTGACTTGATCCTTACATACCTACATATCCTTGAAAAGAGTTATTTGGCAATAATCCGCATATATAGGTACATACGATAGAACTTTATTCATATTTTGCACGTTTAACGAGCCCAAATTGAACTGACCGTTAACCATTGATGGTACGCAAGGATATTACAAACCTCAATTGAATGGAACATTTCTATTAAAAGGTTTGTAAACCACTAAAAACTCATATTTGACGTTTGAAATGCAAAAATACGCACATTTGAGTGATATCTTAAATCCAATAATCTAAAAATTTATTTAGGAAAAACCAAAGGCATGACATTTTCTTCTTATAATTCTAGACAAATACCAATAAAATTAGACTACAATGACACAAAAATTGAAATAGTAGATAAAATTAAATCTCTGTACTTAACTATGGTATTGTGCTATGGGGAAACTCTGTTCTTGTGGATAAAGTATTTAAGGGCAGAAGAGGTGCATGCGCGCTTTAAATAATATATATAATATAAAATAATGCATGGTATCTAGATAGTTGTAAGCCCCTATTTAAAAAGTTTAATATACTACCCGTACCATGCATGTATATAAGAGAGATATGCATTTTTGTAAAACAAAATTCAGGATTTTACAAAATGCGATCGGATTGTACTGCTAGGCGAACTAGAACTCAATATAAAAATTTAATACATCAACTAACCTGTCATAAGTATATATATATAAAAAAAAACGCCTTTAATACGAGTATATTAATATATAACAAATTACCAGAGGAATTTAAAACTATAATGGGAAATATGTTTAAGACGAAATTGACGAAATGACTCTTAGATTACTGTTTTTATAGTATTAAGGAATATCTGGACTACAAATGTAAATGACAACAGTACTTAATAGTAATTCATAATGTTAATTTATATGGCATGATTTAATAATAAATTTAATTAATAATAATATATGTAACACGGTATTTTTTGCACGTCTGCACGCAGACTGAATACACTACCACACACGTCATTTGTAACACCTATTGGAATATTGTGTATTCTTGCAAATAAAATTATTTGATTTGATTTTATTATCAATAATACTCAATTTATTACCAAATTTAATAAATACCCAAAAACATGTTTTTTTTTGCTATGAGAATATAAATCCTTCAATTAAAATTTCATTTTCTAAATTTTCCTTTCAAATTGCTCTATCATCAATAGCTCCTTACAGAGCTTAAGGAGTTGCTGTGTTAGCAGCAGAGGTGGTGTCACGCGAGCGACATTTAATGCATTGCAAGCATATTAAAAAAAAACAAAGCATTAGATTAGACACAGGTAATCATACGCGTATCGTCAACAGTTTAGTGTATAGTTCATTCACTATAACACATTATTGTCAACAGATTTGCTTGCCGAGAGGCATGATGATACTTCAGTTAAAAGGGTTCTTGGAATCTGTTATATAGCCAATACGTTATATAGCACAACATGTAGATCCTATAAAAGCATGCAAAATTATTGTTATATTTTACTAACTCACCAATAACAGCTGCAAAAATTAAAATTATTCCCCTTAACATTATTACTTTTGTTATTCGTCGAATATTTTGAATTATTACTAAAGTGACAAAATGAAGCAATCCGCATAATATATATAATGATCGATTTAGATTTATTATCGATAAAAACGATTGAATTTACATCTGCGTTGTGATAGCATCTAAAATTGTTATCATGAAAGAAATTACGCACGATGCCGACACTATAAAACGTGATTCATGTATAAAAGTGATAAAAAATATCATATTATGTTTTTTGTTCTAGGACATTTTGTAATTTGTTTCACGTGTTTGTTAAGCGTTTTTCGAAGATTTTTATATTATGCTCAATTGCAAGCAAGCATATGGTCCGTCAGATGTGGTACTGCAAGTATGCTCAGGTCCATTTATTGATGATATAAGAGAGTTGTTATGTGCCCTACGCACATAAAAACTGCACATCTGGGAAGAATACCCTCTTTTTAATGGGAATATAATATATAGCATAATATTTTTTTAATGCCAAATAACTACTTCTAAGAGGCTTGTTGTGTTTCTGCGCGTGAGTGAGGTGAACAGTAAGCTGCTAAAGATTTGCTGTGTTAACAGCACAGGTGGCATCGCGCGAGTGATACTTAATGTATTGCATGCGTTCATAAGTTGGGTAACCGTTTTACATCAGGTAGGCCGTATGCTTGTAAGCGTTCCGAAGTTGTATAAAAAAAAGTATATACACCTCACAGAAAATCGCATTAAAATAACAACTCCCTAGAGGGTTGCTGTGTGGTATCTCGAGTGTGACTTAATGTATTACAGGCGTACATAGGTTACGATAACCGCTTTACTTCATATGGGTCGTATGCTTATATGCCTCCAAACGTTGAATAAAAAAACAATCAAGAAGCCTCTAGCAAATTATTGTTTAAGACTGAGTTCTATAAGCTAATCGAAGATCTTGCTAAGCCAAACCTATGGAAGAAACCGCATGACAACAGGGTCCAAATATCACGCAAGTGATACTTAATGTATGCTTGCATGCTCACGGACGTGGTCAAAAAAAGCATCAAACTGAAAGCCTTGATTACAGTCAATGAATAAGTTTTCTTTAGTGACTCAAAATTAAATTGCATGAAAATTAACCTCATAAAAATGTGTTGAGCTGTCCGAATGATTGTTTGCTTATATTGGAGCATTGAGTACTAAAAGAGACAAGAAGAAGACAATGGTGTCATGAACATGTGCGGCCATAAATTCTGTTACTTATGAATATGCATTTATTTTTTAATGAAGTAATGTCTTCATAATAAAATTTATACGTACATATTTATGAAAGTCTCAGCATAAAATAAAAAAATATTCTATTCGAGATGGCCTTGATACAGGCCTTTGGCTTTGATACAGGCCTTTAATATGTCTGGCCACGATTCTATGGATTTACCGTACACTGTTTTCATGGAAAAATTAGCCACTGCTTGCTCCAGAGATTTCTTAAAAGACACAATGTCATCGTGTGGTTTTGAGAAGACCATGTCTCTAAAACTGACCATAATTTGTAGTCTAGGGTGTGGGTTCAGACCTAGAATAGACGAGGGCCGGTCTTCAGCTCTTATAAAATCCGGAACGTTAATTTCGAGCCAGACTTTGGTAGTTCGTGCATTGTGGCCATGTGTAGAGTCCTGCAGGAAAGTCCATACATATATACATTATATATACATTTTTTAAAAGTGTATTGCTGACAGGTTTCTCAACACGATCTATCTTGTTGTCTTGATACACTTTGGCTTTGTGCAGGGCCGGATTAACAGTCTGTGGGGCTCTAAGCAGTGAACGGTATGGGGCCCCCTGTTTTTTGTTACTTAATCTTTTTGTTAATAATTTTTTTGTTCATGTATGAGTGACAAAGAAAATTTTGTTTTATGTTGTACATTTATTAAAAAAGCAATAATTAAACTAATTTCATTTTTTTTAAAAGTTATTTTCCCAACTTCTTCTGATTGACAAAGAAAGACTCATTTCATGGAAATTAAGATGTTGTTTTGTTTGAAATTTTCTTATTAAAACTTAAAAAAAATTACACGCCTGATCTTGTGGGCCCCAATTTTTCGGGGGCCCTAAGCAGCTGCTTAGTTTGCTTATGGGTTAATTCAGCCCTGGCTTTGTGACTTCCCCCCCCCCCCCCCCCCCCCAAGCCATTACAGATGCAGGATGATGGCCACGTTGTACGTTTCCGACCAGTTGGGCGGCTTTTTTAGAACTGTGTGCGTACATTTTGTCATTTTGCTGTCGATAGTACGATATACGAACATACATACGGCTGATACCAAGCTTTTGAAGTGTCTTGAATATGACCGTCGTCTCCATACCCACTTTGTACAAGCCGATCACTGCAATCCTACATAATAATATAACTACACAAAATTATACCCAAATTATGAATAAATTTAATAAATTAAATTAATTGGAAGATAGCATATTAAAATCTAAAAATGAGCGCAATGATTTGTACTCTCCGTAGTTGAAATTATTTTCAGGATTTTGTTGTTCCTCTAGCGAGAGGACTTCCTCACTATTATGATGAGTACACTGATATATTTCCTTTTGACAACCCTGTTTGATATTTGATAAACCCTGTGCGATACGCGGATACATAGTTTTACCGTATTAGTCATTAATGTAGCAATATAAATTGAATTTTGTATTCAAGGTACTATCAATACAAGTGGGTTCTCGCTATCGAGAAATAGTTGCTATCAGTTGAATATTATTTTTTTATAGAACACCCTTGTAGATTACATGTTTATAAGATAATAATAGTGTTTCATACTTCCTTATTTTGCAGATACATTGTTGTTATACAACGTAAACTAGCATAAGAATGATTAATCTCAAACGTATAAGAAGAAGAAGTGAAGATTTAATATAGAAAATAAGCATACGGTCCACCTGATATAAATAGTTTCGGTAGTCTATGAATGCTTGGCAGTATAAGTAGTGTAGTTGGATTGTTGCCACCTCGACTGCTAACATAGTGCCAATCAGGGCCGACTTTTACAGGTGCTTCCTTGATACCTTCAGGAACACAACAACCCTCCAGGGAGATGTTTTTGACTGCGGTCTTCTGGCTGCGCTGGTTTTTTTGGATTGGCATGGGGCACCCGATGAATCGCCACGATGCCCGGCGGTTTAATGGGGTATTTGATAATGTCACCTATTCAATGATGTTTAACAGATTCTCACCATGGCGTTCAGGCAAATTCGATATTTCTATGTTGCACTGCCTGGGCTGCTGCTCCTCCAGTGATATTTTTTGTTCAATGTACTAATGTGGTCCGCCAGATGAGCATTGTAGGTAATATTACTTTCCGTCTTCCGCTTTTAGACGTTTATTAAACTGTCGTTCCGAAGAGAAATTTAAAAACTTTTCCATTTCATTCAACCAGTTATTCGTTTCCGTTAATGATTTGTTTATTAATAATGCTGCGTTAAGTTTTTTCATGTTAATGTTAATTTCGTTTAACACTGAGGTGATTTTTGTCATTTCAATGGAAATTACCAAGTTTACCGTCTCCTTTTTTATCCCACTCCAATAGATGGCGATTAAATCTCTCCTCAATGGATGCAGAATCATATGCCAGCTGTTTCTTTAAGTACGCTTATTTATTTTACGTATATTGAAGGCATTATTCTCATTATCCGATAGTGACGGTATATTTGGATCTGATGAGAATCTGCTCGGCGGCGTATGTTGCAGTGGAAGGGCCATCGTGTGTGTGTGTGCTGTTAGCGCAAGGAGGATGAAAAATAAGATGCTGTCCTTCGTCTAAAGGAGGTGAAGTGAAGTCTCCCTGGGGTTTAGTTGAGTAAACGATAAATTAATTTCTTGTTTTTATGCAACTCTGTCACTTCACCATACCAATGTTTTTACATAGACAGAAAATATCCTTTGCACTTCTCGCAGTAAATTTAGACACAACCAGTTGAGAATGCGCAAGCTTGCATTGCCAGAGGAACATCTGGCTCGTCAAGTATATAACATTTCAATTTTTTTCTTTTAATTGTCGGCCATTTTGACCATGTTCCTTAACATATAGGAACGGTGTTCCTGAACATTCCTATTCTACTTTTTATGCTGAATCCGAATCTGAAGTCAAAATTCGAATATTCGAAAAAAAAAGCGACAGACAAACACACACAAATGCACAGACAAACATATAGATTTCATATAGGAACTGTGTTCCTGAAAAGATACACTTGTATTCTCGACGCAATTTCGACGACGAAAGTTCTTTTGGCAATGGGGGTACCGGATCATCTAACGTAGGTACTTCATTGGAAGACTATACGAAGATGGCACAGCAGCGGTTCGCGTGTACGGAATTGACTCAAACTCATTCAAGACACAGGCTGGAGTCAGACAGGGATGCATTTTCTCTCCATTGATCTTTAACATCTACACTGAGTACATTATACAAATCGTCTTGGAAGGCTGGGATAAAGGTGTCTCTGTTGGGGGTCGGAAAATCAATAATTTAAGCTTTTTTTTGCTCTTTTTGTCTTCACATAACATCCCCACACTTAGGGTTCTATTCTGGAAACACGTAAAAGTGATCCTAGCCTTAGTTTTCAGTGAGATTCAAGAGTAGGAATACTGTTTAAAAAAAATACATAAAATTTATTAACTTTATTATTACACAAGAAAAATACTATAATACACAATGTATTATTAACAATAACTACAAATAAGAGCTAAAGTATATATAAATAATTATCCGGCACAAAAATAATATAAATAATAAAATAGTTTTTAAGAGAGGTAAGGTGCATCAAAGCAAAATCTGGGGAAGTACCTACATATCACAGAAAACCGCAGCCAAATAACAATTCTCTGGAGGGTTTTTGTGTTCCTGTGTGTGAGTGAGGTCACCAGTAAGCTCCTAAGGAGTTTTGTTTTTGTTTGTATAACTTTATTACATAAATATTTACATATTTTTATATATTATTAGTTGTTTTGTTAGCAGTAGCGGCAGCATCGCGCTAGTGATACTTAAGCTTAAGCCGCTTTACATCAGATGGGCCGTATGTTTGTATGTCTCTCGACAAATACGAATTATGATAAATAATTATTATACCTTTAATCGAAACATTAAAAAAGTGGGAACCTTGCCCACAGTGGTTAATATCCCTTTCCTTGTATTTTGTGTAGATTAATTGTCGCAAAACTACTATCAACACAGGCGATAACGCTAAAATTGCAACAGTAAAAATAAATATAGATAAAGATAAAGTGCATGATATATATAAAGTGCATGTGAAGATAATCTAAAGGAGAATGAGGCTAAACGTCCATGGATTGCTGTGGAAGGCATAGGGAGAGTACTGAAATGGAATGGGATTTACAAATCAAGTTATTTTTACTCTGCAATATTATAGAGAAGCATCACAAATTTTTTTCTGCGATTTTGTGGATCTTGAGAAACCTTTTGACAGGGCTGTGTGAAAGGAACTCTGGTACACATTGAGATATACTAGGTGAGCATTGTTGAAATATATAACGCGTATATATAACCCGTGTTGTACTGTCCATCTATAAGGATTGTTTAGTAGGCTTGACGTCAAAATTGATTTCAAATAATATTGCATGCTGTCTGCACTGCTGCTTATTTATTCATGCATCTCAAGAATTGTCTGCAGAGAATAAGGTTTCCGAATGCCGGAGTGCGCATCAGTGACCTAGTAGTGAATTATCTACTTTATGCAGAGGGTACCGTGTTATTAGCAGGAACACCAGAAATACTGTAAACATCGATCACAGTACGGAGAAGAGCTTACTAATGAATACGAAGAAATCAAACATAATGGTATTTGAAAGAAAAGAAATCAAAAACAACGTTATGGTTACGGTTAATGATGTACTGTTGTAACAATTGGAGGAAATTTAATGAACTCGGTGGCGGAGTGCTTAGTAATGCTACTTTGACACCAATGCTAGTGGGGTTGATTCAAACATAAAACAAACATTTGTGTTCTTGAAAATATCTGTTTTGTGTGTCTTAGTCTGGTTATTTTAAGAGGGGTAGGGCGCATTAAAGCATTTCGTCTTGAGAAGTACCTCCACGTCATAGAAAACTGCAGCCAAATAACAATACCCTGGATGGTCACCAGTAGGTTCTTGAGAAGTTGCTGTTAATGCAATAGAAGTGGTATCGTTTGAGTGGTACTTAATGTCTTGCAGGCGGTTATGGTAACTGCTTACATAGCTCCCAACGTTGTATAAAAATGAACAACTTGAGTAAAAATAATGTAGGATGAAAGAATTACCAGACGACAGAGAGAGTATACAACGCGAAAGCGAAAAGATTTAAATTGATCCTGAGTTATCAGGGTATATTAGAAAGGGCCATGAATGTTATAGAACCGAGTGAGGTGTAAGTACCGAGCTGACGGTGCTCTGTTCTCTCAGCCTACCGCGTAATGGACTTGGTTTAAAGGTATATGTAGATAGATAGACGACAATTAAAACAAAACAACTTTATTTAAGTAATATATTGCATGTCTTAAATACTATATATCTTATAATAACCTAAGAACTAAATACAACCATTCTAGTATTATACTGCATATGTGGTATATTATATGTGACCACATGTAATAATCTTGTATGCATTATTTATATCAATGTCACAAAAGTATATTCCACAAGATCGTTTGTTCGGTATTTTACAGATTCTGAATTGGACACTACCGTCAAGTTAACACTGGTTCAAGTTCTGTGCATGCCCGTTAAATTTCCGCCAGTAGGTCTGTGGTATCAATGAGTAGCTAACTCTAACAACGTTTTCTGACACAGTTAGTAGTCCTTATACATCGTAAATGTATGACACTAAATAAGAATGGAAAAAATTGATACCACAGACCTTCCCGTAAACTCAATAGGAAAAGTACTTGACTATAGGGCGGTAAGATCAAGAACTAAGCTATTATATATTTTCATTGTTTTTCTTCTTGGCTCAAATCAACCGGTAAATAATGTCCATTTGCTCTGTATTTTATGTATATTTTCTAATAGTCAGATATAGTAAAAAAAAAACAAAATTTGAAACTAGTGGGGCTGTTATTCATCGCGATTTATGCAGTAATAAAATGAAATCTAGGTTAATAAAATAAATGTTCTTTTACCATGTTGCCGTTACTATTTGTTATACTTATATTATTTTAGTATGGGAAAGTTCTTTTAGTGTTAACTCGGTATATGCCAGTTCCACAGCTTCCACTGAAAAAGAAACAACTTTATTAGTAGGTAGCACGTTGAACATCATGCCAAGTAACAGTGTGTTGCTATTGGTGGATGAAAAGTTAGGGAATCATCAAATAGTACGTGAGCTGGTGTAACCAGGCCAGTTATGAGATTTTTTTTAAAGAGGTAGGGCGCATCAAAGCAGCCCGTCTGGAGAAGTACATCCACCTCACACAACAATAGCAGCCAAATAACGACTTCCTGAAGGGTTGTAGTGTTCCTGCGTGTGAGTGAGGTCTCCAGTAAACACCTAGGGATTTGCTGTGTTAGCTGCAAGGGTGGCATCGCGTGAGAATACTTAATGTATTGCAGGAGTTTATAAGCTATGGTAATAGCTTTACATAAGGTGGGCTATATGCTTGTATGCTTCCCGACGTAGTATAAAAAAAGGAGAAAATGTAATCATAATTATTACATGCTCGGCGGTGAAGGAAAACATCGTGAGGAAACCGGCATGTCCAAGAAATTATATTTCGAAACCCCTGTGACCTGTGGAAAGGTCTAAGAAAGGTCTGGTGTTCCCTCTGGGTTATGGAGGTATGACAGCAGTTGCTTTATGTAAAAAACAGTATATTTGCCTAATCGATTGCCGAACTGTTCGAAATGATGCCGACAGCTACTTTTTACAACCGCACCGCTCGCCGACGGGGCGGCCGGCAGTTCACCCTTACACGTTGGAATCGCAATGGTCGCGTACTGTGCGGTTCCAGAGAAGTTTTCTTCCGAGAACTCTCAAGCTGTGGAATGAGCTCCCAGCCGAGGTTTTCTCAAGGAACTACTGCAGGGGATTCTTAAATAAATGCGTGAAGAGGTTTTTGGAGGATCGGTAACGCACGAGTGACACCCCTGGTGTTTCAAAAGTCCATACGCTACGGTGACTGTTTACCATCAGGCAGGCCGTATGCTTGATTGTCACCGTTGTGGTATAAAAAAAAACACAGGTGGGCCGTATGCTTGTATGCCTCCCGACGTAGTATAAAAAAAAACACATTCACACAAACATGCATGGCATAGGCATGAAAACGAGAGATATCATCAGCACAAGTTGTCAGAACTAGAGCTAGGCTAATTACAAAGCTAGGGGAAACTGTTACTTAAATGATACGTTTCATTTCATGTCAGTAATAATTGCCTACTTACTTCACGGCTTAAACTGATACATAGGACATAGCATAGTTTTTTATAGTTTATCTGAATTTCATATGTAATTTTAGTTCCGATATTTTACTCTAGATGGCGCTGTCCATAAATTACATCGCCATATAGAAGGGCTGTGACTTGATATTCATATGCCTGGATAGTCGTAGATTTTAGTCCACTATTTATATACCTTTGGATATTTAGATACATTATTTAAATAGGTATGGTTATAAGTAGTAAAGTTTGGTTTTGAATGTCAAAAAAAAAAAAATAGGCGCGATTTCCTATTATTTTAGACAACTATCTATTTTTTTCGCAAGCAAGCAAAGCGAAGCAAACACGGAATCCTAAACTATGCGTGGCCCGACATGCACTTGGCCGGTTTTTTACAGAAATAAAAATGTTCTAGGTTACTTACATCAGTTTAACGAGTCTATTATTTCCCATTGCTTGTTGTGAATTACTGCGGCAGTTATTTAACCTCATTTGGGTCATGGAATTACAACAATTTGCTAGAAAGTCGTTCCAGCCTAAAGAAGCAGCGAATAGTTGCCATGATCGGTTGTGACAGCAGCTATGGGCTATGCAACCCGGTTGTGACCGACCACCGTTAGGGAAGAAATCAGCGTGACCCAGTTGTTCACCAAGGCCATTCCCAAAGAGTCCACCACCATCTGTATGAATCACTTCGACGTAATTAGCATCTGTAGCGGTCAACCTGTTATTGCTCTTGGATGGGTCCAGACCTAAAATATATTAAACAGTTTATTATCAACACACATGACGAGCTCGGTGGCGCAGTGGTTAGTAATATAACTTTGACATCAAAGCTCGTGGGTTCGATTCCCACACAGGGCAAACATTTGTGTGCATAGACATGCCTGTTTGTCTTGGTCTGGGTGTTTTCTATGTATCATAAGTATGTATTTACAAAAAATATACATATTTATGTATGTTTATCAATTATCTAGTACCCTTAATACAAGTCTCGCTTACTTTGGGGCTAGATGGAGCTGTGTAATTTGTCACAAACAAAAAAGTTTTTTAATTAAGCGATAATTAATGTAGCGATATTAATATACAATTAAGTTTATAAGCCTCATTGCCATAGTAGTGGAAACATTATCGTCCTATTAACCGATTGGTCCCCGGTTCAAGTACGGGTATGTACCTACCACTAAATTCGTGTATTGGGATTTATGTTTGTGATGATTTTTGTAATTGTCACTTGCTCGGCAGTGAAAACATCATGAGAAAACCCGCACGTCGCAGAAATTATATTTCGAAAGACGCGTGACCTAACCTAAGAAAGGTCTGCTTCTCCCTCAGGGTTGTCATCATATCAGCATCTTCGGCAAATTCTTATAAATATATTCTTACGGACTCCATCAACCCAGATTAGATTATTGCAATTATTTTGTGTTGTAAATATATTTTTTTTACAACACAGAATAATTGCAATAATCTGTAAATGAAATTTTATTATTTCATTTACTCAAAATTTTATAAGTTTCGTTTCTCAGCTAAAATCTCTATAGTATTGAAGCTTAAGAGCTTTTCAAATCAGAGTTGACAAATAAGTATTGAAATGTCCATACTATTTCAATAAAATAATATAGATATTAGGGGGTATCTATGGCCCTGTAATGCCTATATTATTATTTTTATCGAATCGTTATCGGTATATTATCAATAAAATATCATAATGATTGTGAAAGTTTACGTTTTATACTATTAACAACACAAAAATAATACGTTGAAAATTAAATAAATGATAATAACCTGTGATCCTAGCCACTGGTGTACCACGGTCTCTGAGAGACCGCCCAGCCCATCCAGCGACGTGAGCACCAAGGTTGAACCCAGCTATGTGCATTTTATCAGGTGTTACTCCTACCAAATTCAGCAGGGACAAAAAGTCGGCTAGGTAGCGACCGACAATAGGCACAGAGGCATCGGCGTTCGAATAGGAATACGCAGCTTGTACTGACCAGTCTACTATTAATACGTTGACATTTTCTCCTGCTCGTTCCAAAATTGCTGAAAGAGGGAAATTTAGGCATTAAACCGAGATGAGATTAGTAGATGAGTTAATTGAGTATGTATAGTAATATAATAATATTTTTTGGTCCCCGTCTCAAAAAGGCGTAATAGGAGTGCCATTGGAGTGCCATTTTGGACCCCATCCCCAATTGATATAATTAAGGTTGACACAGTTATAATGTACTCGTAGAAACATGTTGGATTTGAGATTTTAAGAGAGGTAGGTAGACGTATCAAAGCAGTCCGTCTGGGAAAGTACCTCCACTTCACAAAAAACCGCAGCCAAATAACAACTCTCTTGATGGTTGTTACGTTCCTGCATGTGAGTGAGGTTACCAGTAAGCTCCTAAGGATTTGGTGTGTTAGCAGTAGAGGTGGCATCGCGTGAGTGATATTTAATGTATTGCAAGCCTCCATAGGCTATGGTAAACTCTTTACATGAGGTGGGCCGTATGCTTGCATGTTTCCCGACCTACAAAAAAAATTCAAATTTATCTGCTGTGCTATCGGTGCTTAAAGCCCGCTGGTACTTCATCGGTGTTATTTTATACTACGTCTGCAGATAAACAAGGATATAACTCGCCTTATATCAAATTGTTATCGGAGTATTAACGCTTGTATAAACGCCACTTTGTCTATGACTTTGTGCTTCTAACGCAGTAACTTATTAGAACTTTTTATACTTCTCTTCGCTAGACAGTCGTATCTTAGTTGTCTAGTAGTATCTCCATATCAATATAGATCCGTATAGCAATCAATATCATACGGATGATACGGTAAGACGAAGCATAGAAGGAACGGAGTGAGTGATAAAGTATGTCAGCTTTCAAGGACAGTGATCCAAGTAAATACTATCAACTAATACTACTAATATAAAGTACCTTGACTTTGAAAAAGAGCTATATATATAGTTATCCATGTACGAAATCTCTCGGGAAAAGAAAGGAAGTTTAGAAAGTAGTGCCTTGAACACCCAACTGAAGCAATTTCCTATATGCTAGCAATTTAAGTCTCGCCTTTACTCTCGAGTCACTCTGCTCGTGTCGAGTACGTAAGAAGATCAACTCAAAATCATTTTTTTGAAGACATCTCGTTAATGTTAACACTTGCACTCGTACAGATTCCACTTTGCAATTTTATTCATTAATTATTTTTACCGACCGGTTTCGCCTCGACGGCATTATCAAGATATTTCACATAACATCCGGGGGTATCGTGCAATAAGTGATAGAGGGTAATGCACAGGGGTGGGTAAACCACTAGGCTGTGTTGCCAATATATAATTTTATATTGAGTTGTGGGATAATTTATCACATTGGGTCTAGTCACTGTTATTTGAAATGGAATAATTAGAAATTCAAAGTAACAGAAATAATATAAAATAAAGATAATAACCGGAGTGTTAATAAGATGTCTTCAAAATTCCACCAAGCGCCTACAATCAACAATATCGACATAACATTTTTTGAACTTTGAGCGACACAGGTGTATTGAGAGCGGTGCTGCGCATTCTTTGAAGTTACTTGCGGCGTAGGGTAGCTAAACCTTTAACACTTCCTCCCCTGGAGCGTATTGCTCTATGACTCACCTCTGGACGGCCAGTGAAGGTAAATCAGATCTCAGAGACCTGTGGGCGTTGTTATGTTTCCACTTCGAATCTCTCATTGTACATCTCAGTCTCTATTAAAAGCATACGGTCTTGATGACGATAACCATACCCTATAAACGCTTGCTATGCAAAGAGTATATCTCACATTACAATCCTTGCTAATTCAGTAACACCTCTACAGGTTACTGTTAAGATTACTCACTCGCAGCAACATACGTTGGAAGTTGATTTGGCAGCAGTCTTTTGCTTGGTAGAGGTACCTATTTGCTCAATCCAGCTGTTTATTGAAAATTGATATACTCTATCTCTCTCATGTAAAATACGAGTTAATGAACTTACCCCTTGCGATTTCGACGTTCAATGGTGATTGATAGCTCCCCTGGTGTTCATGTATCACCACAAGTGTGGTATTACCAGTTAAAATATCCATATTGTCATTACCAAGCTTTACTGGTACTCCACTTGTCAAGAGTGTTGAGCTAAAAGTAAGAGCCACAGTGTTATTGGAAGATAATATCTTCAGGTGGTTTGGACTAGTGGAGGTGATCAGGGTGAGAAAATTTACTAAGAATCTAGAAAAGAAACTAAAGCTTCCATAGTGGAAGGTTGCGACCAGAGAAGTTCTCTCCTTTCATAAATTATCATTATCAATTTTCTCACCCTGATCACCTCCACTAGTCCAAAGGAGAGAACTTCTCTGGTCGCAACCTTCCACTGTGGAAAGTTGCGACCAGAGAAGTTCTCTCCGAGCAAACTACATTGAAGCTATGGCAAAAAAAGTGAGGTGAGGTTCAGCCTTTTTTCTCATCCAAAAAAACAGAGAAAACCGGCGCTACTGTGACTTCACCAACATGTACATGGGAGCAGTAGGACTTTAGGGCCTGCCTTAATGTGGATGATGGTAAGTGCATACATACATGACACCTTTCACTTGATAAACAATCCTTGCCTCATTCAAATCCTCAATGATTTAATGCATAAACGTACGTAAGTACGTACTTTTGAACCGAGTTCAAAAAGGAGTCCTCAAATTAACGTTTTATTGTGTACATTACTATATATAAAAATTGTATCAAATTGTGAACCAATATTAATATCATAATTCGGAATGAATAAACAGAAATGGTACTATAATTAAGTTTTATGTGTTTTATGGATATTATTTCAATGTAAGCTTCGTATTTTCTTTCTTCGTAAGCTGACTGTATATAAAGTGGAAGATATTTGCATTTAATATCCCACGGGAAAAAGGATGCGCGTGGAGAGCTAGTATTATATATATTTTAATATAATTTTCTTATTATGATATGAAATCGGTTCATAATTAGCTAATATATTCACGTCTGGAAGCAATTTGAACAAAACAGGTTTCTCATTGAACAAAATAGTTTCAAAGCACCAAAATCTTCCCGATTGAAGGGAAACCTATGTCTACTAGTGGATTAAAATATGGATTTACAATTTTATGTCTCCGTGGTTACTAAACAAGTCATTATTATGGTTATTGTAATATATCTACTTACGGTGTATAAACATAATATTCATTAAAATCAACATTCCGTTGATCGAGTGGAACAGCATCATCGAAAGTCTGCCCTAGGTTGCCACCTGTAAATGAAAATTTTATATTTGTATTTTAAACCGTTTGTAAGTGAAATAAGAAACTAAAGCATAACATACGCTGCTGCAAAATCATCGGCTAAATTATCACTAGAAAAATAGATTCTATATTATTTAGAGTTTAATATTCCTATCTTCTTGTTATGGTATCCTTTCCATTGGCATCTTCATTCACTTCCTGTTTCCACCGATAGATTTGCTCGATTAAGTATCCTATTTTTTTATCATTTACTAGTTCTAAGCTGTTCTTCATCCTGTTCATTCTCCCGTTTCCTCTCTCTCTTTCTTACCTGCGATGTTCTGGTACCAAAAGGTCATTAGTGGCAAATGATAAAATTTTCCGTCTCACTCTCCTTCCTTTGTAATCTCCCACACCCTTATTGACCTCTCCTTCTCTTCTCTCCCTCTATTCCTATACTGAAGCTAAATTGCTTGCCTCTAGCATAGATTGACTGATTGTACAGTCGTTATTTTTTACAATAAAATTTACACTATCTTTATTTCACCGCACTAAAGATAGACCAATAAAAAATCCTAAAGCAGGTGTTAATTTATTTGCTTTGTGGACATTTTTTATTATATTTGTATAATAACTTTATTCGGTATAAAATATTATACATAGCAAATATAAAACTTGTTACAGCATATTTTAATAATAATAAATATATTCCCATAAAATATTTGGTTTTCATACAAACCTTGTGCCAAGTTTATAATGTCTACTTGTATGTAGCAATGTAATTAAATATATGAAACTAAGTTTCTATCACGTTTATTTGTTGGACCATCTACTAACATTAAACATGGTAAATGAGTCTGATGATAATAGAGTAATACGGTAATACGGTACCATGATTAAATAATATGTTAGGCTAGAATAACAATTACCTGTAACGATATTGTTCTGGGAGTCGTGAATGTTTGAAAAGAGTTCTATTTATCTATAACTCCACGCCAAATCCCTTACGGGGTAGGCAGAGAGAACCGAACAGAGCACCACGTGACTTGATCCTTACATACCTACATATCCTTGAAAAGAGTTAGTTAGGTACATACGATAGAACTTTATTCATATTTTGCACGTTTAACGAGCCCAAATTGAACTGACCGTTAACCATTGATGGTACGTACGCAAGGATATTACAAACCTCAATTGAATGGAACATTTCTATTAAAAGGTTTGTAAACCACTAAAAACTCATATTTGACGTTTGAAATGCAAAAATACGCACATTTGAGTGATATCTTAAATCCAATAATCTAAAAATTTATTTAGGAAAAACCAAAGGCATGACATTTTCTTCTTATAATTCTAGACAAATACCAATAAAATTAGACTACAATGACACAAAAATTTAAATAGTAGTAGTAATAAAATTAAATCTCTGTACTTAACTATGGTATTGTGCTATGGGGAAACTCTGTTCTTGTGGATAAAGTATTTAAGCTGCAGAAGAGGTGCATGCGCGCTTTAAATAATATATATAATATAAAATAATGCATGGTATCTAGATAGTTGTAAGCCCCTATTTAAAAAGTTTAATATACTACCCGTACCATGCATGTATATAAGAGAGATATGCATTTTTGTTAAACAAAATTCAGGATTTTACAAAATGCGATCGGATTGTACTGCTAGGCGAACTAGAGCTCAATATAAAAATTTAATACATCAACTAACCTGTCATAAGTATATATATATAAAAAAAAACGCCTTTAATATGAGTATATTAATATATTTACTTTTAAACAAATTAAAAGTACAACAAATTACCAGAGGAATTTAAAACTATAATGGGAAATATGTTTAAGACGAAATGACTCTTAGATTACTGTTTTTATAGTATTAAGGAATATCTGGACTACAAATGTAAATGACAACAGTACTTAATAGTAATTCATAATATTAATTTATATGGCATGGTTTAATAATAAATTTAATTAATAATAATATATGTAACACGGTATTTTTTGCACGTCTGCACGCAGACTGAATACACTACCACACACGTCATTTGTAACACCTATTGGAATATTGTGTATTCTTGCAAATAAAATTATTTGATTTGATTTTATTATCAATAATACTCAATTTATTACCAAATTTAATAAATACCCAAAAACATGTTTTTTTTTGCTATGAGAATATAAATCCTTCAATTAAAATTTCATTTTCTAAATTTTCCTTTCAAATTGCTCAATCATCAATAGCTCCTTACAGAGCTTAAGGAGTTGCTGTGTTAGCAGCAGAGGTGGTGTCACGCGAGCGACATTTAATGCATTGCAAGCATATTAAAAAAAAACAAAGCATTAGATTAGACACAGGTAATCATACGCGTATCGTCAACAGTTTAGTGTATAGTTCATTCACTATAACACATTATTGTCAACAGATTTGCTTGCCGAGAGGCATGATGATACTTCAGTTAAAAGGGTTCTTGGAATCTGTTATATAGCCAATACGTTATATAGCACAACATGTAGATCCTATAAAAGCATGCAAAATTATTGTTATATTTTACTAACTCACCAATAACAGCTGCAAAAATTAAAATTATTCCCCTTAACATTATTACTTTTGTTATTCGTCGAATATTTTGAATTATTACTAAAGTGACAAAATGAAGCAATCCGCATAATATATATAATGATCGCTTTAGATTTATTATCGATAAAAACGATTGAATTTACATCTGCGTTGTGATAGCATCTAAAATTGTTATCATGAAAGAAATTACGCACGATGCCGACACTATAAAACGTGATTCATGTATAAAAGTGATAAAAAATATCATATTATGTTTTTTGTTCTAGGACATTTTGTAATTTGTTTCACGTGTTTGTTAAGCGTTTTTCGAAGATTTTTATATTATGCTCAATTGCAAGCAAGCATATGAGGATCAGCATATGAGAGTCAGATGTGGTACTGCAAGTATGCTCAGGTCCATTTATTGATGATATAAGAGAGTTGTTATGTGCCCTACGCACATAAAAACTGCACATCTGGGAAGAATACCCTCTTTTTAATGGGAATATAATATATAGCATAATATTTTTTTAATGCCAAATAACTACTTCTAAGAGGCTTGTTGTGTTTCTGCGCGTGAGTGAGGTGAACAGTAAGCTGCTAAAGATTTGCTGTGTTAACAGCACAGGTGGCATCGCGCGAGTGATACTTAATGTATTGCATGCGTTCATAAGTTGGGTAACCGTTTTACATCAGGTAGGCCGTATGCTTGTAAGCGTTCCGAAGTTGTATAAAAAAAAGTATATACACCTCACAGAAAATCGCATTAAAATAACAACTCCCTAGAGGGTTGCTGTGTGGTATCTCGAGTGTGACTTAATGTATTACAGGCGTACATAGGTTACGATAACCGCTTTACTTCATATGGGTCGTATGCTTATATGCCTCCAAACGTTGAATAAAAAAACAATCAAGAAGCCTCTAGCAAATTATTGTTTAAGACTGAGTTCTATAAGCTAATCGAAGATCTTGCTAAGCCAAACCTATGGAAGAAACCGCATGACAACAGGGTCCAAATATCACGCAAGTGATACTTAATGTATGCTTGCATGCTCACGGACGTGGTCAAAAAAAGCATCAAACTGAAAGCCTTGATTACAGTCAATGAATAAGTTTTCTTTAGTGACTCAAAATTAAATTGCATGAAAATTAACCTCATAAAAATGTGTTGAGCTGTCGGAATGATTGTTTGCTTATATTGGAGTATTGAGTACTAAAAGAGACAAGAAGAAGACAATGGTGTCATGAACATGTGCGGCCATAAATTCTGTTACTTATGAATATGCATTTATTTTTTTATGAAGTAATGTCTTCATAATAAAATTTATACGTACATATTTATGAAAGTCTCAGAGCATAAAATAAAAAAATATTCTATTCGAGATGGCCTTGATACAGGCCTTTGGCTTTGATACAGGCCTTTAATATGTCTGGCCACGATTCTATGGATTTACCGTACACTGTTTTCATGGAAAAATTAGCCACTGCTTGCTCCAGAGATTTCTTAAAAGACACAATGTCATCGTGTGGTTTTGAGAAGACCATGTCTCTAAAACTGACCATAATTTGTAGTCTAGGGTGTGGGTTCAGATCTAGAATAGACGAGGGCCAGTCTTCAGCTCTTATAAAATCCGGAACGTTAATTTCGAGCCAGACTTTGGTAGTTCGTGCATTGTGGCCATGTGTAGAGTCCTGCAGGAAAGTCCATACATACATACATTACATATACATTTTTTAAAAGTGTATTGCTGACAGGTTTCTCAACACGATCTATCTTGTTGTCTTGATACACTTTGGCTTTGTGCAGGGCCGGATTAACAGTCTGTGGGGCTCTAAGCAGTGAACGGTATGGGGCCCCCTGTTTTTTAGGGTTCCGTACCCAAAGGGTAAAACGGAACCCTATTACTGAGGCTCCGCTGTCCGTCCGTCCGTCCGTCTGTCACCAGGCTGTATCTCTTGAACCGTGATAGTTAGACAGTTGAAATTTTCACAGATGGTGTATTTCTGTTGCCGCTATAACAACAAATACTAAAAAATAGAATAAAACAAATATTTAAGGAGGCTCCCATACAACAAACGTGAATTTTTTGCTGTTTTTATAGATAATGGTACGGAACCCTTCGTGCGCGAGTCCGACTCGCACTTGGCCGATTTTTTGTTACTTAATCTTTTTGTTAATAATTTTTTTGTTCATGTATAAGTGACAAAGAAAATTTTGTTTTATGTTGTACATTTATTAAAAAAGCAATAATTAAACTACTTTCATTTTTTTTAAAAGTTATTTTCCCAACTTCTTCTGATTGACAAAGAAAGACTCATTTCATGGAAATTAAGATGTTGTTTTGTTTGAAATTTTCTTATTAAAACTTAAAAAAAATTACACGCCTGATCTTGTGGGCCCCAATTTTTCGGGGGCCCTAAGCAGCTGCTTAGTTTGCTTATGGGTTAATTCAGCCCTGGCTTTGTGACTCCCCCCCCCCCCCCCCCCCCCCCCCAAGCCATTACAGATGCAGGATGATGGCCACGTTGTACGTTTCCGACCAGTTGGGCGGCTTTTTTAGAACTGTGTGCGTACATTTTGTCATTTTGCTGTCGATAGTACGATATACGAACATACATACGGCTGATACCAAGCTTTTGAAGTGTCTTGAATATGACCGTCGTCTCCATACCCACTTTGTACAAGCCGATCACTGCAATCCTACATAATAATATAACTACACAAAATTATACACAAATTATGAATAAATTTAATAAATTAAATTAATTGGAAGATAGCATATTAAAATCTAAAAATGAGCGCAATGATTTGTACTCTCCGTAGTTGAAATTATTTTCAGGATTTTGTTGTTCCTCTAGCGAGAGGACTTCCTCACTATTATGATGAGTACACTGATATACTTCCTTTTGACAACCCTGTTTGATATTTGATAAACCCTGTGCGATACGCGGATACATAGTTTTACCGTATTAGTCATTAATGTAGCAATATAAATTGAATTTTGTATTCAAGGTACTATCAATACAAGTGGGTTCTCGCTATCGAGAAATAGTTGCTATCAGTTGAATATTATTTTTTTATAGAACACCCTTGTAGATTACATGTTTATAAGATAATAATAGTGTTTCATACTTCCTTATTTTGCAGATACATTGTTGTTATACAACGTAAACTAGCATAAGAATGATTAATCTCAAACGTATAAGAAGAAGAAGTGAAGATTTAATATAGAAAATAAGCATACGGTCCACCTGATATAAATAGTTTCGGTAGTCTATGAATGCTTGGCAGTATAAGTAGTGTAGTTGGATTGTTGCCACCTCGACTGCTAACATAGTGCCAATCAGGGCCGACTTTTACAGGTGCTTCCTTGATACCTTCAGGAACACAACAACCCTCCAGGGAGATGTTTTTGACTGCGGTCTTCTGGCTGCGCTGGTTTTTTTGGATTGGCCTGGGGCACCCGATGAATCGCCACGATGCCCGGCGGTTTAATGGGGTATTTGATAATGTCACCTATTCAATGATGTTTAACAGATTCTCACCATGGCGTTCAGGCAAATTCGATATTTCTATGTTGCACTGCCTGGGCTGCTGCTCCACCAGTGATATTTTTTGTTCAATGTACTAATGTGGTCCGCCAGATGAGCATTGTAGGTAATATTACTTTCCGTCTTCCGCTTTTAGACGTTTATTAAACTGTCGTTCCGAAGAGAAATTTAAAAACTTTTCCATTTCATTCAACCAGTTATTCGTTTCCGTTAATGATTTGTTTATTAATAATGCTGCGTTAAGTTTTTTCATGTTAATGTTAATTTCGTTTAACACTGAGGTGATTTTTGTCATTTCAATGGAAATTACCAAGTTTACCGTCTCCTTTTTTGTCCCACTCCAATAGATGGCGATTAAATCTCTCCTCAATGGATGCAGAATCATATGCCAGCTGTTTCTTTAAGTACGCTTATTTATTTTACGTATATTGAAGGCATTATTCTCATTATCCGATAGTGACGGTATATTTGGATCTGATGAGAATCTGCTCGGCGGCGCATGTTGCAGTGGAAGGGCCATCGTGTGTGTGTGTGCTGTTAGCGCAAGGAGGATGAAAAATAAGATGCTGTCCTTCGTCTAAAGGAGGTGAAGTGAAGTCTCCCTGGGGTTTAGTTGAGTAAACGATAAATTAATTTCTTGTTTTTATGCAACTCTGTCACTTCACCATACCAATGTTTTTACATAGACAGAAAATATCCTTTGCACTTCTCGCAGTAAATTTAGACACAACCAGTTGAGAATGCGCAAGCTTGCATTGCCAGAGGAACATCTGGCTCGTCAAGTATATAACATTTCAATTTTTTTCTTTTAATTGTCGGCCATTTTGACCATGTTCCTTAACATATAGGAACGGTGTTCCTGAACATTCCTATTCTACTTTTTATGCTGAATCCGAATCTGAAGTCAAAATTCGAATATTCGAAAAAAAAAGCGACAGACAAACACACACAAATGCACAGACAAACATATAGATTTCATATAGGAACTGTGTTCCTGAAAAGATACACTTGTATTCTCGACGCAATTTCGACGACGAAAGTTCTTTTGGCAATGGGGGTACCGGATCATCTAACGTAGGTACTTCATTGGAAGACTATACGAAGATGGCACAGCAGCGGTTCGCGTGTACGGAATTGACTCAAACTCATTCAAGACACAGGCTGGAGTCAGACAGGGATGCATTTTCTCTCCATTGATCTTTAACATCTACACTGAGTACATTATACAAATCGTCTTGGAAGGCTGGGATAAAGGTGTCTCTGTTGGGGGTCGGAAAATCAATAATTTAAGCTTTTTTTTGCTCTTTTTGTCTTCACATAACATCCCCACACTTAGGGTTCTATTCTGGAAACACGTAAAAGTGATCCTAGCCTTAGTTTTCAGTGAGATTCAAGAGTAGGAATACTGTTTAAAAAAAATACATAAAATTTATTAACTTTATTATTACACAAGAAAAATACTATAATACACAATGTATTATTAACAATAACTACAAATAAGAGCTAAAGTATATATAAATAATTATCCGGCACAAAAATAAAGGAACTAAAAAGGTCCTTTGTTTTTGAGTTATGCCGTTCAAGAACGTATGGAACCCTCGATGGCACTCTTGCATTTGATCTTCCTCGTGTTATCAGTTAAATTTTATTTATATAGTGATTATGAATTACTTTTAGTTATAGAAGAAAAATATAGATATGTTACTTAACCAGGACCCCATGATCCTATAACAAATTTAGTAGGGGAAACGAGACCCTGTGTTGACTCGGAGTATTCCAGATTGACAGCTGCCACTGAAAGAAAATATATACGGTTAAATATCTCGAACATCAGAGAAAGAAGTTTGCACTTATACAACATTTCACTAACAATATTTCTATTACACAAGTTACCACTATACATGACCAACATTTATTTAGTTCCAATGAGGTGACATAATTATTTACGGAAACTGTAGAATCAAATGACTTTTTACCCGCGATGGCCACGGAGACGGTACATGCGTTTGGGTTAAGAGTGCGTATAAAGCTAAGTGGCGCCCTCATTTTTTTTTTTAACAAAGCTGAATTTAAGACCAATAAAAAAAAACGCTCAATATTGGCGCTGTAGAACCATATTTATGTTTTTTGAAACATATCTTGTATTTATTATCTATTTACAAGTAACCAAAATTTAAATTATTTCTTATTGTGGCTACTCATAACAATAATCAAAGTTATTAGTAATTGTACATAAATAATAAATACAGAATATATCAGCTTTGTATACGTCTCATTCCTGAGCATGTTCTTAGCTAAGTTTTAATGTTATAGACCGACAGGTGGCGCCATGGTATGCTTGTTTCTTCAAACTTTACTAAAGTAAAAATAAGATAGTTTAATAATTAAATGTATTGCATTTACTATTAAAAATAAAAAAAAACAAATAAAATATTAATTAAAAATTAAAAAACCACAGCGGTAAATTATGACACGAAAAAACTTCAAATAAAAAATCAAAAGCCTATGATATTGAAGTGAGTGAGTAATAAAAACTAAGTACAAATTCTTATGTATGAAGTCAATAATAAAAATAAAAAATACATGTAATTTTTTCATTTCTCAATTTTCCGTCGTGGGTTTTAAAATTTAAAATTTATATTTTGTTATTTCAATTGACTTCGTATAGTTAGCATATTCTTACAAAAGGTCATATAGATAAAAGAAATGTATTTTTATAGGTCTAAGTGAACTGAAATATATTGGAATGTCTATAACTTCACGCCAAATCCCTTGCGGTGTAGGCAGACAGAACCGAGCGCCACATGACTCGATCCTTACAAACCTCACTCGCTTCTTTAACATTCATTGCTTTCTAATGTCTAGTTCTCTAATGTCATCATAACCAAAGTCAATCCCATCTACACGTAGTACGCACTGCCAACTAGTACACACGACACTGGCGAAAGACCTCATAGCTATGTTACATTGCTCTATTATTCTTCCCCAAAACATTTAATACCATTTGATATTAAGCATACAACAAATAATTTAACTATTGTCTGTGTGATTACTTGGTATCCAAACCGATATTTTCTTATCATACTGTTGTAATTTAGGTACTCAAAACGTGATTGTATGTTACTTACGTTACTTTAATCAGTTTATTATTTCCCATTTCATGCAAAGAACCACGACAAGTATTCAGCCTCATTTGGGACATTGAATTGCAACAGTTCGCCTGAAATTTATTCCAGCCTAAAGAAGCAGCGAACAATTCCCAGGCGCGGTTGTGGCAGCAGTTGTTATTCAAACACCCAGGTTGTGAGCGGCCAGCATTGGGGAAGAAATCAGCGTCACCCAACTGTTCACCAAGGCCATTTCCTAAGACACTTCCAGTATCAGTATGAATTACTTCAACGTAATCAGCGTCACCACGGTCCAATTTGTTGCTGCATGCAGATGGATCTAGACCTGAAATATATTGGAAAATCTATTTAGTTTGTAATAGATAATTTTAACCTCTTCAGACAGTCTATCTAATTGTTTAGAATTCGTTATACTCGTGCGTACGCAAGTCGCTATTTAACAGTATATTATTTCTCTAATGTTCTTCACAAAGTGCCTAACTTTCTTGAATACCCTTTTCCCTTTAAACCGCATTCATAGTACCTCCTAGTAAAGCGCCATATATGCGCTATTCATGTGTATAGAATATTAAACCTCCTGTTTCGAGTCCATTTATAGTCTGTTATAGGTTTGTCCCTTAAAGCAATAATGTGACTACGAGCCACTGATGAAGCATTCTAATGTTTGATGCCCAAGCGGCATTTCAGCTAAGCTACTGGCATACAGACTGATACAATAGTTAAAATAATGTCTCATGATACCTGTAATCCTAGCTACCGGTGTACCACGGTCTCTAAGAGTCTTTCCAGCCCAACCAGCGATGTGAGCGCCAAGATTAAAGCCAACTATGTGCATAAGTTCAGGTTTTACGTCCACCGTGCTCAACAGTGATAACTCATCAGCTAAGTAACGACCAATTGTAGGCACTACGGCTTCAGCGTTTGAATATGAAAGCGCAGCTTGAATTGACCAATCCAATATTATTACGTTGACATCTTCTTCTAACACATCCAAGACACCTAAAAAGGAAGATTTAGTAGCATATAGTACAGTTGTAACAGATCTTGCGAGAACAGTGACCGATCTGAATCGATACTTTAGCTATGACTCCGTGTTTGACTGAAAATGACTTTATTGCACCAACATAAAATTTACAAAGTATATTAAACTTATGAACTAAAGCACAACAGGCGGTCTTATCGCTAAGCGATCTCTTCCAGACAACCTATATCTGAGAGAGAAAAATAAATCCTCTTTACTGATGAAAAAAAATTCACGATTGAAGATCACTACAACAAGCAAAATACCAAAGTGTACGCACACTAAAGGTACAACATGGTCGTCATTCTGCACTTGTATTGGTTTGTTAGGGGACTCTTATCAAAGAGTCACAAAGCTTATCAGCCAAAGTGTATCAGGAGACTGTCTTGGATCGTATTGTGAAACCTCTCAGCAAATCACCTTTTAATACTGCACCTGGCACGGCACTCAAGGCACGAACTACCCAAGCCTGGCTCGAAACAAACGTTCTGGATTTATAAGAGCTGAAGACTGGCCCTCGTCTAGCCCAGATCAAAGTGCCAAAGTGCCAAAGGTGACCATTTCGAATAGAATTTGCTGAGACTTTCTAGAAGAGAAGTTTTATTATGATTACATTAATTCTTAAAAAAAATAAATGTTTATTTATTTGTAACAGAACTTATAGCCGGATTAGTTATAATGCGTAGGTAATATTTGCCATTCAGTTCGGTTTTTTTGTAGAAATAATACTAATTAATTTAACTCCGTTAAATTGAAAACAAAATACGGTCATTTAGAATAACATTCAATCCGAAGATTAGTTTTATCTATATATATATAAAAATGAATGTTTGTCTGTATGTCCTCTATGGACTCAAAAACGGCTGGGCAGATTTTGATGAAACTTTCAGTGAATCTTTAGGTTAGCCCAGCAGGTGATCCTGTGAAGTTTGGTAGCGATCATATCACCCGTGCGAAGCCGGGGCGGATAGCTAGTTTTCTATAAAAAAATGATGTTTTGATAAAGGTATCATAAAGATTTTAAATTATCAAAGAACTCTATAAAGTACTATAAATACTTTTTTATGTTACGTGAAACTTTACGGGATTTTGTCACATAATATTTCTTGTTTGTGTTGATGTCATCTAACAATTTTCGTAAAAAATAATTCCAAACAAAACTAAAACGAAATGATGGGTCATTTTCAGGGTCGCATCTACAAATCTTCCTCATAACATGCTGCGATTTAAATATATTGTTTTTAAATTATCTCTAACTCCAACTGTCGTTTATAAATTAATATTAACCTTCGAATAAAAAGTGAAATAGTCCACCTTTACGGGCGTTGAAGTTCAGTTTCGCTTTTTGAATTAAAACTCTCTGTCATATACCTACTAAAATTCAATGGGATCATCGTAGGTGTACGTGTATGAAGGAATAATTTAGAGCGGGTAACTAACATTGTACTTACCCCTTGCAATATCAAAATTCATTGCTGATTGATAGCTTCCCCCATGTCCATGCACAACGACAAGTGTGGTGTCACCGTTCAACATGTTCATGTTAGCATCTGTAAGCTTTTCTGGGTTATTCCTCATGGGCCTGAAAATGCAAGTAATATGGTAACTGCCTGCCTGCGGTAACGAGCTGGCATGCAGCATAACGCTGGTCTCTTGCAATTTGGTGAGATTAATATTTTTAAATCGCCTAACCAAAACCCACAGGGAAGGGAAAAGTGTGATAGCGGTAGCGATCCGGGACGGTATTTTTTGTAACATTCGAGCTTGTATGCAACTTGTCACACAAAGAGCGGGCACGATCCGACTTTTTGTATGACAGGTTGCATACAATCACTAATGTTCGCTGACACTTACCTGTTTTTCCCGCCTCTGTGGGTTTTAGCCTTCTTGACTTCACAATTTGTCATTAAGCAAAAACACTCCACTGTTTTGGATTCCGATGATCGTGTTACTGTTTCGAATGCCTCCTATATCTCCGACCCTGACCCCAACAATCCACATATACACCGGACTTAGCGCATCCGAGTGCGGAGACTTAAGACTTCTGAACGTTTCGCCAGGTACCGAGTAGCCCTGGTACCTGTGAGCCTGTCTTCTTACCGCGTACCTCCACTTCACAGAAAACCGCAGCCAAATTACAACTCCCTAGAGGGTTATTGTATTTCTGCATGTGAGTGAGGTTACCAGTAGGCTCCTAAGGAGTTGCTGTGTTAGCAGCAGGGATGGCATCGCGCGATTGATACTTAATGTATTGCAAGCGTTTATAGGCTATGGTAATCGCTTTATATGAAGTGGGCTATATGCTAGTATGTCTCCCGACGTTGTATAAAAAAAAATGGCCCTGTAAACCGGTACGTACGAGATGAAGGTTAATTTCTTCAACTTTGTTTTCAAATTTGACTAGCTATTTATCATGTACAGCCTAAAATCAGATATTCGTTCTGGAATCGAGTATAGGTTATGTAAGTGAATTATAATTATGTTTCCTTCGGATGAATTAAAATTATTGTGCTTTATTAGTTACACTTTTTTATCTTAGAATGGCTGGTCTTTCTTGATGACACTTGTTATTAGCGTTTGAACCGTTCAGACGCTATCAGCAATAATGACATCAATACCTATACGTGCCGTTCGTTCGACGTGTAAAATTTCTTTATTTCAGGCATTACACTACCACCACTGATAGCAGTAGTAATATCAGTACTTGAACAAAATATGTTTTTTACAAAATAGCACCTACGTGCCAGGATAAAACGTAGCGTAAAGTCCATCACAGACGAAATTATCATCCGATAATGTGCTACCTTACTATAATATGTATGGAGCAAGCTGAAAAGGCAGTATCACACATTCACTATATTTCATTTATTTAAAGTGACATAGCACGTAAACTAAATCGTCACGGTGTCAAAATTCATCAAAATATTAATATAATATTTGGGTAATTTGGGTTCCTTTTTCTAAGGCATAGAAGCATACTGTTCACCTGAAGTAAAGTGGTTAACGTAACCTATGAACGCAAAATACAGGTAACCTTTCGCACGCGTTGCTACCCCCGCTGCAACACCTGAGGAGCTTTTTATTTATCTGAGGTTTCAGAAAATCCACGTGCACTAATCCAAACATTTCGCTTCTCCTAAACTTAGCCCTTTCGCTTTCGGATGCTTTAAGTGCCGTCCTTTTCAACACGCCGATGTGCTGAAATAGAGCCAAATTAAAAGCACTCGGTATTTGGTACGTATGTGTTTGCATCTAGCGCGGCCGCTGCAGACATCTCCACTCAGCCTTGCATGTACTATTTTGTACTATTTTAACATCCATTATTTCCTGTTGTCCCAAACATTTTCAGCATACCCTTTTAAATCTTAAAATTCTGAGTAGAATAAATATGATAATAATCGTGATTATATTCAATGGAACTCACTTGGTAAAAAAGTAATATTCGTTAAAATTATTATTTCGTTGATTTCGACTAACATCCTCATCATTAATTTGGGCAAGGCTGGCAGCTGAAAACAAAAATTGGCATATTCAAAATCCAACAGCAAATACAGGTACAAATACACATTATTATACCAATATGAAAGCAAGGAGGAAAGAGCAGTTAGGGAAAAGTCCAGGCGAAAAGATTCAAAAACACCACCCACGTCAAAACTGAGAGTTTTAGATCACAGTGCGTCGCATCAATCAATAAGATTGTTTAACAGATTACCGACAGCATTTAAAACAACATATGACGTCAATCAATTTAAATGTAGGTTGAAAAAAAATCCTGATTGCGAAATGTTATTATTCAATAGATATTTATTTAGACGATAAAGAATTTATGAAATAAAATTAATTTAATGTACTTAATTGAAAATATGTAGTGCAAAGATACAAGTTAAGATACATATTAAGGTTAATGTGTTCTTGTTTCCACTTTGTTTGTGAATGTTATTTGTATGTAATTTGATCCTAACACAATGTATATTGTTTATGGAGTAAATAAATATACTAACTATATTAGGTATATCTATCTTTATACATATCTTCACGCCAAATCGCTTACGGGGTAAGCAGAGAGAACTGAGCTCCGTATGGCTCAGTACTTACATAACTTGGTTTGAATACCTACGAGCTAGGACCTTGTGGTTTGATTCATTGACGAGTGTGCTCTGAGAATCATCAGTGATCCTTCATCTTTTACACAATATTAAGCTTTTGAATTTAAGGCGAGAATTTATCTCACTTTTTGTGTTTTGCCGCTTGTACAACGGGCTGTGTTCCAAGGACTTGTATGTATGTATATATTTCTTCACGCCAGGTCCCTTGCGGGTAAGCAGTGAGAACTGAGCGTCATACATAAGACGCGGTCCTTACATACGTCAATCGCTTCTCTAACATTCATAGCTATTTTCATGTACGCATGTGGGTTCTTGGGGTTCGAGACATCACCTTTTGATAAAACACCACCAATTTAGTCATGGTAGGTTAGCCTTGGTCTTCCCCGGCTCCTACATCTTTCCACTTTCTTTCATTCTGAATTCTTTCTACATGTCCGAACCAATGGAGCATGCCTTTTTTATCTTAACACAGACACTCTCTTTCAGATCAACTTCCATGTTATATCACCATTACGAACGCGATCAGCAAAGTCATGCCACAAATTTTGCGCAATGCTCTCATCTCGACCGCATTTACTCTACTTTCATGCTCTCTCTGCCATATCCAGCTTTTACTTTCACAAGTTAGCGTTGGGACTAGCACCGCGTTGTGTACAGTGACTGTGCCTTCTGGCTTTGATTTCGGCTGCCTAGGAGTTTACCCAACGCTCCATTCACGCTTCCAAGATATAGAATCTCATCCACTTGCTCCAACACTATATCATCAACCGTAATCCTAGTGTTCGTTATATCCATATATCCAAGGACTTATTATATATCCAAGGAGTAACTTGATAATATTCGGAAAACTTCCTTCTATAAACGCATCGCTCGCTGACTGACTGGAATATTTATTCTTCCACACTAGAACCGCTGTAGTTGTGTACTGAGCAACTCCAAATAAGTTTTTAAATGACAACTCTTAAGTTGTGGTAGTAACTTCCTGCTGAGGCTTTTCCTGGGGAAGAGATTTTTATAGGATCCGCAATGCATGAAGGATAAGGACTTGTTATCTATCCATATCCTAAAACAATCCATTAGGACTAGTGGAGTCAGTTTCCTAACCCAAAGGATATGGCGAAGATACAGATTTTTATACAGAGCGACAGCCGTCAGATCTCCACAACCTAGAGGGATAACCAGGCCTTTCTAAGATTAGAGTTACGAGATCACACGTCTATTTATATATGTTTTCTTGAACGTGCGAGCTTTTGTTGCTGAATGTTTTCGTTCACCATCAAGCAAGTGATAATTACAAATGTGTACTTAAATTCAAAAACACAAATTTAGTGGCACATATCCTCGCCAGAGTTCGACCCGGGGACATAGTATAATCAAACAAGTAGGCCGACTCGACCCCTGAGCGAAGGATAATAGTCTAAACACGTAGGGATGTCGCTTATAGTTTATACAATCGTCAAAAATGCATAGTCTATCTATATACAAAACAATTTTCCCCTGTAGGTGAATCATCAGGGATCTATAATACAAAGTTTTCCTTAATTATTTTTTGTACATAGACCAGGAGCTGACTATTGTATTGAAGTTATATACTCCTTTAGGCGCGTTATGAAAAAATGATGAGTGAAATTTTAAGATACTGTAACACAAAAGTAACAGGTTGAAGCTGCCCACTAAACCGCTCATTAAGCCACGAAAAATATGCTCAAAATTGCAGCCAAATAACAATTCCCTGGAGGATTATTGTGTTCATGCAAGTGAGTAACGTTATTACCTCACGGAAAACTGCAGCCATATAACGTCATGTAACGTCACTCACTCGCCTGAACACAACAACCGTCCAGGGAATTGTTATTTGGCTGCAGATTTCTGTGAGGTGTTAACGTCACTCACTCGCATGAACACAACAATCCTCCAGGGAATTGATATTCGGCTGCAGTTTTGAGCATATTTTTCGTGAGGTAGTAATGTCACTCACTCGCATGAACGCAACACCTGTCCAGCGAATTGTTATTTGGATTTGTTATTTAATGATGCCAGAGAAGTATTACTTCTCACGCGCGTACATAAGTACACGCACCCATTTTTTTTTTACACAACTATTTTTACTTTTCTTTTACTACACTTATCAAAATTATAATCTTTATATTCAGAAATTTAATATTTTTACAGTAGCCTAAAATGATAGGCATTAAAAGTACTATTATCTGTAGGAACTTTGTGATTTTATAACAAAGTTAAACATTTGATAAAAAAAAACTTTTTACTTTTTAGCCATCTTTACGAATTTCTAGTTAAAGTACGTACAAATTATTACGAGCGGGAGCGCAGCGGCTCGGTGCGTATGTGGGCGCGTGCGGTATTAAGCACGGTGTAGCCACGCACGACTGGCGTACCTTTAGCAGCAATAAATTTTGTCAGTGTGTGCGTGCGACGACGCGTACGTACGGGATGGTACGGGCGCGCACACATACAAACCGAACGCGGTGCGTATCTACGAGTATGAAGATAACCTACTTATTTGATTTTACTATGCCGGGGACTAGTTGGTCAATGGGGAGACATATTTTTTTTATATTGCATTTATACTTGGGTATTTTATAAATGGAGGACAAATAATTGAAATAGACACATAATCGGCGGTTTTTCGACCAGGACGCGAAAATGATTAAAAATATATAATAGGTAAACTCAGATTTCGTATTTTTTAAATGCAATTAAATACATTAGTTTGGATCAGATAATGAAGTTTACACCATAAGATACCAGATTGATTGAAATCGACAAGTTAGTAAATCCATCGGCAGACAACAAAACTGTTTTAGTTTACACAAAATATTGTAATTTTATTGGTGTTCTGTGCGTACCCGCAAGGGATTTATCCTGAAGTTATATAAAATATTGTAGTCATTTGTGTTTCATCTTAAGCTATACTAAAATAAAAATATATTAAATAAAATTTACTTACCTTTAACGGCTACAAAAAATAAAAATACTTCCTTGAACATTTTATTTATTCTTACTTTTTTATGTTGTAGTTTGGCTTCTTTGAACTTATAAACGACTATAGCGGTCTGCTTCTTATATATATACGTATAATTATGCGTAGAGTATGAGTTCAGATTCATCACCAATAAAACCGGATTATTGCGTTAGATAAGATTTATAGTTTCAAAGTATTTTCAAGAATACCGACATAGTGCCGTGTAATTTGATATCAGATAATTCAGATGTACACTTCACCGGTAATAATATATTTGTACTATGTATTATAAAAATATTTAAAATAACCTACACTAGGATCTGCCTGTGACTTTCAATGCATAACATGCGATATCATAGAATTATATTAAAGATTGTGTGTGATGCTCAAATGTCGAATAATAGACAGATATGTGCTGAATAATAGGAAATCATTAATAGATTTAGGTTCCTTCCCGTCGATATATTTGTCGGTGTTATTACACCATCTCACTCTACACATTACTACTAAGTCCTCCTCGGTACGAGCTGTGCAACTCTGGAATGCCTTGCCAATTTCTATGCGTAGTGCACAATCCTTAGCCTCCTTTAAAATATGGTAAAATCTTACTATCTCTCTATGTAACTGATAGTACTATATAAATTAAAAAATCATTTTCTAAAAAGCTTGTAACAGCCTGTATGTATATGCGAAGCTATCTTCCCCCACTGCAGTGCTTCGCGATCTACCTGCCTGATTTGTTTTCGTATGACCATCCTACGATGGTCGTTAGGGAGCGAACTAGGCGGGTGGACAGAATTTGACGCTATTGTATGAGTACAACATACATATAAGGTTATAGATATACTTGTGCGTAGTCACTATTTATGTAAGCGACTGAATGTTGAACGGTTCGTTCCTAATACAAACCTTTAAGGTTTTTTATGAATAAAAAAAACATTTCTGTTAACTTTGTATTGAATATGATAATAATATTAAAATATATATATATATATGTTATATACAATGTAGTATCATAAATGCGCCACCTACCTACTTTTTACATATGATTGCTTTTTGTCTCGTATGGTCTGGAAAAGATCGCTTTAGCGATAAGGTCGCCTATTGTACATTTATTTTCTTTTTACGTGTGTTCTGTATGCATTTGTTATTGATGCAATAAAGAGTATTCTATTCTATTATTTTGATAATTGGCTTCCCATCATATTTAAGATGTAAAATGTATATCAAACTCTCGATTATATCATAGTAACCATCCATCTAACCAATAAAACTGTGGCAAAAGAAAGATAGTCTGGAACACAGCGATAAGCAGCCCAACTGTGAAAGTATTTCATTTTGCTGCTTAACGTAATAAAATAAAAAGATTCTGAAGGGTTGTTCATTCAGGTGTGGTATTAGCAGTGAGCAATACTCCTAATAGGTATTGCAAGCACAGTACCTTAACTGGACGTTGTTGGTGCATCGTAGATTTTCTTTAAACAAGTAAACTTGACGCGTTTCCAACCTTTACATGAATGCTATAGAAATTGCCTTCAGTGAATAGTCGCGTTTCGTGCGTCTAATTAAATTTATTTATTTTGAGAGTCAACGGCAAAAGCTATGGCACCGAGTGTCATAGAGCTAGAAACTCACATTGCAGCATGGCCTGCGTTTCAGTTCCACCCGCAGTACAGCTACACACTGCAAGTGCTTTCCACTTTGACAATTTTTATGTCGTACATAATAAGTGTTATCATCGTAGTTCGAGTGTCAAGCGTGATGTGCTCTTGGATGTACATATTTTGTACAGGTGGAAGGCACAATCATTATCTAACTGGAACTGGTTTCACAGATTTTTAATAATAGAAACTAATATTGTTTTGATAGCAATATCGAAACTACGAGTATATACGAGTAAGTTTAGCGGGCCCTGGGTTCCGAAGCGAAAGAGTGAGACGCGACCGGGATTAATGCCTGGATAATGATGATAATCAAAACTATACAAGTTTCTAATTTCTATTTATTCAATTAGAACTGCATATATTGATTTTGTATTTTTTTTCTTATTTTTTTTACTTTCATGCACTCTCTCTGCCATACGCAGCTCTCGCTTCCATAAGTAAGCGTTGGGACCAGCACTGCATTGTGTATAACGAGCTGTGCCTTCTGGCACAAGTTTTTACTGCTAAGAAGTTTTCCCAATGTTCCATTCACACTATTCCGAGCACTCCCTCGTCTTTCCACATCAGCGGTGTACCTTCCATCCCTACTGAAAGTGCATTCAAGATAAAAAAAATCTTATCCACTTGTTCCAATACTTCATCATCAACCGTAATCCTGACATTGGTTCTGGTTTCTTCTCTTCTTTGTTTACTTCGCATTCAATAAATAGTAAGCCTTTCTTTATATATTCGTCTTTTATCATCGTGTCCAGTGTTTGCAGTTCAGATGGTGTTTCTGCTGTGATAAAAATCATTTATTTGCCAATTACGGGCACTTTACATTACATTCTTTAAATTAAATCATATTGTATCTTAATAATTTTCCATTGTTTTTTTTTACTTTTAATCTCTCTTTTTCTACCAGCATTTCGAAAATGACCATTGGCGAAGAAGAAATGCCAAAAGAAACTTGCCAATATGGGTCTTTTTAGGGTCCCGTACCCAAAGGGTAAAAGGGAACCCTATTACTGAGGCTTCGCTGTCCGTCCGTCCGTCCGTCTGTCACCAGGCTGTATCTCATGAACCGTGATAGTTAGACAGTTGAAATTTTCACAGATGATGCATTTCTGTTGCCGCTATAACAACAAATACTAAAAAATAGAATAAAATAAATATTTAAGAGGGCTCCCATACAATAAACGTGATTTTTTTTGCCGTTTTTATAGATAATGGTACGGAACCCTTCGTGCGCGAGTCCAATAAATACATGTGAGTGTACATATAGTGAAATCAAGTTGCACAATTAACGATATATTAATACATGTGCTGAATCATTTCCAAACATCCCTGTCAGTTAGATATTCGTCGATTAAATAATAACCCTTCTTGCACAGAGTATTATACTTTGACGTACCTTTTGAACATATTGTCAGGCAAGGACAGAACTGTTTCAGGTAATTTATAATACGAGTAGAAACGATTACAATTTACTTAACTTAAATTTTGAAAATGACTCTATATTTTTACGAGCATACATTATGTTCTCATAAATATACTGAGAGGTAACCGTGAGAATATTTATTTCTTTAAATAATTCTCTAAGTGATTCCCTGGCGACCATGTTATAAATAGAGCGTATGGCTCTCTTTTGTAATATAAAAATAATTTCAATGTCAGCCGCCCTTCCCCGCAACAGTATACCATACGACATAATGCTATGAAAGTAGCTGAAATAGACTAAGCGCGTAGTAGCCACATCCGTCAATTGTCTAATTCTCCTAACTGCATATGCGGCGGAGCTGAGCTTACTGGTCAGTTTTTTTTATGTGGGGGCCCCACTGTAATTTGGAGTCTATTGTTATTTCAAAAATACAGTATCATTAATATTATTGTCAATTAGAACTTCTGTATTGGCAGAAGGCACATTTGGTAGACTATATTTTATACATTTGGTTTTAGTTGAATTTAATAAAAGATTTTTACATGTGACCTAATTTAGAATGGTAGATAGAACACTATTTACATTGTCAATATTTTCGCACCGACGAGGAACATTAAAAATTAAGGAAGTATCGTCAGTAAACAGTAGTATACCCGCCATTTTCTGTACCATGTGGATACAGAATAAATAGCCTAGTAGACAACATGCAACCGATGGCTACATGTCACCTTCGTTTGATGTCAAAATTGGTATCTGTGTGTCGCACACATGCTGAGCAATCCTTGTGGGTGAATTGCACAGCACGGAGTGAACCGTCAATTCTATATCGGCCCTGATTAATATGTTCCACAGTTCCTTTCGCACAACCCTATCAAATGCCTTCTCAAGATTTACAAAACCGCAGAAAACCTTCTGGTTTATGGTCAGATGCTTCTTCACGATATTGCGGAGCAAGAAAACTTTATCCGTACATCCCCTTACATTTCGAAATCCTCCCTGTGCCTCCCACAGTATTTCATCAGATTTCATCCTCATTCTCCTTTCAATTACCTTACCATATCCTTGTGCTGATCAAACTGATGGCCCTATAGCTTGCGCAGTCCATGCATTACCCCTTGCCTTTATACAAGGGTACGATGACTCCGCGTCTCCGTCTTCCAGTTCTCCAGCATAAATTGCATAAGTACCAAAAGACGTCCCGAACGTAAGTGCCACCTAGTTTGATCATCTAAGCTGTGATCATATCAATTGCCGCAGACTTTCCGTTTTTTAAGTTTGGAATTGACCATTCAATCTCTCCCATAGTTATACCTTCATCGGATGCCGTCAACGTGGAGTGATCATCAGACTCACTCTCATTGCCAGCGTCCGAAGTACATTCACACATTTCTCCAAAATATTCACTCCACCGTTTTAATACTTCCTAAGTATTAGGAAGAATTGCGCAAGTGCCTGAAGATGTCAGAACGCATTAAGTTTTTTTTTTAAGAATATTTATTATTACTTATAATATTATTGCAATGTTATTTTGTCTTAGTGAAACTTAATACATTTAACACAACTATAAATACAGCTATTGGGAAGCGCTTGATAGTGATTTGTGCGCTTGTATTACATGATATTCTTATTTTTATTTTATATAAATCTGCCCGTCAGATAAGACCGAATTGTGGCCACATACCTCAAATACCGTTCCTTTCTGTTTAGACACGGCCGGGGTCCCACAGGGCTCCTGCTCGCTGCCTTGCTTTATATGTCTTATACAAACGATATTCCTTTCCCTACAAACGGTGTAGAGCTTTTTCTCTTCGCTGACGACACGGCACTCTATATTAAGAGTGTTCAGAATAAGTCGGCCTTCAACAAACTTCAAACCTCAGTCACTGAGTTAGGAAGTTATTTTCGTAAGTGGCGTATAGAAGTTTACCCGGACAAAAGTTCCGCGGTCTACTTCGATGTGAAACGCAAACGCCCTTACCATATTTTAGGGTCTTCAATCCCCTGGCAACGCCAATCAAAGTACTTTGGAGTTATTCTCGACTCCCAGCTCACTATTAACCCACATGTTAAAAAGGTGGCCAGTACCGCTAGATATTACTTAAGTCGACTCAGCAATATAATAGGGAAGGCACAGTAAAATGTCCTTGAGAAATAAGCGAACCCTGCACAAGGTTTGCATAAGGCCGGTGATGATGTACGCACCACCAGTTTTTGCTCACTCTGGTCCAAATACCATTAATAAACTCCAAACCGTCCAAAACCTCTTCTGCCGAAGAGCTCCCAACACGCCTTGGTATGTCCATAATGCCGAGTTTTAGCGCTTCCTTTATCAAACAATACCTACACAAACTCTCTAAACGTTTCTTTAAATCGCCAGACACCTATCCTAATCCTTTTATCCAACTAGCAGCGGCATACGTCGCGTCCCCGCCTCCACTCTCCTGATACCAAATTCGTAGGCCGCGAAGTGTCCTATTAGATCCTCGAAACAAACTTTCGAGAGTTTTGGCCTACTTTGCAGCGGCCAAAGCCCCCTTAGAGCAAAAGTCCTTCAACTGAGCACCCCGCGGTCGCTTAATACTTAGCTAGGAACTTAAGAGCATGCTCTGTAACTGAGTGACGCTTGCGTCGCCCCGCATCCCCTGGGGGCGATCGCCTCCTACGAAGCCTTTAAAGTTCCCGGCTGAATGCAGTCCTGTGGTATTTAGTCAGTAGGAGTCTGATATAACTCGTTCGGCCGTCTGAAAGGGTTCTCATGAGAATTCACCACCTCCCTCCCATTGGGTTCTGAAAGGTACCCCCCACGGAAAAATGACTAACGCACCCCCGGGTGTGGGTTAGTCCTTTTTTTGTGGGTCTACATTTTCATGGGCGAATAACAAAAAAAGAAAAAAAGAACGTCGATCGACACAGTTGCAGTCAGCCGCCATTGGACATGCATCTCTCGCTACTCTGCAAGAAAGTCATCTTCTCCGGTAGCCAACTGTCGCCCTCTGGAAGTGTTACCTCCGGCCTCATATTACAATACAGCGTTTCATTTCTCCATCAAAGACCCTACAAGCGGGGTGGGAGGAACTAATCCGCCAGTATCTACCTACATTTTTTATATTCTCGGGTACGCTAGTTCCGATCTTACGCTATGCTGTAAGCAGGTATCGAGCTTGTCTGCTCTTTACCTGGGCCGATTAGTAGGGCTTTTTGCCCTAGGGTGATATTGTAGTCTTGGTTGTTGGGACTTAAGGAACTAGTCTCCATCCATTTCTCTGTCAGGGCTAACATTTGCTGTGACGTGCCTCCGTAGTCTACTGTGCTTCGCAAGCCATGGTATTTTGTTGATGTTGTTACTCTTCTTCTTCTTCTCTCTTCTTGTTCCTCTTGGTGTGAAGGACAGGACAACGCAGTACAGGGCTGTGCCGCCCGGGATTACAAGACTGCTGTACCTGTGCACCCTTTCCCACGGAACCCATATACTATTATTAACCTAGCAAATTGGGTTCCGTGAGTAAGGCATAACCGAGGTCAGCCGTGCAACTTGCTATAATATCAGAGGTAGTCATAGTAAATCTCTAATGCTGACTAACAGCTTGTATCGGTAAGGTTTAGAAGCATTATAATTACATTTCACCAATAACATAGACATTTCTTAAATGAGGTAAGATAGTACTTACAAAAGATTTTGAAAAATTATCATATTACTCGTAGGTTAGGACAATCAGGAAATATAACTTTCTACGAAATATGATCACAACAGCATAAAATTTGTATCAGATAAGATTACATAAAGTAATTATCAAAATATTCAGATAAAGTTACTGGAAACAACAGTACATTTCAAAAACACGAATGCAATATTTTAATGTTCAATATGCTAAAAGGGTATTGTAAAATTTTGACTTAATAAAATTTAAAAAGCCTATGTACCTATACACTAAATTGAATTTTAGCACCTTTCATAATAGATATGGACCGGGTGTTCTCAGGTCGGTCCGAGCTCCGTTGACTACTCACTTGCACAGGACTGCGGCATTTAATGGTAGTTTCCGGGCTACAGGGCGACCAAGTGTTGGAACAATATCCCTCCTCCAATAAGAAACGCTCCATCGAAGTATTCTTTTAAAAAACAACTCAAATCTGCTTCGCTGAGTTCACAATCACTAGAAATTCCATCTTCGTCGCCCTGGTAGAGGACCTTTCCTTTCTGTTACTAGCCGATTTTGAATAAAGACTTAACATAGGTGTTTTGAAGTAAAATTTCAGTTGCTCTGTCTACAATTTAGTTTAAGAATTGACTTATTAAATGTTCGTTATTGAATGTACCTACTTTATCGTATATTGTTTTTTTATTATTTTTATGTACACTGTTTATTGTATTTATGCATTTTTTAACGGTTATATTAGGACAATATGTAACAATATGCTTATACAGCTTTGCTTGGTTTGGGGCTGGATGGCGCTGTGTATCTTTGTGCTAATTATTAATTGGCACAAAAAGTGTCCTTATGGTTGTACGAATGTGTTGTATCGCTGCCGCGCATTCCCGCGTGTATCATTAGGTTGCAGCTGAAAATCAGTGTTTGCTCCTCGAGCAGACAACCCACTGAGCTGCTGCCTGTTTGTATCACTGCAACACACATGCTTGAACATCACTGTACATTGTACTGTATGTATTTTGTCTATCTGATAATAGTTTTAGTATGAGTCTTTTTGTAATCTAGGCACCTATTCTCTGTGAAAAACCCAATCTCATTGTCTTACATGTGTGTTCTATGATACAAATAAACTTTTTATCTATCTATCTAAAATGTAGTACTAACACACATGAAATGCAACAATATATTTTTTATTTGATGTGCAATAAAGCAATCGAATTATGTGTTGATACAGATTGATACGCCGATAAACGCTGGCAGTTCATATTTACTAATAAGGAATCGACAGGGTATCAATCTCAATATAGGTAAGAGAAGAAAACCACGTATGCATATACTTTTAAAGAGGTATTTTGCTTTAAAAGTGGGGCATGTTATGAAAAAAATATATACGGGAAGCAAGAGATTTATCGGATACACAGAAAATGCACGTTACATGCTTTTGTAGATGCGCAATATTATTACTTTTGGTCTCTGTTACTATGCTGAGAATTAGCAGCAGACGGATGCAGAGTAAACTACAAGTTTCAATACGCCATAAATAAGATACATTATTTTAGATCTTGCAGATTAGGACGTTTTTATTACTTTTATAATAACTCTTGTACTGAGTTACATGATTTACTACTACTCTTTAGAAAGAGTGGCGTCGTCGTGAAGGATGACCTGCGTGCCAATGGTTTCACTATAAGGGATGCCGGAGACTACGCGAAATGGAATAAAAGCCGAAAAGCGGACCCTGGGCTCCGTAGCGAAGGCGTAGGACGCGACCGGGATTAACGCTCGGTTGATGATGATGATGCAGCGATGCACATAGACTCGCGTTTGCTTTATACAAATTCACGCCTACATAAACACACAAATACACATTCACAAAAATAGACATTTGTACCACCTCATTTCGTATTTTATGGTCATACTGAGAGTGATATCGATACGATCAAAATTTTAATATTTGATCAATTACAGTTTCGCATTATCTGTATGACGTGATTCTTCTGCCATAAAAACTTTCACCTGTATTTGACCTTCTTTGTAATACGTCGAAGCGAATGACAGTGTTTGTACCGTATTACATCAATTCCAATACGAATGTTACACTAAATATAAAATAATTAAAAATAACAATAAGTGGATAGGAAATTCTATTACGGTCGTAGACAAATCTTACGTCAATTGAAATTAAACATAATTGTCGTTTTAGGATTTCAATTTCGGAAATTGACATTTTAGGAAGTTGTCGTTTTAGGAAGTTGTCATTTTCGGAATTTGTCGTTTTAGGAAGTTGTCGTTCTCAGCCTGAGGGAACAAATCTACTGCTTTTGAGTCAGAATTTGGCAACTGTCGTATACCTATTTAAGTTATAGAAACCGTAAAAGTTAGTATATAAAATATGTAAAAAATTTCAAGGTAACAGTAGTGAATAGGTAAAAATTTCCGTTGAAAATATTTCTTTAAGTATGGCAACGAAACCTTGGTTATTTTATCAGATTGCAAAAAGGCGGTACTTCCCAATTGATTTCATATTGATAAACTATCGTAATGATACAGGTATTTTTTATTAAATAATTAACACAATGTATGTTTGACCCTGGTAAAATTATACGAAAATGCTGATAAACTTAATAAAACAGATTCCTTACTCCGGTTATACTATTTGTATAAATTTTGGTGATATTAGGTACTTTAGATTTTTCACACGATTTTGTTTTTCATGTCGCAGGAGTGAGCACTATGCTCACTCCTAGCGCCTAGTGGGTAAAGAATCAGCTTACGCAGTATGAAATATAGCATCACTGCCAAATCATAGGCTTAAGCTGTGAACCTTGGATTCCGAGGCATAATCTTGAGACACGAAGCGCAGTTCGGATGATGATGAATGTAGTTGTCGCAGGAACGAAAAAATATATGTAACTAGCGTCCCGCCCCGGCTTTGCATGGGTAGATAGATAGAAAGAAAACGAATACTTTACAAGTAGAACTTAACAACTAACAACAAACACGAACTAACAACAAACTAACACTTATGACCTATTTAGCTGGATGAGGATTAACTATACTAACTAGCGACCCGTCCCGTCTTCGCATGGGTAGATAAATAAAAAGATGAACTTTACAAGTAGAACATAACAACTATAAAACAAATACGAACTAACAACAATCTAACACTTATGAAACTATTTAGTTGGATAAGTATTAATATTCATAGTAACTTATTTTAACGGATTATCGTGTCATCTACGAGTATTTCATATTCAAAGTATTTGACTCGTGAAAATCTGGAATATATTTGTTACTTAGAATGGTAAATTTTGTCCGTCGAAATTAGATGGTATAATCATAATCGGCATTCAACCCGCCTGGTCTGAAGCAATTGACATGTACGAGTATATATATGAATGCTTGTGATGCAATAAGTATTGCACGTGTTCATATGTTATGCTCACGAGTAGAAATTGAAACCTACGACGTATAAGAAGGTTACCAGTAACCTTTCTTGTTCACTGGAAAACAACAATCCTCTAGCTAGAGACTTGTGATTTGCTAGAAGTCTTCTGCTAGACTTTCCTTTTCCCAATCGGGCTGCTTTCTTACTAGCAATATGATCTCTACCAGTTTGTGTACATCCACTACCAGTGCATGTCAATGCTGTCATAACATGAATGTATTACTCGTCTTTGCCCGGAGTAAGGGGTCGTCTTTATCATGGTAGCGACGATGTTTAGAGAAGAAACCAGAACCAATGTAAGGATTACGGTAGATGATGAAGTGTTGGAACAAGTGGATGAGATTGTATATCTTGGATGCACTTTCAGCAGGGATGGAAGGTACAGCTGATGTGGAAAGGCGAGTGAGCGCTGGGAATAGTGTGAATGGAGTTCTGGGAAAACTTCTTGTAATAAAAAACTTGAGCTAGAAGGCACAGCTTGCTATACACAATTCAGTGCTGGCCCCAACGCTTACTTATGGAAGCGAGAGCTGGGTATGGCAGAGAGAGCATGAAATTAGGATAAACGTGGCGGTTATGTGAGCGTTGCGCAAAATTTGTGGAATAACGCTTGTAGACCGTTTACGCAATAATGATGTTAGAAACAGAGTTGGTCTGAAAGAGAGAGTCAGTGTTAAAATAAGAAGAGGCATGCTCGGTTGGTTCGGAGATGTAGAAGTATTAAGTAGAAGAATCACGAAGCAGAAGAACGCGAAAGTGGAAGGATATATAGAAGCCGAGTAAAGTTAAAACTTAACTACCATGACCAAATTGGTCGTGTTCTATCAGAAGGTGATGACAGGAGCCTTAAATGTTAAAGAAGCGAGTGAGGTGTCTAAGCATCGAGTCACATGGTAGTTCTCTCTGCCTTACATGCAAGGGATTTGGCGTGAAGATAGATAGATAGATAGACGATAGATACATCCATTAACTAACGGTAGTCCATGACCGTCAGTCGACGCCAGTATACATGAATAAACTATTGTCCGAAGCACACAATTCGCCCAAAATAAAAATAATTCGCAAATGCATGGCTGTTAATATTTATCCCATGCTAGGTATATAGGATTCTTTGATATTATTATATATCGCCGTAATCGATGTCGAACTGTAATATTAGGGGTTAAGTATGAAATTGTCGCTTTGTACTGAAACATTAAACTTAAAGGCACATAGCCTCCATCATCGGTATGAGACAGGTCCATATCCTTGTCACAAAATGAAGTACTTGTAGACGTGAGTAATGGCAAGGCAAGGAGAACAATTAAATGGCGACAGTTATGTTTCAATTTATAATCAATCTAGATCAATTAATAATTAGTATACAAGAGAAATATAGTCCGTAAATAAATCACTCCGTGTCCGTGCGATGCGAGCCGATTACGATCACTGACTGACCGCGCTCCGCACACTACCGCCACTTTGATTCACCAGCGCTCGGAGTTGTTTCAGAGTGGATGTTACCGACTCTCGCGTCAACAGACGTCCTGGCCCACTCTAAAATAAGTGAAGCGCCGTCAAACTCGTTTTTTTCTAAGATGTAACATATTTATTTAATCAAAATATTTACCCTCATTATCTATACATTGCTGCCATCTAATCGGAAGTTAATTCATCGATCTAGACTGAGTGAAAGCATTTTGTACTGCCTACTGGGAAGAAAATTTTTCACTACATAGAAAATTGTCCAAATCACGAAAAAATGGTAGTCAATTGGAGCAAGGTTTGGCGAGTACGGAGGATGACGTATGGCTTCTAACTGCAGCTCCTGTAGAGTTACAACGGTTTCTTGTGCAGTGAGAGGCCTTGCGTTAACATGGAGCAATAATGATGAAGACCAATTCACGAGTTGGGGCTGTTTCACTGCCAGTTTCATCTCTCGAAGCCATCATTGCTGGAAGTTCGGCACAGTAAACATCTGCTGTTATTGCTTGAACAGACCTGAGAAAGCTATAGTGAATAACGCTATGAAGAGACCACCAAACCTTACCATAACGTTTTTATTGGTAAGCTTTGCTTTAGGGCACTGTTGCGGCGTTTGAACCCACTTTTCGTCACATGTCACAATTCGATCCAATATTCCTTCATTTCTGTACCGATTCAACAAGGCAACACAAGTTTCAACACGCGTTTCTTTCTACAGATCAGTCAAATCATGAGGTACCCAATTTTCATATTTTTTTATCTTAGTGATTTGATGCAAATGGGTCAATTTTGTACAAATGGTAACGTTAAACCATGACGCTAATTCCTGGGTAGTTTGACTCGGATCGGCTTCAATCATCTCCTTCAATTCCGCGTTATTTACCTGTGTGGGCGATCTTCCGTGTGGTTCGTTCTTCAAGTTGAAGTTTCCATTACGAAAGCATTTAAACCAAAAACGCACGGTATATTCATTAGCAATCTCCTCTTCAAACGCAGCATTGATATTGCGAGCCTGTCTGCCGTGTTAGTTCCGCGTCGGAACTCGTATTCAAATACTCGGATTTTCGTAGTATTCATCTTTCCCATCTAAGCTGATTACAAAAAAAAACAATTGAAATTCGAAAATCAAATGTTGCACATGTTTTTAAAAGAAAAACCTCACAGGTATCATGTAAAAAAAGTCTAAAGGTTTAATGTCAATTCAAAGTATCTATTACTCTAAAGGCCGTTTTCATACTTTAACCCCTATTACTATAAAGGTTTTCAAATGAAACACACTTTTAATTATCTTTCTTTACATCTGTTGTAATTTTGCTCTGCTATAAAAAAAAGTATCTAGTAGGCCAATTTCACGCTTTCAAAGCTCATCATCTCATGTTATCTATTCAGTTCATATCTCTTGATATTTTCCGTATTATAACGTACATTTTCGTGTATTTGCAATGTGCAATTGCTGCTGTATTCGACAAAACCATATGTGTATGTAAATAAGACATTATGACCAATTTATTTATTTATTTAAATAGGAAACTTTCTAATTGTCTCAGTGCATTATTTTTATGTACTTGGAATGTTGTCTCCGCATTCCATTTGTAATAATGTATTGCAAGCGTTTACAGGCTTCGGTAACCGCTTTACATCAGGTGGGCCGTAAATTTGTATACCTCCTAAGGTTGCATAAAAAAAAGGTGGCCGTCACGAGATGCCCGGCAGATGTGAAACATCTTTTCAAATTTTTAATAAATTAAAATCAAATACCATCGGGCGCGCCTTGGCAGTAAAATTGAATGGTATACAGTGACGGACCCCTTTTTTTATGCAATCTTATCAGGTATTATACCCACTTAAGGTTGCATAAAAAAAAGGTGGCCGTCAGTAGATGCCCGGCAGATGTGAAACATCTTAGTGAATTTTTAAATTTTTAATAAATAAAAAATCAAATACCGTTGGGTGCGCCTTGGCAGTAAATCTCATGCCGTTATGTCCCCTCTACGCTGTCACTCTCGACTCCCTTGGGTGTGTGCATGCGCATACTAGACACTCCGTTGATTTTCTCCATGAGCTGCTTACTATATCTATCCGATGGTGTTTGATTTTTATTTATTAAAAAATTTAATATTCACTAAGATGTTTCACATCTACCGGGCATCCCGTGACGGCCACCTTTTTTTTAATAGGTTTCTATTATTTTTGTTTTCTTTACGTCTGTAATCTGCTCCTGATAGTTATTTGAGTAGCTTTTCGTTTTGACTTTATTGTCTTGGTAATTTTTTAAAACCACTTTCTTAACTCACTTTCTTTTATGGGTTATGTAAATTTTCTTGGATTAGTTTTGTTGCTTTGGTTGACATAATAATTTAATTGCATTATAACGCATCGCAAAAGTAAATCAAGTCTTTCAAGAGCATTATATCGCACACGAGCGACACGATTAGCTTCGTCGCTTGAAACTTTAGAAGATACTGAACTGAGATGGGCCGAACAAGCAAAGCGCCAAGCTGCTCTGAGAGGTACTGAATCTTCTCAGACTCAGCCAAGGCGGTCTGAACAAGCAGAGCATCAGGCTGCTCCGAGAGCCGCTGAATCCACTTCTAAAACTCAGCAAAGATAGTTCGAACCAGCAGAAAGACATTGCGTGGTCTTGCTGGTCCCGGGAACACTGGTCCCGGCCCAGATGGAGTTGGTCACCGTGTGACAGTACAGCGGCGTTGAAGGTTCACCAATTGATGGCAGAAGCCATACACTTTTATATGTTCACATGCGTGCCAATAAATCAATACACCACTCTACTTAGAATACTTTAGAATATTGCTGTTCACAGTTCAGATACTATCAGAACTGACTTCTTTTTTACCTTGCGTAGGGGAGCATTTGAAGCGCTTTTATATTATCACAATATTTTAACATAATATCTTAGACAACCATAAAACTCTCAATAAAAACTATCAGCTGATAAAATTAAAACGGTTTTCGACTGTTGATTTTGGCAAGTAAAGAATTTTTATTATTAAAATTATTATTTAATGAGCGAAAAATTGCAAGATGAAAGTGTAAGGAGAATGTATGTGCATCTGGTAAGTGAGAGACTTGCAAATGCAAGCCTCTCCGACTCAGATGTGGATGATTGTTGGAAAGTTTTGAAAGAAAGCATGGTGGATAGTGCAAAAGAAGCTTGTGGATGCGCAAAGAGACGTAAAACAGCGAAAGGAGATGCCTGGTGGGATGCGGAGGTTGAATCCTCCGTAGCAAGAAAGAGGAAAGCGTGGCTGGATTACGTATCATCTTTGCCTTTAAATGAAAATATGAGAGAAAAGAAGAAAGAAATGTACCGTCTATGCAAGAATGAAACCAAGGCTTTAGTGAAAGAGAAGCGTGAAAGACAAATTATGAATGAGGAAGAGAGGCTGACGAAAAACTTCGAGGCAAATACCAAACTCTTTTGGAGAGAGGTAAAGAAGTCTCGGAGTGGTTCGTCGGCATCCAGAATGGATAAGATAAAGTCTAAAGCTGGTGTCATTCTTGCCAACACTCAGGAAGTGTTAGAACGGTGGAGTGAATATTTTGAGGAAATGTATGAGTATGCCTCGGACGCTGGCAATGAGAGTGAGTCGGATGCTTACTCCACGTTGACGGCGTCCGACGAAGGCATAACTATGGATGAGATCGAATGGTCGATACGAAGCTTGAAAAATGGAAAATCAGCGGGAATTGATCTGATCACAGCTGAGATGATCAAATTAGGTGGCACTTACGTCCGGGACGCCTTCTGGTACCTATGCAACCTATGCTGGAGAACTGGAAGGGTCCCAATGGACTGGAGACGCGCAGTCATCGTGCCCTTGTATAAAGGCAAGGGATCACGCATGGACTGCGCCAACTATAGGGCCATCAGTTTGATCAGCTTAGCAGCAAAAGTATATGGAAAGGTGATTGAAAGGAGAATGAGGGTGAAATCCGATGAAATGCTGTGGGACGCACAAGGAGGTTTCCGAAATGGAAGGGGATGTACGGATCAAGTTTTCTCGCTCCGCAATATCGTAGAGAAGCATCTGGCCATAGACCGGAAGGTTTTCTGCGGTTTTGTGGATCTTGAGAAAGCCTTTGATAGGGTTTGTTTGTTTGTTTGTTTATAATTTCTTTATTGTACACTCATAGTAAATAACAATACAATAAACATAAAAATAGAATTATAAAGTGCGAAATTGCGAATTGTGCGAAAGGAACTGTGGGACATATTGCCGAGATATGGGATTGACGGTTCACTGCTCCGTGCTGTGCAGTCCACTTACAAGGATTGCTCAGCATGTGTGCGGATAGACGGTGGCATGTCACCCTGGTTTGATGTCAAAATTGGTGTCAAACAGGGTTGCATGCTATCTGCTAGGCTGTTTATCCTGTATCTCGATAGTTGTCTGCAGAGAATAAGGTCAACGAATGTGGGATTGCGCATGGGTGACCAAGTGGTGAACTGTCTGCTGTATGCAGACGATGCCGTGCTATTAGCAGATACACCATCTAAACTGCAAACACTGGTCACAGCGATGAAAGACGACTGTATGGAGAAAGGCTTACTACTGAATGCGAAGAAAACAAAGATAATGGTATTTGAAAGAGAAGAATCCAGAACTAATGTAAGGATTACGATTGATGATGAAGTGTTGGAACAAGTGGATGAGTTTGTATATCTTGGATGCGCTTTCAGCAGGGATGGAAGGTACACCGCAGATGTGGAAAGACGAGTGAGTGCTGGGAATAGTGTGAATGGAGCGTTGGGAAAACTTCTTGGCAGTAAAATCCTGAGCCAGAAGGCACAACTCGCTATACACAATGCAGTGTTGGTCCCAACGCTAACTTATGGAAGCGAGAGTTGGGTATGGCAGAAAGAGCATGAAAGTAGAATAAACGCGGTTGAAATGCGAGCGCTGCGCAAAATTTGTGGCGTAAGGCTCGTAGACCGTATTCGCAATGATGATGTTAGAAATAGAGTTGGTCTGAAAGAGAGCGTCGGTGTTAAAATAAGAAGAGGCATGCTCCGATGGTTCGGGCATGTAGAAAGAATGCAAGATGAAAGAATGACGAAGCAGATATACAATGCAAAAGTGGAAGGATGTAGGAGCCGGGGAAGGCCAAGACTTACCTACCATGACCAAATTGGTCATGTTCTATCAGAAGGTGATGTCAGGAGCCCTAGAAACCGGCGTGCGTGCATGAGAAGAGCAATGAATGTTAAAGAAGCGAGTGAGATATGTAAGGATCGAGTCACGTGGCGCTCGGTTCTCTCTGCCTACCCCGCAAGGGATTTGGCGTGAAGTTATAGATAGATAGATAGAAAATTATTATTTTGTGTAAAATTATTTCTACATCAAATAATAAAAAAGGAAAAAAAGATATGTAAAAGTAAATGTACAAAGTTAGGTAACTTAATCGATCAACGCCTTAAACTATTTCATAATTTTTAAGAAAACAAGGATTCTAGCAAGATTATGCGAAATGAAGAATTAAAATTGCCTGTATACAATATATAAGATAATAGCGTTATACAACTTAACATGTGAACAGTAACAACTAAAAGTTAAGTTATTACAAAATAATAGTATATTATTACAAGTTTTGTAAGTATTATTGTAGTGATCATCTGAATACTATCACAAATACATCCCAAAATTCGAGTAGCACCAAATCCGGCCGTTATAATCCAAAACCAATCGGTGTTTATTGTATAGGTGATCCCCAAATTATTTCTAATACATGTTAATAAATCATACGCCTCTCTATCACGCATTACGGATCCCTAATAAATCTTTACATCACTTGTAATAATAATAATAAAAGAGCTATGAATGTGAAAGAAGCGAGTGAAGTGTGTAAGGACCGCGTCTTATGGCGCTCGGTTCTCTCTGCCTACCCCGCAAGGGACCTGGCGTGAAGATATACATACATACATACATACACTTGTAATATATTTTTAATTACAATTAAATCTCTAACGCATCCCGATCGCATTCTTACACATTGAAAACCATCTCAACTTCTAAAACCATTTCCAACACATACTTAACAAATGCTAACACATTTCTTCCCAGTTTTTAACTTATATCCGATTACATTGCTATTTATTGTAAACATTTTCCAAACATATTCAGATGCAAATTCTAATTAGGTCTCAACCTTTTTAAAACATACGTTTTACCTTGCTCCTCTATCTTTAGAATTTTCAATAAATTAGTCAGAACCCCAATTTCTCAAGAAGTTTAAGAGAGGAAGGGCGCATCAAAGCAACCCGTCTTGGGAAGTACCTCCACCTCACAGAAAACCGCAGCCAAATAACAACTTCCTAGCTAGAGGGTTGTTGTGTTTCTTCGTGTGAGTGAGGTCACCAGTAAGCTCGTAAGGAGTTCCTGTGTAAGCAGCAGAGGAGGCATCACGCGAGTGATACTTAATATATTACACCGTTAATAGACTACGATAATCGCTTAACATCGGGTGGGTCGTATGCTTGTATGCCTTCCTTCATTGTATAAAAAAAATATAAACACAAATATAAGCCCAAATTTACATTTTATGATACTTTTACCTTTTCGAACTGCAAGTGTCAAGCGTGATGTGATGCTTCACTGTGTAATACAAATACAAATAATCTTTATTGTGAACTACAGGTAATAAGGTTGTTACAATTTAGCATAGTTCTATTCTGTGTTCTACCATTCAGGCATACAATAATTATTGCTATCTAATTAAATAATGTCATGCATTTTACAAATCCTTGTCAGATAAATAATCATTTATGTCATAGTAACACCTACTTATCAACAGATCATGAAGTTTAGTTTTGAATATGTTAATCTCATTTATGCTACGTATGCTTTCAGGTATTTTATTGTATATTCGAGGCATGTTACAGAAAACACTTTTACTCAATAGCGCAGTCCTCGCTGGATTTAAATATAACTTATTTTTATGTCGATCTCGCGTCTTAAAATTAAAGAATTTAATATTACTTTTGACAAATGAGGCACATTCAAAAATATATAGACTAGGCATTGTCAAGAGATGATACTTCTTGAAATATGACTTACATGAGTCAGTCTGTTTTAAACTATACATGGCTCTGACACATCGTTTTTGTGCTCTAAAAGCAAGGAGTTTGTCTGTGGAATTGCCCCAAAATATTATTCCGTAGCGTAATGTAGAAACAACGTAACCATGGTATGCTGTCAATAGAGCCGATTCATTTACGATTTTGCTCAAGTTATATAATGCGTAAGAAAATTTGCTTAGTTTGGTACAGATTTGTTGAATTTGCATTTTCCAATTCAATTTATCGTCAATGATTAAACCTAAGAATTTTGTCGTTTCTGTGTCCTTAATTATTTTACCTAAATAATTTATTTGAAGTTTATTTGAATTAAAATCTGTATTTTGACTGAATTTCATTGATGTCGTTTTATCTAAATTTATTTTCAAATTATTATTATTCAACCAATTGATTATTGATACCAAAGATTCATTTATGTCATTTTCCAGGTCATGAGTATTGTCATTTGTAAATAAAATTGTACTATCATCAGCAAATAATGTCATATGATATTTAATTGCAGAAGGCAAATCGTTAATGTAAATTAAAAATAATAGAGGCCCCAATATGCTACCTTGTGGGACGCCATAGTTTACCTTTCTACAGTCAGATTGATATTGTTCTTCACATTTTGATTTAATATTTATTCTATCGATTTGTGTCGTTTGCTGTCTATCCGCTAGATATGACTTCATTAATTTATGTGCATTTCCTCTAATTCCATAAGCATACAATTTGTTCAATAGTATGGTATGATCGACGTAATCAAATGCTTTCGTCATATCCATGTACAGGGCCATAGTTGGTATCCGACGATCTACATTTGTGTATATTATGTGGAGAAAGTTATACACTGCCTGGTTTATTGATTTATTTTCCCTGAAACCATATTGTTGAGGAACGAGAATATTATTTAGTTCTAGGAAAGAATATAATATTTTATAAATAACTTTCTCGAATATTTTCGCAAATATAGAAATCATAGCCATATATAATAGTAATATATAATAGTCTATAAAAGTTCATATTTGTTCTGTCTTCTTTTTTAAACAACGGCTTGACAGTAAATATTTTAAGCTTTTCCGGAAATATACCTTTTTCATTAACTAAATTAATTATATAGCTCAGTATCGGTGAAATAATCACTGAGACATCTTTAATTACGATTGTTATTATGTCATCAGAACCTGTACTAGCTGTGTTTTTTAAAGATTGAATTATTTTGTAAATTTAAAGAATTTAAATTGTTATATAAATTACATTTTATTGCATTATTAGGAATATTTGAATTAGCTGTTATGTTATCTATGAAATAGTTATTAAAAGCAGTGGCAATATCAAGTGGGTCTGTTATTATTTTGTCATTTACCTTTATTTTATCTATGCAAGTTTTTGGATAATTTAGTTTGGTTTTGTTTATTATTTTCCATGTTGCTTTTGTTTTGTTTAATGATTTTTTTATGTAATAATCATTTTGCGATTTTTGTGTCTGTTTTATTATAGATTTAAAACGTTTAGAGTAAGCTGTATAATCATTTTTATATTTAATATTTGGGTTTTTACGGAATTTCCATAATAGTTCTCTCTTACGTTTGCTGCACATCCTGATACCACGAGAGATCCATTTAGGTCTCATATAATGAAATACTTTCACTTTTACAATTGGGAAGCATAGATCATATAGAAGCTTAAACCAATCGTGAAAAATATTAAAGGCTTTATTTGGATCATTTTCATCGTAAACTTCTTTGAAGCTTAGTTGTCCTAAATTTTTTATAAATTTTAGTCTATTTTCAGTTGAATAGTCTCGCCTCCTTACAAACCAATATTTAAGTGAACAGCTTTTCTTTACGGGACATTTTATTAACTGGGCTGTGTGATCAGAGAGTGCAAGCTCTAATATTTCTCCTTTACAACCCTTAATATTGTGTGCTATACTGTCAATGCATGTGCCGCTTATAATACGAGTAGGTTCTTTGAATTGTAATCTTAAGTTGTGACTATTTATTAAATTACAAAATTCTATAGAATATTTTGTTGATTTTAAAATGTCTATATTAAAATCTCCGCACAGTATAACTTTTTTCTTAATTAACAAAAATTTCTTCAGTACTTTGTCTAATTGAGTAAAAAATGAGTCATAAAGTAGAGTACTCCTATTAGGAATGCGATATATACAAATAATGTAGATTTGGTGATTGATAAGTTCAATGGCCGAGCATTCTATTACATTTGGGATAGACAAATTGACAATATCATCTAGCTGTCTGTACACATGGTAGTGTAAGGTTACCGATTAAAAAAAAAACAATACCAAAGAACATAATTTATTTTTATGTTATTTAACTTATTACTATCTTAATAACTATTTCAATTGGTAGATAGCTTGTATTGTCTCTAAGTTTTAGTTGATAGCAGTCCACCAAAACTTAGAGTAAATACAATAGTAAGAAATGTAATGTGCTGTGTTTTACATGTCCTACAACTTAGGTGTAGCTAGTTAATGTTTATCTATGTATCCGCTCACGTAAAGTTTGGGATAATATAACATAAATTTTACCTGTCAATCCATTTCCGTGTCAAAATTAAATATGAGAAGAATTAGCAAACAAACACAGTTTCACATTTATGCGTAATATTTAAGAATACTATCACAAGATTTTTTTTACTAGTAAAATATACTTTGGTAGACTACACTTTGGTAGATTGGTAAGAAATTATATCCCATTGATCACTATGGCGTAACTTTAGTAATATATCACTGTAATTATTTCAATATGGAGCAGAAGCCTTTGTTTTTACTCGGTATATCCCAGATGGACAGCCGCCACTGAAAATAAAAGTTTATTAAATAGTTATTCCAAAATTACTTTGAGTATTGTATGAAGAGCTAGACATAATACTTGTTATAAAATTCGTAAATCGTTAATCTACCTACGAATAATAAACGTGCATGAAACTAGTACAAATAAAAAGCTAAAATAACAGACTCAAGATATAATAGTCGAGATATAATAGAGAGATCAGAGAATCGAGATTTTTTTAATTTTATTTTTCATAAGAAAACTTACAGCGAATCATTCAAATAATATTTTCGTAAGTATACAAAAATGAACTCGTAAAATAAGCTGATGCGAAGAAACAGGAAATGCCATAATTATTTGCTAACGATATGGGCAACATATAACACACATACCGCATAATATGTTATCCATTGCGGGTACACCCACATAATACACGTTATAACTTCGACAAATAGTCTCCGGGATAATACTTCTTATCCCAAATACTGTACAGAAAAACTACTTAGCCAGACCTTTTTTTAAATTTAGAGTCAGCATTATTGAATCAACATTCACAATCTTTGACACTTCATTAAAACTCCTGCATGTTCTTATTATATTAGAGTTTTGTCTATAAGCATATTTCGTTAACGAAACATACAGAGTGTTATTCTTTTTTGTGAGTTCAGCAGGCACACATAGAGGTATCAAACTTAATAGCTCGGAGCAATCTATCGCGTCATTCGCTAATTTAAGGAGGTATGCAATGTGTTTCTATGCCGTGCAATGTAATTTAAAATATATTTATTAAATTAGAATTGCACGTAACGCAAAAAAGGCTTATGTATGCCTTCGATACGCGATATATACCTATATACTTCATAATTAGCGTTCCATACTAACGAAATCTACTCAAGGTGACAGCGGATGAAAGAAGAATAGAGAATTTTAAATGCTTTTATATTATTAAATTCTGAGGATTATTCGCAGTATTAATCCAAGAGCTTTCAAGCCCTGTTAATAATATCATTAACGTGCAAGTCAAGGAACAATTTGGAGTAAATGTAACGCCTAGGTCATTTAAAGAAGTGGCTATTTTAATGATAGATTTTTAGCATGCATTGAAAGGTTAACAGTGTTGGCTTTCGGGTGAATAGGCAAACATTTGTCTTCGTTTAAATTCAACCTGTTATCACTGCATTGGGCCTGAAGCCTGTCTAAGTCTCGTTGCATGAAAATAGAGTATTGAAATGATTTTACTGGGCATATAATTTTCGAGTAAATAAAATACGACCATATGTCGTTGATATATTGAATAGCAGAGGACCCAGCAGTGAAAATTGTGCAACTCTCGCAGACATTTTATTCAATTGAGCTTCATCGAGGTCTCAAACTTGAATTCGTACGTAATGACAGACAAAGATGTGTATTACTAGATCAATTTATTATATCCTTTTATCAAATTCATACCTGTTCTCACCGCGGTTCATTGCGAGTAACCGCGATATGTATTTCATTCATCTCAGGAAGTAATCCTCAAGTTACTGTTGTCGTTCTTCGCACAATTTATTCATCTTCGCATCGCTAGTATTTTTCCCGTTACCACCATATTCATACTCGTACTTATCATTTTCTTGTCAATTAAAATATAATTACAAATTACTTACATAATTTTTATCAGTTTATTGTTCCCCATTTCTTGTACAGGACCGCGGCAAGTATTGAATGCCATTTGGGTCGCTGAATTGCAACAGTTCGCTAGGAATGTATTCCTGCCCAAAGAAGCGGCGAATAACTGCCACGCTCGGTTATGACAGCAGCTATTAAAAAGGCAGCCTGGTTGAGCACGGCCACCGCTGGGGTAGAAATCGGCATCACCCAATTGTTCATCAAGGCCATTTCCTAAGAGACCACCGTTAGTATGAATCACTTCGACGTAAGCAGCGTCTGTCCGTGTCAATTTGTTGCTACTCTTGGTTGGGTCCAGAGCTAAAATATATTAGAATGTTTAGTACCTTCTCAAAATGATGTATGTGACGTAATTGCATGGATGTCTGACTTTCTTTCACCAATACGGAAAGCGATTGGTGTACATGGTGGTTTCAAAGACGAATAATGGCGAGTAACTTACACCCAAGATCTGTTTTCACTTTAAATATTAGTTAAATATTTTACTACATGAATATTTTAATATACGATAATAGCTACTATTAGGTAATATTATTGCCTTTACTTTAAAAATAATAGGTAAGCTCTCGAATCCTCTCCATTGTTGCTGAAGATATAATCTTTCTTTTTTTTTGTAATCTGTAGTTCATAAATCGTACATATTGACATGAGAATATAGGAGAAGATACAAACTAGTACAGAAGTCGAAAATGTATTGATCTTGCCCTTAAGACCTCTAAAAAGTGGGTTAAAAGAAATGTAATAATAGGCATAATAGTATCTATGGGCGTTACTAAGTTTTTTAATTATGTAGTACACTTTTTATACACTGCACTATTCCTGCACTCCATATACTACTATATAAAGCATTTCCCAAAGCGATAGCTGAGCATTTCAGAACAAGACCCCTTGCGTATACATAGCACGAAGCGCACGGGCTTAGACATCTAGGCTACTTTGGTTACGTGGCAATATGGCGGTGAATGCTAACGTGCCAAATAAACATGTCGTTCAATTCATTATGTTCCTTATAAAACATTGTCGTGCTTGGCCGGGAAATTATATAAAAAAAATTCTTTCGTAAAAAGATTATTTATCGCACATAGATATATTTTATATAAGTATTTTCCGGAACTTTGTAGGCAGGATTAAAAGCGGCACCCGTCAAAATGACAATTCACAGTGAAATTTAATGAAGTCCTACTGGTACAACTACTGATTCATTGAAACTCAAAGCGAATTTGATTAAAAAAAAAATTTTTATACAACTTCGGGAGGCACGCAAGGTTATTGCTCACCTGATGTAAAGTTGTTACCGTAGCATATGAACGCTTGCAGAACATTAAGTATCTTTCGTATCTTTGGTGCGATGGTGCATCTGCTGCTGACACAGCAACTCCAAAGGAACTCAATAGTAAGTAATACATCACTCAATAGCAGGAATACAACAACCCTTCAAGGAATTATTTTTTGGCTGTGGATTTCTGAAAGGTGGTACTTTTCCCGACGGGCTATTTTGGTACGACCTATCTTTTTTAAAAACACCCATAGCAAGGCGAACAATAAATAATAACAAATAAATATTGCCATACAAATTACACAGTGTCATCCAGCCCCAAAGTAAACGAAGCTTGTGTTATGGGTACTAAACAACTGTTAAATATACGTAAATAGATTTTTTTTTGTAAATACATACTTATTATACATAGAAAATACCCAGACGAATAAACATGTTCATGCACACAAATGTTTATACTGTGTGGGAATCGAACCCACGAGCGTTGGTGTCAAAGTAGCGTAACAGCGTGTTCCACCACTGCGCCACCGAGCTCGTCATGAACAGACAAGTTCATATACACAAATATTTGTCTTGTGTGGATTCTCACAACTTACTCGCTTCTTTAACATTAATTGCTCGTGCACGCTCGCCGGTTTCTAAGGCTCCTGAGATCACCTTCTGATATTCTACTTTCGTGTTGTATATCTGTTTCGTAATGCTTTCTTCCTGTATTATTTTTACATGACTGAACCAACGGAGCATGCCTTTTGTGGATGGTGAAGGTATATTTCTACAAAGTATACATATTATGTAAATAATGATATGACAATATAATGATCATTACCTGTGATCCTTGCTACTGGCGTGCCGCGGTTACCGAGAGTTCTTCCTGCATTACCAGCGATGTGAGCTCCAAGGTCGAACCCAACTATGTGCATACGATCTGGTGTTACTTCTACATTCCTCAAAGATGATAGAAAATCGGCTAAATAACGGCTGATTGTAGGTACTGAGGCATCGGCGTCTGAATACGAGTATCCAGCTTGAACTGACCAATCCAGAATTAACACGTTGGCATCTTCTTCTAATTCAACTAAAATACCTAAAAGAGAATATTTTCATTCATTAGATAATTTGAAACTTATTTAAGTTAAAGTTCTATCTATCTATCTATAACTTCACGCCAAATCCCTTGCGGGGTAGGCAGAGAGAACCGAGCGCCACGTGACTCGATCCTTACATATCTCACTCGCTTCTTTAACATTCATTGCTCTTCTCATGCACGCTCGCCGGTTTCTAGGGCTCCTGACATCACCTTCTGATAGAACACGACCAATTTGGTCATGGTAGGTAAGTCTTGGCCTTCCCCGGCTCCTACATCCGTCCACTTTTGCATTGTATATCTGCTTCGTTATTCTTTCATCTTGCATTCTTTCTACATGCCCGAACCATCGGAGCATGCCTCTTCTTATTTTAACACCGACGCTCTCTTTCAGACCAACTCTATTTCTAACATCATCATTGCGAATACGGTCTACAAGCCTTACGCCACAAATTTTGCGCAGCGCTCGCATTTCAACCGCGTTTATTCTACTTTCATGCTCTTTCTGCCATACCCAGCTCTCGCTTCCATAAGTTAGCGTTGGGACCAACACTGCATTGTGTATAGCGAGTTGTGCCTTCTGGCTCAGGTTTTTACTGCCAAGAAGTTTTCCCAATGCTCCGTTCACACTATTCCCAGCACTCACTCGTCTTTCCACATCTGCGGTGTACCTTCCATCCCTGCTGAAAGCACATCCAAGATATACAAACTCATCCACTTGTTCCAACACTTCATCGTCAATCGTAATCCTTACATTAGTTCTGGATTCTTCTCTTTCAAATACCATTATCTTTGTTTTCTTCGCATTCAGTAGTAAGCCTTTCTCCATATATTCGTCTTTCATCAGAAGTTAAAGTTTAACTTCATATATTTCATTCATACTAAACATTTAACTATATATCTCTCTTTGCTGAAATCTCAGCATGCAGTAAATACCATAAAATATTTCTGTGTAGAGAATCCAAAACTAATACTGCAGCTATAAATACAATCTTCGCCAAAGTCTCTGCTTATATTTAATCCATACTTATATGTAAAGCAGAATAGCTTATTTGATTGACTGTTTGTTTGTTTGAATGCACTATCTCTGGAACTACGTGTCGGAATTGAAAAAAAAAAAATATTTTTGAGGAAGGCTTAGAGGCTATTTAACATCACGAATCGACGCTTAGAAACTGAGTACAAAGGAAGAAAGTAAGAAAAAGTTGAGTTTTTATGGACACTGAGTATATACGAGTAGTTTGTTATTATTATTTCATTTACATTACAATTTGCCTCGATTGTAACACTCTACATCGGACGATGTACCTATTCAATATATTACCGTTATTATGTACTACTTACTACTACAGTGGGCACATTACGACTTTGATGATTTATTTAATTCACATATTCATTTACCCCCTATTTTTCGCGGTTGGTCTGTGGCTGTAGCAGAATAATCAGCGTTTTGTTCAACAGGACAAAACAAGTAGCTGAGTTACAGCCATTTTGTGTTACTGCTCATATGATTTTCCACCCTTACAGTGAACATGTTTCTTTGTATTATTTATAAACATAATTGCAACAAATTGTTATGTGTATGCTGGAAATACAAATAAAGAATCTATCTATTTAACTATTCCCATGGGATGCTGAGATGCGGAGCGGACGAAATCGTGGGCGACTTTATCAGCGAGTAATATATATGGGCTGTATTACAGCGGCTTCGTCCACTTTGGTAACTAAACTTACGTAACCAGTTATAAGAGAAGATTTTTCTTTCGCTGTTTGATAACTAGTTGTGTGAAAAGAATATTTTTTCCACTTTTGTAACTTTTTGATGGTTATGAACGTGATGTTCAGAACATGAACAGACAATGTTCGTTGTAGGGTCGCGGGTCTACCTAACACTCCTCCTCGCTTTGCTCGTCGTCGTACCTATTATTAAATGGCATTAGAAATATTTTCGGACTTCCGATAATAGTACCTACATAAAAGTTACGTAAAAAAACACTTTATTATTTCGGTGTTATTTACTTTTTATAAAAACTAATATCTCGGGTTACAAAAATCGAAATAATTTGATCTACGAAAGTGGAAACATAATTCTTCTCTCACAACTAGTTACCAAACAGCGAAAGAAAAATCTTGTCTTGTAACTGGTTACGTAAATTTAGTTATCAAAGTGGACGAAACGTATTATTTACAAAAAATAGAGATCCCAATGATAATAGCAATAATATAACCCAAGGTATCAAAATTTGCCTGCATGTATTTAGCATGCGCTACGAAAAACTGATTCATGATACATAAAATAATGTACTACGTATTTATTGTGCCCATCATTACCCGCAAAAAAGTTCATTAGGCTACCTTACCCGATGCAATGTCATAGTTCATTGGTGATTGGTAGCTCCCCCGGTGTCCATGTATCACTATAACTGTTGTACGATTGAACAAATGGTCAAGATCATCAGGTGACAGTTTTTTTGGTGCATATGTGATAGGTCTGAAAGAGAAATTAACGATAATTATTGTATAATAACTTTACATACGTAAACAATAACGTCCTCCTGTCTTTTTCTTCCGGATCCGCTACCTAGGCTTAATGATTTGGCGAAGATAGCGATTTTGACACAGGTCTAACGAAATATAATTCCTTGGACTTGGGTTTCCCCACTATGCTTTCCATCACCACCATCAACTTCTAAATGATAAGATTAATTGTATTGAATTGATTTTTTATTGCATGTGATTGAATTAATTAATTGTAACTATCGTGAAATTTACTTGCATACTACTTACTCTGTAGACTTATTTTGTATTTTTATGTTATGTAGATTTTTAATTTTAACGTAACATTTAGTTTTAAAGTTTAGTCAACCCTATTTATTAACAATAACTAATTTCATATGCCAGTAAGGCGAATCATGGCTGCACTTGTAATTAACTTATTTAACATCTGTGTTAAATAAGTTATTAATTATTTAACACACATATTTATGAAATAACAAAAGAATTATGAATCATCATTGCGATAAGACTTGTTTGACAATTAATTATTTCAATAAGTCTAAATGGAACTTACAACTTCCATCACATAGCTACGCTATTTGTCAAGGCCAATTTACTCAAGATGCCTTTTTATATTTCTAAGGTGGCAAATAAGTACCTGATGGTAAGCAGTTACCGTTGCATAAGAACATCAATAGCGTCACTCATATGTAGCTAATCTTGTAGAAATCTCTCTACACTTCACACTGTTTTTGGAACTATTGAAAAACTCTTAGCAGAGACTCCATTTCACAGTATAAATGAAGAACACGCTTCTGAAACTGCACAGCTTGCGACCATTGTGGTTCCACTGAACACTTTTTGAACAATTTCTGGCTTCTGAAATACAGATTTTTTTAAATCTGTCTCAGACGTCAGGGTTTTCACAGAAGCTTGTAACTTTTTATGTTGAAATAAATAATTATTACTACTTTTTCATCATACAACGTCAAGAGGCGTGCAAGCATTCGGCTCACCCGATGTAAAGCGGTTACCGTAGTCTATGAACGCTTGCATATCATTACGATATTAGCAGCAGAGGTGGCATCGCGCGGTACCACAAACTCCTGTGCTACAACACAGCAACTCCTATGGAGTTCCCTGGTGAACTCGGTCACACACAGGAACACAACAACCCTACAGGGAGTTTGTATTTGGCCGCAGTTTTCCTCTTAAAACACCCACAACAAGACAAACGGACATGTTCATGCACACAGGTATTTCTACTGTGTGAAAATTAAACCCCCACCAGCGTTGGTGTCAAAGTAGCATTATTAACCCTTCGAAACCCGGGTGGTCGTATACGACCGCGAAATGTATGGGAAAACGTATATAACGGGTTCTGACTGCTCAACCACTGCGCAATTAACAAGCTCGTCAAAATTTTTTACTGTTGCGATAAATTTAGCTATGGCGAACAGTACAGCCGTAGAAGAAAGCCTTTAGTGTGTTAGGGTTACTAACATATTGTTTTCTCGTGACCTAGAAATCCTTCTTCTTCTTACCGTTATTCCGTTTCGATTACGATTGGCGGGGTCCGCTACCCAAATCTAAAGACTTGGCGAAGATACTGATTTTGACATGGAGCGACTGCCAGATCTCCACAACCCAGAGGGAAAATTCTTAGGTTAGGTCACACGTCTATCGAAACATAATTTCTTGGACATGCGGGTTTCCTCACGATTTTTCCCTTCACCGCCAAGCAAGCGATAATCACAAATATGTACATAAATCCGAAATCATGAATTCAGTGGTACAGTGGTCAGGATTCGAACCGGGATCTGTTGCTCAATAGGCAGGTTCCTTATCCACTGGGCTATCTCTGCCATGCAATTCTCTAAGCGACTCGTAATGGCTGTGTGCGTCGCTGTGATCACAGATGTCACAGCTTTGACATCGTCTACTGCGATCACGGCTAAATTATTTGGTATTCTATAAGGCTGTAAGCGTACGCGAGGCTGTTTGCCTTGTAGAATTCCAATTCCAAACGCAGCCTTGCGGGGCTAGTGTCGCACAGTCATGAAAAGCGACACTAAGGAATTGCAATTTTGTGTTGTGTTCAAGCCGATGTTTCCGAGGATGTAAGGATGTTTGCTCTTACAGAATTGCATGGCTTCTCGTGAGTTGGAAATATTGGTACATAACTTCTAATGAACATGAGCAGCGTTGCTTAACAAACACAGGTTTTTACCAAATTATTTTTAAATACAGAAGAACGATATACGAATTTATATGGAGACAACAGTGATGATGATTTGATTTTCTTAGTAATTCTGATACTCACATTGTGTACAGATAGTATTGGTTAAAATCAACATCTCTTTGAACCAAATGGGCGTCATCATTATAAGTCTGGCCGAGAGCGGCAGCTGGAAAATAAAATAAAGACACATGATGATCTATAATAGATCAGAGATTTACACTCATTTGTGACATGTATCCCCCTCGTATATACAATTCTGGTTCCACTAGACTTTCTGCCATAAATCCATACCTGTTTCATACTTACATCCATACATGTAAGTATGAAACATCAATACATGTTTTTTTTTACAACGACGGGAGGCATACAAGAATACGGTCCACCTGATGTAAAGTGGTTACCATAGCCTATGAACAGTGGTAATAAGTATCAACCGCATGGTGCTACCTCCGTTGCTAACACAGCAATTCCTTGGAAGCGTACTAGTGACCTCACTCACACGCAGGAATACAACAACCCTCTGGGGAGGTGTTATTTGGATCCGGTTTTCTGTGAGGTGGGATACTACCCCAGACAGGTTGCTTTGATGCCCTACCTCTCTTAATAACACCTAGACCAAGATAAACAGAAATGTTCACGCACATAAATATTTGTCCTGTGTGGGAATCGAACCCACGAGTGTTGGTGTCAAAGTAGCGTTTTACAGCACGTTTTACCACTGCGCCACCGAGCTCGTCATTTGTGACCAGCACACCCTTATCTATTTAATTTCTGTTTCTATTAAACTTTCTGCCATGAATTCATACCTAAAGTTTCATGATTTTAAGGCCTCTAGGGGTGTGTATATAAACGTTTCGTTTATAGGAGGTTATACCCTTTACACAAAGAGTATCATTTGCGTTGCGCACTTCTGCTGTTAACGCAGCAGCTAATTATTGGCGGAGTTCACTGATAACCTTACTCATTCATATGACTCTTATATGACATCGGGAGGTCGTTGATTTGACATCAGGTGGGTTGTACGCTTGTATGCCTCCCGCCGTTGTATAAAAAAAGGTATACAAACATATGGCCCACCTGATGTAAAGTAATATCGTAGCCAATGAATGCATGTAATACAAAAAGTGTCGCATACGCATGGCCATCCTCGCTGCTAAACTAACTATAGCAACTGCTTAGGAGCTTACTCGTAACCCCATTCACTTTCAGGAATACAACCACCATCCAGGTAGTTGTTATATGTTTTTTCGTGAGGTGGAGGCACTTCCCCAGTTGGGCTGCTTTGATACTCCCTGTCTCTCTTTAAATCACTCAGATCAAGACAAACAAACATTTTTATGCACATAAATGTTTGTATTATATGGGAATCGAACCCACGGGTATTGGTGTTTGAGTAGGCATTGTTAACCACTCAGTTAGCGGGCTCGACTAAATGTTTATTTCTGTCCATTTTGGCATATAATAAAAATAACAAGAAGTGAACACTGTAGCAAAAAAAATCGGCTAAGTGCGAGTCGGACTCGCGCACGAAGGGTTCCGTACCACTATCTATAAAAACGGCAAAAAAAAAAAAAATTGTTGTATGGGAGCCCCCTTAAATATTTATTTTATTCTATTTTTTAGTATTTATTGTTATAGCGGCAACAGAAATACATCATCTGTGAAAATTTCAACTGTCTAACTATCACGGTTCATGAGATACAGCCTGGTGACAGACGGACGGACAGACGGACGGACGGACGGGCGGACGGACGGACGGACAGCGGAGCCTCAGTAATAGGGTTCCGTTTTACCCTTTGGGTACGGAACCCTAAAAAGGGGCGATATACCGATACCTACTGAGAAGTTGCGCATGAATTAAATTTCTACTTCCAATTTATGTAGTATATTATCGCATAATATCATTCATTATACTCGTCTTCGTCACATATTGAAATTAAAGATTCAAGAAACGCCAAAGTTTTATTACAGAAAAAAAAAATCAGAATGTTGATTACATTCTGATTTTTGAATGGTAATAAAACTTTGGCGTTTATTTATATAGCCTGTACAAATCTAAGTGATCGCATATTTGAATGTGCTAATCTCTAATGCTACCGGGCAGACTTGATTTATTACATTTGATAGACAATTCTTGAGAAAGGTTATTTCATCTCACGATACAATTCATAGGAAAACGGAAATAAGAAGAAAAAACAGTTCCTACGGGATATCGGGCAAACGCGCGGGCGAAATCTCGCGGTGGAACTAGTAAAACATAAAATGATCTCTTTGTTAGTGGATTGTAAGAAAAATACAAATATGGAAATATAAAGCGATCATTAATAACGAGTGAGTGTAAGGAATAGGGTGAATGGAGCGTTGGGTAAACTTCTAGGTAGCCGAAATGCAAGCCAGAAGTCACAGCTCGCTGTATACAATGCGGTGCTAATCCCAACGCTAACGTATGGAAGTGAAAGCTGGATATGGCAGAGAGAGCATGAAAGTAGAATAAATGCGGTCGAGATGCGAGCACTGTGCAAAATTTGTGGCATAACGCTTGCTGACCGCGTTCGTAATAATGACGTACGAAAGAGAGTAGGTCTGAAAGATAGTATCGGTGTTAAGATAAGAAAAGGTATGCTCGGTTCGGACATATAGAAAGAATGAAGGATGAAATAATAACGAAACAGATATACAATGCGACAGTGGAAGGATGTAGGAGCCGAGGAAGACCAAGACTAACCTACCATGACCACATTAGTCGGGGGACAAAACAGAAGGGGATGTCAGGAGCCTACTAGGAGCTAGCCTAGGAACCGGCGAGCGTGCATGAAAAGAGCTATGAATTTTAAAGAAGCGAGTGAAGTGTGTAAGGACCTTGTCTTATGACACTCAGTTTTCTCTGCCTACTCCGCAAGGGACCTGGCGTGAAGATATACATACATATATGCATTAATGACCGTTTTTTTTGCACATAAGTGTACATGCGCTTAGTTTTACTTACCAGTAATAACTGCAAAATATAAAATCACTGTCTTTACCATTTTTATCATATTAAATATCTACGAACTGTGTTGAACTATTAACGAACTGAAGTGGTTTGCCTAATATATATAACGACTAGTTAAGATTGACTATTGATAAGAAAAATTGTAAGATCTTGATAACCTCTATATTAGTTATTATCAAAGAAAACCAAACCTAAATTCGATGTATTAATTTAATATCGCATATTTCAGAGGCATGTTATTGCTTTTTACATTATGTTTGCATTATACATTGAGGCCAAATCTCAGATACCCACACAGATATCGCACGTGATTTCTTGTGTTTTGAAATTGGTTTTCATTTTCTGTCAAATCTTAAAAGAGAAGAAACCAGAACCAATGTAAGGATTACGGTTGATGATGAAGTGTTGGAACAAGTGGATGAGATTGTATATCTTGCATGTGCTTTCGGCAGGAAAGGAAGCTAGACCGGTGATGTAGGAAGACGAGTTAATGCTGGAAATAGTGTGAATGGAGCGTTGGGAAAACTTCTTGGCAGTGAAAACTTGAGCCAGAAGGCACAACTCGCTATATATAATGCAGTGCTGGTCCCGACGCCTACTTATGGAAGCGAGAGCTGGGTATGGCAGAGAGAGCATGACAATAGGATAAACGCGGTCGAAATGCGTGCGTTGCGCAAAATTGTGGCGTAATGCTTGTTGACCGTATTCGCAATGACGATGTTAGAAACAGAGTTGGTCTGAAGGAGAGCGTCGGTGTTAAAATAAGAAGAGGCATGTTCCGTTGATTCGGACATGTAGAAATAATGCAGAATGAAGGAATGACGAAGCAGATATACAGCGCAAAAGTGGAAGGATGTATGAGCCGAGGAAGGATAAGACTTACCTAACATGATTAAATTGGTCGTGTTCAATCAGAAGGTGATGTCACGAGCTCTAGAATCCGGCGAGCGTGCATGAGAAGAGCAATGAATGTTAAAGAAGCGAGCGAGGTGTGTAAGGATCGGGTTATGTGGCGCTCGGTTCTCTCTGACTACCCCGCAAGGGATTTTGCATGAAGTTATAGATAGATTGTCTAATCTTGCTTTCTGCTTTAACTGTGTCTGTTCACTTGTATCTATTGTAGTAAAATAACGTACCTTTTTATGAAGTTTTTCTCATCATGATTGTTGCTGTGTCAATATTGACTGTCATAAACAATTTTACTATATATATTGAAATTAAACTATTTTTAACGGAAGTATCGCGTGTTTTATTTATTTTGTTGAAACCTGACGTTTCGAACGCTTTGCAGCGTCCGTGGTCGCAGGAAAGACTGAATAAATAAAACACGCGATACTTCCGTTAAAAATAGTTCAATTTCAATGTGTAACAATCGCGAAAACCTAAGACAATTTACTATATATAGTTTAGGTGTAACATTTAATTCTTACTTAAAACATTAAAATATTTATGGCAGTCGATGATTTATTAAAAAAAAAATATTGTTTTAATAAAATTAGTATTTAACCTAGTAACCTTTCTCCTTATTTTTCCCTTGTAACCTTATTTTTTTTATATAAAATCCCTTTCTCAATTTTATTTCAACTTCTAAGTCTTCCCTTACTTTGTTCCTTCCCTTCCCTTAACTTGTCTCTTAACGTAGTCTACAAATACTTGCAATTGGTGTACTGCTCGCGAGTTGTCACCTCGTTATTCATGCAGCCACTCCTCAGGACCTTACTGGTAGGCTTATTTATTCGCATAACAAGTAACAAATTTATTACGCTGTAATAATCAGTAGGTCCTTGTAGTTTCTGTACGTAGAAGTTGCATACATCTGTGTCAGCCTGTATGTAACTTAAATATTTGTATAATTAAAATGATACAGTTTCAAAAATGCGTACCCTACAATAAAATGAATCAACGCAAATTTTAATAATTTGAGACGGTAATTTCAGACAAAAAGTGATGAATACGCTATGCAAGTGAATACTAAAGCCAATGTCATCTGCCTATGGTCATTTTAATTATAAAAACATTTAAGTTACATACAGACTGACACAGATGTATGCAACACTCGCAAGAGTACCCATCCACACAAACACATACATACAGGAAGACATTCAGGAAAAGGATTACGATATATTAAATATTTTTTTTTATGTACAATATGTACATATTACATTATTCTATCTTTATTTTATACTAAGTCAGGAGACATACAAGCATATGGCCCACCTGATGTAAAGCTGTTACTGTTACCTATAAACGCTCGTAATGCATAAGTATCACTCGTGCAACCCTTCAAGAGCTCACTGGTGACCTCAATCTCCTGCAGGAATACAACAACCTTGCAGAGACTTGTTATTTGACTGCGGTTTTCTGTGAGGTGAAGGCACTTTCCCAGATGAGCTGCTTTGATGCGCCCGACCTCTCTTAAAAACACCCAGACCAAGACAATCAGACATGTTCATGCACACAAATGTTTGTACTGAGTGGGAATTGAACTCACGAGCATCGGTGATAAAATCGCGTATTAACAGCTGCGCCACCGAGTTCATCAAATCAAGTTCTAGTTTACTTAAAGTTCATCTCATGCACGCTCGTTAGTGCTTAGCGTTATAAGCTATTAAATACTCAAAGATCAAGAACAGGAAAAAGGCTCGGACTGAGCTTTATATATGATCAATCATTTTGAAAGACAGGCCGTGACTGATATATGCGAAATTCGATTAGAATGATATAACGACGCGTATATGACAATCTGTGAGCGGACGAATTTAGACATGTGTTTGAAATTATCCCACTGATTACATCTCTCTACTGTGATATAATGCACAAAATGGTTAATACAATTGTATAGTAGACATCGTATTTACACGGATTTCCTAATATTATGTACATATGTATATTTTTCTTCACGCCAGGTCCTTGAGAAATAGACAGAGAGAACCAAGGGCCATAAGAAGCGGTGCTTACACATCTCGCTCGCTTTTTTTAACACTCATAGATCTTTTCAAGCACGATCGCCGCTAGGGCTTCGACATCACGTTCTGATAAAACACGACCTATTTGGTCATTGTAGGTTAGTCTTGATCATCCTCGGCTCCTACATCCTTCCACTTTCGCATTGTATGTCTGTTTCCTCATTCTTTCATCCTGCATTCATCATCATCACATCTGCCGAAGGACGTCCACTGCTGAACATAGGCCTCGCCCTTTGACTTCCACAACGATCGGTCCTGTGCCGCTTGCATCCATCGGCTCCCTGCGATCTTCACAAGATCGTCGGTCCATCGTGTGGGGGGCCGTCCTACGCTGCGTTTTCCGGTTTGTTGTCGCCATTTGAGAACTATTCTACCCCAACGGACATCGGTTCTCCGAGCTATGTGGCCTACCCACTGCCACTTCAGCGTGCTGATCCTTAGAGCCACGTCGGTAACTCTATTTCTGCTACGGATGTGCTCATTTCGGAATCTATCACGTAGAGAAACTCCGAGCATGGTTCTCTCCATCGCACGCTGTGTAATCTTGAGCTTCCGTATGAGGCCCATAGTAAGAGACCACGTCTCTGTGCCGTAAGTCATCACTGGCAACACACACTGGTTAAAGACTTTCATCTTGAGGCATTGAGGTATTTTGGACGAGAAATTATTCTGCATTATTTCTACATAATAGTAGTTTCTTAACAGTAGTTTCACTAAAACATAAAAAATAGTTTCATTTATACCTATAACTATATGTAAGTACCTATAACTTCGCCGGCAAGTAAATGATTCAATAGATCGTTATCAATTAAAATATAGGCAATCGAATTATTTGATTACTTTTGTCATTGACACCAATAACATTGCCAAACACAAGTGTTTATATCTGCCAAACTTTCCAGATAAAATTGTATCACAATATTTTATTTACCTACTACTCGTACTTACTACGAGTATATGTGCCTAGCGTGCCTCCCAACTCTATATCTAAAAATCAAATTAATGCTTGGGGAAATACATAAGCTTATCTTACAGATATCTAAAAACTGGCGTGTAAAAACTAAGGACCTATTAAATAAACTTATTAAACTAAATAATTGCATTCCAAAAATGTAAATGCAGTTTGAATAATAAAGATAAATGAAGTGAAACAAACTCTTTTTTTAAGCCCCTTCTTCTTAGCATTATCCCGTTTCCTAATCCATTAGGATTGGCGGGTCCGCTCCTTGAGCCTAAGGATTTGACGAAGATACCGATTTTTACATGAAGCGACTGCCATCAGACCATCACAATCCAACGACAGCTACTTTTTATAACCGCACCGCTCGCCGACGGCGGGGAGTTCACCCTCACACGCTTGAACCGCAATGGTCGCGTACGGTGCGGTTCCAGAGAAGTTTTCTTCCGAGAACACTCAAGCTGTGGAATGAGCTCCCAGCCGAGGTTTTTCCAAGGGACTACAGCATGGAGTTCTTCATGAAATGCGTGAAGAGGTTTTAGAGGGTCGGCAACGCATGAGTGACGCCTCTGGTGTTGCAAATGTCCATAGGCTACGGTGACTGTTTAACATCAGGCAGGCCGTATGCTTGATTGCCATCTTAGTGGTATAAAAAAAAATCCAAAGGGAAAACCAGATCATTCTTAGGTAAGGTCACATCGTTTTTCGAAAATATAATTTCTTGGACGTGCGGGTTACCTCACGATGTTTTCCTTCACCACAGAGCTAGTGATAATTACAAACTATGTACCTAAATCCGAAAAGCCGAACTGTATATTAGAGTAGTATGTTAATTAAGACGATTAATTCCTTAGTGGAACTCTGAGACTTACTAAACGGAACAGTTCTGCAAATACTCGCGTGAAATTTATTACAAAACACACAAAAACAAGGAAGGTCGTTTAGACTATATAGTGACATCGGAAATTGTAACGATGATGCGATCTGGTTGCGATTGTATGCAGTATGCATGAAGTACAAGTTTGCAAATACTGGCAGCCCCGGCCCCGAGTTGTGAAATGTCTTCCATGTGAAGACGGAGCTTAGCTTTACATAGCTGCAGCTGATGCCGGGTATAAAATACTGTATAATTTGGTCGTCAAAGATGCAAACTGGTTTACGTTGTATACGCATATCAAATGAAGTTGGTAAATAATGTGGAACACCAGCCCGATGTTGTGAACAGTCTTCCAGGCGAAGGCTAGGCAGGCCATAGTTGCAGCCGATGCTAGGACTTGCTTCACCTAGCACACCACTCTTCTTAGAGGTCAGCTCCCTCGCGTAGATAGCTAGGATATCTGGTTAATACATTATTTTTCGAAAGTTAAATTTACAGACAATTTGATCTAAACTACTTTGTGTGCCTACTAGTTCACGATAGTTTGTCATACCCAGAAAAAAATACCAACGAATTAGTTAACATAATTAGAAAAAATACCATACACATTGCTCTCAAAACATATAAGTCTCTCAAATAGCTTTGCAACAGTAAAGATAAAAGTCCGCCAAATAAAAAATCCGGCGTCTATATATAATCGACCTGGTATAATTTATAGAAGTGTGTGTGTGATTATATTATGTAACATATAACAAGGTCATCAATCTTACTGATACTTATGTTTCTCGACCCTGACACCGTTTCTAGATAGTCTCTTCCTCTTTAGTAGGTAACATGAATTTAAATTCAAATAAAACAAATAGTAAATGCACCATGTATTGCTTACAGCCTGCCTATGGACAATTGCTCGTTAGCGATGTTGTTAAAACCTCCTTGCTTTGGTATTGGGTTCATCTAAAAAGTTTTTACAGGAACCCAGCGCTTTTGTCTATTGAGAGGGATTTTTGTCTATACAGAAGAAGTCTCCGGTAACACACAGTAAGCGAAGTTTTCTGTTCCAAAGTTAATTTCTTTGTTCATAGTCAACGAACTCTATTTCTTGTAAATGGTATTGCTTTATTATACCGCTTTAATGATAAGAATGCAGATATTCAGGAACACCGTTCCTATGTGAAATCTATATGTTTATCTGTGTGTGCGTTTTTTTCGAATATTCGAATTTTGACTTCAAATTCGGATTCAGCATAAAAAAGTAGAATAGTAATGTTCAGGTACACCGTTCCTATCTCTTAAGGAACATGGCCAAAATGGCCGACAAATTAAAAAAAAAAATGAATTGTTATATAATTTACGAGCCAGCTGTTCCTCTGGCAATGCAAGCTTGCACCTTTTCAATTGGTTTTGTTATGAAATGGTTGAAGTATCTAAGCACAATATGCCGAAGTTCGGCGTGATTGCGCCTGCAATGCTATTTTAATCACTAGCAACACATTTGCCGAAATTACGTCACGTTTTGGCGTACAACTGAATTTTGGTCGGACGTAAGTTCTACGGCAACGTATTCTATATAGCAACAGATTACACGCGACGGAAGTTCGTAGTCTTGTAGAATTCAATGGGTGCAACCAAAATTCATTCCTGTGTTTGTACTCTTCTAAAGCCTCTGCAATTACTGTAAAACGATCCATTTTTAGACAACGGGACGCGACATCACGATTGCGCTCGAGACACTGAATTCACACAACGTTGCGCAACCAAATTTCTGTCGCGTAATTTCCGCTCATATCGTGTGTCATATCAGCCGAATACGTCGGAACGTAAAAGCAGCCGCGGAACTCGGTCGCGTATCTTCGACATAGTGTGCTTAGACACTAAGGAGTGTACGATTCAATCACAGAATACGTCATAACGAATATAATCGAAAAAAAGGATTCCAGGGCAGCTATTTCTTTCAACCTATGTGGTATCTATTTTTGTGCGACATCGGGAAGCGTACAAGCAGACGGCCCACCTGATGTAAAGCGGTTACCGTAACCTATGCTGTGGCTTATTTTTATACAATGTCTGGAGACATACAATCATAGAGCCATACTACTAAGGCGAAAATCAAGCGTATGGCATGCCTGATGGTAAGCAGTTACCGTAGCCTATGAATATTTGCAACACGAGGAGTGTTACTCATGCGTTGCCGACCAATCCCTGTAATCCCTACGGAAAACCTCGGCTGGGAGTTCATTTCACAACTTGAGAGTTCTCGGAAGAAAACTTCGCTGGAATCGCACAGTACGCAACCATTGCGGTTCCAGTATGTGAAGGTGCACTCCCCGCCATCGGCGAGCGGTGCCGATGTAAAAATGCCGGCATCATATTGAACAATTCCTCAGAACACAACCCGTTGTACGATCGGTAGAACACACATGGGGAGGCAAATTCTCCTCTAAAATTTAAGGACTCAATTTATCACACCACATCAACCCTTACTCATTTCACTGCAGGAATACGGGCCTCCCTTCAACCGAAGGGGTTTAGAGTATACCTAATCCACCACGCTGCACAAATGCAGATTGGCGGAGGCCAGTGTTCAATAGCGCCTCAATAACACCTGATGTAAAGCGGTTACCGTAGCCTATGAACACTTGAAATGCATTAAGTATCACTCGCGCGATGTCACCTCTACTACTTACACGGCAACTCCTTAGGAGTTTACTGATGACCTTACCAGGGAGTTGTTATTTGGCTGCGGTTTTCTGTAAGGTGGAGGTACTCCCCCCGCTTTGATGCGTCCTACCTCTCTTGAAAATCTAAAGAGATTTGACGAACCTACAGTCGGTAATGAACCCACTGTGACCCATTTTTATGTAAACCGTATTCTTGGTTGCAGCTGTTTCGAGGTTGTACGGACAGTACAGTGATCAGACTGATATTAAGTATTTATAGCAACTCATTAATGCTTGTAACACCAGTGGTAAACGCCGACTCCGCAAAAACTTTATCATGGTCTATTTGACGAGCTCGGTCGCGCAGTTGTTAGTAATGCTACATTGACATCAACGCTCGTTTGTTCGATTCCCATACAGGATAAATATTTGTGTGCATAAACATGTCTGCTTTTCTTGGTCTAGGTATTTTTAAGAGGGATAGAGTACATCAAAGCAGCCTGTCTGGGGAAGTACCTATATGTAAACATCAAGTATCGCTCGCGCCGTGCCACCCCTGCTGGTAACACAGCAACTCCTTGGGAGCTTGCTGGTGACCTCACTCACACGCAGGAACACAACAACCCTCTAGGGAGTTGTTATTTGGCTGCGGTTTCCTGTGAGGTGGAGGTAGTTCCTCGGACAGGCTGCTTTCCTTTACCTTTCAAAAATTGGATTGGTAGAGGCCAGTGTTTTCAAGAATTCAGAAGGCCACTGACTTATTGAAATTAAACTATTTTTAACGGAAGTATCGCGTGTTTTATTTATTTTGTTGAAACCTGACGTTTCGAACGCTTTGCAGCGTCCGTGGTCGCAGGAAAGACTAAGGTGGTATTTGTCTTACATTAGTTATTCAATTATTACATCTACCGACATGGATGGATTAATTATATATGTTCCGATTCACACAAAAATCACTCACAGTGTCCGAACATTTTTTAGTAGATCTTTGGATTTGTGACTTGATTATTTTTAGGACTGGATCCCAAGCAGGTGGTACTTGCCAATCATCTTCTCTATTGAAATTGGGGTGTTTTCTTATTTCAATAGCCTCGCGCAACATTCTCGACATGTAGCGATTTTCCTTGGCGAGGATTTGTAGTTTATCGAACCGGATGTAATGGTTTGGTTGGTCCAGTGTATGTGCACATACTGCAGAGTTTTTATCGCGCCTATTCTTCATGTCAGCAATGTGTTCTTTCACACGAGTACCTACGCTTCTCTTTGTTTGCCCTATGTATGATAAACCACATTCGCAGTCTAATTTGTATACTCCTGCATCTTGTAGGGGGATATTAGACTTGATAGGTCTTAGAAATTGACTGATCTTCTTATGGGGCTTGAAATAAGTTTTAATTGAAGCTCGCCGTAAGATGTTGCCAATTTTGTCTGTGACTCCCTTTAAGTACGGTAAGATGGCAGGTTGACGTTCAACTGTAGGTGGCTTCAGGCGGCTTTTGTGACGCATGCGAGGGAGTTTGTGACTATTGCTCCGCAGTACTTGTTTGACATGTTGGAGTTCCTCCTCTAGATGCTCAGCGTCGCAGATGCCGTGTGCTCTCTGAAACAAAGATTTGCCTACGGTAGCTAACTGACATGGATGGTGGTGTGAGTTACCATTGAGATATTTGTCTGTATGGGTGGGTTTCCTATACACTGTGTGAGTAAGTGAGTTGTCAAGTTTCTTGGTGATTAATAATTCAAGAAATGCTAGTGAATTATTTGCCTCTAATTCCATGGTGAATTTGATTTTATTGTTGATGGAATTAAGGTGGTGAAGGAATATAGACACTTTATCTTTGGGTATGACAACAAAAGTATCATCTACGTACCGTTTGTACATCTTCGGCACAGCCGGTGCCATCGACAGAGCTTTCTCCTCAAGGTCTTCCATGAAAATGTCAGCGACAACAGGAGAAATGGGAGAGCCCATAGCTAATAAAAAATAGTTTAATTTCAATGTGTAACAATCGCGAAAACCTAAGACAATACTATGCCACTGACTTAGTTTGACGATTGTCATCCTTCAACAACAGCCGAAACTGACGGTTTAAAGCTCAAAATAGATAAACCCACCATAGATAGGCTTGTAACTTCCCCCCCCCCCCCTTTTTCCTTATCTATTTGTTTATTTTATGTTTGTTTTTAGTTATTTATTTATGTATGCGCTACAGAGGGGAGACTCTAATTACTACATATATATATGAATAGCTTGAATATATAACTGACTAGGTACCTGTGTACAACTAAACCCCGCCTTCTGATTTCATCTACTTAACCCATTTCCTCGTTACCACCCCACCTACTTTATGCCTCTACTTATGTTATGTACAGAGCTACTCTATATAATATTATACTCTACCTTTATATGTCTCCCCCTCCTGTTTTATTGGTTTATTAACTTAGATATATATAATGGTCCTACCTATGTGAACCCCACTCTTATAGAAATATATCTACTGAGAACTGTTCATGTATTGAACATAGTAATTTGTTTATCTACCTCCTTACCCCGCACCTAACTACTCCTGTACCTAATCTTTACCTGAACTACCACTCGTGTATTGACGATATATATACTAGAATCCCTGATTTTAATTGTAACTATTTCTTGACCTAAAAATCAATCTACTTAACTAAACTTATTAATTAGGTGTCTCGGACTGTGTCACGTCGACCCTCAAGTTAAATTATTGGCAGTGATCGTGTTAGTGGCAACTACATTGTGAGCAGCAACCCAGAGTCCTTTTCGTGGCTGAGATGGCTAAGCAATTCGAGAACCCTACCAGTTAAGCTTCCTAAATAACATAGCACCGCAGTACTTTAAAGAGTAACTATTCCCTAAGGTTATCTTCCTGTCTCTACTCAATATGTTTATATATGTGAAGATCCAATCGTCCGCTCCGCGTTTAGGTTACTTAGCTTGGGGAAATTATAAAATATCAAAGATTTAATGTGTGCTTTTCTTTACCCCTCTGTCTCAATCGGACTGTTAGAATTGTACCGTACCCTATCGGATTTTGATTGGTTCTTTATTGCTTAGGACCAGCATTCTGACAGATGGACGCGCGTACCAAAGGAGGTTCTGAAGAATCAGATGACCCTTGTAGTTAGACGTTGATTGGATTATAACTAATGTCTATGCATATTCATATAACACTGTAATTGATTTAATGATATCCTATTACTAGGCAGGGACTTTAGAATCTTAAGAGAACCCTCAGAATTAGAACGTAAGTCTCCTAGAATTAGCTATAGTTTAGCTATCGATGTAGTAGGCATTTATACTCCTCATTAACATTCGAATCAGAATTAAGTATAAGATTAGATTGTTTACACCACAGCTCCTATCGGACTCACAATGCCGTGGCGAAATAACCTATGGAGTCACTTTGTAGTGTGAATGAATGTTGTTACTATTTCGATGTTCAGTTCAAGTTAACGGTTCCGTAAAGCGATGACAAGGTAAGCTATAGTTATTTTCGGTAGTGAGATAATATTAGTTCCCACCACCAGGATTCTATTTAGAAATCAATTATAAGATAGAGAATACTCTTGCTTGCGCTAGCCCCTCGAGCAGTGGCATATATTCTATATTAAATGATATGAAAGAGGAAGGTTAGTAAGCAACCTATATTCAATTTAGAGCTCAAATATAAGATAGAGAACGCTCTGGCTCGCGATAGCCTCGCGGGGCAGTGGCATATATTCTATATTAAATGATATGAAAGAGGAAGGTTAGTAAGCAACCTATATTCAATTTAGAGCTCAAATATAAGATAGAGAACGCTCTGGCTCGCGATAGCCTCGCGGGGCAGTGGCATATATTCTATATTAAATGATATGAAAGAGGAAGGTTAGTAAGCAACCTATATTCAATTTAGAGCTCAAATATAAGATAGAGAACGCTCTGGCTCGCGATAGCCTCGCGGGGCAGTGGCATATTACCTACGGTTAGATTTTAAGTAACTGGAGAATGCTAGTGTTCGCCCTATGTACTGCTCTGAATGCTAACATAACATAGAGGACACCCCCACTATGTGTGAAAAGGAGAAGCAGGAAAGAGAAAGACCGCCGACAACACCCCTCCATCTGACCATTCCCAATTCATCTCGTTGATCTTACGAGTATGTAACATATGTGAGAATGAGAAAATTGTTCTTACAATTTATCTAACGACTTCTCAGTCTTCTATTAAATTTGTTTTGTATTTTTAAATTTATCTGAGGCAATTTAGGAATAATCACATGGGTCCTTCCCCAGAACCACCTAAGTTCCTGATTTTCCCTTTCCAAACTACTTTAGATAATATTCACTATATCAAATTCTACAATTTCAACCATCACTAGTTTGATTTTCTTCAATTTTAAAGCAAGCATCAATTTACAATAATACAAGTATTAAACTTCTCGTCCGCTAGCTGAACACAAAGATTGTATAAGGTTATTTGAGCACAATCTAACTGAATTGCAATCGGTCAAATCACCACTATGCCACCGCTATCAGTTATTACAAATAAGGCAAATCCCTCAGTTGTGTCCACAGATAACGTATTTGTTTATAATAAAATGTACTGTGAGCGTCATCTATACATTCGTCAGTCTTGTAAGGTAGCAGCCAGGCGCTTTTCTCAGTCACCACTGTTACACGGGGTCTATTGCCCAGACTTCTAAATAATATAGACAACAATTAATCAAGTAAAGTTTTCTGCTCTTCCGGCAGTAGTGAAGTCTCCTCACTTGAGAGACGTTAGTAAGTTTGGTAACGGTATTTGCAGTGTACTACTTCGGGATATCGCCCTAAACATTAGGCTAAATTCGACCGAACGCAAAACCGCCAGACTAGTGTAATCTATTATGAGTATTAAGGTTAAGTCTTGAAACAGCTCAATTGTTCTGTCTGACCTTTGGTTGTCTTAATGGACTTCAAAGTGGTCCCTACGAGGCTTATAACGTTTCTGATGTAGCAACTTGGATCGCATGTCAAGGTTCTAGAATGTCAGCCCATTCCTGTTACATTCAGCGCTCTTTAGAAACGCCTAGAAACCCTTCTTATCCGCGCAGTTATTGCAAATTCCAGAGGAACTACATAACACTACACAAAACCGTTAATAGAAGCCGCTGGGTGGTTACCAGTCCTGGAGACTCGGGTTGTGTTAACCCATCGCCGCTCGACAACGACGCATGGGTGAGAGTGTTAAATTCTGGCGAATAAATTACTTCAGATTAACAAACGCGAATAAAACTCGTCGGCTGACCAGAATAAAGCACCCTTTGAGCTCTGAACATGTAACGCACAAAACTATTCGACTATATTCTTTACGCCAAACGTCCTTCAGTTCGCATGAGCTGCCAAGAAGCAAGTTAATAGTTACATATCTACATTGTGTTCGATTAGGTAGGCTTGGTTGAATTATTGAATTCACTTAAATGTTTGCACTACTTTATTATTGAATGGTAAGCATTTAGCTGGTTTTGTGTATTAACAATTTAATACTCTGACCGTGCCCGAACCGTCCAACATTTGGTTGTCTTAAACGACTGCGAGGCTATCCCTACGAGGCTTATAAGGCTTCTAAGATGTGAAAACCCCTTGCCGTACCGCGGGAATCCGAAAGACAGCATTACCTGTTTCAATCGGCGCTCGTCCGAAGACAGAGACCCCCTTTCGGGCGCGGGGATGCAAATTCTCAAGGAACTACATAGATTCACTAGAGAAGCGTTAATGAAAACCCCTGGAAGAGTTTACTAATCCTGGAGACTCGGGGGAGTTAGATTCTGGCGAATGTACTACTTTAATTTAGCAGTCGCGTATAAATTATCGGCTGACCAGAATAAAGCACCCCTCGAGCTCTGAACATGTAACCCACAAAAGATTCAACTATTTATCTCTACGCCAAATGTTTTTCGACTCGTAACCACAGTCAAAAGGTAATTTAATAATTTTAAGTATGCAATGAGCATAGAATCAGGCTACCTGCATATCTATGTTATAATTAAGTTGCAGGCCCCAAGACTACGCTTTATCTAGACACCTGCAGCCTATTATTTATTGCCCACCACCGTGACTCTACAACCACTAAAATATTAGCCTATTCTCGCGACGCCCTACCCTCGTACTCCTTTATTCTCACCGCAAAGGTACTAACATCACGCCGTAGGATAATATGATCACCCGGACGTTTTACCGAACGAAACCCTTGATTCGACCGCTTAGCGTAACCGCTTGCTACCTATCACGCACGTCGCGATTAGCTTAAGAACTAATCAGTAATTGTACCTACTGTCCCTATAAATGTCGTCTGACGCGCCTACCACGCTGTATGTTAACTAACGCGTATATTCATCACGACTACCTACCTAACTCCTAACTAGATCTTAATAAAATGTGTACCTACAATATCTAATCTAAGATACTCGTGTAAAATGACTTCTTGAGTTTGTATTACGTTAAACGTGTGATGTATAAGGTGGCTAAGCCCAAATCAACGATGTGCAATGTTGATTTGCTAATTGAAACTAGGGTATGCAAGGTAGTTAGCCTCGACTTTGTCTATTGTCTATAACTGTGTGTACGTCATGGTTCTAACCTAATTGGGACGCGAACCATGACTCCTAACAGAGGAAATAAATGTGTGTGTATATATACATATATAAATAAATGAGACCAGTATGGTTGGGTTGCGATCAATCTCCATGGCCCGCATACGCTGGACGGAATTCACTTCGACGAGCTCCTACCACTTTGAAAGCTCGCGAACCCAAGCACCTGGGAGACGTAACTGATCCCTTTAAGGGCAAAATCAGTCGCTGGCCCGTCTCAGAGCATAATACAGCTCCCTACGCCTAATCTATATGAGTCTTCGTAGTCTCCGTGAGGTATCAAACTCATATTTAAAACGAAGCTAGGCCCTAGTTAGCTAAAAATTCTTCAGTGTGAAATAACCACAAACCCTATTTAACCAATTTGTCGATGTTAGAACTCGCCTGACAATGTTGGTTAGTTAACTAGGTACCGCCGCCATACTCAAAGGTCTGTGACCTTTGGAATTCTGGCCACTTCGTACAACACAGTCAAATAACCAACACTGAATCCGATGAAATGTTAGAACCCGATTTATGACCTAATTACTTAAACGCGATCACATTGAATCAACATCCCAGCGCAGCGTCACGAAGATCGGCAGATGTACCGCCAATTCCATGCACAATGCTCAAGATAAAGAATCAACGCTATACTTAAACAAAATTAACACGAGAAGTTAAATTCCATAAAAGAAACCCCCTTCGCGGACGAATAATGCTACGTTTCAATTCCTAGAATTTGCATATCACAAAACCGCGCCATTTTGATTGCTCAACATGCGCCACGCTACCACCATCGGAGCCTGAGCACCCAATGTTCGGCCACGCTGCACACAATTTGAACAATCAACCTGAATTTTAGCGAAATATTAAACACCGGATTATTCCATATTAAGTTAACTACAATTACATTGATTCCATACCCAAGCCTAACGTTACGATCAATTAGACAACTTAATTGTCCCATATCTCGCTACGCAGCTCAAAGGCAAGGAATCAATGCCGTTCTCAACACAATATTAACACAAAGAAATTAAAATAAATAATAAAAAGAAACGTTCCGCGATTTATCAGCGATACGCCTATCACCCCAGAGATTCACACCGACAAAAAGGCCCTTCACGAACAATTATCGATACGTCTTATTACCTTAAAATTTCACACTAAAAAAGCCATGAACTAACGAACCACCCGTTTTTATATCATTCGCCTACCATCAAGCCTCTTCACCCCTCTCTGCGTATCTCTGTCTCTCTTTCCAAAATATTCTAGAATGTTCTATAGCAACTCGTCATTCAATATTCGAATCTATTTCGTTCCATTTAAGTAGTTTATACTGGTTATGAATCACCACACACCTTTTATCTCAGCCTCGTAACCGCTCGCTGATTGGTAGTTCAAGAATATCACGCCACTTCGTCTGGTATATGTCTACCCTCTTACAAGTTAACATTTTTCCTAAGCATACAGCCGTGATACCTTCAATAACATATTATCACGCCCGCTCGCCCGCGAGGCAGGCAGCGAGAATCGAGCACTATGTGAAGCGTCTTTCAAACCAAGTATGAACGACAATGACCTATTAAATAAAGTAGCGAACGATGTACCTACATTCCTAGGCGTTATTTTATACATAATTCGGCTACATATATCCATATGATTGCAAGGTTATTTTTATTTGTGACGGCAACAATGTTATTTCATTGTGGTCCGTTACAATCGACCCCAAAACTTTGTACAGGTGTGTGAACCTAACCCGGAGCAAAGTTTTCCCTTCAATTCAATTTCAGTACCAATAAAAATAACTCCACCTCATTCCACTTAACTCTCAACCTCGATGGTTTAACCTGTCTTTATCCCTCTTCACTGAACACTACCCTTCGACTTTGACTACCAACTTTCTAAGTATCCGAGCTTGATCTTTAGTTTAGAGAATCACCTACCGCTTAATGTCCATCATTATTTTAAAATTCTCCTAAACCCTCTATGATCTAGTCTAATTATCCACGTAATCAGTCATGCACCTTCTCTCGTCTCTGCACGATATAGAATAGAATAGATATAGCTTATTTTAACGTTTTAGTTTCTCAATCTAACGTTTACGCAACCACTCACCATCGTCACCACGACAATTGGTTACATTTTAGGACTATATATGAAAAAAAAAGAGAAAAAAGGGAAGAGAGAGACCGCCGACACTCCCCTCCATCTGACAATTCCCAATTCATCTCGTTGATTTTTCGAGTGTGAAATATATGAGAAACTTTCGTACAATTTATTTGACGGTTTCTCCGTCTTAGTTTTGGTTTTGTAATTTTATATTTATTCGAGACAATTTCGGAACCATCACATGGGCCTCTCCCCAGAACCGCCTAATTTCCCTGTTTTCTCTTCCACATTACTTTAATGTTAAAGACTACAATTACTTACTACTAGCTATACAATCAACCTTTATCTATACACAAGATAACCGTTATAATTTTACCAATCAATTCTAATTCACAATTTACTCAACATTTTTATCAATCAAATCTAACCTACAGTTTACTTACATTGTATCTAATATACAATTAATTATCTACTATACAATTAATCATTTAATCTATACTCTAACAATTTTAATTTTTACCTTCTAATAACCTTTTTAACTACGGTTCTTAATTATACTAAGCCTTTTTAGTTCCCGATTCAGCTTCAATCCAACGGTAATATTTAGACAAATGTATTGTATTGAATTTACCTCGCATTTTTCTTGTCTCCGGATCTACCAAAAGATAGACATTTCGATAAGGAATCCCCGCCACCAGGTATGGTCCTTCATATAACGCCTCGAACTTCTTAATTGTTTTCTGGCTCGCGTTTGACTTATTTAACTTCCTAATTTTAACTAAATCTCCTATTTGAAATTGTATTAATCGATATTTTCCATTAAATTTAGCTTGGCGATTTTTCGCCGCTTCTTGTAAATTTCGTCGCACAGTCTCCCTAATTTTTAATACATCTAATTTGCTATTTCTACTACACAAAATCCCGTCTATAGATAGCTGTGTAGATTCACCGTATAGAACTTCGCATGGGGTAAATTTCATACTATCGTGGTATGTATTATTATATAGTTCTTCTATTTTAGGCAGTGTTCTAACCCACCCCTTATGATTTTTCCTATTATTTGTCCTAAACATACGTCCTAGCTCTCTATTTACTCGCTCTACAGTATTGGGTCTAGGGTTTCTTACCGTCGTGTGAACTACTTTCACTCCCAATGCCTGCATACCCTCTTTCCATAATTTACTGGTGAATTGAGTCCCATTATCCGATAAAATAACCGTTGGTTTGATAATCTCAAAGAATTCCTTCGCCCTATTAAATACAGACTTTGCCGTAGCTCCTCGGAGATTATAAAATTTAACAAATTTACTAAACGCATCTTGTAACACTAGAATATATTTCATTCCTAGTTCCCCCGTGGGTAACGGCCCGTAGATATCTACCATCACTATGTCCCCTATATCATTTGCCACTATTGAACAACATTGGCCAACATGATTTAAATTGGAATGCTTGGTTAATTGGCAGTCATGACATTCCCTTACTACCCGTCTCACACTACGAGTCAATCCCTTCCAATAAAATCTATCCTTGACATATTTAATCACCTTGTACGCCCCCTGGTGACCCATTTCAGAATGTACTTGCTTAATGACCTCCTCCCTTAATACTTTCGGTAGGCAAGCAACGTTATTGGAATCAGTCCCAGTAACAATATATAGGGTTCCGTCTATTAATTTGTATCTCTTCAACGTACTTCCTGTTACCTCGCCAGACTCACCTTTCCCTTTAACTTGTTCTAAGATTGTTTTAATCTCTGCATCCTCCCCCTGCAATTTTGATAGATTCTTTAATTTTTCTATCAAACCCCTATTAACACGTGACTCCATATATAGAATTTCGGGCAGCCTAACCTTTTCGTCCTGTAAAAGATCACCTTTTGGTGGGTATCTAGACAGTATATCCGGGACTACATTATCCCTCCCCTTAATATGTTCTATTTCGTAATTAAAATTCTCTAAATAACTGATCCATCTAGTTACCCTTGCGTTATACAACTTCCAAGTTTTCACGAACGTTAAAGCTTTATGGTCCGTCCTAATTATAACCTTAGACCCCCGTAAATAAGTTTCAAATTTTTCTAGGCAACATATAACCGAGTAGAATTCCTGCTCTGTTACCGTCCAATTTAACTGCGCGCCCCTCAATGCTTTACTATGAAACCCTATAATCTTCATGCCGTCATTACATCCTAATTGATACAATACCCCTGCCAATCCAACTCCCGAACTGTCCGTTTGCAAATAATATGATTTACTAAAATCGGGATGATGTAATAATATAGTGTTTATGAACAAAGATTTTATTTTTTCAAAGGCTTGCTGTTCTACTTTCCCCCACGTCCAAAGAATGTGTTTCCTTAACCCTTCAGACCCAATAGGCGTTACGGCCATAAATCACGAAACCCCGGGTGGTCTCAAGGCCACTTGAAATATGAGCCGGCGGCCCGTCATAAAGCATTGTTTAAATAACGACAGACAGTTGTTTACACTTAGAAGCATTTGCGGCACTTATTTCGATTGTTGAATATGTATGTTTGATAATAAAACTTCAAATTACTAATTTGAATGTTTGTATAATTTGTTATAGGCATTTCAAACAGAGCCGATGAAATACTCCTACTTATTTCAGATAAATGAATATAAGTTCAGATCGTGTTATAATTTTTGATTAGCGTCTTTGTATATTTATACGACAATGTACATAGTTTACATAAATCGAAAAATAATAAGTACATATTATATATAGAAAATAAACATTCGCATTTGAAAATTGAGTTTGAAAATCGGATTACGAACGACGCGCCGTACTAATTTTTCAAACTTTTCCTATAAAATAGTACATAGGAGCTATATATTTGATTTTTACCTCATTTTATAGATAATCTATTCAGCTACAATACGATATTTATTTATTTTTCGACAATAATAAAATTTTAGACAATTAGACGAAATATTCACGAAGGAAATATGCAATTTGAAAGTACCTACCCGTTACGTAATATATTTTTTTTCTCATATATAAACTCACTAAACCACATTATTGTTGGCATTTCCTATCATAAAACAATATAAACTAACATAAAAAAAATACACAAACATACCTGTTTATACACCGAAAAACATAAAAACACGAAAAACACTCCACAAAAAACTTTTCCGTCAAGGCCCGGCGACGCCGCCGTTAGTACTGACGCTTTGAATTTACAAATTTTTGTTTTAGCCACTAGAGTATCGTGGATTTTTGTTGGCATTACTGGAATGACACGCTACATTATAAAATCAAGTAACAAGCCATTCTAGTCACACAATCGTCACAAATAAAGTTTAAAACTACCTAAAAACCATTGATTTATGACGTTTTGACAGGTGGTCATATATGACCAGTGGGGTTTTACGGTACTAATTTTACTGGTCATATATGACCTGTGGGTCTCTAAGGGTTAATAAATCATTTAATGGCTTTGTTTGATTATTATAATCCGGTATAAACCTCCGATAGAAATTGCACAACCCTAGAAAAGCCCGTACTTGTTTTACCTTTTTAGGTACAGGGAACTCTTGAATAGCGGTAACCTTGCTTGGGTCCGCTTTCAGTCCCCGAATAGAAATGATATAACCCAACATTTTCACCTCCTCACAGAAAAAATTGCATTTCTCAAGATTACACGTTAACCCCGCTGCTAACAGCTTCCCCATGACTATATCTAGGTGTTCTAAATGACGTTCGAAGGTCCCTGTCGTAATAATAGCTAAATCGTCCAGATAGTTCACACAAAAGTCCCGCACTTCATGTCCCAATATTAAATCCATAGCCCTGCTAAAACTCCCCACAGATGTTTTCAACCCCTGCGGTAACACATTATAGACATAAGATTTTCCATTGAATGTGAACCCCGTATATCTCTTGCTATTTTGCGTAAGTGGTATTTGAAAGTAGGCATTATTTAAATCTAAAGTACTAATGTAATTAGCGCCGTGAAACGAGTTCATAACGTCTATTTGCAATGGCGGTTTCTCTGTCTCAGCAATCATGTACTTATTAATTTCTCTAGCATCTAACAATACCCTTACAGATCCATCCCGCTTGAAGGTGAAGGTTAACGGACTACAATACGGTGTGGATGACCTACTGATAATCCCTTGTTCTTCCGTTTCTCTTAACTTATCCTCGACCTTTCCCCTATACTTGATACACCGTTCTCTGTAATCGAAGCTGAACCGGGAACCTACATTCAACTTCTTTTAATCTAAAGCTACTGGTTCTTCTACAATCACCTCGGCGTTCCGTGTCCCAGATCGTGATTGTTCCACGGTCTTCTGATTCCCAATAGGTTTCACCCAATTCCGATAACCGCGCTTATATTCCCCTTTCCTTTTTTCTAATTCCTTAGTTCTGCCTAGGCCAAGCGTTGTCGAATTCTCCTGACGCCCTATGTCATCCATTTTTCTCAAAAATTCCGCTGTCTCAATTAAATTACCCGGGTTTGAAGTATACCACCCTTGTTGGATGTATTTAGGAAATTGCCTAATTATGTCCGCTATTAATTGCTTTTCCGGAATCTTAAAGCTTAACATTTGAGCTTGTCCCGTCAGTCTCAAAAAATGCCCTAACATGGTGGGAGACTCTCCACGATTCCAAGTTCCCTGTACTATTTCGCGCCTCAACTCATTTTGTTCCTTTTCTCCCCAATAAGTGGCCAAAAAGTCCAACTTGAAGTCCTGCAAAGCCTTCCAACGACCCTTGTAGATCCTAGCCCAGTCTCTCACTCCTCCGTGCAAACATTCCAATATTAATTCCAATTCCTTGCCTTCATGTCCAACTTTTCCTAAATACGTATCTAGATCTTCCAGGAAGGTAACTGGATGCGTGTCATTCTTACCTTCAAATTTTGGTTTTTCGAAACTAATATTCCTGATATTATAATTTATAGCTTTACTCTGTGTTGGCAACACTTCTAGCATTTCATTATTAATCAATCCATTATCCCGACCGTTGCTCCCTTCTCCCTCTCTAGTCGTATGCGGCATTTCCGACGCCTTATCCAAAGTAGTTACATGATTTGTGTTAATCTCCTCATTACCCTTGCGAACTTTCCTTACATCTTCGCTTAATAAATTTACCTTCCTAGCCAAAGCTCCTAGGGTTTTACTTAATTTATTTAACAACACCCTAGATCCCTCCTTAGTTCTACCGATGTCTCTTTGTATTACTTTACGTTGTTTCGTTCGCACGGCGTGCGTTTCTAGTGTATTCTCTTGAATATTATTCTGCAAAGGCATCTCTCCCAATTCCGATACCGTTGATGAATTGGTATTCCCACTATTATCTATAAAATGTTCTTCACTACTATTTACACCACTATATCTAACCGGCGCTCTTCTCTTACGACTTGGTCTCTCCATCGTATATTCGCACTTGTTCCAACAAAACTTCTAATATTCAAATTTTCACTGTCGTCCTCACGTCACTGTTTCACTCTCTACCTTAAACAGAATCACTCTACCTTCACTATTTTACTTGACGACACGAAGGTAGTGAGGTTCTGTATATCTCAACACAATATCCAAATTCGATCATACTTCTACAACGAGCGACTTAAATACTTAAGGAATTCCGTGAACCGGAGTAAAACAACCGAGCTAATTCCGTGTTATAACCTGGCTAGACACTAATTATTGATTTCTAGTTAACATGGGTCTCCACCACGTAAGGTTTGGAACGTTTGTTTCTACAACAGATTATCCTAAATAAACCACGAGGACTCGACCCCCCCATCTTGCACATTTTATTTCAAAACATTTCAAGTACTCCGAACAATCTCTAGTCCTAATCACAAAATTCGCATAAAATTTTTTCAATAACATTCCATAAACGAGAACCCGACCCCACATCTTGCTTATTTTATTTCAAATCCGAGTATGAAATCGTATGAGAGAGTATGAGAAAATTCTTGACCTACCATTCATCGATATAAAATTCATTCACCCATTTATTTCATTTGTTCATCTCACTTTCCTTTCCTATCTTATAAATTATCTTAGTATATGAACTATGAATAATAATTAATGTACAAATAATCCTTCTCCGAATAAATCCTAGCCAGCCCTATCATTGTACAACTGAACGCCAACAACTACAACTAAGAAGAAGAACAACTCTATGGAATTACTGTCTGTTAATTAAAACCGCGCAGATAATTTGTTTGTGAATCATGAAGCTAACAAGTGAAAGTTTTATACCCGTTACGTGTTATTATAATGTTTTATGTAAAGCGGCTAAAGGTTCCAATTACGTACTCAACTAGTTTTTTTTCTTTAGAAGTGAACTAATTTCCTATAGGTAACTAAATATAACCATTAGAAACTAGTTGTTTAATTTTCACGTGCATATCACATCATATTAGCATAATATCGTTCAAGTATACCCATTTAACATAGTATATCTATAAAACTCAAAATTCGTCCATTATAACCTTAGTTTATAAACAATGTTCTTTTGGTACTAGTGTAAGTAAGTGTTTTTGTTAGAATGACGCTACCTCGAAACCCGATTCTAACAACAACTCCTACCAGTTAACATGTTATCTCTATGTATTATACATTATTTCACTTCAGTAGTATTTAAATTAACTTCCGGATATTTTGTATGTGAAGAACTCAATAGTACCTACTCTTTACTCATCTAATGCAACTATTAATCTAGTCACCCACTAGTGAATACGACAAAATCTCTAAGAATCCAATGAAAGTGAAACCCCTGGGAATTAACATTGTCGAATCAAGTTTCAATCAATTACTCAATTTTAACTAATACCCATACACTATCTAACCTTATACGCATCTAGTGCTCTTTGCTAATAAGACCTAAGGAATCTAATCACATTTACCTACCACTATACCATTATGATGGAAATCAACATACGACCTGCTCGACAGTAAGCAGTCACCGTAGCCCACCGATAGTTGCAAAGCAGACTAGCCCAACTAATAACTTTGCATAATTACACGTTAATAGTAATCCTACTTAATTTATGTTAATGAAGTTGTGAAAGTTAAAAGTTGATATTTATAATTTTCAGGCTATTTAACCACGGAACAAATGTGCTAATTTATGTTGTGGTGGACCGAGATTTCTGACAAATCTTCTCAAGCACAATCAAACCCCTCGCCGACCTAGGGAGACAACGTGAGGTGCTAAGAGGAAACAAAACGCCATTCCGTGTGCTTGTAACTTACAGAGGATCGCTTTACAACTTAGTTCCGTACTAGATTCCTGCGCCAACCACAATTAGTAAGTTTTATTTATACCCCTACTTATGTGTTTTGACTTGTAGTTCGTATCATTTAACCATATTCTCTTGAGTTTAATAATCTATACAACAACGGTTGGACCTAACCTTCTAACCTATTTACCCAATTCATTTACATGTCCTTATGGAACCCTCACTACTTTGTTTATTATTATACTGATCTAGTTTGTTTATGTTATACAACCGCACTACTCGCTACTAAGTTCCAATTAGACACTCAACAGTTGACTGGAACAGCTTCCTTATAGGAATAAGTCCGCCTTTGTACATTTATTAATGTGTTGCATTTTAAATTACATTATTGTTGTTTTATATACCTAAGGATGTAACAACCGACCAACTATTTAACCGTTAGCTCTACGACCCCATAACCTTGGCCCTGAGACGCATGTTACCTTATATTCATATAAACCTCTCACTCAGCAATACTCACTCTTTCAGATTTAATCGACCATTCAAGCGCTAATTCACTCCCATATTGGAAATCTACCTGATCACTTGATATTCTATCTGCCTATCACCATATGCCTACTGGAGTCTACGCAACTCATCAATCAACATCATTTTACTGAAGTAAGTATGCAATTTTAATTTAATACTCTGATGATATAACTATTATATAGATAGCCTTAACTATGTATTTACTTTAATACACCTATTTGAGACTGTACCAATATGCTACTAATATTACAATTTTCTCCTTGTTATTGTTTGCTATCTAATTTATGTCTCCTAACCTAACTGTTATGTGGAAGTTAATAAGTATGCTCAACTGCCTATTACAATACAACCTCTTTAATTAATTATTATGTATGCCTTATTATGTATTAAATTAATTCAAAATTTCAATTTCCTCGTCTCAATCATTTTTTTTTTCACAAGCCTGATGTTTATTTCTTGTTACTATTTAACAATTATATTTTGAATGTAATACTAAATGCACCTGATGGTTATCCGGAGATTTTACCACTAACTTGATTCTATTTGGATAACTTAATTTAATACTATCTACGTTTTCACAATTTCCCTGTATCATTTCTTTACACTATGTTTCCTTCATACCCTGATACAATGAATTCAACTTTTTGCAGATAATCCACGTGCAGACACGAGACAACGGAAGATGCTGATCATTCAACAGACTACGCGGCAACCTAACAGCACTTACTCAAGACACCTCCCGCACTAATTTTCTATAGATCAATACTTCTCATATGCTTAGTCACTCAAGACACTATCCATTTTCGCGGCAACAAATTGTGGCCGACATGACCCCCCGAGACAGCCTAATTTAGATGAATAAATACCGATTTAAACTACCAACTCTCATAACCTAGTTTACCTAATTTTCATTTATTCTCATTCTAAGTTAAAATGTAATTTTGAATATCCTGGTCACGGCTTCCACATTGTAACTTCCCCCCCCCCCCTTTTTCCTTATCTATTTGTTTATTTTATGTTTGTTTTTAGTTATTTATTTATGTATGCGCTACAGAGGGGAGACTCTAATTACTACATATATATATGAATAGCTTGAATATATAACTGACTAGGTACCTGTGTACAACTAAACCCCGCCTTCTGATTTCATCTACTTAACCCATTTCCTCGTTACCACCCCACCTACTTTATGCCTCTACTTATGTTATGTACAGAGCTACTCTATATAATATTATACTCTACCTTTATATGTCTCCCCCTCCTGTTTTATTGGTTTATTAACTTAGATATATATAATGGTCCTACCTATGTGAACCCCACTCTTATAGAAATATATCTACTGAGAACTGTTCATGTATTGAACATAGTAATTTGTTTATCTACCTCCTTACCCCGCACCTAACTACTCCTGTACCTAATCTTTACCTGAACTACCACTCGTGTATTGACGATATATATACTAGAATCCCTGATTTTAATTGTAACTATTTCTTGACCTAAAAATCAATCTACTTAACTAAACTTATTAATTAGGTGTCTCGGACTGTGTCACGTCGACCCTCAAGTTAAATTATTGGCAGTGATCGTGTTAGTGGCAACTACATTGTGAGCAGCAACCCAGAGTCCTTTTCGTGGCTGAGATGGCTAAGCAATTCGAGAACCCTACCAGTTAAGCTTCCTAAATAACATAGCACCGCAGTACTTTAAAGAGTAACTATTCCCTAAGGTTATCTTCCTGTCTCTACTCAATATGTTTATATATGTGAAGATCCAATCGTCCGCTCCGCGTTTAGGTGACTTAGCTTGGGGAAATTATAAAATATCAAAGATTTAATGTGTGCTTTTCTTTACCCCTCTGTCTCAATCGGACTGTTAGAATTGTACCGTACCCTATCGGATTTTGATTGGTTCTTTATTGCTTAGGACCAGCATTCTGACAGATGGACGCGCGTACCAAAGGAGGTTCTGAAGAATCAGATGACCCTTGTAGTTAGACGTTGATTGGATTATAACTAATGTCTATGCATATTCATATAACACTGTAATTGATTTAATGATATCCTATTACTAGGCAGGGACTTTAGAATCTTAAGAGAACCCTCAGAATTAGAACGTAAGTCTCCTAGAATTAGCTATAGTTTAGCTATCGATGTAGTAGGCATTTATACTCCTCATTAACATTCGAATCAGAATTAAGTATAAGATTAGATTGTTTACACCACAGCTCCTATCGGACTCACAATGCCGTGGCGAAATAACCTATGGAGTCACTTTGTAGTGTGAATGAATGTTGTTACTATTTCGATGTTCAGTTCAAGTTAACGGTTCCGTAAAGCGATGACAAGGTAAGCTATAGTTATTTTCGGTAGTGAGATAATATTAGTTCCCACCACCAGGATTCTATTTAGAAATCAATTATAAGATAGAGAATACTCTTGCTTGCGCTAGCCCCTCGGGCAGTGGCATATATTCTATATTAAATGATATGAAAGAGGAAGGTTAGTAAGCAACCTATATTCAATTTAGAGCTCAAATATAAGATAGAGAACGCTCTGGCTCGCGATAGCCTCGCGGGGCAGTGGCATATATTCTATATTAAATGATATGAAAGAGGAAGGTTAGTAAGCAACCTATATTCAATTTAGAGCTCAAATATAAGATAGAGAACGCTCTGGCTCGCGATAGCCTCGCGGGGCAGTGGCATATATTCTATATTAAATGATATGAAAGAGGAAGGTTAGTAAGCAACCTATATTCAATTTAGAGCTCAAATATAAGATAGAGAACGCTCTGGCTCGCGATAGCCTCGCGGGGCAGTGGCATATTACCTACGGTTAGATTTTAAGTAACTGGAGAATGCTAGTGTTCGCCCTATGTACTGCTCTGAATGCTAACATAACATAGAGGACACCCCCACTATGTGTGAAAAGGAGAAGCAGGAAAGAGAAAGACCGCCGACAACACCCCTCCATCTGACCATTCCCAATTCATCTCGTTGATCTTACGAGTATGTAACATATGTGAGAATGAGAAAATTGTTCTTACAATTTATCTAACGACTTCTCAGTCTTCTATTAAATTTGTTTTGTATTTTTAAATTTATCTGAGGCAATTTAGGAATAATCACATGGGTCCTTCCCCAGAACCACCTAAGTTCCTGATTTTCCCTTTCCAAACTACTTTAGATAATATTCACTATATCAAATTCTACAATTTCAACCATCACTAGTTTGATTTTCTTCAATTTTAAAGCAAGCATCAATTTACAATAATACAAGTATTAAACTTCTCGTCCGCTAGCTGAACACAAAGATTGTATAAGGTTATTTGAGCACAATCTAACTGAATTGCAATCGGTCAAATCACCACTATGCCACCGCTATCAGTTATTACAAATAAGGCAAATCCCTCAGTTGTGTCCACAGATAACGTATTTGTTTATAATAAAATGTACTGTGAGCGTCATCTATACATTCGTCAGTCTTGTAAGGTAGCAGCCAGGCGCTTTTCTCAGTCACCACTGTTACACGGGGTCTATTGCCCAGACTTCTAAATAATATAGACAACAATTAATCAAGTAAAGTTTTCTGCTCTTCCGGCAGTAGTGAAGTCTCCTCACTTGAGAGACGTTAGTAAGTTTGGTAACGGTATTTGCAGTGTACTACTTCGGGATATCGCCCTAAACATTAGGCTAAATTCGACCGAACGCAAAACCGCCAGACTAGTGTAATCTATTATGAGTATTAAGGTTAAGTCTTGAAACAGCTCAATTGTTCTGTCTGACCTTTGGTTGTCTTAATGGACTTCAAAGTGGTCCCTACGAGGCTTATAACGTTTCTGATGTAGCAACTTGGATCGCATGTCAAGGTTCTAGAATGTCAGCCCATTCCTGTTACATTCAGCGCTCTTTAGAAACGCCTAGAAACCCTTCTTATCCGCGCAGTTATTGCAAATTCCAGAGGAACTACATAACACTACACAAAACCGTTAATAGAAGCCGCTGGGTGGTTACCAGTCCTGGAGACTCGGGTTGTGTTAACCCATCGCCGCTCGACAACGACGCATGGGTGAGAGTGTTAAATTCTGGCGAATAAATTACTTCAGATTAACAAACGCGAATAAAACTCGTCGGCTGACCAGAATAAAGCACCCTTTGAGCTCTGAACATGTAACGCACAAAACTATTCGACTATATTCTTTACGCCAAACGTCCTTCAGTTCGCATGAGCTGCCAAGAAGCAAGTTAATAGTTACATATCTACATTGTGTTCGATTAGGTAGGCTTGGTTGAATTATTGAATTCACTTAAATGTTTGCACTACTTTATTATTGAATGGTAAGCATTTAGCTGGTTTTGTGTATTAACAATTTAATACTCTGACCGTGCCCGAACCGTCCAACATTTGGTTGTCTTAAACGACTGCGAGGCTATCCCTACGAGGCTTATAAGGCTTCTAAGATGTGAAAACCCCTTGCCGTACCGCGGGAATCCGAAAGACAGCATTACCTGTTTCAATCGGCGCTCGTCCGAAGACAGAGACCCCCTTTCGGGCGCGGGGATGCAAATTCTCAAGGAACTACATAGATTCACTAGAGAAGCGTTAATGAAAACCCCTGGAAGAGTTTACTAATCCTGGAGACTCGGGGGAGTTAGATTCTGGCGAATGTACTACTTTAATTTAGCAGTCGCGTATAAATTATCGGCTGACCAGAATAAAGCACCCCTCGAGCTCTGAACATGTAACCCACAAAAGATTCAACTATTTATCTCTACGCCAAATGTTTTTCGACTCGTAACCACAGTCAAAAGGTAATTTAATAATTTTAAGTATGCAATGAGCATAGAATCAGGCTACCTGCATATCTATGTTATAATTAAGTTGCAGGCCCCAAGACTACGCTTTATCTAGACACCTGCAGCCTATTATTTATTGCCCACCACCGTGACTCTACAACCACTAAAATATTAGCCTATTCTCGCGACGCCCTACCCTCGTACTCCTTTATTCTCACCGCAAAGGTACTAACATCACGCCGTAGGATAATATGATCACCCGGACGTTTTACCGAACGAAACCCTTGATTCGACCGCTTAGCGTAACCGCTTGCTACCTATCACGCACGTCGCGATTAGCTTAAGAACTAATCAGTAATTGTACCTACTGTCCCTATAAATGTCGTCTGACGCGCCTACCACGCTGTATGTTAACTAACGCGTATATTCATCACGACTACCTACCTAACTCCTAACTAGATCTTAATAAAATGTGTACCTACAATATCTAATCTAAGATACTCGTGTAAAATGACTTCTTGAGTTTGTATTACGTTAAACGTGTGATGTATAAGGTGGCTAAGCCCAAATCAACGATGTGCAATGTTGATTTGCTAATTGAAACTAGGGTATGCAAGGTAGTTAGCCTCGACTTTGTCTATTGTCTATAACTGTGTGTACGTCATGGTTCTAACCTAATTGGGACGCGAACCATGACTCCTAACAGAGGAAATAAATGTGTGTGTATATATACATATATAAATAAATGAGACCAGTATGGTTGGGTTGCGATCAATCTCCATGGCCCGCATACGCTGGACGGAATTCACTTCGACGAGCTCCTACCACTTTGAAAGCTCGCGAACCCAAGCACCTGGGAGACGTAACTGATCCCTTTAAGGGCAAAATCAGTCGCTGGCCCGTCTCAGAGCATAATACAGCTCCCTACGCCTAATCTATATGAGTCTTCGTAGTCTCCGTGAGGTATCAAACTCATATTTAAAACGAAGCTAGGCCCTAGTTAGCTAAAAATTCTTCAGTGTGAAATAACCACAAACCCTATTTAACCAATTTGTCGATGTTAGAACTCGCCTGACAATGTTGGTTAGTTAACTAGGTACCGCCGCCATACTCAAAGGTCTGTGACCTTTGGAATTCTGGCCACTTCGTACAACACAGTCAAATAACCAACACTGAATCCGATGAAATGTTAGAACCCGATTTATGACCTAATTACTTAAACGCGATCACATTGAATCAACATCCCAGCGCAGCGTCACGAAGATCGGCAGATGTACCGCCAATTCCATGCACAATGCTCAAGATAAAGAATCAACGCTATACTTAAACAAAATTAACACGAGAAGTTAAATTCCATAAAAGAAACCCCCTTCGCGGACGAATAATGCTACGTTTCAATTCCTAGAATTTGCATATCACAAAACCGCGCCATTTTGATTGCTCAACATGCGCCACGCTACCACCATCGGAGCCTGAGCACCCAATGTTCGGCCACGCTGCACACAATTTGAACAATCAACCTGAATTTTAGCGAAATATTAAACACCGGATTATTCCATATTAAGTTAACTACAATTACATTGATTCCATACCCAAGCCTAACGTTACGATCAATTAGACAACTTAATTGTCCCATATCTCGCTACGCAGCTCAAAGGCAAGGAATCAATGCCGTTCTCAACACAATATTAACACAAAGAAATTAAAATAAATAATAAAAAGAAACGTTCCGCGATTTATCAGCGATACGCCTATCACCCCAGAGATTCACACCGACAAAAAGGCCCTTCACGAACAATTATCGATACGTCTTATTACCTTAAAATTTCACACTAAAAAAGCCATGAACTAACGAACCACCCGTTTTTATATCATTCGCCTACCATCAAGCCTCTTCACCCCTCTCTGCGTATCTCTGTCTCTCTTTCCAAAATATTCTAGAATGTTCTATAGCAACTCGTCATTCAATATTCGAATCTATTTCGTTCCATTTAAGTAGTTTATACTGGTTATGAATCACCACACACCTTTTATCTCAGCCTCGTAACCGCTCGCTGATTGGTAGTTCAAGAATATCACGCCACTTCGTCTGGTATATGTCTACCCTCTTACAAGTTAACATTTTTCCTAAGCATACAGCCGTGATACCTTCAATAACATATTATCACGCCCGCTCGCCCGCGAGGCAGGCAGCGAGAATCGAGCACTATGTGAAGCGTCTTTCAAACCAAGTATGAACGACAATGACCTATTAAATAAAGTAGCGAACGATGTACCTACATTCCTAGGCGTTATTTTATACATAATTCGGCTACATATATCCATATGATTGCAAGGTTATTTTTATTTGTGACGGCAACAATGTTATTTCATTGTGGTCCGTTACAGGCTGAAATCGATGTTGCTTGATCTGCGCGTTCGGTTGAATGATACGTGCAACCGCGCCAACCAGCTCTCAACGAGCTCCAGGTACGTGACACGAGAGTGATTTAGTTGTAAAGAATTGAAGTTGTTGTTAACCAAAATTCCATAATTATATAACACTAGCTTTTACCCGCGGCTTCGCTCGCATTGTTAAAAAATATATTTTTTTTTAATAAAAAGTATCCTATTTTACTTCTGATACCTCCAAGAATATGTGCACAAAGTCTCATGATGATCGGTTCAATAGTTTTCGCGTGAAAGCGTAACAAACAAACGGACATTCACATTTATAATATGAGTAGGATAACCGTTTTTATACCACTAAGGTTGCTACCAAGCGTAAGGCTTTCCTACCTTAGCGGAATCACTATCATGGTCAATATATACGACTATAGCAATCGCTAGGACGACCGCAGCAGCCAAGGCTGAGACTACCGGAGCAGCCGTAGCAGCGACGGCACGTTGCATCTACTACCGATAGTGGATGGGTGCCTGCCGGCGCTAGTTCGCATTGCATAATTGGTGGTGAAGACACAAAGTAGGTTAGATCAAATAACGCCTGAATGCATTAATTGTGAATTTTAACTACTTATCAGGTGCATAAAGCCGGTACTTTCCAAGTAAGTTCGATTTGATAAACTATCGGATCTGATAACCTGCTATCTTATCAGATCAGCCTTTCATCAATTAATGAAGATCAAGGTAAATGCGGGTAAAATACAGCTGTGAAGTGTGAAAGAGGTTTTGTTTATTGGTTCTGAACATTTCCGCGTAGCACTTACGACTGGTGTATAAATTTATTATTTACTAGCTGACCAGGCAAACGTTGTTTTGCCATATAAATTATTTCTAGGGAATTTCTAGTGTAGAAAAAAATAACTAACTTATTGTATACATGAATAATTACTAAAATGACTATTAAAAAATAGGGGTTGATGATAGAAGGGTGAAAATTTAGGGTTGTATGTATTTATTATTGCCACAATAAAAAAAAATGTCCAAAAAATAAAAAAATAATGTTAGGGGTGGACAACCCTTATCACTTAGGGGTATGAAAAATAGATAGTAGCCGCTTCTCAGACCTACTGAATATACATAATAAAATTTCATAAAAATCGGTCAAGCCGTTTCGGAGGAGTATGGTAACTAACATTGTGACACGAGAATTTTATATATAAGATTATTCATTTTGAGATCATTATTTAATTTATATTTTAGCGTAATCATAAACGGTCTCATACGCAGACTTGATGAATTTCAGCCTCTCAAACAAGGCGAATTCCGAACAGGAAGATTTAGCACTGTAGATCACGTACATACCGTCCGCTAGATTATACAGAAGACTGAGGAGTATTATCTGCCCTTATGTCTGGCGTAAGTTGACTACGAATAAGCCTTTGATTCTGTTGAGACATGGGCGGCGCTACAGTCTCTCCAGCGATGCCGAATTGACTATCGGTACATCGAAGCATTGAAGTGCTTATACAGTAAGGCTACGATGTGTATCCAAGTATAGGACCAGAGTACGAAACCGATCCAAGTGCACTATGCTCAATAACCTCAATATTGTTTCCAACCAGGTAGGTCATATGGTAAAGAGCTTAACTCGGGATTTTCTCTCTCGGGAAACCGCGTAATGCGGTATCCGACTTAGCCCAAAGAAAATAAGTTGAAGTGGCTGTGGGTTGGACACATAGTTCGTAGAACCGCTTAGGAAGAAAGGTTCTCGAATGGCGACCCCGTACTGGTACACGCAGTGTGGGACGACCCCCCACTAGATGCAGCGACGACCTCAAGAGGTTTGTAGCGAGTCGATTGGCTGCAGGTGGAACAGAATCGAGCCGAATGATACTCTAGAGGGGAGGCCTATGATCAGCAGTGGCAAATACGGGCTGAGATGATGATGATGATATATTAGTTAATCAAACTTAAAACATCTATGAATTATGGTCGAATTTCGACCACCAGGCGACCTCTAGTATTTATACTAGCTGGCCCAGCAAACGTTGTTCTGCTATATAAATTATTTCTTATTATTTTTTTCTATTAATTTTTTTTACGAAATATATTTACGACCTATTCTCATACCTCATCAGAATATACATAAAACCAGCTGAGAATGCGCAAGCTTGCATTGCCAGAGGAACACCTGGCTCGTCAATTATATAACAATTCCTTTTTTTTTTTAATTTGTTGGCCATTTTGATCACGTTCCATAAGAGATAGGAACGGTATTCCTAAACATTCCTATTCTATTTTTTTATGCTGAATCAGAATCTGAAGTCAAAATTCGAATATTCGAAGAAAAGCACAGGCAAACGCACGCACAGACAAACATATAGATTTTATATAGGAACGGTGTTCCTGAAAATTCATAAAAATCGGTCGAGCCGTTTCAGAGGAGTGCGACTACAAACACCGTGACACGAGATTTTTATATATAAGATTATCTGACAAATTACACAGTGTCAGCTAGTTCCAAACTAAGCAAACAAAGCTTGTGCTACGTGTCCAGAGAACTGGTATATAAATATGAATACCTTTTTTTGTAAATAATATATGCTTACTTATAATATAGAGAGCCCGATGGCGTTGTTGCGTGTCATTCTAACCTAACACGCAGGTTAAGCAACGTAAATCGCAGCCACTCTGTGGATGGGTTTATCTAACTCGAGCTTCTCCGTGCTCGAAGGGCACGTTAAGCCGTCGGCACCGGATGTTGTCGATAGATAACAGTCGTTAAGCTAAGTCAGGCAGCTTGAAAACACTGGCCTCCGCCAATCCGCAATTGAGCAGCGTGGTGGAGTAAGCTCTAAACCCCTTCGGTTGAAGGGAGACCCGTATCTCTGCAGTGGGATGAGTAAGGGTTGATGTGGTTATAATACATAGAAAATACTTAGGCCAAGACAGACAGATACGTCCTGTACATACAAGCGATGCTTAGCTTGATTCTCGATGTGCGCATGCTGACGTGTAGTAATGCGACGACAACATATTACGCTATTTAGTACGGAACCCTAAAAGTAGCTCCGACAGATTCATTAATATTATAACATTGTTTAATAAGTGGCTCCAGAATATTCTCTATGTAAAAAAACGATAGCAGATGTCCCATATGATGGACTGATCAGGTAAAAGTGATGCATTCCGCTAAAAGAATACACATGAAGTTGAGACTGCGAAGCAAGCAAACTCTGAACCAACTTAGCGACGTGAAAGAAAAATTCAAGCTGCCCGACTGTGGAAGTATCTGCGCTTCTTACAAGACCGCAGTCGAACAATAACTTATTATTATAGGTTGTTGAATAAGTTCACTAGGAAGCTATTGGGATAGGTGAATAGTCAAAAGCACTACGACTGCAATAATATAAAAGTTTCTTACTGTAAGATTACATTTAAGTTAGTTTTTTTTATAAATACTACCATATGAACATACCGGCGACTTGAAATCTCTTCCAGATAAAACTAAATACTATCCACTGGTTGCGAAATCATGAGAGATGCACAGGTATATATTTTTTTTATATAACGTCGAGATGCTTACAAGCATACGGCCCACCTGATGTAAAGCGGTTACCGAAGCCTATGAACGATTGTAATATTGTAATACATTAAGGATCGTTCGCGCGATGCCTCCTCTGCTGCTAACACGGCAACTCCTTAGGAGCTTACTGGTGACCTCACTCACACTCAGAAATACAACAACCCTTCACTGAGTTGTTATTTGCCTACGATTTTCTGCGAGGTGGAGGTACTTTCCTAGACAGACTGCTTTGATACGCGCTACCTCTCTTAAAACATCCAGACCAAGATAAACAGACATGTTCATGCACACAAATATTTGTGTTGTGTGGGAATCAACCCACGAGCGTTGGTGTCAAAGTCGCATCATTCATGCCTGCGCCACCGAGCTCAAAAAGCTTTTTAAGCCTTAGAAGCACATAAGTAAAACTGTCAATTTAGTAAATCATACAATTCTCAATAGACCAGAGTGTAGGTGTTACATAGATTTTCAACTTGTACAGCTGGTATATAATTAATACTTTAAACATAAATTCCGACACAGGACAAATGTTTGTCCTGTGTGGGAATCGAACTCACGAGCACCAGTGTCAAAGTAACGTAACAGCGCGTTTCACTAAAAATATCAATTCTATCAAACTTACTGTATTCATATGAAAGAAGAATTTTAGCAGGTAGGTTGGAATAGTTGAATTAGTAGCCAGAGATATCATATGCAAGACATATTTTGTATTGCAAGGATCCATAGATACGGTAATGTTTTCACATCGGGTGGGTCGTATTCTTGTTTTCTAGCTTACGTCGTATAAAATCGTGGCTAACAAGTAGCATTTACATTTTTTTCTCAGTATGCATACATCGCTGTTGCACCAACAAATGTAAATATTGCAAGCTAACAAAAGCAACAGTGAACAACAAATGAACTCTAATTTTGTGTTACTACGCAGACGTCTCATTGTAGAGCTCGCGCTTTACGTCTCATGAGATATCCGATGCCAAATAATTTTGGGTCAGTAAGTGAGGGACCCGCATAAGTTATCCCAGTTGGATGCGATACAAGAACTATCTGCCAAGTTTCTTACTGTATGCGTCAATCTGGAACTATTGACCTATAAACGCCTTGCTAAAATGCTAATCGAAGGTTTATTAGTGCTACATTCCAAAGTAAAGTAGATATAACTTTTAACGTGCGAGTAACATATGATAGTTGAGCTGCACATTGGATATGTTGGCGCCAATATCATCATTATACGACCGTTAATCCCAGTAGCATTTTGGCTTTGGAAAGCAGGCTTCGCTACCTAAGCCAGGGGATTTGGCGTAGATACTGATTTTGAAATGAAGCGACTGCCGTCCGACCTCCACAACCAAGACGGGAAACTGTCTTTCGAAATATAATTTCATGGCCGTGCGGGTGTTTTCACAATGTTTTTCTTCACTGCCGAGTAAGTAAAAATTACAATTTGCATAAATTCGAAAATTTAGTGGTACATGTCTATACCATGATTTAAACCAGAGACCAAGTCGCTTAATAGGATGGTTTTTTCCCCATTGGGCTATCACTCCCATATTTGCACGAACATATCGCTTTAAAATGGAGTCAAAAGCCTTGCGTGGATCAATCTTGGATAGAAATTGAATAAACACGTCAATTTGTTTCTTGTGAATTCAAACAGCTTGGGCCCAGGGACAGGTATCGGAGCCAATTAAATAAGTGGTCTTTCGAATTGAGAGCCAAGATTGGCCCTAATACATATCCAACGCATGGCTGTGACCGTATATTGAACGTATTATATGCAAAGTGTAAGCTGCTGTATAAAGAAAATGAGTACGCCAATCTATTGACTAAAAATGTAGGCGACAGTTTGGCCTTCATTTGACTTAGCTACTTTTACCATATACACAGGCACAGGGAGAAAATAGAGTTGTAATGAAAATTTTCATTTTTTTACGACGTTGGGTGGTATACAGGTCCATCACTCATTCCCACCACTGTGTCTCCTGTGTAGCCAGAATTAACAGCGGCGACCACCAAAAAGGCAATAAACAGTGAAGTTCATTGCTGTCCCGGGGGCTAAACTACAGCTGCCTTGGAACTCACAATGATTTAATCAGAAGAAATTTGTAGGAATAGGAAGTTTTGGAATTTTCCCTCTTAGCAAAGTGAGAGACAGCAATATGACATAAGGCATTTAAAAACCTCAAAGTGATGGCTAGTCAAGTGAAGCTCAACTGTCGTGCGCCACGGTTCATCAAATATCTAACACTATTGGGACCTAAATTGTGAGTTGTTACCTAACACATCGATTTCAATAATATAAATTGCAGAACCGCCTAAACGCCTGGTAATTCTCCCCTGTTGCCACATAAACAGAATAGTATACTACCCCGGATGTGACATGCAAGGAATTTAACATATCGTCCCGCTCCCGACGCCAGAGATCGCGCTCCCAGACAACATGATGTGCTGTTTCCTCGAATTCATGATTTGTCGTAGAACACTCACATAAAGGTGATGACACCATGAAGTCTAAACGAAAAGAGCTTAGCCTAAAGTTTCCATGCCCAGTTAAAAATTGCGTAATGGGATCGACTTCTAACCACTCTTTATTTAATCTGTCTCGCACTGATTGAAAGAACAGATAGATGTAGCGTCCTTTTTGGTTGGGTGGTATACAAATATGGGGCCTATCTGATATTAAGCAGTTACCGTAGAATGATGAATGCTTGTATAAAAATATAAGGACTGTTGTTAGCTTATCCAGGAGATGCTTCTGAGGAGTTGCAGTGCCCATTGCTAACGGAACAACTCCTTAAGAGGAGACGGTTAACTTCACTCACTCTATATAATACCGAATATTATATCTATCCAGAGAGTTATGTTGTCTGCGTTCTTCTCTCTTCCATCGGGCTATTTGTATCATTCCAGAGCTTCCTTTGGTTTTTGTGGGATGACCACGTGGAACGTACAGATGATGACTGGGCTGTGCGTTTGATATTGGGCCACTTACGTCATACTACATTCCTATTCTTCATACAACAATCATTCAATATTGTTACAACACAGAGGTTGGGATTTTATAAAAAGTAGTAACAGACTTTCATACTGATGACATATCAATGTGTCGGTTGGTTAGTTTGGATTATATACACTTTGCAAAGGTTTAAAAACCCTTAAAAATAATTTCAATGAAGTCGTAAGTACATCAAGCAAGTAATTTATAAGGCAAATTAAATGCATTAATAAAAAAAATGTTCAAAATCTCTTGACCATTGACGAATTGAGAACCTTCTCGTTTTTAAAGTCCTTCCTCTTTTCCGAGAAATTGAATTCACAAGATGTTGTTAGGTGTGACGTCATATTCAGATTCATTGTTCGCATTATACATTACTTGTACTTGTACGGTTTACGCCAACTACAGTAACCGACAGCCATCGTTGCATACAGACAGCGTAGCGTGAAATGACGTGTGACATAGAAGCTGTACGACGGCTGTAAAACCAAAATGACTTTATTTAATTAAATGAAATAAAACTACTTTATTTGTACACAGTACAGTGATTATGAACACTCATTAATATTCTCCAGTCTGTCGTAGGCGGGCAGATTGAAAATCCTTCAATGTAGATTATTCAGAGTATGCTGAACAATTCGAATTTCAATATTGTTGTGTACTTTTGTAGCCTTGTGAAGTGGTAATAACAGTAAGAATTATAATGAACGTACATAACGTTTAGTGAAGGTAAATATAATACGGAATTGGCATGTCCATATAATATAAAAGTACTAAGTAAATAAGGATAAAAAAATATAACTCGATATTGGCAAACAGGTAAATAAATTGATTAGAAACCAACAGCATTGCGTGCTATCGCCAGGGAATTGATCTTTTTATTGTAACAGGAAACAGCAAAAAAAGTCCGAATCGGTAATTGTTTCAGACTAACGAAACCTCATGTAAATATCACAAGAAATATCTAGTGATAGAAATCATAGAAAATCCTTCAAATATCTATCCCTAAATCAATTCGACACGGATGTTTTTCATGCATATTACACGATATTTTCGTCAATCGTCAAGCGTTTTTATTAGGAGGTTTCTTATTATAAATTAAGTAATGTTACGATTTCCCTAAAACTGCCATATTTTAACTGTAAAACCTAAACTAACCTGCTTATATAATATTGTATAACCTAGTATATTACTATTTGTAATACCATACTCTATAGTGTAAAAACGATGAATAATTGTTGTATGAAAAGAAATACGAATAGTAATGTAACGCAAGTGGTTCAATATCATTCGTATTCCCAGAAAATGGCATTTTTACATAGTAACCATGGGATTAACTGTTCTAAAGACATTTAGCACACATTTAGAAGTTCATTAATGACAAACCATGTAATGCGGAATTGTCAGTGGGCGCATGCGTGTAAAAATATTAGTGGGAGTACACAATGTAGAGACCAGGGTAGTCAGACTTGAAACCTCGCGGCCGCCTGCCGCGCTCGCAACTACTGGGAGACCCGCGTAAAACTTTCTCGAGTGAATATTTTTTTTTTCTACTTATATCGTGCTAGTGTGAGTTCATAGGAGGAAAAATGCGGTGGGGTGTCATAGCTGTTTTGATCATCGGATCTGCTTATACAGGTATGTCATTTTTATTTAAATATATCTCGTTTTTTTTTATTATAATATATATAGATATAATACATAAATTGAAGTATTTGTTTGCGATTTCGAAATAACTTTTATTTCACGTTATCAAAACTCGAATATGGATTTTCGAATTGTTTATCTACTTGGTTGTAGGGTTGTTCCAGCTGAACCATTGTTGATAAGTTATATTAGAATGTAGAATATAATACTCTAGGTTAGTTTTTAAGCTCGAAAATATTCATTAAAATTGAAAAATTCAATAGTTATATATTAATGTACGTTTAATCACTAGCTTCTCTCTACGACTTCACCCACATGGAGATTCCATTATTGCGACAATTTGAGTAACTTATGATCATCTTTAGGTTCCAGGGTACCTTGCTTACCAAAACAACTTAACTATTCTTGTTAATGTAACACTTGTACAGATTTCACTTCACAAAGTTATTTATTGCTTATTTTTACCGACCGGTTTCGCCTTTACGGCGTTATCAAGGTATTATTTTTATAAACCAAACATCTGCAAAACCGTGCAATCAGTGACAGTCAGCATTCTGTCATTGATTGAAATAAATTTGTGAAGTAGAATCTGCACAAGTGTTTAACAAGATGTCTTTAAAATTCCACAATGCGCCAATAATCAACAGTATCAACATTATAAACTTAACTATCAGTGCGATACCAGATTTTTAATATTAATTTCTTAGCTTAATTAGTGGTAGTAGAACCAAGTAATAATCTATTCACAAGTAGATATCTAGATTATACTTTCCCTGACGAATCTTCTTCCTCCTTTTATAAATATTTCCCTCAGGTTTATTGCGGAATCAATATAAAAGGATCGTATTGCGAGATTTCCGGAGATCATTCTCGTCACGTAGTCTTTCGAGCGGAAAGGCCTTTTATAAAGGTGGCTACAATTTCACACATCTTTGGAGTATCTTCCCCAAATGACTTATCCATAACTATGTATTGTAAGAAAATCGATGTTTATGATTTTAGAGATAAAAGGGTGAATGGTTATCGATAGACTAACCCATCTATAATATAACATAGACATATCCCTCTTCACCTACTCAGTGTTAGAAAATATACCTACGGCACGTTTTGTTACATGTATTAATTTATGTGTTAACTCCATATTTGACCCTATTAGCTATAGTTAAACTATATGTATTAAGTTAAATGTTACCGACACGGGGAAATTAAAATTTTAAGTTTCAAGGTCTCAGTCGTTTATAACATTTTGATACGAGAGTTGTTACGAGTATGCTGTACTTGTGCATTATGATTTCTTTCGAACTGACGAAGCAGTTGAGCAAATTTTTAATGGTGGATATATCACGAGATAATTAACGGATCTGATTAAGAGGGACACACACGCACAAAGCTCAGTGGCGCCCTCATTTTGTTTTTATTTAATAACGCTGAATTTAAGACCAATTCCAAAAAAACGCTCAATGCAGGCACCGAGGAATCATACTTATGTTTTTTTGAAACATATCTTGTATTTATTATCCATGTACAAGTAACCTAAATTTTAATTACTGCTTATTGTGGCCACTTATAGTAATAATCGAAATTATGACTAATTCTACATACATAATAAAAACGGAATATGTCTCAAATAAACATAAATATGGTTCAACAGTGCCTGTATTGAGCGTTTATTGGAAATGGTCTTAAATTCAATGTGATTAATAAAAACAAAATGAGGGCGCCACTTAGCTTTGTGCGCCCTCTTAAGCTGAAAATATTACCGACCAAATTTTACTTAAAATTCTGCTTGGAATGGGTATGTGGTGTACCCTGCCAATTAGTCGGGTCCGGGTCTTGACAAAATCATATTTCATCTGTCAGAATTAGGATAAAACCGTATTAAATAACCCGTATAAAAAAAAAAATGTATTCACGCGAATTATATAAGATTATAAGTAATTGCGGGTATCTGGCAACAAATAAGTGATAGTCTTTGTATGGCATTATATCCTATTATAGACTACGGAAACAACTTCACATCAGATTAACCATATAATTGTTTCCCATCCAATGCAGTATAAAAAAGACAAGCTTCGAAGTCTCGTAGTACAAAAGTCGAGCTTTGCCAACTCCGCTGCTGACGCAGTTCATTTTAAAGATGCTACTTGTACTCTTAATCACTGGCTGAAATACAACAACTCACCTTGTGGTTGATATTTTGCTGTGGTCTTTTTTTGCTGTGGTATTTTTCAGTAAGATGGACTATTTAGTATTCATTTAAAAACAGCACGATTGGGTACCCGGCAAGCAGCAGTACCTGGTAAGGTACTTACTAGTCAAGCTGTTTTTAAGGTTCCGCACCTAAAACGAAAAACGGAGCCTTTATAAAGATCCTATAGGATCACTTTGTTGTGCTGTCAAAAAATCAAACTTCTAAGTTAACACAATCAAAAGATACGGCTGTTTATGCCTTTTTTAAGTGCCTATTTGACACTCGCAAGGAATCAAGACGTATAGAATCATGAAATTTGGTGAGAAGCAGTGATATATAGCACAAATAAAGGAAAAATGCGACAACCGTAAATTTGTAGTCACATCACAAAAAAAAAATGCAAAAATTATAAACTATTTTTTTACAGAACCCTCGGTGCGCAAGTCAGACTAGCAAGCTAGACTAGTTGACGACTTTTTTAATATAGCAAAACTCTAGCACTCTCTCTTTTTAAAAATGGTATAAAAATAAAAAAGAAAGAGCTAATGTGTGGAGTCGTACATATAATTGGCAGGTCAGCCGGTGTGTCAATTATAGTTCGTTCAACTAATGGGGTTACGCACCAATAAAAACGCGAATGATGTTACTCTCGCATGTGATGTACTTGTTTTGTCATTGGTGTATATTTAATGTTATCATTAAAGGTTGAAATGTTGAATAACCATTTTAGAAAGAGATGTTTGGAATTTTTTGTAGATTAAACATGCAGTGATAGCCCAGTGGTCAAAAAACCGGCCTATTGACCAACTGGTCATAGGTTCAAATCGTGGCGTGGGCATGTAGCACTAGTTAATGTTTTCGGAATTTGTACATATTTGTAATTATCACTTGCTCAACGGTAAGGAATACATCGCTGGAAATACAAATCCAAACTTCCAAGTATTTCGAAAGATGTGTAGCCTTACTTGAGAAAGGTCTGATTTTACATTTAGGTTGTGAAGTTTTTTTTTATACTACGTCGGGAGGCATACAAACATACGGCCCACCTGATGTAACGCGGGTACCGTAGCCTATTAACGCATGCGATATATCAAGTTCACTCGCGCGATGCCCCTCTACACAGCAACTCTTTGGGAGTTTACTGGTGATCTCACTCACACGCAGGAACACAACAACCCTCTAGGGAGTTGTTATTTGACTGCGGTTTTCTGTGAGGTGGAGGTACGTCCATTGATACTTCCAAGTCGCTTTATCTTTACTCGGTACAAGATCATTAACATGAAGTCTGTTTCACTTTTTTATTTTAAACGTTAATTTCATATTTTATTATTCTGTTGTCAATTTTTTTAATAACATCATTATATTAAAAAAACATATTTCATCATTATATTAAATAAATACGTTTTCGGCAAGGTTGGATACTCGATGTTTAAAGCTATTCCAAATAACAAATCGAAGGCATTCGTAGTTGTTTAAATATGGCATTGTGACCGACGGAGAGAGTCACACCATTTTTTACTAATTGGGTACCGACGCCTAAACTGCAATCTACTCCTTTTAGAAAAGTCTGTCATGGATTCAGGTAATTACATTAAATGAGACTTATATACACTAGTAGTCGTACCTATAATATCTTAAAATTTGTATCAGTAAGATTGTTATAAATATTATTATGAGTCATCAACTTAACATTATAGTCATATTTTTTTAAGTAAAAAATCTATAAAAATACTAAATTTCCTTCAAGCGTTATTTTCGAAATTCGAATTGGCGAATACGCTACCTAAGTCTAAGGATTAAGTGAAATACTGATTTTACATGTAGCGACTACAGTCAGACCATTCAACGAGCTCGGTGGCTCAGTCGTGAATGATGCGACTTTGACACCAACGCTCGTGGGTTCGATTCCCACACAGCGCAAACATTTGTGTGCATGAACAATTGTCTGTTTGTCTTAGTCTGGATGTTTTAAGAGAAGTAGGGCGCATTAAAGCAGCCCGTCTGGGGAAGTACCTCCACCTCACAGAAAACCGCAGCCATATAACAACTCCTTAGAGGGTTGGTGTGTTCCTGCGTGTGAGTGAGGTCACCAGTAAGCTCCCAAGGAGTTGCTGTGTAAGCATCAGAGGAGACATCGCGCGAGTGATAATTAATATATCGTAAACGTTAATAGGATACGGTGCCCGCTTTACATCAGGTGGGCCGTATGCTTGTATGTTTCCCGACGTAATATAAAAAAAATACTTTCATTTAAACTTTATCAGCAAATCCATAAACGTTGAGCAGTCTGCTACACTAACACCAGGTCAGTTCGTTCAAAACGCTAGCTGCGACTAATTTGATTGCGACAATCGCTTAGAATTGTATAGCTGCGTGTTTCTATATCAGTGTAGCGGTTTCCGATATTCATTTAAAGTCCTGCATATAATATTATGTCTGATTGGCGAAAATAACGATTTTGTTATAGCACTGAGATGACAAAAGAGCATATTGCCTGCCGATGGTAAGCTTTTAAGTAGCTTATGAACAGTTGCAGCACCAAAGGTGTCAATCCTGCGTTGCGATCCTGTAAAAACGTCGTTACGTCTTTCTTAAAGAACCTCATGCTATAGTCCCTAAGGAAAACCGCGGCAGGGAGTTCATTCCACAACTTAAAGAGTTGTCAGTAGGAAACTCGTACTATGATCATTACAGTTCCAGTATACGATGATGAACTCCCAGCTGCCGGCAAGCGGTGCGGTCGTACAACGAGATCGTTGCATCACATTGAATAACTCCTCAGAACCTCAGAACCAGTTGTACTATCAGTAGAACACGCGAAACGAGCCAAAATCTCTCCTTAAACTTAAAGGATCAATACGATACGGTGTGTTTGAGTGTACTATTCTCAGAGCCTGTCTTTGAACCAAGTCACAAAATCGCAGCTAGTATTTAGGTATGTTTCTGCCCATAAGTGACTGCAGTTACTTACGGGCGGAACTCACTCCAACTTTTCTTTTTCCATCGACTTTGACCATCATTATAAGTTGAAGTGGGTTGCTCGTGCCTAACAACATGACCCAGGTAAAAAAATTTGCGCCGTTTCACTGTGAGCATGATTTTGCACAGTGTAGTTATCGTTTCATATAAAATTAATCTTTGTTAGGGGTTCGAACCTCAAAAGGAAATGCGAAACCTTCATAGGTTTGCTACGCTGTTCGTCTGTCCGTCTGTCAAAATCCTTTTTGTCAGGAATGTGTGGATGTATTAAACTGAAATTAATATCAAATAGTCAAGTCTGCATTTCCTTGAAGTAGTGTAAAACTCAAACGTCTAAGTCAACAATCAAAAGATAGGGCCATTTCTGCCATATACGAGTATTTCGACACTCGTAAGGTAATCAAAACCTATAGACTCCACATGTAATGGGAAGTACTCTATGGTATAGATTACTTCCCGTTACATATAAGTACATTGCAAAAAAAATGTTATTACAAATTTATTTGCAGTTGGTTATGTTATGTTGCCTATGTTGCTGTAATGAGGGTTCATTGATGCATCTGCTATATATAGCCTGAGAACCTTCAAATGCTGTTTACACGCTTGTTATGTAAGAGGCCTCTGTAGGCTACCCATTGTATAAAGAATCCAAATTTACTTGGAAGTCGCAATAATATATTACGTTGATTAACTTAAATGTCTCTCTCCATCTGTCTTATAACATAGTACTTGAGATTCAATATCCTCAGCTAATCCAATTATTCTTAAATCTTCAAATAGTGAAAAGGATCAGTTGACATTTTCAGTAAGTTGGAAGTAGCTGGATTAAGTAGTATCAAAGTATCGCTATGATGAACGACCTTTCATCATACTCGTAGTTTCATTTACTTATTGGTAGCGGTTGCTGTTTTAGGCAGTATAATATTTTTAACTGGCTTCAAAAACGGGGAGAATCTGCAAATCGGCTACAAAAAGGAAGGAAAAGGAGTGTCTCATTTCGTCTATTTTTTACACGACTGTCGCATAAGAAGAGTATAATGTTTTCTGAGTTTATGTAAGTACTAGCTGTGCCCGCGACTTCGTCCGCGTGGAATAGTTATTTTTTTATTATTTATTTATATTATTAAAATATATTTTTAAGTTACTTCTTATTACATCAGCTATTTGCCAGCTAAAGTCCCGTCAAAATCGGTCCAGCCGTTTCAGAGCTTAGCCGGAACAAACAGACGGACAAAAATTGTAAAAAAAAATATTTTGGTATATGTACCGTGTATACATCCATATGCATTTAGTAAAAAGTGGTTATTTTAATATTACAAACAGACACTCCAATTTTATTTATCTGTATAGATGTTTGTAAGTTTCTTTACTCCATCATAACTAATAAACAAATTAACCGATTAAAATGTATGAGTATCATTAGTATCCATACTTTGTCGCGGGTGACATAGGTTATGTGATGTCATAATAAAAACAACATGGCGGATCAAACACAATATTGTGCAGACTGAAGAGTATTATATAATCAATTAATTTTCTACTTAATACAACTTTGTTTCTTACTTCTGTATACTTATTAACGCGTGTTTTTACAAGAAATAATTACAGTGTTGGCTTTTAATATCTTAATAAATTGATTTGTTAGCGTATTTAATATGCGTTATCTTCCACAATTGAGAATCAATTCTATAAATTCCTTTTTTTAAGAAGGAATTGGTCTAATACCCGTGTAAATATTATGACGTAACAGGTTCATTGGTCAATTTTATGGGTTTCATGCCATATGCTTTTTTTATAGCAAAGCTCCTGGCTTTCTCTTAGTGCCATATATACCTATACATACATGTCTACACCAGGATTCATACCAGGAATTAGTCAGTTCATGGGCTGGCTCGGTAACCACAAGGCTCATGTCATTGAATTTATGTGACTTTTCTATTATATCTAATCCATAAAACTATTGAATAAGAAAACACAGAGTTGCGTAGGAGGAAGTTTGAGTTTTCTTTTCTAATGTTAATACTGAAGTTTTCTTGTACAATGTAACGCAAACGTGGTTGAGCTGAAGCCATAGCAAGTGAACATTTTTTGAAACTAAACTTTAAAGCTATACATTGTGAGTCGAAACAGGGAGTAGCAAAATATATATACAAATAAATTGTGTAATTGTGAATTGTAACCTTAAACGGGAGGTAATTAAAAAGTAGGGTCGGTAACGCAAGAGTGGCACCCCTGGTGTTGCAAATGTCCATAGGCTACGGTAACTGCTTACCATCAGGCAGGCCGTACACTTGTTTGCCACCTTAGTGGTATAAAAAAATAGTAAATTTTAATTTCAAATTTACAATTTGTACAGTTCAATTCTTACTTAGAATTATTTTTCTTGCATTTATTTTATTTCTAATGCAAAAAGTAAGCACAAAATCTACTTGATGATAAGAAATCTTGCTTTAAAATGCTTGTTTCAATTCAATTTGTTTGTTAAAATTCACGTAGTTTTCCGATTTAGTAGAAAATTTTCTTCAACACCTTTCTTGAGTGCCTCTTAACTACCTATGTTACATATATATCCACGTGATTCGGTGTAAAGACGAACTAAGAGAATTGTTGATGATCCTAAGCTCCCACACGGTGTTGAGCACTTGAGTGCGAACTGATTTTCCTTTCCTTAGTGCGTTCTATTGATTTACTATGGATTGTGTTCCGAGGAGTTGTTCGGTATGATGTTATTAGCCTCGTTGTACAATTGTATCACAATGGTCGCGTACTATGCGGTTTTAGAGAAGTTTCCTACCGCGAAATCTTAAGCAGTGGATTCAATTTCCATCCGAGAATTTCCCTAGGGACTACAGTATGATGATGTTAAAAAAACATGAAGACGGTTTACAGGTTGCAACTGTCTGTAAGATAGAGTAACTGCTTATCATCAGGCAGACCGCATGCCCTTATGCCACGTTCGTAACATAACATATACCTATATGAATATAATAAGAACACATAAAAATTTTGTTCCAAATTTCAACTTAGACACAAACTATTTTTTTTCAGTTTTGTATAGCTGTAGTCACACATCTCGTTGTTTAAATAATAACTTAAATATAAGGCATATTTAGTAATGACCTAAGACTCTATAAAGTAGGTAGCTTATATGATTTTTATATTTATTTATCATTTAAAATATAAACATGAACGTGTGTGCAATGAAATCTTATTTAAATCTTTTTAGTGGATATTTGCATAGTCTGTATTTGCATATTTTTTGTTTGTTCTATACCGATTACATTTGCGAGCATTGTGCAAAATCTGAGGCGTAACAATGATGATATTAAAAAAGACGGTTGGTCTGAAAGAGAGTGTCGGTGTTAAAATCATAAAAAGCATACTCCGCTGGGCATTTTTTCTTTACGGGACGGACCCACCATTCATTCCCACCACTGTGTCTCCTGTGTAGCTAGAATTACCGGCGACGACCACCAAAAAGGCAATGAACAGTGAAGTTCATTGCTGTCCCGGTGGTTAAACTACAGCTGCCTTGGAACTCACAACGAATTTAATCAGACGACATTTGTAGGAGTAGCAAGTTTTAAAATTGACTTACCCTCTTGGCAAAGTGAGAGACAGCAATATGTCCGTTAGACATATAAAGAGAATGGAGGAGTTTAACGAATGACGAAACTAAAATACGATGCTAAAGTGGATGGATATCGAAGAAAACCGACGAAAACCCTACCATGACCAATTTATCAGGTGATGTCAGGGCCCCAAGGAATAGGCGAGCGTGCATGAAAAGACCTATCAATGTCAAAGAAACGAGCGAGATGTGTAAGATCGCGTCTCATGTCTCTCATTACGTCTCTACTTAATTCGCAAAGGACCTGGCGTGATATACATACCGATCACACAATGAGTTACATTCAAGAGAATTTATTTAATGTTATGTCCATTGCGCATTTTTACAATCGCATTCTCAGTTATCAGTGGAATCAGATTAGAAATTGTACTTAAATATTGGCACCTTTGTAGTAGTGTCTTAGATTATTGATTGGTCTACGGTGCGGAAATTGCGAAACTATCATTAATCTATGGATTGAGTGCGTGCCAATTTCAATCTAATTCCACTAATAAAGAGCGGTGTGCTCATAAAAATTCAGTGGACTTCACAAATTAATTTTCCTGAACACGACTCTTCTTCTTTTTCTTAGCGTTATCCCGTTTCCTAACCCATTAGTATTGGCGAGGTCCGCTACCCAAGCGTAAGGATTTGGCTTTGCCAATACTGATTTTTACATGAAGTGACTGCGGTCAGACCTCCATAACCCAGAGGGTAAACCAGACCGTTCTTAGGTACGCTCGTACGTCATTCGAAAGATAATTTCTTGGGCGTGCGGGTTTCTTCACGATGCTTTCCTTCACCGCCGAGATAGAGCAAGTGATCACATTACAATTACAAATATGTTACATAAATTTGACGAGCTCGGTGGCGCAGTGGTGAAACGCGTTGGTGCGCTACTTTGACACCAACGCTCATGGGTTCGATTCCCACACAGTACAAACATTTGTGTGCATGAACATGCCTGTTTGTCAGAGTCTGGGTGTTTCCTATGTATAATAAGTGTGTATTTACAAAAAAAATATGTATTTACGTATTTTTATCAGTTGTCTAGTACCCATAACACAAGCTTCGCTTACTATGGGGCTAGGTTGCGCTGTGTAATTTGTGCGATAATATTAAAAAAAAAGATAATATTAAAAAAAATCCGAAAAAACGATTAGTGGTACATGCCAGGATTCGAAACCGGGACCTGTTGCTTAATAGGCCGGTTTCTTAAACACGGCTCATTTATTTATTCAACAATGACGTATGTATTAGTATATTATTGTCTATTCTTGAATTCTAGTTGCAAGAAATTATTATTGATTTCCGAGTAAATTAATCATTCTCCATGAACACCGTGAGAAGTAGGCCGAGCACAATGAGGACAATGATGCAGCGATTATACCATTATGAGCTCGATTTGATACGATCGATATACACAAACTCCATATTTAGTATTCAGTTTCTTCAAGAATTTGCTGAACATTACAGAGCGCAAGGAGCATGTAGTAGATTGGTGGGTTGTGAAAGGTCGTTTTATATATATATCTTCACCCTTGCGGGGTAGGCAGAGAGATTCGAGCGAAATAAGACGCGGTTTTTACACACTTCACTCGCTTATCTAACATTCTATAGCTATTTTCATACAGATTTGGAATAACCGTTTGTCTTCGTGATGTGATTTATTACATCAAGTTCTTTGTTGTAATTATCCTTACTTAATGGAACGCTCATCAAACGGTGTATCATGGTTTTATACGCTGCGACCTTGTGTTGCCGAGGATGGAATCGTGGTATCGGTATGAGTGGGTTTACGATATATCGAAAATTGATGGAGATATTGATTTTTAGTTATGGTCACTCACCCCATCCACCCGCCACCCTCAACTACGATGGATTTGTCACTTGTAGCATGTTATTCTAACGATTAACGTCAACAGCGTCTAAGGATGCCTCGTGGAGAGGCGAAACACGTGTCGTAGCGACGACCAGGCCAGTCGTGGCAGCGACGGTGGCGGGTGCATGATTTCTGTTCCAGATGGCGGACGACTGCAGCAGCCGAGGCAGAGACTACCGGAGCGGATATTTTCAAAGCTACTTCAGTCTATTCTATGGGGGTGTGTATGTCCGCGGGTATGTGAACAAAAATTTGCTCTCAATTTTCCTTCGGTCTGAGGAAGTAATCTAGAACATTTTTTTACAGTGAGTGTATCATGACATAATTTAGCCAAGATTAGATTTTCAACTTTACGAGCGCGATGGTGTCGTTGCGCGTGTAATTCTAACCGAACACGCAGGTTAAGCAACGTCGACTACAGCCGGTCTATGGATGGGTTTTTCTATCTCGAGTTTCTCCGTGCTTCGGAGGACCCGTTAAGCAGTCGGTCTCGGTTGTTGTCGATAGATAACAGTCGTTAAGCTAAGTCAGTGGCCCCCGGGCGGCTTGAAAACCCTCGCCAACGCCAATCCGCATTTGAGTAGCGTCGTGGCGTATGCTCTAAACTCCTTCGCTAGAAGGGAGACCCGTGTGATGAGTAAGTAAGGGTTGATGTGGTGCTGGTGCTAGATATTTACCTACACCACGTAGGATAATCTACATTTAATATTTTTCTACACCACGTAGAACAATCTACACAATAATGTTTATATACAAATATTTATATAATAATAATGTTAAAAATTACCGTTAGGCAAAATACCGCCACGCCTAGTTTACTTTTAGATTAATTTTAAACATGGCTCAGAAGTGTGTTTCCTTTTTATTATTACATGTTTTCATGTTCGCATATATAGAGTATGTTCGTCACATATTTATATGTACACTGTGGCCGCAGCGCAGCGTGTGATACTCCTATGAATTCCTAGTTATGCATAGATTCGTAGAAATAACGCAAGCAATTGACATTGGCAATTATCAAGATCACTGCCCAGTACATACAGTCTAGAGTAGATATGATAGTAGTTTCTCGAAGAACATAATGAATCACTTAAACATTGTAGATTTTTATTTTTATACAACGTCGGGAAAGTACGGCCCAACTGATGTAAAGTAGTTACCGTAGCCTATAAACGCTTGTAATACAATACGTATCACTCGCGCGTTGCTCTGCTGCTAACACAGCAACTCCACAGGGGCGTACTGGTGACCTCGCTCACACGCAGGATCACAACAACGCTCAAAGGAGCGGCGGTTCTTTGTGAGTTTAAATAAATAAATTAAATGTTGCCGAACAAATTACACAGCGCCATCCAGCCCCAAAGTAAGCGAAGCTTGTGTTATGGGCACTAGACAACTGATAAACATACGTAAATACATTTTTTTTTGTAAATACATACATATTATACATAGAAAATACCCAGATCAATACAAACAGACATGCTCATGCACACAAATGTTTGTTCTGTGTGGGAATCGAACCCACGAGCGTTAGTGTCAAAGTAGCGTAACAGCACGTTTCACCATTGTGTCACCGAGCTCGTCAAAGTTGGAGGTACATCCTCAGACGGGCTGCTTAGATGCGCCTTATCTCTCTTGAAAATACCTAGACCAAGACAAAGAGGTGGTCAAGAGAGGAGGGTGTAGAATCGAATCCACGGGCATTGGTGTCAAAGTAACGTAACAGCGCGTTTCGCCATTGCGCCACCGAGCTCGCCAAAATATTTGTTACGATATTATCCAAGAGCAAACGGAAATTTCTGAGTACCTACTCGTATATGAGAATACTGAATATGACCTAGACCTCCTGAACTGTTGTTTATAATAATAACATGATAACTGTTATGATAACTTAACTATGAGCCAAGATTTTATTTTCTTTATCTTTATATATATCTTAACACTAAGTGTAGTATTACAGGTCAATAAGTATAGGTATATCAGATCGTACGGTAAACAACCATACGGTTATCCTGATATGAAGCAGTTACCTCTATCTATAAATTTGCAACGCAATGAACATCATTCGTATGTACCTAATAATTACGTTTGTATTTATGACGTTAAACGAATGGACCTTTACTAAAACGGCATTGGTCACTAAAATGATTACAATTATACTTTTTTGTAATTTGATTAATTTAGTCAATCCTTTTTGTGCCGAACTGCTGACCGGTGGAACAGACTTCCCGGCGATGTGTTTCCGGCTCCACACGTGTTCGACATTGGGTTCTTTAAGAGGAATATAAAGAGGCACCGCATAGTAGACGCCACGAGACGACATGAAGTGCATGGTATTTCGTGGCTTCTATTCCTGGACACCATTGTCCTGCAGCCCATCAAGTAGGCCCTGGATGTCACATGCCGTGTCCCCAATAAAAAAAAAAATTGATCATGTTGCGTTCACACCAAAAAAGTGACATCGTAACAAAGCACATCAAAAACTTCATCGTTATTATCAATTACTCAAATTTTACGAGCGCATGGATCGCACAAAGAATCATTGACCCCCCGAAACAACACATCGTCCTTCAGGGCACGGCAACCACACCCATTTTACGACTTATGGTATTATGTTCAACCTCATTCTACTGGAGTCTCGCAAAAATAACGTAAAAATGATATAAATATCGAACCTCTTTTTACCTTAAAGAAATCGTCGTTATTTATAATCTTGAACATTTTAAATTGATTGTTATTTTTTTATGTCACCAGGGTAGAATACAAGCATACGGCTAGCCTGATGGGAGGCAGTTATTTACTTAATTAGTTATTTAATTCCCTGAAGGGATGTTGTGCTCTGGTTGTGTGCGAGTGTAGTCTATAGGAGTCGTGATGTACCAGCGATGGTAATTGTATTGCAAATTTATTGACTGAGGTAACCGCTTTATATCGTGCCCGGGTACGACAAAATGTCGTTATAGGCTATTGTCGTTTTAAAGTGCTATTGGGCCTTCGACTAGCGGGGTTTTGTTTGTGGAAAACAGTGTTTGCCACCTTAGTGGTTCTGGATAAGTGACTAACTATACTGTACTATATACTATGCTTTATTTTCACGCAAGGGACTCTCCTTGCGGAGTTAGCAGACAAAACCGTATGTCGTGTGACTTAGTCCCCAATCTATATATAATGTCAAAGTAACAAAATTTAATTTGGTTATATTATTTTTACAAAAGCAATTCACACACTTCATCGTCGTAAGATACTACGCTTAAAGGAACCGAATTGCGGTAACATAGAGGGTCAATTTAGTCTCGATTTATCGATAGGAAAGGAGGGATTCAGCGAACGCGAAATTATAGGCCAATCTTGAAGACAAAGGCGTTTACTATCGCCACTAGACTATTGACATGGTTCAGGAAAGTGTTGGTGTCTATTTGCAAAGGGCTACGCGTCCTGTTTCATGTAGCGCTCTTCAATATTGTAATATATTGTTTCGGAGCCTGTTTATAGTCATGTAAATTCTCAGAAACGGCAACTTATTTTCATCTGCTGACTACTGAGACATATAGATACGTCGGGCCTACCATCGGGAAACTTCAACATATCTTCTCGTCCAAAATACCTCAATAGCAAGACTGACGCCTGAAGAGCAAGGTCTTCACAGTGTGTGATGCCAGTGATGACATACGGAACTGAGACGTGACCCTTCACTGCGGGCCGTATGGCAAAGCTCAAGGTTGCTCAGCGTGCTATGGAAAGAGCTAAACTCGGGTGTTCTCTGCGTGATAGATTCAGAAATGAGGATATCCGCAGTAGAAAGCTGAAGTTGTAGTGGGCAGGCCATATAATTCGTAGAACCGATAACCGCTGGAGAAGAAAGGTTCTCGAATGGCGTTCCCATACTGGTACACGCAGTGTAGGACGACCCTTTACTAGATGGAGCGACGACCTCAAGAGGTATAAAGGGAGTCGATGGATGCAGGTGGCACAGGATCGAGACGAATGTTACTCTAGAACCCTTCTAGACCTTTCGGCAGCTACATCCTTCCACTTTTGCATTGTATATCTGCTAATAATGATAATAATGATTATGATGAAAAATAAAATACCATAGCATACGATAATCGAGCGGTAATAGGCTAGAGGATAAATGACCAGCCTAATAAACAACTGGTCCCTGGATTATATTCAGGTCCCCCCACATGCATCACTAAATATGTGTTTTCAGATTTATGTACTCACAGCAATACCTCAAGTTAGACTGTTTGAACTTTACTGTTCTTATGTCACACGCAATAATAGTACAACATGTCTAAAATACCTTCAGTGTGCGTACATACTTGTAATTATCACTTGCTCAGCTGTGAAGGCAGAAATCGTGGGGAAACCGGCACGTCCCAAAAAGTGCATTTCCAATGACTTATGGATCTAAGAAAGGTCTGGTTTTATTTCTGGGTTGTAGAGGTTTGACAGCAGTGGCTTCATATCGAAATCAGTATCTTGGTATCTTTAGGTAGCGTAGCTCATCAATTCTAATGGTTTAGGAAATATGATTTTTTTTTCCATTTTTATCGATCAATTAGTTTATTGTTATTAAATTTACTCGTAATTTATATACCATTTTCCAATATTCTTGTGTAATATTGTTTTATTATTCGTGTTAACACTATTTTCTTTTTATTGCATAGGTTATGTATAGATGTAGTTATGTTGTTAATTATGTATTCTCCTCAATTATTTAAATTAATACAGTCTGTAATTAGGTACAGTCTGTAATGTACATGTGCTTTTACGACACTGTAAAATTTTCTATCAATCTCTCTAAGGTTGGCTGGTAGAGATCCCTTATGGGATAAGTCCGCCTTTGTACCATTGTCTCTTTTTGTACTAATTGTTATTGTGTATTTCTTATTGTACATTAAAGATATAACGAATAAACAAACAAACAAGATTTAATTAGGAAGAAGAAAATAAAATTAAAATACCGCATCAACTCTCCTTGACCCATACGTCATTTAGATTTGAACAAGACGCCCATGACATTCAGATGAGTCACTGCTCCGTATAACACTATGGACTCGTAACTTCGTGGACGTTACAGAAAGGATATAAGTGGACGCGTGGGCCAATTAATCCGTAAAATAAATCACCAATGATCAATCGAATTTTGTCCCTTATTTTATCACATGTAGCTATACTCACAACGATCGCTGACTGCGTTCGCAGTGGTGATTTAAGAAAGAGAGTTGATTTAAAAGAGAGTTTCGGAATAAGGGTAAGAAAAGACATGCTCAGTTAGTTCAGAGACGTAAAAAGAATTGTAGAATGGAAAGGAAAGAATCACAAAACGATATACAACGCGAAAGTGGCAGGATGTGGAAGGCGAAGACACCTACTACGACTAAATTTGTTGTGTTTTATCAGAAGGTGAGTTCAGGACTCATTGGAACAGCGAGCGTGCATGGAAAGAGCTATGAATGTTTAGGAAGGTGTGTAAAGGCCGCATTTTTGGCGCTCGGTTCTCTTTGGCTGCGCCGCAAAGGTACGTGGCGTGATATAGGTACATACGTACTACATACTATACGTATACATTACATATTTAACAATCCTCAGTAAAACAAAAATTAAAAGGTTTTTGTTCACATTGCATCCATCTTTTTTGATTTTATGCGTGCCCTGATTACTGAACCACCATCCTGTTTCATTTTATTGTAACATCCAAACGATTTAAATAGTTGAACTTCTTACTGATGATGACTATGAACCAATATGGAGTATCAATTTTTATATACAGGAACTAGATCCTCCATATTCGCATGTGTATTGTATGTCACTAATAAATTACCCAGTCATTTACATATAACGTATTTTAGCTTATAGGATCACTTTGTTGTCCGCCTATCTGTCTGTCCGTTTGTCAAGACCTTTTTTCTCAGAGACGGGTGGAGCTATCAAGCTGAAATTAATATCAAATACTCAGGTCTATAATCCCTTCGAGAGGTGAAAAAATAAAACTTCTAAGTCAACGCAATCAAAACATACGCCTGTTTATGTCCCATTTATGCTCGTATTGACACTCGTAAGGGAATCAAAACCTATGGGATACTTCCCGTTGACCTAGAATCATGAAATTTGATAAGAAGCAGAGTTATGTAGCACAAATAAAAGAAAATAACCGAAAACCGTAACTTTGAAATCACATACCAAAAAAAAAACAACTCCTTAGGAGCATACTGATAACCTCACTTACGCCGGAACACAACAACCCTCAAAATAGTTGTTATTTGGCTGCGGGTTTTGTGAAGCGGAGGTAATTGGCCCAGAGGGGCTGATTTAATGCGTCCGTCCTCTTAAAATATCCAGACCAAGACAAACAGACATGTTTATGCGCACAAATGTTATTCCTACGCCCTACCCCTCAAAACATTATTTGAAAATCTCGAGTACGTTCCTGGAAAAATTACTGCATTGTGATCTGATGTCCAACGTCTCAACTAAATTAGTCCCCAAGAATGTGTCATCGGATGGCTCACATTCTCAATTTGCTTATATGACCTCCCAGAAATCATAAATCTAATATTGTGTATTATATTTCTACTTCGCAAAAAACGAAAGCTTTGATATACGATTAATTACAATTTATCGCTCAATGTTTTAGTACCGCAATTCTGCGCGGAAATGTTGCCAGTAGGTATATATACATAAAATACCGTTAGGCCATAGTTTACGCATATTTTTTTTTTATTTCTCCAATAATAAAATATATAAAGTTACGTTTTATAAAATTCGCCAAACTGCTAAGCAGCTTGTTGCTAAGTAATTTATTTTAGGTGTATACTTATTTATCTTAAGACATAATTTAGTTTTATTTTTTTGTATTAAATTTTAGTTTACATTTTAATTTACCTTTCTGCACTCTATCTTTATATATGTATATACATATATGGGACTGACTACCTCAAGATACCCTTTCGGACATTAATTACAAGGCGGTACTGCGTAACAATGTAAGTGTCCACAGTTTAGAAGTTAATTTTGCTAAAACCAAATTAATTCAAATTAGACCACACCAAAAGCTCCAGATAGACATTAATTACAATTACGAAGGAATAAAACCTGAATGCGTGAATACCTTCTACTACTTGGATTCTCAATCGATACAAGAAGTCCTGTGTTAACAAAGTGGCATTAAAATTATCAAAATGTATCGCACACACATTCTTCGTAGCGTTATGCCCTTTTCTAATCCACTAGGATCTTTACGTGAAATGATTGTCGTCCGACCTTCACAACCCAGAGGGAAAGCTAACCCCTTCGTAGGTAACGTCACACGTCTTCCGAAATATAATTTCTTGGACGTGCGGGTTTCCATGATGTCTTTTTTCACCCCCGAGTAAGTGATTGTTACAAATATATACATAAATCATAAAACACGAGTTTAGTGGTACATGCCAGTGAGATCAGTTCGTTAATATGGATTGCACTTTACAATATAGGCTTTATCCACGGATGCTATCACTGCTCTGTTGCTACCTATCAAAATGTTCATACGCACTTCTGGAACTTAAAATCGATCGCTAAAATAAAGCAATCTCTCTTTGAGATACATAGGTAGAGAACGATCGCGTATTAATTAAGAAGAGAATTTTAATACATAACGGCACACTGAACGAATTTATGACTGATAAATAGCAATAGATTAATAAATGACACATACATGATGCCTGTCTCCCATTGGGGTGGGCAGAAACTAACTGTATGCAATTTGATCTACCCTGCTTCGTATGCTTCCGCCACCGGCGCTAGGCCGTATGAACTAATCATACGGCCTAGCGCCGGCTGGCACCCACCCACTACTGTTAGTAAGTGCAACATGCCGACGCTGCCATGGCTGCTCCGGTAGTCTCTGCCTCGGCTGCTGCGGTCGTCCGCTATCTGGAACAGAATCCGAATGCCCCCACCACCACCGTCGCTGCCACGACTGGCCTGGTCGTCGCTGCGACACGTGTTTCGCCTCTCCACGAGATATCATCAGGCGTTGTAGACGTTAATCGTAAGAATAACATGCTACAAGTGACAAATCCATCGCAGTGCCGTCCCTTATATTGAATTGAGGGTGGGGGTGGATGGTGTGAGAGAAAAGATATTTAATAGTGGGGAATGGTTTACGTCAGTCTGTTTGTTCATGAGAGTAATTTTAGAATTTTTACGTTTATTAATTTCTAATTGTTCCCTAATATTTAGTTTTAAACCTTTGTCTATGGTGTGTAAAATTTGATATGTATTAGTGGGGGTAAAGTTATGTCCTTTGTCTATGAGATGCTCGGCGAAGTGTGACCTTTCTGGGCGATTGTTTTTATACGCCGATACGTGTTCGTGAAATCGTGTTATAAAATTACGACCAGTCTGACCGGTATAAACGTGTTCACATTCATCACATCAGAACAGCTTATAGAAGCCGGTTTTTTTTATTGGGCGGGATTTTATAACACTAAAGATAAAAAATAAAAAATGACAACAAACAATAAAAAATGGCGAAACACGTGTCGCAGCGACGACCAGGCCAGTCGTGGCAGCGACGGTGGTGGTGGGGGCATGTGGATTCTGTTCCAGATGGCGGACGACCGCAGCAGCCGAGGCAGAGACTACCGGAGCAGCCATGGCAGCGTTGGCATGTTGCACTTACTAACAGTAGTGGGTGGGTGCCGGCCGGCGCTAGGCCGCATGAACTAATTGGTGGCGGAAGCACACAAAGCAGGTTAGATCAAATTGCATGTAAATTTGACTTTCGCAAAATAACTCCTATTAACTAGTAACTAACTGTACAAAACATGTACTATCTGTAAAACCTATAAAGATTTGAGTATTTAGTACAATTCCTTCAGTAAATATCACCAGACAGAAGTTAGCGCAAAAACAAAAGTTGGAGGGAATAATTAGGAACTGGGTATTCTGTTCAACTTTTATTTTCGTATTGATCAACAGCTATTATTTATTCAAAATGGCGGAATATTCAAATTCTCGTAGACATTCACATACCAAGCGTAAGCAAACATCAATATGAAGAGTATACTGACGTGTTGCTACTCCTGGTGGTCATGTAGCTCAATCTTTGATTTTCCCTCGACAGCGTGCAACCAGAAGCACGTCTCTCAGAGGGAAGGCTTGCAAGTTGCTCGCTAACTCTACCGACGAAATCGAATTTTGCTCTAGCAATCACTTACTGGATCTGCAGGTACCATTAGCATCCGCCTCGTAAGCAACCTGCTAGAGAATATTGGCTTCCCTACAAGGCCGATTGAACCGCCACACCAAGTTGAAAGTTTTGGCTGCCGCAGTAACCACTAAGCTTTTGAGAATGTAGCATTCCATGCAATATCGCCGCAGCTACTACAGTCGTACAGAATTCAACGAAAAGGTATAAGGTATTTCAGGGATATATACATATATTAGGTAAAGTTTAAACCTTAATGTGACTTCCACATATTACTCGTTTAAGTCAGAATCTTCAGTTTATTATAGTCTCATCAAGTAAATTAAGTAAGTAAATTAAATAAAAAAAGCATATCACAAGCCTGTCAAAAAACATGCAGTTAAAACTAATAGATACAGAATATCATGCAAACAACGCAAACGTCGTAGAAATCTCTCATACCCTTTTTGAAAAACTTATATCACTACAGCGTCGGGGCAAAGATTGGCAGAGAAGTTCTTTCCACGACCTAATGGTTCTCTGCAGAAAATTCTCTTTCTTTTCTGAAATCACATAGTACGCGACGATTATAGTTCCAATGTGTGAAGATGAAATTCCCATCGACAGTGAGCAGTGAATCAATACCGGGGTCATCCTCAAATCATGTAGCTCGTCTCCAAATCGAATTTCAATATCTAAGTTATTATTATCGAGGTGTTCCGGCCCAAACGTAACTACAGTTTTACATATGCGACTCGGCTTACTTAGTCTGATTGAGATGACACTATCAGCTAAAATAATAAGCAGTACCACTACCGGGTGGTAGTGAAATCAATCAAGAGTTTCGCGACTAACTGATGAAAATATTTGTGTTGAAATTGCTTTCTAATACTTCTTTCTATCCATCTATAATTTCACGCCAAATCCATTGCAAGGTAGGCAGTAGTAACCGAGCGTCACGTGACTCGATCCTTACATATCTCACTCGCTTCTTTAACATTCATTGCTCTTCTCATGCACGCTCGCCGGTTTCTAGGGGTCCTACATCACCTTCTGATATAACACGACCAATAGATCATGGTAGGTAAGTCTTGATCTTCCTCGACTCCTACATTCTTCCACTTTTGCAATGTATATCATTATATTTCCAATAATTAACTTGTATAAAATACTTATGAGTCAATAAATGAATGATCTTTAATTTATTATTATGATATTCTAGTCGCTTTAATTTCAACATCAACCTAGACACGTTTTCAGATTCTAGGATAAATTATGGAATACTGCAAGTGTGAAACTACCAAAAAACTGAAATAAACAGCGAAATATATCTTATAGTTCCATAATATTAACAGCAACTCATAAAAGTGACTTAATTTTATATGTAAACTGCAGTTTTGGCACAGCGGTGCAGTTCTCTGTGGGAATTAACGGTTCTCAGTTGCGACCGACACCGCGCCATAATTTGCTAGTGAATGGATCCGTTTTCCATATTTTTGTAGGAAGCCTGTGCGAATATTATTTTTTATCGTAAATGTAGTTTAATAAACTAGTGGACTGACCTATCTTTGCCTGTAACCCGATATAGCATTTCGTATTTCATTATCGCAAATACTAGTTTGTATTAGAGGTCGTGTTCGAAGGCAAATTCACAAAACGCTGTAATAAACACTTTTTGAAGTTAGAACAGTAATAATCTTAATTATATTACGACATTTGAATTTAGCGAGACTAGCCTCTCTAATATATAATATATCTCTAATAAATATTTTGAAGATAACTCACATTCTATTGAAATATCCGCTTGTGGTAGTAGGTATAAAATCTAGCACAGAGCACCAGCCTCCACAAGCGGGTGATACTTGTGTGATAGACCAGAACACTGCCCCTGGATATCATATCATAGAAGTATACACATGAAAATACTCTGACAAACATACATATTGTTAAGTAATTTATTATCACATCTTTTATTCACCAAAATGTGGAACAATGTTGTCTATATTCTATTCAAACAACCGTATTAGATCAATGGTAAAGTCAGTACGCAAAATTGTACTGAAACTGATTCTCAGTGATTGTAACTATAATTGAAATAAAATCATTCAATTCACGTCAATATTTGTGTTAAGAAGACGCATGTTTCGTTGGTTTAGATATGTTGAATGAATGGATGAGCAATGAATGACGAAACATATAAAACGTGAAAGTGAAAGAATGAGCCTAGGAAAGCCAAAACTCGCCTACCACAACCAAATTGGTCGTGTGTTACGAGTGTAAAAGTGGTAATAGAAGCCCTAGAAACCAAAGCGTGCATGAAAAAAAGCAAAGCATATTAATAAAACTAATGAGGTATGTGAGGTACAAGTCTCTCTACCTACTTCACAAGGGATTTGGCGTGGCCGATATAGATAGATAGAATCCTACCACGTTTATTACTGTTAATATATCTAATTATGATTGACGAGCTCGGTGGCGCAGTGATGAAACGCGCTGTTACGCTGCTTTGACATCAGCGCTCGTGGGTTCGATTCCCACACAGTACAAACATTTGTGTGCATGAACATGTCTGTTTGTATTGGTCTGGGTATTTTCTATGTATAATAAGTGTGTATTTACAAAAAACAAGATGTATTTACTTATGTTTATCAGTTGTCTAGTACCCATAACATAAGCTTCGCTTACTTTGGGGCTAGGTGGCGTTGTGTAATTTGTCCGGCAATATTTATTATTATTATCAATTCTTCACTTTTATAATTGTCATAAATAATAACTGTGAGATGGTTTGAGTATATTTGACTCTTTGACAGACCAATAGATGAACGAAATGAGTGACGCACAGTTACTTTATATTTAATAGTTGTTAATATTTTAGTTTATTTTATTTTCTTAGTACGTAAAACAGATCCGCATTAAATTCACCTGGAAATATTTAGATCGCAGACTCCCAAAAAACAATTTGTTGAAAAACTAGCGCTAAGAACATTGGTATAAATGAATGTGTCTGAGAACTTGTGCGAATTGACAATGAGACAACAATACGAGTCAACTTTGATAGAAATTGGGGATTTTTTTGTACGTCAAGGACAAATCGGCGGATCCACTGTGGTTCCATTCACATATACGACGCGTTAGTTTCGTATTTTATAAAGAAATTTTCTTCGGATTGCAAAACTATTTCTACATAATTTATAAGCAACGTTTGGGTCTGACAGCTTTCTGTCTATATAAACGTTATGAGCTTTCTTCTCCGTAAAAAAATTGAAAAGATCTTACAGAGAAGAAAGTTTTTGTTTTATAGCTCTGCTGTTCAAATAAACGTGTAAGAGCCCGTTGTATCATCCTACATACAAATATAAATATATATATGTATATGCATACAAATATGTATATACATGATACAACGACTTTACAAAATGGAAATACAAAAAGAATCGTTCACGATTTGTAAAAGTCGATTCTTAATTACTAATGAGCTCATGAGTAGTTATTGGAGATGCTTCCTCAGTCGAACTGCTTTAATGGGTTCTCCCTTTCTTTCACTAAAGCCCAAGTTTAATTAGCAGGGTGGACCACCTGCTGGTTACGTTTGTTTTGTGTCCAACGCTTGGTTAGTGAGTCAGTGGTTAAGAACGAGTGAGCGTATTGCAAGAACGAAATACTTGCATTGCAAGCGATCAGAGTTCTCATCATATTACACAGGCCATATGATTATTTGCTATCCGACGTAGTACAAAAATCTGATTATAAAATAATATATTATCGCGTCACCTACAATTTGCTAAGACAGCAGTGTGGGTAGACCCTTAAGTGAGACAAGAGAACGCGCCATTATATCACTTACTAATGGAATCCCCATCTTACTAACATTGTTATGATGGGTCGAAAGGTTAAATGGTTAATATTGTCAATGGAGGGGGCGAAATGTACATTCACAGATTGTATCTATAGTTAAAATGTAACTGCTTTTGTGTGTATGTTTAGTATTTAGCTTTAGAACTTAACTTATTCGAACAAGGACAGATTTTTGGCGAATAATTGATTTGCTACTTTAAAATAAGCTTCTCCTGCTGCTCCGCCTGAATTGATAATGATATTGTAATAATAAATCGCATTTCTCGTTCACCAGTCTTTTTGTCTCTTATTGGGTCTTATGATGAAAAATAATAAATAGAGAGACATGCTAAATTATTCTACCTAGTCTTGCCATAAATACTGAAACAAAGAAGAAAATAAATTTCTATTGCAAATAACATTTATTACTTTTACAGTAATACATAAATATAAAACAATTTAAAATACAAAAAGCTTATTCGAAGTGGTCTCCATTGGCTGCCATACAGTCCCTTAAACGTCGAGGCCAGTTATCAATAGAAGCACGCACTCTTTCCATGGGAAAATTCTTCACTGCCAATCGTACGGATTGTTTTAGGGACTCCAAATTATCAGGGCGTTTAGAGCAAGCCGTACTCTCTAAACTGACCATAAATCATACTCCAGCGGATTAAGATCGGAACTAGACAACGGCCAGTCTTCAGCTTTGATGAAGTCCTAATTTCGTCGTTCGTTTCCATCCAAGACTGCGTAGACCGAGCTTTATGACCCGGCACCGAGTATTGCTGGAAGGGCGATTCTTGGTTATTGAACATGGTGTTGTTAAGGGGCTTTGCTATTCTCAAGAATGGTATCTTGATACACTTGTGCCGATGTTTTGATACCTTTTTCACAAAAGTATGGCTCACTCACTCCTTCATAGCTAATACCCCACCAAACCATCTCTGAAGTCGGATAGTGCCCACGTTGCACTCAGTCGACTAATTGGGAAGCTTCCTTAGAGCTTTTTGTTTGTTGAAATGTTGCTCAATTGTAAAAAATTTCTCATCCGTAAACAAAATTTTTCTGTGACTTCCCTTTGCGTACCGCTTCAGTAGTTGTTTCGATTTTACCACCCTATTCTTTTTTAAATTATCAGTTAAGAAATTTACGTCTCTTATAGGCTGCAAGTCCTAAGTCATTTTTTAAAATACGCGACATGGTTCTAGGTGCTATCTTCATCTCCCGAGATAAAATCTTTTGCTTTCGGGCAGGATTTTTTCGAATTCTTTCCCTTACTGCTTTAACCACCTTCTTCGTACGAACACTACGTGGACAGCCAGATCTTTTTCTGTCACAAACAGAGGAGGTCTCATGGTACCTATCAATAGCCCGGTATACAAACATTTTACTAATACCAAGCCTATAGAGAGTTTTAAAAATTGCATTTGGCTCCATACCTACTTTGTGTATTGCAATCACAACGATTCGGTTCTCTTTATCACCCCACTCCATTTTAATATCGCAAAATATTGTACAATGTATTGGCGCCAAAATGAGAAAACTCAATGAACAATCATATAAAAATGACAGATTCCAAATTCAAATGTAATATTTTGATTATTTTTAATTGTAACAGTATTTATGGCCAGTCTAAGTATATTTATGTTATTATTGTAGATATAAAAATATATTAACATCTTTCCACTGTGAATATACTCCTACGCTCTTAAATTATTTGGGGTGAAAGTTATTGGAATTATCACCTTTAATGTCAACTGTCAACTCCATCTTGGAGCATCGAACTTGTCGAAAGAGTAGTAAAAAGCACCAAATCAGTCTGACCGGGGAAATGACTCCTCCACACAATATAAAAAGATGACATCAATCGGTAATGGATAGCTTAGGACTCCAACCCGAGGAATCTCCTCACAATCAGAGCCGTGCCTAGAAGAACTACTTCCTGTATCTGGTTATTTTTATGGAAACGAAGATGTACATAAAAAAATACACTTCGAAACATAAGCAGCATCGGACACTAAGGCTGACTCGTTAAAACATATTTGACTGCGAACTTCACTTAAAATTGTGTATTACATGTATGAGTATGGCATTTCAAATGTCTATTTATATAATTCAAAATATAAAAATACTGGGATAATAATGGGAAGTTTACAACAGGAATTATATAGTTTAAACAGTATACACAGGAATTCAGTACACAAAACAATAAGGCAAGGCTTATAATATGTACATTATATACATAATGTAATACGCAAAAGTCGAAATTAGGCTATATAATCATCGTTCAAAATTTGAGGAAAACATACGAATTTGCATGTGTCCAACTTTGTGTTTCGACCGTTTCTATGTTATTTTATGTATAGTGTTATCATTAAAAATGTATCTATCGACGAGCTGCTTTAGCAGTTTACAGAATAAAAAGCAAATCGGTTGACAAACTGACGACACAAAGGTATTTAATTTCATTTATTTATATAACTGCACGCTCAGCGCGTCAGCTCTCACTGATCTTATATCATTACGGCCACTTTAATAGCAAAAATATCCAATTTAATTATAAGATATTTCCAAAATAATAATAATAACCTAAAATAAATCTAAAAAGTAAAAAATTTCCGCGCTGATTCGCAATACTAATGCGCTGAGCGAGAATGCTAGAGCTCTTTGGTCGCCAGTGACGTCGATCAGACGTCTAGCTTGTTTTTGAAAAAAGCGACTGTGCGCCTGGACCCCACGGACCAAGGGTAAAAAATATATATTATATGAAATAAATTGAATAAATATGTAGTATTAAATTTATTATGTGTATAATTATTATTTGTTATTATAGCACAGTGGAAGCAAGCCTTAAAAAAAGCCGAGAATAATAATAAACTGGTCACATGTGAGTGGAACTCGATCACAAAGCGAGCCACTCACATGTGACCAGTTTATTATTAATTTCGTCTATTAACTAACTTTGCCAGTGTTATCATCCTCGTCCATTTCTAATTTAGATGTTCTACCAACATGCCTGCTAGAATTAAACGCCGTGCCATTATTCGGGAGCGACACGGCAGAACTTACCGTGATGTACTCGTAGTTTCACAACTTTCAGTCAATTTTGAACAAATTCTATAACAAAATGAAATAATTTTAACTTGTACATTACGGATTTCAATACACAGTACCTATTATTCGAGTAAAATATAATTTATGAAGCGGCGGATTGAGATTATCTTTAAATTTTCCCAAAAATCATTATTACTTTCAAAACTAGCAATATAGCAGTTATAACACAGTGGTTAAGGAACCGGCTTATTCTCCAACTGATCCCCTGTTAGAATCCTGACATGTACCATTAAATTCCTGTTTTCGTAGTTCCGTACATATTATTTGATTATCACTTGGCGGTAACGGAAAACCCGCACGTCCAAGAAATTATATTTTGAAAGACGTGTTACCTAATATAACGAAAGGTCTAGTTTTCCCTCTGGGTTGTGGAGGTCGCTCCTTTTCAAAATCAGTGTCTTTAACAAATCACTTGCTCGGCGGTGATGGAAAACCCGTCCGTGAAATTATATTTCGAAAGACGTGTGACCTAACCTAACGAAAGCTGTAGTTTTCCCTCTGGGTTGTGGAGGTCGCTCCTTTTCAAAATCAGTGTCTTTAACAAATCACTTGCTCGGCGGTGATGGAAAACCCGTCCGTGAAATTATATTTCGAAAGACGTGTGACCTAACCTAACGAAAGCTGTAGTTTTCCCTCTGGGTTGTGGAGGTCGCTCCTTTTCAAAATCAGTGTCTTTAACAAATCACTTGCTCGGCGGTGATGGAAAACCCGTCCGTGAAATTATATTTCGAAAGACGTGTGACCTAACCTAACGAAAGGTCTAGTTTTCCCTCTGGGTTTTGGAGGTCGCTCCTTTTCAAAATCAGTGTCTTTAATAAATCTTTAGACTTTGGTAGTGGACCCCACCAATCTTAATGGATTAGGAAACGGAATAAAAAGAACGCTAAGAAGAAGAATATTACTTTCCAAACTAAATACAATTTTCAATTATCGTATATGTTTTGTGAATCTTGGAAACGGATCTAACGTTTTGGTACAAATTTTGTATTTAGATGTTAATTATTAGGTTTTGCTTTAAAATTTATCTACAGTGTCTTCAGGAAAAACGCTGTTTTATAAAAAAAAAATCTGAAAGTCTCGTAACGAAGTCAGCGTCCATTATTAATGTGTAATAGCCCATTATCTAGTTTAGTTTTGAAGAGCTCGGTGACGCAAAGGTTAAGACACCGACGCTCATCGTTCGATTCCCACACAGGACAAACATTTGTGCATGAACATGTATGTATGTATTAGTCTGGGTGTTTTAGGAGGGACAGCAGAGGTGGCATCGCGCCTGTGCCACTTAATGTTTTAGCAGCGTTTATAGGCTACGGTAGCCACTTTACCGTGGACCGTATGCTTCTAAATTTTCACACGCTAATTAAATGACAGGTGAGAGGTAAAAAAAAGGTTAAAGTGCCGTTTAGTCCAAAACTAAACAAAAATTCAATTATGAATACTAGAAAACTATATGAAAATATTACTAATATGTTTTTTTTTATATTTCACGTTGAGCTCGGTGGCGAAGTTGTTAGTATCGCTACTATGACACCAACTCTCGTGGGTTTGAAAAAATTGTGTGAGAATGAACAGTTTTTAGGAGAGGTAAGGCGCACCAAAGCAGTCCGCGTGGGGCAGTACTTCCATCTCAGAGAAAATCGTAATGACTCCCTGTAGGGTTGCTGTTTTCTTGCGTGTGAGCAAGGTCACAGTAAGGTCCTAAGGAGTTGCTGTGTTAGCAGCAGAGGTGGCACCGAGCTATACTTAATGTATTGCAAGCGTTCATTGACTACAATAGCCGCTTTACGTCTGTTTAGTGGTAAGCAGTTACCGTAGCACATTTCCAGCACCAGGGGTGTCACTCTTGTGTTACCGATCCTGTAAGAACCTCTTTGCGCCTTTCTTGAACCACCTGATGTAGTCCCTAGGGAAAACCTCGGCTGGGGGTTCATTCTACAACTTGAAAGTTCGGAAGACAACTTCTCCGGAACCGCACAATACGCAACCATTTTGGTTCCAATACATATTTTTTATTTGTGATTTCTTGGTCGCTGCCCGCGGTTGTACAAAAAAAAAATGTATTAATTTTGTAGGCATGTAAAGTTACGCAAAACTCATATACATAAAGAACTGACATATTCATTCACAAAAATGTAACTTGTACGGGAATCGAACGCGTGGTTCTCGAAATTAAAGTAGCCATTGCTTGCTTAATCACTCGATTAACAGGCCAGATAGAGCTCAGGTTAGCAAACATAGTGTCTAATCGTAGACCACTCTTTTTTGATATTCGAACACATTTTTGACCTAATTGATCGTGTTTTATTATCACCTATTGATCACGACCAAGTCAAGAGCCCTAGGAATCTGTGAGCATGCATAAAAGAGCTATGATTTTTAAAGAAGCGAGTGAGGTGTGTGAGGACCGCGTCTCACTACATAACGATTATAGTAATACTATATATACTATCTATCTATAACTTCACGCCAAATCCCTTACGCGGTTAGCAGAGAGCACCGACCGCCACGTGACGCGATCCTTATATACCTCATTCGCTTCTTTAACATTCATTGCTCTTCTCAAGCACGTTCGCCGATTTCTAGGACTCCTGACATCACCAATTTGATCATGGTAAGTAAGTCTTGGCCTTCCTCGGCTCCTACATCCTTCCACTTTTACATTGTATATCTGCTTCATTATTCTTTCATCCTGCATTCTTTCTCCGAACCAACGGAGCATGACTCTTCTTATTTTAACACCGACGCTCTTTTTAATAGTAATACATACTCTGTGAAATTTTCAAAAGGTTCAAATGGTACCCTATGACAGTTGGACTCTGTTATTACAGCGTTCGTAGTAATACATACACTATGGAAGTTTTAAGTAAGTATATTATGATTCAAAGGATATGGACACACGTACAGAGTTAGTAATAGGATAAGGCTGATCAGACTTCCGACTGCATCATTAACGTATTGATTCTTGATCGAGTCATAAGTGCGTTGATCACGAATAAACTCAATTCCACTTGTCCTCACTCCCCTCGACCTTCTCTGAAATTAATTTAGTGTAATCATTCCCTGAAATAATTGGAAATGAATATTAAATGAGTAATTTCATTAATAAGGGTACATTTCGGGTAACAATCCCAGACAAAGTTGTTCTGTGGTTACATAATTGGATCACGGTCCTTTTGAGTAAAGCGTTTTTACTCTAATTAAATTACTGTTTATTTTCACTAAGAAGGTATCTAACAGGCTAATATTATTCTTATAGGATATTCGTATTTTGGAGCTAAAACAGTCTCATTGAAAAAATATTTTCATGATTTTTATGCCTTCAATTTAAAATTAAATTACATAAGTAATTGGCCTGATATGTAGAATCAGTAAGAAAGAATGATATTTCTTATATACAACATGAAAGTGAAAATGTAGAGGCCGCGAAAGGCCAAGATTTACTTACCACGGTCAAATTGTTAGGTTTTATCAGAAGGCAATGTTAGGAGTTTTGAATACAGGCGTGTATGAATCGAGCTTTTAAATATTTTTTTTTACCGAGGTGGCTCTAAAGATCAGCAAGCTTGAGTGCACTGCCCTTCAGCAGGCCACTGACAGGCAGGCCACGTACCTCGGAAAACTATGGCCGTTGTGGCAGAAAGGTTCTTGAATGGGGACCACAAACCGAAAAATAGCGTCGCACGAGTAGACGTCCTTCGGCTAATGTAATGATGATAATTGCAAATAATTAAATTATTGAAATACGCCTGTAGTATTGGTCTCGTGTTTTAATCTACGTATAACCTAATATGACGTAACAATAGAACAGCCGTGGGATACCTCAGTGGGAGAACTAAGGACTACGAAGGAGCTCTCCTGGCCTCGCAGAATCACGAGATCGTGATATACGAGGACAGGGGACAAAACTTAAGTTTCCTTAAGGCCCAATCCCGGGACCCAGGTGCCAAACTGATTCCCAGGGACTGCTGGGACCACCCGATTGTTAACCCCCACGTCAGTGGGTCGGAACGTCTACAACAACGGGTGATGCAGGAAAGGTGCCTGGCAGAACAGAAGAGCAAGGAACCCAGCCACATACTCTCCACCATATTGGCGACCCTCAACAGGAGTGTCCAATCGGTGGCCCAACCTTCCGCAAGAAAAAAAAGAGAAGTGGAAAGAGCTCTGTCTATGGAAGCGGCGGTCGAAAAGTTCATACAGATGCCTCCTCGCCACGGATCGGAGCCTCCCGCTGACACCCGCACCAGAGCAGACATGGGACAAGTGATCCCCCCCAAACTCAGACCGGCTCGGGAGCCGCAAGACCACATGGTAAACGCCTTCATCGAGTTCGTGGCAGTCACCAGAGCAACGCGGAAAGTCAACATGGATACCTGCAACTCCATCTTGCAGACTTATCACCGCGGCTCACAGGAACTGCTACGGATAAAATTAGGCGAAGCTGAGGCAGCGATCTACGACAGCGACAGGAACCTAGTAATACTGGGTAACATGTCGGGGTCGTACATGGCAGCATACAGCGCAACCAGTGGTTTTGTTCCCCTGGACGAGAAGAGCGAGGAAGGGAGAATCACATTCGAAACACCGACCGAGGACCCGGTGGTGGTGGTAGCCAAGTGCACAAGGGTAATGCTGGACGACAGGATCCTCGATATGGCAGAAGCCATAGCGGGGGACCTGTTCAAAGGCGTAAGCCCGGAGCACTGGGTGAGACCCACTATCACGTGGGTTAACGGAGTCCCCGGCTGCGGGAAATCCACGTGGGTGGTGTCACAAGCCGACCTGGCTGGAGACATCATAGTGACAACGACAACTGAGGCCACCACTGATCTCAGGGAAAAACTGGAAATGCGTTTTGGCGACCTAGCCAAAAAGAGAGTGCGGACTATGGCATCCCTACTAGTAAATGGACTACATAAGGGCGAAACGTGTACACGCCTAATGGTGGACGAAGCCCTTATGAACCATTTCGGATCCATAGTTATGGCAATACAACTAGCCAGAGCCAGTGAAGCCCTGCTGATCGGAGACGACAACCAGCTTCCCTACATCGACAGGAACAATCTGTTCACCACCCTATACAACAGACCCAACCTTGTGACGTCAATCTCCCAAAATCTCCTTTGTACGTACAGGAATCCACAGGACGTAGCGTATGCCCTTAGAGAAATCTACAGTGGCATATACTCGGCCAAGACTCGCACTAAATCCCTATCGCTGAAGCGGTTTACAGGGGAGCGGATCCCGAAACAGGACAACACGCTTTACCTTGTCCACACCCAGGCTGAGAAGGCACTCCTTATCAGCCAGGGCTATGGAGCAAATTCGGGTTCCCGCACCCTGACCATACATGAAGCACAGGGACTAACGTGCGAGTCAGTGATTATTGTGCGCACAACCTCCAAAAAATCCCACCTCCTCCAAAGTGTCCCCCATGCCGTTGTCGCGGTCTCTAGACACACGGACAGCTGTGTATACCACACAGACTGTTTCGATAACGACGCGACAGCTCGGTTTATCCAGCGAGCCGAGACCGCGACAACGGAACATATCAGGGACTATAACCTTAAGATGGCGATGAGGGCGAGAGACGAGAAGGTCATCAAAAAGTTGACCCAAAGCTCCGAAAACCCAGAGAGCGATCTCTCCTCCTCCTCCCAAACCAGTAGACTGAGAGAGGGGAAGAGCGTCATGGCAAGGCTCCGGGATGCCATCTCCCTTCCTTTCCGGAAGAAACAAAAGTGACTAAAGCAGGGATAGGGATGAGAGATGCCAGCAGTCGTGCTCACTAAAATGTCTAGACGGGCGGCGGCGTTGGGGGGCGGGTCATCGAGTTCCCTAAAATATGGTTGAGCACGGTGATGGCTGCCCTCTGCGTCAACTCGTGAACGGGTGCCGCTCGGAGGGACTGGTCTGCCCGCGTCTCTCGTCCCTCTTTCTGCTTAAAACAAAAACTAAAATAAAAACTAGTAATAAGGCACTTATTGTAATCGCACTTGCGGAGCGATAAATAAAAAAACTAACAATCTGACAAAAATAAAATGACAAACAAACAAAGGCACGGGCCAAAGAGCCTGTGGATATGACAACTATTAATAAAAAAAAAAAAAACAATAGAACAGCTATAAAATCACAATATTGCAAAGTCACCTTACTAAATACATTCGAATTTTGTTGTATAATATAGAATGTAGATAGAATTTGATGTTTAGAATTTATGTTGTATAAATTGAAGCCTTTGGTAAACAGTAATTTCAAGTCTATTGTTTTATTTTGAGCCTTAATAAAGCAGCTAAGTGGATAAAGAACCGTTCTGTTAACCGACTGGGCTCCGATTGGAATCCTGGCAGCCTGTACGACTAAATTCATATTTTTTCATTTTTTGTAATTATGACTTCTCACACTCGATGGTGAAGAAAATTATCGTGAGGATACACGCATTTCCCAATAATTATAATATTTCGAAAGGCGTGTGACTTTACCTAAGAAAGATCTGATTTTCCTTCTGGGTTTTGGGGGTTTGAAGTCGCTCCAAATAAAAATCAGTATCTTCGCCAAATCCTTAGGCGTAAGTACCGGACCACGCCGATCCTAATGGAACAGGAAACGGAATAGGGAGAATGTACGAGTATTTTGTTTATTTGTTACAATGGAGAAGAAATATCGTGGTCCGGTATGGTATGGCCTTTTTTTGTACAACGTCGGGAGGCATACACGTATACGGCCTATCTGATGTAAAGCAGTAGCCGTAGCCTATGCACGCTTGCAATATAGGTTTTTTTTTATACAAAGTCGGAAAGCATAGAAGCATACAGCCCATCTAATGTAAAGCGGTTACCGTAGCCTACGCACACTTGTAATACATTATCACTCGCGCGATGCCTCCTCTGCTGCTAACACAGCAACTCCTTAGGAGCTTACTGGTGACCTCACTCACACGCAGGAACACAACAACCCTCTAGGGAGTTGTTATTTGGCGACCTTTTTCTGTGAGGTGGAGGTAATTCCGCAGACGGGCTGCTTTGATGTGCACTACCTCTCTTGAAACATACATACCAAGATAAACAGACATGTTCATGCACACAAATGTTTGCCTTGTGTGGGAATCGAACCCACGAGCGTTGGTGTCAAAGTCGCATCATTCACGACTGCGACACCGAGTTCGTCAAGGTTTCTCAGTCGTTGCCACCCCTGATTTTAACACAGTCCTTGGGAGATTACGGGAACCTCAAATACTAACAGGAACATAACAACCCCCCAGAGAATTGTTATTTGGTTGAGGTTTTCTCTGAAGTGGAGGTACTGATCCAACCGGGCTGTTTTGGTGCGCCGTACCTCTCATAAATTACCTAAATCAAAACAAACATACATGTTAATATATATCGTTTGTCCTATATGGAAGTGGTTTCGTGGGTTCGAGCCTTTGAGTCAAAGTAGCATTACTAATAACTTCGCCACCAAACTCGTGGTTGTTCTTAATGTTCCTACAATCTAACTTTCTAACTAAATACGATTAATTTGGTCGTGGTAGGCTGTTCTCGGTCCCTACGTAAAAACTAATTCAACAATACACGATTTTTTGTTTAAGAGCAGCGTTATTATAATAGAGATATATAGCAGGCAACTTAGTGTACAATATATCACCATTAAACCATTTGATGTGTCTTCTGTTAGTCTCCTTAGAAAATTCTTCGCACGGATATTTCCACTTCGTAGCAATTGTCTATCGTATATATTCTCGGAAAAGGCCTCTGAATCTTTAAACAGGGTGTCTGGTAGTTGGATAAGGGATTACTGGAGTTTGAAGCATCCGCAGCTGCTGTATGCCGCCAGATGACTCGCCCATCGATATTGTAATAAAAACACTTTAACGGAATGTAATTTATAACTTTGAGCCCACTTGGGTTGCACAGTTTTTTATATAACGACAACATTTTTAAAATATTCATATGATACATTGTGAGGGTTTTATGTCATTAAGGTTTCATACTGGCTGACGCCAGCGACTCAACCTGTCTTTCGGCATTTTATGTTATACATAGGAATCCTAAAAGAAATAACTTACAGCACTCAGGTATAATCAAGCTTGAAATATGTGAAAGAATTTGATAGAGCGGGATCTGTACTTCCAGAGATTAACCCCTACATTTTTGATGAAAAATTTTACGTACAAACAAATTCTTTATAAAATGAGTGTAGATATTTACATCTGTAGAAATAGTGTAGGTATTTATATCTACATCTACTTTTCATAAGATCGGTGGCGCAGTGCTTAGTAATGCTAGTTTGATACCAACGCTCGTGGGTTCAAACTGACAATAGCTTGTTTCGAGAGTAATAAAACGACTTTCCATCAGAACATACGGAGTATTAAAACGAAAATTGCTGAAATAGATATATTTTCGGTGCCTAATATTTAATAATATATATTTAAACTGTTGCAGCCTATGAAAGCTACGGTAACCACCATCAGATGGGCCCTGTGCTTCCTGACGATGTATAGAAAAACCTGATTATGTAGGTTTTTGTTTATTTAGGATCTTAACACTCAAACATATTCACAAACATTTGTTTCGTGTGGGAATTGACCTCTCAAACCAAAGTGTTAAGTAGCAATTACTAGCGACTCAACCACCGGGTAAATCAAATTATCGTATTTACGCGCACCAAAGCATGATTCTTTTATTAACGCTTTATCTAATTATTTGTGTAGAAAAAATTATATTTTAATACAAAAATAGATATATTGTTTTCGGAAGAAAATTCATGATAATGATGTTCTAAATAGAGTTGGTTTGAAATACAGCGTCGGTGTTAAAATAAGAAGAGAAATGCTCCGTTGGTTCAGACATGTGGAAAGAATTCAGGAAGAAAGAATTACGGTACAGGTATACAACGCAAAAGTGAAAGGATATAGAAGACGTGGAAGGTCAAGACTTACCAAATCAATCGTGTTCTATTAGAAGGTGATATTAGGAGCCATAGAAACCGGTGAGCGTGCATGAGAATAACAATGAAAGATAAAGAAGTGAGTGAGATGCGTAAGGATCGAGTTTCTGGCGCTCGGCCTTCTTTCTGCCTAACCAGGGATTTGGTGTGAAGTTATAGATAAATAGATGGACATAAAATTCCGAAAAATATGCACGTACTGTGCAGCTCCAGAAAATTGTTCTACCTCGTTTCCTTAGATCGTAAAGCGGAGGATTGAGATCGTGAAGTGTAATGTCCTCCATTTTCAAGGGTCTACAGTGGGTCTATAGTTTTCAAGGGTACAAAGGTGATACAAAAAAAAGAAAATAATAAAAATGCATTTTGGAAAAATATTAGAAGTAAGTGGAGGACTGAGATTGTGAAGTAAAAAATCCTTCATTTTTCAAGGGTCTATAGTTTTCAAGGGTAGACGTTTTTCCGATATCTAACCCTTTTCACCATAAATTTATAGTAAGCAGATTTATAACCACGACATTTAAAATATCATGCACGAGTGCATATATATATCTTAGTAAATTATTATATAATATTTTAACCGACTTTGAAATAAAGGGAAGAGTATATATGTATAACACAGATGTACAGTTGCGAGGCCGAACTGTAAATCGAGTACCAGTATAAATGCCCGCTGCTCTCTGTACGCCCATGTACAATGAATGTGTCTATAGTTCGTTAAACTGAGTGAGTTAGGTACTCGAAATTTGGCAAAGCCAAATCAAAAGCGAACACAAAGCTAGCAAATCCAAAGTTGATAAACCCGAAGCTAATAAGCAAAGCGGTGCTTAATAGAGTCGTTGTGAGTGTTAGTCAAATCACATGAGCGGGTTTAGCAATGTTTTTTCTGCTCTGTTCATCTGGTTAAAATTTATTATGTTTCCTGCCTAGGAAAATGTTTAAAAAGCATCTGATCTGATTTTAAAACAACAAAGCACAACGAATACGCTATACAGCAATACGCTAAGTTTTACGAAAGTGTAATATTATACATGAATAAACCATAACTTATCGTATGAGTGGACACATCTTATCTTCTACTGCATTGTTCGGTATTGAGCAGTCAGAACCCGTTATATACGTTTTCCCATACATTTCGCGGTCGTATACGACCACCCGGGTCTCGAAGGGTTAAGGAGCAATAATGGTACCTTACATTGCATTTTCTTGTATTAAAAACCGTTGAAATGTTGCAATAAAAAGACTCATGAGGGACTCATGGGTGACTAACCGGAATTTAAAACTCAAGCTCATAGCTACAAATATACTTAACTGCAAACATTAGCATACCAGAGACGAGAACCTATAATATTTCCTCCAATACAAATGTGTAACGGCGCCTAAAGATTTCTTCTCAAAAAAAAAATAAAAAAAAGAAGTTGATTTTGGGGTGTAAGTGACTTACTATTAGCTCAAAGTCAAATAAGTACACCCCTGCATAGGGTGCACCCTGCTAATTATTAAGCGAGGCTCTGGTGGAAAGTAGAGCGCATCAAAACAGCACGACCGCGGATTTACCTCTGTTTCACAGAAGACCACATAACAAGTTTTTTGAGGGTTGGTGCGTTCCTGCAGGTTAGTGGAAAATTACCAGTAAGCCCCTGAGGATTTGTAATATCAGCAGCGGGAATAGAAAGTAATTCTACTAAAGGGACTTGTAGTAATTAGTAATACAATTTGAGAAAAAAAAAATCTCGATGTATGAAAATGGGAATATATTTCATCGAATATTAAAAGGAAAAATGAAATCAAAATAAAGTTTCACAGATTTCTTTTTTATAATTGTACTTTTTTAAACAGACTTTGCCTTCAGTATATTTATTTCTACCAAAAACTTCACGCGTATATACTTATGGAAGCGAGAGCTGTGTATGGCAGAAAGAGCATAAAAGTAGAATAAACGTGATCAAAATGCGAGCGCTGCGCAAAATTTGTAGCGTAACGCTTGTAGATTGTTCGCAATAATGATGTTAGAAACAGAGTTGGTATAGATAGATAGATAGAACTTCGCGGATGTCAGTCATGTGTCACTCAGAACAGAATTTTAAAAAAGGACTGTAATTTTAATATGAATTTTAACTTAAATTTGCAATTTTGCGGCTCACCAAGGTCACAAACTTTTTGTTTAGAGTTACTCGTAGATTTAGAGATATAGCTGATGATATTATGTTTTCCGCAAATAAACTGTTCGAGAAAAGCCCCAAATACAAATTCTTCACGAATAATAAATTATCGTCTTATTGGCTCGCTTGTATATAACGTAGTAACACTGTTAACTAATTATGATTAGGGTCCGCGCCCCCAAAAATAAAATCCCAACAGTCATGCTGGAATAAGTAATAAGATTTTATTGACCTGTTACGTGTTAGACACACATTTCCATAGCAATTGACGAGATAGCAAAACAGACAGGGTTCTTAATGATCAAGAAGTCTTTCTTGATCATTAAGAACCCTGTTCACAGTTCTAGGACGAATGCTGCTTTTCCCGAGGGAAGTAAAAGAAAAAAGGTCTTTTGATTTATTTATAAGTCTCATAATATTCTTTTATTATAAAAAAATATTATCTTTATTATCTTTTTTTAATGTTTGCTTACTTGCGAAAAGTGTTTAGCAATTTATGGAATATGAAACTTTTATCTCGATTACAAAGAAAGTGAAGTTTCTTATTTTCGGTGTGTATATTTTTTAAAGTTTCCGTATATCTAGTTAATTGGCTAACCAATTTAGAGACTTTAAGATATATTCGAAGTAAATTCGAAGTCTTATATTAAATTGGTAAATAAGTGATGACTGTTTAAAACGTTTTCAAAAGAGCTTTACTGTTAGACACTCATTATATTTTTTTTATCCGATTTTGATTATTATTTTATGAGGACAAACCTCTAATAATTTCGGGTATTTTTTTAGTAAAGATTTGATTATAAATCAAGAAGCAACGACTGGAATTTAATATTGATACATAGGGTTATCTAATTTTTTTTACTGTCTAATGTCATCAGTGAAAAATAATTTTACCAATTTCGATTATTAACATATACTTGATAGGGTGGACAAGGAACAGAACAGAAAACAGCGTGATTGTGAATGTTCAGTCTATTTTTTTTTGAAACTACATATTTAAGTTAGGTACGTAACCTTCGAAGAACCCATCTTCACGCGAGTTAAGTTGCAGGTGGCGGTTAGTAAGTAATATTGGTTAGTGAGAAAAGAAAAGAGATTGCATCACGTGTTTGCTTCGATATTAATTTTGATCCTGTGTTATTTACCTTGATATGAAGTAAACCGAGGGGGAAGAAGGCAAACGTATTTTCGCCGCGTGCAGCGGTGACGTTATGAGTTGCAGAACTTGGCGGCTTTGTTACAAGCTGTGCATCGTTATATAATATGCATCAGTCTTTGCTATTACAATTTATTATTACTTATATAAGTATATGTATACCTATATATAAGTATCCAATATAAAGATTTTGCATATTAGTCCAATTACTCAATAAATAATTGTAAATTTTGTAAGTAAATTAAACAGAGATTGTAATTACAAACAACACGAACAGTGATAGCCCAGTAGATAAGGAACCAGCCTATTGAGCAACACGTCGCCGGTTCAAATCCTGACATGTACCACTAAATTGGTGTATTCGGATTTATGTACATATTTGTAATTATCACTTGCTCGGTGGTGATGGTTTTCCTGACGATGTCGTCAGGAAAACCCTACGTGCAAGACATTATATTTCGATAGACGTGTGACCCAAACTAAGAAAGGTCTGATTTCCCCTCTGGGTTGTGGAGGTCGGACGACAGTCGCTTAATGTCAAAATCAGTATCTTAGCCAAATCTTTAGGCTTAGGTAGCGGACTCCACCGATCCTAATGGATTAGGAAAACGGGATAACGCTAGGAAGAAGAAGGAAATTAGGAACATCAATTGATATTTCATTTAATACATACATTATATTTAAATATTCATCTTCAAATAGAATATTCAGATTTTTCCTCTGTCATAATACACCTCTGGACATAAGGAGGAGCGGGTTGTATCTTTTTCGAAGATGTTTACCGATGTTTAACAAACTTCATTCATTCTTCCCATAATAATTATTTTATTCTTTCAACAAGCAATTGTTGTATTAACATAAATATATTTCGTATGTCTCGGAAACAGCAATAATCAATTTGAAAAAAAAAAGTATTCGAATAAAGCTTCGAGTTTTTAATTTATGTACATTAATATATTTCCTGAATAAAAATACACCACTTTACTACAAAAAATATAAAATAACACCGTTACCCGTTTGTCTGTCTGTTCATCCGTCAATACCCTTTTTCACAGGGACGGGTGGAGCTATCAAGCTAAAATTAATATCAAATATTAATATCAAAATATAATAGGTCTACAACTCCTTTGAGCAGTCGAAACATCAAACTTCTAAGTCAACGCAATCAAAAGATACGGCTATTTATGCCTCGTTTATGCCGCATATTGTGACACTCGCGCTGGAACCAAACAGTTAGTAGGTAAGTACTTTCCGTTGAGCTAGAATCATGAAATTTCGTAAGAAGCAATGTCATGTAGCACAAGTAAAGGAAATAATTCGAAAACTGTAAATTTGTATTTATAAAACAAAAAAAAAATATGAAAATATTTATTTACGGAACCCTCGGTGCACGAGTCAGATACGCACTGGACGTCATTTTTCTTTCTATTGCTTTAAACAAACAATTCTTTTATATGTCTAAATATAGTCCATGTATCTTGAATACGGCCCTAAAGATTTAGGTGATTCTATTTAGATAAGACTTTGCTTTTTTAGTTTATCTAGATAGGTTTTTTAAGAGAGGTAGGGTACATCAAAGCAACCCGTCTATGGAAAGTACCGCAGCCAAAGAATAACTCTCTGGAGGGTTGTCGTGTTCCTGCGAGTGAGTGAGGTCACCGGTTACCTCCTAGGTCGTTACTGTGTTAGCAGCAGAGGTGGCATCGCGCGAAAAAATGCTGTTTTATAAAAAAAGAACATAAAAACGTTGAGCAAAGCTTGGTACTAATCCACGTACTAAGTCTTTATCAACTCAAACCAGGGGGGCAAACTGTCAATAACATAATAAAAAAAGATCTTATATCTTATTAGGTGACGGTTATGGTTTAGTAAGCTAAATTCAGACTATAAAATAAACGTGGCGACTCTGCTGAGTAATAGTAGTTGAATGCCATTACTATGAAAACTATGAAATGAATGGAACAGCATAATTGTTCACGTTGTGTGAATTTTTATACGTAAAACACATGATTCACTCGTTAGCGCTAATTACGCTACGCATGTATAGTGTGCCTCGCCCCAATAGCAATCATCCTTAACTTTGACGCCAATTACATACCTACAGTAATTTACGATTTAGTAAACGACAATTCAAAAAATTGAGTCGCGCGTCGTTTGGCACTTCGATGTATTTCGTTATCGCATAATAATCTCGATTTCTAACAGTTACAGCTTCAAAATGGCATTTATGTCTTCAAGTCTTTTGTGATGAACGTCACACGGTAGCCCCATGGGAAAATCTCGGTAAAAAGTTTACTACATAACCTAAGAGTTCTCGGAAAAAAAGTGTAGTTTAAGAAGGAAGCTCTGAAAGAAACATCACATCTAATAAGTCCTCGACACAGGAAAGGAGAATAAGTCGAAGGAACTTGGAAGAGGAGAGAAAGTCTCTTCTTAAATTTAACTCATCCCGCAACCGAATCACGCTTAACATCAGCAGTGGCTACAGCTCCCAGGTGAAAGTACAGCTTCTGTATATACCAAGTTTCATAAAGTCAACTGAACTTCGCTGGGGAATAAAGGGCGTATTCTGGAATTGAGGAACTACAGTCGCCGAATAAGTCGTGAATAACGCGACTTTGACACCAACGCTCGTGGGTTCGATTCCCACACAAGACAAATATTTGTACGCATGAACATGTCTGTTTGTCTTGGTCTTGACGTTTCAAGAGAGGTAGGGCGCATCTAAGCTGCCCGTCTGGGGAAGTACCTCCACCTCACAGAAAACCGCAGCCAAATAACAACTCCCTAGAGGGTTGTTGTGTTCCTGCGTGTGAGTGAGGTCACCAGTAAGCTCCCAAGGAGTTGCTGTGTAAGCAGCAGAGGAGGCATCGCGCGAGTGATACTTAATATATCGCAAGTGTTAATAGGCTACCGTACCCGCTTTACAGCAGGTGGACCGTATGCTTGTATGCATCCCAACGTGGTATATAAAAAAAGATTTTATTAACACTGAACGCGCGGTCTTGTGCCTTCATGTGGTTGAATTGGACAAAATCTAACCGCCCCCGGTCGTTTCCTTACTCAAAGTACCCGCAAACAAAATTTTGTCTAAATTTGATGGGTTTTTCTCTACATGGAAACTTGGGATGTTGGCACGCCCTGTATGTTAAGTGGCTCCGGTGCTGTTATCTGCATAGCAAAGAATGCCGTCAATTGACAACTTAGCATTAAAGCATAGCATAGCTGACAGCACAAGTCAGGATGACAGCATTGACAGCATTGATGTCTATACTTTCGGTACAGTTACCATGAATGCCTTTATGCACTTACCGTAGAAGAAGCCATTTTAAGGCGGGAGCCTACGTAATGTAAAAGAGTCAGTATGTCGTTTTATACATATATACGTATATATATATATAGAATAATAACTCTCTGATTAGAGTGCGTGTTTCCGGCCGTCAAGGGGAAAAAGGTGTGAGAAAGGTCGATAGATGATTGAATTGTTATTATATTTCCACTATAATGCTGAAAACATTGCTTGCATAGTATCGGAAATAGGGAATATTATATATAGAATCTGGTTTTCAAATGAGTATCCACCGTTATGGTTAGGTAGCCCTAAGCCTATGGATTTAGCGAAGGTACTGATTCCCTTTCCCCGTTTCCTAATCAATAAGGATAAGGAAACGGGATAACGCTGGAAAGAAGAAGCATATAATATTATGTTCATAAGTACCTCACAAAAAATATGCTTTTATTATAATGTATGCCATTTAAAAAAATTAAAGCGACTATACAGTATCACTCCTTACGAGCTTACTGGTGACCTCACTCACACGTAGGAACATAACAACTCTTCAGAAAGTTGTTATTTGGCTGCGGTTTTCTGTGATGTGGAGCAAATTCATCAGACGGACTGCTTTTATGCATCCACCCACCCAGACCGATATTAACAGACATGTTCATGCACACAAATGTTTGTCATTAGCGCGAATCAAATTCACGAGCGTTGGTGATAACGTAGCGTTTCTTACCACTGCGCTACCGAGCTCGACATATATAGCTAAGAACTAGCCCTTAGCCTAGGTATCCTAATATTTAAATAGTCTGCGTATAAATCCGTTCATCCGTTTGGACTACAATACAGAAAGACATAGTCGCAAGATTTCATAACACTTCTTTCTTACATTAGCGACTAAAAGATGTAATAGATAATTGAATACATCTCGTATATCTTGTTGTAGTACACCAAATTAAAATCATCCAGCCACGAGTAAATATACCGCGCAACAATATAGCTTCTTAATATTATTTACCATTGAAGATTCTGCCGCATGAAGTCACCCCGTTTGTGACGAGAGAATACCTTCAGGCGGCGTAATAAAAAGCGAGCTAATGTAACATCTACCAAATCATTACCATTACTTAGACCATAGAACATGAGTTTCCCGCTTCTCCAATTATGTTACTTAGAAGTAATAAATCTTCAGTTGCTTACATTTTATTATTGCGTTGACGTGTTCCGTCAAACAAATGTGTTACATCTTTCCCAGATTTGCCCTTTTCAATTACTTTAATATTTCCTGCAATATTTATGTCGTCTATGAATTATTTTCAGGAACACCGTTCCTATATGAAATCTATATGTTTGTCTGTCCGTTTGTTTGTGTGTGCGTTTCTTTAGAATATTCGAATTTTGACTTCAGATTCGCATTCAGCATAAAAAAGTAGAATGGGAATGTTCAGGAACACCATTCCTATCTCTTAAGTAACATGGTCAAAATGGCCGACAAATTAAAAAAAATAATTGAATGTTATATAATTGACGAGCCAGGTGTTTCTCTGGCAATGCAAGCTTGCGCATTCTCAACTGATTTAATATTTACCTACAAGACGGGAGTGATACTCCTGTGGGTTAAGAATCGGTCTGTTCATCAACTGATTCCCGGTTCAAGTCCTGGCATGTACTACTAATTATTTTTTTGTGTTTAGGATTTATATATATATTCTTTATTGCACACACAAATAGTACATAATAATCATTGACAAATGCAGTGTACAAAGGTGAGCTTATCTCTTCAAGAGATTTCTTCCAGCCAACCCTAATGAATGTGAAACGAAATTTATGTACATGTTTGTAATTATCATTAGCTCGACGTTGACGGAAAATATCGTGAGGGACCCGCAAGTCCAAGAAATTATTGGACTAGGAACCAGAATAACGCTAGCAAAAAGAAAATTTGTAAATATCCCTAGCTCGGCTGTGAAGGAAAACATCGGGAAGAAATCCGCAAAGCCAAGAACTTTCAGAAAACGTGTGATCTAACCTAAGAAAGTGCAGATTTTTCCTCTGGGGCCTGGAGGTCTGACGACAGTCGCTCCAAGTGAAAATCAGTATCTTCATCCAATCCTTAGGAATAGGTAGGGGACGCCACCAATCCTAATGGATTAGGAACCGCCATAACGCTAGGAAGAAAATGTCTTACCTAATAGACAGGAAGTTAAGAAAGGTAGGGCGTATGAATGCAGCCAATCTGGGAAAGTACCTCCACCTCACAGAAAATCGCAGCCAAATAACAACTCCCGAGAAGGGTTGTTGTGTTCCTGCGTGTGAGTGAGGTCATCAGTAAGCTCCTAAGGAGTTGCTGTGTAAGCAGCAGAGGAGGCATCGCGCGAGTGATACTTAATATATCGCAAGCGTTAATAGGCTACGGTAGCCGCTTTACATCAGTTGGGCCGTATGCTTGTACGCCTCCCGACACAGTATAAGAAAAAAGTTGTTTTAAAAATAAGCGTTCATACATCACGCCTGATTAGAAGCGATACAACGGGTTGCCATGCCCATAACGAATTAAGTATCTAACACCTCTTCTACTTGATGGTAATATTCACTCGTAGATATACTACAACCGTCGAGGGAATGATTATTTGGCCACGGCCATATATAAGTGAATGTCTTTTTCTATATACAGTCGGGATTGTACATCAAATATTATTTTAATAATAATGCTGCTAGCGTCTGATTTCGTTACAGAAGTTTTAATATTGTTTGTCTGTTCATAATGTATGCATATGATGTATACATTATGAACAGACAAAGAATTATTTAAGTGGAATTTGGTGAAAATTTTTGGATGTGTTAGGTTAAATATGTAGGATATACTATATAGGATAATTTCGGAGAATGTTCATTCTGGAAATTGCCGCGAACAAACATGATCATCAAACTCCTCGCAATCTGTTATATATTTAACTAACTAGTATATATACTTAATACTTACTTTATAAGAGCTAATCAGTAGGTTTGATGAACCCCGTGGTCGAGTAGTTAGCATTGATTACTTTAACATCAAAGCTTGTGGGTTCAATTTCCACCATGTTATACATATCTATTTTTCTTACAATGGGTATTTTTTAGGGTGGCAAGGAGCATCAAAGTAGCCCGACTGGGGAAATACCTCCACATGGAACCTTTTATTGACAGAAAATCACAGCCAAACAACAATTCCCAGAAGGATTGTTGTGTTCCTGCAAGTTAGTGACGTTACCAGCAAGTAAGGAGTCATGGTATTAGATGCAATGGTGGCAATACATCAGGTATTGTATGTATTCATAAGCTATTGTAACCACTTTTCATCAGGTGGGCCGTCAGTTTGTATACCTATCTAGATGCTGTGTCACATTTAGAACCCTACTGTCAGAGTTTCGTAGAAAACTAGGAACCCTTATGATTTCATCACCAAGATTATCTAAGTTAAGAAACTAAATTTGGTTATAGTAATAGATGTAACTCCATGCAATTTGATCTAACCTGCTTTGTGTGCTTCCGCCACCAATTAGTTCATACGGCCTAGCGCCGGCCGGCACCCACCCACTACTGTTAGTACGTACTACATGCCGACGCTGCCATGGCTGCTCCGGTAGTCTCTGGCTCGGCTACTGAGGTCGTCCGCCATCTGGAACAGAATCCGCATGCCCCCACCACCACCGTCGCTGCCACGACTGGCCTGGTCGTCGCTGCGACACGTGTTTCGCCTCTCCACGAGGCATCATCAGGCGTTGTAGACGTTAATCGTAAGAATAACATGCTACAAGATGTAACTCCAGCAAAAACATCTACTATGAAAAAAAAAATACATAAAAGATACAATTAAATTCGATAAATGACGAGCTCGGTGGCTCAATCGTGAATGACGCAACTTTGACACCAATGCTCGTGGGTTCAATTCCCACACCAGGCAAACATTTGTGTGCATGAACATGTCTGTTTGTCTTGGTCTGGATGTTTTAAGAGAGGTAGGGCGCATCAAAGAAGCCAGTCTGGGGAAGTATACCTCCACCTCACAGAAAACCGCAGCCAAATAACTAAATAACTCCCTAGAGGGTTGTTGTGTTCCTGCGTGTGAGTGAAGTCACCCAAGAAGTTGCTGTGTAAGCAGCAAAGGCATCGCACGAGTGATACTTAATATATCGCAATCGTTAATAGGCTACGATACCCGCTTTACATCAGGTGCGCCGTATGCTTGTATGCCTCCCGACGTAATATAAAAAAAAAATTACTTACCTATACCGAAAGGGGATTGTATGTTTTTATTAGTACGAGTATTCTCACAATGTGCATGTAATGAAGTGTTAACTGAACATAGAAGTATTATGTGAACTCTTTCTTAGAATTTCACATAATTCTCACTTCAAACTCACTTCCCTTCTGTAACAACTATCTATCTATCTATAACTTCACGCCAAATCCCTTGCGGGGTAGGCAGAGAGAACCGAGCGCCACGTGACTCGATCCTTACATATCTCACTCGCTTCTTTAACATTCATTGCTCTTCTCATGCACGCACGCCGGTTTCTAGGGCTCCTGACATCACCTTCTGATAGAACATGACCAATTTGGTCATGGTAGGTAAGTCTTGGCCTTCCCCGGCTCCTACATCCTTCCACTTTTGCATTGTATATCTGCTTCGTCATTCTTTCATCTTGCATTCTTTCTACATGCCCGAAGAAGAAGAAGACCAACTCTATTTCTAACATCATCATTGCGAATACGGTCTACAAGCCTTAAGCCACAAATTTTGCGCAGCGCTCGCATTTCAACCGCGTTTATTCTACTTTCATGCTCTTTCTGCCATACCCAACTCTCGCTTCCATAAGTTAAGCGTTGGGACCAACACTGCATTGTGTATAGCGAGTTGTGCCTTCTGGCTCAGGATTTTACTGCCAAGAAGTTTTCTCAACGCTCCATTCACACTATTCCCAGCAGTCACTCGTCTTTCCACATCTGCGGTGTACCTACCATCCCTGTATCATCATCTGTAACAACTAAAGCACTCTATTTTCACACGTTCATAACCTATTGTTTTACATCCACACGCCAAGTCCCTGCGGAAAAGGCGGAGAACCGAGAGCCCCATGACTCGGTCCTTACACACGTCATTAGCTTCTTTGACATTCATAGCTCTAGCGGTTCCTAGGGCTCCTGATACCAACTTCTAATGACAAACGACGAAACGAATTCGTGGTCGTCGTCGTGGTAGGTTAGTCTTGGTCCTTATCGGCTGCTACATCCTTCTACTTCCGCTTTGTATAACTATTTGATCATTTCTTCCTCTTCTGTTCCTTCCACATGTCCAAACCAACAGAGATAATGCCTCTATTGTTATAATATTATTAAAAAAAGTTTAGTAAAATTGGTCACATACTGTATTGGTTTAGTTGAAACGGCATAATTTCTTATTGTTAAGTTCAAATTTATTTATTTTCTTAGCTTACTTGATTTATTTCTTACTACATGTCCAAACTAACAGATCCAAACTAACAAATTTTTGTTATCGTTAAGACACTAAGATAAGAAAGTCGATAGGTAGTACTCTCTTTTAGACCTATTGGTTTAATATTATTAAATGTAGTTTGGTAAAATTGGTTACATACTCTGCTAGTTTAGTCAAAACGACATAGTCTCCTATTTATGACTTCAAATTTATTCATAATATTAGCTTATTGCTAGCATGGGAACCATTTATTGTCTTCTTTTCACGCATTGTATTTTGTTCTTCACTATATATTCACTATATCATACGTGTTGTTTCTTCTAAAATATAATATATCAAGGTACTAAGGAGTTGTATGTAATGGAAACTGCAAACATAGTTTGATACTTAAATACATATCATTAATAATAATTATTATTCTTATATTTTATTTTGATTCACGGGTGTTAGCTCGGTCATTTATAAGATAAGGATCCAACACGTAGAGGCTCCTTTGAGAAGCTTGATGTAATGTTGTATAGCCGCCGTGACCTTGTCCAGGGGATATCAATGTGACAATATACCTATTAACCAGGTCACGGCAGGTATTGGGACTATTGCAAATGTGTTGGAAATTATTGGGCTATTAAAATGAGGTCTGGAGGGATTATTAGTACTGGGCTATTACAGAAGAGGGACGGACACCTGCCATAACTATCATATCTGATGTTACTTCCGGCAGGCGGTGGCTCGCCACTCACTGGATGGACCCCCGAAATGCCAGAGAAATTCGGCCGGGGGCAACACCTGTGTGAGTGACTCAGGGGTGTCGAGAGGTGTGCTGCACTTTCTCCGAAGTTACTCGCGGCGTTATGCCCTTTAACACTTCCACCCCTGAAGCATATCACCTGATAAAGTAATATGCTCTATCGACTCCTCTCTGGACGGCCAATGAAGGCAAGCCAGAGCTGAGAGTCCTGCGGGCCTTCTTGACTTACACTCCGACCGACGAAGACACGCCGGAGACAAAGGCCCTGATCGAGTCTCTGGAGCACTCGGGTACCCGTAGTGTCGTTACGCACCAACAGCTCACCACAAGCAGCCCTGCGGGGATTAATTATTATTATTATTATTAATAATAACAATAATTGGTCGTGTTTTATCACAATGTGTTGTCAGGAGGAGGAACCGGCGAGCGTGCACGAAAAGAGTTATGAATGTTAAAGAAGGACCTCGTCTTATGGCGTTCTGTACCCACCCCGCAAGAGACCTGGGGTGAAGATGTACATACATACAATAATAATAAATTAAATACATATTACAATTAAAGAGCGGATTCGGGATTCAAGAGAGCATCAAAGCAGTCCGATTGGGGAAGTACATCCACCTCAGAAAATTGTAGCCATATAAAAACTCCTCGGAAGATTTTCGCGTTCCTGCGAGTCAACGAGGTTACCAGTAATCTCATAAAGAGTTGCTGTGTTATCAGCAGGGGTTTGCCACCCCACCGAGCGAGTGATATTTCTGACCCATATACTACGGTAACCACTTTACATCAGGTGGGACGTATGCTTGCATGTACTCCGACAATATATATATATAAAAGCGGTTATTTATTTACAGCCGACTGTACTTTTATATAATAAAAGCATTTATTAAGGGGCCATCTTTAAACAGTCTTCATATTTCTAACAAAACAGTCGCAGCGCTTATAACGATACGGTTCAAACAACAATGCATAAATACCAATAAATTATCTCTCCCTTCCCTGACCTTATTAAGGGGCGGACTTAAGAAAGTTTAGTAGACAAAGATTTGCCTTTAATTATAATATCATATTATTAAGCGCCGGTATCCAAGCTCCGTGATAGGCCTGTCAGGTAGTTAAGACAGCCTTTTCTTAAATAAAACCGAGCACGAAGGTTGAACTTAGTCTTATTGGATAAGTTTGAGCTCGGGGCATTTACACAGGTTGTAATATAAAGTTTAAGTTGTAAGAGCGACTTCTTCACCACAGAGTTCGCGACTGATCGCATTTAGTACTTAAATAAAAGATTTTCTTTAAAACTTGTTAGTTTTTGTTGAAGGGTCGCTTATAATAATAATGCATAGTTATATTGCTTTTCAATTGTCAAAAGTTCGTCGTTATATTTAGGGTTCCGTACCTTAAAAGGAAAAACGGAACACATATAGGGTTACTTTGTTTTTTTTCTCAGGGACGGGTAGAGCTGTCAAGCTGAGATTAATATCAAATACTCAGATTTATAGTCACTTCGAGCATTGAAAAAATCAAACTTCTAAGTCAACGCAACCACAAGATACGGCTGTTTATGCTCATATTTTGACACTCGCAAGGGAATCAAGACCTATAGGGTACTTCCCGTTGACCTGGAATCATAAAATTTGGTAAGAAGCAAGATGATGTAGCACAAGTAAAGGAAAAAATTTGAAAACCGTAACGTAGTTGCATCATAAAAATAAAAATAGCGGAAACATTTGTTTTACGGAACCCTCGGTGCGCGAGTCGTACTCGCACTTGACGGCTTTTTTTATACAAAGTCGGGAGACCTGATGTAAACTAACGTAGGATACAACCCAACCAGTAAATACTTTCATCTCACTGAAACATACAGTCAAACAAGAGCGTGGTAACGCATGAGCGATACTTTCTATATTGCAAGCATTCATAGGCCACGCTAATCACTTTACATTAGGTGGACCGTAAATTTTTATGCCTCCAGGTGTAGTATAAAATATGTATGGTAGCTCTTGTTTTTAATATGAATTCAAAGAATGTATAGTAACAATTTCAATACCTACGTAATTTGACTACGAAAATTTTATTTCAAGCACTCCCCACACCAATATTAGCGCAAACCAAACCAAATAAATACACATTTATCAATGAATGTATAATTGAAAATACTTGTAAATAAACAGTGAAATCGTTTCTAATAAATTATGAAATTATTAAAGATTGTATTTTTTACAGAATTGTTCCGTAAAAAGGGTTTAATGTTTTCAGGCTTCATGCAGGTATGTTTGTAACTACTAAATGCCTTTAGCGACACAGATGTATGTAGTATCTTTAGAATCCTTGTGTTATTTCAGGTAACACAGGCTATGTAATGTACTCGTAATAATAAAAATAATATAGCTGATAGCGTACTCAATATTGGCAGACTGACGAAAAAAAATCTACCCTATCGAGGGGGGTATCAACATAAAGAGCTTTGCTGATTAGGTATACTTATTAGTTTATAAACGTTTTTGTTAGAAATAATGACAATATATATTGTTAATTTTGTTAATTTCTTAATAAATCTACTTATTTTATTCATCATCGTGAGGCATGCAAACATACGACCCGCTTGATTAAAGTGGCTACTGTAGCGTATATACTTGCAATACAAGATGTATCACTTGAAGTTGCTATTCCTGCTGGTAAAACGGCGACTTCTCAGGAGCATTCTACTCATGTGTAGAAACACGATAATCGTCCAGGGAGGCTAAAGAAGAAAATGAAATATTTTTACTCCATTTTGTCAACACTTGAAATTGTCCCAGTTTAGTTATCACGAGAAAATATGTTAGAACATCGCATATAAATGCCATGTTAGGATAAACTAGAATTTTAATTGTCACTTACAATAGCTATTATAAAACTTTTAAAAGTTAAGGAAGTTACATAAATAATCTAGTTCCTAATAAGTTTTAATCGTTTACGAAGTGTATGCCTTTTCGATTGCAGAGCTAAATTCAGTATAAAAACTGCCTTAATATCCGTCTCTTAATATTAAGTATTAGCTCTGTTCCTGAGAGCTAATTTTTCACGCAGATTCTTCTGAAAAATTAATTCAGAAGAAAAATAGTTCTATGCTTAAACGGGGTAATTAAAGTTTAAAAAACTATTAGAATGTAGTTATTAGGTGCACTAAATGGATGATAAGAATGGGTGATTAACCTCAATAGCAAGGTAAAGACGTCAATCACAACCTGTCTGTGGTGGGTTTATTTATTTCAAGCTCCGGCTTTTTTGTTAGTTGAAGGATATGTTAGGCTGTAGGTCCCTAATGTTATCTCCAGGCCAGTCAAAGGACACTGGTCATCGCTAATCCGTAAAGAAACCGCGTGGCGACATGCAACATAAACCACTCCGCTTTAGAGATAAGAGATGCTGTGAATGTTTTAGAGAAAGTATTGCTTTATCTCTTGTTTGTGAAGTCATTTTAATCTGTAGTAATTAAATATATGAAAATTCTTACGACAAAGTTTCTTTTTATTTTGACACAAATATAAATCTGAAATTTACTACGATAACTAGTTGTATAGGTACATGAAACATGACTGATAGACTTGCTGATTGACAGGCAACTCACAACTTAAAGCTACAGTGTGATCGGAGTTGCCCTGCCAAATTCTTGAAATGTATATTGCTGCTTCGAAGTTAATATTTTAGCTTGAATACATATCAATACAAATTGATTTACAGATAAATGGAAACAGGACCAGTGTTTCTTGCCAGGTTGCTGTATTTGTATTGACACATTGAAGTTAACATTTTAACTTTAATGCATATCAAATTATTCAAGCAATGTATGCTACTCGTAGCTATGCAAATAGAAATTGATAGACGTATAGCTGGATTTAGGACAGGGGAAACTTCGATAGGTTATTGCAATTTAATATTTTAAATGATTTTAATTTTAATGTAACTATATCAATATAACCTGACTAACGAATAAACAGCTTTACGACAGGGACAGCCCTTCCAGGATATTGTATTGTGTATTGATAAATATTAAAAATAACATTTTTACTTCAATGCATATCAATACAAATTCGTTTATAGGATAGACGAATCTAAGATCAGGGTTGCCCTACCAGATTGATATTTTGTTTGTGTGTGAATAAAAAGTTTTCTTACGAAATTGAAACAAGTGTCATCATTGAATTAAACAATTTTTAACGGAAATATCGCGTATTTTATTTATTTTGTTGAACCTGACGTTTCGAACGCTTTGCAGTGTCCGTGGTCGAAGGAAGTGTCATCATCACATCATCTGAGTATTATTCCCTGTTGCGTATTACCTTTCGCATCGGAGCCCGGCGTCCGATTTCCAAATTTTATCTCTACATTTCGCGCGGACTTCGTCATTCCTAATTGTCACACGCGTGTCATCTCTTATGACGTAAGACGTAGTCGTACCAGCGTAGGTCTTGCAATTTGTATGCTATGTGGCGCACACGTAAGCTACCGCGAATTCAGGAGTTCTTTACGCGATCCTACCAAGTCACTCCACACATCCAGCGCAGCATATTCGTCTCCGTGACACGCAGTTCCTGGTTGGTGTGGTGTAGATTTTCCAGTAGATTCTAGAGCTTCGACGGTGTATGTATGTAATAATCAGTATCTTCGCCAAAATACTTAGTGTTAAGTATCGAACCAACCTTCATGGATTAGGAAACGGGATAATTGTGTGTAAAAGTGATTTTTATGTGTAACCTCCACGATTACCCACATAGTTTTTCAATGTCAACTTCAGCTGGTGCGAGACACTAGGTGACACATTTGTTCTTTCGCATCTCAACGCATTAACTGAAAGGTCAAAGGCAATAGCTGACAAGGCGGAACTAATCAAGCGGTATAAATATGCCTCTTAGTTATTTTTTAACTATATACTGTTTAGAGTAGATATACGAGTAGGTTCATGAGATTATCTGTAGATACTTTCTTTTTGCCAAAAATTAATACCGTTGCAATCCAGCGAGGAAACGCCTAAGATTGCTTTTAAGAGGGATATGGCGCATCAATGCAGTTGACTGGGAAAGTACCTCCACCTCACAGAAAAACGCAGGAAAATAATAACTCTCAGAGGTTGTTGTTTTCCTGTGAATGAGTGAGTTACCAATAAAAACACAAGAAAGTATTCATAACCTATGGAAATCACTTAAGATCAGGTGGGCTATATGCTTGTATGTCACTCGACTTCTGTAAAAACATAAAGAAAGACTGCCGTGTTCTTGCCATTCTGTTGAATGAATGTTTATTCATTTTGTATTATATTTTTATTACATATTTCTTTACTTTAATTTACACTATTTTTAAATATTTTTATTGTTTTAGTAGTTTTAAAAACAGTCATTGTTCATCAATCATCAACAGTTCTTGTAATTAAACTCCCCTTTTTCGTTGATTGTTGTTATGTCAACACCAAATATTAACTTAAACTTTAACATCAATTATGAAGGTATGTTTAACAGAACTCTTTGTGTAAAATTACAAGCAGTACGTTAAGGATTTTCTGTAAAGACCAAGTAACGCTCTTCATAATTAAAGTTAGACAAATTAACTGAGCTACTACTAATTAGGAGCTGCACTAATTAATCCTTTGCTTGGAGAGGCGACAAACAGAGGGATCCAGATTTTTTGTTATTTTTCTACGAGAGAACTCGTTAGTTTCTCAATGCTGTATTGATTAATGCGGAAACATTGTTAGGAAACTTCTCGTAAATATCTTTAACTTTAATATTCAATGAATTGCCATCTGGACTTGTACGTTGAGTTGAGATTTCATGTGTTCCTTTCACCGCATAGTTGAGTTTTTATTTGAAAGGTTTTTGACGTTTTCTGGATGCAATGAACTTACATATGAAATTGCCGTTTTATATGGAAAAAGTAAAATAACAGACGAATAAAAATATATGAAATTGTATATGAAATTATATATTTAATCAACCAAAGTTTGCCATTACCTTTATTTTGCACTTTCGCCTTTTTATAGGTAGTTCATTGATTACTGACAAAATTGTGGGGGTGAGGATCAATAAAATCTTTGAAGGCGATTTGGAATGCCCCATCGAAATTGATATTTTTTTCTTGCAAGTAGTTGTCCAAATTGCGAAAACTCTGGCGTGGTTTGCGATTGCTGACGGTAACGCTCGTGGGTTCGATTCCCACACAAGGCAAACATTTGTGTGCATGAACATGTCTGTTTGTCTTGATCTGGATGTTTTAAGAGAGGTAGGGCGCATCAACGCAGCTCGTCTGGGGAAGTACCTCCATGTCACAGAAAACCACAATCAAATAACAACTCCCTAGAGGGTTGTTGTGTTCCTGCGTATGAGTGAGGTCACCAGTAAGCTTCCAAGGCGTTGCTGTGTTAGCAGCAGAGGAGGCATCGCGCAATATATCGCAGGCGTTAATAGGCTACGGTACCCGCTTTACATAAGGTGGGCCTACGTATTCTTGAATGCGTCTCGACGTAGTATAAAAAAAACATCATTCTGTTTTTCTTTATTTCTGATCCCGAACCCGAAGCAGTTTTCGTCATGTTTAGTTGTTGAACCCGAACTGAACATGAGTGAAACCTGATCGTGAAATCGACATAAATAAATATGACATAAACCTGACCCATATCTGCTCTAGATTACCTGTCCCAAACTCTTCGAAGCCATATTAGACTCTAATTTAAAACCTTGTTAGATTATTAATGAAGCTAAAAAATATAAACTGAACTCCGCCTCTTTTTAAACTTGACTGTAGAACCTGCATGCATTTTAAGAGAGGTAGAGCGCATCAAAACAGCCCGTCAGGGGAAGTACCTCCACCTCACAGAAAACCGCAGTCAAATAACAACTCCCTAGAGGAATGTTCTGTTCCTGTGCGTGAGTGAGGTCATCAGTAAACTCCTAAGGAGTTGCTGTGTTAGCAGCACAGGAGGCATCGCGCGAGTGATACTCAATATATTACACGCGTTACTAGGCTACGGTAACTGGTTTACATCAGGTGGACCGTATGCTTGCTTGACTCCCGACGTTATACAAAAAAAATGTATCATAGTACAGAAGAGTCTTATGTTATATGTGTTCACAAGCGGTAACCGCTTCATGTCAGGCAGACCTATTTATCGCGGGAAAGAGTATATTAAAAGGATGTAGGAGCCGAGGAAGGCCGAGACTAACCTACCATGACCAAATTGGTCGTGTTTTATCAGAAGGTGATGTCAGAAGCCCCAGGAACCGGCGAGCGTGCATGAAAAGAGCTATGAATGTCACAGAAGCGAGTGAAGTATGCAAGGACCGCGTCTTATGGCGCTCGGTTCTAGCTGCCTACCCCGCAAGGGACTTGGCGTGAAGATATACATACATACAAGAGTATATTAAAATAGATTTTGTATAATATCCATATATTTTGCATATTCTCTGTCGATTATACGATAATCGATTGCCTTTATCATATTAGCGAAAACGAACAAATTTTGCATATAAAATATATTTCGTGCATGTCGGAAGCGACTCTAAGAATTTGTATCTTATTTTGTATTTAGATAAGGTTTTACTTTTTAAGTTTATCTATTTTTTTATATATTAGAGCGGGGTAAACGAGCATGTAGGTTATCTGATGGGAAGTAGTCACCACCGCACGATTCGAACTGCTCCACGTAGTATGCGATCAAATGGAGTAAGCAAATATTTTAGCCGCCGGCCCAAAGTGGTGAACAGTATTCTATGTGAGGACCGACATGGGCCTTATATATAAATATATAAATATATATATATATATATAGTCACAGTACCCAGTAATTTCTCTGCCATAACTCAGCCTTCAAATCGAAAAACAGCGATATAATTATAGCTGCTTCGCGGTAGAAATAGATGAGACAGAGGTACCCATACTTTTGTACAAAGTCTCTCTCTGGAAGATATATAGGTGTTTATTTCCTGAAAAAAATAAAAAGAATATAAAAAGAATACCCTTAATGTTTTATAATTAAAATGAAACAATGAACAATTACTTAATGAGCGAATTAACTAATTGATATATTAATATAGTGCCTAATCCACTGCGTGTTGGGAATTAAAAAATTTGCATGAAGCTTCCTGAGTAAGGATTTTTCATTCTTCCCATGAGAGGTATACCTATGAGGATATGGCGGTGAAATTTCCGTCAGTCTATGATAATAGTTTTCTCGTCGAGGACTTGTAACATGAAGGGAGTATAAAAGAGTGTAATTTATTAATGTGGACCACGGACACGGACATAAAGCGTAGCTACGTTCCTAGGACAAATTGCAGCGTAGTTTTCGAAGATGTTTAATGTGTTTCAAAAAAATATATTATGTATTAAGATTCCATGTTTGACGCATATGGTTTCTAAACAACGTAGGGAAACATATAAGTATACGACAAACCTGACGTATAGTGGTCACCGTAACCTATGACACAGAAACTGTTCAGGTAGTAACTGGTAACCTCACTCACCTGCAGGAACACAACAACCCTCTAAGATATCGATATTTGGCTGTGGTTTTCTGAGAGGGGAGAATACATACAGTTAGGCTGCTTTGATATATCTTTCAAATATGTATCTTTCCTTCTTTTTCTTTTACGTTCACTGATATCTCGAGAACGGCTCGACGAACTTTAAAGTCAAGCCTGAAAGATTTGAATTTAGGTCTAAGTTAAATTGGTGAAGATAATTAAAAAGTTGTGAATAAAATTGTTCTTGAATTCGACGACAGTAAAAATAAATCTAAGTTGTGAATAGGCATCAAATCAATATAGTTGGATTTATTTTATTTATATAAAATGTCTAGCTGTAGTTTGAGGTTACACAGGCGTGACGCTTGATTATCACATCAAACCCAACAAAATTCGCAAAATCGTACACGCATATTACGAGTGGATACTGCGTACACTACGTAATAAAACATAAAAAAACATATGCACTGCCCCTGGAGTCGCGCAGTCCGCTAGATAAATTTGTAATTTTTAGTGGGAGAGGATGGGGATAGTTTTATAGACGCAAGCCAGGCGTCTGACAGACGCGTCGGTATGGCGCCCACCCTGTGACGTCACAAACGTCTTTCTAGGTCACTAGAACGCGCAAACAATACCTGGATTCAAGGTCTCTTTTAGGGTATACGATATTTGATAGCTTTGTGAAAGTTCAGTTCATTTGGAGCTGTTCAAACTTAAACAATCGGTGTTGACAGTAGGGTTAGGACGGTGTGCACGTTTGTTCTACGTTCTTCGTAATATTCGTTTACTTGCTATAAAACATGCAGCATAGGTACATTGGAAATTGTTCGATAAATCTTCCACCATTTTTTAGCTTATTTTAAGATAATACACATAATTAGGAGTCTTTGTCAAACACAATACAGGGTATCGTTGTTTCAAAGGTAAAACCTCAGTGAAAAAGAGTTCCTCTTTAGCGTCGTTTTTGTGCAAACCACTCTAACGGAAGAATCTTTGTTTCTTGGGCTCGTAATTAAAATAATTAAAAGTTATAGACGTATTGAGGTAGAACTCAGCGCATTGAATATAAAGATGCGACGTTAACTATTCTGCTATACGATCGTTAAAATCAGCTATATAATAAGCTTACCATGACAGGCTAGACAAAAGTTTGAATGCCGGATTCTTCATTCAGCAATCCCTCATTTTTACGGACAAGTATATCATAAAAATAACCCCCTATCACTTGCTCTTTTTTAAACCACTATATTACCAAACAAGCATGCGGCCCGCATTAGATGGTAAGCGGTCACCGCAGCCTATTGACGCTCGCAACACCACAGGAATGTTACTCGCGCGCTTTCAATCTTGTGACCTAAGGCTGTTGCGTCACAGTACCCAGTAATTTCATTCCCCTCATCCTTCAAACCGGAATACAGGTATATAAATATAGCTGCTTGGCGGTAGAAATAGGTGAGATAGAGGTACCCACGTAGACTCTTGTACAAAGTCTCCTTCTGGTAAACTCTAGTTGTGCGACGAGGTCTTCACTGCTAACAGTGTAACACAGCAATCTTTTGAAATTTTGGTTCAATTAAATTCTTGCCCTATCACTCTCAGGGAACATACTATGCGGGTACGTACGAGTATAAATGTAAATAATTGCTATAAATTATTAATTAAGTAAAATCCCTAATCCATTATCCTAACTTAAGGAGACAGAGAAGTTAATTTTCATTAAACTAGGATACACATTTTTATATTTTGGATAGAAGATACACGTTTATTTTATTTTGGTCAATAAAGATATGATCATCATCTTTTCAGTCGAGAGACGTCCACTGCACAACACAGGCCTCCCAATTAATCTTAAATTCATTGGCTTGCTACGCTTGCTTTCCCAGATTCTCGGTCGACCACGTGCCGGGTTATCCTACTCTGCGTTTGTGGATCGTGGTTGATATTCGAGAACATTTAGGCGCCAGAAGCTATCGGTTCTTCAAGTTATGTGGCCTGCCACTGCCACTTCGGCGTGATGATCTCTAAATCCACGTTGGTAATTCGAGTATTACTATGGATGTTCTCATTTCTAAGTTAATCACATGGGAAACTCTAAGCATGGTTCTAAGCATGGCTATCCCACACTGTGTAACCTTGAGTTTTCGTATGAGGCCCAAGGTAGTGATAACGTCTCTTTGCCGTTATCGACATTAGCGACAATGATAACGCTGGTCGCAGACTTTCGTCTTGAGACATTGAAGTACATTGGACGAGAACATTTCTCGAAAATTTCTGAATGCTGTCCTGTCCTGTCTCTGAGTTGAATTCAACGAGAGACTTCTTTCCCAAAGCTGGACTATCTAACTGACGTGCTTCATCAGCTAGGATCTTGTGATTCGGTTTATTGACGATCTGTGGGAATTCTCGGCGAACCTAAGCCTTCTAAGTTGTTCGCTTGCTGGTGATAAGTAGTGGAAACTCACAAAGCATAATAGATAAAATGTTGTGGAAATTTTACTTCCGCGATTTACCACCTTAATCTATTGACTACCTATTCACATACACGTTGGATACCGCAATCTATTAACCCAAATTTATTCTAGTCATTCAACTTCAACTTTATGATTTGTATCATAAAGTTGAAGACTAGAATAAAATTATAAACCTATTATTGAGGACAGATTCACCCTCAGAGGGTGCGTCGGCGGCGTCTTGGCGCGTCCCACTGGCGCCCGTGATGACACGAGGCCCAATCGATGCCAGCCAACTCAGATGATCGCGGTTAGGGTTGCCGATTTGATTTACGCAATTTATAGAAATTAGTATATTAACAGCAGGTTTTAAATTACTATTAATTCTATATTATTAATTTATTTAATTATTATTTTAAAAGAAGTAATCACTTTTTTTGAATATGTTACAAACTCATAAAAAAATGGTTAAGATCGATATAATGCACTTTGGTAGCTATTTCCCACAGAATTATTAATGCTTTTTTCTGTCTTTGTTCCTATAATAAGACAGAACGCATAAAAAAATGTTTGAACACATAAATATTAGGATGGACAGGCAGCTGAGTCACAGCTAACAGTGTTGTGTCGCTTTTGTCGAGACCCTTTTCCTCAGGAACGAGTTGAGCTATGTGATAGCTCGATAGCGTCGCGTTGCGCATGTCATTCTAACCGAACACGTAGGTTAAGCAACGTCAACCGCAGGCTGTCTATAGATGTCTGTTGTCGATAGATGACAGTCGTTAAGCTAAGTCAATGGCCCTCGGGCGGCTTGAAAACACTGGTCTCCGCCAATTCGCATTTGAGCAGAGTGGTGGAGTATGCTCTAAACCCCTTCGGTTGAAGAGAGGCCCGTATCCCTGCAGTGGGATGAGTAAGAGTTGATGTGGTGGTGGTGGGTTCAGCTATCAAGCTGAAATTAATATCAAATACTCAGGCCTGTAATTCCTTCGAGTAATATCAAATACTCAGGCCTATAATTCCTTCGAGCAGTAAAAAAATCTAACTTCTAAGTCAACGCAATCAAAAGATACGGCTGTTTATGCCTCGTTTATGCGCATATTTTGACACTCGCAAGGGAATCAAAGCCTATAGAGGTTAATTGCTGTTAGTGATATAATTACTGATGTTAATGTGCACATACAATACAGGTATGTGATGATGTGTAAGAGTATGGTAGGTACCTATGTCCTGTACAATTACATAATAGAATCGTGGTAGGGTAGAGTTAGTCATGCAATATTTTTATGAAATAGCATGAGAACGCTATTTTTTTTTTTTTAAACGGGACAGGCCCACCACTGTGTCTCCTGTGTAGCCAGAATTAACATGGGCGACCACAAAAAAGGCAATGAACAGTGAAGTCCATTGCCGTCCCGGGGGTTAAACTACAGCTGCCTTGGAACTCACAATGAATTTAATCAGAAGAGATTTGTAGGAGTAGGAAGTTTTGGAATTGACTTCCCCGCTTGGCATGTGAACACTAGTGGGAATTGACATACAAGCCGAAACAGTCCTCGTTCAAAATCACTTTATATTATTTTTAATAGATTTATTAAAAAAGTATAACATCCAGACGGTCTGTCTCCACTTTAACTGTGGCAGGGTTGGCAGCCCTGATCGTGACAATCTCAATCCTATTATGCCTATTAGTATTCATTTATGGAACTTTTTCTGCGGTCATTAAGTTTGCAATAATTTATTAGGCATTAACCTTTTTCGGCAAATTCACCCGTGTCGTTTTAAATTCATTTGTCGTCGTGAAAGTTTTTAGAAAGGATTTTTGGGTTAACTTTTAACCCATCTTGTCATTACTAGCATAATAATGGAATGGAAAATATTTATTTTTAGTATACACTACATACCAATTATTTTCGTGCTCGTCGGATAGTAATCGGTTAACTGCTGTATATAAAAACGAAAAGCTAGCGAAGCTAGTAGCCTGAATGAAAAGTTGAGACTGATTATAGGTATATGGGCAAAATATTTTTTCTTTCATGAATCATAGGGATAAATATCTGTACATATTTTGCAAGCTGACGCATAATGTGACTAACCCGTCTGCCTATCGTTGGCCCTAAACAATGGCTGTCCGATTTGGGTAACGTTCGGAAACACGCTCCAGGACCGAACCGGGGTCATGTTTGCATTTCATAAACATAGTTGATTTTGTGACCATGGGACCGTTAAGCGAAATGCTTTGATAGATTAAATCTGTAGCCATCCATATATGTGTCGATAGCATCAATATTTTAAATGAAAACCAATTTATTGAACTCGAATATGTTACAATGTTACAAAAATTCAATGAAGGCGTTAAGTTCAATAAAGTTAGTTTAAGTGTTTTACATAAATATAATATATATTTTATTTATTAGAGGATAATATCCATCTATCTATACTATCCATATCTCATTTCATAGATGCTCGGTGGTGTCTAGGACTCCTGACATTACCTTCTGATAAAACACAATCATTCCATATGAACCAAAAAGTGAATTTGGATGCTCTTTCTCAGACCTTCCTCACCATATAATAATTGAAAATAATATAATTGTGGTTTATTTCAAAGATAAGTGGTAAACAGTGTATTGTTATAACTAATAGTAATTACATAATTGCAACCAATAATTTTATTAATGAAAAGCACTGACTATCTTACTTTTTTATTATTTGGAGCAGATTTTCCCATCTCCTTTATACCAAAAACGTGGTATGTTTGTCACTCCATATTATGCAACTTATGACAAAGCAACATATCTACCTGCGAAAGCTGATTCTCAATGAAACTCGCTTTTTAATAAAAAGCAATGACGATCTATAAAATTATACACAAATTAATGAAAGAACAAAGAAACATTGAAAACGAAATAGCTTAAATTGCAGCATTAACAGTAAAAACATGATGTAAAAACATGGTACAAAGGATTTTTTTGAAATAGCACTATCTGACTACTATGATATCACGTTGCTTTAAAGTATTGTCCAAGTAGCATAGTATCTGAGTAATGTAAAGTCGGCACAGCATATTGTCGAAGTAGCGTAGTGTCTGAGTAGTGAGTAAAATCATATCGATGTAACCATGTTGTCGGACTAGCGTGTTGTCGAAGAAAAGAGCGTCAAAGTTCAATTTGATTTACCATAATGAACACATATTTCGTAGTCTCGCGGAAGTTAATTCACTGTCGCGGAGGACGGCGCGATCAAGTTAGTGCATAGTAGATGCAAATATAATTTACTGTCCAAGCGGATAAAAGAGGAGGTCGATAGTCGTTCACTTTGTGTTGATAATTTTAGCTGCATTGTAATATAATCGCTTTTGATGTAGCCATACGTAATGCAAATTTATATGTTTTATTTTCACCATAATACACTGAATGATACAAGCTTCCATAACTATCATGAAAGGGCAGAGCACAAACTAAAAAACATACGTTTTTGGCTCGTACATACGCAGAAATGCAACAAATCACCAAGGACTATAATTTGGCTGCTACGGCTAAAATCGTTGTGCTCTACTAAAAATGTATTTTTTTCGTCATTTGATGACTAATTAATCGGATCTGAAATATTAATATTATTCGGATATAAATATATATGAATATCCTACGATCCTTGTGCTTGTGTTAATCCTCTTTTCTATGCAACGTTTAGTAGAAATTTTAATTTCAGGTTCTGGTTCATTAAATGCTTTGGTCCAGGAGTGTGAGTAGTTATGACAGGTATTCTCTGTAACTATCCGCATGTGCCCCGCGGCTTGCCATACAAGTCTAATGTATGTACCTACTCGTCTGAAACTCGAACGTCAGGCTTCAAAAAGCAAATAGCTTGAGTATTAATTTAATATGTCAGCTACATTAATTTTTAACATCATAAGCTGCATGTAAAATATAAGGAATCAGAGAACTATTTTTAATTTTACGCATAAGTATCAATAGGCTTTTGTTTAAAATATGGTAACTTTTAAAATTGTTTCAGATTGCAGTTTATGTTTTGTCAGGTCTATGTGCTGTAATTTGACAAGTTGCTACTATTGACAAGTTATGACAATATTTTACAGAAAATCTTATGAAAAATAATATTTGGCGAGCAGGATTTAAATGCTCTTGCAGTTTATTAGAAAAAAAGTCGTCAAGTAAGAATTCGACTCGCGTACCTAGGTTCCGTAAAAAAATATTTTCACAAATTTTTTTTTTTGTTATGTAATTACAAATTTACGGTTTCGGATTTTTCCTTTACCTGTGCTACATGACATTGCTTCATAGCAAATTTCATGAATCTAGGTCAACGAAACCCTATAGGGTTTGATTACCTTGTGAGTGTAAGAGTGCGCATAAACGAGGCATAAACAGCCGTATCTTTGAATTGCATCATCTTAGAAGTTTGATTTTTTCACTTCTCGAAGGGATTGCAGAGTACCTGAGTATTCGATATTAATTTACAGACGTACAGACAGACGGACAACAAAGTGATAAGCGTTCCGTTTTTCCTTTCGACGTACGGAACCCTAAAGAAATGCTTCTCTCTTATTTGAATCTGATATGTGATTATAACAAGTGCGTTTTTACAGTTATTTTTAAGATTATTCCTTTCTCTGTCAGTTTAACTAATTCCTACTTTTTTTGATTAAAATGGAAAATGCTGCAAGAAGGGCTAATTCGAATTGGGATACGGTGACACCGTAGAAAGCAGAAATTCTAAATACGATGTGTATTTAATAATTTACATGCAATTTTTTCGCAAAATAACGCCTAGATCTATTAACTATTTAATAATTCCCCAATCCTAGTAAACTATAATATCCGGAAATACTGTAGCCGTAACTTCGTTTTCGCTACATATCTCAATATTACGGATGGTTTTGCCTACGTCATTTTACACGTGATAACGCTGTAAAATTAGTATATTCAAAAGTAAAGTAAAAAAAGTATATTCAAAAATAGACTGAAGTTTCACACATATTACCTACTAAAGTGGGTGTCCCGAGTTTTGTAACTGATAATGACTAATGTATGTCTATTGTACGGCGGCCGGTACCCATCCATTAACAGATTAAACAACCTGCTTCCACCTGCTTTAAAGTGGTTACTGTAGTATATGAACTCAATACAGAAAGTATGCCTCCCACGGCCCTACTCCCACTGAAAACAGCAACTCCCTAGGTGCTTAGTGGTAACACCACTCACTCGCAACACAACAACCCTCTAGGGGGTTGTTACGTAGCTGCTGTTTTCTTTGAGTCCTACTGAATAAGTGTCACCACCTTTCAATAGTTTACAGTCAAATTACAACTTTCTGGATGATTATTGTGGATAATCCTGGATATGAGGCGTGGTAGAGCATGAGTGATCATGCTTGTATTACAAGCGTAAACACTTCACGTTAGGTGGACTTTATGCTTGTTTGTCTAAAACGTTGTATAAAAAATTAATTAATGGATAGGCTGACGATAATGATCACTATAACAATGAATAGAGTAGTAATAACTATTGCTAGTGTAGCTATAACAGCCCTTCCAAATGTAAATAGGACCTCAAGGGAAATAGAGCACTTTAGTACACAAACGATAACTGAATGCCAGCAGATAACAACATGCAATCGATTTAATTCATCTGAAAGCTTAGTTTAATTACGTCATGTGTTGACAACGGTCTCGACGCAGCAAAACAGTTCAGTAATATGCAGATTTATGCTAATGAGCCTAATGTGCATCCTCATAATGACTGCCTTTTATATCTCGCTAAATAACGTAACTTAGGTTCACATTCGCTTAACATGGTAAACATGTACATTTTGCTGGTGAAATATCAATTTAATGCTAGCAAACAATAAATATGTCTGTTAGGAAAATGTGCAACTCCATCGATATCTGTTTTGATATGATGATAATCTGTATTGACATGACTTACAAATATAGCATCGGTGAAAAATTTATTCATTCAATGATATAATTGTCTAATAGAGTGAACTTACTAAAAAAAATAATCACAAATTATATTTGGCCGAAAGTTATGATTAACTCAAAATTAAATAAGGAAAGACGCTTGAAACGCTAGCGGCTAACGTAGACTATGGTATAAAATTCAGTAACACGTGGAAATGAGGACGACCAGAGGTATAAACAATCCCGAACCTTGTGCAATGCCAATAAGGGTGCGGAAAACTAAGATATTACAGCCATGGGTTACTTCAATCTGTCCAGAATTTTTATTTGTGTGAATTAACTTATATAGGGTAGCCCTTACGGTTTTATTTCACATTAAGAAATTTTAAAGATTGTCTTAAAATACATAAATACTATTTTGAATATTTTGAATATAATAAAACTATGGGCAATTATTAAGGATTACAAGTACAAAGAACGCAACAGTCAGTTAGGTATCAACTGTTGAAAAATTATGTAAATTTCATTTGTTTAATTAGTTGTTTCTCTTATTTCACGGGTTTTATTCCCGGTCATTTGATAGGCGTGCGCGGGGATATGAATCCAACGCGTAGAGGCCCCTTCGAAAAGAATTTTATTATTATTTCTTAAATAAAAAATATTAAAATAAAAGTAAATAGTCCGTATCTGATTAATAAATAAATGAGTCTGTCTATCTCATTAAGAAATCACAAATCAAAAGACGTGGTGTACTTAGGCTCATGAAATTTATCAAAAATTGTCTCATGGCACAAGTGCATTTTGAAATTATATCAGATACAAAAATATTCAAAACTAGTTAATAGATTCACGCCTTATTTTGCGAAAGTTAAATTTACATACAATTTGAGTGCTTTGTTAGTTTCCTCCACCAATTAGTTCATGAGAACCAGCGCTGGCCGGCACCCACCTGTAGCGACGACATGTTGCATCTACTAGCGGTAGTGGGTGGATGTCGGCTGGCGCTAGTTTTCATGAACTAATTGGTGGCAAAAGCACACAAAGCATTCTGAAAGTTGTCGTTCGATGACAAATAAGCAAAAGTTATCTTGTTGAGATTATATATTAATTACTATTTCTAATTCAAGTTATGACGAAAAAACAATACGTATGTACAAACGAATTTGGCGATAACTTTCTATACGTTTTCCTAATTTTGATACAATTTGGAAGAAGAAAAATAAATCAGGAAAACTGGTTACCAATTATTGTTTGCCTGGAGCCAGTTTCACTCAAATAGTAGATAGAATAGTTAAGAGGGATTACCACCCCAACACAACTTTAATTGTTTTTATTGGGAGGAGAGGAAATTTAAATAAACATATAATGATTAAATATTTTAATATGTTACAACAGATAAATGTGGGAAAAGTGTTTTTATTTACTTTCCCATACAGTCAATTGTTGCCCGAGGCGGAAAATGCATCTAGGTATAGACTAAATGATAAAATGCATACATTGACATTATATGATGACAAATTTCATGTACTTGACATAAATATATTTAATAATAAATATTATAATTTGACAGAAGATAAATTTTATCTTAGCAATTTTTATAAAAGACAAATAGCAGATTCGCTATCATATTGTTTTATGAAACCAGCCAAAAGTTTGGCTAACAACCCTGCTTCTTTTGAGCAGTTAGATAATTCGACATTGAGTAATGGTACCTTGGAAGGTATTCCAAATTCTTTAAATTAGGTTACAAGACAATAGAGTTTTACTCTGGCAATGTAAATAGTAATAATAACAATATTAAAAATGGAACTAAAAGTAATAATAATACAATATCCCCATCAATTGTAAATTGTCAAGAATATAGAAAGAATAATAATTGTATCAACCTGGTGCACCAAAACATTCAGGGGATGATAGGAAAGGAGTTAGAATTGGAGTTGTTTATGAATTGTAGCAATATTGATATTTTATGTCTAACTGAGCACTGGCTAAAACCCCATCAATTCATTTTCAGCTTCAATAACCACCAGGTTGCAAGCTCATTCATCAGAGATAACTGTATACATGGTGGCTCCTTAATATTATTAAATAAGTTGCTTAAATTTAAAGAAAGGTGTGACATTGTAAGCCTCTCTGTTGAGCGAGTTGTAGAGATTTCATGCATTGAATTGGAACGATTCATTGTTATGAACCTGTATAAACCTCCTAGCACGCCCTTTGAAACATTTTCAAATATCATGGAGGATGCCTTAAATAAATTATCTAATAGCCATAAAACTGTTATAATTTGTGGAGACTTTAATATAAATATCTTGGAGAAAAATACTGTTACCTACAACTTTTTAAATTTATTTAAATCATACAATTTGCATCATATTTTTACAGAGCCAACAAGAGTAACTGCTACAAGTGCTACATGTATTGATAACATATTTAGCACTGTAAAACCTTTGAATCAATCTATAATTAATAAAGTTCAGTCAGACCATTCAGGTCAGTTGGTTTCATTTCCAAATTCTTCAAAAATACAAAGAAAGCAAATAAATTATATACCTTTGAGTAAAAGCCGCTTAGAAAGATTTAAGTCTAATATAGCAGAAAAAATTGTATTGTTGCCCTGTCACGGTACTCCGGACCACTTGTACAGTTCGTTATTTAACTTAATCACTAGTGAATTTAATACAATCTTTACTCCAAAACAACTGTCTGTAAGTGACCGTATGACATTCAGTGATTGGGCAACTCCTGGTATTTACAAAAGTCGGAATAAATTGTATGAACTTTATGAAGAAAGGACCTGTAATCACAATCCGACTTTTCAAGAACTTGTAAAAAATTATGCCAAAATATTTAAACGAGCCTGTTCCAATGCCAAGTCTATATATTTAAGAAATAAAATTAATGGTACAACAAATATTATTAAATCTGTTTGGGATATGATAAATAATGAGACGGGTAGAGCGAAAGTACGTAGTCGAGACTTTCAGTTAAAGATAAATGATATAGATATCAAAAATGATGTAGAAATTGCGACTGAGTTTGAAAAATATTTTTCTAACATTTCTCTTATTACTACAAGAAATCTTATGTCTTCTTCTATATCTGCTGAACAGGTTCTCAAACAGAGCGTGGTAGAATGCGACACAATATTTGAATTTATTTTCAACTGTAAGCCCAAAAGATGTTTTGAACGCTTTTAAATCAATAAATATGAAAAACACTAAAGATCTGTGGGGTCTATCTGTCAAAACCATTTCTTCTATTATTATTTCAATCGCTCCACATTTAGCTACAATTTTCAATTGTTGTGTGGCATCTGGTGTATTTCCTGACTTGATGAAACATAGTAAAATCATTCCATTATTTAAATCTGGTGATAGTTCGGACCCTTCGAATTTTCGACCTGTTTCCATACTGCCCATTCTCAGTAAAATTTTTGAAAAACTAATGCTTAGCCAGTTGATCAGACATTTCAATACACATAATTTGCTTCATAGGAAACAGTTCGGATTTACGAGAGGTTGTTCAACTATAGACGCAGGGATTCATTTGCTTAAAAGTATATTCGCGGCATGGGAGGGTTCGCAAGATGCCTTGGGAATTTTTTGTGATCTGTCTAAAGCGTTTGACTGCGTGCACCATGACACTCTTGTCAGAAAATTACACCACTACGGTATCAGGAACAAGGCTCTCGAACTTCTGTCTTCTTATCTGGGCAATAGGATACAGAAGGTCGATGTTAATGGTAAAAGATCTTCGGGGTCCCCTGTAGTTATGGGAGTCCCACAGGGGTCAATTCTGGGTCCATTCTTGTTTTTGGTGTATATAAATGACTTACCTTATTATGTAAGGGATAAACATGAGATTGTGTTGTTTGCGGATGATACCTCTTTGACATTCAAAATTAATAGACGGTTAGGTAATTATGACGAAGTTAACGATGCTCTCTCTAAAGTTATTCATTGGTTTAGTGTTAATAATCTGCTTTTAAATGATAAAAAGACTAAAGTAATTAAGTTCTCAACACCTAATGTAAGACAGGTGGCTACCAATGTACATGTTAATGGAGCTAATTTAGCCCCTGTGGAGACAACTGTGTTCTTGGGTATAACAATTGACTCCAGACTACAATGGGGCCCACAAATTGAAAAATTATCAGGAAAACTAAGTTCTGCAGCCTATGCAGTGAAAACTATTAGACGGCTCACTGATATTGATACGGCTAGAATAGTTTATTTCAGCTACTTTCATAGTATTATGTCATATGGAATTCTTCTCTGGGGTAACTCCGCGGACATTAACACCATCTTTTTATTGCAAAAGAGAGCCATAAGAGCTATCTACAAACTTGGTCCCCGGGAGAGCCTTAGAGAAAAATTCAAAGAAATAAATATTTTAACAGTCGCATCGCAATATATCTATGAAAATCTTTTGTATGTCCATAAAAACATAGACTCATTTTGTAAAAAGAGTGATACTCATAGCATAAATACTAGATATAAGCACAATCTTGTCTTACATGCAAGCCGTCTCCACAAAATAAGTAATTCTTTTATGGGGCAATGTATACGGTTCTATAACAAACTTCCCAGCAATATAAGAGAATTGTCAATTAACAAATTTAAAACTACAATTAAAGCCAAATTGTGGGCATATTATAAAGTATCTGACTATATTAATGATAAAAATGCCTGGGAATGAGTCGATCCAATTATAATGTAATTAATAAAATATGTAAATTTGTTTGGATACCAAAAGAGGGATGCCTGAGTTTTTTGGCAGTATTTTTATCAGTGCTCACCTAGTCATAAACTGCACGGTAGGGAAAAAAATTGTGACGATTCCAAACAAATGTAGCCATTTTTACGGAATAAAAAGATTTTGACTTTTGACTTTTGACTTTTAGAAGGCAATAAACGTTACATAAAGTAGGTTAAGAGTTTTTGGGTTAATTGAAAATTATACTCATGAACTTTATTGGATTTGAAATAAGGTTTCCTGCTGTTATCACTTGCATTTGGCATTACTTACGTAGCGTTCTAAATTTTGTACATCAGCTTAGTTAGTATTAATATTGTGTCAGGTGTAAATGTCCTTGTGGATTTATCTTTTAAATAGAGAATTTAATAATGAGAGAAAATTTATTCTATCATATTTTTTCCAATCCAATTTCTACGTGCTTTTAAAGAGAAAATTAATACACTAGCTGGATTGCATAATGTGGTCATAAGGATGAAAGATGATTGTGTGGACAAATGGTTACAACTTAATTCGAAGTAAATGAATATAATGACAGTTGGAAGAGAGGAAACCAGAATGAACACAAGAATTAAGTTTGTTGATGTAGAGTTGGAACAAGTGAATGAGATTGTATATATTGAATACACGTTTAGCTGGACTATCCCTGCCAAAGCTGGTACACCGCTGATGTAGATAGGTGAACGAGTTCTTTTTATATAACGTCGTGAGGTATACAAGTATACAGCCATGAAGGAATTTATCTATGGAGAACTGATAAGAACGACATTTACGTAGTAACTCAATTCACCGCTACGGGTCGGGGGGTGAAGCATCTCTTAGTGGCTAGTTCTCGGGACAACATCGCGGCATATATCGGCTAATTGGTTAAAATATTCTACCATTGGTCAGTAGCGTATTGCTGAGATATATAGAAGCTAAAATAGAACGTTTTCGAACGTAGGCGTGGGGTGCCTTAATACGCACTATCGCACTGGTTACATAGCTGCTCCTTAGGAGCTTACTTACCCTTTCACTCGCATAAGGAACAAAATAACCACCTAGGGAGTTATTGGGATGCGGTATTCTGTGAGGGGAGGCTAGAGTTGGGCTTGACAGAGAAAGCATGAAATTAAAATATACGCCACCGAAATGAAGCGTTGCGCATAATCTACTTCGTAGCGATTTTAGACCAAGTTCGCAATGATCACATTTTAAGATGCAAATGGCATGCTCTGTGGGCTCGGACATGGAGAAAGAACGTCAAAGAAAAGAATAACAAAACCAATATACAACGCGAGAGTAAGTCCTTCTATTTTTGTGTTGTATATCTGTTTCATCATTCTTTGCTCTTGCACTCTGTCTGTATGTCCGAAACTGTAGTATAAAATGATATGATAATACAAACTGTTCTATAATTACTATATAAGTAATTTTTTTCACGACTACAATATAAATAAAACAACTCCAATGTATATATTCCATTTAAAGCCAAGATATTTATCATGCTCTGACATGATTTTCCCGGATCGCAGATTTGAAATAAATGCGAGAAACTGCGGCTTTTAGACACCAACCAGATAATTTAGTGAATTTCATTCTTAAGGCAAAAATATGATTAAGCATCTGTATTTATTGAGTTCGTCAATTTAACCCAATGTCTTTTTGTGATTTTAGAAATAAGTAAATAATTGATTTTGATACTATAACAGAATGTTATTCTGGTTTTTTTATACAACGTCTGGAGGCATGGAAGCATATGACCCACCTGATGTAAAGCGGTTACGCGATGCCAATTTTGTTGTTAACGCATATTGGTGACCTCACTCACACGTAGGAACACAACTCTTCAGAATGTTGTTATTTCGCTGCGGTTTTCTGTGAGATTTACGTACATTGGACAAAAAGACTAACACATAAAATCTTCCTTTGAGGAACTTTCAACGTGTTTCCACTGTGAATACTGTGCTGCGGCTATATCGATACTGTGCTCGGGTCTTGATGCTTTCTATCATATACTTATTTGGTGTCTGCACCTAATGGCTTCTATCGTAGCTTGTAAGGGGGAAAATAACAAAGGAGTAACTGCCGAGAAAGATTCACTTATCATGATCAACTTGGTCGAGTTTAATTAGAAGGTTGCGTTAGGAGACCTACGAACTGGCAAACATGTTTAAAAACTGCTGTCAATGTTAAATAAGTGTGTGAAGTGTCTTTGTTGAGCTACCTTATTTGTTTACTCTGGATAAATAAGAGGAGAGTGTATAATTATTCATATTTACATTTCTAAGCCAGCTTTTATGAACGTTTCATTAAAACAAAGTACGGGCGGATAATTACGTTTTCAGGAACACCGTTCCTATATGAAATCTATAAGTTTGTCTGTGTGTTCGTCTGTCGCTTTTTTTAATATTCGAATTTTGACTTCAGATTCGGATTCAGCATAAAAAAGTAGAATAGGAATGTTCAGGAACACCGTTCCTATCTCTTAAGGAACAGGGTCAAAATGGCCGACAAATTAAAAAAAAAATTGAATTGTTATATAATTGACGAGCCAGGTGTTCTGGCAATGCAAGCTTGGGCATTCTCAACTCGTTTATAGTGTTATTCCTAGATTTTTTTTTTCAATTCTTAAAATGAACATTTTAATGGAATATTGTGAAATTGCCACTTTTATTATTTATTTAGGAAGAAATGCTTTTTCGTCCCAAATAGAAGCGGCCATTTTCTATTTCTCGTCTCACGATTTGAGCTTGTTGAAGTTACAACTATTTCCTACCGAGAGTTTGATTATGCACGCGACGTACAAGTTCACAATACTTTGAAAATTCTTTTTATCTGAAAGGTTTAATCATTTTTCTATTTTTCAATGTGATACCATTAACAGTACCACATACGACACGTCCTTCTTCTCCATATGATGGGATATAACATAATAGTAATAATAAATATTGTCCGACAAATTACACAGCGCCATCTAGCCCCAAAGTAAGCGAAGCTTGTGTTATGCGTACTAGACAACTGATAAACATACGTAAATACTGTTTTTTTTTGTAAATACATACTTATTATACATACAAAATACCCAGACCAAGACAAACAGACATGTTCATGCACACAAATGTTTGTACTGTGTGGCAATCGAATCCACGAGCGTTGGTATCAAAGTAGCGTAACAGCCCGTTTCACCACTGCGCCACCGAGCACGTCAAATGTTATCAGATGATGATGAATATTTCTAAAAGTCCTAGGGATCTACATAACTGAGATTTCATTGGTAATACTCTCGCTAACTTTAAAAAGTAGTGACAGTTCAGTGGGTAAAAAACCGGCTCATTAACCCACGGTCACTGTCACTAAATCGTCTTTTCGAATTTATATATGTCAGAACGTGGATGTAATAGTCGTCAGGTGGCTCGTTGTTCATGGCGAATAAAGCGAAATACCAGCGTAGTTAATCTTCTCAATATTTAATCAGCCAATTACAATAATAATCGTAACAAAAGTTATACTCAGATCGCAGATTACAACGGATTCAAAATGCGGTGGACGCGACACGTGCGGTTGGCTCCATTGCTCGATTCGTAATGCCACTTCCAATGACGGTCTCTCATTTTGACGTTTTTGACAACTGACAACAATTGACATTTCGAGCAAACCATAACAAACACAACCGGTGTTGCCAATCCAACGATGTCGATCCCACCCAAGCGCCGACTTGACATTTTGATCCGTTATTATTAAAACTAGCATCACGGGGATTGATTTCTTCCGGGCTTCTCAATATGGTGTTGCTACCTCAGCGACACGGCCATTCTGATGCATCACACGTCCTCGTGTGCGTAATCTGTAACCAAAAAATCTGAACAGAAACAGATATTACTCCAGCTCGGCCAACCCTGACTAAGACTGGCTTTAGTCAACATTTATTTCAAGTAAAATAAATTTCAATTATCCAGTAACAATTTACACTTAACTCTAAGTTATAATTCACAATCGAGACCATTGTGCAATTATCTGCCAACATTTAGTTTAAAGTTAATTCAACATTTTTACTCGGTTCTGCTATCATAAAATCATCGCCTCCATCCGGCGGATACTCTCAAAAAAGCCATCGCCTCCATCCGGCGGATACTTTCAAAAAAAACCATCGCCTCCATCCGGCGGATACTCTCAAAAAAGCCATCGCCTCCATCCGGCTGATACTCTCAAGAAAGCCATCGCCTCCATCCGGCGGATACTCTCACAATTTCCATGAAAACAGAACTCTTAAAATTCTAAACAACATTATTGCTTAATAGTCTTCGATCGATTATCATCCTCACCTAATTGAGGGCAATCATTAGATATTTTTCACAAGCAATCATGAGCGTACTTGTAGGTACGGTCACCACTCAAAGCCTTTATAAATGTAACGGTCTCCTTCAAGCACCTCAATGACGCTATAGGGCCTTTGTGCTTAGGACCGAGTTTCGTTTGGTTTCACTATTCATTTTTCAATAATACAAAGTCTCCAACTTTAAAGTTAACAAATTTAGCTTTTGTACTGTCAAAACGTGTTTTGTCATAGTCAGCATTTTTGACAATATTCGGGCATTTGAAATATCACATGCGCAAACAACAGTTGTCCTTGTAAACTGTAACTTATCAGGAGTCACATGAACTGCTAGACCTTGTTTTAATAGTTCGCGGCCTACTAGAATGTCATATCGTAAGTAAGATTTGGGCAATACGTGAAAGAGGATTTCTAACTGAACGTCATCTATACAGTAGTCAAAATTTTAATAGTGCTATTAACTGACGTCTGTCCAATAGCAGTCAAAGTTACAGTGTCATTACATCTCCTTTATAAGCGAGCATTCGGCTCCAGAATCATAATAGAATAGGTACTGCTCACCAGAGTGTCGCATTATCCCAGCAGGGGCGCTGATGCTGCACATATCCACTCGTTTCTCCGCCGTAGCTCGGGTGCCGTTGGTACCGCTAGCCCCACCCTGGTCACGTCGATTGGGGCCGCTGGATGCATAGTGGCCTGTTCCCCGGCAGTGGAAGCAGGTAACTGCTGGATTCACAGGAGCGCTTCTATGTTGACTTGATATGATATGCCATGGAAAGATACTTGAGATAGCCAAGTAGCAGCTTGTCCCTTCAGCGCACGGCTCAAAGCCAACATCAGCGGAACACCACTCAGTTGCTGATCCGGTACAGACATATCCGCGGTATTGATCCATGCACGCGCGTCCACATTTCCTTTGTCAAGATCGAATTCGGACAGCTGAATGTCAATGCTAGTCGATGGTCCTTTCATCGCTTGAACCAATGCTAAAAGATTCTGGTTTTGCTGCTCCAGTAAAAGACGCCATTTTTCTTCATCACTATTTCCATTTTTCCTTATCGGGGCGGTTGGGTTACATCCCACGTCTGATGTCAGAACGTGGATGTAATAGTCGTCAGGTGGCTCGTTGTTCATGGCGAATAAAGCGAAATACCAGCGTAGTTAATCTTCTCAATATTTAATCAGCCAATTACAATAATAATCGTAACAAAAGTTATACTCAGATCGCAGATTACAACGGATTCAAAATGCGGTGGACGCGACACGTGCGGTTGGCTCCATTGCTCGATTCGTAATGCCACTTCCAATGACGGTCTCTCATTTTGACGTTTTTGACAACTGACAACAATTGACATTTCGAGCAAACCATAACAAACACAACCGGTGTTGCCAATCCAACGATGTCGATCCCACCCAAGCGCCGACTTGACATTTTGATCCGTTATTATTAAAACTAGCATCACGGGGATTGATTTCTTCCGGGCTTCTCAATATGGTGTTGCTACCTCTGCGACATATATATATACTAGCTATGCGCCCCGGCTTTGCACGGGTGATATGATCGCTACCAAACTTCACAGGATCACCTGCTAGGCTAACCTGAAGATTCACTGAAAATTTCATCAAAATCTGCCCAGCCGTTTTTGAGTCCATAGAGGACATACAGACAAACATTAATTTTTATATATATAGATTTATAATTATCACTTGCTCATCAGTGAAGGAAAACTTGATGAGGAAACTCGTCAAGAAATTATATTTCAAAAGACACGTGCCCCACATGTCAAAATCAGAATCTTAGCCAAATCCTTAGGGTTTGGTAACGGACCCCGCCAATCTAATGGATTAGGAAACGGGATAACTTGAAGCAGAAGACTACTAATATAGAGAGAAATGAAAGCTTGTTGTGATGTCTTGTACAGGATTAATAAATAAGCTATTGGGTGACATGATTTCATTAATAATAATAATATAAATAAATATTCTAGGACAAATTACACAGCGCCACCTAGCCCCAAAGTAAGCGAAGCTTGTGTTATGGGTACTAGACAACTGATAAACATACGTAAATATATCTTTTTTTTTGTAAACACATATTATACGTAGAAAATACCCAAGAATATACCCATTATCTCGAAACGTACGAAATAATAGAAAGCATTTAACTATGAATGTAGATATGTACCATAACCAAGTGTATAAATAGATACCAAATTATATAGTTTTTAGGGTATCATAGTGAACTATGACTCCTCTTAGTTTCTACATGTCTGTATATCTGTTCTCTGGTTTAGCTCAGATATTCTTAGTAATAGAAAGCTATAATTTTAAATTATAATTATAATTTTATAAATATTAATGGCGCCGATAAAGTATAAAATACATTTTTAAGATATGTCTCCAGCACTTTTTTCTCGCTTATCACATGGTGTGTGTTGTCATTGAAGCGGTCGTTCAAAAATATTAAGTGCGTGAAAACCATTATTAAATTCAGGGATCTGTTTGCGAAATATTAAGAATGAAGTGCATATTTTGTTCGAATTACGATTATTGTTGGATACAAGCAACTATATTTACGACTGTATATATATAGCTTAGTTAAAAGGGAAACTGACATATCTAAGTAGGCTTTACAAGTTATCGAGTATAGTCGATCAACTTACAAAATATGCTTGGAGAAGTAGAAAAGAAAATTTGGTGTAAGTTCTTTCGAAAATTACTTAGATGGGATTTTTATTTAAATATATCATGTACTACCATATGAAATTGTGAAAAAGATGTGAGAAAGAGTAAAGAGTAGGTCTAAAAGAGAGTATTGGTGTTAAGATAATAAGAGGCATGCTTCTTTGGTTCGGACATATAGAAAGAATGCAAAAGGAAGAATGATGAAATGGATATACAACGCGAAAGCAGAAGGATGTAAGTGCCGAGAAAGGTCAAAACTCACTTACCACGACCCAATTGATCGTGTGTTATCAGGAGCCCTAGAAATTTATAATACATGTACTTTAATGATTAAGTATATAAACATTATTTATACATGCAAGGAATTAGCGAGAGTGCATGAAAAGTGAATGAGTGAATGAATTTGGTGTGTGAGGACCGAGATATGTAGCGCTCGGTTCTCTCTGTCTACCCCACGAGGGACTTGGCGTGAAGTTGTAGATAGATAAATAAAATTACGAAATATAGAAAATCATAAGCCCCCTTCTAAGTCCGCATGTTTTGATGGGCAACTACGGAATCCTAGATCTCTAGAGGCTCAACATGGCTATGATTTTTTGTTCAAATTTAATGTGAATAATTTGACAAAACGAAACCTTAGGTTTCTTTTGATACCCGCCTTTTTTTTAACGACGTTTCTTTGTAAGAACCCGAATCATGACACGATTAGCAAGTTATAAAAGAGATTGTACATATGTTTTTGCGGTATTTTACACGCAAAACATGTATTCTCGCTGTGGATGGGCAAAAAGCGAGGGAAAAATCCAAACCTCAAACAAAATGTGGTAGAGAAAACATATTTGTTCAGTTACTGAAATTCTTTTTTAAAAATTATATTTGCTTTATACTGAAACTGCAATCTGGGTTGTTAATTTGATACCGCGAGTTTCCCAACCGGCGGCTACCTCAATACGCAGCTCAAATTTAATTTGTATTTGAGATATTATTTATGTTATTTTGACGAGAAAGTAGCTTGATATTAGAGTAATGACAAAGTGCTGATCGTATACCTATTAGAAAACTATATGTGAGGTTATAATAAATGATAGGTTTTCAAACGGCATTAGTAATTTTATTAGTTTAATCCTTATTATGAGTATAATTTTAGAGTAGTAATGATGGCTTTGCTGCGCGTGCGGTCTAATTTAAACAACCAGTTCAGCAACGTTGACCGTAGTTTGTCTCTGGATGAGTTTAGTCATTCCGAGTTGCTATATTCAGAGGGGCCAGGTAAATTGTCTGTTCAATTCTAACGGCAGGCTAAGAGTTGTTGGGCGCTTTCGCCTGACTTGGGAAGCAAATTCTGAGCCTCTAACAAAACCGCAGCCGAACAACTACGTCTTGGAGCGAGTGTGGTTACCAGTAACGAGTTGCTGTGCTTAATAACGGGGATGGCAACACACAATCGACGTTGTTTATGTTGTAAGCGATCGTCGGTAACGGCAACCACTTTTAATCAGGTGGGCCATATGTTTGTATTCTCGGTAGTGGACGTGGCCACGCAAGAAACTATTGTGCAACTAGTGTAGATAAGGTTATCACTTTAAATCATTCAGACCGTATGTTTACTTGAAACCCAACGAGGGGTAAAAAATATGGTTTATTTATGAAGTACAAATTAAACAAAATACAATTTTAATGTATCCTACGAAACATGCATGTGGAACAAGGCGGCATTATGGCTAAAATCAATCATAATAAAGTATTGTAAATTGAAATAAAAAAGAAAACATATTTCGTTTTGTTAAAAAATATTATAAACATATTTTTAAAATATTTAAAATGATAAGAAAGTAACTCAAGTATACATGCGTACGTACGATAAACCTTTTGTGTGTGAGGCTTTCATTAACAAGTAATGTATGATTTGCGAAGTTACATCAAATATCAACGAATACTATAGGATAATATATTAGTTGATTATATTATTCGAATGTGTAAACATCAAATATTTTTCTAAACTTGCAAATACAATGACGATAAAATCAGTTTTATCTCTTACTGGCAACACTGAATATGAGACGTAAATTCTCTTTAGTTCAATTGTCGCTGTTCGTACGAGACATCTTTTACTTCATATTAAGGACTAAACAAACGAGAGACTATGTAGTAAAAGCGATTTCGCAATTTATTAATGGCTTACGACAATTAAAACAATCACTAATAGAAGTAAAATTTATTCGATCACTTGAAACTTAAATCAAATTATTCCTTTATAATTCCTCAGTAGAAATGTACATATTATAAAACTAAGTCGTACGCCGTCGTATGTCCGCATGTTAGCGATTAACTCAATAACTACTTAACCGATATTCATATGGTTTTCATTAGTAGACAGAGTAATTTTTGAGGAAGGTTTAGATGTATAATATGTTAAGGTTTTATTTAAATGGGTTGAAATATGACGATAATTGTTGTAGATGTCGGAAAAAGTCAAGCCGCCTGAGAACTTTCATCAGATATTATAGAAGAAGAAAGAAGAAAGAAAGATATATTTATTGGCATAACCATTGATAACACACATACAATGAAAAAGAAACAAAGAAAAATTAGTGAAAATATACAAAAATATGTGTATTGTAATGGCTGCCAACAAGGAGCCTTCTCAGCATAATGTTGGAGTACACGGGTGACCGTGTACCAACGCTGTTTTTCGTCAGGTCCTTAGTGACGCCGGACTCCGAACAGCAGACAATTAATCGTCCACCAACTTATAAACAACAAATGTATAAATTCCTACGTATACTAAAAACAAAAATGCGTCACTTCAATATTTGTAATAATAAAATAAAAAGCCAGCGCTCGTTACTACTATATAGCGGAGATATGTAGCTACATTGGATGGTTGGATCACTAAATAATTAAAATTAATAAATAAAAACACAAATAACCAAACAGGGGTTCAATTCACCCAATACTGCCTACATATAAAGATCGATGGTTAAAACATATATTAATAGAATTAATACTATATAATATTAATAGACATATGCATTCAATATAATAAATATAACATAGCTATAATTTGATTTAAATTGTACATTTTGTCTACTTTACAGTAGAATATATAGTAAACAGAAATAGTAGAATAGACATGATAATAAATAACAACTACCGTAATAAATGACAAAACATGCATTTCTCAAAAAGCGGTTCATAAAATACTAATTTTATGAATATTTGTAACACAAAAAGATTTTAAATTCAATCCTAAATTTCTCCATTCATAATTAAATACATGTAAACTTGCGATGGTGGCCATCTTCTGTTTCATTCCTTTTGTTCCGCGAGCAGGAGATATTTCAAATGTTTTTTAAACGAAAATTTTGAACTTAGGTCTCTTAAAGGCGGTGGAATATTGTTCCAGCAGTGAGTGGCAGCGTACTTGAAACTACCTCGAAAAACGCTCGTTCTGTGTGACGGGACATTCAGTGGCGTCATCGAACAACGAAGACTGAATGTTGTGCAGTCACTTTTCCACGAAAGGTGTTCATATAAATAGACCGGTTTGCATTTTTTAATAACCCCGAACAATAATGTAGCAAAGTGAAATTTGCGCCTTGCTTTCATCTTCAAGACATCATGCTCATTAAGAAAAGGTGTAACATGGCCTCGAGGTGGTATGTCAAAACAAAACCGCGCACATGCATTTTGAATGCGCTGAATTAGGCGTTCGGTTCGCGAAAGCAAACAAGGCCCGTAGACAGTGTCTGCGCAGTTTAGCCTTGATAGAACTAGAGAATCTGTTAATTGTATACGCAATTTAATACTAATATATTTACGCATTCGATACAATACTTTTAATCTGTAGAAACAATTTCTCAATACCTCATTGATGTGTTTTTCAAAACGAAGCTCAGGATCCATAATTAAGCCAAGATTTTTCATCTCCATCACTCGTGCAATGGTTTTACCCATTATATGGACATTGGGATTAGCTAATGCCACCTTATCAATTTGTTTCTTTGAGCCCATTATCATAAACATACACTTTGCAGGGTTCAAGACCAATGAGTTGTAGTCAGACCATGCAGCGATCCCGCCAAGGTCTTCGTTCATTCTTTGCACTGCAGCTTCTGTATTGTGAGGGTTAAATGAGATATAGATCTGTAGATCGTCTGCATACATGTGAAACTTGCAGTGACGAATGCTCTTAGTTATGTCTGCAGTGTAAAGAATGAACAATAAAGGACCCAATATTGAACCCTGAGGAACTCCCCTGTGTACAGTCCTTGCACTAGAGGACGAAGAACCATGTTGTCCCTTCAGCTGAACAATTTGGGACCTGTTAGCAAGATAGCTACTGAACCATCGAACAGTATTGGCATCGAAACCATAATAAGTGAGTTTAGACAACATGAGCGTGACATTAATACATTCAAATGCCCTTGAAAAGTCCAATAACGCAAGGATCGAGCCTTCACCCCGATCACGTGCTACCAGTAAATTGCTTACCACTTCAGATAACGCAGTATTCGTGCCTCGCCCCTCTCTGAAGCCTGACTGAAGTTCTGGCAAGATGTTATTACCCTCAAGGTATTCTGCAACTTGCCAATATACTATTTTCTCTAGAACTTTAGATAAGCATGGCAGTATACTAATAGGACGCAGATCATTAATATCTTGTGGGTTAGGTTTCTTAGGCAAGGGACGCACAGCTCCCAAAAGCCACCAATCAGGAAATTTACCAGTAACGATCGAGGTATTGATGACAGCAGTGATACTATCCAAGGAATGAGGAAGTGTGAGTTTAAGCATTTCAAGTGTAATGCCATCAATACCTTCCGCATTCGACTTCAATCCGTTAATGGCTTAAAGTACAGTAGCTTGATCTACTGGTTTAAGATGAAAATGGTTAGCAGAATTAAATCTATTAAATTCAAAAAAAGTCAACTGAGAATTACTAACATTATTATGTCCTGGGAGCGTTAAAAAAGTCTCGTTAATTATTTCAGGGTCATTAAAATAGGCTGGAAGGTCACGTTCAGTTTTAGGGGGGAGAGTATATGTTTTTAGATTTCGCCAAAGAGTTTTAGGATCCTTTATATTTTTATTTATGTACTGAGAATAGTAAGCTTTTTTTTCATTATGAATTGCGGTTGATGTAAGAGATTTTAGTTCCTTATAATATTTTTTATCGCTTTCCAGTTTTGTTCGACGGAATTTTTTTTGCGCAGTATTTCTCAGTGAACTCATGAGTTTCACATTGTCAGTGATCCAAGGAGCTGAACGAGCCCCGACCAATATTGACTTGACAGGAGCATGGAGGTCAAATAAAAACAAAATATAATTATTTAGACAACCAACCATACTATTCACGTCAGGCAGCAAACAAATACTAGACCAGGGTATCAGGTTTAGATCTTTTTCAAAAAGCTCTGGCAGTATGTTTTTTATTGGACGATATTGAATATATTTAGGTTGCATTCTCTCTCTTTTAAAAGTAAATTCACATGTTAAAAACGAGTGATGATTCAGTTCTTCAATCGAATCGACTGTAACATTGTTTACCTGAGCATCAGTGCAGATAAGATCTATTAATGTTTGAGTATCATTAAAAGTATGCGTTGGAGAGTTGACCACTTGATTTAACCCATTATGGTATAAAAATTCTTTAAGTTTTTTGCACTATATTATACGCATATACGAGTAATTACAGTAAAAATCCTTATTAACTTAAATTCTTTAGAAGCCATAATATATACAATATAATGTGAAAGTCGGTTTTTAGCTTTCTATACTCAATTTAAAATTCTCTATCGAACGGTATAATTGAAATTTTGATATCTTGCAGAATTTATGCGTTAAGATCCGCTATTTTTGAACTCTAAACATGTTATTGTGTAAAAAAATACTTTAACGGTCTCGTTACCGACGCTAAGGCCGTAGGTAAATAAGTAAACAAATAATAGGACTTAATTGACATATTATATTTTCACATCGTTTACGATCGTACTAGAATATAATTCTTTATTAAAAAAATAGTCATAAATGTCCTTTGTTTAGAAACATATACATTGTAACTGTTGCCCTTTATTTTCTCCTCCGGTACGTTAACAATTTAGGTTAAGGGTGGATGTATTGTGTTTGTGATTGAGGAGATAACTTATTATGTAATTGGAATGGCTGAAAAGAAATATATCCATAAATTCGTAAATACTCCGAAAAATTGTCCACGTAACTTAGTCACGACAGATATTGATAGGTACTTGTATTCTTTCTTTCTTTTACGTAAACAAAAGTGACGTGACTAGTTATAAATGTTATAAAATCATATTTAAAAAACTTTTACCTAAGTACGTACATAGTTTTTAATATTTATTAATGAACCTTTACAATTTTATAATTAATAAAATTTATTTATTTATTATGAGTAAATACGAGTATGTCATGGTTTTTGATGCAAGTTCTAATAAAAGTGGGTCGCAAGGGATATGAAATAGTATATTTACAAAATATCTGGGTCGTAACATAAATTAACACAAATTTATAAAATATGTGGGTCACAAGATGTACAAACTTAAGATAAAAAATAAAAACCTAAACTAAGTAATCTGTGAAAAGTGCATTGCGCTGTAATATTAGAGTAAAAATCTTTATCTACTTAAATATTTTAGTAGCCATAATATAATGTGAAAATCGGTTTTTAGCTTTCTGTACTCAATTTAAACTTCTCTATTGAATGGTATAATTGAAATTTTGATATCTTGCAGAATTTATGCGCTAAGATCCGGTATTTTTTGAACTCTAAACATGTTATTGTTTAAAAAAATACTTTAACGGTCTCGTCACCCGGACACTAAGGCCGTAGCTAACAATAAGTAAACAAATAATAGGACTTAATAGCGCCGACCAGCATCCACCCACTACCGTTAGTAGTTGCAGCATGCCGTCGCTGCCCTCGCTGTTTCGGTAATCTCTGCCTTCGCTACTGAGGTCGTCCTCACGATTGCCCGCCATCTGGAACAGAAACCTAATTTACGTGTCACCCTTGCTGCCATGACTGCCTTGGTCGTCGCTTTAAATTCAAGAAGCACTTCAGAACTGTATCGACGACCTGGAGAAGGATAATTGTATATATATTATAAAGGACTTATTATCGCGATAACGGAACCTTCACGCGGGGACAGTTTCATACATTTTTCCAACAAAACTTTAATAGGTTACAAATGTGTCTCAATAAAATTAACATATTTTCGTGCTAGTAAAGTTTTCAAAGTTGGCTATTATTTTCATCCGTACTTTTCCATATTATCGTCAGTCGCTAGTCTGCAACAAGCCTAAAAGTCACGAGTGAGCACGAAGATGCTCTAAATTTCATGTTTCTCACTCGAATGGCTTCAGAAATAGCCGTATCTTTGTCTTTTCATACCCTTCGTGGGAGATGAGCTCTAGAATTACTTTTAACTTTTCTTATTGTATTGAGTATGCTTGTTTATTCACGAGGGTAACTTGGAATACGCTGGTAGAATTTGTAAGTAGATTACAATATTTGATGAGTTCGTTTCCTAAATAGGCAATAAGTTCGCACTAAGCCTACATAGGTTTGTGTGGCATTCTTGATAACTAAAATGCTGATAGGTTGGCTGAACTTATCAAAGTTGAAAGTGAGACAATAAAAAGCTCGTTAGTTTTAGTTACAGCTTACTAAGTTACTTTATAAGAATTGATATTTGCAGTATTTGTTGTTTTTTATATTCGGTATAGGCAAGAATTTAGGTTAGGTTGTACAAGTAATAGAGATGTAGATTGCGTAAGAAGAAACTAACAACATTGACGACTACCTCATCCTTCTTTTGTCTTTTTCTTAGCGTTATCCCGATTCTTAATTCAATACGATTGGCGGGGTCCGCTAGCTAATCCTAAGGATTTGGCGAAGATACAGATTATTAGGGTGGATAACTCAGTCCTCCACAACCTAGAGAGAAAACCAGACCTTTCGTAGGTTAGGTCAAACATCTTCCGAAATATAATTTATTGAACTTGCAGATTGCTTTACGATGTTTTCCTTCACCGACCAATAAATAATAATTCAAATACATGTTCTTTATCACTGCTTCTCTCGTATGTCGCTTATATTTAAAGATAAAAAAATAGTATAAAAAATAACAGACTTGTATTCTACTTCACAATATCTAAATAATAACACCCTAGTCTCCTGAGCAATAAAAAATATGTTTACACGATTGTTCAAAAAGGACCGTAATGTATTCAAGGCTCATACATGCGAGTTTCTGTATAATTATTCTAACTTTCAGGTGCCTTCTTTAACCGATTCATATGTTAGAATATCTTTATGCCAGATAAAATAGACTAAATGACATATAAATAATAAATATAAGTAAATAAATATTGTGAAATAAATTATACGGCACCATCTATGATATATAGAGAACATCCAGACCAAGACATGCAGACGTACTCGTATTTATGCACAGATATGTTTGTCCTGTGTCGGAATCAACACCACGAGCTTTTGTGTCAAAGCAGTGTTACTAACTACTGCGCCACCGAGCATGTCGATAATAAAATAATATATTGGATAAGGTATTAGGATATGGTGCAGACTGCAGAAAAAAATCCTTCAAACTTGTCGAGCGGAATATCATGCTAAAAGGGTTTGAAAGGTGATATGAAAAGTATACTTCAAAAAATAGTAATAATAAAAAATGAATAATCAAATGATTTTATACTTCATTATCATCATTAAAATTTCAGCTGAAGGCCGTCCACTGCTCAACATATGCCTTCCCCTTAGACTTCTACAGCGATCGGTGCTGTGCCGCTTTGCATCCATCGGCTCTCACAAGATCGTCGGTTCCTAGTACCCAAGCACTAAGCAGCGCTTTCTGGTTCGTGGTCGCCATTTGGGAAACTTCCTCCCCAATGTCCATTTGTTCTCATAGCTACGTGACCTTCCCACTGTCATTTTAGCTTGCTGATCCTTAGTATTACGTCGGTAATTCCAGTTCTGCTATGGATCTGCTTATTTATGAATATATCTTGCAGAGAAATTTAGAGCATGGCTCTCTCTACAGCAAACTGCGCAACCTTGAACTTCCGTCCCATAGTCAGGAACAACGTTTATGCCATAAGTCGTTACTGGTCATTTTGTACTAAGAATTAGTTTGGGCGAGATATTTATTCAATTACTTTGTATCGGCTGTACACTCCCCCAGTAAATTTTGATTGAATTGATCAATAAATACAATTTATTCTTTAGAAATTTCGAAACAATATTTCAATTTTAAGTGATATTGATATAGTGTGACCATGTTTTTTACCAAAAATCGTCGAATGAAACGTAGATATTATATAATAGTAAGTCGATATTTAACATTTGGGTGGAATATATGTATATTTGTTATACATTCCAATGAAATTAATTTCTTTCCATAAGTACGACGTTTTGACGAGCTCGATGGCTCAGTCGTGACTGATGCGACTTTGACACCAACGCTCGTGGTTTCGATTCCCACACAAGGCAAACATTTGTGTGCATGAACATGGCTGTTTGTCTGGATGTTTTTAAGAGAGGTAGGGCGCATCAAAGCAGCCCGTCTGGGGAAGTACCTCCACCTCACAGAAAACCACAGCCAAATAACAACTCCCTAGATGGTTGTTGTATTCCTGCGTGTGAGTGACGTCACCAGTAAGCTCCAAAGGAGTTGCTGTGTAAACAGCAGAGGAGGCTTTGCGCAGTGATACTTAATATAACGCAAGCGTTAATAGGCTACGGAACTCGCTTTATATCAGGTAGGTCGTATGCTTGTATGCCTCCCGACGTAGTATAAAAAAAGTACTATCTTATTATTTAGAAATCTTTTTCCTTCTGAACCGTGTGTATTTATTAAATGTGTACATTGCTCAATTATTATAAATTAGAATGTGAATTTGATCAAGATGTTAATATATGAGAGGCAGGCAGGAAGAGGATGATTATACAGGGAGATATTATATCTAGTCAGGTAAAGCCGACTGCCGTACACCACGAACCATTGTAATTGAATACTATCGGAAACCCATTAATGTGAGTTGTATTAGTACAAATTATCTTTATTCCAGTAATTGAGATTGCAGAATCGAGTAATCACTAAATATATATTAGCTACGTATATATTAGATAATTAGCTGTTAGATATTAGCTGAACCCTGCAATTTCGTACGCGCATATCCCGGTATCCCGTGGGGAACCGTTTCTTCTTACTATCTTTATCTAGTATCTGTGGGATATATCGTGATTTTGAATATCCAACCTCAAGGATTGGCTTTTAAATTCAAAAATAAAATGTAATCCTGACTGATATTTCCAGAGATTACCGTGTTCAAACAAATAACGACGAGCTCGGTGACGGTGGCTCAGTCGTGAATGTCGCGACTTTAACACCAGAGCTCGTGGGTTCGATTCCCACACAAGGCAAACATTTGTGTGCATGAACATGTCTGTTTGTCTTGGTCTGGATATTTTAAGAGAGGTAGGGCGCATCAAAGCAGCCCATCTGGAGAAGTACCTCCACCTCACAGAAAACCGTAGCCAAATAACAACACTCTAGAGTGTTGTTGTGTTCCTGTCCGTGAGTGAGGTGACCTAAGTAAGCTCCCAAGGAGTTGCTGTGTACCTAAGCAGCAGAGGAGGCATCGCGCGAGTGATACTTAATATATCGCAAGCGTTAATAGGTTACGGTACCCGCTTTCCATCAGGTGGACCGTATGCTTGTATTCCTCCCGACGTAGTATAAAAAAAATAAACAATCTCTTGCGCTTCATATATTAGTATGCATAGAATGCCAGACACTAACACTCAGTTAATAGTGAATGGCGTTCTCTATCGAACTTTCGTACTGCTCACCCGATGTAAAGTGGTTACCGCAGCCTGTGAACGCTTGCAATACAAGAAGTACCGCACGTAACCACCCCTGATAACATAGTAATTTCTTCGGAGCATAGTGGTAATCTCGCTCGCAGGAACGCAACAACCCTCCGGGGAGCTGTAATTAGGCTGCAGTATTCAGAACAAGACAACAGACATATTCATGCAAATAAATATTTGTCCTGTATGTGAGTCGAATTAATGAAAAAAATCAATGAATGTTAAAGAAGCGAGTGAGATATGTAAGGATCGAGTCACGTGGCGCTCGGTCCTCTCTACCTACCCCGCAAGGGATTTGGCGTGAAGTTGTTGTTGTTAATCGAATTCACGAGCATTGGTCTTAAGGTGGCTTTTTTAACCACTCCGCGACCGGGCTCGTCAAAAACAATGTAATGAATTTCAATTTGCACACAATATATTAAATTAAAAGCCTGTATCCACCTGTTTCATGTTCGTTTTACTAGGTAGGAGAGTCGTAAAGTTCACAATCCAAATGTACATTTATCGTAAACGAAATCACACATGTTTATTGCAGAAGAAGTACTTGGCCATAAATTACTGTGCGGTTCCAGAGTTTTCTACCGAGAACCCTCTCTTTGTGGAATGAGCTCCCTGCCGAGGTTTTTCCTACTACTGCATCGGGTTCTTCAAGAAAGGCGTGAGGAGGTTTTTGCAGGGTCGGCAACGCAAGAGTGACACCCCTGGTTTTGCAAATGCCCATAGGCTACCTTACTGTAACTGCTTACCATCAGGCAGGCCGTGAGCTTGTTTTTCCACCTTAGCAGTATGAAATCAATAATTTACATTTAAAACACAACAGTGTTTAAAAAGGTAGTGTGCATCAAAGTCACTCGTCTGGGGACCTCCACCTCACATAAAACCGCAACCAAATAACAACTCCCTGTAGATTTATTGTGTTCCTGCGTATGAGTGAGGTCACCAGTAAACTTCTAAGGAATTGTCGTGTTAGAAGCAGATATGGCATCGCACGACTGCTACTTAACGTATTGCAAGCATTATAGGCTATGGTAACAGGTGGGCCGAATGCTTGTCTTCCAACGTTGTAAAGTAAAAAAACAAAAAAAAAACAAAATTTGATCCAAATCGTTACAGCCGTTATTGAGAAATGTTTTATTCTTCCAATATTTATGCGCATACAAATAGTGTTTGTTTAAATATATTATATGTTTAAATAAATTATAATCATTTAAGTAAATAAGAATATTATTATCAGATGTCATGTCTGGCAAAGAAAGAATGCTTATTTGCTATCTTAGTGACGTATAGACTAACTTGATTCATTGATGAGGTACTGGAAGTGTCATGAATTGCTTGTTTGTTAGGTTTAGTATCTGGACGTTATTGTTTTTATAATTAATTACATATAAGCCTTTTTCGTGATGTACTGATAAACTATAAAAGCAGCACCTTATCTAAATACAAAATTTCATGCAAATCGTCAGATTCGACCGGGATACAGGAAATATTTATATTTGTGTTGCTGATTTAAATCGTTGTACATGGGGTACCGAGCTTTCTTTTTTATGTTTTTTTTATGTAAAATCACGTAATATTAAGAAAGATAACTATAAAAAATCAAAACATCGTGTAAGGTATCAAAAGTTGAACCAAATCATTAGTGCCAATGTGCAAGTGCGAGACATATGATATATAGCATATATTCAAAAATTGGTCATATAAATGTATAGAATTACGATAAGGACCATTTTCATAGATATAATATTTACGAGACTCACTTATTTTAATAATCTCAATTCATCCTTGTGAAAAAGAAACCCTATTTATTTTACATTTTAAAATCATCTTTGTCTCTAGCAGCAAAAAAGAAGGATTTTTATTTGAACTAACAATACAAAAGCCTTTACATCCCCTTAATTCCTGCCGCAATATCCATTCTTAGGTGACATCTCCAACCAGTATACTACCTAATTTCAGCTTCATAGATCAAAAAGATTTCGAGATTTCGTGTTTATTTAGGCAGAGTTCTATAGTTTTTTTATGTACATATATGCTAAAGATTAAAACGTGACATTGACAATAAGAATTGTAATATTTAAGATCGTGATTCTTTTATTCTACCCATTTCTATTTTCAGGAACATCATTCCTATATGAAATCTATATGTTTGTCTGTGCGTTTCTTCGTGTGTTTGTCTGTTCTTTTTTTTTCGAATATTCGAATTTTGACTTCAGATTCGGATTCAGCATAAAAAAGTAGAATAGGAAAAAAAATAGTTCAGGAACACCGTTCCTATCTCTTAAAGAACGTGGTCAAAATGGCCGACAAATAAAAAAAAAATTGAATTGTTATATAATTGACGAACCAGGTGTTCCTCTGGCAATGCAAGCTTGCACATTCTCAACTGGTTATTAGAGACTACATTTCTTATTATCATCGTCAGAAGCCTTTCAAGTAGGTATCTCTAAAAAATAAATCCTATAACAAAGCTTTCAAGAAAGTGAATATAAAAAATTGTCATAGATTATATTGATAGTCATTTCTATAATCTTCAACAAGTTTCAGTAAAAATGAATAGGTATTTACTTACCTTGTCTTGAACTCGTTGTCCTCCTATATATCCATTATAAGTTTCCAGGACTAACTTGCTGGATTTTAACTTTGTCATACATAACTACTGTTATGACCTTATGCCGTTAATTCATATAAAAGTTAAACATTTAAGGAACTCGAACACGTTCTGTAACCAACGTGGTGGGCTATGACATTACTGGGGTATAATAGGTAGAGCGCGTATACATGAAGTATACTATTGTATTGATATACGCCACCGGTTTACAACAGGTGGGCCGTATGCTTTATCTCACAATGTTGTAACAATTAGAATACTCTTCGCTTAATTGGTACGGCAGACGAAACCGCTCGCGGAAACAGCTAGTCGACGCGATGTACGCCGAAGTCGTTTGTCGAAGGCGCCAAATTACTAAGTGCAAACGAGCCGTTCGACCACTTGAGTTATAATTTTATAACACTTTTCACCTTCGCGAACGTTTAGTGTTTCGCTTAGTGCGTCAAACATTCGTTTGACCTAATGATCTGTGGGGATTCACATTGCCTCGGAAAACCACATTCGAAACGGAATCGAAGTTTTCATTCAGATTCCAACCATCTTCATAGACAACTTTTAGAATTCGTTTCGAATATAGTGTTTCGAGGCAATGTGCATACCCACTGACTTCATTTAGAATCATGTAGTGTAGAGACACATATTTGTGTACGCGACAGATTCTTGAAGTTACCGTGCGTATAATTTTTTACCGATTCATGCCTTTATTCATTTGAAACTTTTTCATTCTAAATCAATTATTAAACCTTTCGATTTAACCTTTTTATTCTTAGAACACACTGGTTCTTCATTTGTCGGGATTCCTAAAAATGCCGGGAGTATGACATAGATGTATACAGAATTTCACGTTTTAAATCATAATACAATATAAATAGTATGTACAAGTCTGGTATGTACGAAGTGAGAGTAGGTATGTTTGGTTAGCATTTTTTTCGAATATGAGGTTTAAATCACTGGGCCAATTGTTTCAGTTCTATATTCATACGGGTTGTTTGATTCTGAAATTCAAACTCTGGTTCAGTGTAGTGGTAACTGGTTTCAGCTTAATCGGGGGGGAGTCCAGGGTTATAACTTCACGCCAAATCACTTGCAGGGCAGGCAGAGAGAACCGAGCGCCATGTGACTCGATCCTTACATACCTCTCTCAGTTCTTTACCAATCAATTCTGTTCTCAAGCACGCTCGCCGGTTTCTAAGACTTCTGATGTCACCTTCTGATAGAACGCGACCAATTTGGTCATGTTAGGTAAGTCTTGGCCTTCCTCGGCTCACTCCACTTTTGTGTTGCATATCTGCTTCGTCATTCTTTCATCCCGTATTCTTTCTACATGTCCGAACCAACGGAACATGCCTCTTCTTATTTTAACACCGACGCCCTCTTTCAGACCAACTCTGTTTTTAACATCATCATTGTAATTACGGTCTACAAGCGTTACGCCACAAATTTTGCGTAACGCTCGCATTTCGACTGCGTTTATCCTACTTTCATGCTCCCTCTGCCATACCCAGCTCTCGCTTTCATAAGTAAGCGTTGGGACCAGCATTGCATTGTATATTATTATAGCGAGCTGTGCCTCCTGGCTCAAGTTTCTTTCTGATTCCAGAGCTCTTGAGATTTATTACGGCTACTCGACAATAAAAAGATTTTTGAGAACAAAATTTAGCTTCATTCATTCTGAAAATTTACGGAGCGAGAAAACCAGCTAATGGCAAGCAAAATCAATAAAAAAAATATATATTTTTTTTATACAACGTCGGTAGACATACAAGCATCAGGCCCACCTGATGTAATGTGGTTACTGTAGTCTATGAACGCTTGCCATACATTAAGTATCGCTCGTGCGATGCTACCTCTGCTGCAAGCACATCAACTCCTAATAAGTTACTGGTAACCTCACTCACTCGCAGGAATACAACTATCCTCCAGGTAGTTATAATTTGGTTGCGGTTTTCTGTGAGGTGGAGGTAGTTTCCCAGAAAGTTGCTTTGATGTGCTCTTCCCTTTCTTAAGATCACCCAGGCCATGACAAACAGACAGTTCACGCGCATCAATGTTTGCCCTGTGTGAGAATTGAACCCACGAGCCCTGGTGTCAAAGCAGTGTTATTAACCAATGCGCCACTGAACTTGTCAGAAGAGAAATGTGACTGTCAGGAGAAAATGCTGACGTTTTTCAGCTTAGATTCTGGCCTCTATAGCAGTGAAAGAATTGACACCGATTTTTACTTAAATTTCTTAATACACTAAGTACTGCGTAGTAGTAGTACCTATATGATACGAAATTTAAATAAAAATATTTCTTGACGTGCGTAATTGATTTCTTACGCGCTCATAATACACAATTTTATTAATATTTCAATAAGAAACATGCATTTACAGCTATATTTACAACTAAAGTTGTAAACTTAACTCTTACCCCTCCTTAAAATGGGAAATAAACTAATATCGTACAAATGTATGACAGTTTATTAGTTGTTTCTACGTAATTTGCTTTATTCTCATTTGAGGCGAAATTAACAGATTTGCCCCGAAGGTAGAAACTCAAATTTAGTTGATATGTTTACGTTTCAAAGCCAACTAAGTCACTCTATAGCAATTTTAAGAAGATCGCTGTGTGGGTGTGTGCGTATGTAGGTATATCCTTAGGTACGTAGATAATTTTTTCCCGCAGTAATTAAGCGGATTTTTTACAATGAGCTTCAGTACTACTCACTACACTCACACACTCACTATAAAAACGGCTGCGGGTAGGTCGTAGCCTTTGAATGACAATAGCTCGTAATTGGGCCGGCTCGTCCGGGGTAGCACCACTCTCTCAGAGAAAACCGACGTGAAATAGTGGCATGCTGATATTGTTTCGTTTCGTACGGTCAGTCAGAGAGCCGGAGCCCAAAAATCTAGTACAGTATACATTTTTTTAGATTTTTAGTAGTTGGTTAAAAATGAAATCATTACACTCCTTAAAATGAGAAAACAATTTAAATTACCAGTATGATGGCAAAGGGCACAAATTAATTTATTACGAAATTAAAAGGTAATTGTTTATATTATATTTTATTAATTAAAATCTAGCAACAACATACAAGTTGTATATTTGAGATCACCTTTTAAAAGTCTTTATTTTAGGTATGGAAGATTATGCTTTCTTCCATCTGCATAATATTGGGTATCGTATTTTTCTTAATATGAAGTCACATAACAAAATATTATCCAGGGTAACGTACGGATTCTGGCGATACCTCATGCACCTGAGTCGGTTAAGGAGTTTAGTAGTTATGGTGCATAAACTAACTTACAAATATACATACGTGTATCCGGAAAACATTACTCTCCTTTTTGTGTACAGGCTGAAATAGGCGCCGCGAAATTTGTACAGTGTAAAAATATCTTTTCTATATTTTCTTTTAAGTTCATGAGCTTCCATGCACAACTAAACCTTCCCAAATTAAAAAGAATATGTTGTGAATTCATTCGTTTGACTTTAACCGCACAAAATGTACGTCACCAAGTAATAAGTACGACCGTACTAGGAAATTCATTCAGCATAATTTCCTAGCCGTAATATTACTGGCGGCGGGATCGTATGACGGGACGTCAAAGCATAGTGTTCAGGTTCTCGACTAGATGCAAATGCACGAAACGTTCGTGAAATTATAGGTAATGCGCTTTGACAATGTGCAACGTACCTACTTCTTATTATAAACTGCTCCTATCAATCGACCATGCAAAATTTGGCGATAAACAGCGAAATATGTATGTAAAATGAAACAAAAATATTTTTATTACATGACATGTGTTTGGTTCAGATTTTTTAATACTATCGGTTGCATAGTCGAAGTTTATAATATTGGTACCATTTGTAACTTTGTATTAATAATAATTAATATTTATGTAATAACAGAATTATTTCATACAAAGTACAATGTCGGAAATTATAAATGTTACAATTAAATTGGTATATGCATATATTTTAACTTTCCATTTCATATTCATTGCTTTAGAAGTCTAAGTTTTTTTTAATATAATTTGTTGGATGTCTATATCAAGGCCTTTCGAGTCGTTACATAACATTATATATAACACGCAAAATCACACACAGTAGTGAATGGTGGATACTCGAATCTTATCTCGGATTAGATTTTCAGCTCTCTCTCTCTCAAAAATACTATAGTATTTTTTTTTTATATTTACATCGGGAGGCATTAAAACATACAGCACACCCGATGTAAAGTGGTTTTCTTGTATCTATGTAAGTATGTATTTATAAAAATAATGTATTTACGTATGTTTGTAACCATCGTTGGGTAAACTACTTGAACGTTTAATTGTACCACGTTTGTTGCCTTGTGGCCCTCAATTTCATAAAAATCAATACGGCTTTACCATCGACAAGTCTACTGTTGATGCGGCACTCGCAGTGCGTAAAATTGTAGAACTCTACACACGACATCTACAGTTGTGAAATGTCATATCACAAGGTCACTTTAAGGTCCGCTGCGGTTACTTATCCATCGGATTTGGTAATTAAATGTCTTTAAATTTTACCGATTAAAAAGCCTCTTGAAATGTTGTGGCATATATGGCATGCTACGGGGTTTTTTGTTCGCTTATGACAAATTTACATCACAGGAAATTTATGGTTTTGATGAATAAATTACAAACATCATTAATGGAGCTCGATGGCTTCGTAAGCAGAGAGAACAAGATGCCACAAGTCGCGTTCCTTACATACCTCGCTCGCTTTTTTAATATTTGTAACTCATTTTTATGTATGTTCATCAGTTCCTAGGGCTCCTGATGTCCTAAAGTAGGTACTCCTACTTTATTTTGCATTTTTTACTTAATATCCTTCGGTGACCTGTGAAAGGAATACTCTCTAGCTAGTACCTTCTTCTTCTTAGCGTTATCCCGTTTTCTAATCCACAAGAATTGGCGAGGTCCGCTACCTTAGCCTAAGGATTTGGCGAAGATACTGATTTTTATATGGAACGACTCCTATCAGACCTCAGGGAAAAACAGATCACTCTTAGATACGGTCATACGTCTATCATAATACGAGTATAATTTCTCGGACGAGCGGGCTTCCTCGCTAGTACCTCTACTTGGTATAAAAGGTAACAAATCGGTTTACTATCAAATAATTACCTTTTTATTCCCTTTAGCTAAATCCAGAACAACCCTCACAGACTTCCACAAGTTTCAAGCTTTCGTTCACATGTAGATAATCGCAGATCTCACGGGAGCGTAGATATATGCTCCGAGTCCGTATATCTGCGAGTTGAAACACTAACATTATCCAGTTTCAAATGATCCCATACAAGTCTTAGATCTACTTTACTCTGATTTCTCACATAGGAGATCAAGTATTATTATATTGCCAAAATTTACATAGATTTCAAAAAAAATTACATAGGTACTGAAAATATTATTGTATATTCGATTTTTGGATTTTAAAATACACGAACATCGAACATTTAAAGTGCGTTAATATCTTATGTATCTGAACTTATTTATCTTTTATTTTCTTACATAAGTAGATATATATTTTATTAATAACAATGCATGGAAAATATAAATGACCCTCTGTAAATTATGCTTGGCTCTCGGCAACACTCAATACTCACATTATTATTTTTCCTTTCATGCTATTCCCAATTAACGTTGAAGTATGTCATAAATCAGCACAGTCGGAAATTAATGTTTCATTTCATTATATACCCGATAAATGAAATTCAGCCAATATTTTATTTACAGCAATATAATCATTAAATCGAGAAACTAATGCAACATGTGAAAAATCGAAATTTATCTAGACTAATATTATTTACTTAATAGATTCATGCGTTATTTCGCAAATATCAAATTTATATACAATTTGATCTAACCAGTTTTGTGTACTTTCATCACCAATTAGTTCATGCTAATGTTACATAATAATAACTAATATCATATAAGAATACCTTGTAGCATGTTAAATTATATTAGCTATTCGGTGGGCAATTGCGAGGACCGCAGCAGCCGAGGCAGAGACTACTGAAGCAGCCATGGCAGCCACGACATGTTGCAAGTACTAACGATAGTGGGTGGGTGCCGACCGGCGCTAGTCATGAACTAGTTAGTAGCGGAAACAAACAAAACAGGTTAGATCAAATTGCATATAAATATATTATAAACAAGCATCTAAAGTCATAAGTGTATGTGCCAAAAAGATAAATCTTATATTCTTAGACACATGTTACTTGAATTCTCAAAATAAGTGTCAACATTTATTTTAACAGCGTAAGATTTCCGTAATCTAACAAATGTTTGTTTGTTGGCGGGCTATGCGCTAAGCACACCAGCAATAAATTTTAAGCCGTCCTACGACTTAATGTAATGATAATATCTTCATAAGATTTATATATATATATATCAGTTTGTATGCTTTCACGCTCATGCTTATTGTCAACTTTCAAACGCAATTTCAAATCAACATCGTTAAATAGCTTGGGTTAGAACCTTGGCTAATATCAGACTAGGTATAATAAACATGCAAGTTATTGGCACAGTACAGTTACATATACATGAGGCACTAAGAAAGTTAAAAGAAACTATAACGTAAAAAGTTATGTGATTACAGATTGTTATTTAATCTTTTTAAAGACTATTTACCTGCACACATCCATAGCTTATTCCATATAAAATATTTATTTAAATTATTAGGGTATTTCTAGGTCGCCTTAGAATTCTCTGCTACGGTTTGCTTAGGGACTGATTGCGTATTTTACGGCGTTGAAAACGATAACACTTTGACCAAGTTTTTGTCTATTTAAGGTAATAAAAATATGTCATAGGATTCCAAACTAAACAAAACCGTCAGTTTTTGGACCTTAGATTTAAAATTTTAATCGACATTGTAGAGAAACCAAATTTCTCAAACAGGCTGCTTATAAGGCTTGGACAACAACGCGTATTAATAGGGATCCTAATGTCTCTGTTTTAAAATGCAAACAAAATGCTGCCTAGAGTTCTAATAAGGGTTCAATTTCTAGAGCAAAATTCGATTTAGTCGTCAGAGTTGGCGAGCGGCTTGTAGACCTTCTCTCTGAGAGCTGTGCTTTCTGGTCACTTGCTAAAGCCGCCGAGGGAAACTTCTGTCAACTGCCACTATTGCAAAAACCATCCAGCCAGGCAAAGCCAGACAAAGCCAATTTACACGGTAATATCATTGCCTCTAACTCGAATATGCGAGACGGGGGAGCTGTGCCACCCAATTGACCAATAGACCTCAAAATTTACTTATGTAATTGCAACCTAAGTTAGCCGCTAAAATGCTGAAATAAGGATTAACCTTCCACTAAGGTATCTCGTGACTGTGGAATAACATCCCAAACTAAGTTCCATCTCTTATTCAACATATAAATCCACAAAGTATGTCCTAAACGAAGCAACAGCGCATACTCTAAATGGTATGGAATCAAAACTATAAAATTACAGTGCTATGAAGAAAGAGTTGCACGTTTAAAATTTAGAAGGTTACAGACGTTATTTATACAGTTATAATAGCAAATTGGGCTGACCAATAGTCCAATGTATTCAAGAACACGATTAGTTCTAACATGTCAATGCAGGAACATATCAACCCGAGGGCCGATGCGATCAGTTGCTTCAGTATACACGTTTTTGATATGCTGTTTTCATTATTCTGTATCTCAACATAGACAATTTTTACAGGAGGGCATAAAATCGATATTTAGTGTTTTATCGAGAAAAAATTAAATTATGAATACAAAAACATTATAGATCATTAATATTTAGATGAAGAATATTTGATGATGGATATTTAGTTGTACTAAGAGTCACCTATAAAGTTTTATCCATTTCGGTGAGTTCGAGTCAGTCTGTTCGGTAATCTCAGACGATAAATTATACAAAAAAGTTCTGCAAAGAATTCGTTAGACCTTTCATCTTGGTTTGTAGTCTAACTTATGATCAGAATATTTTGGCTGTGTATTCTGATCATAAGTTCTTTAAAACTTTTTAGGTTTAGAATATTGATTGGTTAAAAATTTCTGACAGATTTAGTACATGATGTGTATTAAACAGTGTATTTAATCCGTTAATTTAATATCCTATCTACTTTCATAGTCAAATATACAGTCGTATAATGCAAATAGACTAAAATTGTGTATCTGTGGCAGCAGTGTTATAATGACAACTGTATCCTAATGAATGTCGACCATGCTCCCGATATCATCGTATGTAAAATACGGCGCTTACTGTACTTAAAATTTGAACTATTCAGATTCAGAATAATTAAAGCAGCGTATCAAAAACTTGTATACTGAAGGATCTGATTAACATTTGTAATTTCTTGTGCAAACAAAAGCTGGCTAAGTGCTATTCAAACTTAGGTCATTTTCAAATAAATGCAAATATCGCTGCTCTGTAGCTGCACTTAACTTCACAGCATTGGAAATTTTGTTGGGAATGATTAAGATCCGGTTTTCCCTCTGAGTTGTGTAAGTCTCACGGCAATTGCCCCATGTCAAAAGTCAGTATCTTCACCAAATTGTTAGGCTTGGGTAGCGTACCCCGCCAATCCTAATAGATTAGGAAATGCGATAACGCTAAGAAGAAGAAGACTGCATACAATTGAATCTATGTTCATAATTCTGACTTCGTAACACTAGTTGGTTCCGAATCTTCTAAGTATTCGATTACATTTATCTATATATATATTTTTTTCACAACTTTCCAGAAAGTTTCTATATGTTTTTAAAATGAAAAATTTCGCGGCTATGCAGCGATAGATAAGAATGCCAAATTTCATCACCACCACAAACCTTTCTGGTGGCTTAATTAAAAGCACCTTATATTCCGCCTACACGGGTGAAGTGAAAAGATTCACTCAATCGCTTAAATAACGCCACGAATAAATGACTCAAAGCAACGTCAACTGTAGCCTGTCTATTATCTATGTAAAGCTCTTCCGAACTTCGGAGGACACATTAAGCTGTCGATCCCGGCTATTATTAAGTTAGTGCTTGAAGACACTGACCTCCATCAATCCGCAGCTGAGCAGCGTGACAACGTGGTTAGGTTAAGGAGTATGCTCTGTACCCCTTCGATTGAAGGGAGACCAGTATCCTAGCAGTGGGAAGAGTTAGGGTTGGTGTAGTAGTAGTTGGTTATATTGGTTATCTAGAATATTATATCAATTAACTACCAGCATGAATTTGATGCGGAATGAAATTATAATATTTGTTACATGCTAAATGCATTTTATTTTATCAATTTTACTATAAGTTATGATTACAAGTAATTAGAAAAGTAATGAAAATCGGACTATTATATTTTGTAATTTCTCATATTTTTAATTTGAAATTGCAATGATTAGTTACTATTTGTATCGATAAATTTTGCGTTCATAAATGTCTGTGTAAACGAGGGAATTTTGTTTGCGGAAACAAAAGTTCTCAAAATGTCCTCCTCAGAATTGTCTCTGACTCAACATATATGAGATACATTCATTTCTCCGGCCTTTCATAAAGCGCATGCTGAGGCAAGTAAATATTCGAGGCTGCATTGTGTTGAAAATTTACTTGAGAAAACGTTTAAAAATATTTGGCCTACAACTGTTTATTTAATCAATTAATAAACGACAAAGCATTGTTCAACACTTATCACACAATGTCCAACAATTATCAAGAGTAATAAGTGTGCATTATAAAATCCTAATAATGTACAACTTTTTCAATTCTACGTCAGGAAGTCATCAAGCATTCATCATACTCATTATTATTGCAGCCCGTATTCGTCCACTGCTGGGTATAGACCTCTCTTCTATAGAGCCACTTTTCTTGATCCTGAGTCACCTGCTTTCTATAGCTTCGCGCCAAATTCCTTGCGGGGTAAGCAGAGAGAAACGAGCGCCACATGACTTGATCCTTACACACCTCGTTTATTTACCATTCACGCACGCTCGCTAGTTCGAGTACATCTTTATTTTGGATTCTTATTGAATTTTGATGAGCTCGGTGACGCAGCAGAGTTGACACCATCGTTTGTGGTTTAGATTCCTACACTGGAAAAACATTTATGTATATGACGAATATGTTCGTTTGTCTTGATCTGGGTGTTAATAAGAGAGGTAGGGCGTATCAAAGCAGCCCCTCTGTGGAAGTACCTCCACCTCACAGACAACCGGAGCTAAATTACAACTGCCTGGAGGATAGTTAGAGTTGTGTTCCTGCGTGTGAGTGAAGTCACTAGTAAGTTCCTAAAGAACATAGCAATGTTAGCAGCAGGAAGGCATCGTGCGTGCTAGTGATATTTTATGTATTGCAACCTAGGCTACGGTAAACGCTTCACGTCAGGTGGGCCGTATGCTAGTAAAGGTTCTGATGTCGTAAAATAACAATTGCAGTGCAATATTGTCGGACAAATTACACAGCGCCATCTAGCCCCAAAGTAAGCGAAGCTTGTGTTATGGGTACTAGAAAACTGATAAACATACGTAAATATTTTTTTTTTGTAAATACATACTTATTATACATAGAAAATACCCAGACCAAGACAAACAGACATGTTCATGCACACAAATATTTGTACTGTGTGGGAATCGAACCCACGAGCGTCGGTGTCAAAGTAGCGTAACAGCGCGTTTCACCACTGCGCCACCGAGCTCGTTAATGTGAACTTGATTTTAGTTCTAAACATGAAAAGGAGCTTGTCCAAATTGCTTATCTTTAGTAACACTTACTATACCTAGTCAGAATATAAGTTCTGTTACAATCACAATTGAATATGCATTTATTTTTTTATAAAGAAATGTAATCTCAATACTAAACTAAACGATATGTACATATTTATGGAAGTCTCAGCAGAAATAAAAAAAATATTCGATTTGAAATGGCCATGGTTTTCGCTTTTAATCTGTTTGGCCACGAATCTATGGATTTACGCACTGTTTCCATAGGAAATTTGACCACTTTTTGCTCCAGAGATTTCTTAGGAGACACACTGTCGGCGTGTCGTTTCAAGCAGGCCATGTCCTCTAAAATTGACCATAATTTGTAGTCTAAGTGGATCAGATCGGGGCTAGTCGAGGGCCAGTCTTCAGCTCTTACAAAGTCTGGAACGTTGGTTTCGAGCCAGTCTTGGATAGTTCGTGACTAGTGACTAGGTGCAGAGTCCTACTGGAAAGTCCACGGTACATTTTAAAAAGTGTATTGCAGAGAGGTTTCACAACATGATCCAAGATGGTTTTTTGATTAATATTGATTTTATGGTCTTCAACTGGGGAAGTGTTGGTCGATACGATATATGAACATACGGCTCATACCAAGCTTTTGCAGTGTTTTGAATATGACCGACAGCTCTGTGTCCACTTTGTGCTAGGCGATCACTTAATTCCTATTTTTTTAACACCCCATTCCTATTGTAATTTGATAATAAATACGAAAAAAATATGTAAAACAGCGGGATTTCGAAACAAGTTTTTAAACATAACAAACGCGTTCCAAATTTAATATAATTACGAGTAGTTGAAAAAAGGATGTTTCTGTGTAACAGTACAGGTCAGACTAGTTATTTTTAGCCATGAATATGTGGGATGTAAAATTTAAACAGGGCTTGTGGAGATTTTCAGAGTTTCCGGTGTTTGGAAAAGGCACGGTTTGCGAAGTTCACATTCTGTGTCGTAACCACATTAAAAGTCTACTTTCTATGTGAATAAGGCACAGTGTCATTATAGTGCTATAGTACCTTTACTTATACTTTAAACTTAAACAAGTAACGTAGCCCTGCAAAAACACTAGAGCGGAGCTGAACCTACGCCACACCCTTAAATCAACATCATGCACTTACAATAAGATTTCATACATAAATATATGAAACTTAATACATTTGCCTTTACTCGATATTGAATTTCAAACATAAACATAACTTCGTAGCATACCTACCATGCTGCACATTTTCTTACATTTCATATTGATTCCCTTTTCTAGATGTTGTCCAATCCGTCAATGTCTGCAGGATTTTGGGGGCTTTTGTACGCGGTATTCTTGAGAGCATCGTACGTTGTACGATACAGCTGTTATAGGTTACATATTTTCTGACGTACAAAATACCCCGTGGACTGTCTTTCGTCTGTGCGGGCCGTGGCAGCTGACTCAGTTATATTAAGAAAGAAAAATCATATTACAATCAGTGTAGAAGCACGTAACATGAATTTACGTGGGTTCGATTCGCCTCCACGACAAACATTTGTGTGCATGAACATGTCTGTTTGTCTTAGTCTGGGTGTTTCTAAGAGAGGTACTGTGCATCAAAGTAGACTGTCTGTGGAAGTACCTCCACCTCACAGAAAACTGCAGGAAATTATCAACTCACTGGAGGATTGTTGTGTTGCTGCGTGCGAGTGAGGTCACAAGTAAGCTACTAAGAAGTTGCTGTGTTAGCAGAAGTAACATCGCGCGAGTGATACTTAATGTATTGCAAGTGTTCGTAAACTAAGTTTAAGGAGAGACTTTGCCTCCCTTTGTGTGTTCTACCGATTGTACAATGGGTTGTGTTCTGAAGAGTTGTTCGAAATGATGCCGACGGCTACTTTTTATAACCGCACCGCTCGCCGACGGCGGGGAGTTCACCCTCACACGCTTGAACCGCTATGGTCGCGTACGGTGCGGTTCCAGAGAAGTTTTCTTCCGAGAACACTCAAGCTGTGGAATGAGCTCCCAGCCGAGGTTTTTCCAAGGAACTACAGCATGGAGTTCTTCAAGAAATGCGTGAAGAGGTTTTTAGAGGGTCGGCAACGCATGAGTGACGCCCCTGGTGTTGCAAATGTCCATAGGCTACGGTGACTGTTTAACATCAGGCAGGCCGTATGCTTGATTGCCACCTTAGTAGTATAAAAAAAAAAAAAAAAACTACGGTAACCGCTTTACGAGTGCTTTACTTGTAAAATAGAAACGTTAGCCTATTCACTAGTCTTTCGAAAAGTCGCGCAATATATTTGAGCGCGCGTATTGTAACGAGACACTTACTTATTCACATCGCGCATCACCGTTATGTTTCGGAGCGATATTCGACAGCATTACCGCTGGAACGTGCTGATGCATGTACCGTCACGTAATCCGTTGTTCCGCTAGACGACCATTATATTTGTGACATCAATCCTGTAATGTTTCCAATCAATTTGAGGTATATCAAACAAACAAAGCTGTAATCTATCTTTTGGAATGTAATTTCATTTAATTAGTATCAGTTATATTTATTTCTTCATTTCCTTCCGGACTAACCCTACCTTTTTTGTAATCTGATTCGTTACCTTAAGCCTTGTTGCATGGTATATATCTCAAATTGTAAGAATCTTTTTGAATATATTTCCTTAAATTCTGTACTATGCAAAAAAAATGTATTCTATCTATCTATCTCTAATTTCGTAAAATGATATTCTCTATTCTTATGGCTTAACCATCAAAGTTTAGGTAATTGTCATGACTTATTTATATTTTGGTACAGCGGAGCCTGAGGCAAAGAATGAAAATCAGCGGCGACAAAGTACTTGCTTATAAACGTCAAGTTATTAATTGTACGCTACATAAGCATGCGATAGAACAAACAATACTTGACCTTCAAATATATCTATTGAAGATAAATATATGTTTGCTTTGTGCAGGAGTAAAACACACAAGACTTAGTGTTAAAGGACCCATTGCCGTAACTGGACCACAGCGCTCATCTAGATGGTTAAAGCTATTTTATAATATATAAAACTTATCAAAGATTTCTTTATGAAATATTTTACGAGAAAATGTGACGTCTTGCGGTACTTGCTGAAAAACTGTTTGATCCTTTACAACATAAAAATAAACTAGGAAAAAGTATTGGTCCTTCCGCTATAGAAAAAGGAAAGGACAGACGACGCTTTTGTCCTCTTAAGCCGGCTTATAACATACAACGGTCTGCCCCGTGACTTTGTTCACGTAGGAAACTCAAACAAGCAGACAATCGTGAATTAATAACTCTGATTTATATGTGGATAACTCAATTTTGTACGTAATTATTCGAATATTATAAATATGCTATTTCAAAAGGAGAATAGGATAAGAGGAAGGAAAATGAATCAGAATCTTGAAATTTTGTGAAATGTGTGATTATAGAGAAAATAAAAAATCACCGTTATATGTATTTTTTTTAGGAAATGATAAATTCATACTTGGAGAGAATGTAAATTAATGTAAAGAATTGGCAAGAAACTTAAAAATAAATTAAATTAAATTATATTGTCTAATTTTTCAAGAAGTTATTTTATTTTATTATTTTAGACTATTTACAGTTGCCTTACTGTCACAAAATGTGGGCATCAGTTAACTCTCGTAGAAAAAGTACAGAGAAAATACATCAATTTTATAAACAGAAGCCCAAAGGGCGCGCTATGCTACTTATACTATATACATAATGGATTATTGTATTGGTATTAAGTTTTATTGAAATACTTTTATTGAAATAACCAGTAATATTTGGCTTAGATTCTAGGGTTGATAGGATTTTTTAAGGTTTCAGCTGAATCACCGCTGCATTTTCTTCTACCTTGTGTTAAACATTATGATTGGCGGCATCTCCTACATAAGGTTAGGTTATGTGACACGTCTTTTGTCATAAATTCGAAAACACATTATTATTATATTATTAGAACCAGGGACCGTCGGATAACAGGTCGGTTGTGTATTCACTAGCCAATCATTGCTCTGACCTATTATATTATACAAAGACAAGTAGTCATAAGTTATACTATGACTACTTGTCTTTGGTAAAAATTGTGTAACATGTTTATGTGTTGTACGTAAATAAAATACTATTAATGTTTAAAGTAATATAATATATATTTGGAGAAATTAGTTTCGCTGATAATACTTGCATACACTTGCTTACATAACTAGTGTGGCTATAATTACTGTTACATGGAAACTTTTCTTTTTTCAACTCTTTAATTATTTTGAATTTGGAACGCGTTTATTATCAAATCACAATACGGAATGGGGTGTTAAAGAAAATAGGGTTACAGGGCCTTGCACAAAGTTGGTATGGAGCTGTCGGTCATATTCAAGACACTTGAAAAGCTTGGTATCAGTCGTATGTTCGTATTACGTACTATCGACAGATATGCCAACACTTCCTCCATTGAAGACCATAAAATATCAGGGTGACTGCGTTCTCTTAGAACTACAAAGTTTGTTAATGCTGTTAAACTCAGAATTCACCGGAACCCCATTAGGAAACAAAAAATCTAATCGTGAGAAATGAAGATTCCCGCTTGGACTCTGTTGCGTATAATAAAACAAGACCTGAAGCTCAGCGCCTATCGTCGATATATAAGGACATGCCCTAAATCAATCCCTACAGTTGAAGAGAGTGGAACGATTAAAATGCCTGTCCCGATACGCAGGTGAAAGGCACAGAAATGTCCTCTTTAATGATGAAATAAATTTTACGGTTGAAGAGCACTACAACTATAATGACAAAGTGTACGCACACAGTTCTAAATAAGCCGTCCAAGTGATTGGTACAACGTGGTCATCATCCTGAGTTTGTAATGGTTTGGTTGGGGGGTGTCTTACAAGAGGTCACACAGCTTCATTTTTGTGAAAAAGGAGTGAAGACTTAAGCCAAAGTGTATTAGGAGACTGTCTTGGATCGTGTTGTGAAACCTCTAAGCAATACACTTTCTTTAAATTTATCGTGAACTTTCCAGCAGGACTCTGTACCTGGCTTGGGTGGTTCGTGCCTGTTACAAGTCACAAAACGTTACTCAAGCCTGGCTCGAAACCAACGTTCCAGACTTTATAGGAGCTGAAGACTGGCCCTAGTCTAGTCCAAATCTGAACCACTTAGACTACAAATTATGGTCAGTTTTAGAGGACGTAACCTGTTCGAAAAGACACGCCGACATTGTGTCTCTTAAGAAATCTCTGAAACAATCAGTGGCAAAATTTCCCATGGAAACAATGCGTAAGTCTATAGATTTATGGCCAGACAGATTAAGGGCCTGTATCAAAACTAAAGGTGGCCTTTTCGAATAGAATCATTAGTACAAATAAGTTTTATTAAGACTACATTACTTCATAAAAAAATAAATGCATATTCATTTGTAACAGAATGAATGCCCGGATTAGGTAATCATTCTCAGTCTAAAAAATAGCACATTTATTATGTTGTATAGCGTAATTAAAATTACTCTTTTATTCACATTAGTACATACCATACATTATTATATAGGGACTGTTTAACGTATTACAGATTAATAGGATTATTTCTTACAATTTATAGCCTTGATTGTGTTAGTCTATAGGACATTTCGTGTCTTTCTCTTGGGTAACGAATTCATATCTCATGTAATTTTGATGAACGACGAGGATAAACTATTTGTAATGTTACTCTCACAGAGTTGGAATTTAGCTCTATCATACTACCGATTTCCATCTATAGCAGTGGATCCGAAGCAACAAATGAGATAGTCGCCAATAGCAGCCCCGGGTGGCTTTCACATGTGTGCCTTGTACCTAAAAAAGGGAGCCCTGATAAAAGCTATATATATACATGAGTCTGTAGAAGGGATTGTAATCTTTTCATTCGATACCCTCGCATAATTAGGATAGAACTTCAGTTCAGGTAACTTCGTTTAATCTTCACGCTTCGTCCTCGCACTTGGGCGGTTTTTTTTTTCATCTCCGGCATCAAATATACGAGTATGTGTAGTATTAGACACGAATGGTAAATGTTTAACTATCTCAATATGTTAAATGCAATTTTATTGTGTTTATTTAAATAATTCTATTAATAAAGCCCTTTTGTTATATTACGAACTAATAAATATTTCTCGCGGGACTTTTGTTTGGAAATCCTAGGCAGAGGAGTGTAAGAAATAACTAGTTTTTTTAACTAAATAAGTAGTTCAAACAATAACAATAACTTAAAAGCATCAGAGCACTGTACTTTAAGTTATATAACAGGTGTCATTTTTGTAATCGTTTCCTTTTCCGTTTTATACCTACACGGAACTTTTAGAAAAACCAATTCCGCTTACAAAGGCGGCCAATTTATGACCCAGTGCACGCGAGTCTCATGGGACCAAATGTATATTGCTATTGCCATCCAAAATTTCATTCCAAATTAATTTCTAGATGAAATTTTGATGACAGAACTTATTATCTGGAAACTGAAATGTGAATGACAAGGTGTAATTTTCGAATAAATTGTATTTTATTGTGATCATGTCGAATGAGATTTGGTGAGATTTTTTTCTGTGTTGCCCTACGTCAGAGTCAGCACGATCGGCCCAGATTGAGTCGGGTCGCGCCGCACCATTTGTGTCTCCCTCGGGGTTATTATGAGTTTTATTAGCTGTCAGTTCGTATTTTTCGCGCTGAAGTAGGTCCGAATTACGTCAACCAATTCGATAATGAAGTTCTTTGTCGCTTCCAGCACTTAATTAGCGCCATCCATATTTTTGGTGATCATATTGGATCGGTATGCTTCATTAACTAAATGAATGAAAATGTATTTATATTTCCTTGTTTACTCTTTTGTTAATGAAAACAACTATCTTTAATTCTCCGTTGTCTCAATGGATTAGAGTTCAATCGCTTTATAGGTACTATATACTAGCTTTTACCCGCAGCTTCGCTCGCATTGATAAAAAATATATATTTTTAATAAAAAGCCTATGTTACTTCTGATACCTCCATGAATATGTCTACAAAGTTTCGGTTGAGTAGTTTTCGCGTGAAAGCGTAACAAACAAATGAACATTCACATTTATAATATTAGTAGGATATTGTAATGTAACTTTTTGAATGTCTCTCTTAACTCTATGATATGTCAATTATCAAAATATGTAGTGAAAATTAATTTGTAAATTGAAATATTTAAAATTAAAGAGGTTAGATGAACAATGAGAAAACAAGGAGTCTGGAGGAAGATTGGATCGAAAAACCTTATATAATCTTAAACCGCTGCAGTGTTGGACCGCAAGGTGGTCCCCACTGATTCCTGCCAACTTCTGCATCGTGGTCTGCGATGTCCGAAAGTTCCTCATGGATCTGCATGGCTGATTCGCTGGCGTGCCTGTCTGCAGTCGGCGGCCCAGTACAGCCGGTGGCCGCTTACTACATTCGCCGGTGTTACGGACAGTGAACTTCGGGTTAGACCGTTCCAATCGCGAGTTCTTAAAGACCTTGATTAGCCGAACTTCCAGTAAACCTTTTTTATATACATATTATACTGTAAATAATAGCCCCAATAAATTGGTAACTTTTTTTAGAACTCCCTTGTCTTTTTAACCAGTAATACTCCAGTTTGGCGCCTAACAGACCTGACCTCGACCCTAATATCTTAACTAAATTATAAAACCCACTTCCTCAAGTATCCCTGTTTCTCTCTTTCGGTTTTTTTTTCGGCTTCATCTTTCATTATTATTTTCTCTGCTGCGGCGTATGCCGGGCTTTATCCACTGGGCTTACACTGCTCTACACGTACATACATGTACAGACTAACAATAAATAGACATTCATGGCAGTACCAAATGGTGATAGGCAGGTGCCTTTTAAAAAAGTATCATGTTGGCACTCTCGCAGTATCCTAATACGAATTATGTAGCTACATTCGGATGTTACCAAAAATTTGTAAGATGATAGCAATCTTCGAATCCAGTAAAAGGCATTAAATTCAAAATTTTAGTTTAAATACGTATCTAATATGTCCATGAAAACATGTCCACGTGACTTCCCACTTATATTACCTGCATAAGTAAATATTTTCTGTTCACATTTCTATGAATCCGTATATAAAGAGAAAAAAAGTTTGTGATTTCGATGTTAAGATGGATTTGAAGTTACTTATCTATTTTGTTGGTGAAAGAGGCTCGATAGGTATCTCGGATTTTTCTGGATTATACAAGGAATTAAATCGATTTTCATTTCCGTGAATTTGTGAGATGTATTTATGAGAACTTGGAACATTGCTTGTTCCATAACTTACTCGCAGTTTTCAATTTCTCGTAGGAAATTATTTATGGAAGAGAAAGACCCTAAAATGAGGAATTTCATGGCGTCGGCTCCGTGTACTATTTTAATCGAATACACAAATTAAAGACAGTCGATCGCAGCCCGTCTGTAGAAAAGTTTAGTCGTCTCGAGTTCCTCCGTGTTCGGAGGGTACGTTAAACCGTCCACTCCAATTGTGTTCGATAAACGAGCGTCAATAAGCTACTCTTATAGCTGTACAGCTCATCAAAGCAAAGGATAGCTAGAAAGAACAAGACAGAGACAAGTTCGTCTTCTACTTCTTCGCGATGTCCCGTTTAGCAATCCATTAGTAATGACGGGGTCCGCTACCTAAGTCTAAGGATTTGACAAAGACGCTGATTTTTATATGGAGCGACGGGCGGCTGACTGCCATCAGATCTCCACGACTCGGAGGGAAAACCAGATCTTTCTTAAGTTAGGTCACACACCTCTTAAATATAATTTCTTGGAGGTGTGGGTTACCTCACGATGATTTCCTTTAACGCCAAGCAAGTGATACACATGTATATGAATTCTAAAACACGAATTTAGCTATACATACCCCACCAGGATTCGAACCACGGACCTGTTGGTCAATAGGCCGGTTCCGTATCCATTGGGCTGTCACTGCCCCTAAGATACAGATAATTTCTATATAAATTAATACGATTACGTCTCTATAACATAAAGAAAACCTGTTTTTAACTCAATGGAAAATTAAATTACAACTTTGAAGATGTAGAGATTAATCCGCATTCACATCCTAGCATTATCCCTTCGCCTCGGTTCCGATCTACGTCCAATTATATAGCTTATTAGATTTAAATTCAAAACAAATTACACATCAACAACGTAAAATAGTAATGAAATGTTCTGATCTAAAAGTTTGAGTTTCGAATGTACGAGTAACTTGGTTTACGTTGCTATCACGGAAATTGTTTGGGTAATTTGCATCTGACGGAAAATTACCTTTGATCAAACTTTTGCCCACTGTCCATATTTGTGTAACCATTTATTTTCATTTATATACACGTACTTTGTAGAAATTTAACCAACTTTTAAAATTATTGAGATTTTTGGCGATGCGTTTTCGTTTGATTTTTTTTGATACTACGTCGGGAAGCATACAAGTATACGGCCCACTTGATGTAAAGCAGTTACCGTAGCCTATTAACGCTTGCATATATTAAGTATCACCTGTTGCTTACACAGCAACTCCTTGGGAGCTTACTGGTGACCTCACTCACACGGCACGCCCAGACGGGTTGCTTTGATGCGCCCTATCTATCTTAAGAATTGGTTATTTAGTTAAGGCAAACTAGTGGTACAGATGGATGATGTTAGCATTATGAAATTAAAATAAAGAAAAAAGCTAAATTTGATTAAATTTGATTTACACTTTGACCTTTGCACCGTTCTACGGAGGTAACAGTGTAAATATTGACGTACACTTCGCTGTACTACTACAGCTGTACCATAAACTTGTTTTGAATAATAACGATTAACATTACAAATCTATTATTATTCAAAACAACTTGATCGTATATTTTAGATAAAGTCAGCAGCCTTAGGAACCGGCGAGCACAGAGGTATCAATATTCAAGAAGCGAGTGTTTAATGATTGCGTCTTATTGCACTCAATTGTCTACCATCGTGTGTTATCAGAAGGTGATGTCAGGAGCCCCAAGAACCGGCGAGCTTGCATGAAAAGAGCTTATGAATGTCACAGAAGCGAGTGAAGTTTGTAAGGACCGCGTCTTATGGCGCTCGGTTCTCTCTGCCTACCCCGCAAGGGATTTGGCGTGAAGATATACATACATACCATTGTCTATGCTTACCCTGCAAGTGAACTGGTGTATAGAAGTTTATCATACGGCTATAGTAGTACAAATAAGTGCACGAAAAGCTTTGCACTACAGCTGTACGATAAACTTGTTTTGAATAATAACAATTAACATTAACTCTCATTTATAATGTGATTCAATGCAAAGCTTACACAACTGATCGCGCTTCACACTCGAAGTTTATCACACTCTTATTACAAAAAAAAAAATATTCTGGCACACTGGCCGCTTCCGCGGCACGCTCGCTTTACTCGCTCGGCTCGAGCGTTGTTCAGCGCAGCTCTAACCTAACCTAAACTTAGCCATTCAAACAATATATATTTTTATAGATATACATTTAGACTGCTATGTCTTAACAGTACAATTTTTGAATGGACGACATTTGACGTGTATACCGCACCAGTTGTATAGCAGACAATACTTAGTTTACATAAACGTAATAGAAATGTTTTTATGCTTTTTAAAATGAAATGTTATATATATAATATAATCGTATTAATTTGACTTATTAATTAATTACGATTATGTCAAATCAACATTATATCTTCTGAACGTTATTGAAAGCTAAAATGTATATACGCACCCCTATTGGATGGATGGATGTAAGCAGCACAGGACTGATTAGTGATTGCTGTAGAAGTCTAAGAGGAGGCCTATGTTCAGCAGTGGATGTCCTTCGGCTGATACGATGATGATGAGAATATTTTTATAGGGCATCGAATCCGTACAGCCAGTTCCCAATATGCGACGTTACATGCAAGCAAAAATAACATTCTGTACAAAAAACAGTACTAAAAAAAATTAAGTATACCTATCAATTTATATCTTCACGCTAAACTCCTTGCTTAGTAGGCAGAGTATTCAGAGGACTTCAGAAGTAATAAACTGTTAATTCAATCAGATGTCGTTTTTCAATCGATTGAATAGCACCACCTTTTATTTGCAATGCGTTTACGAAGTTAGTTTCATAACAATTTGCATTAAGTATCAATACAAAAACATAAAACATTTCGGGTTTACTATAACCAAAATTTAACATATTTAATTGTTTCGAAAAGTGTAAAAAAATTGCCATTAGATATACGAGTTATTTATACATCATAACCAGAACATGCTTCATTTTCAGCGTTCCCTTTTGACAATATACTGATCTCAGCACAAAGATAACTTTGTTTTTAATTTATAGTGTTACTTTAGAGAAGAAAACTATGATAAAATACTTTCATGATGAAAGCTTAGCTAACTTGATTTATATCTATGCAGTGGCAGCAGGAAAGTAAATTATTCTACAATGGAAGTTGTTTGTTCCATATTAAACCACTCGACAATGAAGGCATTGCATTAAGAGCTGAACTCGTTTTTATATGAAGACAACTTTTAATGTTACTTACGAAACAAAAAAATGGCAAAGCTTTTATTGTGAATTTTCCGACCAATAATTTTCTCAATATACCTACTGATGAAAACAATTATAAGCGCTTTCAAAATCTCCTAAATCTAACTGTAACGTGTTACTGTAATTATTTTTAACAAAAATAAACCGAGGTACATGATAACATCACGTTCACATTGTAATAACAAATATATTACCAGCAAAGTAAGCTTAATTAATCGCTCATTTATGTTATTACCCTGCGGGGAAGAATAAACATATCGCAGTATTGAAAAATGATGACCGAGCGATTTATTAAATGCACTGTATTTTATTACCATATTTCTGCAACTACAATCAAATACGTCACGCTGCATCGAAAACAAGAGCAATATATTAGCACTTTTTACTATATTAGCACTTGCATCTTGGTTTCTACATACTGGCTATTAAGGTTTTATTTTGCTACATAAGTAAAAGGGAGGTTTTTATGATAAATGACTATAGTGGCGTCGTAATGGTTTCTTTAGAACAGAATTCAGATATAATCTAAGTTATCAGCAAAGTAAATCAAAAGCTCGTACCAAATTTAATTGTAAACTATACCTAACTCAACCCACTGCAGGGATACGGGTCTATCTTCAAACAAAGGGGTTTAGAGCATACTCCACGCTGCTCAACTGCAGATTGGCGGAGGCCAGTGTTTTCAAGCTGCCCGAAGGCCACTGACTTAGATTAACGACTGTCATCTATCGATAACAGCCGGGACTCACGGCTTAACGTAACGTGAAGCACGGAGAAGCTCGAGATAGATAAATTCATCTATAGACAGGTTGCGATCGACGCTGCTTAACATTCGTGTTCGGTTAGAGTGACACACATAACGACGTCATGGAGCTCTCCAAAATTAATTGTACGCACTTCTTAACCTTAATAATGTTATGCTTAATTGGACAGTTGTATATAGTTAAAATAATTTTCGAATATATAAATATACCGCTCAAATTGAGCACTTTGACGGATTTAAAGTTACCATTTTTGTTACAAATTCGATTCAATAGAAGCGAACTTAAACTCTTAATTGGCAATTATCGTCTACACGGTAAACGCTCCATAGGTCGCTTTCCCTGTAACGACAATCTTATGAAGATCGATGTACACTCACAGAATAACTAATAGTACCAAATAGTAGTAATACATATGTATTTATTTTGAATGGAAGCGAAAAGCGTAAATTTATGTCGCCAAATGGCGCGGCGTCTTGCAATTGGCGCCTCGTCGAATGTCAAATGTACTGAAGCGCACTAAATTTAAGATTCAATTACCTTTCAGTCTGACTTATTTTTATATTGCTGAGGTACAAACAAGCACACGTCTTGCCCGATGATAAGCGGTTTCCGTAGCCTATTGACACATGAAATAGGAGCCACTCGCACTTAGTCGAGACCCTGTGAAAACCTCGTTACCCCTTTTATATAGAATCTCCCTTTGTGTGCCTTGAGAAAACCTCGGTAGGGAGTTTATTCCACGACTTAAGAGTTCTTGGTAGAAAACTTATCTGGAACTGTACTACTATGGTATATTTACTTTTTTCTTAAAAAATATCAAAAGCTTTGTTCGGATGAATAAACGAAAGGTCGTTGTTCATACCACTATAGAAATCATTGATATTAAAATCATTAGTAGGAGTCGCAATATGGCACAGTTACTGACTTGCAGGCAGACAGCACCAGCGTTCCTTTGTTTACCAAACTGATATAGAATCCTAAAACCAATTAGACTCTTTTCGAATAGAAAAGCTTCTGATAATTTTATTTTGAGGTGTATGACTGATCAGAAATAATGACAGTACTAGTCATCATCAAAACTCCAAGAGGCACTTTATCACACACTGTGCTACCTTGAGCTTTCGTATGAGGCCCACAATTTTAGAGACCAAATCGTTGTGATTTAAATCGCTCATTACTATCAGACAGTACGAATATAACTTCACGCCAAATCCCTTACGGGGTAGGCAGAGAGAACCGAGCGCCACGTGACTCGATCCTTACATACCTCACTCGCTTTTTTCACATTCATTGCTTTTTTCACACGCTCGCCGGTTCACCTGACATCACCTTCTGATAGAACACGGCCAATTTGATTGATCATGGTAGGTAAGTCTTGGCCTTCCTCGGCTCCTACATCCTTCCACTTTTGCATTGTATATCTGCGTCGTCATTCTTTGATCCTGCATTCTTTCTACATGTCGGAACCAACGGAGCATGCCTCTTTTCATTTATATAGATAGTTATTTATATAGTAGAATATATTTACCTCATTTTATTTAAACACAGCCACTATGCTTTCAATGGCAAAGACATTGCTTATAGGGAATATCATTATTATATATAGTATTTCGTCCCACTATCCAATTACATGTGCTTAACAAAATAACCTAAAATCCCCCAGAGGTTTTTGCCGATTCATTTATTGCCTCATCATTCGGGTTAATTAGATACATGCAGTATAACATAATTGCCAGAATAATCGCAATGTACGTATAGTTATATTAAAGTTTACGGTAGTTTAATAACTTTATGGATAGTTGCTCACACAAAGCTGTGTGGGCAGAAGTTTCGCCGCTCTCGATAGATATAAATTAGTTTTGTGGCGCAACGTACGTCCACAGAGTGGTTTTCCCTCACATCATATTGATACGAAGTAGAAAAATAATTTTTGTAGGGATCTGTAGTAGCATCAGGGAATCCTCGTGAAATAAATTTCCTAAAACTGTTATCGAATTTCTTTTCTAAAGCATCGTTAGGTACAAATTAAAAGCATGCAGTCCTTCAAAAATTAAGTATATAATTATATATATGTTGTTATACTTATATATAAGTATATTTTTATGCAACGTCAGGAAGCATACAAGCATACGGCCCACCTGATGAAAAGCGATTACCGTAGCCTATGAACGCTTGTAGTACATTAAGTATCACTCGCGATGCCTTTGCTGCTAACACAGCAACACAACAACCCTCCAGCGAGCCGAGGTTTTATGTGAGAAGGAGGTACTTCCCGAGATGGGCTGCTTTAATGCACCCTACCTCTCTTAAAAACACCCAGACGAAGACAAATAGACATGTTTGTGCACACAAATGTTTGTCCTGTGTGGAAATCGAACCCCCGAGCGTCGGTCTCTAAGTCACAAAGGCATGCTGCTCAACTGCGAATTGGCGAAGACTAGTTTTCAAACACAAAGTGCTACCCGAAGGCCATTGACTAAGCTTACCGACTGTTATCTATCGACAACAACCAAGACGGACGGCTTAACGGGTTCTCCAAAGCCCAGAGAAGCTCGAGAGAGTCAATCCCGTCTATAGACAGCGAGCGACGACAAATGCAACGACGAATATGTGTTAGCAAATGGTTACGTAGTTACCAATATGCATTCCATTGTTCTAAATGAAACAAAATTTGATGAGGGGTTCAATTTAATATAAATAAATCGTGATACCTGGCGCTTCCATTATGGTAATCGGATCTGAGCAGCTGTCTCCGAGGCGACGATTCAGAAAGTGTTTAATTAAATGGTGCACGAAGGAAACCTTACACATAATGTTGTTTTACTTACCTTCTAATTTCCCGTAAATACCGCTTCGCTTTGAAGGGGTGAGTTGAGAGACGGAGAAATAAAATGTTGTTGGTACTCGTATTATTTGCTTTCCTTTGTCAGTTAAAGTTAAATTAACAAAGTGGAATTCTTAAAATATTACACGTGAGAAGTCATCAATCCATCATCCAACTAATAATCCATTTGATTGATTCCGTATATCTGGGTTATTGTACATTGGTCACAAAGTAAATTCGTCACGGAAAAAAGTATGTGTAAATTTGCCACTGTTCTATTTTTATGAAGTATATTCGTCATATATTAATTTGGATTATTGTAAATTCGTCGTAATTAATTTAGCTTATTGTAAATTCGTCGCAATGTTTTTTTTTTCGTACAGATATTGCTACCGGTACTTTATGAAAAAATTATATAAAATGAAGACTTGTGACGAATTTACAATAACTCTTACCGACCTGTGACGAATTTACACATATTTTTTCATGTACTTACATGCGAAATTACTTTCAATGTATGGAGTCAACAAAAATGTGACGAATGTACAACAACCCGTATTTTATTTCTTTACAATAATGATTTTCATTAACGGTAATTAGTCGTCAATAGTTTAAATTTTATTTTGAAAATACAAAATTTTTAATCATTGTTTTAATTGATTTAAACTCAAACGGAAATTTATGACGTGCCTGACACCCTAGTGGTCAGCAATACTACCCTACCCTGCCCTACTTTGCGGCCTACTTTGATACTTGTGTTCAATTCCTATACAGAACAAACATTTATGTGCACGATCATGCTTGTTGTCTTGGTCTGTTTTTCAGAGAGCTAGGGTGCATCAAAACAGCCCAACTGAGGAACCTCACTCACTGAAAACCGCAGAATAACAACTAACTAGAGAGTTGTTATGTTCTTGATGTACTGCTGTCGTGCGATACTTCCTTTAGTGCAAGTACTAGTAGAGTACTTAGCGAGAAAATTTACTCTCAATTTTCTCTCTAAGTACTCTGTTCCTGTTACTATAATCAAAGTGATGATGTTGAGCTGAATTTTACTATGGGTGTATCTTGACAAGATTCAGCCGTAATTAGGTTTATAGTGCAATAAAAATATTTTTTATACCTCTTAGAACATAAACTAGGGTCGACAATGCATGAATGGCACTCCCGCTGTTGCAAATATTCATAGGCTACGGTAGCTGCTTACCATCCTGCAGGCCATATGCTTGTTTACCACCACCACCTTAGTGGAATATGAAAAAATCTTTGTCACTTTCCAATACGCAAAACGCTCTATAAATATAGCTTAAATTTTAGTAACACATTAATTCCAATTGTGTTGTTAAAAATAAGAACCATGCTAAACTGCGAAAATTAAGCAGTACAAGAAAGTTCAGCTCGTAATGAACAGTGTTCATTATTTTTTATTACATTACGTCAAATCGTGACGCAATTATGTTGCAATGGCCGTTGGATGCCTAACTTAGGATGCGAAATTTCGAAATAAAAAGATAAAGAAAGAATTCTTCATTTGTCATTGGGTTCGCGGTCACTTAGACACGTCTTACATTTATAAAATCAAATCTTATTGTGCTATATTAATTTATCTTAATTTGTTTCATTTTTTTAATTATTAGCATTTCGAAAATAATCAAATGAAAATGAAAGTCTGGAAAAGAAAATAATATCTATTATCTTATATCTTCACGCCATATCCCTTGTAGGCAGTGAGAATCGGGCGCCACAATACGCGGTCCTTACAAACCTCTCCCACTTCTTTAACATTCATATCCCTTTTCGTGCTCGCTCGCCGGTTTCAGAATCCTGATATCACCTTCTGCTAAATTTCTTGTCATGGTAGGTGAGTATTGGCCTTTCTCGAACCATCCATTCTTCTACTTTCGCATTGTATGCCTGTTTCGTAATTTTTTCGTCCTGCAATCTACATGTCTGAACCACTGAAGCATGCTTTTTCTATTATCATATCACCGTACCTCATTCTTACCTCATCATCGTCTCATTAATTGGATTTAAATTTTTTTTTTTTTATTGGAATAGTTCAATTCTTCTCATAATAATCGTTTTTATTAAATATAAATAAATAAATATTATCGGACAAATGACACAGCGCCATTTAGTCCCAAAGTAAGCGAAGCTTATGTTATGGGTACTAGACAACTGATAAACATACGTAAATATATTTTTTTTTTGTAAATAAATACTTATTATACATATAAATACCCAGACCAAGACAAACAGATATGTTCATGCGCACAAATGTTTGTACTGTGTGGGAATCGAACCCACGAGCGTTGGTGTCAAAGTAGCGTAACAACACGTTTCACCACTGCACCACCGAGCTCGTCCGTATTGTTTGTTGTTCTCATAATATTAATTTCATTGAAATCGTTATTTAAGACATCTTTAGACATGATATTATTATTTAAACTTATGTAATTATAGGGCACAATATATATAATATCTCAATTATTATTTGGCCAAAAGTCGTAAACAAAATGTTGATACATTGTCGTTTTGTTTTATTTTAGCATTCTTCAATTCAAACTTAGCTACTTCAATGAAATAGAAAGAATTTCAAGTAGTAAAACAAACTGGGGCATTATTAATATAACAGAACGCTTGCAAAATTGCAGCACAAGATGTTACCAACGTTTTGAAAGATTACAGCTATTGCAAATACGGGTATGCTCATGATTTTTGTTTCGTTTCGAGAGGATTTGTGTTCACTGAACATGCAAAATAAAATATAGTTTCCTCATAAACATTTATGTATAAAAATAACCAGGTTCTCAATCCAATCTGTAGGTTGTTAGTTTTGTTGTGATCAAATATCATGATGAAGGTTTGTGATGGCGAATACCGCAGCGAAACAACTCTCTGTAGGGTAATTGTATTCCTGCGAGCTAATGAGGTTACTAGTAATCTCTTAAGAAGTCCTTGTTTGCAGCAGGAGAAGTAACGAGTGAGTTCCTGTGTTACGGAAATCATGTTACATCCAGAGGGCTATGTGGTGGTATGCTGATATGTCTCCCGAATTTGAATCATAAATGAAAACAAAAATTAACAATCTTCATCAAACTCTGTGTATAGTATTGTTTTGAAAACATCTATAATGAACACTCATTAATATCATAGTGGGCACTTATTACAATGTGTCCATTACTAAGTTTTTAGTTTCAACTACTTAGTTATCCCTGTTTGAAGTCGGAGCGGTAAGTTCCTTTACTATTTTTTATTACTATATTCTTTATTTTCTATCTTCTTAGTCCGTTTACACACCCCTGCGATATAGTTTTTGCATTTTCCCATGGGAAACTCGCTATCAAGTTATTGAACATATGCGAGCGCGATTTAAAACAATGCATGGCTTATTAATTCTTTAGTTTACGATAAGTTACAATATAGATTCATTACATGTATATAGATAAAATGTCACATAGACCATAACCTTTTTTACATTTCGGAACGACAAAATTACGGAGAACAAATGTTATCGGAAAATGTCAGTTAGCAAGTACCTACTGGCAGATATAGGATTACTGCCCATATATGTAATATATTTTCAACACATGACGCTAAATAAAGTAAATTGGGTCATTTTATAATAGTTCACTTTCGATTGAATACCGATATCAATAAACTACGATGTAGATGCGCTATCGATACCTACCTCGCACATTTCTCGTGAAAAGCCAGACTTAGATTTGTCCCAATAAAAGCTGATGTAAAAGTTGTTCAGCCATCGATACTAAGTCGGTCCTAGAAATAACTTCAAATGGACGGTCCGTTTGTATTTGTTTTAGTTCAACGGTTGATGTAAAAGTTCTTTCTTACTACTCGATCACCAATGTCTTTTCTTTAAAATCAACTGCGTAATACAAATTATTTTTATAGAATAATAATCGATTGAAATTGATACAGTCATAATACTAATCGAGTACTGCAGTAAACCACTATGAAACGTAGTTATTTGTAAGTTTCTAACTTCGATCGGAATATTTCGAACGACGCCTTTAGACGCCTCGTTAGCTAACTGAAGTTTGAGTTGGGGTTAACGCCTGTAACTTCGTATTCATCCTGTGCTGAGACACCTTTACAACAACTTTAACAAGTCGATGAGTTTACTAAAAATGTATTTCCGGATAAGTGTTCCGTGGCGAAAAGCTTTTCTTAATAGTATTCAATTCAATGCAGCGTAGGCAAAGTAATATCTTATTATATATAAAAATAGATGCCTGAATAGAGGGTGGACCGATTTTGATGATATTTTCAGGTGATTCTGTGATATTTTGATGGAGATCGTCCCTTGCGTAATCACTGTTGCTACTGCTTACATTTACGTTCTTAATATTTTTAAATTCTACCACTTCACATTATTATTATTGTACTGATATGCTCACATAAATTTATTATAACCTTCTGTAACTAACGTGTATGTAAATATATATATATATATGTAAAACGTGATTTTGAGAGCTATTTCATATTGAATTAAAGAGGCCTCAGTTTAAATTTATAATTTAAACTTAAGAGAGGTAGGGCGCATCAAAGCAGCCCATCTGGGGAAGTACCTCCACCTGGCAGAAAACCGCAGCCAAATAACAACTCCCTAAAGGGTTGTTGCGTTCTTGCGTGTGTGATGGCACCAGTAAGCTCCCAAGGAGTTGCTGTGTAAGCACCAGGGGAGGCATCTCGCGAGTGATACTTAATATATTACAAGTGTTAATAGGCTACGGTAACTGCTTTGCATCAAATGGACCGTATGCTTGAATGCCTCCCGACATTGTATAAAAAAAACTGACAATAATAAATGTTAACTTTGAAAATTCTATACGTTTAATAAAAAAAGTTTACGTTTTTCTTTATTTTATGTATCGATGTAAGGTTTTGGGAACAAAATTATGCCATGCCAATAAAAATTCTTAAACTAAACTTGTTTCTATATAATATTATTATAATCATGCAATGCCTGAACATTACAAAACAATGAGTAGGTACAATATGTAATATGAATTTAACTTAAAAATATATATGCGGTCAAGGTGGTGTCTGGTATTCTACCAGACACGAGAATTTTGAAGTTCTCAGTTGCAGTTGCATCATATCTAATTGATGATTCTAAAGATTTCCTTTCGGAGTTTCTTCGCCAATTGTTATTTTCGAAATGCTAGTAAAAAAGAAAGACAATAATTAAACGAATTAAATAAGAGACATTAGGATTATATTCAAAAGGTGTATGTGTGTGTATGTGTCAGCTCCGACGGACGACTGGAGTTGATCAAAGGGAATATGTGGAGCCATTTTTTTTCTTTTTTTTTTTTTGACGATGAGAAAATGCTCATGCATACCACATCACAAGGGGAATGACGACATAGCTATGTCGGACTCCTGCTATAGTCAAAAGGGTCTACTGTTCTGGACAGACCTACCGACTAAAAACCCATCGGTGTTCCTCCTCGGCGCTTATTGGTGGGGTTTCGGGAACGATTTTGGTATCACCTCCGAAACGGAATAATTGGAGCCTGTTGCAGAGCTTCTCCTTCGAAAAATAATTTCACTTTTAGAATAATATTTCACGTATCACTTTTTATAGCTTTCGGCATATTTGTTGTATAAAATTAAGAAATATCACAATAAAATATAGAGAGCACTTGAAAGTAGTAAACACTGACAGTTGAACGATATTTCAACATGGCGACCAATAGTTCCCATTTTCGCCGTTTCACAGATAAGTTGGTGGCACTGTAAATAAGTTTTTTGTACAACATCAGGAGGCCATCATGCATACGGGCCGACGTGAAGTGGTTACCGTAGTCTATGAACGCTAACGATACAAACAATGTCCCTCATGCATTGTCTTGATTCATTTTTGATTGACCTCACTGTCGGGTATACAACAACCCTTCAGGGAGTTGTTACTATGCTGCGGTCATCTCTGATGTGGAGATGCATGACCAGTCTATACAGTACTCCTTTTTAAATTTCGAATTAAACTGTACATTATACGTTTACGTAGATGTAACCATAAAGTTCGATGATGCAGTTGCAAGTAAACTAAAGCGGGACAAAGAATTGTTGTTTTATTTTACGTGTTATTGCAATGTAAATATCATGACAGAAAAACGTTACGAAATCCTAATATTGTGAGGCCTGACTTGTACTTTCAAAATGTGTCTATTCAAGGCATAGAAATTTTAAAAACACCATCAATTTTGTACTCACAAATTTCGTATACGGAATACACGTTTCGTGCATTACAGACAACATCTATTTTGTTAAAAATCAATCGGGAATCTGTTTTTAAACATGTAGTATTTTTAAAACGAATTCCCTTTTAGCTACAGCATACCTAAGTATCTTTTGTTTCATTAAGCTGAACCCGCAGTACGCTTATTCTGTTTCTCTATCAGTTACCAATTCGAATTGAATTATTTTGCTGCATAGATCTGGATAGATTCGCACTACGTTCTTAAATTACATCGCATAACCTCGAATATTATCTATTTCAAAACAAATTAATAAACCATGAACGAAAGAATATGTATATATATGACGAATAAGTTTTAAAATAAAACCAGTTAAGATGCACGTACCATACCATACGTACATTCTTTCAAAACGCATAACGAAGTGTGTTTGTGAGGAATTTTTAATAATTTCTAATTCTCCAAAAGTATGAGTTGGACTCATGTTATAACCATTGATTTCATTTTTATTTGAGGCGTAGCATAATTTTGCGAATCAGTTCCTTTTTTAAGGAACAAAATGTTGAGTTTCTTCAATAAAAAGGTTACGTAGGTACAGAAACAAAAATATATATTGACCATCTATAACTATACACATGTTGTCATTTTTTTTTTAATATCTAATCTTGTAGGTCAACTACCTACGAGTACCTCCGTAAAATTGCCTTAGGCTCATGAAATTTGACAAGAGGTCAGATCACGTAGCACAGTACAGAGAGAATTTCAAAAGTTCAAAAATATTCAAAAAATTAGAAATCAAAATATTAGTGTATATATTATATAGTGTATATTAATGTATATCTACAGTTGAACTTTTCTTTGAAATGCTATTTTTCTGGTAACAGGTTTAATGTATCAAATAATGTACAGTTTTCCTGGTGAAGTTAAATATCGTAGTTTATGTTTATTTTTTTGGTTGTATTAAAAATATTTTTTAGATATTTTATGTACTGAATATAGAAAAATATTTTTTTTAGTAAATAAACGCACCTAATCGCCGTAAAGTCTAATCGTATATAATCTATTGATTTGAGTTTATTCATGTATCCTTTAAATAACAACTAAAACTTGAATTACAATGAATATTATTTTTATCGTTATTATCGAAATTGTTGATAATTATTATTTATTAATACAGCCGCTACTTAGGAGTTTACTGGTGACCTCAAACTTATCGATTAGCGCGTGGTAATCTGCTTTGTTAATATTTTTATAAATAGAACATGTGGAGTGGAGCAATACGGACTATTAGTTTTGATTGTTCCAAAAGAGACTTTCTCCATAAAAGTTTAGACGTCTACAATGGTATAGTATAGTAGAGTACACATAACTTCAAACGTTAAATTATGGAAGTGAAAGTAGAATAAACGCGGTCGAGATGCGCGCATTGGGAAAAATTTGTCGCGTAACGTTTACTGACCGCAGTGTTGATAGAGTTGGTCTGAAAGTGAGTATCGGTGTAAGAAAATAAAAGGCATTTTCCGTTGGCATGTAGAAAGAAAGCAGTATGAAAGAATGACGAAACAGATATACAGTGGGAAAGTGGAAGGATGCAGGAGACAAGGAAGCCAAGACACACCTACCACGACCAAGTTGGTCGTGTTTTACAAGAGGGTGATATCAGGAGGCCAAAGGAACCGTCGAGCATGATAAAAATTATGAATGTTAAATGTGTAAGGACCGAGTCTTGTGGCACTCGGTTCTCTCATACCTACCCCGCAAGGCTTGGTGTGAAGATGTACATACATAACTTCAAATGAAAAACTTCATAATCAATGAGATTTTATACAATTATTATTTTCAATTAATTCACGTATTCGCTCGAAATACACAGTGTCTACATACTGCTTTCTATTCTATATTGTATTGACATGGATACTAATTGTATCTCGTATATCTCTTCAATCTTGCCTGTCTCATCTATCTTGTTTGTCCTATATAATTATTCAATATTTAATATGGATAGAGTAGCAACATAGCGATTAAACCGGTTTAGCACTGGTTTGACTACCCACTTTAAAAAAACAATAAGTTTTGTTGCCATCTACTATAACAATGGCGCGGGCATGCTAACGTTACACGCACTAACTAGGTTCTGACGCTTTTCGACAAAAACGTGTTTTAAGTTTTTATTTTTATTATGTTTGTATTTCTGGAACTACTCCAAACCCCAACAAAACAAAGAGAAATATGTACAAATACAAAAAACCAAACATATATGAATATAGTTATAAGCATATATAACTGCAATCGAAGTCTCAGATAATGCATTTTTGAAATTGAAAAACTGGATGTAATGAAGGTATCACAAAATGTCACTTGGAGAAACTTGTAGATCTCGATTGTGTGATTTTCGATGTTTTATTTATCATAAGCGCGGCAGAATACTACAACTTTTACTTAAAAACTTTAAACTCAAAAATATAGCTAAAGAATATTCTTAATATCCGTTAAGTTTGTATATTTGACTTTTTCGCTCAAAAACTGGGCTGGTTTCAATCAATAAACTAATCATGTTCCCCAAATCCATGTTGGAGACTGTAGCCGAGAGTGTGCACTGTACAATATATTTCAGTACTAGGCTAGATGGATAGTCTAATAGAATCCATTTGCCAGGATAGCTCCCACTCACACGTACTGAAATTGTTAAGGCAAAATTCGATGTATCAAGAATTAAGCACTTATTAAAAAATAATGGAATGAATAGGCTAAGATTTTACATTTTTGCGACTGAATCAAGTTCTGTTTAAAATACACATAAAATTACACGCAATTTGGTGGCGGAAGCACATAAAGCATGTTAGATCAAATTGCATGTAAATTTGACTTTCGCAAAATAACGCCTGAATCTATTAACACATAAAATTGTTTCCTTTTTTACACTTCTGAGTTTTATTAACTTACATACTAATTGCCATTAGTGAAATTCCGACGTGACGCCATTTCTGATACGCTTTCAAATAGATACTGTAAAGACGGCGTCTATAAGCTGTTCTGCAATGAATGTGAACACGTTTATATCGGTCAAACTGGTTGTAATTTTGAAACACGATTTCACGAACACGTATCGGCGTATAAAAACAATCGCCCAGAAAGGTCACATTTCGCCGAGCATCTATATAGATATAGGACTTAATTTATCCCCCACTAATACATATCAAATTTTACACACCATAGACAAAGGTTTAAAACTAAATATTAGGGAACAATTAGAAATTAATAAACATAAAAATGCTAAAATTACTCTCATGAACAAACAGACTGACGTAAACCATTCCCCACTATTAAATATCTTTTCACTCACACCATCCACCCTCACCCTCAATTCATTATAAGGGACGGCACTGCAATGGATTTGCCATTTGTAGCATGTTATTCTTACGATTAACGTCTACAACGCCTGATGATACCTTGTGGAGAGGCGAAACACGTGTCGCAGCGACGACCAGGCCAGTCGTGGCAGCGACGGTGGTGGTGGGGGCACGCGGATTCTGTTCCAGATGGCGGACGACCGCAGCAACCGAGGCAGAGACTACCGGAGCAGCCATGGTAGCGTCGGCATGTTGCACTTACTAACAGTAGTGGGTGTGTGCCAGCCGGCGCTAGGCCGCATGAACTAATTGGTAGCGGAAGCACATAAAGCAGGTTAGATCAAATTGCATTATCGCATTACGCAAAATTCATAGAACGGACTTTCATGAAATTTGATGTAGTAATAACTGATTATCTGGGGCAACATAATTATAGGATATTTTTAATGCATGAAAATGTGTTATTACTACGGAAAAATACGAAAATGATGGGTCGAGAAAAAATCATGCCATTTTAATAAATAAAACAAAAAAAACAGTTTTAGCCTATCAATGGTAACAATGGTCATTCATTACAATAAGTATCGAGCACATTTTTTCAACATATCCAGCATCAAATATTAGATAGACATACATTTGAGCGACCACGTCGAGATTCGCAATCTGTTTACTCAATCGCCGTGGCAAGCCAAGCTCACCCTGCCGCGATTCCGAATGGATGCCACGTTCACTACTGTCGCAGCTGGATAATCAACCTGATTCCAGACGACTATGTAAACATATACGTAGGTACAAGTCTAAATGATGAGATTGAATAACGCGTTTCTTGAATATTGGTCCAGAGCCGCAGGGATATAGCCATGAGGCGCTACGTGGGAGATTTTACCAAGTCATTAACGGACCTCTCGCGTCGGTCGCTTGGTTCTGGATTCTTTTAACCTATTTGAGGAAACCGAAAGTTTTTTTTGTGCTATCACGGACAAATCAAAACAAATAACCGCTGAAGTATTACCTGAAAGATGGTATGGTCGATATTTGTTGAGCATGCCAATGTCTCGGTGTAATCAGGCAAATAGTTTCTGGTTAAACTCATCTTATTTAATCCACTACTTGATCTTATATATGGTATATGTGAGCTCTGATTTACAATATTACAAATATGCACAAGCGGTAGTTATCACCAATTGTAGTATCACACTCTAATGGAATAGTATGTTACCCATGTCATTGATAGGGGTAGTGTTGCCAATAGGCCTTATATCGTATTATTAGCCTGAGGGATGGCAGATGTAATGACGGTAATCTCATGAATACTGAGCAGAGACACTTTGTAAGTATCCACTTTTACTTAATTCGTAATGAAGACGTGAGAGAAAGAGTTGGTCTGAAAGAGAGAGTCAGTGTTAAGATAAGAAAGGTCATGCTCCGTTTGTTCGGACATGTAGAAAGAATGCGGGACGAAAGAATGACGAAACAGATATACAATGCAAAAGTGGAAGGATTTGGAGCTGAGGACGACCGAGACTAACCGACCATGAGCAAATTGGTCGTGTTTTATCAGAAGGTGATGTCAGGAGCCCCAGGAACCGGCGAGCGTCCATGAAAAGAGCTATGAATGTCACAGAAGCGAGTGAAGTATGTAAGGACCGCGCCTTATGGCGCTCGGTTCTCTCTGCCTACCCCGCAAGGGACTTGGAGTGAAGATATACATACATACATACACTTTGACTTAGCTCACGAGGCTACGAGGTGGCATGTCGACTCATTTGCTCGACAGTTGGTTACCTCAACTGTCATATAAGAAAATTTCGTAATAGTCCTACTACTTGCTCCAACCAGTTAACTGGTATATGTATGCATTAATATTCCCTGGAGTAAGTCGCAGTGGGAGAACATATATTTTCTCAAAGGAATTGTAAATATTGAATTTATATTCCCATGGACGCCTATCGAATTGAGCATTCAGAACCCGTTATATACGTTTTCCCATACATTTCGCGGTCGTATACGACCACCTGGGTTTCGAAGGGTTAATAGGGATTTAGAAACATAAACAATGTCAATAGTTCCGGATAAATTACACAACGCCGTTCGTAATCGAACTCTTCTTCACCGGGTTCCCCAAATAAATTTATGTTTTTTAACTTCAACCCATCACATCAACCCTTACTCATGCCACTGTAGGGATACGGGTCTCCCTTCAACCGAAGGGGCTTTAGAGCATACTCCACCACGCTGCTCAAATACAGATTGGCGGACTTAGTTTAATGACTGTCATCTATCGTCAACAGCCGGGATCGACGGCTTAACGTGCCCTCCGAGCACGGAGAAACTCGAGATAGATAAACCCATCCATAGGCCAGGCTGCGGTCGACGTTGCTTAATCTGCGTGTTCAATACATATGTATCCTGGAACCTAGAGTTGGATATATACTACTTATCATTGCAAAATGAATATCGTATATATCGACATGGACGAAGCTGTGGATAAAAGTTAGCAAATAAATAATGAGTACGTTTACTTGGCCCAATTCAACCCCATAAAGACTGATTGGGACCTTAAGTTTAAGCAGAGATTTCGCCTTCTTTTGTGTGTTCTACCAATTGTACAGAGGATTATGTCCTGGAGATTTGTTCGATATTATGTCAATTTATTTTTACAACCACTCTTCGACGGCGGGTAGTTCACCGTTACACACCAGAACCGCAATGGTTGCGTACTATGCCGTTCCAGAAAAAAAAAAGTTGTGGAGTAAACTCCCGACCAGGATTTTGCCAAGGAACCACAGCGTGGGGTTATTAAAGAAAGACGTAGAGAGGTTTTACAGGGTTAGCGACGCATGAGTGAAACTCCTGGTGTTGCCAATACCCACGTGACGTCGGAGAATGCATATATAAACATATAACCTACTCTTTTTTTGAAGTTAGCATAACATATTAAATAAATATATTGTACGGGCGAATGGGTGGAAGATTACACTAATGCATTCTTTACGCGCTCTCGTAAACGCAATCCAATCCTCGTTACTAAGGGGTAGTAAATATTGGAACATGCGATAAAGTCTATTACTTAGCAAGAGGGTCTGTGGACGAAGATTTATCTGGTATACGTATCAATAAACTGTACGTTGTGCCTTGGCATGGGGCTGTTTACGTAATGTGTCAGTGCCTACACCAATTTTGGCAAAGTTTGTGTAAGGTTAATTTATTGTGTAAAAATTTTGATAAAGTAATAATTTACTGCATTAGTATAAATGAGAAACCATCATAAAATTCTTTAAGAAAGGTTTAGGGGTTTTACATGGTCGGCACCTATCGAGTGATATCTTTGCTATCGCAAGCGTAGAGATATAACTTGTATGTATGTATATCTTCACACTAAGTCCCTTGTGGGGTAGGCAGAGAGAACACGCTAAGATGCGGTTCTTACACACTTCACTCGCTTCTTTAACATTCGTAGCTCTTTTCATGCACGATCGCGGGTTTCTAGGGTTCCTAATCACCTTTTGATAAAACACGTTTATTCGTAATCGGTCATGGTAGGTTGGTCTTGGTCTTCCTCGGCTCCTACATCCTTCCACTTTCGTATTGTCTATCTGTTTCTCCATTCTTTTATCCTGCATTCTTTCTACATTTCCAAACCAACGGAGCATGCCATTTCTTATTTTAACACTGACATTCTCTTTCTTACATCATTATTACGAACGAAGTCAACAAGCGTTAACTTATTTTGAAGATATATAAACTCACAAATTGACATCGACCTTTTCGCTGTCGATTAAGTGGAATAATAAAATTGGGAATATTTTTACCGCTATAACATAAAACTTACTGTATACAAGATACACGAACTTGTCAGCATGTTTTTGGATACAGATTAAAATCTAAAAAGAAAATCGCCACACATGTCTGGTGACCTAGGTAGACAAGGTTTTGCTTAGATCATTTATTTTCTATGGATAAGATGTTCTTTTCATCTGTTTGTCAAAATAACTAGCACTGGTAAAAACTATATAAATCAGGTCATGATTTACTAATGGTTTCCAACATTCCGTTGCAAAGAATTGCTGCAAAAATGGAATCGATTGTAATTCTTAATGTTGGAGCATTTAGGTGGATTCTTACCGAGGAGCAATAACCAACGTAACGACTAAGGCAGGTGGCGCCTGCCTCTGAATGTTGCATAATGTGCTTTTTTCCGACTGAAGCCATACAATCCCAGCCGTTTTCGAGGCCATAATTCAACAATTTACTCCGTTTATGCTAACCGTAAAAAGATTTTCTTAATTTTTTGCCACTTTATTTCTTTTTAAAAACTGTGCCGCATTGTCTTAAGCTTTTGAAATAATGTCCTTGAATACTTTAAGATTCTGATCAAGTCCGTGTGATATTATGGAGTGTCCATGAACTCTCTGTACTAGTTTCTTTTTAGAAATAACAGCGGTTATGATATTAATGATATATTGTTAATGTGTGTAAGGACCGAGTTATGTGGCGCTCGGTTCTTTCTGCCTACCCCGCAAGGCATTTGGCGTGAAGTTATATATATATATAAAGACTAGTAATAAGTGAAATGGAAATTATTTTAATTAATGAGAACGAAGTATTAGTACGACTGTACCTGAAAGATGACCGTTACACATTTAATTAGAAAAAATGGAAATGAAATGAAAGAGCAAGGAACGATATGAGGTTTGCATAACAATTATTTTACATTAAAATATAATTTGTTAATATTATTAAATTAAATTAAAGTCTTACTTATGGAAGCGAGAGCTGGGTATGGCAGAGAGAGCATGAAAGTAGGATAAACGCGGTTGAAATGCGAGCGTTGCGCAAAATCTGTGGTGTAACGCTTGCAGACCGTATCCGCAATGATGAGGTTAGAAGCAGAGTTGGTCTGAAAGAGAGCGTCGGTGTTAAAATAAGAAGAGGCATGCTCCGTTGGTTCGGACATGTAGAAAGAATGCAGGATGAAAGAATGATGAAGTAGATATACAATGCAAAAGTGGAAGGATGTAGGAGCCGAGGAAGGCCAAGACTTACCTATCATGATCATATTGGTCGTGTTCTATCAGAAGGTGATGTCAGGAGCCCTAGAAACCGGCGAGCGTGCATGAAAAGAGCAATGAATGTGAAAGAAGCGAGTGAGGTATGTAAGGATCGAGTCGCGTGGCGCTCGGTTCTCTCTACCTACCCCGTAAGGGATTTGGCGTGAAGTTATAGATAGATAGATAAATTAAAGTCCGACTGTAACTAGTTCATTTCAAGCCCATCAAGATACAAGTTTTCTTATTTATCACTAAATCATATCTGTTGTTCCTCAATAGCATCCAAGAGCATTCGGATCTTTAATATTAAGGTATCTTGCGAAATACCATTTCGAAGGCACTTGGAAAAGAAACAAGAGTATGAAAAATTTGCTATACTGAGCGAACAAGTACTTCAGCTCGAGGCAAAGACTAATGCTGTAAAAGTATCAAATCAAACTGGAAATGAAGCACCGTCGTCAAATTCAGACGAGTGCACCTGTATATCAGTGAACGCCCTGAGATTCGGTTTAAAGATGACATGTGAGAAATATTGACGATTCAATGCATACTTGTAGTATAGAACCTTTATGTTTAACGAAACGCTTTCCCTCTGTATCTTGTGTTTTACCAATTACGCAATGAGTTATTTTCAAAGGAATTGTTCGATATGAATTAAGAACCCAAAGCTTCCTTCTACAACTACACTGACCAATGTAAGGTAGTTCACTCTCATAATAAACATAATTTTTTTTTTGGTGGGTAGCTGTGGAACAAGTAGCAATAAAAGTGCAGTGCTCTCACTAAAAAAAATACTTTTTAATTTCATTTTGATTATTTTATACATCTATTCTATGTTTAATTAATATCACTAAGTCACTACTACCTGTGAGCAAACTTCCTTTCAACATATCCTACCATGGAAGATATTCAACATAATATTGCAAACATGATGGAGCTTTTCAATGACAAGATGGCTGCTTTTCAATCAGAGCTTCAAAAGGCGTCCTCTACTCCCACAGTAACATCGCTGGCTGCAGACTTTGCGACGTTTAAAACTTTTATCACCACTGCCCTCAGTTCCTTGCAGCGGCAGGTCGAGTTGCTTGTTCTTCAACAGGACCATTTTGAGATGTGGGGACGTCGCAAAATACTTTTAATTCACGGGCTCATCGAGGAAAAGAATGAAGATGCTGCTTTGCGGGTCCTGAAGGTCATCACGGAGAAGCTCAAAGTATCACCTTTCTGCAAGGATGACATCAAGCGCTGTCATAGAATGGGCCGACACTCTGCAGACAAACCTAGGCCTATTCTTGTAAAGTTTCGGAGTATCGACATGAAGAGTAAGGTCTGGTTCGCTAAAACACTGCTCAAGGAGACAGGTATCACAGTATCAGAGTTTTTAACTAAGGCACGACACGACGCTCTTCTAGCCGCACGACGTCACTTTGGGGTTCCCAGTTGTTGGACTCGCAACGGCTGTGTAATGGTCAGCCGATCTGACGGTACCAAAGATCGGATCTTCAACGTTGCGCAAGTCAATCAACTCATCACTTCGTCTCAAATTGCTGCTGCTGATGCACCATGTGGAATGTTGTCATCGAACTCCGGTGAAACATCTGCAAAGAACGTAGCTCCTGTGACACGGCGTAAGGGTTTTTCCAAGAATAGATAAAAATAAAGTGATTTTCGTGAGTTAATGCTTTGCACATCGGTTCGTCTTTGTGTGTTGTGTTGTCCTAACAACAATTAAGGTAATACTTTTGTATTTTGTCTATACTTGTGTTTAGTCATTCACTTGCTGCTTTTACCCACTTAACATAACATAATATTTCAATTATTAAGGTTTATTCATTTAATTTTATGTATTTTGAGGTAGTAAATAATATCACTGATTGTCAATCAATTTGACTTAACAGCGTGACGTGAATGGTGATGATTTCAACATTATTTATTCTACATCTTGATTCCAGGCAAAAGTTCTATAATCACACAGCCTAGTCGGACTTCTGAAATGGTCCATTGACCATATAAAAACGGTAGATAGCAGCATAATTTGTCATTTAATATTAGTGTCATGTAATTGACATAATTCTTTGTATTGAATTTGTTTTCGTTTTTTTTTTAATCTTCTGCTGACAGGTAGTTGTGTATGCGATACATTTTTGCATTTTTTATTTTTTTTTATCTCTTTTTTTGTTATTGTATTTTTTTAAGTACTTTGCTTATATAAACTTACTATATATATTTATTTAACCACTCATCTTGATGAGTGACAATGAGGAACAGCAAGATCAATATCTATCTCTAACATCTTCCAGTAATGACAGCTTTCATAGCATACCTTTAACTCTTAAGGAATCTTTGCACAATAATTTTTCAGACGTACCAAAGAACTTCAATGTGGTGCACATAAATGCACAAAGTGTACCAGCGCATTACATTGATCTGCTTGAGTCATTTGATTTAAGTAATATTCATGCCATTCTTGTGTCTGAGACATGGTTCAAGCCGTGTCTGCCTTCGACAGCATATTGCTTACCTGGATTTCAGCTTGTGCGTAATGACCGTGTTGGGAAGAGTGGAGGTGGTGTTGCCATATATTTACGTGCATATATTCCATTCACCATTATCGCTTCTTCTCACGTCTCCAGTCCTTCCAATGAGGCTGAGTACCTCTTTCTTGATGTCACCCTCTCTCATAATCATATTCTTCTTGGAGTCGTTTACAGTCCCTCTCCTACTATTAATTATTTTTCCACTATTGAAAATCTCTTTGAAACCTTAACCCCTTCGTATAACCACTCCATTATATTGGGTGATTTTAATACTTGTCTACTTAAAAACGATCATCGTTCTCATTCCCTCAAATCCCTCGCAGACGCTTGCAACCTTACACTCTTACCTCTTAATGCTACTCATTTCTTTCCAAATTGTAGACCCTCACTTCTTGACTTAATCCTAGTGTCTTCTCCTGAGCATGTCGCCAAACATGGTCAATGTAGCGCAGAGGCTTTCTCCTTCCACGATCTCATATATGTTTCATACAAAATTCGTCCTCCCAAAGCTAAGACCAAAATCCTTTTGCAGCGAAATTTTGGTGCCATCGATATGGATTTATTACGTGACAATGCGCGTGAGATTGATTGGTCCGCAATTTGTGCAGCTGGTACTGTGGATGCACAAATTGAACTTTTTAACAACAAAATAATACATCTCTATGACCATCATGCCCCTATTCGTCCAGTTAGAGTCAGACATCTTCCTGCACCGTGGCTAACAGACGAAATCAAAGATTTGATTAAAAAGAAAAACAGAGCTAAGGCAAAATATAAATCGAATCCTGATGGATACCGTGATCAGTACATACGCTATCGCAACATCTGCAATAGGATGTGTAGGGATGCACAACGCCGTCATATTCATAAATCTGTTGAAAATGGTGATCCAGCGAAAGTCTGGAAATTTCTAAGGTCACTTGGAGTTGGGAAAAATCGTGCTAACTGTCCTAATAATATTGATATAGATAACCTTAATAGGCATTTCTCCTCTTTTGCAAATATTGATTGCAATATTAAAAACAAAACTATTAATGAGATTTCTTCACTTCCAACTCCAAACTATCCTCCTTTTTTCTTTAGTCAATTCACTGAATGTGATGTTAAGAAGAATGTACTTTCGGTGGCATCGAATGCGGTGGGGGACGATAGCATCAGTCGTCATATGATCTTACCTATCCTTGACATTATCCTTCCTATTATTACCTTCATCCTCAACAGTTCTATTACTTCTGGTGTGTTTCCTTCAGCATGGAAGAATGCCTACGTAATCCCGTTGCCTAAAAAGTTGAATCCTTCTTCTTATTCAGATTATCGACCGATTTCTATTCTCCCTTTTCTTTCCAAAGTCCTCGAACGTCTTGTCCAAGAACAGCTTAACTATTTTATTTCCAAAAACAATATCCTCAATCCATTCCAGTCGGGTTTTCGCCCAGGTCATAGTACGACTGGTGCTCTGGTAAAAATCACGGATGATATCCGTTTCGCAATGGACTCATCGCAACTTACTATTTTATGTTTGCTAGACTTCAGTAACGCGTTCAACACGGTCGATTTCGATATACTCTTAAAGCGACTACGTTCTCTTAACATATCTCCTACAGCAATTGACTGGTTTCAATCTTACCTGTATGGGCGTCAGCAGCGTGTTCGCCTCGACGATCAGCTTTCCTCTTGGTGTCTTACAACTGCTGGCGTACCTCAGGGCGGCGTGTTATCACCTCTATTATTTTCACTTTTTATAAATTCCATTACGTCAAATCTTCGCTCCTTTTGCCATCTTTATGCAGATGACTTGCAGATTTATTCACATACTTTAACGGACAATCTGCCTAATGCGATCACTGAAGTAAATGAAGACCTTGCGCGTATAATCGAATGGAGTAAGTCTAATGGCCTTAAGGTTTACCCTGATAAGTCCCAGGCCATTATTATAGGCAGCACCCGTTTCATTTCCAAAATTGATTGGGTGACTGTCCCTCGATTAATTTTCAATAATGTTCATGTACCTTATAGCGAGAGTGTCAAAAATCTTGGTATCTATTTTGATAAAACCTTTTCTTGGTCGGTGCAAATAGCCCACGTTAGCAGGAAGCTGTTTGTAGCACTTGGCTCCCTTCGACGGTTGCGTAATTTTCTCCCTATCGATACCAAAATTTCACTTGCACAGTCCCTGCTCCTTCCAATTCTGGACTATGCTGATTCTTGTTACCTTAGCCTCACTGAAGACCAATTAAATAAACTTGAGCGCCTTCAAAATCTATGCATTCGATTTATATTTGGGCTTCGCAAATATGACCATGTGTCCGAACTTCGCACTCAGCTCAAGTGGCTCCCTATCAGGTTACGTCGTAACTGGCACATTGTCTCTCTTCTTTATTCTATTCTCTTCAATCCTACTTCTCCCAGCTACTTGAAGGAACGTTTTGTTTTTCTCAGTGAGGTACGGGAACGTTGTGATCGCAGTACACGCAGTATTCTTTCCCTTCGCCTAATAACGCCATCTCACTCTTCACAACAGTACTCTAAGTCCTTCTCGGTACGAGCTGTGCAACTTTGGAATGCCTTGCCAATTTATATACGCAGTGCACAATCCTCAGCCTCCTTTAAAGATCTGGTAAAATCTTACTATCTCTCTATGTAACTATAGTACTACATAATTATATATATATATATATAGATATTTGTCATTACTTCTATCTAAATTTATTATTGTATGTTCTGATCTTCTGTCATTGTTTACTACTTTTTTTTTTTTCTCTTTTTTCTTTTATTCGTTAGAATGTGTAATTTGTTGTAAATAAGCATTTAATATATAAAAATGAAAATTGTACTGTCATAAATGCGCCACCTACCTACTTTTTACATATGATTGTTTTTTCGTGTCGTATGGTTGTCTGGAAGAGATCGCTTTAGCGATAAGACCGCCTATTGTACATTTATTTTCTTTTTACGTGTGTTCTGTATGCATTTGTTATTGGTGCAATAAAGAGTATTCTATTCTATTCTATTCTAATAAACCCATAATGCTGATAATAATCTGCAGTGCGGTTTACAAGAACTTTTGGTCTGTTAATAAAAATTGAACTAAGAGTGAACTCCCTACTCTATCTACTAGGAAAATCGTTAAAGCATCGAGTGATGGGGCATTTGTAGCAAGTACAATCAGATCGTTAATAGTTTGCCTTATGTACATAAATGTGGTTGAAAATGGGGCCGGGGAAGATCTAACCTACCATGACTAAATTAATTAGAAACCGGCGAGCGTGCATTAAAAGAGCTATGAATGATAAAGAAGCGAGTGAAGTGTGTACGGACCGCGTGTTATGGCGCTCGTTTCTCTATGCCTACCCCGCCGGGGACCTGGCGTGAAGACATACATACATTACATTAATATGAACATACATTTCTTTTAAATTAACTTCAAACTAGAAGAATTTACAATGTCCGTAAAGTATGTTTTTATGTATGTTCGTCTATACCGAGAAACGTTTTAACAATTTGGATATTTTAAACCATTCAAATCTGCTCTGTGTTCCATGAAAGTAGTTCTCAACGTGTTCTCAAAAAAATAAACTTAGTGAATATTTGATACCAATTAAACAGTTATTTTAAAATTCTCATTGCCAGTCCTTCCTTCCTTACCTTTGTTTTTGTATCGTATAAGAACGGATTTTAAAATATTTTTCCGTAGTATATCTACTCCTGTAATGATTCTATGTTACTCGTACATTGGAGACAAACAAATAATACCTGTATAAACTTTTACAATAATAAAAAAATAAAGCTACCAATTTTAGTTGAAAATAATGTGAATATACTTCGGCTGAGCTTCGGCTAATGAGATCGGTTTCTCTGTTTTATTTAAAAGGTATAATTCGAAGGTAAACTTTCATTTGATACTTACAATATTAAACAAGCTGCATGACTTTAGGGTACGCTACTCCACTCTCTCTCTGGGATTCTGAACAAATTTAACTTAAAAAAGAAAATCCATACCTTCGTACAAACAATTGCTAGAAACCATGAAGCATTAATCATAGTCGTAGAAATAATATGTTTAATTATTTTTAAATCGTTACATATCTGTTATATATTTATTACTTATGCAATGTCGGTGTGTGTATATGTAATACTACTATTACTACCTCTTCATGCCAAGTCCCTTGCGAGATAGTCAGAGGAAACCTAGCGCCCCATGACTTCACATTACGAACTTTAATACTCATAGCGCTTGTCATGCACGCTCGCCAGTTCATAGATCTCCTGACAAAAATTTTTGGTCAATCTGTCAATCAAACACACGATCAATCTGGTCATAATAGGTGAGTCTTGGCCTTCCTTGGCTCCTGCATCCTTCTACTTTCGCGTTGAGTACATCTGTTTCGTTTGTATGCTGTAATTATAATCTATCTATAACCGGACAGTATTTTCGGGAACACCGTTCTATATGAATTCAATATGTTTGTCTGTGCGTTTGTCTGTCGCTTTTTTACGAATATTCGAATTTTGACTTCAGATTCGGATTCAGCATAAAAAAGTAGAGTAGGAATGTTCAGAAACACCGTTCCTATCTGTTCAGGAACATGGTCAAAATGGCCGACAAATTAAAAAAATATATATTTTGAATTGTAATATAATTGACGAGCCAGGTGTTCCTCTGGCAATGCAAGCTTGCGCATTCTCAACTGGTTTAACTTTGTTTACTCCATTTAAGATTTTCTGACAGAAAATACTACTAGTCCTCTTTTATAACTTTAAGGTGTAGAATATAGAGTATAAAATAAAATATAAATGGCAAGTTAGAGATCTTTACTACAACTAAAAATGTAAAAGTACTTGGTTCCGATTCAGCACAGTCTGAGTCTGACACCGCTAAGAAAACCAAGTTTTTTATATATTTTCTGTTCCGGAACATGGCTATTGTCGTTGCACATAGCATGGGATTCTTGGTGTAGAGATCTCCAGCGAAGTTCAGTTATAAAACTACCTAGAGAACAAGATCTTGTCCTAAAAACTTGTTGTTTTCAATAGAGCGAAGCCTTACTTCAGCTCGGGGCAATGACTAATGCCATACACGTCTCAAGTTAGACTGCATATGGAGCACTGTAGTTGTCTTTGGGCAAGAACCAGATGATACCAGTTACGACCTAACAGACCTAAAAATTCAGTTCAGAGCAAGTTGTAAAAATGTATTCATTCCTATTTCCTGGACTACGTTAAGTTTCACACGGTATTGAGCGCTAAAGATTAAGAAGAGACTTTGTCTCCCTTTGTGCGTTCTACCGATTCTACAATGGGTTGTGTTCCGATGGGATATCCGATGTGATACCTACAACTTCCTTTTGCAACTGAACCACTCATCCGTTGTCGGCTTGTGTTTCTAGTGCGTATTTCATCCTTACGTACTTTGCGGTTCCAGAGAATTCTATCGAGAACCGTTAAGTTGTAGAATAAAGTCCTTTTTTAGAGGTTTTCCCAAGAGACTACAACAAGAAGTAAATTAAAAAATCGGCCAAGTGCGAGTGGGACTCGCGCACGAAGGGTTCCGTACCATTATCTGTAAAAAAGGAAATAAAATCACGTTTGTTGTATGGGAGCCCCCTTAAATATTTATTTTATTCTATTTTTCAGTATTTGTTGTTATAGCGGCAACAGAAATACATCATCTGTGAAAATTTCAACTGTCTAACTATCACGGTTCATGAGATACAGCCTGGTGACAGACGGACGGACGGACGGACGGACAGCGGAGCCTCAGTAATAGGGTTCCGTTTTACCCTTTGGGTACGGAACCCTAAAAAAGTGTGAAGATGTTTTTTTACAGGGCGGCAACTTTCAGGATGTTTCAAGTGTTGACAGACTGCACTAATTTCCTACCATTCGGCAAGCTTCTACCATTGTTAGCCATTTTAGTAATATAAAATACTGTAGACTTGCCGACTAATTTCATTTTAGCCATATTACGACTAATTGTGAATATGTCTTTCAAAGTCCACTTATATAGCCATATGGCTTGTTAAGCACTATAAGTCCCTTGACATTACTACTTGAGATAGCGTTCGACGCCATTAGAGTTAACGTACTTAGCTAAGTGTCGATAGAGCCACTTAAGTATTTAGTGACTGAAGGGGTGTTCTTACCTGAAAATTAGATAAAGGATGTTTATTCTATCTATCTTAATTTTCACTCTAAGTTCCTTGCGGGGTAGGCAGAAGGAACCGAGCGCCACTTATCATATTACACACCTCGCCCTTTTTTAGGGTTCCGTACCCAAAGGGTAAAACGGAACCCTATTACTGAGGCTCCGCTGTCCGTCCGTCCGTCCGTCCGTCCGTCCGTCCGTCCGTCCGTCCGTCCGTCCGTCCGTCCGTCCGTCCGTCCGTCCGTCTGTCACCAGGCTGTATCTCATGAACCGTGATAGTTAGACAGTTGAAATTTTCACAGATGATGTATTTCTGTTGCCGCTATAACAACAAATACTAAAAAATAGAATAAAATAAATATTTAAGGGGGCTCCCATACAACAAACGTGATTTTTTTTGCTGTTTTTATAGATAATGGTACGGAACCCTTCGTGCGCGAGTCCGACTCGCACTTGGCCGATTTTTTATTCAACGTCGGACACATATAAGCCCACCTGATCTAAAGTGATTACCGTAGCATAGGAACGCATGCAAAACATTAAGTATCACAAGCACGATACCACCTCTGCTGCTAATGCGGTAACTCTTTAGGAGCTTACTGGCGAAATACAGGCAGGAACACAACAACCTTTCAGGGAGTTATTATTTGGCTGTGGTTTTCTGTGAGATGGAGGCAGTTTCCCAGACGAGCAGCTTTTATGCGCCCTACCTTTCTTAAAAATACACAGACCAAGACGAACAGACATTGAATTAAACAGTTTTTTAACGGAAGTATCGCGTGTTTTATTTATTTTGTTGAACCTGACATTTCGAATGCTTTGCAGCATCCGTGGTCGCAGGAAGAAATGTTTGTACACACAAATGTTTGTCCTATGTAAGGAATCGAACCCACGAACGTTGGTGACAAAATAACGCTATAGCGCGTTTGACCACTGCGCCACCGACGTCGTCAAAAAATTATTTAATATCATGATAATCTACACTATTTTTTCATTTTATTTACATGTATGTATGTATGTATATCTTCACGCCAGGTCCCTTGCCATAAGACGCGGTTTTTACATTTACGTATTTTTTACATTTATTTTTACCACATATATTTCTATGGTAATTTTAATACACGAATAAATATATATTTTCATAATATGGAGATTTTAATTCTTCAGACCTTATGAACCGAAAGGGATTACGATATCTTTGCACTGCATTTTACTGCTGCTGCACATTCCTCTTAGCCATATTTAATGAAGAAGAGCCAAATCTAAACCTCACCTATATTTTTTCCACACCATAAATCTATAAAATCCGATCAAATGCATTGTTTACGATCGCGTTTTTTGGCTGCAGTTAAAACATTACGGCGTTATTTATTCCTGCTTCGGTTTTCCTCTCGTACTTTTGCAGATATTTTCATATGAAAAGTTTTGTTAATTGTTTGAAATTGGAATATACTGCAAAATAAAATTTGATTGTGGTAAAAAAGATAAGATAAAAGATAAAATGCTTTATTTGCCTTTAGACCCTCACGGGCACTTAGAGACGTCTTACATTCTCAATATTGTATCTAATTAATTTTTCATAGTTTTGATGTCTCTTTTTTGACCAATTGCGATGACGAAATGCCAAAAGAAACTTATCAATATAGGATATCGATATAGTCTCTTTTCAAATCGTCAATTTATATTACAATAATTTTATGACAGTGTATTAATGGTGACAAGTTGTACAGTTAAAGATATATTACACATGTGCTGAATCATATCCAGACAACTCTGTCAGTCAGGTAATCATTGATCCTGTAATAACCCGTCTTATATAGAGTATTTTTGATGTGCTTTTGTGCTGTGCTTGCCTGGCAATATGTCAGGCAAGCACACAACTGTTTTAAATAATTTATTATAGAATCGAATATAATTTACAACAAAAGATCTACTCGTCTTAGCAAGGCGATGTACTCGCGTACGCTGTCTATTCCTGCTTCAAAGATTCTCACTAAATTTTGAAAACGACTTTATATTTTCACATACTTTATGTTCTCATAATATGCATACATAGTTCATTTATGTGGGGATTCATTATATTTTATTTTTTTATTTATGTACAAAATGGATGGCGTCGTTGCGTGTGCCATTATATTTGAAGAAGCAGGTAAAGCCAGACCAACTATTTCTCTCGCGTCTTCATTACGAACGCGGTCAGCAAGCATTATGCCACAAATTTTGCTCAATGCTCTCATATCGACCGCATTTATTCTACTTTCATGCTCTCTCTGCCATACCCAGCTCTCACTTCCATAAGTAAGCGTTGTTAACTTTAAAATGTAACATGACATTACCAAAAACTATCACGTATTCCGTGTGTGTCGACATAAAGATATTAAATTTATGACGTACCTACTAGGAAAATTGAACGGGCTGTTATTAAAATTCGAACAGCAGGTGCGCTAGCAATATTATTCTATTGGAAAATGATTTTAAACATAACAGGTACACGCTGCAAATTTACTTTGATGTTTGAAATTACACGGGTAATGTTCAATAAGGTAAGTGGTGCAATCAAAACAGAGCCAAATGTACTTAGAAATTATTTAAAAACACAAAAGTGTACAGTTAAGCAGCAGCTGTTAACAATTTGTACGGACACGTTGATAACTTTGGCGCGATTTTTTCTGTTTATCTAAATTTACCGGAGGGAGACTTTATACAAAAATCGTCTGTATGAGTACCTCTGTCTCACCTATTTCTACCGCCAAACAGCTATATCGATATAGCTGTGTTCCGGTTTGAAGGGTGAGATATGGCCGAGAAATAACTGTGACGAAACAGCCTTAGATCACAAGATTGGCAGCGCGCGAGTGACACCCCCGTGGTGGTGTTGCGAGCGTCAATAGCCTGCGGTGACCGCTTACCCTCTGATACGGGCCGCATGTTTGTTTGAGAATCTAGTTGTATAAAAAAAAAATATACAATGTCGGGAGGCATACAAGCATACGATCCACCTGATGTAAAGCTGTTACCGTAGCCTATTAACGCTTGTAACATATATCACTCGAGCGATGCCTCTTTACTGCTAAAGTTGATACTGTTTATCATTTATGAGTACATACATCTCCTTTCACATTGTAATTTTACACTTTGCAGTAGTAGTAGTACACTAATAGGTACATATACATTGTAATATTTAAGCATGAAATATTTATTACATCCTCAAAAGTTTAAGTGTTATTTTACACGCTGGTAAAATAAAAAACTGCCAAGCCCGGCTCCGACACGCGTACTGTGGGCTCCGCACCGTCATTTGAAATTTATGTTTTTTACATACCTGTCCATCAAATTTCATTACAAACAAGGCATCGATTAAGGTAGTCATTCCCAACCAGTGAGCCTTTAATAAAGAGATAAAATATGGTTCGCTTAATATTTCATATTATTTTTTATTTCAAATATTTAGTAGAGTTTTGTTATTACCAGGACAAAAACATGTATAAAAGTAATGGAAGCGAGAGAGAAAAGTATACATTTCCTTTTCTCGTTCCTTTATTTTTGTTCAAGTTACTCAGTATGAGTAATAATAATAATATTTACAATAAAATCACAGAACTTATACAAAAGTTGTAAATGAAAAAATCACACTAATAACCAACCTTATAATGTTATATTTATGAATGTTAACGTGTGTTATTTTTGAATGTAACAAATACATATTCATGAAAATTCAATTAAATAAATTAATAATCATGATTTCCGTGTCAGTGTTAGTTCCTGTAGCATATTTTTTTAATCTTGTAAACCCTGCTAAACTAAGAAATCAAATGAGCTGATCAAATTCCGGTGGCTTCGAAGAAATGTTTAGGGAAGAAATATTAATGTTAATATACACCAAAAAAAAGAAATCTTCAACTCGAATCAGATACTTACAATAATTATACTTAAACAGGATGACTGCCGTGTAGTTATGATTTCAATTTCAAAAAAGTTGCATTAAAGATACATCAGTTGTACTGATGTATATTTAATGCAACTTTTTTTTTAACAATACTTATATTAATATAAATATGAACAAAGAAACTGTTACGCGGTTTCTTTTCTTTCCTCGGCCCGTGACAGGATCCTTTAAATTATGGACAGAGATGCTGATCTTAAACTGAAATGATAGTAGAGGACAAGGATATTCAGTTTCGGCGATCCAGGTCGGCGTAACTGGCGCTAAATGTTACCGTCTTCAAAATTTCGGTACAGGAATCTTGTCTGCATATGAATTTATCACATTTGGCAGGTTAAGTAATATTTACATAGTTGAGTCATCGCATAATTAATTACAAACAGTAACAAATGGCAACAAATCCTATGATCTATGACTGTTTAAATAAGATACATGACATATTTAGTAATGATGTTTGACTACGGCTGGACAAAACTGACCTTTATTTTAATTAGATTTTGTTCTTTTTTTATGCGACCCGGATTAGATGGTAAGCGGTCAGCGCAGCCTATTGACGCTCGCAACACCACGGGGATGTTACTCGCGCGCTGCCAATCTTGTGACCTAAGGCTATTTGGTCACAGTACACCATCATTTCTCTGCCATATCTCACCTTTCAAACCGGAACACAGCTATATACTCCTTAATATAGCTTCTTAGCGGTAGAAATAGGTGAGACAGAGGTACCCACGCAGACGACTTTTAAACAAAGTCTCCCTCAGGTTCATATATGTAGTCCAATATTATATTTATTATTGTTTATCAATTTATAATAAAAATATGTCTACTTTGAAGTTTTGTCAATATTTTTCTGTAGGTAGGGAAGTTTTGTATTAGTCTGGTTTCAATTTTTCACTTTCATTTTGTTAAAATAAATGCATAGTAAGTTACACTAAATAAAAGAGTAGAAATAGCCTAGTGGGAAGAAGACTGCTTAAAAATATGTAATATTTATACACCCCATAAAAATATGTTGTGCTCCTCTGAATATTTGTTTACATTCTTTATCTCGGCTGCACTTTCAACTACTACTTTTAAAATTGCGTTACATTTTAAATATATTTTTTAACTGATTCAAATACCATATGGCAATTTTTGCCTGTACTTTTTTGTATTATAAGGCATAAATTCAAAATAATTGAAGAGTTGAAATAAAAGGAAAATTTCTATGTAACAGTATTTATGGCCAGACTAGTTATATATATACATATTACATGCCTAAGAAGTTTTAACTTCAAAAATACATATTTTTTATCAATTTTTTAGTAGCCTCAGCACATGGCATGACTAGGTAACTAGTTAGGCATTGCGTAAATTGTGCGGAAATAATAATTTATTAATTGAGCAAGGGTTGCCTTGCACCTGATCGTTTTATTATTTACGAACACGTCATGCGACAACATCGCCTTAACAAACTTTTTAATGGTTCGGAGCTCTAAGAAGTTTAAAATATTATATCTTGCATTTGTACCTCATGTGACTAATCCTACTCCAATAATATTGAAACTACAGAAGACTAACTAACCCGTGAACAATGTAACAAATAATAGCGAGTGTACTAGCGAATTAAGCTAATGAACCGGCACGGTGAGATTAATTTGTCCGTATCTAACACAAGTACAGCTGCTATGTCGGACAATCGTTAACCTGAACTGGAACATCAGTAACTACTAGAACACGACGGAGCCGCCATTTAACCAAGAACTAGCGATTACTACAAGCGTCACCATCAGAAACTGTAATATTAGCCGACATATTATTCGACTGGTGTCTAGCTTAAATTGCGGGGTGGACATATACCTTACCGAAAATCATCACGAGAAAACCCGCGTATCCAAAAAATGTATTTCGAAAGATGTGTGAAATAATCTAAGAAAGGTCTAGTTTTCCCTCTGTGTTATGGAGGTATAACGGCAGCCGCTCTATGTAAAAATTAGTAGTTTCTCCAAATCTTTAGGCTCAGGTAGGACTCAGCGAATCTTATTTTGTCATTGTTGCTGTAAATTTATGTGTAGGTAATGGATTAGGAAACAGGATGGCGATGGGTGTAGTGAACAACACGATAGCTGGTTTAGAACTGCTTTATTGTACGACACAAGTAGGTACACAGATTTAACAGTAGGCGGGTAGGCCGGCTACCTACGTTACAATTACAAATATATCAGTACATCTTCCCCTTTAAACAAATAAAAATAATTAAAAGATACTTTTATGATACATCGTTACCATCACATGTTCCGCATAATAAGTAACTGACCAATTAATTTATCAGTTATAGGTATATAAACACAATTCATAACATTTCTTCCTTCCAACAAAACTTTTTTGTTTTTTTTTGTTTTGATTAAGTATATACTAATAAAGAATTGTTCTAATGACTAACTCATTCAACTTAAACCGCTAAGTACCAATGTACATGATAGCGATTGAGTTGCATCTTAGTACAGTTATGATTATTACATTATTAAGTTTGAAGTCATACAAACTCAGTATACGATACAGACCCAACATACAGTCGTACACCTAGTTATATATATTCCGTAATTATTAACAAAACATTACAAACTAATACACAATTTGTACGTGAGTACGAATACAAAATAAACCATCGATTTTAACGACATGAACGAATTAGGCTTGATTTCCGATTCTACAACATATTTCTTATTTTTTTTTTTGCATTCTCTGCAGCTGTCCTCTTAGAACGCACAGGATTCGGTGAGTCATCAGACTGCGGAGTCTGACTGTCGACATCACCCTGTTCACTATCATCGTCAGCGTTTACAAGTGACTTGAATGAGTCATCTTGCTCGTTGACTTCGTTACCGGTACATGTCGTCTCGTCGAGTGGTGGCGGAGAGGGCGGTTGCGGTGGTGGTAATTTTATGAGATGTCTTCTGTTTCTACGTAAGACTCTGCCGACGCGATCCATCACGATATAGGAACGGGGTTGTGGGGCTCGTGCCGAGATACGTCCTAGACGGCGGCGCGCTCCGTCTACTAACACGACGTCGTCGCCAGGATTCAACTCCGGGAGAGTTCTGGCACGCCTGTCATACCACTCACGACTTTTTTCTTGATCATCTATTATATTCTGATAATCTGTTGTGTTATCCCGAACTGGCATTAATCTATCGGGATGCGAGGGAAGCCGCGTGTTGAGCCTCCGGCCCATGAGAAGCTGTGCCGGGCTCGCTATGCCATCCCTCGATGTGGATCTAAAATTCAGTAATCCTAAATAAAAGTCTTCATTGGATTTTGAGCATTTGCTCAATAATTCTTTAACTGTTCGGACAGCACGTTCGCTCCGACCGTTCGAAGGGGGGTAATTTGGAGATGACTTCGTATGAACGAATCCCCAGGTACGTGCAAAGGTTCTGAACTCTTTAGAAGCATACGCCGGACCGTTGTCCGTCACTAGTTCCTCCGGTATCCCGTGTCGGGCGAACTGGTCTTTCATAGCGAGTATGACCTGTTTAGACGTGATAGCAGTTAGCGGACACACTTCAATAAAATTTGTAAAATAATCTACCAATATTAAATAAGACCTTTTCGAATATTCAAAAATATCCGATCCCAATTTATTCCAGGGAAGACACGGAATAGCATGGGGTACCATCGGCTCCCGCTGAGGCATAGCTCTGTTTTCGGCGCACACCCTACAGGCTCGCACCGCGCTCTCGATGTCGCTCGACATGCCCGCCCAGAACATTACATCACGAGCGCGCCGCTTGCAGCGGTCTATACCCTGGTGCCCTTCGTGCACGCGCGACAACATCTCGCTCCTGAGTCCTCGCGGTATAAAAACTAGATTGTTACAAAATATAACACCACCCGCGTACTCCAAACACTCTCTATAGTCCCAGTATCGCCGCGCACATTCGATCGTTTCGTGTTTGTTCGCCGGCCATCCGTTTAACATATAGTCTATTAGTACTTTACACTCGTTGTCTTTGTTCGTGGCCTCTCTTACGGAATTAAACTTTTCACTACTCAACCTAACATTTTGAAGCAAAAAACAAGTTTGCTCTTCGATTTCCTCCGACACCTTGGTTACCGATCGCTCCGGGAGGGGAGCCCGCGATAGTGTATCCGCGATATACATGTATTTACCGGGCTTATATGTGACAGTGAAATCGTATCTCTGAACCCGCAGCATCATACGTTGCAGTCTCGCTGGGACAGAATCGAGTGATTTTTTGAACAGAGCTTCGAGTGGCTTGTGATCTGTTTCAACCACTATGTCACATTTGCCAAATATGTACTGGTGGAATCTCTCGAGAGCAAACACGATGGCGAGCATCTCTTTTTCGATTTGCGCATATCGCTGCTGCGTGTCAGAGAGAGTCGATGACGCAAACTCAACCGGCCGCCCTCCTTGTAAAAGACAAGCGCCGACCGCTCGCGAGCTCGCGTCCACCGACAGCACCGCAGGCTCGTTCGCTGAAAACAGTGCCAGCACAGGCGCGCTACACAGAGCCTCCTTTAGATCGCTCACTACGCGTTCCTCGCACTCACTCCAACACCATTCCGCATCTTTCTTAAGTAGGTTGCGCAGTGGGCTAACTCTTTTCGAGTAATTAGGGATAAACTTACTCACGTAGTTTATCATACCGAGGAATCTTTCGAGTGCCTGTCTATCCGTCGGACTAGGCATGTCCGTGATGGCCTTCAGCTTCGACTGATCTATTTTCATTCCATCAGAGCTGAAGTTGTGACCTAAATATGTAACTTCTGTAACACAAAATGTACATTTTTCACGATTGAATCTGATGCCTACTTGTCGCGCCCTGTCGAGAAGACTCCTTAGACGCTTGTCGTGTTCATCTTTTGATGTTCCCCAAACAATAATGTCATCAACAAAAGAGTCCACGCCATCCAAGTCTTCCAGCAGCTGGCGGACCCTAGCATGAAATATCTCCGATGCTGAGTTTATACCGTAAGGTAAGCGCAAGTATTGAAACCGACCGAACGGTGTGCCGAACGTACAAAGGTCAGCGCTCTCATCGTCGAGCTGGATCATCCAGAATCCAGATCTAGCATCTAGTTTACTGAAATAACACGCACCTTTTAATTTTGTGGCTATCTCCGTTAAAGTTGGCAAAGGATAATGTTGGCGCCTGATGACCTTGTTGAGCGGACGCGGGTCCAGGCATACTCGAAAACTACCATCTTTTTTAGCGGCTATGACTATACTGTTAACCCAGGAAGTTGGGTGTGTTACTCTTCGTATGACCCCTAACTGTTCCATACGGTTCAACTCTTTCTGTAACTGATCTCTTACACCTACGGGAATTTTTCTAACAGGACAGATGCAAGGACTGACGTCCTTCTGTAAAGGAATTCTATAGTAGCCCGGTAATTTACCTATACCTTGAAACAAATCATTGTAAATATCTAAGTTAATTGTAAATATTCTCTTTATCAAGCCTAATTCCTCCAGTGCGTGTTTACCTAAAATACTTTGACACGGCTGCTCCGATACAATAAACTTTAAATGGTATTCATTTTGTTTGTACACCACTTTAATAACAATCGATCCTACGATCGACAGAAAATTGCCACAAAATGATTTGGCACGAACGTTATCAGTGGATAAATCAAACAAAGAAAATCCCAGTTTCACAAAATTATGTTTAGACAAAACGTTCAGATCGGAACCCGTGTCTAACTTAAATAAAACATTCGAATCACAAACAGGTAAGTATAAAGTTTCGAACCATTTTTTATCATCCACGTTTATCAATGAATCGACGCATTCAATTGTAGATATATAGTATAACTCACCGGGTTCATCGCTGTCCTCGTTAATTTCGTACACTTTATTTTTCTTAACCGGACACATGATTTTAAAATGACCTCTAAAACCACAAAGAAAGCACTTCGCGCTCTTGCCCGCACAACGATCGCCACCATCACAACGAACGCTACCACAAGAACCGCACGCCACCGCCCGTCCGTAACGCAGCTGCACGCTCGCATCGCCGCCGCCGCCGCGCCTGCCAACCGAGCTCACCGCCGCGCGCTGGCCCGCGACGCCCGCCGCACGTGCTCGGCTCGGCCCAGCGCCGCTTGTGCTGCTGCCGATGCGGTTTCGGCTGATTGGCTTAGCCTCCCGCTGATATGCTCGCGACTTCCATAAGACGTTCACGTCTGCAGTATTCTCGCTTTTGACTCCCGCGATCTGCCGACTCTCGTCGGCGCTCACTTCATTGGCCTGACAGATTTTCACCGCTCTATCCAGCGTCAAATCCTCCGCGCGAAGCAACCGATCTCGCACAGCAGTGTCTGTCACGCCGCACACTATCCTGTCTCGCACCAAGCTATCCTCTAGTTGTTCGAATTGACACTGTTGGCTGAGCAGCTTCAAGGCTGTGACGTACTCGTCTATACTTTCGCCTATTTCCTGGTTCCGAGTAAAAAATTTGAATCGTACCATTATTACGTTCCGCTTAGTGCCAAAATATTCGTTAAATGCACATATTAACTTTTTTATGTCTTCTCGATCTTTTTCATCGCAAAATTTCAATGTCGAGTAAATGTCATATCCTTCCGAACCGATCAGATTAATTAATAAACTCGCTTGCACGTCACTCGCTTCCTTATGTACTCCTGAGGCCTTTAGGAATACCTCAAACTGTCGCAGCCATTTTCGCCACGTGTCGGCGCGACACGCCGGGCCCCCTTCCAGCACTAATTCTCCAGGAGGACGGGCATGCTCCATTATTTTAATTTACGTTACAATTTTTCGACACTTTCGAAAGTAAATTCTATTAAATGAAAACTATTCCTATTTTATTTTTTTACTTCACCGCTGTCACCATGTAGTGAACAACACGATAGCTGGTTTAGAACTGCTTTATTGTACGACACAGGTAGGTACACAGATTTAACAGTAGGCGGGTAGGCCGGCTACCTACGTTACAATTACAAATATATCAGTACAATGGGAAGTAGAAGAACTGAGAAAACCGATTGACGAACATTTATCCGTTATCGACGTGCAACAAAAACCTGCGTATTTATAATATTAAATTTTTACTTAATGACATTAAATTTATTCATTTGGAGACATTTAGTTATATGGAGATCCATTGGAGAGTTTAGTCATTTGTCAAGAATGGCATTGGATGAATAATGTGACGACGACTTTAAAAAGCTCACATGTGGTAGACAGTGCAGATCGGCCCTGTATTCGATTGCTTATCATAACACTACAAATGATAAAAAATAATCTTATAAAAACTGATTGTTTGACAGTAAACTCCAGCTGCAGATTCTATGTAAGATGTATCACATATCTGACATATATTAATACAGTGAAAAATCAAAATTAAATTCGAAAATCTTATTTACATATTGAAAAGATTTTTTAATTACTTAGCAAGATTCCCAAACTAAGCAATACGTAATATATATTTGAAGAGATCCCATACGCTCACTGCAAACAAGAATGAAGACAGTAATTGATTGATTGGTAGGGTTTATTTTAGCAATAGATACCGTTAGGCGCAAACTGCAGTGTTGAGTAATGGTTGACCTTAATTGATGCGATAGTCTCAGAATCTAGGAAATCGAGATCGATAGTAACTACGATGATAATACATCGATATTAATATGTATGCGACATTGAAATTTTTCTGATCGCATCTGTCCGGCATTTATGCATGTCTGATGGCTGTGATTAGCAATTGTCATCAGAGAATTCCCTGGCTGCTTCTTTCTCGCTACCATGACTTGTGGGTTGCCATGCTCATCAGTTAACAAACTTTTTCTTGCTATTCCGATTCATAACATCCCGTTGTTGATTCTTTTAAAGAATGCCAGAAGCTTTTTAGAGAATTTAAAAGGTGAGGCCGTACTTCGGATGACAATAAAGATGGAATACGTTGATTCTAAGAATTGGGCTAAGTTTCAGGATTATAGTTATATTTTCCTGCGTCACTGCAAGCTAAGTTATAGCTTGCAGTGACGCAGGAACTCATTTGACTGTACTACAGATGACTATAACTTAACTTAAATCATATTACGATTTCCGTAATCATCAAATCTGATCCATTAGGTAGTTACATATCTCATCAATTAATCAATCGATTAATGGTCGTTATTGTTGTAGTAAATCCGCATTTCAACTATTTATGATAGGGAGTATAATACGAGTTTTGGATAAATAGATTCCATAAAAAAATATATATTAATTAGCTCACAAATACGAAATTGAATCTGGTCAGTTCATCGTGTTGGTCATCGTGCATGATGGTGATTGGCTACGCGATCCTCTGCCGTCGGTGTTTTAAATAATGCAATTAAAAAAATCAAAATCTAACTGCGGTGTTATAAGTTTAATTTAAAGCTAAATTAAGTTTCTAAAATTATTTATCGAGTTGGGAGAAGATTAAAGGATGATGACGGTTTGAAAGGAAGAACATTATAGCCGTTACGACGAATACGAATATATAGTTGCATACGCAGTATTGATACGGTTTCCTGCTTTCACTATTCTTTCAATTTCGCCTTCTATAATCTTGATCCACACATCCTATCCTCTTTCGAAACCCCGCTTACATATCCTTAATTCTCGATTCCGGTACAGACATAACTCTTTCAATCAGTATCTTTGCAAACAATTTGCCTACTACACTTAGGAAAGGAATTTATACCACGATAATTCTTGCATTCCTGCTGTGAACCTTTACCAAGCAATTGTGAATTAGAGCTATCGGCAGGGGCCGCTCTAGTCGCACACATATAGATCAAATTGGTGATGTGTTGAAAAAAGGGCCAAATAATAAGCACCCATAACCGAAGAACACGCATGAAGAGGTTGATGAGTGTGGAAGAAGCGAGAGAGGTATGTTTGCATCGGTGCACCTGGCGTTCCATAGTCCTTGCCTACCCCAGTGGGCGTGAAAATATGTACGTATGTATAAGTTTGAACTCAATACGGAAAACATTTTTCTTACCAAAAATGTTGTTTTAGCAATAATTGGTAGATTACGCCTGTTAAGTTTGTCGAGTTTTTATTATTACTACTTATATACTTTTTATTCGCTCCGCCAACCCCCGAAGGTATTTATTGTGATGTTTTAGGCTTATACGTTCAAAGTTCAAAGTAAATTTTCGCTTACCAATGACGATGATGCGAATGATAGAAAAATGTGGTTGTGACTGTCACATCAATTTGTTTGAAAAAAAAAACGCAAATATTATTTAGACTAACCTAACAAACGTGTTTATGCTTTAATATATTGTATACAATAGAAAGTATTGAGACGGGATATCGTAAAAGTAATAGGCTCTTTTGCGAACGCGCGAAGAATGAGTACTTTGCGGACAATGGAGTGAATACATTTTTCTAGATTCACTTCTAGGAAAATCTACGTGCATTATACGCCAAGCATTATGTTCTGTATGGCTTCGCTTCGGTGCAGCGCTGCACTTAATCGCAGGCGAGGCGGGGCTTACAGCCATATTTCATAATTGCCAGTTTCTGAGGATTCCACAAGGATAGTTAACAAATTTCGAAATGTTGAAACAGCAAAGCTGCTTCTAGTTGCCAGGTGCTTGAAACTGAAAGCACTTAGTTTACCTGTCTGTTAAAATGCATCATTGTAAAGATAGGTGTATTGCTTAGGAACGGAGAATCACTGTAACTTGTCATTTCATTTAGCACTTCCTAGCCGTAAAGGTGATAGCCTCACTTCAATCTGCAAGTAGCACAAAAGCGCAATATAAAGAATAGCATGAACGTGGTCATAGTAAGACGTAATTATGTTAGAAGCCCTTGTTTACCAAAAATCAAGGCATGACCCTTCGCTGCATAGATAAGTTCAAGGTTCCTACTTCGTCTTAAGCGTGCTATAGACATAGCTATGCTCGGAGTTTCTCTACGTGATATAATCAGCAATGAGGATATCTACAGTAGAACTAAGCTAACTAACTGAATTAACATCAGTATAATGCCATTTATAATAATCCTCATTTCTGATTCTACCGACTCCTTATTTCTAATTGTAACTGACGTTAGCTTATTTTTACTGCTGATATCCTCATTACATAGCCAAACGGTTAAGCAAGCTGAAGTGGCAATGGGCCGGCCACATAGTTCGTAGAACCGATTACCGCTGGGAAAATAGTCTTTTGAATGGCGTTCCCGTACGCACGCCGTATTGGGATGTTCCCCATGTAGATGGGTGAGGACCTTAAGAGATGTGTAGGGACGGAGGCAGAGTAAAAAGATGCAGTTGGCTCAGAATTTAGTCCAATGGCTATCTAGAGGGGAAATCTCAGTTCAACAATGGACGAACATAAGCTGAAATGCTGATGATGATTTAGAACTGAGTAGTACAGATGAATAACAATGATAATGCTAATATATTACTACTCTCTTTATTTTCTGAATAATGAAAAAAAAACAATATTTGATTAAAGTCTAATATAAACCCTTCGGCCGTAGACCCAATTGGCGTTCTATTATCAAAACGATAACAGAATACAATATTTATTGTAGTTGGCATAAGCTAACAACTCGTCAAGCAGCCTAGCTTATGTCAATCCATGTATTATATTCTACTAACGTGTCGAAAATAAAGCCACTTGTCTAGGAGTGCTGATCGAAATTGGGAGAAAAGCTAGTATCATTTAAATTGGACACTATCTGTAACAGACCCGGGCGCAGACCGTTCGGATTGCCATAATCGGCTTTGGTGGTAACACTCAGCATATATTGGTATCTAACTACGGTCGGAAAATGTTAAAATTTACATTACAATATCCCGGTAATTTAAATTTTCTCAAAAAGTAATTTTAACTCATTTTTTTTATTCATTTATGCACAACGTTATTCCGTGTGTGGCGAAGTGAGAAATTTTGCATTGGAGTTCCTTATACAGGACGTTTTAATGAACTACCGCTTCGAAAGATAGTGACTATAGTCACGAATAATAAACAACTTTGTTTTGAGAGATACTTTGAAATTTAGAAAACAGTTGTATGGTATTTTGGTCGCGTTGACATAGATCTTTTGAATTGAAAATCTGTATATCGAGCTCGCTGGCTTCGGTGCGTGTATTAGTTTAAAGTTTATCGAGCACGCAAGTCAAGCAGCGTCGGCAACATCCTGGTTATGGATGATTTTAGTCGTTTAGAGTTCCCTCGCGTTTCGTAGGCAACCTTAAGCCGTCGGTCGCTCCTGTTTTAGATAGATGACAGTTGTTAGGCAAGGAGAGGAACGGCACAGGCCGGCTAGGGAAGTATAATTACACAGGCAAATAACAAGTACCTGGAAAGTTGTTGTGTTTCTACGAGTGAATAAAAGTTGCGCGATGCGCGACCGACCCTTCCTGTATTACAAGCGTTCATAAGGTACGGTACTATATATTATACGGATCGTATGTAAGAGAGGTATACAAGCATGTCTATATACCATAATATATAAAAAATAACAATTTTGCTGCTGCTGCTAATACAGCAACTCTTTCCTGAGGAGCTTACCGATAACCTCACTCACACACAGGAACACAACAACCCCCTAAGGATTTGGATATTGGACGGGCTGCTTTGATGCGCCCTACTAAACTCACGATAACACACGCTTGACCAAAATTGCATACCAGAATAGTTTTAACGAAATTTAACCAAACGATTTATAAGACAGTAAGACAGATCTCTGTATTTTCTATGGTTTTTTTATACCAGTAAGGTGGCAATCAAGCATACGGCCTGCCTGATGGTAAACAGTCACGGTAGCCTATGGACATTTGCAACACCAGGGATGTCACTCATGCGTTGCCGACCCTCTAAAAACCTCTTCACGCATTTATTGAAGAATTCCATGCTGTAGTCCCTTGGAAAAAACCCGGCTGGGAGCTCATTCGACAGCTTGAGAGTTCGCCAAAGAAAACTTCTCTGGAACAGTACGTGACCATTGCGGGTCCAGCGTGTGAGCGTGTTATAAAAAGTAGCTGTCGGCATTATTTCGAACAATTCTTCAGAACACAGAACTCGTTGTACAATCGGTAGAACACACAAAGGTAGGCAAAATCTCTCCTTAAACTGGTTTATAAAACCATAGTATATCTATATTAGCATCGTATATTGAAGTACTACATTGTTCTTTAGCATTTAGCAAAAATACTAATATATAAAGAGGAGAGTTTGTTTGATTATTGTTTTGTTTGTTTGGAGACGCTAATTTCTGGAACTACCAGTCGAATATGAAAAATTGTTTTTGCGTATGATAGTCCAATTCCTGAGGAAGGTTATGGGTTATTCAACATCGCTTTATGACCCTTAGAAGTCAAGGGAAAAAAATTAAGTAGAAAAATCGGTTCCTACGGGATACGCGCGGACGAGGTCGCGGGCTTCAGCTAGCCCATTATATCTTAGGTTTCTTAAGGAAGCACTACAAAAGGACTTTCAACGTTCATCCCTGAGAAAGATTAAGTAGGGGATAAATTATATAGAAGAGAAGGGATCTCATCACCCGGTTGGTTCAAAATCATAACTGCTTATTGATTGATGATTTCCGAGATCAAGTAAAATTATAGTTCTTTTTTTATACTACGTCGGGAGGCATACAAGCATACGGCCCACCTGATGTAAAGCGGGTACTGTAGTTTATTAACGCTTGCGATATATTAATCATCACTCGCGCGATGCCTCCTTTGCTTCTTACACAGCAATTCCTTGGAAGCTTACAGGTGACCTCACTCACACGCAGGAACACAACAACCCTCTAGGGAGTTGTTATTTGGCTGCGGTTTTCTGTGAGGTGGAGGTACTTCCCCAGACGGGCTGTTTTGATGCGCCCTGTCCAAGAGAAAGAGACATGTTCATGCACACAAATATTTGCCTTGTATGAGCATCGAACCCACGAGCGATGGTGTCAAAGTCGCGTAATTCGACTGAGCCACCGAGCTCGTCCAGAATAGTTGTGGTCTCCGATCGCATAAAGAACACGAGATCAGAATATGAAGTAACATTGACAAAGTAAATTGCGAACAACCACAATATAATTCCTTCATACTACTAAGATGGCAATCAAGCGCACGGTTTGCTTGAAGGCAACCAGTTAATTCGACATTGTTCGTTGCTCGCAAGGAATCAAAGTGAATCGTACTCATTGTCAATTTGCAAGAAAACTTTTTTTTCCTTTTTATCATTAGAACAAGATTACATTCCGCCTGATGGTAAGTCATTACCGTAGCCTATGAACGTTGGAACGCTTCTTCTTCTTCGCGTTATCCCGTTTCCTTTATTAATGCAAGATGAAAGAATGACGAAACAGATATACAATGCGAAAGTGGAAGGATGTAGGAGCCGAGGAAGACCAAGACTAACCTACTATGATCAAATTGGTCGTGTTTTATCAGAAGGTGCTGTCAGGAGCCTTAGGAACCGGCGAGCGTGCATGAAAAGAGCTATGAATGTGAAAGAAGCGAGTGAAGTGTGTAAGGACCGCGTCTTATGGCGCTCAGTTCTCTCTGCCTACCCCGCAAGGGACCTGGCGTGAAGATATACATACATACATACTTTATTAATTCATTAGGATTGGCAGGGTCCGCTACCTAAGCCTAAGGATATAGCGAAGACACTGATTTTTGCATAGAGCGACTGGCGTCAGACCTCACAAGACCACCAAAGGGAAAATTAGAGATTTTATGTACGTATTGTTGGATATAAGGAAGCGCTAAATTTCGGTGTCATTTCGCATTGCGGACATACCAAGGCGCGTTGGGAGCTCTTTGGCAGAAGAGGTTTTGGACGGTTTGGAGTTTTTTGATGGTATTTGGACTAGAGTGAGCAAAAACTGGTGAGGTGTACGTCATCACCGGCCTTATGCAAACCTTGTAGAGGGTTCGCTTATTTCTCAAGGACATTTTACTGTGCCTTCCCAACATATTGCTGAGTCGGCCTAAGTAATATCTAGCGGTTCTCGCCACCTTTCTGCCATATGGGTTAAAAGTAAACTGAGAGTCGACAATAACTCCAAGGTATTTTGCTTGGCGTTGCCAGGGGACTGACGACCCTAGCATACGCAGGCAAGGCATTCGGTAAGGGAGTTTACGTTTGACGTCGAAGTAGACAGCGGAACTTTTGTCCGAGTTAACTTCTATACGCTACTTACGAAACCAACTTCCTAACTCAGTGACTGAAGTTTGAAGTTTGTTGAAGGCTGACTTGTTCTGAACACTCTTAATATAGAGTGCAGTGTCGTCAGTGAAGAGGGAAAGCTCTACGCCGTTTGTAGGGATAGGAATATATGTTTTTTTATACTACATCGGGAGGCATACAAACATACGACCCACCTGATGTAAAGCGGGTACCGTAGCCTATTAACGCTTGCGATATACTAAGTATCACTCGCGCGATGCCTCCTCTGCTGCTTTCACAGCAACTCCTTGGGAGTATACTGGTGACTGAACTCACACACAGGAACACGACAACCCTCTAGGGAGTTGTTATTTAGCTGCGGTTTTCTGTGAGGTAGAAGTACTTCCCCAGAAGGGCTGCTTTGATGCGTCTTACCTCTCTTTAAATATCCAGACCAAGATAAACAGACATGTTCATGCACACACATGTTTGCCTTGTGTGGGAATCGAACCTACGAGCGTTGGTGTCAAAGTCGCGTGATTCACGACTGAGCCACCGAATATCGTTTGTATACGATATGTTAGGCAAGGGAGCGAGCACGGAGCCCTGTGGGACACTAGCCGTGAGCTAGCATGGAATAGAAAGGGTTGCTTCGTGTCTAAACCGAAAGGAACGGCCTTTGAGGTATGAGGCCACTATTCGGACTAATCTGTCGGGCAGATTTAGCTTATAAAGCTTGTACAGGAGTCCTCCGTGCCAGGCTTTATCAAAAGCCTTGGCAACGTCGAAAAAGACAGCTAGTCTCTTATTAGTGTCATATGAGAGAGCATAACTCTTTCAAGAAGTTTGCCCATTGCCTTGAGTAGGGTTATGGGTCGGTGATTTGCAGGATTATCTAGTGGTTAGCCCGGCTTTGGAATACCGATGACCGTAGCGTCCTTCCAGGTGGCTGGAAAGTAGTATAGGTCGAAGCAGGCGTAGAATAAGGGCTAGAAGTACCAGCAGTTGGGCTGGGTAGTGCTTCAGAGCCTTATTTGATATTGATATGCCGTCAGCGCCTGGGGCTTTTTCACTTCAGTCTTGACTTCAGTCCTCTGATGAAAGAGTTAATTTCATCAATGGTTACTGAGATTGGGTCTGCGGGCAGAGGGAGTGAGTTCTTTGACAAGACCTCATCCTTCACTGATTTTATATGTACAGGGCCGTACAGTTGGGAGCTGACAGTACATTGTAAAGCAATGCTCTCAGCGAAGCTTTCCGCTTTCTCAACGTCCTCGAAGGCAATAGAGCTAGCTATCAGGCCGTTTGGGTAAGTTATTACGTCACTACGCAGAGCTTTCGCTACTTTGTAGTACGCAGTGTGAGACGGGGTTATATTTTCCATGAGGCCACCCCACTGTACGTCCCTTAATTCGGAAAGAGCAGACTTTACTTTCCGCTGAAGGTGGTGGTTAGCTTTTGTCCTGTTTTCTGGGGTGGGATAGAGAGTAGCTCCCCGTAAGGCTGCATTTTTAGATTTACAATACAGTACTCTTTATTGCACCACATAGAACAGTATAGATATTAAAATGACAACTTAAAGTTAAAGAACAAAAGGCGGTCTTATCGCATAGCGATCTTCTCAATGCTCTTCCAGACTACCTTAGGATAGACGAAAAAGAAAAAAAATCGGCCAAGTGCGAGTCGGACTCGCGCAACAAGGGTTCCGTACAATTATCTATAAAAACGGCAAAAAAATCACGTATGTTGTATGGGAGCCCCCCTTAAATATTTGTTTTATTTTAATTTAATTGTATATTCTTAAAGTGAATATATAACTAAATATTCTGTGAATATTTCAAGCGCCTACCTCTTGCCGTTATCAATATCGAGCAAAAACGAGCAAAAAAAATCACCTCTGTTGTATGGGAGCCCCCTTAAATATTTACTTTATTATATTTTTTAGTATTTGCTGTTATAGCGGCAACAGAAATACATCATCTGTGAAAATTTCAACTGTCTAACTATCACGGTTCATGAGATACAGCCTGGTAACAGACGGACGGACGGACAGCCGAGTCTCAGTAATAGGGTTCCGTTTTACCCTTTGGGTACGGAACCCTAAAAAGAACAAAATAGGTAGGTGGCGCAGCACAAATAATAAATATACTTAAGTTAAATACTTTGGTTCATATAAACGTACGCCCAGATACACACATATACATACAAATACCTACATAAAACTATATACATACGTACACATACAGATATACATGTACATAACATTTTAATCACTGTTTTAAGCAAAGAGTGCAGTGACAGCCAATCTGTCTAAAGAACCGAATAGATTAAGCTAAGTCTAGGTAAGAGAAAGATAATGATGATTGATTTTTGAAACTGAACACAGTTTGTGCATTACCGATTGTTAACGGGAGAGATCTTTCCTTGTAAATTGTATTCGATTTTATAATAAGTTGTGTTAGGGTTAGTTTGTTAGTTGGGTATACTATGAGACAATTTCTCTATTAAATATAATTGATTATTAGATATTGTTGATAATAAATAAATAATAAACAAATTAATATTAATTACAAAGATATTTAATAAAGTTATAAAATTGGTTTAATGAATATGCTTCTTTTCCGCTGCCGGTCACACGGTGGCGCAAAAGACGGGTGTAGTTTCCGGTGTAGAAAACATCGAGTATTTTTTTAATTCTGTAGTTTAAAATGTGTCTAATATAGTAAAATTAATTTATAATTATTTAAGGAAGTTTACATTGATTATACAATAATTATGAACTAATGTAATAAGCGCTTCCGGCACGTGGTACTCGGTAGCGCATGGGAATCGGGGCAGACGCGCGTTAGTGCTTGAAAGTGAAACATTGTGCAGACCGATTGTGGATAAGGAGAAATAAAGTGTGATTATTTAAAACGTTGTTTGATCTTCTTGGATCCCTTAAAGTTGCCTGAAACGGTACTGTCCTTTCCTGACAATGTATTCAAAAAACACATTAAAAATACTCTCTGTAAAAGGGCTTATTATATAATTGATGCATATATAACTGACAAAGATGTCTGGAAATAATTCAGCACAGGCGACTTGTCCTTAATAATCTTTAATTCTACGATTCGATATCATTATTGTACCAATATGCTAATGTGATTTTGTTGTAATATCTAATTGACAATTTTAAAACTATATTGGCAAGTCTCTTTCTGCATTTCTTCTTCGCCAATGGTCATTTCCGAAATGCTCGCTAATTAAAAATGTGAAAGTAAAATAAGAGAATTGAAGATACTATAAGACTATATTTAAAAAAATCTCTTGTGTCTAAGAGACCCAATGGCAAATAATGATTTTTTTATTTTTATCTTGGCGCCAAAAGTATTAGCCAATTTCTCATACGACGCTTTTGGATTCCAAATTCAAATTTTATGAAGATTCCCATTACAAATCTCGGTTAAATTTTATTGAAAAGTTGTATAGATTTTCATTACGCAACTGCTACTTTCTGGAATGACGTTCCCTGTGATACTGATTGCAGTTTTAATAAATTAAAAGTAAAAAACCTTTTTAAAAACAAGCTTTTATGTAAATGCTCTAAAAATAAAAAAATAAAATTTTATACTAAAACTTTTACTGTTAACTTATAAGGTCATTTCACATTTGACACAATTTATAGGATATAAAAGCTTGTCGCGAGATTTAAGTACTCGTATTTACTTAGTTTGAAAATTTTAATAGATAATATTATTCACATCAAATTATTTAATTTACTTGTTAATCTACACAAGTAAATCTCGCGACAAGCTTTTATATCCTATAAATTGTGTCAAATGTGAAATGACCTTATAAGTTAACAGTAAAAGTTTTAGTATAAAATTTTATTTTTTTATTTTTAGAGCATTTACATAAAAGCTTGTTTTTAAAAAGGTTTTTTACTTTTAATTTATTTTTTACTTTTTAGTTATCGCTGGACACGTTTCTCAGTCTGTTCATCTCATTCAACGCATCATTGTTGCTAGGTCGTGAGCTTCGTTTAGAAGGGTAAGAGCTAATATACAACAGGGTTCGCCCCGGTGCCCTGAGGTGGTACGTTCGCGACATCATATTACACCCTGATGCCACTCAGTCCTCGGCACGGCCTCACCTTGACTTGGGTGTTTAGAGAAATGTGCCACTTATTTCAGCTTGAAGCTTACTTGTGCCTTACGAAACACAGTTCCGGGTTTGATTTTGGAGTAACAATTCGACCTCAATATCATAATCGACGACTCCAAAAACCCCAGTACATCAAATTCCAGACGGATTGGAGCAATGGAGTTGATATTCAGCATCTTTTTTTTAAACTCGCATTCGTATTCTCAGTAAGTCCTTTCACTTGATACCCATATTATAAGCAAGCACTAAAAACTTACTCCACTATATTGGTTTAGAGTGACGTCACTTTATTTTTTGACTTATTCTCAGCAAGTCCTTTCTATTGATACTCATATTGTAGGAATGAATTGAAAAAACGTGTGGCACTCGGGGACTGCCGCGGTAAAGCTATTGCAAAGCATTTTTTTTTATCAGCTTATGCAATTCCAATTATTTTTTCATCACTTTCTTCATTAATAAATGACTTTGTTTATTCATATTTAAAACACTTTATACACAAATTTTACGCGTATAGCTATTCACCAGCAACTGCTATTCACTGTTGTACATAGGTACACATATGTATACATATATACCTACATGTATACTTACGGGGCGCACATGCGGTGAGTGTGGCATTATAAAGATATGACAGATACCTATACACCTTTTATTAACGGGACAGGCCCACCACTCATACCCACCACTGTGTCTCCTGTGTAGCCAGAATTAACAGCGGCGACCACAAAAAAGGCAATGAACAGTGAAGTCCATTGCCGTCCCGGGGGTTAAACTACAGCTGCCTTGGAACTCACAAACGAATTTAATCAGAAGAAATTTGTAGGAGTAGGAAGTTTTAGAATTGACTTGACTTCCCCTCTTGGCAAAGTGAGAGACAGCAATATGACAAATAAGGCATTTAAAACCTCAAAGAGATGGCTAGTCAAGTGAAGCTCAACTGCCGTGCACCACGGATAATCAAATATCTAACACTATTGGGACCTAGCCTGTGAGTTGTTACCTAACACATCGATTCCAATAATATTGATTGCAGAACCGCCTAAACGCCTGGTAGTTCTCCCTTGTTGCCACCAAATCAGAATAGTATACTACCCCGGATGTGACACGCAAGGAATTTAACATATCGTCCCGCTCCCGTTGCCAGAGATCGCACTCCCAGAGAACATGATGTGCTGTTTGCTCGAATTCATGATTTGTCGTAGAACACTCACATAAAGGCGATGACACAAGTCTAAATGAAAAGAGCTTTGCCCTACCTAACCTATACACCTATATACTTTCTCACAAACAGCTGTTTATGTATTCGTCCGATTTCGGAGCAGCTCGACTCGATCCGTGCGAGGTTCGTACTGTCGTACCATATACATACACGTTATATAGGAGTGGGGGGTGTTAGGTTTTATTTTCGTTACGGAATTTCTTGATTCGGTCGCCGCGCTCAAAGCCCGCGATAAAAGCTATGCAATATCTAAAAGTGTCCATAGGCTGTGTAACAGTTTCACATCAGGCGGACTGAACACTTGTTTGTCACCCGACTGAGTATTAAAGTTTTAATAGATTGCGCAACAGTTTCACATCAGGCGGGCTGAACACTTGTTTGTCACCCGACGAAGTATAAAAGTGTCCATAGGCTGTGTAACAGTATCACATCAGGTAAACACCCCGACCACCGTGCATACATACCCTGACAGGACACAAAAGTAAATCATCATCATCATCTGATGATTATGAAAAAAAAAAAATTTCTTCTACCAATTTTCTTGTTTCCCACCCGACGGAGTCTAAAAGTGTCCATAGGCTGTGTAACAGTTTCACATCAGGCGGGCTGAACACTTGTTTGCCACCCGACGGATCATCATCATCTGATGATTATGAAAAAAAAAATCTTCTACCAATTTTCTTACTTATTTGCCACCCGACGGATCATCATCATCATCTGATGATTATGAAAAAAAAAAATTCTTCTACCAATTTTCTTACTTGTTTGTCACCCGACGGAGTGTCCATAGGCTGTGTAACAGTTTCACATCAGGCGGGCTGAACACTTCTTTGCCACCCGACGGATCAAAATCTGATGATTATAAAAAAAAAATCTACCAATTTTCTTACTTGTTTGCCACCCGACGGATCATCATCATCTGATGATTATGAAAAAAAACGAGCTACATGGTAGGCGGAGTGGGGGGGTGTTAGGTTTTATTTTCGTTACGGAATTTCTTGATTCGACGCGCTCAAAGCCCGCGATAAAAGCTATGCAATAGCTTAAAAATATTCGCCAACTTGGGTGTTCCGCCATGTAGGATTTAGAATGACGTCACACAGTTAACCATGCATTGTCATCCAAACTGAACGTGTATACAAAATTTCAGCTCAATCGATTGAAGATATCTGCTTCGAAATTGATTTTCAAGATTTAGAAGTCCGCCATATTGGATTAAGAGTGACGTCACATTATTTTTCGAGTTATTCTTAGCAAGCCCTTTTATTTGATACCCATATTGTAGGAGTGCATTAAAAATAGTTGGTCCGCCATTTTGGGTATGCCGCCATGTTGGATTTAGAATGACGTCACACATTTAGTCATGCATTGTCATCCAAACTGAACGTGTATACAAAATTTCAGCTCAATCGATTGAAAATATCTGCTTCGAAATTGATTTTCAAGCTTTAGAAGTCCGCCATATTGGATTAAGAGTGACGTCACATTATTTTTCGAGTTATTCTCAGCAAGCCCTTTTATTTGATATCCATATTGTAGGAGTGCATTAAAAATAGTTGGTCCGCCATTTTGGGTATGCCGCCATGTTGGATTTAGAATGACGTCACACATTTAGTCATGCATTGTCATCCAAACTGAACGTGTATACAAAATTTCAGCTCAATCGATTGAAAATATCTGCTTCGAAACTGATTTTCAAGCTTTAGAAGTCCGCCATATTGGATTAAGAGTGACGTCACATTATTTTTCGAGTTATTCTTAGCAAGCCCTTTTATTTGATATCCATATTGTAGGAGTGCATTAAAAATAGTTGGTCCGCCATTTTGGGTATGCCGCCATGTTGGATTTAGAATGACGTCACACATTTAGTCATGCATTGTCATCCAAACTGAACGTGTATACAAAATTTCAGCTCAATCGGTTAAAGATATCTGCTTCAAAATTGAGTTGCAAGATTTCACCCGAACATACTTACATACTTACATTGCAAGTTAAATAAAAGCTTGTAAAATTGAAACATTTCAAAATGAGAATCGAAAAAACTAATAGAACAGTTATGATATATTCGAAATGTTAATTATGTATTGAAGCAGTCGTGGCTCCCAGCGTTACCGGTTTAAGCTTTTACTGAGATCAAATCAAAAGCAATTGCTCTTAAGTCTGAATACCTATTGTGCGATTGTTCAAGTGATATCTGAGAGACATCTTCTCTTCTGGTATTACTGGAATCAATATCTATTTGGTATGAAGTTTAAATTTATCTACATTCTTGTTTACGGACTTTACAGAACCATTTTAGAATCGGGTACAGGTGTATAATATTTTATGGATTTAATAGATTGTTTATGAAAATAATTTGAGAGAATTTGTTGAATTGAATTTGAGAGATTCTGAGTATTCTCTATGTATCTTAAGTATTGATATATGGATTGATATATATTTATTACAAACAATTTGATCAAATATCTAAGTGAGGTAGGGTGCATCAAAGCCGCCTGTCTGGGGAAGTACCTCCAACTCACAGAAAACCGCAGTCAAATAACAACTTTAGTCATAGAAGGTACAGATAGTTTCTCTGCCTATATATGTATTACATATTGTTACCAAGCCTATAAAGGTTGGCTGGAAAAGATCTCTTACAGATAAGTCCGCCTTTGTACATACTAAACATTTGCAAACGTATAATAATATGTTATGTATATTTGTGCAAAAGAGACTACAACAACAATAAATAAATAAGTAAGATGTACCGAATACATTGCATAGTTTTAAAATCAAGCCAGCTAGACTTCAGCATAAACTTCATTACGTCTGAAAATATGCATTTTGTACCCACGGGAATACGTGGAGCGGTGTTTGCTCCCACATCAATGTCTAACATAACATGCCTGCAAGAGCATGTAGTGTGAAGATAAGCCCGTTACCTGTCAGCCGAACCACTCAGTTCCCCAAAATAGAGAGCTCTATTCACAAATACCGACGGAAACTGTATGTATTTTGTATTGATGTTTTGTAATTGTACACGAGAATCCTATATAGCGTAGTATATGAATATATTAGTATGATAATATTAGTACTTCTCATGTAAAAGTGTAGTATGAGAATACATGAGAACAGTAGATAAAGAATCAGCCTATAACCTATAACGGTCTCTGGTTCGAATCCTGATATGTATCACTAAATTTGTCTTTTCAGATTTATGTACATATTTGTAATTGTCCCTTGCTTTACCGTGAAAGAAAACATCGTGATGATACCTGCTTTCATCACATGTGACAATGATAATACTATAATGATAATGATAATAATACAGCAATCGATTCACAGTCATTATATTTTTCAAATATTTCGCGACGAAAGAGTTTTTGATCTGTCTAACGCCTAAATATTCGTATAAGACTATTTGTACTTGGCTCATACCAATATTAAGTGTTCGTATGAGGTAAGTACAAATAGTCACTACTTACCCGAATCTGTTAATATGTCACTTTTATCAGCTATCTTGAGTGATCGTTGTAGGACGTCTTTCGCGCAAATCATCAGTGTGCTTGAACTCATTAAACAAACTACGAGTATAACAATCAACGCAGCGAAATCGTAATAAATAGTGGAGGGAGATTTTTCTCTATAGTTAATTCAAAATGCTGTGAGACCAAGTTTAAGCAAAGGAAACAGTTGTTATCAAATAAGAACGCTCGTGAAATTGCCATTGTGTCTGCATCCCGGTTTATGTAATTCTAGGACCAAGTCTCTTCTGCATTGGAGTGCGCGGACAACAATTTTTAATCGGCAATGGAAAAAAGCAAACATCGCTCGGTTCAGGTTACCTGATTTTCACCCATAACAAGTTCCAATAACTAATAGAATAGAAATAGAAAAATTTAACACGACCATAAAACTTAACAAAAACATCAAGTTACCAAAAAAATAGGGTACTAAGAACTAAGTAATGTAAAACTAAGAATAGAAATAGTAAAATACTCACGAAAACATCTGTGTCCATGATTTATGTGTGATTTTTAAGTATATAATGTTCGAATTATTATGTGTAAAAACGCAATTCTATCTAGCAATTCTAGTGGAAACTCTATAATATTTCTTTACATGCAAGTAATTTTAAACATTTCAATAAATGTAATGTGTTTAAAAAAAAGTTTATTTTATGACAAAAAACGAGATTTAAAATAACCTTCTATGGTTTGTTTGCATTTTGTCTTTTGCCTAGGTGTAGTCAAATTCATTTCGAGGCACGTCAGGAACTTTTCAATTCTGTGTTTGTTCTTTTTGCACCTGAAGGCAAAGGGATCTAGGCCATACAGCACCAAGTCTTCAGTTCAGAACAATTTCAAAATCTACTTAATTTACATATTCCATCCTCAGATATTCTGCAGAAAAAATACTACGTAAGGATGGGAAGGGGATTCAGAAGTTTTAACCACCACCCGTAAATGATAATGAATTTTACAAAGTTATATTTGTGAACTTTTTGACATCTTCCAAAACTGCATAACCATTTTTTAGGGTTTTTCATTACTGTATAAGTTCACTAGTACTTATGTTACATAATACATCAAAATAGTCACACAAAACTATTTTTATACTGAAATGTAAAAAAATCAAATAATATCAATGTCACTAGTGAAAAGCCTGGTTAGAAGGCCGGAACATGGCCTGAACTTCATAATTTGCCGTCAATTTTTAAATAAAAAATATTCGAAATTAAAAGTTTGTCATCAGCTATTTTTTTACTAACCAATTCTAACATAACAGACTATTAAACCGTGATGTCTATTAAATACACATTTTATGGAAAGTTGAAGCAGATTGAAATTGTTTATTTTTCATTATGACTCTATGATAAAATTCAATATTACAACGTTCTCATCCCAAAGTGGAATTTATAGTCTTGTTTTTGTACACAACTTCGGGAGTACCGCACCTGGTGTATAGTGCAATACCGTAGCCTATGATTACAAGGAACATCGCTCGCGCATTTCCCACTGAGGAGTTGCTGTGTTAGGCCGCTGCTAATACAGCAAATTCTCAGGAACTCAATGGCAACATCTAGTGAAGTGTTATTTGGCTGCGGTTTTCTGTGAGGTGGAGTTACTTCCCCGATCAGTACTTATATGCACCCTGCCTCTTTTAACTTGGTTTGCGAATACGTATGGACGTCATCCTCATCCATAGATACTCCTCCATTTGCGTGTTCATTAGACTGACACGTTCAATGACTCTACCTAGCACCTCAAAATTAGTTTCAAGTAGCACATGACATGACTCTCCATAAAATCAGCACGGAATAAAGTATCTGACGAGCTAGGTGGTGCAGTGGTTAGTAACGCTACATTGTCACTAACGATCGTGCGTTGGATTCCCACATAGGACAAACATTTGTGTGCATGAACACGTCTGTTTATCTTAGTCTGGGTGTTTTTAAGAGAGACAGGACGAAGTAGCCTGTCTGCAGATGCACCTGCACCTCACAGAAAATCACAACTCAAACTCAAAGAACTCTCAACAACTCCCTTGACGCTTATTGTATCACTGCGTGAGAGTTAGGTCCACCAGTGTTGCCGTGTTAGCAGTAGAGGTGGCATCGCGCTGGTGATACTTAATGTACGCTCATAGGCTTGGGTAACCTTTAATATCAGGTGGGCTGTACGCTTGTATAACTCTCGATGTTGGGTAAAAAATATATGGTTGTGTGTGTGAAAAAAAAAATTAGCCAGCGACTCGATGACCGTTTCCCTGCTGCCTCGTTGAATATAAAGCGATATTAAGTCGAAACAAAGACAATTCGAAAGCTTTTTGAGCGACGTAATATCATTAATATTAAATTCGGTAGAAAATAGATCCACCTGAATACAGAATTCTAGTTCGAAATATCAGCGATAAGGCAGTATTTCTAATAACCTTCTCAGTTAACAGTGTGAAATTCGATGCGAATCTAAATCGACGTCTATACTCTATGGCGCTTCAGCGATAACATTCCTTATATTAAATTAGGTATACCGGACTCGAAATGTATCTTCTTCTTCTTAGTTATTCCGTTATCTCATTTCCTAATGCATTATAATTAGTGTGCTGTCTAAGCCAGACATCCACAATTCAATGAGAAAAACAGATCATTCTTACGTACGACCACATGTCTTTCGAAATATGATTTCTTGGACGTGCGGGTTTCTTCAAGATGTTTTTCTTCACCTAGTAAGTGATAATTACAAATATGTAAATCCGAAAACAGGAACTTAGTGGTGCATGCCAGGATTCGAACCAGGGATTAGTTGGTCAATAGGTCACTTCTTTATCCACCGGACTATCACTGCCCCGACTCGTAATGTACCATGTTTTCAGTATGTCCAAACTTTCACCATCCTACTATCCTACGTTTACGAAAGGGTTAATATTATAAATATGAATATCCGTTTGTTTGTTACGCTATCACGCGAAACTACTCAACCGATCATCATGAAACTTTGTACACATATTCTTGAAGGTATCAGAAGAAACTTAGGATACTTTTTATTAAAATATTAGTATATACATATTTTTTATCAATGCGAGCGAAGCCGTGGGTAAAAGCTAGTATTTAATAATTGTTTTAAGATAAATATGTAAATTATGATGGTATTTATAGTTATAACAATTGTTTTTTTCTTTTCTAGGTACATAAATGTCTATATCCCTTCTTCGAACATGAAAACTATCTGTAAGTACTATCTGGTGTTACTGTAGCCTGTAACTATATACCTGTATATGCAATGGGCAAACCAGCATGCGGCCCACATTAGATGGTAAGCAATCACCACAGCCTATTGACGCTCGCAACTGTTACTAGAAACCACACTGACGCGTTGCCGATCTTGTGACCTAAGGCTGTCACGTCACAGTACCCAGTAATTTCTCTGCTATATCTCACTCTTTGAATCGGAACACAGCTATATAAATATAGGTGCTTGGCGGTAGAAATAGGTGAGACAGAGGTACCCACGCAGACGACTTTTGTAGAAAGTCTCTCTCTGGTAAAATATTATTGAATATTTATCACATTATAACTAAATTATATACACAAATATACATGACAAGAATTTATTGTCATATCTAATTGGAAATTTGAAAATAGACCTCTATTTACAAGTTACTTTCGGCATGTTTTCTTCGCCAGTGGTCATTTCTGAAATATTAGCAGAAATAAATACTGGCAGATTTAACAACAAAAATAGTAACATAAGAAAATTGAATTAACTAGTTTGACATAAATTCTGTTATTAGAAACATTTCTTTTTTTTCAACTCTTCAATTAGTTTGAATTTGGAACGCTATGACGTTGACGAACAATAACTTTCCACTACTCATTTATTTGAAACTTTGCAATCATCCGTTATTACGAGTATAATAGTTAATGTAACATGTTTTTCAAGAAATTGGTGGGTATACAAACGTTTATATTTAAAAATTTACATTAAAGCTCGCCATTCACGGGCACGCCATCGTTATAAATGGCTCACTATCACACCAAAATGAGTTCGTGAATGGTTAATACTCATACTGTCTATATCGAGGCAGCACAAAATACTTTCTCACAGTTTGTCGAATCTAGATCCCCAGAGTTCTATCGCAAAGGCATAAATAAACTTCCGATTAAATGGCAGCAATATATTGATAATGAGGGCAAATATTTTGATTAAATAAATATGTTACATCTTAGAAAAAAAACGGGTTTTAATTATTCAGTATAAATCAGCAATTTCATATTGTAACTCATAATATTATTTACTAAATAAATAGTGGCTTTAAATATGTAAGTAAGTTGTATATACTTTTGAGATTACCTTTCAAAATCTTCTACATTGATACCTCACTTGATAGGTTTGAAAGATTTTTTCTTCAGTTTACACAATATTGAGTACATGAGTTTTTATCACACAGAGGTACCATAAGGATTCGTACATCTAATGCAAAGCGGTTATAACTATAAAAGCTTACAATACGTTCAGTGCCACTCGCGCAGTGCCTCCTCTGCTGCTAACACAGCAACTTCTTAGGAGCATACTGGTGACCTGACATACACGCAGGAACATAACCTTCCAGAAACTTGTTATTTGACTGCAGTTTTCTGTGAAGTGGAGGTATCACTCCAGAAGTTTGTAATCATCCTAGGATTATCGCAAATATCCGTTTTCTCTATATATCCTGTGACATATATATGTATTAACTACAGAGTACCTATCTTTATACAAGTCGGAAGTCAAACTAGAGACTCGTAAACATAAACTATATCAACAGTTGTTCTGATGCTGAAGGCAAAAAAAACTACTCTCCTTCTAAAAGCAATTTTCAACCCGCTCTATATAGATAATGAGACAGGAAGATAATGAAACAAGAGAGATGAAAAAGATACTTTTAAATGAAGCTGACGATTTTAGTAGTGTAGTTAGATACTTTCCGGTAGTAGGTCAAGCCGAAACTAAATATAAATCCCCTGATGGGTTGTTGTGCTACTGCGTGTAAGTGAGATTAAGTGACCTCCTGAGGAGTCTAGCGTTAACAGCGCAGTTGACAACGTGTGAGCGATACTTCCTGTGTAGCGAACAATCATCATAGGCTACGGTAATCACTTTATATTAGTATAAAAAAGATATATGTTATATCTTTATATATTCTTCTGTCTGTGGGTATGTTACTGAACTCCTCCTAAATAGTTGAAATGTTTTGTGTGTTTACGTGGATTCGAGACTGATAGCACTGAGATCGGGTTAGAGGACTTATTGTTTTTATTTTTGGACAGAGTCTGTCGAGTCCTCCTGTAATATATATATATATATTTAAACTATATATAAACTATATAATAAGAGATCCACCTGGATCTGCTTATTTTTTATAATACTGAAAGTACTATGGACGAGCTCGGTGGCGCAGTTGTGAAACGCGCTGTTACGCTACTTTGACACCGACGCTCGTGGGTTCGATTCCCACACAGTACAAACATTTGTGTGCATGAACATGTCTGTTTGTCTTGGTCTGGGTATTTTCTATGTATAATAAGTATGTATTTACAAAAAAAAAAAAAAATACGTATGTTTATCAGTTTTCTAGTACCCATAACACAAGCTTCGCTTACTTTGGGGCTAGATGGCGCTGTGTAATTTGTCCGACAATATTTATTTATTTGAACGATTACTCAGCAACGTTCGTGCATCGTTCCTGGCATCACAACTCCTCGCCAGCTTCTTGCCAACCTTACTCACTCACAAAAATACAAAATTCTCTTATGATCTAAAAATATATACATATTTTGCTACTGAGCTTTACAAATCATTTTTTTTTATCTTAAACTACCTTCCACTCGCGGCTTCACCTGTGTTGCTATCCTGTTAATACAATCTAAATAACCTATATCGTATATCTATACCGGCGAGCGTGCCTGAGAAAAACTATGAACGTTAAAGAAGCGAGTGATGTGTGCAAGGACCGAGTCGTTTCTCTATGCCTACCTCGCAATGGATTTGGCGTGAAGTATAAGTATTTGATAGATAGATATCCTATATCTTCACCTTTCCTATGTTTGTACCAAATATCATTACAATTTCTAACTTAGTTGTGACAAGATAACAAACGAACACACACGCGGAGATAGTTTAGCTATAGATAGTTAATAAAACATTAGTGTGAATTTAAGGTACCTAGTAAACTAAACAAGTTTGCAAAATATATTAACAGTATACAATGTTTGATGAAGATTAAATAAAATTACATAATGTAGCTAAGCTTAGAAAGGATTTTTAAAAGGTTCTTGTGTACACTAGGGACCCTTAAATTTATACCAGGCTTGTTATGAGGTAATAGGAGAACAACACGGGATCATGTGAATGCATTAATGTTGTGAGAGCGATCATAATCCTGAACGACGTTAATACGAAACGTGATCGCACGCCTTCGAGGAAATGAGATGAAAAATTTACCATGGACAGAAATATGTTTGTGAGTGGGACATTTCATTAAGCAGATTCGGTTACGTTTACAAAGTACATGCAGATGCAGATAATAAACAGGAATTGTTCTGTCATATCGTACATGTGAAGAGGTTCGATAGCGTCGTTACGCGTGTCACTCTAATCGAACACGCAGGTTCAGCAACGTCGACCGCAGCCTGTCTATGAATGGGTTTATTCGGCTATTGTCGATAGATGAGAATCGTGCAGCTAAGTCAGTGGGCTTAATGGGCTCGAAAAGACTGGGTAATCCGCAGTTGAGCAACGTGGCGGATTATTCTCTGAACCTGGTTGACTCTATCCCTATCCATGCAGTTGTAGTATCCACACCCTCAAACTCAGCTGTTACAAATTTAATTGTTTTACATTTGCACTCAAGTGCCTATATAATCTAATGTTTGGTATTTGGTACATAGTAAATAGGATTTGTGCCTAAACAAAAAGGCACTTTAATACCCTGTTTTGTAAGTATAGAAGATATAAACTAATTATAGAAGAGCAAAACTCCTAGCCTGTTATGTATCTATTACGTAGATGAAAGAAGTTTTAAATAATATTACGATAATGTCAAAAGGATATTGAATAAAGATACTTCATTTTAATTGGCATGTACGTATGGGATTTTCATTGTCAGAGTCACGTTTCAAATGAATGCTTTGACAAAACCTAAATTAAATTGAATATTTGCCAATACCAGTACTTCATTTCCCTTAACCTTTCAGTGGCGATTCTGTTGAACATTTTTCCTTTTTACATCCTGTTATTTGGTCAAATTGTATGTAAATTATTATGAAATAATGAAACGGAATTTTATTTAATCGTGGTATCATAAACGCCATCAATTTTAGAGTCTAGTTCAGGTGGTAACATAATAAAATGGCACCTTTCTTCTGGTATGAGGGCCGTCTGGTATGAAGCTGTATATAGATTGGAAGCGAACATATGGACTTCTCAATGGAGAGCCATCTAGTATTGGCTCGTGTAACTCAACAAAATTTATTTACTTTTAGTTACCAGTAATTTACAATTCTAGGGCATAAGCCTCACAAGGAATGACAAGCTACCCATTTCCTTTCCCAATACCTAGTTATATTTAACATAGTATTGTATTATTACAACGCAATAGGGTTCGATTAATATTCAAATCGTAACTCCTACTTTGATCGGTACCCAATAATGTAGCATTGTTTCAAATTCCAAAGGCTATATTAGGCCTGAGGAGGCTCGATAAGATGTCCTCCCGACATTTAGAGAAATTCCTCGGTTGGAGTAAGTCAAATAAATAAATTATCTTTGTTTTTTAAACAAGCTTCTCATTACAGACAGAGAAATTGTGAAGGTAAATTTATTCCTTTACAGATCCATAACTTTATTGTTTGCAATTAATTATTCTAGGAAATGTTTCCACAATAAATACCGGTTTATAGCAACTTCAGTATTTCATTTTAAATAACATATTGTTATAGAATTTCCTTCTTGATGAGTTATAAAGTCTATCTTTCTGAATATTATCAATTTAATATTTTATCATATTATGCTTGCAGGGAAACAAGCATACGGTACACCGGATGTGAAGTAGTTATGCTTTAAGTTAAGAAATAATAGGGGTTAAAGTATGAAATTGCCGTTTTATAGGCATAGTTACGTTGAATTGACATTAAACCTTCATGGTGTGAGATTTTCGAGTGAAACTTTTTTCACATGATACCTATAAGTAAAGCTTTTTAAAACATATTTCTTTTTAAAATGTGCAATATTTGCTTTTCGAATTTCAATTGTTTTTAGGGTTCTGTACCCAAAGGGTAAAACGGAACCCCTATTACTGAAACTCCGCTGTCCGTCCGTCCGTCCGTCTGTCACCAGGCTGTATCTCACGAACCGTAATAGTTAAACAGTTGAAATTTTCACAGATGATGTATTTCTATTGCCGCTATAACAACAAATACTAAAAAATAGAATAAAATAAAACTTTAAGGGGGCTCCCATACAACAAACTTGATTTTTTTTGCTCGATATTGATAACGGCAACAGGTAGTCGCTTGAAATATTCACAGAATATTTAGTTATATATCCACTTTGAAAATAAATAATTAAAAAATAAAACAAATATTTAAGGGGAGCTCCCATACAACACACGTGATATTTTTGCCGTTTTTAGGGTTCCGTACCCAAAGGGTAAAACGGAACCCTATTACTGAGGCTCCGCTGTCCGTCCGTCCGTCTGTCACCAGGCTGTATCTCATGAACCGTGATAGATAGATAGTTGAAATTTTCATTCACAGATGATGTGCTTCTCTTGCCGCTATAACAACAAATACTAAAAAATAGAATATAATAAATATTTAAGGGGGCTCCCATACAACAAACGTGATTTTTTTGCTCATTTTTGCTCGATATCGATAACGGCAACAGGTAGACGCATGAAATATTCACAGAATATTTAGTTATATATTCACTTTAAGAATAAATAATTAAATTAAAATAAAACAAATATTTAAGGGGGCTCCTCATACAACAAACGTGTTTTTTTGCCGCTTTTATAGATAATGGTACGGAACCCTTCGTGCGCGAGTCCGACTCGCACTTGGCCGATTTTTTATAGATAATGGTACCCCTTCGTGTGCGAGTCCGACTCGCACTTGGGCGGTTTTTTTTTATTCAGCTTAGACGGGAAAGATTGATACTTCGAAAATGAGTAATTTTTGAATACGAGTTTAGACGTGGAACTAACACGGCAGAAACGGCTTGCAATATCAATGGTGCGTTAGAGGAGCTACTGAATGCTGTTATATTACTTGTTAAGGAAAAGAGTGTACAAAAAGGATTACAAATTTATTAGGGCTATTTATACAGTAAACTACATAAAAAAATAAAAGTGACTTAAAGTTCGGCTAATAAGGGTCTTTAAGAACTCGCGTTATCTTTGTCTAACCGGAATATCACTGTTAGGTTCACTGGAGTGTGCACTGAGTGGCCGCCGGCTATAGTGGCCGACGACTGTAGACAGCTGGTTAGCGTGCTAGCCAGCACGCAGATCCAGATGTAGAAGTTGTTGGTGGACCGCCTTACGGACCAACACCGCAGCAGTAACTCCGTCAGCCGCCGTGGTCCACAACAGAGGCTGTAGGTTTTATAAATGGGATTAGTTAGACGTCCGGTGTTTAATGGGTTTGGAAACGTGAGTAAATTCCCGACGGTTCGCCACGTAGCCCACAGCAGGAGGCTAGAGGTCTTCGACGTGGTGCCCTCGATCCTTACTTCTTCAAAACTAGTTGCAGACTGACTTGTTTTTCGAATTACGTCCTAAACATCTATAATTTGAAAATTTAAAATTTTCTAATAAAATATTTTTTGACAAACATCAATCGGTTCACAGAGACAATGTAGTGTATATCTCTAAAAAGGTTTTACAAAATATATTATTCAAAAAGGTTATTACATTAGATATTTTAAACATTACAATGCATGCGACTACTAATGAATGCACCGTGCGTTTTTGGTTATAACGCTTTCATACTCGTAATAGAAACTTCGACTTGAAGAACGAACCACGACGAAGCCCACACAGGTGAATAACGCTGAATTGAAGACGATGGTGGAAGCCGATCCGAGGCGAACTACCCAGGAATTAGCGGCATGGTTTGACGTTACCTTATCTACAATATTAACTCATTTGCATCAAATCAATAAGATAAAAAAATATAAACAATGAGTGCCTTGTAGAACCCATGTGGAAAATAGTGTTGTTTTATTGAATCCCTACAGAAATGAAGGAATATTGGATCGAATCGTGATGTGTGACGAAAAGTGGATTCTTTGTGATAACCGTAAGCGAAAAATGCAATGGTTGACCCCAGGTCAAACGCCGCAACAGTGCCCTATAGCAAAGCTTAAGCTAAAGGTAATGTTAACAGTTTAGTAGTCTCTTCATGGTGGTATTCACTATGGCTTTGTCAGGTCTGGTCAAGCAATAACAGCAGATTTATTGCTCTATGATGACACAAGATCCACTTGCGTCATCATAGAGCAATAATGGTAACATCTGCTGTTATTGCTTGACGAGGCCTGACAAAGCTATCCCAGCTCCCAGCAAAGTTATCGCAGCTAAGCTACGATCCCAGGAGGCATTACAAAATGCTTTCACACAGCTTGTCGAATCTAGATCCCCAGAGGCGCGATGCTTCCTCTGCTGCTTACACAGCAACTCCTTGGGAGCTTACTAGTGACCTCACTCACACGCAGGAACACAACAATCCTCTAGGGAGTTGTTATTTGGCTGCGGTTTTCTGTGAGGTGGAGGTACTTCCGCAGACGAGCAGCTTCGATGCGCCCTACCTCTGTTAAAACATCCAGACCAAGACAAACAGACATGTTCATGCTCACAAATGTTTGCCTTGTGTGGGAATCGAACCCACGAGCGTTGGTGTCAAAGTCGCGTCATTCACGACTGAGCCACCGAGCTCGTCATTGAATGGAATACGTTCTCCGCATATAAAGTTACAGGTACAGGACAGTGCTGCCCATTTATTATGTATCTATTACTAACTTCGCTTGAAAAAAATTGTTCTCATTTTCCGTTACTTCATTCGTACAGTCAGCAAAAGAGGAAGTGTTTAAAATTCAACGCACTTAGCTCATTACGCGCGGCTTTGTCTTATTATTTACGGGGTACGTGCGCATTTTTCTTAGTAGCCTCCGCTATTATTTATTAAATTAACCTCACGACACAAACTATGAGGAAATATATCTGCACATTTAGTTCTTTGTAACTACCTAATAATCTCCATTAATGTTTTGCTAGCTCTTAAGAAATTATTTTGCTACACACTTTTCGTATTATAACGAGAGTCATCATTGATTTATCATCTTAATTTAACACTTACTTACTTTATGAGCGATCGTTGTGTCAGTGACGTCATCGTTGTGACGTTACAGAAGTACTGTGGAAAATTATTCCCTATCAAGTTTATAAAATTGACTGAATCTAAACTTTGACTGTAATTTAATCTGGTAATAAAATGTTTTGACATTTGTACAGAATTTGTATATTTTAGGTTGGCAACGCATGAGTACCCCTGGTGTTGCAAATGTCCATAGGTAACGGTAATTACTTGTCATCAGGCAGACTGTACGCTTGATTGCCACCTTAGTGGTGTAATAAAAAGCACATTTGTTTTTCTGTAGCTGAACCTGAACTGAATCTTTTGTGAAATGAAATTAATGATGTGAAGATGTAATTTACATCAAATTATGTAGTGTCCTGCCCGAAAATAAAATTTATGGTCGGCAACGCGTCAGTGATACCCCTGTTGTTGCAAATGGCCTTAGACTACGGTGAATGTTTACCGTCAGGCATGCCGTATACTAGTTTGCCACCTTAGTGGTATAAAAAAACTGAATTAAAAAATCTGAGAACCCAAGCTCCGCCTATCAGGCCCAATCTAAAGCATCCGGAGACCATATCAAACATCAAAATCGGTAAAGCCGTGTAGAAGAATCTCAGTGACGTACACACCTACAGAAGAATTATATATATAAAATATTTGATTTATTGTGGGTGTTATTTGTGATGAGGAATTAGGTAGACGCTTCCACATTTTAATACCAAATACGCCCATACCTGCAATCAAGGCCAAAGAAATCTGACCCTAACTTTCGGAGAGAGCATTCATTAAAAGTGTTTTAATGAGCACGGTGGCGCAGCCATGAATGACGCGACTTTGATACCAACGCTCGTGGGTTCGATACCCACACAAGACAAACATTTGTGTGCATGAATATGTCTGTTTATCTTGGTCTGGATGCTTTTAAGAGAGGTAGGGCGCACCAAAGCAACCCGTCTGGGGAAGTACCTCCACCTCACAGAAAACCGCAGCCGAATAACAACTACATAGAGGGTTGTTGTAATCCTGCGTGTGAGTGAGGTCACCAGTAAGCTCCTAAGGAGTTGCTGTGTTACCAGCAGAGGAGGCGTCACGCGAGTGATACTTAATGAGCGTTCATAGGCTACGGTACCGTTTTATATCAGGTGGGCTGTATGCTTGTACGTCTTTCGATGTTGTATAAACAAGTTATAGGTTGTCTAAAGGGTTGACCTTGAAGATGGTAACATGGCAGGTGTAAGTTAAGTGGAAGGGCAAGCACAGTTGCAGCGTGGTTGCAGTGCTGCCAGCTCGAATGTTGTGAAGCAGCTCAGTGCAGGCAATTTTAATAAAGCATAGATATTGACACTACACTGTATTAAAGAGATAACAGGTGCGCTACCATACGAGTATGTACTTATATACTTACTACTTACTTGTGCCACCCATACAAATTACGTTCTACGAACTTATTCGTAGCTGGCAACTAATCCCAGTCATTTCTACGACTTTACACATATAGTGGCACTAGACTTAGCTTTTGCTATTATAGTTGGCAATCTAGGACCCGCATAGTACGTATCGTGTTTACGCGGCAAATATTTTGCGAAGGCGTCCGTTACCTTGCTCAATCGACTTTTAACTGCGGTTGGGGCTCCGGCGGCCAGCAGATCGGCTCAACATTTGTTCTTCAGTTTTCGAAATTCGATTTTCTAGACTTTCTAAGACGAAGTTGATTTTTTTTTCTATATAGGCTCAGCATAGTGCTCCGCTTCGCCTGATGGTAAGCGAAAAGTGGAGCCCAAATTGCAGCGGCAACTGACACAAAGGACTACAGTGTCCTGTCAGTTGACGCTACCATGCTAGCCCTCAAGGTGCATCTTTACGCTATCTTTGAAGGATCTCATATTGTAGGAAGGAGGAAACACATGTGCAGGGAAGGCGTTCCATTTTCTAATAGTACGACAGAGGAAGGAGCTGCCGCACTTTTTGTGTACGAGAAGAAATGACCTCAACTGTGGAATAATAACGTCGCAAGCCTGCACGTGTGGTTCTATGACGGAAGGGAGAGTGTGGGATAAGGGAAAACATTTCTTCATAGCACTCACCGTGATACACGCGGTAAAATATGCTAAGCAAGGCAGGCTCGAACTTGAGTCTTATAAAGCAGACAAAGCTGGTCCGGCTTGAAGAACCGACGCACCCTGTTTAGGACTCCGAGTTTTTTTAACCTGTTAAGATGAGACTCTCGATGTAATTTCGTTAGTTTACCTCGCAACGAATGCCTAACACATTCAGGCTATGTCGCATATTGAGGGAAGCACCCTTAAGAGTACGGTGGAATGGGAACATTTTTGTTGTAAACGCGCACACCTAAGTTTTCTTGGCATTAAACTGAACCAAATTATTGGACGCCTATTTACTAATGAGATCCAAAACCAGATTCAGCTCCCGCGCTCCTCACCGATTTCTGTCCGACCAGCACCAGGCCGTCCGAAATATCGCCTATGGACTGTCATCTGCATAGCAATGAATACCAAGTGGCAAGCATGTCGTTGATATGAAGGCTATTGAACCCACGCAAATTGATAAATAAAATGGATTGGATAAAACTCCATGATTATAATAATAATTTTATTAAACATTGAAGCTATGTTAATGACAAGACCTGCCTACGCACATTGAAATTTATCGTAGATTAAGAGCAAAATCTTTATGTATTGCACCTTAAAATAGTGAACTGAATAAACTAGAATAAGAGATGGCCTGATAAAATATATTAATACAAATATAATAAAACATTTCACAAATAAAAAGTCTTTGTAGTCGTAGAAAAAGGTAAACGGAACTTTTTCTATTGAAGTGATATATATTTCTCAAACAATGGACTAATTATAAGCATTAATGTGTAACGGAGAAATGAGAACTTGAGAGAATGAGTAGAATAAATATAATAAAATCGAACTAAATTTACAGACAAAAACACAAAATACAACAATAAAATATAAAGTCAACTTGACAACCGAAAAAGAACAAAACAATAAATTCTTTTATATAAAAAAGTATAAGCTTTTTCTAAGGAGTTCACAACATCCTCCACCCCGTGCAGGCTTGCTGCACCAGCCGACACAGTTTAGTCCGCATCTGTTTGTAGCTTTACAATTTTTATGAGCGGCCGGCGTAGCGTACCCCCTGAGGTAGCAACGTCCACAACTCTGGTCACCCCATCATTCCCTGGGTATTTTGCAACTATTCGGCCTCTTGGCCATGTTCCCCGAGGTAGCGACTGGTCAACGACGATTACAACGTCTCCAATGTTTATGCCACTATCAGCACCTGCTTGACTGTTTCTGGGTTGCATACACGGAAGTACTTCTCGGACCCAGCGATTCCAGAAATGGTCTGCTAACCGCAATGCCTTTTTCCAGTCCGAGCGTCTCATAAGGTCGCTATCATCCAGCGTTTGACCATGTAATCGATTTGATGAAGAACCAATTAGGAAATGGAAAGGTGTCAATGTTTGTGGGTCATTTGGGTCTACAGATACATGACTCAGTGGGCGAGAGTTTACTATTGCCTCGGCTTCGGCAAGCAGGGTTGCGAAAGTTTCTTCTTTACAAGCTCTGTCATGGAGTGTTGCTTTTAATGCTGTCTTCACGCTCCTGACCAGCCTCTCCCATGACCCTCCGAAAGTCGGTGCTGCTGCTGGGATGAAACTCCACTTAATTCCTTGAATTCCAGCAAAATCTTGGACCTCTGTGGCGTAGAACTCCTTGAGCAGACGGTTAGCTCCAACAAATGCCGTTGCGTTGTCTGAATACAGAGTTTCTGGAGTGCCACGTCGAGAAATGAATCTCCTGATACTCATTATAGCCGAATCGGCGGATAAACTGTGGACAATCTCCAAGTGAACTGCTCTGGAAGTCATGCAAGTGAATAAGGCAACATATCTTTTTTCATGGCGTCGTCCCACTGTAACCAGTAATGGTCCGAAGTAATCGAGACCTGTGAATGAAAATGGACGACGATGATGGGCCAATCTTTGAAGGGGTAGGTCGCCAGTAGGAGGACTAAGTGGCAGTGTCTTGCGAAAACGACAAAATCGGCATCGGTGAGCTACACTTTTCACAGTATTCCTCAAATTGACGAGCCAGAATCTCTGCCGAAGTTCGTTTATTACCAATTCGTTGTTTGCGTGGCCAGCTTTTACATGATAGTGCATGATCAGCATCTTGACGACTGAATGACAACCATCTAATAAAATTGGTGTCCGAGCATCTGAGTCGATTCCTACTACGAATTTAATTCTTCCAGCAAGTCGAAGTAATTTGTCATCACCAAGCACTGGCGATAGTTTAATAAGACGGCTCTTCTTTGAAATCGGTTGACCAGTAGTAATGCATTTGAATTCTTCTGTAAAACTGTCCAATTGAATGCGTTGCAAAATGTGCCTTTCTGCGGCTTGCAAGGACTCAGAAGTCAGAGGCATTAGAGTAGTGGACGTTGAACGCGTATTATCAAAAGGTAATTTAGAATTCCGAAGTCGTGCCAAAGGTTTGCCAAAAAGTGCTGCGGCATTATGTACCCGCGCCGTGGCACGTAACAAACGGAGCCAGTTACTAAAATGATCAAAAATGGCTGTTACTGGTGTTGGCATTGGCGTACCGACGACGGAAGTGAGACCTACCAACTCACTGGGTTTACATTTAAGCTCCTCGCAAACTGGAGCGACATTAGATGGCTCTTGCGGCCAGTCCTCTGACGACTTAAATAGAAAAGACGGACCGCAAAACCATCTATGCGACAAGTCCAAATTGATCGGGTGAGTCCTAGTGGCATCATCAGCTACGTTTTCACTCGTCGGAACCCAACGCCAATCAGTAACAGAAGAGTTTTCCAAAATTTCGCCTAAACGATGGGCGACGAAAGGTTTATAACAACGGGCGTCGCTTCGCAACCATTGGAGGACAGTCATTGAATCGCTCCACAAAAAAGTACGTATAGGTTTTTTACGATGACTGTCCTTTATGGTAACGGCGAGCCGAGAAGCTATTAGACTCGCCTGGAGCTCTAGGCGAGGTATAGAGACTGGTCTCAGTGGTGCGACTCTAGCTTTGCTTGATAATAGAGTAAGCTTTATATCACCATTTGGGTAAATTAACCGCCAGTAGGCCACACAAGCAAAGGCCAGTTCACTTGCGTCCGCAAAAACATGTAGCTCCCGGTACGATGGTTCAGTGTTCGCGGAGTACCAGCGAGGAATTTTTAAAGATGTCACATGTTTAAGCTCCTGAAACCAGTCCAACCATTTAGATACCTCAGCAGATGGCAACTCAGTATCCCAATCAACATTGAGTCTCCATGCCTGTTGGAAAAGTATTCTACCCTTTACTACTAGGGGGCCCAAAAGACCTAACGGATCATAAACTCTCATGAGTTGTGATAGAGCTATGCGTTTTGTAAGTGGTCGTAATGTTGTTTCAGAATCGTCTGTTCTAAAACCTAAGATATCCTTGTAAGGATCCCACGCCATCCCTAAAGTTCTAACACAGTTGGAGAAGTTAGCGAGATCTATTTCTGATGGCCTAGCAGCTCGCAAATCTATAGGAACTAAATCCAAAGCTTTAGGGTCATTTGAAAGCCAACCTCGCATTTCAAAACCGGCGGCTCCATGAATGGTGACTATATCGGCTGCGAGTCGGGCCGACTCATCCACAGAGTCAAGCGAGTCGATGTAGTCATCCATGTAATGGTTGTACAAAATGGCTGCCACTGCTTTCGGATGCGTAAGTTCGTATTCGCGGGCATTTTTATTTTTAATAAATTGTGCTATGAAAGGACTACAACTAGCACCGAAAGGAATAGCTGTCATTCTGTATTCTTTTAGAGGAAGAGATTTGTTTGGTCTCCATAGATAACGGAGGGCGTCTCTGTCTTGCTCCCTTATCCGAACTTGAGGAAACATCTCCTTAATATCCGCTGTCATAGCAATACGACCCTCCCTAAACCGGAATAAAACTGTAAGAAGGGACTGGAGTAAGTCAGGACCAGTGAGCAAGAGAGAGTTCAAAGACACACCCTCATTTTTAGCTGCAGCATCGTGTACGACTCGAAGTTTGCGCTTTTGAGGATGAACAACACCAAAATGAGGCAAATATAGTCTTATATTTTGGTTGTTATGACTGAGGTTCGCGTTATAATAAGTGTCTAAAGCGCACTCTTCGGCGTACTCTTTGTCCAGCATATTAGACATAAAGGAATTATAGGATTTCGCGAATTCGTTATCCCTGCACATTCGTCTTTCCAAATTAAAAAACCGCGACATAGCCTGCGCATAACTTTCGGGAATATTCTGTATGTCGTCGCGCCAAGGTAGGCCTACTTCAAACCGACCAGAAGATAAACGTTTGGTCGTAGATTCTAGAATTTCTACAGCACGCTGATCTTGTTTGCAGTAATTTGTTTCGAATTTAGAAATCCCTAATGAATCTATTTTATAATGTTCTTTGATTAGGCACTCTAATTTGACATCATCGGTGGACTCTGCGACAGCGGTATGGTTGATGAACTCTATCGGTTTTGTTTTGCTGGATGAAACACCATATAAAGTCCACCCTAGAGCAGTTAAGCAGGCAACGGGATCATTCTTTCCACCAGAACAAACTTCACGACTTATTGACAAATACCAGTGTTCAGCACCGATGAGAACACTTGGAGTGGCATTTGTATAAGAAACCTGGTCAACCAAACTTGATAAGTGTGAATAAGCCTTAATTAAATCTTGCTTAATTGTTTGTGTGTGTAAAGACAAGTTACTCATTGATCTAGCATTTTTTATTACAAAAGTCTCACGTGTGTGTCTGCCCTTAATCTTAAAATCAACAAACGACACTTTGGTATATTTAGTAAGGCCGCCAACACCGTTGATAGTAATTTTCTGTTGAGGTCCGGTCGCACCTATACGTGTGGCAACGCTAGAATCAATGAGAGTAGCTGTACTACCATCATCTAACAGCGCAAATACGTCACAACTTCCAGAAGGCCCGGAAACAGTGACAGGAACAATTTTTAAAAATATGTTTGATTGTTCTCGACAACGCGTGCAAGTGGTCGAGATAGTGATATTTTCATCATCGCTGATCTTACAATCGGTCGATGACGGGTGTAAATTTTCTGCGACAGTCGCGTTGCTATTAGTCGGAACATCCACCGTCGCTTTGTTGATATATGTGTTAGTCTGTCCGTGTAACAATGGATGATGACGATACAAACAATTTTCTATTCCACAAGGTTTTACTTTACACGTCTTCCACTGATGTGGATTACGCTTCAAACATCTGTAACAAACTTTATTGTCGCGTAACCACTTCCACCTATCATCGACAGACAACGCGCAAAAATCTGTACAAGACGTAATATTGTGAGACTTTGAACAGAACACACATTCCCGTTTTGATGTGCGTGAGGCCTTAGAAATCGGTTTTGTGTCGGTAACGGAATGAATATTTTCACGCCTTATTTTATGCTGTACAAAAATCGGTTGTAGTAAACTACAGTCAGGTGACAAACCAAAACGCAAAAATTGTTGTAATTCACGTTTCAAAAAATCTGACAATATTTCCAGCTTAGGACGCCCGGTAATATCCTGTGTAGCAAAATCAGTCCACCTTATCTTTGTAGTTGGATTCAATTTAGATAATACCGCATGAAACAACTCCGGTGAGTATAAATACTCTGTCTGATCTAGCATTTTTATTGTAGAAATAGAGTTTCGTACCTTATTACAAAGGGAACCCAGTTCCTTTAAGTCGTTACTTAAACGTGGCAGATTTTTAAGTGCAGTTACTTCTCTGAAGACGATGAGTTCTGGACGCGCGAAATTTTCTTCCAGAGCGCGCACGATCTCCTCCGGGTCTTCTGACGACATCAACAAAGCACTAACAGCTTCACGAGCGGTACCTCTAACTGCATTTTGAAGCCTTGTTAGATTGTCTAATGGAGAAAAGTATGATTTAGTATTATCGTAAATACGCTTAAATTGTAACCATTCGGTTGCATCACCATGAAAGGGGAATAAATCCTGCTTTTTGGTATTAATAGGCGAAGAGGAGAGAGCCTTAGCTGCCGCTGCTGTATCGGCTACAGCCTTAAATAAAAGAGCGTTATGCGTGCCAAGCTCCGAGGAAACGAGTGGGGTCGCTGTGACCACCGCCTTGGACGCTTTAGTAGCACTGCACGCTTGTTGACTTTGATAAGCTTGTTGAGGTATATGTGTTTGTTGAAACGAAGCGGAAGGGAAAGCGGTCACCCGCGTGACCGTGGGTACTAGTACCTCAAGACGGTCGGGTGTCGGAACAGTATCTTCCTGTATCCGTTGTGCCGCTGAAAAGTCCCTATCAGCTAAATCTAGTAAATGAGTCTGATTTCCTACGTTTTCTACCCAATCCTTAGTTCGATCTGCGCTCACCCTAGAACTGCGATGGCTGGCATTACTTTTAGAGTGACTGGAAGCTTCGGCGTCAATAGCCGCAAGCTCAGCCTGTAACTCACTGTATTCCAAAGTTTGTTGTAAAGCTTCTAGATTTCTCATGCGCTCGCGCTCCCGTGAGGCTAGTTCCATGTCCCGCGCTCGTTCCTGCGCGGCGAGCTCCTGCTCGCGCTCGAGACGTCGTCGTAAGGCGATGGCCTCCGCGGCTGCCTTTTGCGCTTTTATTGTTTGACTAGAAGATCGCGAAGACCGCGTCTTCGCCGTGCCATCGCTTACATTGTCAGCAGGAACGTCAGGTTTTGTATTAGCTTTACTACGGGTGAACATTGTTAATGAATTCGAAACTAACGACACGAAAGTATGAAAATGAAACTATATGAAGGTGAATGAAAAAAAAAATTAAAGCTATGAAATTGAACTGATCACTGGTGAAGGTAAATAAATGAAGGTAGAAGGACCACTAATGTAACGGAGAAATGAGAACTTGAGAGAATGAGTAGAATAAATATAATAAAATCGAACTAAATTTACAGACAAAAACACAAAATACAACAATAAAATATAAAGTCAACTTGACAACCGAAAAAGAACAAAACAATAAATTCTTTTATATAAAAAAGTATAAGCTTTTTCTAAGGAGTTCACAACAAATGAAATAGTAAGAGATTATTTCCTGTGAAATATAAACACTTTATCGTATTTATGTTTCAAGCTTAATTATATATTACTAGCCTAATATGACTTGCATTATCCAGTAATGTATAATTACAGTATAATATGTAAGCTGTTAATAATCCCGAGATTTCGTTTTTGTGAATTTTTGAATGGAAAAAACTGGCGTACTTAGTAGTGTCAGTGTCTAGAAGTTTTACTTGTACGCCGTCTTTGTAAGAGTATTTGTAAGAGTTACAAATACTTACAAGAACTGGTATGATATCGCGGGAATTCTTGAATCTATGATAGAAAAGAGAGAGAGAGAGAAATGACAGACGACTTACTATGTTTACGAGTCTCTTCTATCAGAGATTGAAGAATTCCCGCGACATCATATCCGTTCCTATAAGTATTTCTAAAAATGAATTCTTTTTACTTTTCTCGGATATATAAGGTACATACTATGCAAATTCCTGAGTTTAGTGTTTTATCTTGCGTATGTATAAATCAGTCGGCTAATGTGATGATTTATATATAGATATTAGCGACTCGGTCCGGCTTCAGACGGGTGATCTGATCACTACAGACACACAATTATCCGTTGGGCTAAACTGGAGATTGCCTGAAAATTTCATCAAATTGAGTCCCGCCGTTTTGTAGCCCACTGTAACATCGAATTTGATATTAAGGAATATGTAAATAATCATAATTTTGTTAAATAACATGTTATATTTTATTTTTAATTATGTTACAGCTTCGTTATGTTTCAAACAATCCAATTCCTCAAATCGTTTGTAGCGAGCCCGACTAAGTTTCCGCATCAAATACTCGTGCACATATACCAGAATTGGAGCGCAAACCGCACTAGCCATACTAAACTGGGCTACAGAACAGGCGTTATTACTTACAAGTTACAGATCTTCAACAATATTAATCACTAGTTAATAATATTATTTTATCATGACGTCAGATATTGAACATCTTGTACAGAGATATCTGTGTAGTGTGTAGCGTTCAAAGATTAATCTTTGGTACCATGAGAACATGAATTATATAATATGAAGTAAGACTTCTTCACATATAAATGCATGTGCAGCGCATTTTCCTTTTATACTACCATGACGTACTTGATTTTTGAATGAATGAATGAAATTTGAATTAAGTAATTTTTGTACTATATGTAAGTGGCAAGCTGACGGTTGGCAAGGGAGTCTACAATTCGGTTTTATATTAAGCGATTACAATAGCTCACAAACGCTTGCAACATAGGGAGTGCATTGCCAATGCAGTTACTTCTCAACAGCTTCTTGGTGACTTATACGCAGAAACACAGGTATTATTTGAAATACTTCCGTAGTTGGGCTACTTATAATTACGTATTGATGTGTGCTAGCTCTCTTTCGCCAATGTTTATTTTACTAATCTGCAGAGCTAAACCACGTGCATATGAAATATTGGCTCTGAAACTGAATTTGATAATGAAAATCTAGAAACCAGCCAAAAAATATTGAAACTAAACCACGAAAATTTATTCCTATTATTCTAAATTATTAGAATTTCCGGAGACAGGATTTGAACTTGTAGGAGATGAATTATTTTAGTAATTATTCTAATAATGAATTGAAATTAATGGCACCAATATATGTTTTAACTAATATGAGTCAGCTCGCCATTATTATAGCTAGAAAAGGTTTTATAGGCTAAGGCATCTTTTTATCACTGTCACTCGCGCATAATAAAAATGTTATTATACTAGATGACGTCACTTTGACAATTAGTAGCAACATAAATATTAATTTCGATTTTTTATGCATTAGATTCTCCGCTTTCTTTCAGGCCTCGAATAGGATTCTGCTGAGCTAACTGCCCTTTATAATTAAATTATTTGCAGATGGTTTCATGCCGTTGTTATTCTCAAAATTATATTTGACTTTCAAATCGTTGGATTATAACGTCGTGAAGTATATTTGTATATGCCAAAATTATCTTCTATGACAAAAGACTGGGGGATACCAGGGATTGTTTGCATAATGTTGTTTTCACTCAATTTCTACCTTTATATAGCAATTTATCAACCTTATCCAGTTTGAAATCTCTTCAGTTAGATGGTTCTGCGTCTAAGAAGCGATTTATGCATTCTTTTTTTCAGTTTTCTCTCCCTTTCTTCTCTTGAGCTATTTCTCCACTCAAAAAATGATTTTTCCATCTATTCCACTTTGAGATCTGATTCTTTCGCTGTTTCTGTCTTCGTAAAGTCTATTAATACCTAGTTTTTGCCTATTAGCTGAGATGTTTGCATGTGTTGTGATTCAAGAGATCACTTATCGCATGCAGTAAGTTAAGTTAGGAAAAACTACTACATATAGCTTTTTTATTTTTATAACTTGCAAACTTTTCTGTGATTAAATGTTTCATATTTTAGAAATTCTAATAAAGAGCTTCCTTTAATTAAACTTGGATAATGAATCTGAAATCCAGTTTCAGATATCCCTTATCATAATCTATTATTCTAAGTAACAATATGGATAGCCGGCCCAAAATTTCTCTTGGGATTTATAGAATATGACAAGATATTCCGTGCACAAATGTATATATTCTGATAAACAGGTGAAGACATTATTTACCGCGAATGTTAATTTATAATAATAAAATAAGAGGCAATGCGATAATTAATACATAGTCCATCAAAACATCGGCCAAATAATAATTCCCTAGGCGATGATTATATTTTTGCGGCTGAGTGAGGCTACCAGTTAGTCCCCGACGACAACGGGCTGTGAAAATAATATCAGCCATATTTTTTCTACCTACAGGGCCCTTACTTTTTAGATTTTCTTTGTATATTAATAAGTCTTTAACTAGTGCAGATTTATATATATGCCTTATTTGTCATATTGCTGTTTCTCACTTTGCCAAGAGGGGAAGTCAATTCCAAAACTTCCTACTCCTACAAATTTCTTCTGATTAAATTCGTTGTTAGTTCCAAGGCAGCTGTAGTTTAACCCCCGGGACGGCAGTGAACTTCACTGTTCATTGCCTTTTTGTTGGTCGCCGCTGTTAATTCTGGCTACACAGGAGATACAGTGGTGGGTATGAGTGGTGGGCCTGTCCCGTATAGTACAGATTTATTTAAATAAACTTAGTTATTATTCATAAATGCTCATTTGATGGTAACTTAAATATCAATCTAGTAACTTTTCAGTTAAGATTTGTTTTCTTATCAAAATTGTTCTATTTCTAGTAAGTTTTCTTTTGTTGGTATAATAAGTAAAATTTATATCATAAAGTTGCTTAAGAACGTGGTAGTCCAACAACAAAAGAATAAACTTGCACCTACTCGGTTTTTCAACTTTCCTATTCTTAGAGCCACGTTTTTCCTCAGAAAGGAAGCTCTTCGTCACTTTAAATAACTTAAGTTTTAAATCAAGAAACCGCTCGGAATTTTAATATTTTTAAATTTTCACCTTCAGCGCTATAATATGAGTAACTTATCTAGGTATTATATAATAGGTATTATGTAGAAAATATTTACAGCGGACTATAAGAATACATTCATTTGTGTGACTATTAATTAGTCACACAAATGAATACAATACAATGCATGAATTGTTTCTGTGCCGTAGGATTCTTAGTTCTGGTTTCACATCTTTGACGGTGTAGAGAAGGGTCGTTAGTGGTTATACTCGGAACTGGAAATACGGTGTAATGCCACGAGTAACTTCATATAGAGCAGAATACGTCTCTAGAGCGATGAGAGTGATAAAATCCAATTTTGGGACAATTGTAAAACTGGCAATAACTCAAATTATTCTTTTGGCGAAAGTGAAGAATACAGAAATCAACCGAAGTGATATTTGACTTTTAAACAGGAAATTTATAAAACCGTAATTTATAAAGTAGAGCAGCCAGGACAGCATCAGTGGAGGGTGCATGCGGTTCCTGTTACAAATGACGACCAATTGCAGAAAAAAAGAGCAGCAATGTAAGCGATAGCATGCATAGACTTCTAAGTTAGCGGATGGGTATTGGTCAGTGGCGGAAGTACAGCACCTTTAAATAAAATTGCTTACAAATTTGACGTCCGCCATACGGGCGACTTCCTAGTGTATTGATTTTTAAATTTAATTATCAACTGTGAACCCATCAACAGTTTACATTTTTGTAATATATAACATAGGCTAAACATAAAGAACACAGTATTACTGTGACCCCACACTAGGCTAGACCTGTATCATGGGCAATAAAAAAAAAGGTCAATAAATGATATTTATATGGAATTTGTGACAGTTTACTGGCGAACGATGACTACAATAGTTTGTAATATTTTTATGTTTATAATGTAATAACTACAGGAGTGCAGCCGCAGCCAACTTACTACTGCGGCTACCCTTCTGCAAGTAATGTGCAACAAGCGACTGATGCTATGTACCAATAATATGTTTTTATAATAGAATTGTGTGGGTTACCGTAACCTATAAACGCTTGTAATAAAATCAGTATAATGGGTAGTTCTAACTCGTTTTTATCCATACGTCTACCTCAATGACTCTTCACTAGCTCCATTGTAGCTCAATGTTGAGTGCAAATCACACTTAGTAACAAACAGATAGACAGATTTGAACTACTTCCACCTCATAGAAAATCTCAGCCCAGTAACAATTCCACGGAAGTTTCTAAGGAGTACTAATTCCAAGCGTATTGCAGCGTTCAAAGGCTACGGTAACCATTAGGTAGTATGTATGCTTGTATGGCTTCTGATGCTGACTGCATTTTTATAATCTCTGGCAGGAAAATCACGAAAAATCCTGTCTTGAAACAAATCGAGACACACAAATGCTTCGGACAGAAAATTCAGATTGTGAAAGCGACGAATGTTAGCTGTTTATTATCTGTAAAATATTTGGATTGTCTAGCATTTCTCATTGTTCTTAAATTTCATACCGCTAGTCACGTAAGTTCTCGTATAAACTTAACTGAGTGTAGTACCTATCACTTCAGAAAACCGCAAACTTAAATTTGCGGTGTAAGTGACAATCCTTCTGATATTAAATCTATGCCCAAACTCGATCCGTAATGATTTTATTGTATGCTTATTTATGAATTAGGTACTTCCCGAGGCTTATTTCCCCTTTTTAATATTTATAATGGAGTATAAATAAAAAGATAGAATGTACACGAATATAGAAGATTTCTATTATTAAAAGATTTATTTAAATTCAATATATTTGATCAGTGTGTTGCCGGTGATGACATACGGAACTGATATATGGTCCTTCACTACGGGCCGTATGGGGAAGCTCAAGGTCACTCAGCGTAGTTAAGGTAACTGACATAGCTCAAAAGGATAAGCAAGCTGATGTAGCTGTGGGCCGATTTCATAGTTCGTAGAATAGGCAACTGCTAGGGAAGAAAGGTTCTCGAATAGCTTATCCGTACTAGGACGATCCCCCACTAGATGAAACGATGACCTCAAGAGTTTTGTAGAGAGTCAATGGATGCAAGTGGTACATGATCGAATGGCGAGAATGGCTAGAGGGGAGGCATATGTTCAGCAATGGAGGAATACGATCTGAAATGACGGTGATGATAATGAAAGATTTTCCAGAACTGGCATATTTTTGTATAAATACTGCGTCGGGAAGCATACAAGCATACGGCCCACCTGATGTAAAGCGGGATGATTGATGCGCCCTACCTCTCTTTAAACTTCCAGACCAAGACAAACAGACATGTTCATGCACACAAATGTTTGCCTTGTGTGGGAATCGAACCCACGAGCGTTGGTGTCATCACGCCATTCACGACTGAGCCACCGAGCTCGTAAAGAATATTATGCCCTCTACATCTTAACTAACAAACTTTATCCCTTTATAATATTAAACTCATACTACATAGTAGAATCCCAGAAAGGCGGTAGTTGCGTGTTCTTTTACCGTAAATCACCCCACTCCCATAAAAACTGCGCCTACAAACATTAATAAAGAGAGCTTTTCACAGTGTCAATATCTGTTTGACATTGGCAAATTGTCACTGAGAAAACCTACAACAAAACAAGATTACAATATTAGCTATTTAATAGTGCTTATACAGATCAGTGTAAGGTTGAAAATCCTGTCACTTTTTAGGATGTATTGATAGATAGATAAAGATAGATAGATAAATGATTTATTTTGCTTCTAAAACACACACGTACACACAATAATTTACACATAAGAGGTTACAAACAAGAATATACATACTGTGTTGAGGATGGCTTATTTAGAGTACGCGTGTACTGCAGTAGCGCAACTGGGCTATAGCTCAGTGAGTAATGTCGCTCAGAAACAGCAACCACTGATTTTCAGCTATCACCCTTGAGATGCCGAGGACAAGTGCAATAAATGTTGTATAAATATTGTATAAATGATACAATTTTTGTGCCCGGTTTGCTGCATGGTTTCCGTTATCGTTACTTTAGGTAGTTTTTATCCTAAGTCTGAACAAATTAAAATAACTCATTACAATCAGTTCAAGGGTTTAGTACAAAGAAATGGCAAGCAGAGTTACTTTCGCATTTGAGCTGACTTATTTATAAAGTGTCTAATAACCAAACGAACTTTCAAAAGAACTTTTTGACAGTGCTCTACTTAGTTTCTACGAGATATAACTTCGCGTAAACTTCCTTGAGGGGTAGGTAGTGAGATCTGAGCGCCGAAGTTAGGATTAGGCTAGGCTAGGCTAGTTTTTTTCCTACATGCTTTTAGGGCTCCTGATATCCGTTTCCGATAAAAAATATAACATACGATGGGCCTTGGTCATTCTTTGACAATTTGAATTTGGTTAAACATTTTTTTATACATTGTAGGGATGGATACGACAAACGGGCCAACTGATGAAAAGCGATTACCGTAACATATGAATACTTGAAATACATTAAGTATCACTCGCGTGATGAATCTGCTGCTACCACAGCAACTCCTTAGGAGTTTACTGGTATCCTCATTCAACATAACAACCCTTCAGGGAGTTGTTATTTGGGTGCGGTATTCTGCTGTACCCTACCTCTCTTAAAAACACCCAGAATAAGAGAAATAGACATATTAACGCATATAATTTTTTGTTGCGTGTGGAAATTGAACCCACAAGCGTTAGTGTCAAAGTAGCGTTACTAACAACTGCGCAGCCAAAATAGTGCATCTCTCAAACTAAAGATAAATCAGACAACAACTTATTTCCTAAAATGGCTTCAAAGATTTTTGCTGAGATCCAAATTCTGAGTGACATATTTAATTGCATATTCATAATCTCATCATAATAGAGCAATAATAGCTCAGTAGATAAAAAACCGGCCTATTGTACTACTGAATTCGTGTCCTCGCGCAAGAAAACCCGCAAGTCCAAGAATATATTTCGAAAGACGTGATTTAACCTCAGAAATGTGAGGTTATACTCCTGGTTTGAGCAAATTCCGACAGCGGTAGTTTTATGTCTTCACTAAAATCCTTTGACCTAAGCAGCTCACCCCACCAATCCTAATAGTCAAGGAAACGCGATAGCGCTAAGACGAAGAAGAACAGTTTTTTGGTACTCCGACATCAGATAGTAGTAGACAAAGTAGTTTTGATAATTATTATAAATAAAAAAAATAAAAATTAACACCAAATCTTGTAAAAAAAAGCACCACAGTTTTTGTGTATTACCCGAACAGAAACTATATTAAACCAAAGCCTTTGCCATATGTGCCGGTATATTAAGTACGACCCAAAACAGTCGTAAATATCAATAATATAGAAATAAGGTACTCTTTGTGATATTTATGGCATAAATGTGTTCATGTGTTATGATTTTTTGTTGGGGGCGTGTAAAATAAACGCAAAGATTGTTGAGTGCGTGATTGTTCTTTTTTCCTCTACCCTAAGATTGTCTGGAAGAGGTCGCTACGCGATAAGACCGCCTTTTGTACTTTAATTTTAAGTTGTCATTTTAATATGCACAATTGTATTTATTTTAGTATTATAATGTTTTACTGTTCTATATGGTGCAATAAATAGTATTGTATGTCTTTGTAACTGACTTCGTACTTATTTCAATATACAAGTTGTTCCGTACAGAGAACGACAAATTGAAAACGGAGGTATTTTTGCCAGTAGAAACCAAGCTAGTGACAAAAATGATTACCTATAGTGAAAGTGGCTTCGTTACTGTATTTATTTTTTCAGTAAATAGCCCCTTCTGCTTTCTTTGTGTTCTATTTCGGAAAAATATAATACAAATATTTGTTTCTTATAAAAAGATACATTGTTTTGTAGTCTGACTCGAACCTAAAAGAAATTTATCATTAAATTTATTACATATTTCACTCTTTTATTTTTAAGTAAGTCTCAAATGCGTAATTTAGTTCACATTGCCTTCTATTTCATAATTAAACAAAGCCTATATTACAAGTAATTACTAGATATCATATAAAAATAATTAAATATTTTTTTTCAAGTAAATAAATGATAATCTCGATATTCTTTAATGATCAAATAGTCATAATAATATCGTTCTAACATTTCCATTAAACAGATATTTTATTCATACAATATCCTTCAGTAGCTCAATGCATGTTCAATTCATTCGAAATGGGCAAAAATCAATAAAATTATATAAATAAAAAAGTGTGCATCTCGGGACGCCCGTCAGAAGTGATAACTTAAACTAATCTACATATAATTAAAGCTGCCGTATGAGTGAGAGACTAGACCAGACAGACTGGCGCCGTAACGTGTTACGTAACGAAGCGGTTTACCCTCCCATAAGAAGTTATCACTTCAAAATAAAAATAGACTTTGGATTACCTGGTGTTATTTACTCACATGATAGATCGATTATTATAATATCTATAAAAACAAATAAAGGCAACAAAGTAGCTTATTTGTGACACCACCGCAACGAAATACAGATCACAAGGGTGACTCAAAGAAATAAAATTCCTCATTATCTTGGAAACGTGACTCTTAGCCTAAGGCTTTTTTGTCACCTGCTATATTTCTGCCAAAAATGTTCGATATCAGTTTGTCGCACCATTTACATTCAGCCTGTGTTATGAAACGAAACACATAATAACTATAGTTTGAATAGAAATATAAAACTTCTATTTACATACATGGTACTTTCAATAATGATTAAAAGACAAAATCGTTTGATAGTGGAATAGTTTGATAAGCTCGGTAGCGCAGTGGTGAAACTCGCTGTTACATTCCTTAGATACCAACGCTCGTGGGTCCGATTCTCATACAGGGCAAACATTTGTGTGCATGCACATGTCTGTTTGTCTTGTACTGTGTGTTTTTAAAAGATATAGGGTGCATTGGAACCTCACAGAAAACTGCAGCCAAATAACAGCTCCCTAGAGGGTTGTTGTGCTCCTGTATGTCAGTAAGGCCACCAGTAAGCTCCTAAGGAGTTGCTGTGTTAGCAGCACAGGTGGTATCGCGCGAGTTATATTTAATGTTGCAAGTGTTTATAGGCTACGGTAACCGCTTAACATCAGGTGGGCCGTATGCTTGTATGCATCCTGCACAGCAGCCCGTCTGGGGAAATATCTCCATCTCACAGAAAATCGCAGCCAAATAACAACTCCCTAGAGGGTGGTTGCGTTCAGTGTGTGAGTAAGGTCACCAGTAAGCTCCTAAAGAGCTCCTGTGTTAGCAGCACCGTGGTATCGCGCGAGTGATATTTAATGTTGCAGGCGTTTATAGACTGCGGTAACTGCTTCACATCAGGTCGGTCGTGTGCTTGTATATATGCCGTTATAAAAATAAAAGAAAAAGAAGGCACGTGCAGAAATTCCCATGACCAGGAAAATTGTAGCTGAATATAACGTAAGTGAGTCGGAAGGTGTACGCAAAGGTAAAATGAAGATGAATAGATAACTGTATAAAGGTGCAGCCATACAAACTTTGAAAATGGCGTCGTTAGTCGGAGATCGCTGGAAAAAGCGACGAGTTGTAGCGCCAGTATGATAATGTCTTGTCGAGGCACCCGACTTCGCATAAGAAAGTCCACAAGTTTATGCAAAAAATCCCTAAATGGTGTTATAAGTGAAGACAAGGTGTTGCTGCTAAAATGTAATAATTACATAGAAGAAACATTCATCAGCATGATAGCAAGTTTTATCATAATTATTTCTCCCCGCTCTCCCCCTTTCAATTTGCCACTACTTCTTGCCCATCTCCGTTATGCCTTGCCACCCAATTTCACAAATTCAAGGCAATCGTTTGCGATTCTCTTTAGCTCTCTTTCACTCTCCTCATTGCCTTCTGCCTTCGCTTCTTCATCGTTATATTTTTAATGATCCAAATCGTCACAGCTATGTTCCAGATATACGAAATATATTTATTTCCCTTTCTCTTGTTCTTCTTAATCTCTCTGCCTTCCTACCTTGTTTCTTTTTTGTCTCCACTGCCTTCGTATTATCTTTCACTCTGTATTCTAATTAGTGTGCCTAGGTTTTGTTTTTAGGGTTCCGTACCCAAAGGGTAAAACGGAACCCTATTATTGAGGCTCCGCTGTCCGTCCGTCCGTCCGTCTGTCACCAGGCTGTATCTCTTGAACCGTGATAGTTAGACAGTTGAAATTTTCACAGATGATGTATTTCTGTTGCCGCTATAACAACAAATACTAAAAAATAGAATAAAATAAATATTTAAGGGGGCTCCCATACAATAAACGAGATTTTTTTGCTCATTTTTGCTTGATATTGATAACGGCAACAGGAAGACGCTTGAAATATTCACAGAATCTTTAGTTATATATTCACTTTAAGAATAAATACTAAATTAAAATAAAACAAATATTTAAGGGGGGCTCCCATACAACAAACGTGATTTTTTTGCTGTAGATTATAGATAATGCTACGGAACCCTTCGTGCGCGAGTCCGACTCGCACTTGACTGATTTTTTTCAATAGGTTTGGATTTTTCATAAACTATGCCTATTCAAAAGTTATATGTATTTAAGTAAGCTTACAAGGCTAAATTTGAAATGATTTAGTTTAAAAATGGTTGCTCAAGGATTACGTTATATTCCTTGCAAACGGAATCGGAATGCTAATTTGATCTAATTAAATGAAATTACCTTGTCAATAGACACCCTTATTTAACTGACAAACTAAATAAAATTACTTTTAGTTAGCATTTTAATTTTTAACTAAATTAAATAAAGCTCTGCAAGCCAAGTTTTGATTGTCAGTTTATCACTCAGAACTTTTCTTTACGCATACCTACATAAAAGGAGAAAGATCTTTGTCATAACTTTGTTGGAAGACAAAGATCATGCCGTCTAGAAATAGACAGACAATTGTAGTTCAGAACGATAGCACCGTAACTTTGGAACTTCATCTCGCGTTGAGTGTCGGTCCAAGTGGCGACATACATACTCATACATTTCTGCAACCATTCTAACTTAGATCGTGAAATATTGCAGTATACATATTTCAATAGCATTCTTACGAAACAATACTGACATGTTATGGCACAACGTATTGTTTTTTAGGGTTCCGTACCCAAAGGGTAAAACGGAACCCTATTACTGAGGCTCCGCTGTCCGTCCGTCCGTCCGTCCGTCCGTCCGTCCGTCCGTCTGTCACCAGGCTGTATCTCATGAACCGTGATAGTTAGACAATTGAAATTTTCACAGATGATGTATTTCTGTTGCGGCTATAACAACAAATACTAAAAAATAGAATAAAATAAATATTTAAGGGGGCTCCCATACAACAAACGTGATTTTTTTGCCGTTTTTATAGATAATGGTACGGAACCCTTCGTGCGCGAGTCCGACTCGCACTTGGCCGATTTTTTTTTTTATATACTGTGTCGGGAGGCATACAAGCATACGGCCCACCTGATAGTAAGGTAAGTCATTACCGTAGCCTATGAACGTTGGAAAACTTCTTCTTCATCGCGTTACCCGTTTCCTTTATTAATTAATAAATGGCATTGGTTACGATATATTAATTATCACTCAGCAACTCCTTGGGAGCTTACTGGTGACATCACTCACACGCAGGAACACAATAACCCTCTAGAGAGTTGCTATTTGGCTGCGATTTTTTGTGAGGTGGAGGTACTTTTCCAGACGGGCTGCTTTGATGCGCCCTACATCTCTTAAAACATCCAGACCAAGACAAACAGACATGTTCCTGCACACAAATGTTTGCCTTGTGTAAGAATTGAACGACCGTTGGCATAGAAGTAGGAGGCGGCGGGGCCTAAGGCGCGCTTTCCTACTTTTATGACCGTTGGTGTCAAAGTCGCGTCATTCGCGACTGAGCCACCGAGCTCATCGTCGTGTGTTAAGGGTAGTAATGTAACTATAAACGATTCACGTATGTAGTTAAATTGCAAAGTGCGTTTTAATGACAAAATGCGTTTCTAAGATCAGTATACAATATGATATGTAGCTTTTAACTCTATCAGTAGCTCAGTTTCCGTATTATCAATCGCATGAACTGACAGCTGTCTAAAACGCAATCTTCAGCAGCGCAAGAAGCATATTTTATTATGTACATAAAATCAATTTTTATTATGTAAATAAAAGGGTGTTGAAATATACGTGCATATTTCACTTAATACGAGTAATAGGGGTTAAAGTGTGAAATTGCCGTTTTATAGTAATATCTACTTTCAATTGACATTAAACCTTCATAGTGTGAGATTTTCGAGTGATTTTTTTTACATGAGATTTTTCTTTCAAACAATATGCAATATTTGATTTTAGAATTTCAATTGTTTTTCTTATTCAGCTTAGACGGAAAAGATGAATACTTCGAAAATCGAGATCCGACGCGGGCTCTATCGCAAAGGCATAAATAAACTTCCGATTAAATGGCAGCAATGTATATTGATCTTTCATCTTGAGGTAAATTGATCCGTATATATAATGGGGTTAAATATTTTGAGGGTATTGATTAAATAAATATATTAAATCTAGGAAAAAAAATTGTATTAATTTTTCAGAACAAATCGGCAATTTCGTATTTTAACCCCTAATATTACGATATGATAATTATACACTGATAAATGACAACCAGTACAGTACTACATTCTAATAGACGATTTTTATTCTTTCTAGCGATATCCTAATTTGATTATATGATCCTCCTAGACCTAGGATTAGAAGGATTATAATGCATACTAGTCATACAATATATTTTAAATAATTCAAAACGAATTATTTAAAATATATTATACTTCAAGCGAAATTCAGTTTCAGTGCTGTGAAATGGTTTCAAAGAATGAAATGTCTCTCTGAAGTGGTAGATTTAGTCAAAGCATTTTGAAGTGACCCAGTTTTCTTTACATATAATAAATACAAAGAACTCGTATCATGTAGACCTCAAAACAAAATATTTTGAGGAAAAGCTTCTATAATGCAATTCATAATATAATTAGTCGAATATTCATGAATTACAGATAAAGATAAAAAGATAAAAAATATTAACTTATCATTAGACCCTCGCGGGCAGATACTTTTTAAAACTGCTCATGTTGTATTTTATTAATTTTTTATAGTTTTAAACTCTCTTTTTTGATGACCATTGTCACCACTGGCGAAGACGAAATGCCAAAAGCTCATATACGTCTTTTTTCAAGCCGTTAATTTTTATTACAATAAATTTATGTGAGTGTATATAGTGATGTCAAGTAGTACAATTTAAGATATATTAATACAGGTGCTGAATCATTTCCAGGTATCTCAATCAGATATTCATAGATTCTACCTTTTGAATATATTGTCAGACAAAGACAAAACAGACACATCGGATTAATAAGTTACTTAGGCAGTAACTCTCTATAACTTTTCGAACATAAGAGTAACAGGTCCCCGTACTTCACCCAGGTGGAGAACCTAGGTGAAGCATGGGTCCGGGTTCAGTAAGACAACGTTACCTGCATCAGACGTACCATGCTGATTACAAAACGCGACTCTGGCCCTCACAGAAATAAGCGGTCTCGCGTATTTAACCTGAAATAGCCTGTAAGGCGATTTTTGTACAACAAACTTGTAAACGGCCAATCTGATGTAAAGCTGTTAATCTTACCTATTAACGCAATACAAGTAGTATCACTCACAAGTTACCACCTCCATTTCTAGCATAGCAAATCCTCAACAGCAACCTGGTGACCTCACTCACTTGCAGGAACGCAATAGCCCTCCGTGGGCCACTTCATTGGCCATTTGCATGAATAGGTATATGCAGTATCTAAAAAAAATACAGCGTGTTCAAGTGTGGTGCAATTTGGAATTGATTACTGACCAACGCCGATATTCGATTTTAGATCATTACTATATTGAGTACGATGCAATGTATGTGTGAAATACATAATGGTAATCTGCAGTGCGATGCGAAATCGTACTGCATATTTCGCTTGATATTTACACGCCTTTATGAAATGTCACTCAAAGACCATGAAACGATTTATCTTTCAAGCGAATATTAATGGCTGCAGAAATCGGATCAGCTTGTAATTTATAAACTTGTATTACTGGATCTTAACTTTAATATTCACTTCGGAAATTGTAACGGCGGCAAGCGTTTTTAAATCAAAGAGCCTATTATGTGTTTATTTTATTTATTTCACAAAGTTTGACGAGCTCGGTGGCTCAGTCGTGAATGCCGCGACCAACACCAACAACGACACCAACGCTCGTGGGTTCGATTGCCACACAAGACAAATATTTGTGTGCATGAACATGTCTGTTTGTCTTGGTCTGGATGTTTTAAGAGAGGTAGGGCGCATCAAAGCAGCCCGTCTGGGGAAGTACCTCCACCTCACAGAAAACCGCAGCCAAATAACAACTCCCTAGAGGGATGTTGTGTTCCTGGGTGTGAGTGAGGTCACCTGTAAGCTCCCAAGGAGTTGATGTGTAAGCAGCAGAGGAGGCATCGCGCGGGTGATACTTAATATATCGCAAGCGTTATTAGGCTACGGTACCCGCTTTATATCAGGTGGGCCGTATGCTTGTATGCCTCCCGATGTAGTATAAAAAAAAAAGTTTGCTTGAGCATTCTATGTAGATAATGTGACAATAAATAAGCGTGGTCAGTTCGTCCAGTTTCTTTTTAATTTCGAATTTCCAAGTGGTTTAAGATTTTGCAAAAAGTATAATCATTTCTAAATATTTTATTGCCAAGAATGATATTTCCTTCCTGGGCGGGGTTGAACGCACGGCGTCTATTTTACCGGCCAAGCAAGCTCTTTCGGGTAGGATTAATTTTATTGAATAAAAATATGAATTAAACTTTACTTTACTCTTTATCTTATATAGATAGTCAAAAGAGCAACTATTGTTATCCTTTTTTCAATAACTCGGATTCTTATTTCTTCCTGCTATTTTACATTAAAATAAACCAAAATTTTATTAACTTATTACTAAAGTAGAACGCACAGATCGCACAGCTCTGATTGGCTAGCTCACGGATTGAAATCGCGTCACTTATTAATTTATTAGATAAATATCCTCCCATTGGTCAGTGGGCTCAAATTGTTGAGATATTTAGAAGCTAAAATACTACCATTTTGTGAAAGAGTGTTGCCTTCATATTCTGTCAAGGGGTTTATTGATCGGCAGCATATGAGTCTTTACCCAAGAGCTACAGTTAACTACTTATTCTCAATGAGGGTGTAAATTTTTTAACTATTTAGGAATATAAAAAGAAATGAGATAAAAGCTAAACACTACTAAACATTAACACTCCACAATTTCGACAAAGAACTCTTAACCTTAACAAATACAATCAACGCTCCGTGCTTAGACAGAGCAACTTTTTCCTGTTGTATCTCGTTTTACAAGTAGCTTGTTATTTTTCCAGTATGTGTATATCTCACATGTAAGGGTGGGACAAGCTTGTGAAGTGTTCCCGCAACTGCGTTAACAAGCCCTGCGGTAGGATTCTAAAACATCAATTGTCTACAGAATGTACTACGTATGTTTTTAAAGAACGATGAGCTCCTTTTTGCTCCGTAGAAAACAGAGGAAGTTGACCGTCACTCTTCTGAATTTAAATTATGTTTATATAGAGGCACCAAGGACTTTTTCTGCACGACTATCCCAAAAAAGAGTGTTCTATTATTCAATATTTTCAGGATCTCGTATTATTTTTTTATACTACTAAGGTAGCAATCAAGCATAGGGCCTGCCTGATGTTACACAGTCACCGTAGCCTATGGACAGTTGCAACACCAGAGGCGTCACTCATGCGTTGCCGACCCTCTAAAAACCTCTTCACGCATTTCTTGAAGAACTCCATGTATGTTTGTGAGTTATTATAACATAATTATTAAATGCCTCAATGGATCTATATATCTATAACTTCACGCTAAATACCTTACGGAGTTGACAGAGCGAACCGAGTACCACATAAGTTGGTCCTTAGACACCTTACTGCTTTAACATTCATAGTTCTTTCAATCCGCCGAAGTATTAATGCTCCTGACATCACCTTCTGATGAAACACGATCAATTTGGTCATGGTAGGTAAGTCTTGGCTTTTCTCAGCTCCTATATCCTTCTACTTTCGCATTGTATATCTGTTTCGTAATCCGTAATCGCCGTAATTGATTGAAATATAGGGATTATTCTCAGAATTCTTACGTTATCCTGTGTAATATAGACTATATGCGGTCATAGTAAAATCGATATGTTACATTATATACTTTTTTTTTTTTTTTATACTACTAAGGTGGCAATCAAGCATACGGCCTGCCTGATGTTAAACAGTCACCGTAGCCTATGGACATTTGCAACACCAGGGGCGTCACTCATGCGTTGCCGACCCTCTAAAAACCTCTTCACGCATTTCTTGAAGAACTCCATGCTGTAGTTCCTTGGAAAAACCTCGGCTGGGAGCTCATTCCACAGCTTGAGTGTTCTCGGAAGAAAACTTCTCTGGAACCGCACCGTACGCGACCATAGCGGTTCAAGCGTGTGAGGGTGAACTCCCCGCCGTCGGCGAGCGGTGCGGTTATAAAAACTTCTTTAGTGCAGACTGAAAAAAATGTTCCAAACCTATCGACCGTAGTGTCCGAATGAAGAGTTTTAAAAGATGGTCTTGAATATGTATTATATCTTACATGTATAAAGCAATTTTTTTTTACAAGTATTGGTAATATTGTGAATTAATTTTAAATACACTTAATTTTTGTATTCGTTCCTGTATTCGTTTAGGTGTTTTTATAAATAATGGCAGGCTGTTATTAATTCTTAATAAAATGTCTGTATTAATCCCGGTCATTTGATAGGCGTGCGCGGGGATAAGGATCCAACGTGTAGAGGCCCGTTTGAGAAGATTCATGTTATCTTGTACACCCCACCGAGACCCGCTCCTAAATATATCGATCGAACCGTATATCTATGAGCAGGTCACGGCAGGTATTGGGAATATTGCGAATGTGTAGTAGATTATTAGTCTATTGCAATGAGGTTTGGAGGGATTATTGGTACTTAGTTATTGCAGAAGAGGGACGGATTATAATTATTATCATAATTATTATAACTTTGCTAGTAGGTCTATTTAGGTAAATCAAATTTTTAAAGAAATTGTTTTAACATTCAACTTCGGAAGGCGTACAAGGAATATAAATCTAGTCACCCCTGCTGCTGTCACAGTGCTGTCCTTACTCGCAGGAATACAATAATCCTCCAGGGAGCTTTCATTTCGCCGCGGTTTTCGGGCAGGTGAAGGTGCTTCCCCCGTCGGGCTGCTTTGATGCGCCCTACATTTTTTAAAAACACCTACACCAAGATAAACATACATGTTCATGCATACAAATGTTTGTCCTGTGTGGACATCGAACCCTCAAGGTTTGGTGTTGAAGTTGTTAAACGGTGTTTAAGTTTGGTAACTTCTTGCGAGTGTTTGAGGTTACCAGTAAGCTCCTATGAAGGTGTTGTTTTAAAGTTAGGATGGTAACACGCGAGTAATACCTATTTTATCTATTGCATGAATTCATAGGCTACGGTAACCAATTTATTATATGGTGGGCCATATTTTTGTATCCCTTAATCTATATCTATAAAAGAAAGTCGTGTTAGTTACACCATTTATAACTCAAGAACGGCTGGACCGATTTTTATGATTTTTGTGTCTTTGGATTTGTCTTCGTCCGGAATAGGATAAAAAGTATTAAAACATGGAAAAAATAACAAAAAAAAAATATAAAGTAAATTCCATTTCTCATACATTTTATATGAAACTTTTTTTTATGATATCTCAAGAACGAATTAGTATATATCTATATTATATATATAATTCTACTGTACGCGTGTATGTGATTGAACTCCTCCTAAACGACTGGACCGATTTTGATGAAATTTTTTGTGTGTGTTCAAGGAGATTCGAGAATGGTTTAGATTCACAATTGGACCCAATAGGTGGCACTGCAGTTGGGTTCTGGGAAACTTTATATTATGGGCAGGACAACGTCTGTCGGGTTCGCTAGTATTGTTATAAAAGTGTTATTACAAAAAAAATGTCTTTGTTTTGAAGATTCTTGTGAAACATGGTGTGGCAAAAGAACTCATTTCATAATTAAAAATTAACTGTTTATCTAATAGCATTAACAAGAATATAGCAATGCGATCTTCTTAGCACTAAAACCCTCGAAAGGTTAGGAGAAGTAGAGGGAACCACTGCAGTCCGACGGGGTAGTACCTCTACCTCACAGAAATTGGCGGCCAAATAACTATCTTTTATTTCCTACGAGTGATTGGAGTTATCAGTAACCTCCAAGGAATTGCTGTGGTAGCAGCGCAAGCGATACTTCCTGTTTCGCGTGCGTTCATAAGCTATAGTAATCATTGCCGTGTATGCCGACGTTATACAAAACCAAGCTTTTTTATACAGCATATAATATGCAGTTTTTTAAGAGGTGAATGTATTCATCAATAATATCACTACGGGACCATATTCAAAATTATATAAAAATTGTCACGTGGTGATCAGCCGCTGATTGAACATTACTATTGTAAGTAGAGGACTTACTGCGATTAGTTTTTATATTTTCCCAATATTTCGGCGACGTTGCAGACGCCATGATCTCGGGATGATTGAAGACAGCGAGTAGGTATCAGTTTGTTAGAAGCAGACATATCTGTCTAAACTTTTACCGCGTCGTTTATTACTCGGCGCCTTGCACACTACACACATGATGTCCTGTTCGAGATACCTATTCGAAGTCAATATTACTCCCATATGGCACCAACTAAGTGTGTAAGACGTCGAGTAATAAGCGACGCAGAGGATGGACAGGTATGCCTGCCCTTAACGGACTGATATCTACTTGTCGTATATACAACGTCGGAAGGTATACGGCCCACCTGATGTAAAGCGGTTACCGTAGCCTGTGAACGCTTGTAATACATTAAGTATCACTCGTGCGGTTTCTCCTCTGCTGCTAACACAGCAACTCCTTCGCCCACTGGTGACCTCACTCACAAGCAGGATAACCCTCTAGGGAGTTGTTATTTTGGCTGCGGTTTTCTGTGAGGTGAAGATACCTCTCTTAAAAACATCCAGACCAAGACAGACAATGTCATGCACTCATATGTTTGTCCTACGAGGAAATCGAACCCACGAGCTTTAGTCAAAGTTGTGTCATTTACGACTGCGCCACCGAGCTCGTCGAAATCGTGTAATGCCTGTTATACGAAAAATATTGATCAATTCCCAGTCAGCTTCCATACTCACTTGCTGGAATAAGATTAGTTATTTAGCTGCGGTCTTGATGTAAGTTATTTTCGAAGCCAGTTAACTCCAATGTGCCGTCCTTTCCGCAAGGCTCATTCGCTAACCGGCGAGGTGAAATCCATACAGATGAGGTATATATTGCCTTTGCCGCTTTTACAGGCAACGTTTTACAAAAGTTATTGCTTTTACTAAGTAATAACTGAAAAAATCAATTTATAGGCGGATAGTTTGCTTATGAACATTAAGGGAAGTATCTCCATCTCACAGAAAAACCGCAGCCTAATCACAATTCCCTGGGTTTGCGAGTGAATGAGGTTATCAGGACGGTTCTGATTTTCATAATATTTCTATTGTTAATGCATTAATTGAATATTTTATATGAATATGAACTTGATGACTTCATAAATTACATTTGTATTTAATGATCAGTAACTACGATTCACAAAATAAAATAATTTGGAGAATTCTTGTGTTAGCAGCGGGGGTTGTATTAATTGCAGAGGTTCGTTGGCTTACTCAATGTTCACTTTACTGCAGGTGGGTCGAATTAATTCTTATACGTCTCCCGACGTTGTGTTAAAAAAACCAACTGCGAAAATGTATTCACAAACAATTATTGTGTCGTATAAAGAGATTTTATACAAGTAAGTATACGTACTTGATATAACATCACTTTTCCATTATAAATTCCAGAAAAAGGCTTCCGAGGTAATTTACTACAAAGGAGTACTTATCGTCGTCAAATTGTTAAAATATTTAGAAAAAGCGCTCTTTGTTTAAAATACAGATTTTTTTTGCCTAACCTAGGTACAGATGCGTCACAAAAACATTATTTTTTTATGCAACAGAGTCAAGACATCACTAGAGGAGAAATTATAGAATCCTCCGACTCGATAATGCTAACGCATTATTTAACGATCAAGGCAAACGGTGCATGTGATTCTGCGGATGACTTTTGGGACTTTTGGGTTATTTTTGTACGAGGCTTTAGAAATTTATCTCTCTCCTCATTAACAGTTTCCACAAGATTGCTGTTGACATCGTCCTGTATTGTATAATCATCTCAGTAATGAAAAAGATTATGAAGTTCAAGCGAAAAAGAATTCCACCCATTGTGTTGAAAATGTGTACTCCGGAGTTAGTTCTGATTCTAACACTTCTTCTTCTTTCGGTACTACTATTCACTTGGCGTGGTTTCCAGCTCATGCAATAACTCCCATATTTTTAAAATCATGGAAAATAACATCAATCAGCAACTCTTAGACTACTTAGGGGATCGCCAGCTGATTAGTGATCGCCAATACGGCTTCCGCCGTGGCCGCTTGGCTGGCGATCTTCTGGTATTCATGACCTACCGCTGTCTAGAGTCAGTAGAAAGCAAAGGCGAAGCTTTATCTGTTAGTTTGGACATAGCAAAGGCCTTCGATCGGTTGTGACCCAAAGCACTTTTCTCGAAGCTTCATTTTTTGGGCTACATGAAAAATTTTGTGCCAGTGGGTGGCTAATTTTCTCATTAGGCGGAGCATCTAGGTCGTATTTGCCGGTGCGTGTTCGTTTCCACTGCCCCTGAACGCTATCATCGCACAAGGCTGTGTGTTGTCTCCCACTCTGTTCCTTCTGCATATGAATGACTTGTTGCACGTGTGTAACATTAATTGCTATGCGGATGACAGCACGGTGGACGCAAGATACATTCGTCAAGTCAATATCTGTCGGGATTGCGTCAATGAGTGCTGATCACAGCCTGTGTCTGTAATTGAGATATCACTAGGACATCTCTCGGATTGGGGTATACTGAATTTAGTTCAACTTAATCCCCTAAATATACAAGTATCCGCACGTACCGCGAAAAGTCCCCGCAGCTCTTCGATTAGAAAGTTTAACCCTCAGCGTTACGCCTAACATCGGCATCCTAGGTGTCGTCGTATCGAGCGGTCTACAGTCTCGTGGTCATCTGGAGAGGAAGGGTAACTTGGCGTCCAAGAAGATTGATATGATCAATAGAGCTAAACAATACTTTACACCTCAACATCGCCTTCAACTTTATAAGGCCCACGTCCGGCCTCAGATGAAATATATTCTCATCTTTGGGCCGACGAGCCACAATATTTGCTTACTGCATTTGATCGCATAAAATATAGTGAAGTTCGAATTGTTGGCGACCCAGTGATCTCCGCTCGGCTGGACTCGCTTTGTACACGAAGAAGTGTTGTTTTTCTTTGTGTACTGTACAAATTGTAACATAGGGAGAGTTCGATGGAGCTGTTCAACTTATCAGCTGCTGAGTTCCACTAACGTACCACTCGCCACAAACTTAAATTTCACCCTCACCATCTTGATGGGAGACAATTCACTACAGTACGCTTTTTGAGGCATTTTCTACCACGTACGATAAAATTAGTCGAATAAAATACTCGTACTTTCAGCGGTGTTCTCGAACAAGTACATAGGTGCCTATAAGAAAAAAGCCTATACTTCTCTAAAATTTGCTGGCAACGGATCAGTGACCCTTTGGTGTTGCTGATTTTGCTGACCCACATGTTTGTTTGCCCCCATCTAATATAAAAAAAGCTAAGGTTAAGGTAAGGTTTAAGATGCCGAATGCAATGAACACTTCTGGTTTTTACCCCGTGGATCATAGAGACATCATTGAAAACATGCCAGCTGGTCGTTAAGAGTAACATATTTATAAATACCGTTTGATAATTCTGAGTATAAGTGGCTTACTTACGATAAACCCGACAAAACCTTCGGACAGATGGTCACCCTCCCGGTAGTGAAGTAAGTTGCCGGATGTAAGGATTACCGTGTCCTTATTTTTTTTACCACCAAGGTGGCAAACAAGCTTACGGCTTATCTGATGGTAAACAGTTACCGTAGCCCTGTAAAAACCTCCTCAGGCGTTCTTTGAAGATCATGCTGTAATCATGAAAAAACTCGGCGGGGAACTCATTTCACAACTTTAGAGTTCTCAGTAGAAAACTTCTCTAGAACCGCATAGTACGTGACCATTGCAGCTCCATTGTCCTCCCCCTGTCTTCGGACTTCGGAGTGTTTTATGATATTCCAATTCAACTTGCTTAGTTCCTCTTCCAGTGGTTAGCCGCGGCGTCGATAGTCTGACTGCTACCGGAGCCCGGATCAACAGAATTGCCAGTGACTAGGAGCCGTCTCGTTCTTGTATTCATTGTATCCACCTTTTACGACACCCACGGATAGAGATGGGGTGGGCTATTCTTACGCCGAGGATACACGGCAAACATTACATATTAGTTACAAGGGGACGCAATTTTTTTGTTTGCAAATGGAAAGCCCTACTTCGAGCATTTATTCTTCTTTATAAACGCAAAAGAAAAGGTACGGTAGAACAAATCCACAGAGCACTTTTTCCGTCGAATATTTTCTATTATCTGCCTCGCATTTTCCAATCCGATTAGCCTGAAAGCTATCTTGTCACAAAATCAATTAAAACCTAAAGATACTTTATCTTCAATATTTTATTGAAAATTCAATTCAGTGGTGGATATAATTTTCTTTAGTTAGGTACGTTTATTTGTATTTTCCATTACTTTTACATTTATGCCACTAAGGTGGTAACCGGCTAGCCTGATGGTATGCAGTGAGCCGTAACCTATGGGTAATTACAATGCAAGTGCGTTGGCGATCCTGTAAAATCCTTTACACGCCGTTTTTGAAGAACTTCATGCTGTTAACCCTTGGGAAAACCTCGGTAGTTCATTCCACAACTTAAGAGTACTCGATAGAAAACATCTCTAGAATCGCACAGTACGCAATCATTGCGGTTCCAATGTGTGAGGATGCATTCTCCGCTATTGACGAGCCTTGACTATAAAATGAGGCTGTTGGCATCATATCGAATAACTTCTTGGAACACAGCCTATTGTACAATCGGTAGAGAGCCACAAAGGGAGGCAAAATCTCTCCTTAGACTCAAGGGCTCAATACTATGTGTGAGCTCAGGATCATTAGCATGTTAATTTAGCCAATATAGGATATTATTAACCCATGAATGTCTCTTAACTTAAGAACGCTCGCCCTACAGGAGGTATCGCTTGCGCATTGCAACTACTGCTACTATCACAGCAACTCCTCAGAAGTTTACTGGTAAGGTTACTCACTTGCAGGAACTCAACAAACCATGGAGTTGTTATTTAGCTGTGATTGACTGTAAGTAAATGTTTTCAAGTCGTTCTTCATTAATGCGCCCTGCCCCTCTTAAAAACACCTAGACCAAGACAATCAGACATATTCATGTACACAAATTTTTGTCCTGTGTAGGAATCGAATCCACGAACCTGGTTGTTAAAATGGTGTGAAAGCGTCTTACTGCGAGTAGTGAGGGCATCAGTAAGCATCCATGGAGTTACTGATTTAGTAGCAGGGTTGGTAATGCGCGAGCGATACTTTCTGTATTGCATGCATTCATAGGCAAAGATAACCACTTTAAAGCAGTTGGGTCCTATGCTTGTATACCTCCCGATGTTATATAAAATAAAACCGTCAGGAGATAGCAACCGGACATCTCTAAAGTTCCTATAGTCTTCTTGAGTGAGCAGAAAAGTCACCGAAGGTATGGGCGTTGAAGATTCTATAATTTCTCCTTTAATATAGCAAGTACATCCGTGAGTACATCCTGTTCGACATTTTACCGTTTGTACCACTCTTATGCCGTACTCATGAGTTACAATTAAACTACCGGTATCAAGAATAATGCCCTTACCTGAACATTAACAGCTGTAAATTCGTTAATATAAATTAATGCAGGATTAATGATCTTGGGTTAATTCACCAAATCAAACCTACATAATTATAGAACGACATAGCGAGAATATGATATTAGTCGACATATTGTACATATAACAAACGGATCGTGTGTAATTAGCGCCGTCAATGTCAAGCGACTACAGAAACGTTCAATCAATCTGTTACAAATTCACCTCAATACAAATCCATTGGTAATTGATAACTTTGATCATTAGATTTGTCTTTCGATTATTCTGTAATGTGTTCATGACCTTTCATCGACTGTAACTATTTAAGGAGTTTTCGCTTTCAAATCTTCGGATATGAGAGAGATGGTATATTTTTTATGGATTTTTAAGGTTATATTTTATTGATGCTCACTCTACGTTGACGGGGTCCGATGAAGGTCTATGGATGAGATTGAATGGTATATACGAAGCTTGAAAAATTAAAAGTCTGCGGGATTTGATATGATCACAGCTAAGACGATCAAACTAGGTGGCACTTACGTCCGCGACGCCTTCTGGTACTTAAGCAATCTATGCTGGAGAACTGGAACGGTTCCGATGGACTGGAGACGCGCAGTCATCATGACGGAAAGGCGTCATAAAGGCAAGGAGTCACGGATGGACTGCGCCAGCTATAGGGCCATCAGTTTGAACAGCATAGCAGTAAAAGTATAAGGAAAAGTAATTGAAAATAGAATGAGAGTGAAATCTGACGAAATGCCGTGGGAGGTACAGGGAGGATTCCGAAATGGAAGGGAAAGAAAGTACGGATCAAGTTTTCTTGATCCACAATATCGTAGAGAAACATCTGGTCATTGATCAGAAGATTTCCTGCGGTTTTGTGGATCTTGATATTGCCGAGATATGGAATTGACAGTACACTGCTCCGTGTTCTGTAGTCTACCCAAAAGGATTGCTCAGCATGTATGCGAATAAATGGCAACATGTCACCCTGGTTTGATGTCAAAATTGGTGTGAAACAGGGTTGCATGTTGTGTGCTAGACTGTTTATTCTGTATCTCGATAGTTATCTACAGAGAATATGATAGATGAATGTAGGATTACGCATGAGTGACCTAGTGGTGAACTGTCTGCTTTATGCAGACGATTCGTCCTATTAGCAAAATCACCATCTGAACTGCAAACATTGGTTACAATAATAAAATACGATTGTATGGAAAAATGCTTACTATTGAATGCGAAGAAGACAAAGATAATGTAGGAGTATTTGAAAGATAAGAAATCAGAACCAATGTAAGAATTATGGTTGATGAAGAACTGTTAGAACAAGTGAATAAGATACCTTGGATGCGCTTTCAGCAGTGATGGAAGGTACACCGCTGATGTGGATAGACGAGTGGGTGCTGCGAATAGTGTGAATGAAATGCTGAGAAAACTTCTTGGCAGTAAAAGCTTGAGCCAGAAGGCATAGCTCGCTATACACAATACAGCGCTGGTCTCAACACTTACTTTCGGAAGAGAGAGTTGGTTAAGGCAGAGAAAGCATGAAAGTAGAATAAATGCGGTCGAGATGCGTGCGCTGCGCAAAATTTGTGGCGTAACGCTTGTAGACAATATTCGCAATAATGATGTTAGAAACAGAGCGGGTCTGAAAGAGAGTATCTACGAAACAGATATACAACGCGAAAGTAAAAGGATGTAGAAGCCGAGAAAGACCAAGACTTATCTACCATGACAAATTGATCATGTTTTATCATTAGGTGATGTCAGGAGCCTTAGAAACCGGCGAGCGTGCATAAGAAGAGCAATGAATGCTAAAGAAGCGAGTGAGGTTTGTAAAGATCTAGTCAGCGCTCGGTTCTTTCTGCCTACCCCGCAATGGATTTCAAGCGAAATTGTAGATAGTATAGATAGATATTTTATTGATTTAAGATTATAGATAATTTAATATATTTTTCTTTATGAATTTTAAAGATAAAAAAACGAATGTTAGCTATGACAACGAACAATGGCCCGACGAACGGACATAGCAGTGGCTCACGTTAGTGAAGGAAGGTTATAAATATACTCGTAGTTTGGTTATCGTCCTTTATTTATTGCCGAGATTTAGGTAGAAGTATAGTTAGAAGCAATAACAGAGTCCCAAAACCTGCAAAAAAATATTTGTTTGTCTGCTGGCAGTGACTTCATATAAATAAATGACTGAACCTAAATAAAATTAAACGTATAGCTAAATTTTGAAAATATCAGGACAGGTTTTTCTGAAACTTGCATATAAATGTGATGGGAAAATAAAAATTTATTCAGCGCTGTTCACGTAAAATATTCTGTTTATTTCTGACGCACAAAGTAATATTTCAGAAATTGAAATTATAACGTATCCTTTGTTTAAATGCAGATACTCGTACCATACAGATATTTGTCTTTTCTATTGGCACTATAAAATACAGGATCTTTTAGATGCATATGAGAGGGCAAACAAGCATGTAGTTTGCCTAATGGTAATCTAAGTGATCGCCGCCGCCCATAAACATCAGTAACACCTAAGTGTCACCGGCAAACATGTTTTTTTTTTTTAAAGTCTCCATCACCAAATGTGTTTGTTATGCAATCATCCAAATTGACTTTCTACGACGGTATGGAATAGAAAACATTTTGTTCCGCAAACAGTGGAGTTGCGGTGTCAACTTACCTCTACATTGTTTACTGAAACCTTCAAAAAAAGTATCCATGTTAGTTAATATTGGTTAATATGATTATGGTTGGTTAGTATGAGTATGGTTTGTTAGTATGGTTGAAATATAAATTTATGGTCAGTATGACCGATTCAGAAGAAGCTATTATTAAAACAAAAAATCTTTCGAACTTAGACTACAAAACAGGCTTGAAAAGAAGTACAAAAATAGGAACTCTCTTCGTGTAGACAGCTGGTCCTGCTCATTGGATTGGAAATCCTTGATTTGCCGATCATTCAAACTGCTCTATGTTGCATGTCGTCAAATGAAGTAAGCAAATATTGGGTAGCACAGGGCCAGGGAAAGTTTTTCAGTAATTTAATACAACAATATTTGAACTGGGTGCAGCTGCATGTAATTAATTATTATGACATTTTCAGTATATAGGCATTATGTATTACATTAATTGTAGTATTAATCAAGCAATATCTTAACAAATAAAAAATTAACATACAACATTTTTTCGATGTTGTTTGTTAAGATGCAGACAAGTATACAGTGCGTCCCATGTGAATGATTTTATGAAATTATCATATCAATGAATTTATGAATTGTTCATGTTTCTATAATTTTTCCTATAAAGTTTTAAACCACGCATCCATGTTTTCAGCTGTTATATGTTTATATGTTACAAATTTTAGATAGTGACCTAATCTTCTTTGTTTGCTTCTACCATCAAAAGCACACAAAGCAGGCTCGATCAAATTGCATGTAAATTTATTCTAAATCCAGCCATGCGTCAGGGCCTTCTAGAAGTGCTGGCTTGACGCCATGAGGGATAACATGCGTGCTAATGATCTCAGTTTATGGGATGCCGAAGAACGCGCGAAGTGATGTAGTAAAATCTGGAAAGCCGACCCTGGGCCTCGAAGCGAAAGCGTAGAACGCGACGGGGATGATGATCATGAACGTCTTATACTGTTAACTAGAAAATACTTTAACAATTCTAAATATTGTTAAATAATATAAATAAGATATAAATTTCTCTCCTATCTCTTATGTAAATTTCTTGCGGAAGACAATTGCTACGGTATTTCATAATATTGAAATTACACTGAAACAATTGTGACTATTGTTTGTTTACAAGAAAATAATGTAGAGAATTATGAATTTATGACGACCGTATAAATTTTGGTTCCATTGAAAATTTATTTTACGAATTCCGGACTCGAGTCCTAAGACGGAGGTAATAAAACGAAACAAGGTGAAGTGAATTTCCTAGTAGTTCTTACACTTTGTAATGATATATTCGTGGTACGTGAACGGACTGTGAATTCTTGCAGAGTATAAAGACTTCATTATACATGATAATGGATAATGTGTGTCGCCAAAATCGCGATCATATATGTGTATAGAATAGATCAATACTTGTTAGAAATTCTACCACTGAAGGGAGGATAATAGTTGCGTACTGTTCAATTCTGAGAGGTTTACTTCTCAGAATTGAACAAGCCTTAAGCTATGGAGTATTCTCGCAATCGAGGTTTCTCCAAATTCTACAAATTTTAATATTCTTGGATTTCTTCATTACTTCGAGTCATATGGCGATCGGTTCTCTCTGTCCATTCCACAAGGGACTTGCCGTGAAAATGTAGTGGATTTCTTTACATAAAAATTTTGTGCAAATCGCACTCTTGTTATAAAGTTTACTTTGACTAGAGTTAATAACGAATCACTTAGACCCCGAAAGCGGGCTCTTTGCTTTTTAGAGATCTATCTATCTATCGATAACTTCACGCCAAATCCCTTGCCGGGTAGTCAGAGAGAACCGAGCGCCAAATGACTTGATCCTTACACACCCATTATGGTCGCCGGTTTAAAGAAAGTTTGAAGATGTTTAAATTACTAAATTATTGATTGTATATCGATTTGATTATTTTATAGACCCAAATTAATACTTTAGAAGTACATTCATTTCTCATTTCACTGAATTTTTTTTGTTTCTACAGTGCAAACTATAAATTTGCGTCTAGTATGATAATCATATGATTCGTGTATCTAATGTCTAGATAAATAAATAAACAAGATCGTTTTTGATTAGGAAATATTACCCTACAACATATTAAATTAAAAATAATTCAGCATTATTACAATTTAACGAGAGCTTTGATAATACTTTTGGCACTTAATGAGTTTTCAAATTCTACTAAAGTACTAATGGCTGGCAATCACAAATTGGTTAATAAAATTATACGTTTCTTTACTCCAATAGAGAAGTTCCGGATAATAGATTATTGTACCCTGTACAACTGGCATAGAATAAACATTCGCTGATTAATTGAATATAAAAAAAAGTAAGCAGTTTCTTTGAGCGAGTAGGGGATAAAGGAAACGGCTTAACCGGTTTGGATAGACTAAACTATATTCTATTACAGTGGCGTGCACTCCATATAGACAAAAAGACATTGCCTACCCTATCAATTTGATAAATACCATCCGATGTTTCATTCTTAAACATAGTTTTTAACTAATATTTCGTATCAAAAACAGCTCCATCTATCGGTATCGGTAAGTTATTAAAATCATCGCTAGTCATATTCAAATCGCAGCTAGGCGCTACGCTACACCAGCGCCGCATTGGCAGCTTTTAACGGCGGAAGACACTAACTATTTCTGTCTAAATTTACGTATGTGTGCCGTGTTGTTAATACAAATACTGTAGTGTGCATTCCTGTAATTACATTGCCCATAATAATATAAATAACGCACACTATTGCAAAGTATAGACAATGTCTTTTCAGCTGAACTATAACGTAAATTACCTAAGTGTCGCGAGCATTGCTACGTAACTATTTTAAAAAGTAGTTTGCTGCATGTAATTATAGTGAAAGATATTGCCATTTCTTTTTTTCGTATAAAATTGATGTTAATTTTATTTTGATTTTAAGACGGCCGCCATTGTTTTTGTTTTGAATCGATTGACTGGTAGCAGACGAAATAAGATTTTAAAGTTTTAAAGTTGATAAATATGAATGATATTCACTGCGAAAGTTGTTCATGTGGTGTGTGTAGTGTTCGGTGAATAAAAACAAATGATCACATACATCATTATTTCCACAAGACTGGGTAACCAAAATCAACATTCTGTATTTTTTGGTAAGTTAATAGCTTTAAAAAAAATCTGCCTACCCTGTCAAAAATCTCTGTGCACGCCACTGCTATTAATGTATATTCGCATCAGTGCTACATAATTTTGGTATGGATTTGATGATTCGTTAAAAAGTAATTGGAAAGACTTTTGAACTTCAAGAACATTTTCGACGAAAGATATTGTTTATTATTTTATGACTTTACACTTGGTACAGTATACGTTATTTTGTGTGATGATTCGGGGAAAAATAAAAAGTCATGCGGCGCTAGGCTCTCTGCCTAACCCCCAAGGGATTTGGCATGAAATTATAGATGTATAGATAAAAAGTTATGAAAGTCAAGTCCAAATATACGTGGAGTATATTTCCTAACATTTGGGTACCTAAATACTGGCTTGGCCTATGTGACTCAGTACGGAAACGATATTATGAGAATTCTTCACGATCTCAAGCTTACACTAAAGAGACAGTAAGCCGAGGTGAGAAATCATATTTCTTTGTATGGTCTATCGACAAATCGTTGGACTACTGCCTGTTTATTTGCTATAACTAGTCTGGCCATTAATACTGATACATAGAAACTTTTCTTTTGATCAACTTTTTAATTATTTTGAATTTAGAACGCATTTATTATGTTAAACACTTCTTTCCATTTCCCGCCGTTTCACATATTTATTCGTATTTATTATCAAATTGCAATATATAATAGGGCGTTAAATAAAATAGGATTGCAGTGATTGCCTTGCACATAGTGACTATGGAGTCGTCGGTTATTCACTTCAAGACACTTCAAAATGTTCGTATCAGCCGTATGTTCGCATATCACACTATCGACAGATATACCAACACTTCTTCTGTTGAAGACCATAATAGATCGGGGCTACCACGTGATCTTAGAACTACAAAGGTTGCAAAAGGTTAAAAAAATGCTATCAAAGCCAGAATTCGCTGAACCCCTTTTAGGAAACAAAAAATCTTATCGCGAGAAATAAAGGTTTCCTCTAGGACTCTGTCGCGTACAATAAAACAAGACCTGAAGCTCGGCGCTTATCGCCGATATAAAGGGCATGCTCTAAATCAATCCCTATAGTAGAAGAGAGTGAATCGATCAAAATGCCTTCTGTACCGATACGCAGGTGAAAGGCACAGAAATATCCTCTTTACTGATGAAAATATTTTCATGATTGAAGAGCACTACAAGCAAAATGACAAAGTGCACGTACACAGTTCTAAAAAAGCCGTTTATGGGGTCGAAATAGTTCAACGTGGTCATCATCTGTAATGGTTTGGTGGTCTTATCAAGGACTCGCAAAGCTTCAATTTTGAGAAAAAGGAGTGAAGGCTTCAGCCAAAGTGTATTAAGAGACTGTCTTGGATCGTGTTGTGAAGTGAAACATCTCAGCAATATACTTTTTAAAAATAAAAAGAGACAGACTTTTAAAGACTTTCCAGCAGGACTCTGCACCTGGCCATAAGGCACGAACTACCCAAACCTGGCTCAAAACCAACGTTCCGGACTTTATAAGAGTAGAAGACTGACCCTCGTCTAGCCCAAATCTGAACTCCTTAGACTAGATTATGGTCAGTTTTATAGGACATGGCTTGCTCGAAACGACACGCTGATATTGTGTCTCTTAAGAAATCTGTGGAGCAAACAGTGCCAAAATTTCCTATGGAAACAGTGCGTAAATCCATAGACTCGTGGCCAGACAGATTAAAGACATGGATCAAAGCCCTTTGGCTTTCGCGCTTTAGCGTTTCGAGTAGAATCATTTTTTATGCTAAGACTTTTTTTTTATACTACGTCGGGGCATACAAGCATACGGCCCACCTGATATAAAGCGGGTACCATGACCTATTAACGCTTGCAATATATTAAGTATCACTCGCGCGATTCCTCCTCTGCTGCTTACACAGCAACTCCTTGGGAGCTTATTGGTGACCCCAGTCACACGCAGGAAAACAACAACCCTCTAGGGAGTTGTTATTTGGCTGCGGTTTTCCGTGAGGTGGAGGTACTTCCCAGACGGGCTACTTTGATGCACCCTACCTCTCTTAAAACATCCAGACCAGACATACAGACATGTTCATGCACACAAATGTTTGTCTTGTGTGGACCCATGAGCGTTGGTATCAAAGTCGCGTCCTTCACGACTGAGCCACCGAGCTCCATTATATACTCTATATAGACTTCTATAAATATTTACATATAAGTTTTAAAAAGACGTCTAAAAAAAATAAATGCATATTCATTTGTAACTGAAGTTATGGCTGGACTATATATATAGGTATAATTAACTCGGTGAAATACGAATTGTGCAGGAGCGATGTTGAAAAGTTGCAATTTTATTTCCCAATGAGTATTTGAACGTCTTTCGCTGGGCTCCTGTTAAAATGTAATAACAAACTGTCGAAACGGAACGCAAGTAGGATGTACCCATGATGTACCAATGGTTTGACATAAGTAGAAGATTTTACTGTTAACAGAAAGAAAATTTACTTGAGGAGAAAATGTACTTGATAGACTTCCGGGGGATTTCACTACTTAGCCGTTCAAATTAGAAACTAGGAAGCAAATCACTTAGTGCAGAGTGTAATGTCATATTCCATGATATTTGTACGTCTTCATAAAAGAAAATACATTTTATAGATATTTTGCAAACGGATCACTATATCGAAAAATGATGTTCCCACACCCTCAATATTTTTAAAAAACCTATCTAACGACACCACATGCCCATGGTTTATTTGTAGGGGAGTTACCACCAAAAAAAAATTTTTCACCATAGTTAATATATACATGCCAAACTACAGCTTTCTTGTATCAAGCATCTCTGAGCTAAACCGCGGACATACGGACAAACAGACTGACATTGCGAAACTGTAAGGGTTCCTTGCTTACTATGGAACCCTACAAATAAAGATTGAATTTACAGAACAGATTTACAGAACCACTGGAATTGAAAACAGTCTGCTAAACATAACAGCTGACCGCAGTTGCACCCGTAAACATATATCTGTCTTGAACAACGAAATACCTTGCTTTCAAGTTGTACATAACATGTTTCACCCAAACGGGGCTAACTTGTAGATTACTTTGGACATAACAATGTCAGTTAAGATTCAGTTGTGCTGTAATATTGTAACATAGCGGACAGAATTGCAAGTTATAATAAGAACAAACTGTCACTTCTGATTGAGTAGACTTTCTTAGTTCCTTCATCATCATCATCATTCCAGCTCATCCAAATTATAGCCGGTATCCTGTCGAACAATTCTTTAGAACACAACTCGTTGTGTAATCGGTAGGACACACAAAGGGAGGCAAAATCTCTAGTTAAACTTAAGGGCTCAATACCGTGTGTAAGCTTAGAATCGTCGTAATTCACTTCAGCGTGCACATCACAGTACGAATAATGAATTCGAGATAAAATACTCCATACCTCTTGACAACTTTTTGACTGCATAAATATATAATTTGAAATTTATTAATCAATCAACAAATTGATTTCAGGTTGCCTCGATCACGGTACATTATATTGGCGGTATATTCGGAAGGCTTCAATTAAATTGAGAGATGCAATATGCAAATTACTATTTTTCAGTAAAAACTTTCGATTCATCTGTACATTACCGGATGATGTTACTTTTAACGAGATTGCAATTCATCGAAAACAATTTTGTTCGCGTACACTGAAGAAACTTGTTTACAAAAATCTATATGAATAATTTTTTTTTTTAAATTTGCCAAAATCGAGTTTTCGTATCCCCTCTCAAATCTTGATATTGAAACGGATTTTGATAAAAATTGAAGTAGACGAGTGGCTACTATACAGTTATATACACTGAACCATTTGAATTATACTGATTGCTGATAACATATATACAAGAATTGGTCATATAAAATAACAGGATAAAATAAACTATAACCATATTATGCTCGTTGAAAATTGCAATTAGCGTAATTCAACTTTATGCTTGACTGCACAGTATGTATAGAGTGTATAAACTCTGTCATATTGACCATTTCGGACACGTGCGAAGAAGCAACGATTGAATATCACTATTTTTGTTTACATCGTACGTGGGTACATAAGAATATCGAGTGGGAAATCGAAAGTATGAGAAAGTTGATCTCAAAAATGTATAAAATTATATTATTGCTAAATAAATCTGCTTTATAATATAAATATTGTATCTAATCAAACAAATATTCTATATATTTTAGTGGCAAAAACAGCTATTAATTAAATGTACAATTTTCATGAAATAAATGTCTCATATCAGTACAGCCAGCTAAAGTCTGTTATTAGTACTTATGCCAAAACTGTTGTTGTCATTATTCGAGTTCATGGATAGGAAGGAATGAACCACTGGGCCCAAAGTACCACCGGTGACTGATTTGACTACTATTTTCATTCAGAATTGTATAGTGTTTTGAGTTTGAGTGACGACTTCCAAAATATTCTTGAAGTCACAGTCAGAGTAAAATTTACGTAGATACTCGCATCTTATATATTCTACTTTGACAAAGAGTAAATGCTAGCGTATACTACGTTATTTTGTGTTATTAAGTATAGCGACGTATGAAGCTTCCACACTCTCATTCACTCTAGTTTATACTTGAAGTTTGGAACACCAGGGGAAGATTAATGACTTGCGATATTGCGATTCAATTAGTGTCCATGCATACATTAGACGTTACCATAGTGTAAATTGACTTTATAATTATAAATATAATGATATAATAATCTCGTATTACTTACTTTTAGTATGAACTTAATTGAATCATCATCTCAAAGAACCTAAAACCAAAAGAAATATATTTCTCATGCTACTGGAAAATAAGATACCTATATACTCGTAGTACGCACTTTGCTTCAATGTTTGATGATTAATGCGCATGTAGTCACCACTGGGAAAGGCATATCCTAGTGTGGGAACAAAAGTAACTATAGTTCTTCAAGTATTGTTTTATTTATATATTATGTAATTGTTTGTAATTCACAAAAGAAACTTTGTGACATGTTAGTTAATAAATAATTGTTATTCCTACTCTACTTGGAATAGGGAGATGCCCTAATCCGCTCATATGTGCGGGTCCAGAATTGCAAACTATTGATTTGTTGGCTTACCGGGGTCGCGACAAGCATGTTCGATCCTAAACCTACCTTGAAAAACTGAAAAACAAAACCTTATCCAGATACACAATATGAACAAATAAATTTCCTTTTACATTTTAAAATATTATTATCTGGCCATCCGGTTCACAGACTCGCTTTAATTTTTCTGTTTCGGTAGAAGTTAGAGTTTCAAATTTCACAAACACAGGGTCCATTAATGTTTCCGGCTAAAATGTAACCTAGATACTTGCGGGTATTCAAATAAGGCATGCATATATTATTTTTCGATAAGTTTACATGTAATTATATATCCTCGAACAATTACATAGTACGACACAGATAAACATACGTGTATATGTTTTATGCATGTACTTTCTTAGAATATACAGAAAATATCAAGATAAACAGATATGCTCATACACACAAACGTTTGCCTTGTTTGGTAATCAATCCCAAGAGTCTTGTAACTAGAGTATTTATAAATATTGTCATTGCAGTTCACACAAATTCACACAAATGCTTGCGTTGTGCGGGAATCGAAATCGTGACTTGTTGCTAAGGTAGCCAACGCTATCCCTTACACTACATGGCTCTTCAAATGTAGTAGGCTACTCGATTTTTTTATTTGTTCACTGTTTCAGGCAATTTGATCTAAACTACTTTGTAAAACTAGTACCGGCCAGCACCTACGAATGAAATTTCGTAAATTCTAACGACTTACATCTATGGCGCCTGAGGATGCCTCGTGGAGAAGCATAACATGTGTAGCAGAGACGACCGGAGCAACCAGGGCAGCAACGGTAGCGGGTGCATGCGGTTCTTATTTTATATAGTGGACATTCGCAGAGGCGACCGCGGTAGCCACGGCAGCGGCATACACGACTTGTGTCTACTAGTGGGTCGGTACCGGCCGGCATTTGTTTGCATCAACTAATCGGTAGCGGAGGCATACAAAGTAATTTACATCAAGTTGCCAGTAAATTTGACTTTCGCAAAATAGCGCCTGAAACAATTAACTATTCACTTTTCTTTTTACAAGTCCGCGCCAAACGTGATAGCTCGATTAATGGAGACATCGTGCAGACTAATGGTAGCATAGATCACAGTAAATCAATAGAAAACAAGGTATATGGCCATTAAGACGGCCATAAAAAAGCCACGTTAAAGAAGCGTGTGAAATGTGTAAGGATCGCGTCTTATGGCGCTCAGTTCACTCTGCGTACCCCGCAAGGGACTTGGCGTGAAGATATACATACATACATAAGACGGCCACTCGTATCGCCGTGCGTCTGTATGGTATTGCATACAAGCTACGTAGTTTTTAACCATCTTATAAGGATCCTAAAGTTTTTGCCACATGTCGAACTACAATTGAAGAACAATTATGACCTCATAAATAGGGTTGTTACGGATGTACTTACTTATATGATTAGTTAGACGTGTGAGTGAATTTGCAATTCGTAGGGTTGTTGATGCAATGCCCGCTCAATGCACATAGTTTGTCTACTAGGAGCAAAGCTTGATTGAAATAGTTTATAGAGCAAAGCAACTGTCTCTTTGTGGCGGGCACTATCATCCGGCCCATCATATACAAAGTAGTTACCGTAGCCTATAACCTAGCCTAACGCTTGCACTACTGTAAGTTATACTCATGCGTTGTCACTGCTGCTAAGCTAAGACAGCATTTCTTTAGAAGCACAGCAACCCTTCAGGGAGTTGTTATTTACCAGCTGCCAGACCAAGGCTACGGTAGCTAATTTACATTCCTGGGCCGTATGTTTATATGCCTCCCGATGTTGTATAAAAAAAAATGTATTCGACTGTGGGCAAAACCCATTTCAGCGTTCTCTGTCTCAATAATCTGTAACTTTTTAACCATAACTGCCTACTTTGCACTTTTTTTTTATACTACGTCGGGAGGCATACAAGAATACGGCTCACCTGATGTACAGTGGGTACCGTAGCCTATTAACTTAGCTAACGATATATTAAGTATCACTCTCGCGATGCCTCTTCTGCTGCTTACACAGCAACTCCTTGGGAGCTTACTGGTGACCTCACTAGAACGCAGGAACACAACAACCCTCTAGGGGGTTGTTGTTTGGCTGCGGTTTTTTGTGAGGTGGAGGTACTTCTACAGACGGGCTGCTTTGATGCGCCCTACCTCTCTTGAAACCTCCAGACCAAGACAAACAGACATGTCCATGCACCCAAATGTTTCCCTTGTGTGGGAATCGACCCCATGAGCGTTGGTGTCAAAGTCGCATCATTCAGGACTGCGCCACCGAGCTCGTCTAAACTCTACTTGGACATGATATTAAATATCTCATGGTATTGCCAAATAAAAATGTATAATATTTGTACTTGACATCTGTTACGAAGTCTATAGTATTTGTACTTGACATTTGATGTATGTATTACATTCCAATGAACATTATGGCTACTCCTTGAACGACGCTTTTAATTTTACTTCAAAAAAAAAACATCCGTTTCCTCCGAGCAATATAACATCGCCCATTTGGTCCTTCGAGCCGGATATAATCCACCATACAGAAAACCGAAGAACTCGTGCCAGCGCTTATAGACTAGGTTAAAAGCTTTACACCAGGCAAGATATTCGATTTCTTGTTCGACTTTATATAAAATGGACTCAGGGCCCTACCGGCCCTAACATTAGTTACGAATCCCACGTAAGAACAATGCCTTTTTCCGCAAGTCATTTTTGTCATTGTGTGAACAGGGTATTAGAAACAGATCAATAGCCACTCCATCACGAGGGCTTACATTCAGCTGTTTCGCTATTGTGACCAGTGGCTTGTATCAGTGATAAATCACACGTTGTTTGGCATACCTACTACATAAACCAACATTTTGGATTTTTTACTCACCGTCGAGAGGCAAACAAATGTACATCGCACCCTACACAAATCAGTTTCCGCCTCTTCATATTTTGCAAGTAACTTATGTTAGTTGATACAGCAACTCCTCGGGAGATCACTGATGACATCACTCGCGAGACGATTTTTCCCAGTCTTTGTCCAGTCCAGTGCTTTGATGCGTCCTATCTCTCTATGTTTTTTTTACAATGTCAGACAAGCATACGCCGCACCTGATGTAAAGTGACCGTAACCTATGAACGTTTGCAGTCGGCAAGTTAAATGATGTATGATGGATAGGAGGATAGGAGGAGGATATACGCTCGGGTGACGATGATGTAAATTATTCGGAAGTACCATCGATGTATGATTAGTATATAATAATTTAGAAAGTATCTATCTCCAGCTGAACATTTCCTACAGTAATATTCTTATATGGCTTTGAAGGTATGTTCTTCATACATACATTTTGTAAAGCGTCATTAAGTAACTCCAGCAATAACCTAGATCTAAGCATCACAATGTGCGAGGTTAAGTCATTCTCCTTTTAAAATACAACATTGTGTTTATTTACAATTAAAAAAGCTTTCTGTAGTCCTTTGTTATGAAGTCAACGGGCAGTCGGTTGAGACGGCGACAAGCAGGATGCCCGGTGGCGCACGTGCTTTACCTGATCTCGCTGCCATCATGAAAAGATCAATATAAATCTATTATTTTGATTGCATTGCCATCGCTGCCCACTGACTTCACGAAAGAGCCTTAAGGCCACATTTTCATGAATGTACGCGTACGGAGCTGATAATGGAGGCAACAAGAAGAGCAAGGTAAGGCGATGGCGGTAACAATATAGTTAAATATCTTTTCGTGTGAATCTGTATCTTTGTATAACTTCACGTCAAATCTTGCGGAGTAGGCAGAGAGAACCGAGCGCCACATGACTCGATCCTTACACACCACACTCACTTCTTTAACATTCATAGCTCTTTTCATGCACACTCGTCCGTTTCCAAAGGTCCTGGTATCACCTTCTGATAAAACACGATCAATTGGATCACGGTAGGTAAGCCTCAGCCTTTCTCAGCTCCTACCTACATCCTTCTGCATTCGCGTTGTATATCTGTTTCGTAATTCTTTCAGACTATCTCTATTTCTAATATCATTAACAACATTATTTCTTTTGTATGAATCTGGCCTTTTGTGAACTTGCTCTACGCTTTTACCTTGAACGTCGTTTAATCAAAGTTATATAAATTATTAGTAAATCATTGCTGCATACTCAATCCTACACTCATCCAATTTATTGAACTGCATTCGTGTCAAATCGAGACATCACATTTATAGAGCGGCTGAACGGTATATGGTGGTAATCAATTGGAATTATTAATTACACATGTATCAGTATGTTCATTAATCAAATTAAGTAGTTTCTCGGTTGTAGCAGAGTCAGCATGGGTTTTGAGCCAACCAGTATCAAGGATATAATCATAATTCGTATATTTTGACGAAATATTTTTTTTTGACAAAATGTACGAATTATTTCTAGCAATAACTTTAACAGTAATATTTAATATTTTTTTTAGGTAGAGTTCGGCGCCATTTAATATTAAGCAACTATGTAAATACTGACTTCAATGAAGTAGGTTGCACTTTTTTGTTTAAAAGGTTATCTTTCATTATAATATCTTTACAAATACATGAGCTCATCAAAGAACTACATTAATTACGAAAATATGAAAATTGCATCATAAAAAACGAAAGGCGGTTTCTTTTAGTAACTTTTTAACTAGTCATCAGACATTCACTAAATTAAAACGGAACCAAATTCGGATCCACCTTAATTGGCCGCCATTTGAATTATTTAAATCCACTGAACTGTTCCCGAGATATCTGTATACATACGTACAAATAATACACATAGCCAAACTTAGAACTTGCTTGTTTCTTTAAGTTCGTTTTAATATTCGTAGGGCTCTTTACTGAAACTTCACATAATACGCAACGAGTTTGGTCGTGTACTTTCGCGTTATCGTTGCGGATTGGATCTACGCGCATTGTTTTGCGTAACGCTCGCAACTCGGCCGCGTCTATTCTACTTTTATGTTATCTCTACCAAGACTAGTTCTCGCTTCCGTATCTTAGCGTCCTGGTTTAACGTTAAGCCTTCTGGCTTAAGTTTATACGGCCTATAAGTTCTGTCGGCGTTCTATTCACATTTTCTCTGCAATCACTCGCGTGACTACATTATCAGCGGTGTAAACTTCCGTTCCTATTACAAGTAAATCCAAGATACACAATCTTACTCTCTTATTCGTACACTACTTCATCGACCGTTATTTTAGTGTTTGTTGTAGTTTCCTCGCTTCCAAATGTCATTGTCTTTGTTTTCGTCACATTTAGTTACACATGATTCTCCATACAAATGTCATTACGTTTGCAGTACAGATGACGTATCTGCTTACAACACGAGGTCGTCTGCATAATTCGCTTACGGTTATCGTAATGAATCCACTTTTCGTCAAATATCACAATTCGTTCCAATATTCCTTTATTTCTGTATAGACTCAACATGGCAACACAAGTTTTAACACGCGTTTCTTTCTGTAGATCAGTCAAATCGTGAGGCACACATTTTTCATATTTTTTTTATCTTATTGATTTGATGCAAATGAGTCAATATTGTAGTAAAGTAAAGTAACGTTAAACCATGCCACTAATTCCTGGCTATTTTGACTCAGATCGGCTTCAACCATCTTCTTCAATTCAGTGTTATTCACCTGTGCGGGCGGGCGGTCTTCCACGTGGTTCGTTCTTCAAGTCGAAGTTTCCATTACGAAAAACGCACGGTGCGTTCATTAGCATTAGCATAGCATTGATATTGCGAGCCGTTTCTGCCGTATAAGTAATCCGGTTCCATGTCGGAACTCGTATTCTTTTCGAAGTATCCATCTTCCCCGACTAAGCTGAATAAAAAAACATTTGAAATTCGAAAATCAAATGTTGCACATTTTTTAAAAAGAAAAACCTCATAGGTATCATGTGAAAAAAGTTTTACTCGAAAATCTCACACCATGAAGGTTTAATGTAATTGACAAAATCTCTTCTAGAAATAAGCTACTAACATAGTTTTTAAGTGTTCACTAACCAAAATGGATTTTTGTTGTCCGAAATAAATACTTTTAATTTTAATTTAATTTAATTTAATTTAATTTAATTTAATTTAATTTAATTTAATTTAATTTAATTTAATTTAATTTAATTTAATTTAATTTAATTTAATTTAATTTAATTTAATTTAATTTAATTTAATTTAATTTAATTTAATTTAATTTAATTTAATTTAATTTAATTTAATTTAATTTAATTTAATTATATATAATTTAATTTAATTTAATTTAATTTAATTTAATTTAATTTAATTTAATTTAATTTAATTTAATTTAATTTAATTTAATTTAATTTAATTTAATTTAATTTAATTTAATTTAATTTAATTTAATTTAATTTAATTTAATTTAATTTAATTTAATTTAATTTAATTTAATTTAATTTAATTTAATTTAATTTAATTTAATTTAATTTAATTTAATATAATTTAATTTAATTTAATTTAATTTAATTTAATTTAATTTAATTTAATTTAATTTAATTTAATTTAATTTAATTTAATTTAATTTAATTTAATTTAATTTAATTCATTTTAATTTAATTTAATTTAATTTAATTCAATTTAATTTAATTTAATTTAATTTAATTTAATTTAATTTAATTTAATTTAATTTAATTTAATTTAATTTAATTTAATTTAATTCATTTTAATTTAATTTAATTTAATTTAATTTAATTTAATTTAATTTAATTTAATTCAATTTAATTCAATTTAATTCAATTTAATTTAATTTAATTCAATTTAATTTAATTTAATTCAATTTAATTTAATTTAATTTAATTTAATTCAATTCAATTCAATTTAATTTAATTCAATTCAATTCAATTTAATTCAATTTAATTCAATTTAATTCAATTTAATTCAATTTAATTCAATTTAATTCAATTTAATTTATTTTAATTTAATTTAATTTAATTTAATTTAATTTAATTTAATTTAATTTAATTTAATTTAATTTAATTTAATTTAATTTAATTTAATGTCAATGCAAAGCATCAATTACTATAAAACGGCAATTTCATATTTTAACGCCTATTATTTCCAGAGATTAGCGCTTTCAAACAAACAACAAAATAAACAAACTCTTCCGCTTATACAGATCAGTGTAGATGTACCAAGTGAATGTTAGATAAGTATATTATAAAACCAGTTGAGAATGCGCAAGCTTGCATTGCCAGAGGAACACCTGGCTCGTCAATTATATAACAATTCAATTTTTTTTTATTTGTCGGCCTTTTCGACCATGTTCCTTAAAACGGTGTTACCGAATATTCCTATTTTACTTTTTTATGCTGACAAACATATAGATTTCATATAGAATATTTAGAAAATAAATTCGTATGGCTGGTGCAGCGCTGTTATGTCTGTGGTACAATGTATACCTACGTGTTTTAAAGTTATTATATTCCCAGTGTCATTTCTATACCCAATTTATTTCTTATATAATAGAAGGCATTCTCTGTAGTAGAATGATCCAAGGGTAAATGAGTAATTATGCCACGATTTTGCTTTTACAGCAGGCAACACAATAGTCATCCCAATTAGATATGCGTGCCGGCAAATTATCGGAATTTTTCCTTTTTCCTTTTATTGCTAAAAACATGACGCTGTTGTATGTGTTTGTTATGGAAAATAACTGACGTGCACGTACTTGTCTTTTGTTGACCAAAATCAATTTATTTCCATTTTTATGGACAGAATACACAGAAGTTTCTACTCGTGGATTTTATCCCTATACACTGGGTGTCCTGCCCAGTGAAACGTTTTTTGTTCGAGTCAGGCCTCGTCCAATGAACATTTCATAAAATGCTGTACGCTGACGACATGTGAACAAATGTATTATTGTAAACATTTATTACAAAAGTTTACAATATTCCAATTTCGTATGAATTGTTATTTTTATACCACTATGCTTTTTTGCCACATTATAAACGGTATCGCTCTCAATTTGCTTATATTATCTACTAAGTACTTCCATACTTTCCTTTAATTCCCATAATCAGAACAATTTGCATCTCAAATATGTGTAGATATGCAATTAAAACAAATTATGATCTCTGATCTTACATCAGAGATCATAATTTGTTTTAATTGCATGATGAACCTTTTTTTTGAACAGGTATCAAAACTATTTAACTATGTTTAATTACCAGAAAAAAAATTGAAACTAGCGCATCTGTTTTGCTGCTATAATGCCGTATACCGTGTTTACTTATACAGTAGTGGATAGCGTAATACAAAATGGAAACAACCATAAAAAAAAAGATTATTTTTGGTGTCGTTTTTTCTCACGGAATACCTACTTTGATGAAAGACAATACAATTAGTAAAAAATTCACAAAATTCAAAATTACTTGCATGTAAAACCTATACATCTTATATTGATACTTAATTTTTTTTGTGATATTTATAAAAGACCTGAAAATATTTTGGATCACAAAGTTTAAACGCATTATTATAGTTCCCAATGAAGATCAGTAGTTAATACAAACGATATTTGAATAATTAACTATTTTTGCATTTATGCGGAATATATCGCTAAATTTCACTTTCGACGCGATGTTGACGCAGGTGATTTCTGTCGTAAATATTTTTTGTTAATTCTTACTGGAGCTTTTGTTTTTATCAAGTGTTACGTTTGCATATTATGTTATTGTTAATATTCTGTTATCAGGACGTTGTTCTGGGGGAAATTGTGTGAACCTGAATTGGACAGTGCTTATACCCGTACTTTGCTGATGGAAAAGCATTTCAAGCATACTCCAATGCATTCTACTAAGAATAAGACTATTATTAACACATTAGGGCGTGAAAAAAGACACTTGATCTCAGGGTATCGATTCGTAAGTTTGTAACCAATGTTTTTTTTGTTTACACTTTGTCTCACGGCATATTGAATGAACTATAGACAGACACAAAGGTAAAGGAACACAAAGGCTTCGAACTTACAACATCCCCTTTATAAAGTTCTCGTCACGTTCCAAATTAGTAAAGTTAATGAGTGTCGATTTATTGTAGGTGAGCGAAAGTTTTCATATCAATTTTAGAAGCGATTAGTTAGTAAAGCTGGGAATTGTACGGAATCAGGTGAAGCGATAAATATTCAAAATCCAGACCACATTCTAATTGAATGGTCACATATTTTATTTGGATCTTACCGATATAAGTGTTTTGTTTTGTTTCTATTTGTTTGCATGTATCCCGATAACTTGGTTGAGGGATATGAGAAAATAGAACCTAAAGTTTCAAGTCCTTGACTTCGCTGACCAACTTCTCTCCACCTTTTATGATCTTTCAGCCTAAACGAATAAGAGATGGAGAGGTAATAGATGCTAAAAGTCAAACGCTAAAAGATAGTGGAGAATGAAAGGTGAGAACAAGGATTGGAATTAAAGAAACAGAGAGAAAGAGTAAACAAATATATTTCTCATCATTTCAGTTTTACATTTTTCTGTGTTGAGTTACAGTACATTGACGCGTTTTATACTTTAGTAAGATCTAAGCGACTCTTTTTTATTTTCAGTCTTTTTGGGAATCACTCACGAGTTTACAGATATTTAGTCCAAAATATTGCTGGTTTGTATGTTTAACCATATCACAGGTGACCTTAAAACAAAATTACAAAACTTAATACAGGATGTGTTAATTCTTATGCCAGTTTTACGATCCCAACGGGATGCTTATAAGACAAGCATTAACGCATTTCTCGCGGTACGGTAATGACGTCATTAATTATGATGCCGCTAAGGTGAATATGGCTACACCCTGGTGGTATATTAATTCAGGAAACCGCGAAGTACCATACAAACGATATTGTATATACCGTAAGTATCGAAGGGGTCTGTTTAATTTTGGTATTTAATAATTTTAAAAAGTGTTAAAATAAGAAGAGGCATGCTCCGTTTGTTCGGACATGTAGAAAGAATACAAGATGAAAGAATGACGAAGCAGATATACAATGCAAACGTGGAAGGATGTAGGAGCCAGGGAAGGCCAAGACTTACCTACCATGACCAAATTGGTCGTGTTCTATCAGCAGGTGATGTCAGGAGCCCTAGAAACCGGCGAGCGTGCATGAGAAGAGCAATGAATATTAAAGAAGCGAGTGAGATATATAAGGATCGAGTCACGTGGCGCTCGGTTCTCTCTGCCTACCCCGCAAGGGATTTGGCGTGAAGTTATAGAATTATAGAATAATTTTAAAATATCCATAGCTCTATTTTTAAGTCTGTGCATTATCTATTAAAATAAGTAACATCCAAAGAGCTAAGGCACACCAGATGTATAAAGCGAAAGTGGAAGAATATACAAGTTGAATAGAGCTGGAACTCACCAACCAAATTTTTGAATGACGTGACTTTGACACCAACGCTCGTGGGTTCATTCCCACATAAGGCAAACATTTGTGTGCATGAACATGTCTGTTTGTCTTGGTCTGGCTGTTTTAAGAGAGGTAGAGCGCATCAATTAGCCCGTCTGGGGAAGTACCTCCTTTTCACAGAAAACCGCAGCCAAATAACAACTCCCTAACATGTTATTGCAAGAGTACAATAGGCCGTGTTATCACTAAAGCGAACGCTTCCAGACAATCATATCAAAGGAAGAGAATCAATCAAAATACAAGTCGGTAGTGGCGCATTTATAACTATACCTATTTCTACACATAGATACTTCCACTCAACATACTATATAATCGAAAAGAAAAAGAAATAATAATAATATTTAAGATGAGTGTAACGAGCAGATAAGTGACAGGAACGGGACAACAATGCACGTAAATATAGCAATACCAAATATATACATATACATACACCCACATATACATAATATACATACATATATATGTACACACACACACATATTCTACTATAGTGAGATAGACAGATAGTGAGATTTTACACGGTTTTCGAACGACATTAAAGATTGTGCATAGCGAATAGGGAGTGGTAAAGTATTCCACAGTTGCACAGCCCGTACCGAGAATGATTTGGAGTAGTATTGCGATAAGTGAGATGACGTAATCAGACTAAGGGAAAATGTACTTCGTGTACTGTGATCACAACGGTCGCATACCTCACTGAGATATTTGAAACGTCTTTTCAAGTAACTGGGAGAAGTAGGAATGAAAAGAAGTTGTGCAAGTTGCGACGTAACCTGATAGGGAGACACTTGAGCTGTGAGCGAAATTCGGAAACATGATCATATTTGCAAAGCCCAAATATGAATCGTATACAAAGATTTTGAAGGCGCTCAAGTTTGTTGAATTGGTCTATAGTGAGGTTAACATAGTAAGAGTCGGAATAGTAAATACTAATATAATACGGATGGGATCGAGAGAAGCGAGCGTGTCATGCTCACAAAAGCACTTTTGCAGATCAACAAAATTAACACAATCGAGAACTATAACAAAAGTAAGGGGCGAGCAAAGCCTATAGAGGTAAATTACTAATAATAAAATAAAACACAGTAGTCTCCTATCTTTGTGGCTACCTTGTGCATCTCTTGTGCTTATAAGTCTACCGCTGTGTCTTCAGTGCTTGTATGTACTGTCGTATCTTCATGTTTGTGAGTATATCCAACCCCAGGTACCTAGGTGCCTCTTTCTATAGGCCCTTCAGGTATGAACCCGCATATACAATTATCTAGCCACTCAGTGCCCTAAGTCGAGATTCGACCTCTCTCGGAGATTCTTAGGCTCGGCGCTTCTTAAAGCTGCGTTTCCACCACTCCAATCCGGTGACGTAAAAATGGCCCACATGAATCAACTGCATAATCCGTATTAAAAAAAAAACAACGACACGCGCATTTGTATTTCACGAGATTTCCTATACGGAAGGACACATATCGCATAGTGCTGTCACATTAACTGCGCATTGCAAAAACTGACTGTAGTGAATATCAACAGATCTTGCCATTCACTAAGACGAGCGGACTTTACTTGTGGTAACTACGTATCAAGTAAAAGTACTCGTATAAACACAGGTGATCTGGAGCGATGGCTCGCGCGCTACTCGCTACTGATTGGCTCCGTCAGACACGGACCCTATCGCACTGTGTATAAATATGTTCAACCACCAGTAAAGTCCGCTTGCCTTCGTGAATTGCGAGATCTGGTTTACAGTTACTTTAGATTTTAAAAATACGCGCTAAAAGCATCAGATATTAATTCGATGAATTATTATTTAAATATTCATCATTTGAAATGGGAGAGGTATATAGTCGTCGACGTTATACCAGGCCACTCAGAAAGTATTGCGAAAAAAGTTTTTATGTATGAGAGACTGGCCAGTTATAATCTATTGTGAAAATATGATTATTTATAAGTAAAAATATGTACGTTCCAATTTCAAAATTTCCCTCTACATTTATTGCGAGCTAATTTAAATTATCGTGTCTCATTGAAAAATGAATCTGCGCCGGGAACATTTTTGCGCTATGATTTTTTTCGATTTCAAGTGTCGCCTGAAACCGGACGAATCGTACGATAGACTTCAAATGGCATTCATAGATGAAAGCCCTTCCATGGCAACCATGTATTGTTGGTATAATGAATTCAAGCGCGATCGACTAAACGGGTCGATGTCGCAGATGCATTTGCAACCGACCGATTTGCAGCACATTGGTACATAGTGTAAACAGTCTACTACTTACAGCATGATGCTGCAAGCGGAACTGGGCTGCATTTTGTGCTGACGCATTCAGAATTTAGCAATCATAAATGTGACCAGCAACTCCACATGTGGCTAAAAAATAGTATTTGTACGATAGTATACCAGTCTAACAAATTAAATAGACAAAAACCACATGAGGAACTAAAAGAAATGGTTCTAGTAGTAATATGAATTAATGCATTAGTCTCTAGTTTTTTTTTCAAGTTTCAGTATAGTACATACATTATCCCTTTGGTAACTTTCACCCGCTTACTAGTTATGCTCAGTTTCAAAGAAACTTTCTTTCGCAATTGCTTAAGCTAGACGTTGTTTTGAAACTTATAACAGATTTAATCATAAGAACTTATAAGTGGAAAGTTTTGAAATTTGGCAATCAATAGTATCAATGGTCTAAAGACTTGAATCAAGTCAACTGATGGTGTACTACCTCTTGCCAGTTTGTTATTTCTCCTAACATTATAGGGAATGTATGTCTTTGTTTTGTTAGCCAACACGTACATCAAGTGATTTCTTCTTCTTCTTCGGTGTTATCCCGCTTAGGAAGCCTCCATTAGGATTGACGGGGTCCGCTACCTAAGCCTAAAGATTTGGCGAAGACACTGATTTTTACATGGACCGACTGCCGTCAGACGTCCACAACCCAGAGGGGAAACCAGGTCTACCTTAGGTTAGCTCACACGTCTTTCGGAATATAATTTCTTGGACGTGTGGGTTTCCTCACGATGTTTTCCTTCATCGCCGAGCAAGCGATAAATATGTACATAAATCCGATAACATGAATTTAGTTGTACATTTGTTGTACAAGGGTTCGAACCGGGGACCGATGGTCAGTAGGCCGTTTCCTTATCCACTGGGCTATCACTGCTCACCACGTACATCTAGTGATATATATTGCAGGATTCCCTAAACTTCCTGGCAATTTTTCACAGTTAAAAATTGATTATATAGTTTGGGCATATAGAATATGCAAGTTCTATAACGAAAACAAATCAATCACCGTATAATCCTTTAGTCCGATCCTTTAGTGCCGTCGTCTCTATTTATAAAAACCTTTAATAAAGGGAAAGCGAATAGGTTTTATGCAAATATTTTCTTACGCACTTAACTGGGGTAAACTAACAACTTGCCGCCACTTTTTAGGGTACGGCCGCCGCATCCTAAATTAATGAGTAGGTCACGCAAATACTGTCATGTCATGGAAGGGGAATTCGACCCATGAATAGGTATTTCACACACGAAAACTGGGTTGAGGTTAAAGGTCATCCATGGTGACTATAATCGATTGTTTATTCATTTGTCTGTTATATTGACGAGGAACATACAAACTGTTTAGATGTACATGCAATTCCAACTTGTCATATATTAACTCCACCAAACTGCTTATTATCACTGTATATCACCAGCGTATCGTCTTGCTTGTTCCGCTTTCTTTCTTTCTTTAATTTATTTTTTCTCTAGAAATTAAGCGGGAGAACTACTTCTCTCTATTATCCTTATAATATAAGACACAAGTAAAAGAAAATGTTTTTTGTAGAAGATTGGGAGGCTTACCAGCATACGTCCCACCGGATGTAAAATAGTTACCCTAGCTTATGAACGCCTACCTGCCATAACGCACATGCGCCAACGTCCGCGAGGTCAAAATTTTTTTTTAGACATTTTTTTTTATCTTTTGTTTGTTTGAACTTTGTTTGTTTGTAGGTGGAATGTAATCTATGGAACTACTGATCCAACTATGAAAATTATATCTCTATTATCTCTGACTGTTATATGCTATTTTAGACACGATTCTAATCACCGCCGTCTATGTATGTAAACAAATCGTCGAAATTTACTTACTTCTAATTATCATATCGATTTGATATTTTATACATCGAAAACGTATGTGATGCTTTTGAAAATATAGTAAATGGATGATTAAAGATAAAGATCAAAAATCATTGATTTGCCATTAGGCACTTACGGACACTTAGACACGTCTTACATTCTTTAAATTAGATCATATTGTATCTTAATAATTTTTCATAGTTTTAATCTCTCTTTTTTAATCTACCAGCGTTTCGTAAATGACCATTGGCGAAGAAGAAATGCCAAAAGAAACATACCAATATGGGTCGTATTTTCATTATCTATATATTACAATAAATATGGTATGTGAGTGTACAAAGAGTGATATCTAGTGTTACAATTAAAGATAATATTAATACATGTGCTGAACATTTCCAAACATCTCTGCCAGTTAGATATTCATCGTTTTGAAATAACCCTTACACAGAGTATTTTATATACCTTTTGAGCATGTTGTCAGGCAAGGACAGTAGTGTTTCTTATAGAATCCAGAACGTAATCTATAATATAAAAATGAATCGCTAAATGTGTTGCTAATCGGAAATCTCGAGAGCAGCTAAACCGATTTCGCTAATTCTTTTTTTAGAATATTCCTTGAAATACGAGGATAGTTCTTACGAAGAGAAAAATTAAAAAAATTGCCTAATAAAGTCTAAAAAGAACACTTTTCTATACTCCCATACAAAAGATTCGTAATAATACTTAAACGTCAATTTGAACTTTAATGCCATACCCATAAAGTTTAAGTGTTAGTGGAGAGGTTCCGGGAAGGAAAAACAATTGAGTGACGTTAGTAGAAAGTATAAAGGAGAAGACGTTTTGATACCCCGACTCCATACCAATGATTCCGACTGACGTACCATTCGAGTTTAAACGACTGCAGTTTCCAGTACGGCTTGCTTTCGCTATGACTATAAACAAATCCCAGGGGCAGTCAGCAGTCAGAACCCGTTATATACGTTTTCCCATACATTTTGCGATCGTATACGACCACCCGAGTTTCGAAGGGTTAAGTGTTCGTGTCACAATGTTAGTTACCATTCTCCTCCGAAACGGCTTGACCGATTTTGATGAAATTTTATATGCATATTCAGTAGGTCTGAGAATCGGCTACTATCTATTTTTCATACCCCTACGTGATAAAGATGGTCAAAATTTTTTATTATCATTTTTTTATGACGTGGCATTAAAAAATACATACAACCCTAAATTTTCACCCTTCTACCATCAACCCCTTTTTTATAATACTAAAATAATCATTGGAATCATTTATATGGCAAAACAACGTTTGCCGGGTCACCTAGTTTATTATAGAATCGAATACAATTTAAAATAAAAGATCTACTAGTCTTAGCAAGCCGATGTACCGGCGTACGCAAGCTATTCCTGCTTCTAAAATTTTCACTGAATTTTGAAAATGACTATATTTTTACGAGCATACATTATGTTCTCATAAATATACTGAGTGGTAATAGTGAGGATATTTATTTCTTTGAATAGTTCTCTAAGTGAGACCCTGGAGCCCATGTTATAAATAGAGCGGGTAGCTCTCTTTTTTGTAATATAAAAATAGGTAGTTTCAATATCAGCCGCTTTTCCCCACAACAGTATACCATAAAACATAATACTGTGAAAGTAGCTGAAATAAACTAAACGCGCAGTAGCCATGTCTGTCATTTGTCTAATTCTGCTAAATGCATATGCGGCGGAGCTGAGATATAAAAATAATTTATATATTTTTTAAACTATATTCTTATATAGGGTTCCTGCATAAAACGCCGAAACCACCACCGACAGAGCCGGGAGAGCACTTGGTATTCAATAAGGACACCACAATCACAAAAACAAAACAAAAATATATGGTATTTCAATAATTATCATAATTTTACTTAATATGTAATTTCATGAATAAATACATATTCATACATATTTAGACAATAGAATAAATATAATACTGTCTATACAAATATTAGTTAGTTTGCTTGCATGTAGGAAGTAATCTCCGGAACTAATAATCTCTGAGCGGTGTAATATATTTTTTAATTAGAATTCTTGTGTAAATTACTTAATAGTGGTGGGCTTAAAGCTATTAGTCAGTATATCTGTAAACAAGCTTTTGTTTACACATGAAAAAATTTGCAAGAAATTATTAATTTAGTGTTCAGGGAAGTACAATTTGGGGTTTCTCTGAGGATTCCGTCCTCTTTTTGTCTTGTAAGTTATAACGTTGCAAGAACACATACAAAGAAAATAAACACTTGTTTATTTTCGTCACAGCTTACAAACTAACCATATATCGTCATTTTCAGTGATTATATATAGACATTAAGATAAACATATATTACGTATGTATCTTCACGCCAGGTTCCTTGCGTAGTAGGCAGAGAGAACCGAGCGCCATAAGACGCTGTCCTTATACACTTCCCTCGCTTATTTAATAATAGTAGCTCTGTTCATGCACGCTCGCCGGTTCCTAGGCCTCCTGACATCACTTTCTGATAAAACACGACCAATTTGGTCATTGTAGGTTTGTCTTAGAGTCAGAAATTTCTTACCAGTTTAGTTTTTAATATTACCCGGTAACAAAAGGGCATTAACTAACAAATTCGGTGCTCTCCGCTTTATTTTATTTTCGGTTTGCACTTCCGGCACTGTATCCTGACAACGCGAATAACAATAACAACTACGGGCGCAACTACATCTAAATAGCGTAAAAAAACTATACGTACAAACAACTAACCTATTTTAAAGAGTTTGCTAGAACTCCGTGTCTATAAAGTTGTTGCTAAACAAGCGACTGGAACAACAACGTATAAAGAACGAAACAAAGAAACTAGTAGCTGTTGCAAAGATACACAGGTCAGGGAGGTTTTTTTCACGATTATGTTTCTCCAATTAGTTCTTTCTGTAGTCACTATTTCTATTCTGTTGCTTGCTTACTCACTTATCTTTAACAGGGCTGTTGAGATATGACGACATTGGTGGCGCAGTGGTTGGTAACGCTACTTTAAGACCAATGCTCGTGGGTTCAAATTCCACACAGAACTAACATTTGTGTGCATGAACATCTGAGTTACTCTCGCTGGTTGAGTTGCGATTTAGCGATCCCCGACTTAGACGAGGAGATAGACTCCACACGCGGGATGCACATAGTATTTACAGTCGTAATTCTTTTATACAGCGCGCTGCACGCGTTCAATAATATTGATACGGATGCCGACTTATTCTGTACCAACGCAACATCTGTCAAAAGTTATTTAGCAAATAACTTCTTGAATTAAACAATTTTTAACGGAAGTATCGCGTGTTTTATTTATTTTGTTGAACCTGACGTTTCGAATGCTTTGCAGCGTCCGTGGTCGCAGGAAGACTAAGGTGATATTTGTCTTACATTGGTTATTCAATTACTACATCTACCGACATGGACGTATTAATTATATACGTTCCGATTCACACAAAAATCGCTCATGGTGTCCGAATGTTTTTGAGTAGTTCTCTGGGTTTGTAGTAGTACTCAAAAAAGTTCGTTCGTTAAATATTAATCTGCGGATACTTCTAATTGACATAAGTTTATTTACAAGATATCACATTCTATTATTTTTTAGTTGTTAGACTCCCAAATAATAATATGGCAGTTTGTCTTGATGTGGACGTTTTGGAGAGAGGTAGGCCACACCAAAGCAGCCCGTCTGCGGAGGTACCCCCACCTCACCGAAAACCGCAACCAGATAACAACTTCTTGGAGAGTTGATGTGTTCCGGCAAATGAGTGAGGTCAACAGTAAGCTCCTAAAGAGTAGCTGTGTTAACAGCAGAGGTGGCATCCCGCGAGTGATACGTGTGTATGCAACTGCTTCACCTCAGGCGGGCTGTATTTTTGTATGCTTTACGAAGTTGTATATGTAAAAAAGAAACAAATTTAGCCAGTTGTAGTTAACAGATGCAAACTATTTTCAGTCCTTATATCTAGACTCAGCGGTTTGGAATATTGTTGAAGGGAAAAACATATTACAAACGTACTTGTGTTATTTTCTTCGCATTATGTTCATTGCGAGTTCCACGGTCGCAATAAATTTCACAGTTCATGGTCACCTCTGTGTTGTCTGCAGTTAATATTAGCTGTTCACAAGATATATATACAGAGAGATGAGATTGTGTGGTGAACCTTAAGTTGGAGATGTAACGTGCTGGAATAAATTTTACGCAGGTGTACGTTGCTAGTACCAAACAAAATTGTCGTCCTTGCTGCTTTTGGCTATAATCACGAAAACGAATCACTTTTGTAGTTCGTTAGAGTAACCTACTCGTAATTTTAGTGTTGGTTTAAAAGGGTAAAACATTTTTTCTTTGTTGCAAACTTCACGTGGGATTCTTTAATGTTTATATTCTATAATTATCTATCCTCTACCCACGGCTTTGCGCGTCATGTCACTCACGCAAAACAGACAAAGACGGGCTGTGAGGATCGTCGATGATCCTAAACTCGCGTACGGTATTAAGCCCTTGAGTTTAAAAAGAGAATTTACCGCCCTTTGCGTGTACTACCGATTATATAATGGGTTATGCTCTGAGGAGTTTATTCAATATGATGTCAACACCCTCACACACACCACCCATACAGCCGGTGGTTGGGAGTTCATCTTCACACACAGGAGCCACAATGGTCGCGTACTGTGTGTACTGAAGTTTTCGAGAACTAAAGCTTTGGAATAAGCTCCCTTCCGAGGTTTTCTCAAGGGGCTACTGCATGGGGTTCTTCAAAAAGCCGCGAAGAGATTTTTACAAAGTCGGCATCGCTCCTCGGATTTTTTTTGGGATTTTACTTACTTACTTGTATGAACACAATTTGACTCCGGGAAATAGTTATTTGGCGAACTTCTATAAATAGGATATACTAGCTTAGGCAAGCCATTTGTTATTAAAGTTATACTTTGCCCTACTCTATACTTCTCTTTCACCAGATCCTCGTCCGCTAATCAACAGGGTTCACCGTGTGCATGCGAGGTTGGCGTTACCTGTAAAGATGATCGAAAATATTTACAGCCTAAAATTCCGATAAATATAGTAAAGAGTTCTTATTATAACTACAATATTACAGGAGTATTCGTATCGAAAAAGTTACGAATTGAAAATAAAACATTGAAAGAAAGAATACACTTCCATGAAGTTAGTTGGAAGAAATCTTTGTGAGCAGTCAAGTGTTCCGTATCGGGGACCGGGAGTGATAAGAAACGCATCGCTTCTATTGTCTCCTTGACTTCGAATTGTAGAGTATTTAGAACACGAGAGATATTTTTTATATATCGGAAATCTTACACTATGAAACTCTATAAGATATCACGTTTCGTGCTCTGAGGGTTCAAGTAGGTACTGAATATTAAAAATGTGTTTTTGTTTATCTTTATACCTACATAAAAAAATTCTGTACGACTTTATGCCATTGAACTCCTCCGAAACGCACCGATTTTGATGTTTTTTTTGAGTTTGTATGGAACCTTGGATGATTTAAATTCACAATTAGTCCCGGTAGATGGGCTGAAGTTGGGCTCTATGATTTTTGTATCTATTTTCGGACAGGACATCGTCTGTCGGGTCTGCTTGTAGTTATACATAATGAAAATACGAGCCTGTTCATATAAACATAAAGTTTCTTTTACAGGGTCGATAACGCGTGAGTGATGGTTTTGTTATTATGAGTATCCATTAATTACGTTCTGCTTGACGGTAGAGATAGATTACCATCAATATACCACTAAGCTGGCGCTTATTTGCCAGCTTAGTGGTATACAAATACATTTGTACTTAGTTTATTAAACATTAACAATAAGTAATACTCTTTTTCATATATAGCATATCAAGGGCGGTAGAGAGTGATTTACAAACGAGAAGACCAAAGGCTTTAATGCATCGAATCAGTAAATACTGTAGGTACCGGATATGTTACGCATATTTGTCTTTATTGCTCTTAAAATTCTCTCTTATTCGAAAATATTTCTAGCTTTTTGCCTTTCTCTCCTAAGTCTGTGATTTATCTTATTTTCTATGTACGTATGGTCTGCCAATCGTATGTCGCTGAACGTAATTAAAAAAGATGCTCTTTTTCTATACCGAAGGAAAAGCAATTTTACACCTACAAGTTAGGTAATGAAATGCGTATAAACAGGAAAGCTGAAAAATTATTCATAATGTTATTTGATAAACTATATTGCATATTGTATCTGATGTTAATTGTAATTTAGAATCTATTTTGAAATATCTCTCTCCAAGTTATACAATCTAAGCTCATCGTATTGAAAATCTAAAGTTTTTCCGTCTACAGGAACTGAAATAGTTGTTGTCGTAATAGCCAGCAGCAACACGAATGAAATATACTGAATGCGAAGAAAACAAAAATAATGGTATTTGAAAGAGAAGAATCCAGAACTAATGTAAGGATTACGATTGATGATGAAGTGTTGGAACAAGTGGATGAGTTTGTATATCTTGGATGCGCTTTCAGCAGGGATGGAAGGTACACCGCAGATGTGGAAAGACGAGTGAGTGCTGGGAATAGTGTGAATGGAGCGTTGGGAAAACTTCTTGGCAGTAAAATCCTGAGCCAGAAGGCACAACTCGCTATACACAATGCAGTGTTGGTCCCAACGCTAACTTATGGAAGCGAGAGTTGGGTATGGCAGAAAGAGCATGAAAGTAGAATAAACGCGGTTGAAATGCGAGCGCTGCGCAAAATTTGTGGCGTAAGGCTCGTAGACCGTATTCGCAATGATGATGTTAGGAATAGAGTTGGTATGAAAGAGAGCGTCGGTGTTAAAATAAGAAGAGGCATGCTCCGATGGTTCGGGCATGTAGAAAGAATGCAAGATGAAAGAATGACGAAGCAGATATACAATGCAAAAGTGGAAGGATGTAGGAGCCGGGGAAGGCCAAGACTTACCTACCATGACCAAATTGGTCATGTTCTATCAGAAGGTGATGTCAGGAGCCCTAGAAACCGGCGTGCGTGCATGAGAAGAGCAATGAATGTTAAAGAAGCGAGTGAGATATGTAAGGATCGAGTCACGTGGCGCTCGGTTCTCTCTGCCTACCCCGCAAGGGATTTGGCGTGAAGTTGTAGGTAGATAGAGTAGAAATATCGGATAAATATTAGTTGCCATGTTTGTGAGTTATTATTATTTCCGGTTCGATTCAGATATTATTTTAGTGAGAGACTTCTGATAATATTAAATGTAGAAAATGTTTATATATACTCGTATAATGCTGAAATACTAAAAGCTACACATTACATAGTATTAATAAACAAAAATGTGTAAATGATTACATACTTGCGTAAGAGGCTAAGAGGGGGACTCAGGTTTTTATATAAATAAAAATGATCGTGAACGCGACATCTGAAATATTCAAAAATTCTTTTCCATTTCAAAATTTATACATAATTCTACAATAGACTAACGGACTTATCAAATAAAGTAACAACATTATATGCTATGATAGCGCACATTGTGTACCAATGTATAAGTTCACGTCAATTCCCTTGCGGGGTAGGCAGAGTAAATCGAGCGCCGCATGAATCGATCCTTACTTATCTCACTTGCTTCTTAAATATTCATTGATTTTCTTGTACCCGATCGCCGGTTTCTAAGGCTCCTAAAATCATACCCTCTGATACAATTCGACTATTTTGGTCATGGTATATGTTCTTGGCTTTCTTCGGCTCCTACATCCTTTCACTTTTACGTTGCATATCTGATTCGTAGTTGTTTCTTCCTGCAATCTTTCCACATTATCCGAACCAACGGAGCATGCCTTTTCTTCGCTCTCTTTCAGTCCAACCGTGTTCCTAACATCATCATTGTGAATACGATCTACAAGCGTTACGCCACAAGTGTTGTGCAACTCTCGTATTTCGAAGTTAATTCTACTTTCATGCTCTCTCTGCCATACCCAGCTCTCGCTTCTATAAGTAAATGTTGGGACCAGCACTACATTGTGTATGGGAGCTGTGACATCTGGCTCAAGTTTTTACTGCCAACAAGTTTTCCCATCTCCATTCACACTATTCTCAGCACTCACTCGTCTTTACACATCAGCACACACCTTTCATCCCTGCTGAAAGCGCATCCAAGGTATACCGTCTCATGCACTTGTTCCAACACTTCATCATTAACCGTAATCCTTACATTGGTTCTGGTTTCTTCCCTTTCAAATATTTTTCTTTGTATTCTTCGCATTCAATAGTAAGCCTTTATCTATACAATCGTCTTTCATTATTGTGACCAGTATATGCAGTTCAGATGGGGTTTCGTCTAAAATCACGGCATCATCTGCATACAGTAGACAGTTTACCACTAGATCACTCACGCAATTCTACATTCGTTGACCTTATTCTCTTGAGACTACTATCGAGAATACAGAATAAACAGCCTAGCAGATAGCATGCAACCTTGTTTAACATCAATTTTGACATCAAACCAGTGTGACATGCTTCTATACATCCGCACACATGCTAAGCAACCCTTTTAAGTGTACTGCACAGCACGAAGCAGTGAACTATCAATCCCATATCTTGGCAATACGTCCCACAGTTTCTTTCGCACAATCCTATCAAATGGTTTCTCAAGATCACAAAACCGCAGAAAATCTTCTGATCTCTGGCTAGATGCTTCTCCACGATATTGCGAACCGAGAAAACTTGATCCGTACATCTTCTTCCATTTCGAAATCCTCCCTGTGCCGAATGTGTAAAAGTATTCCATCGGATTTCAACCTCACTCTCGTTTCAATTACTTTTCCATACACTTTGCCTGCTAAGCTGATCAAACTGATGGCCCTATAACTGGGGTAGTCTTTGCGTGACCCCTTGCCTTTATACAAGGGCACGATGACTGCGCGTCTCCAGTCCATTGGGACCCTTCTAGTTCTCCAGCATAGATTGCTTAAGTCATGGTATCAATTACCGCTGACTTTCCATTTTTCAAACTTTGTATCGATCGCTATACCTTCGTCGAACGCATAAAGTAAGCATCAGACTGACTCGCAGTACCAGCGACCGTCATAGTCACACATTTCTTCAACTCACTTTCACTTCACTCCACCGTTCTAATACTTACTGAGTCTTTGCAAGACTGACACCAGCTTTAGACTTTATCTTGACTGTTCTGGATCGCGATGAACTAACCCGAGACTTCTTTACCCTTTACCTCTCTCCAAAAGAGTTTGGTATTTGCCTCGAAGTTTTTCGACAGCCCCTCTTCCTTATTCATAATTTGTCTTTCACGCTTCTGTTTCACTAAAGCCTTGGTTTCATTCTTGCATAAATAAATAATAAATATTGTCGGACAAATTACACAGCGCCATCTAGCCCCAAAGTAAGCGAAGCTTGTGTTATGGGTACTAGACAACTGATAAACATACGTAAATACATTTTTTTTGTAAATACATACTTATTATACATAGAAAATACCCAGACCAAGACAAACAGACATGTTCATGCACACAAATGTTTGCCTTGTGTGGGAATCGAACCCACGAGCGTTGGTGTCAAAGTCGCGTCCTCCACGACTGAGCCACCGAGCTCGTCCGTAGACGGTACACATCTTTCGAAATAATTTTCATGTCATAACATAATAATTTTACTTGTAGCTCAGTATTCTGACAGAATATTGATGACATTTGAATAAAGCGTTTATACTACTACTTATCTGGCTAATCTATGGCTAGTGTTCTTCGACAAAAAAAAACCAAATTCAATGCAATCGAAGTAGTACGCAAGGGTTCATACCAGGGTAGTTTGAGTACCAACCACCCACCTTCCTTAGGACTGTGTGTAAATATTCTGTTCTCAAGAGGCAAGGAGAAGTTACTTAGTCAGTAGCCAGGTTGTGTATTTGTTTGCTACTGGACATACATACATTTTTATTGTACATTTAGGTACCTTACGAAATGTTTTTACGTCTACATATACATAGTTTCCTTAATATACAGTAACAGAGAACTGGCATTAGGTTTTCAACTAGACACAACACGAAAACGCGAGGCGTGCAAATTTCCTGTCTGCTATAATGGGCACACCTTAATTCATGGCCCCGCGTGTACGCGTGACATAATGAATATTGCGTCTATAGCAAAGCCGGCTCGGAAGTTTTTGTCATGGATGCCATAAATTGATCCCTAGGCACCGCACTCCCTTCAAATGTTCTCATTATTACAGGACATTACAGGACTATCAAAAGCACGATATTTGTTGTATGTATTTTTAAACAACGTTGGCAGACATACAAAACTAAAGTCACATATTCTTTTTTTTTATACAACTAGATTGGCAACCATGCGGCCGCCACAGATGGTAAGCGGTCACCCAGCCTATTGACGCTCGCAACACCACGGGAATATTACTCGCGCGCTGCCAATCTTGTGACCTAAGTATGTTTCGTCACAGTACCCAGTAATTTCTCTGCCATATCTCACCCTTCAAACCGGAACACAGCTATATAAATATAGCTGCTTGGCGGTTGAAATATTCAAACCGGAACACAGTTATATAAATATAGCTGCTGCTGTTGAAATAGTTTTTTTTGTTATACAACGTCGGGAGGCATACAAGCATACGGACCGCCTGATGTAAAGCAGTTACCGTATCCTACTAACGCTTGTAATACATTAGGTTATACACGCGCGACGCCTCCTCTGCCGCCAACACAGCAACTCCATAGGAGTCCATTGGTAACCTCATTCACACGCAGGAACACAACCCTCTGGGGAGTTGTTATTTGTGAGTTGTTATTTTTATATTCACTATAACTAATGACATGTAGTACACAATTGTAGTTCCAGGATGACATTAAACTCAACATGAACGCCTGAAATATAGGAAGTATTGCTCGCGTGTTGCTACTCATGCTGCTAATACAGCTAGTCCTTAGGAGCTTACTGATAACCGCAATTACTCGCAGAAACACAACGATCCCCCATGTAGTTGTTATTTGGCTAATTATTATAAATGAATTATCTGTGAGATGAAAGTACTTATGTAGTCGGGATGTTTATATAGCTATGACCTTATACTTTACAAACAAATTTAAGCATTCTTGTCAATTAAATTATGTCTATAATTTCAATTTTTTAGCACAGAAACAGTGAAATGAAGTAATTAATAAGTTTTATTGGCATGGTATGTGGTATATAGAGTTTTTACATATAAATCTATTTATAACAATATATTTTGCATTAGGAATTGATGAAAAGTGTTAGCCCAGAGTATAAGAAATCGGCCTATTGACTACCTGGTCCCCGGTTCTATTCCTGGCATTACCACTAAATTCGTGTTTTCGGATTTATGTACATATTTGTAATTATCACATGCTCGGCGGTGTAGGAAAACATCGTGAGGAAACCCACACGTTCAAGAAATTATATTTCAAAAGACATGTGACTTAACCTAAGAAAGATCTCGTTTTCCCTCTGGGTTGTGGAGGTCTCACGGCAGTCGCTCCATGTAAAAATCAGTGTCTTCCTCCTTAGGCTTAGATAGCGGACCACGCCAAACCTAATGGATTAGGAAAACGGGATAACGTGAAGCAGAAGAAGACTTTTCATCAGGACCTGACGTGCAAAATAATGAATAAATGCCTTATTTCCAATAACACATATAAAATGATATGAACATTAAGTCGTACTAATTGTTGACAGTAATAATAACCATTGATAAATTAAAATAAATCCACTATACAAATTACAGTGAGTATTATTTAATTTCTTTTTAATTTAGATGACAATTACAATTTATGGTCAAGATATTTTCTCACTGAATTTTTAATTTTTCTACAAACACATTGAATAAATTCAATAAAATATATATATAGTATACAACAATACTATATATATATATATATATATATATATATATATATATATATATATATATATATATATATATATATATATATATATATATATTCGATATATACGAGTATATATATATATATATATATACTCGTATATATCGAGATCGAGGTCGAATGGTGGTTCACGAATTCCAGTATTTATTACAATGAGAACTATAATAAGGTCGATTGGTTTAAATTTTCTCTCTATCGCGTTATTTATGCAATTAATTATTACGTATTTTAATTTACTTGGTAGACCTTTTCAAAAGACATATTTACTAGATGAATTGAAATGAAAGGTATTACTTTAGTAATTTCACCATCACAAAGTATAAGCAACTTGGAGGTATTCGGTCATAACATAAGTCACAGTATTATAATTTATATTCAATTTTGTAACACAGTTGGATACAGGTACATACTAGATCGTATGGTACTAATATTATCGAAAGACAGTTGAAATGAGTTTATGTTGATTTACTTAAGACTTTCTAACATTTACAAAGTAATCATTGAAAATATTGGCTACTCTACAAGTTTTCATTAGCAATTTCATTTAAATGACACACACAACACACAAACAGAGGTACAGTATAAAATTAAAGTATCGCAAATATGGAAAGTATTCAAAAGATGCATTAATCGCGCACGCAAACTGTCAATCACCATATATACATATGCAATGAGAAGAACATTTGTAAAGCCTTCTAGACAACTATGAAAAAACATACCTACATACTAGTTAATAAGTTTAGCGCCTCGTGTTACAATAGATTAGCACGAGTGTTACAATGACTATTTCTAATTCAGTGCATTACTTTTTCTACGATCATAATTATAGATCATAAACAAAAGTGTAACCAAAGGAAAAATATTTTCATATTTCTTCAGAGATTTTTTGGGAAGTAAATATTTTGCTAACCGCAGCCTCCTGGCACAGACATTACGTACCGAAAAGGAGACTCCAACAATTTATGTTACAACAATGTTAACACCAATAAAGAAAAAATGTGTTTTTATTATTTTTTTCATATAACGTATAAATACCCAGAGGTACAGAGGTAACATGTAGGAATAAGTTAATTTCTAAGAATAGTCTAATTATGAATAAAATTTTCGTCCACTTGACATTATTATAAAATAGAGTCATCCTTTGTCTTCGAATTCATTAGAAATAAGCTGTTTTCAATAAAACAATTACGATCTCTTCTGCACTAAAAATCAGCCGAAATGATACTTGTAGATCGGCTTATTATAGAAAGTGGGTTAATATCATTTACTCGCTTGCTTCCTGGAGTAGAAAATTATTGCCGTAATCATATCGACGTAGCAGGAGTAATATCGAAGCACATTTTGCACTACGAGTCCATTGACAATTTATACAGAATCTTTAACGTTTTGTTAGTGAGTAATTCCTGATTACCTACGAGTACGTTATGTGAGAGTGATGCGGCAATGGGTCATCCTTTGTCTGCCTACCCCACAAGAGACTTAGCGCGAAGATATAGATTAAAATTCTTACATTGTCATTAAACAAAATGTCTGTTTGTATGTCTGCCAAAAACCTTTAAACGAATTTCTTGGAAATATGACACGTGCTATAACATAAATTTCTAGTCAACATTTATACTACTCTTTAACAGAAAATGTTTATAGTTTCGGTAAAAATGCATTTTTTCTGAAGGCAGTAGGCAGCAGCTATTCTCTATATGTAAGTTCAGATGGTGAACGATGGGAAATGTTGATGAAATATGAAATGCGTATTTTTTAATTATTTATTTATAGTTTATATAGCATAAAGTTGTACAACGGCGGACTTAATACTATAGAAATATTCTCTACCAGATATAGAGTGCTCGTTTCAGGGGTGAAAGGTTTCCGGGGAATTTGCAACTTTGTCGTCTATACACAAAACGATTCAGATTAAATTTCTTAGCAACTACAAAAAGGATGAGTTCCTCAATTTCACTGTAATTATGTGTATTATACGATACCTACTCCAACTTCTAAGCTGATTTTGAATATTTTATTTTATTAGGAAGCTTCTAGTATCTACCCGATTTGTCTGACATAGTCGAATGGTTTTTTTTTATACCACTAATGTGACAATCAAGTGTACGGTCTACTTGATGGTAATCAGTTACCGTAGCCTATGGACATTTGTAACATTAGAGGTGTCACTTATGCGTGGCCGACCCTGTAAAAACCTCTTCGCGCCTTTCTTCAAGAACCCCATACTGTAGTCCCTAATGGACTAGAACGGATGATGTTAAAAGAAACCTTACTACTAGAGCTTGGTCGTAAATTGTTTTCGCTATTTCGAATATTCCACGATTCGTAGAATTTTCGACAATCTTTTCTTAGATGAGACCTACGCTGCCAAAGAACCTTAATACTATGTTCCGTATTCCAGTTTCTTCTTACAAGATTTATGTTTAAGTAACCGATCCTAGCAGCTTTATGAACGTGGAGTGGCTTTTATCTCGGACTCGAAACATTTTCGGAATAAAAATTAGCCTAAATATTGTTCGAGGCGTAAACTTCTTACGATGTTTTCCTTCACAGTCGAGCGAGTGATATTTACAAACATGCGCTTAGGATCGAAAACACGAACTTAGTTGCACATTCTGGTATGGGCATACCAAAATTCGACCTAGGTGGCAGTTGGTAAATAAGTTGGTACTTTATCCACTAGGTTATTACTGCTCTCAGATAAAATTGGGTCAAATTCGGTCGAGAAAAGAAACGTTTGTAACTGTTTGTCCCTTAGACAGACATGATTCTGAACGGACTTTTCTTCTGTATCGATAGAGGTGTTCTACTGCATCACTATTTCATGTTAATATTTTATTATGTGCCGTAAATTATATCTAAAGCAAATAAATGACTATGCGATATACATAGTAAATTAATCTGAGATAGAATATGGCGTTTTTAAGTAATTTCCATGATAATCTGATCTATAAATACACAATAAAACTAAATTACATCTAAAATTTAATAGATCCAAAATAATAACCTAAAATAAATCTAAAAAGTGTGGCCCCCGCAGCATTGTATTGAGAAACCTATCAACTTTTTGGTAATTAGTATTAGTATCTTAGATACCATAGTCCATATCTCATGAGGAACCGGTGGACAATGCATCTCACTACTATATTTTACTAATCAAGATTCTAGTTAATAGATTCAGGCGTTACTTTGCGAAAGTCAAATCTATATGCAATTTGATCTAACCTGCTTTGCGTGCTTCCGCCACCAATTAGTTCATGCGGCCTAGCGCCGGCCGGCACCCACCCACTACTGTTAGTACTTGGTACATGCCGACGCTGCCATGGCTGCTCCGGTAGTCTCTGCTTCGGCTGCTGCGGTCGTCCGTCATCTGGAACAGAATCCGCATGCCCCCACCACCACCGTCGCTGCCACGACTGGCCTGGTCGTCGCTGCGACACGTGTTTCGCCTCTCCGCGAGGCATCATCAGTCGTCATGTACCAAGTACTAACAGTAGTGGGTGGGTGCCGGCCGGCGCTAGGCCGCATGAACTAATTGGTGGCGGAAGCACGCAAAGCAGGTTAGATCAAATTGCATATAGATTTGACCTGATGATGCCTCGCGGAGAGGCGAAACACGTGTCGCAGCGACGACCAGGCCAGTCGTGGCAGCGACGGTGGTGGTGGGGGCATGCGGATTCTGTTCCAGATGACGGACGACCGCAGCAGCCGAAGCAGAGACTACCGGAGCAGCCATGGCAGCGTCGGCATGTACCAAGTACTAACAGTAGTGGGTGGGTGCCGGCCGGCGCTAGGCCGCATGAACTAATTGGTGGCGGAAGCACGCAAAGCAGGTTAGATCAAATTGCATATAATCAAGATTCAACCTTACCAATCATTATCATTCATCAATAATAATCATATCATTAGTTCTATATTGAGCACATGTTTTAAAGAATATTATTATTGTTGCTTGCTTATGTTATGACAGGATGTTATACACATCCCGTATCAGTTTTTCTTTGTATTAGATGCGTACGCTCTCTAAACATGCAATAAAAACTTCAAGATCCCACACCTTGCGCTACGTGTACTTAGGATATGTCAGTCAATCGATCAGTCAGTTTCTCATTCAATAGTAATCTCATGCATACTCTATGAACGGACGCTAAAGATTATTTAGGTAAATGTATATATCAAACCAGAAAGTGAGGAAAATTACCTATAAATTTATAAACTTAATATCATAACATAACACACAAATTTCTAGTATAAAAAATAAAGTAAACAAATGATTCTTCTTTATTATTCAGAATTAAGGTGATAAATGACGAAAAATTTGAATAAAGAAACGAAACACAAACCTCTAATGCTATGGTAGATAAAATCCCGCCAATCAGCTGTCAAATTAACCTAGCCTTTCGTGTTCAGGTCGGAAATAACTGGATAAATGCTCCATGTCACAACAAACTTAACTGTTCCTATTTCATTGCTGATTTATGTGTAAATGTAAAATGGAGACCGTCTCTGCGAAATCTTAATTAATCGGCTTCCAGTTCTAAGGGAGATCTCGCCGAATAACCTCCTTTACGAATTTTATAGCTATCCGGATTAAGAGATTTTGAATATTCCTCAACGAAGAGCCCGAGTTCAGAGCAACATTCACTTTTGTGATTTTATATCTGCTAACTGGGTTTTTCACTGTCGTTTTGCAGATAAATCCGGAATTGTAATCCGTTAAAGTGCGTTCGAAAAGTTGTGAAAATCTGATGAAGAGTTGCCCGAAATTTTAATACTCAGTTTATGAATCAACGCCCGTCTATTACTCAAACAAATACGTCAATATTCTATGAAATTTTCTCTTAAATCTGTTTGATTACTTACTTGCTCAATTGAGTTTTATGGGTCTAGTAGATATAATAATAATAAGTCGTCTCAATACTACTGTTTTTAATCTCAACATTTGCTTACAATCATCTCCAACTCCAATCTCCAACTCCAACAGTTTATCTTATTTGTCCGTCAGTCTTACCTATAAAAGCGCTGCAACATTTGCTCAATTTTAAGTAGTAAGTTGAAATTTTGCTCAGTAAATGTTTTTTGAATTGATGATAAATATCAAAAATATAAAAAGGGATAAATCAATATGGTTTGAAAGAAACTTGGTTTTACTAACAGAGCGAACGAGTATTTCAACTCGAGGAATAGACTTATATTATACAAGGTGCAAGTAAGACTGCTTATATATGATATCGAGACCATGCGAGGAGAGGTATTTGTTTGCTTTGTGTGTTCTATTGAATGTATATTAGGTTGCTTTTTAAGTAGTGCTTAAATATAATGCCACAGCTATTTAGAACGCCATCGTCAAGTAATTTACTCTCAAACACTGACATACTGTGCTATCACAGAGGGTTTCGGCAAGGACTTAGGTTATGAAGTTTTATGATTTTCCCAAAAGACAACAAGAGATTCTTGGTGATGTAGAGGCACGCTAGAGTTGAGTGTATCTATAACCTACCTACGCTAGCTACATATAATTAGATTAGTCTTACTTTTGTCACCTCAGGGGTTAATAAATTAAAAGTAAAAAACCTTTTTAAAAACAAGCTTTTATTTAAATGCTCTAAAAAGAAAAAAATAAAATTTTATACTATAACTTTTACTGTTAACTTAGGTCATTTCACATTTGACACAATTTATAGTATATAAAAGCTTGTCGCGAGATTTATGTACTCGTATTTGCTTAGTTTGAAAATTTTAATAGATAATATTATTCTCATCAAACTATTTAATTTACTTGTTAATCTACACAAGTAAATCTCGCGACAAGCTTTTATATCCTATAAATTGTGTCAAATGTGAAATGACCTAAGTTAACAGTAAAAGTTTTAGTATAAAATTTTATTTTTTTCTTTTTAGAGCATTTAAATAAAAGCTTGTTTTTAAAAAGGTTTTTTACTTTTAATTTATTTTTTACTTTTTAGTTATCGCTGGACACGTTTCTCAGTCTGTTCATCTCATTCAACGCATCATTGTTGCATGGTCGTGAGCTTCGTTTAGAAGGGTAAGAGCTAATATACAACAGGGTTCGCCCCGGTGCTCTGAGGTGGTACGTTCGCGACATCATATTACACCCTGATGCCACTCAGTCCTCGGCACGGCCTCACCTTGGCTTGGGTGTTTAGAGAAATGTGCCACTTATTTCAGCTTGAAGCTTACTTGTGCCTTACGAAACACAGTTCCGGGTTTGATTTTGGAGTAACAATTCGACCTCAATATATCAAAATTCCAGACGGATTGGAGCAATGGAGTTGATATTCAACATCTTTTTTTTTTAAACTCTCATTCGTATTCTCAGTAAGTCCTTTCAATTGATACCCATATTATAAGCAAGTACTAAAAACTTATTCCACTATATTGGTTTAGAGTGACGTCACTTTATTTTTTGACTTATTCTCAGCAAGTCCTTTCTATTGATACTCATATTGTAGGAATGAATTGAAAAAACGTGTGGCACTCGGGGACTGCCGCGGTAAAGCTATTGCATAGCATCTTTTTTTATCAACTTATGCAATTATAATTATTTTTTAAATAACAAATCCCTGGAGGGAAGTTGTGTTCATGCGAGTGTGTAACGTTACTACCTCACGGAAAACTGCAGCCAAATAACAATTCCCTGGACGGTTGTTGTGTTCATGCGAGTGAGTGACGTTACTACCTTACGAAAAATATGCTCAAAACTGCAGCCGAATAACAATTCCCTGGAGGATTGTTGTGTTCATGCGAGTGAGTGACGTTATCGCCTCACAGGCAACTGCAGCCAAATAACAATTCCCTGGACGGTTGTAGTGTTCAGGCGAGTGAGTGACGTTACTACCTCACGGAATACTGCAGCCAAATAACAATTCCCTGGACGGTTGTTGTGTTCATGCGAGTGAGTTCCCTGGACGGTGGCTGCAGTTTTCCGTGAGGTAGTAACGTCACTCACTCGTACGAACGCAACATCTGTCCAGCGAATTGTTATTTGGCTGCAGTTGCCTGTGAGGTGGTAACGTCACTCACTCGCATGAACACAACAACCGTCCAGGGAATTGTAATTTGGCTGCAGTTTTCCGTGAGGCAGTAACGTCACTCACTCGCCTGAACACAACAACCGTCCAGGGAATTGTTACTTGGCTGCAGTTGCCTTGATTATGAAAAAAAAAAAATTTCTTCTACCAATTTTCTTACTTGTTTGCCACCCGACGGAGTCTAAAAGTGTCCATAGGCTGGGCTGTGTAACAGTTTCATATCAGGCGGACTGAACACTTGTTCGTCACCCGATGGAGTATTAAAGTTTTAATAGACTGCGCAACAGTTTCACATCGGGCGGGCTGAACACTTGTTTGCTACCCGACTGATCATCATCATCATCTGATGATTATGAAAAAAAAAATCTTCTACCAATTTTCTTACTTATTTGCCACCCGACGGATCATCATGTGATAATTATGAAAAAAAAAATTCTTCTAACAATTTTCTTACTTGTTTGCCACCCGACGGATCACCATCATCATCTGATGATTATGAATAAAAACGAGCTACATGGTAGGCGGAGTGGGAGGTGTTAGGTTTTATTTTCGTTACGGAATTTCTTGATTCGGTCGCCGCAAAGCCCGCGATAAAAGCTATGCAATAGCTTAAAAATATTTGCCAACTTGGGTGTTCCGCCATGTAGGATTTAGAATGACGTCACACAGTTAACCATGCATTGTCATCCAAATTGAACGTGTATACAAAATTTCAGCTCAATCGATTGAAGATATCTGCTTCAAAATTGATTTTCAAGCTTTAGAAGTCCGCCATATTCGATTAAGAGTGACGTCACATTATTTTTCGAGTTATTCTTAGCAAGCCCTTTTATTTGATACCCATATTGTAGGAGTGCATTAAAAATAGTTGGTCCGCCATCTTGGGTATGTCGCCATGTTGGATTTAGAATGACGTCACACATTTAGTCATGCATTGTCATCCAAACTGAACGTGTATACAAAATTTCAGCTCAATCGGTTAAAGATTTCTGCTTCAAAATTGAGTTGCAAGATTTCACCCGAACATACTTACATACTTACATTGCAAGTTAAATAAAAGCTTGTAAAAAAAATCGGCCAAGTGCGGGTCGGATTAGCGCACGAAGGGTTCCGTACCATTATCTATAAAAACGGCAAAAGAAAACATGTTTGTTGTATGGGAGCCCCCCTTAAATATTTGTGTTGAGTATAACAACTGTCGATGGACTCACCTGATCTGCGTTTGGTGTCTCGCCGAGTATTCTAAGGGTCTTGGCAAGTCCCTCTTGTGTTATGTCTCCATAATAAAATCCATAGGCTGTCTTGAAGTAAAGGCTGTTTTCACCAAAGTCTCATTCCACTACACCGGGAGCACCACGCTAATACGCCCGTAATATGTGGGCGTGTAACTGCTTCAAATCGGTGTGAAGAAAGTACGATTCACATCTAATGGCGCGCTTAGCGGCCGACCTAATTGCAGACTCACTCGCAGGCTTCTTGTCGTGTACTGTTTGTCGCGTGGTATTGCCACATAACATCGGTGAGGTAAGGGGTGGGGGGTGACATGTCACCTCTCCACACATAAAGGTTAGCCATCGACAGATACTTATTATAAAGAAAATATTGAATCAAAGAATTTTGCTACCTTCCAAATAGTGTTGTTTTGGTTTCAAAAAAATAAATAAATTGAAATCCTCTGTTTAGTAATAAACATGCCGCTCACCTTAAAAATACGCAGTATCTTTTAACGAAATTAACTTGAAATGAAATCTATATTAAACTAAAACTATGAAACGATATGAATATCTATAAACTAATGTTACGTAGGTAACGGAAAAGAAAACATATTCATTTACTCTACCGGTAGAGGACAGATCTTAACCACTGCTCTCTTGAAAAACGTATTTCCCGCTTGTAAAGTTACGACACGAGTTACGCCGTCGGGCCCTGGATGTAAAGCATGCACGCGTGCTAGTCGCCATTGAAGCACAGGCAAATTATCGTCGCGTACTACAACAATGATGCCTTCACGAATTGAAACACCCTGATCCTTATACCATTTACTTTGTTGTTGAATTTCATGTAAATATTCGAGACTCCAGCGTCTCCAAAAATGCTGAGTGGACTGTTGAATTAGTCGCCATCGTACGAGGCGGCTGGAAGGTGTATCTTCTAAGGACACATCGGGAATGGCGTGCATAGGCCCGCCGATAAGAAAATGTGCCGGAGTCAAGGGTAACGGATCCCTAGGGTCTGCGCTCAACACACATAAGGGCCGGGAATTTAGTACGGCCTCTATTTGACAAAGAAGAGTATGCATCTCTTCGTAAGTTAAGACTCGTGTCCCGACGACACGCTGAAAATGGTGTTTGAAACTTTTAACACCCGCTTCGAAAAGTCCACCAAAGTGGCTCGCATATGGGGGTTGAAAATGCCAAGTTATACCTTGCTCAAGTATTTTTGCATTGAGCGTAGCTTGTACTGTATCAGTACGTAAATATTCAAACAATTCCTTTAAATACCTATCACATCCTACAAAGTTACGCCCACAGTCTGAATAAATATCCGTGCATAAACCGCGTCGTGACGTGAAACGTCGTAAAGTAGCCAAGAAAGCTTCTGTAGAAAGCTCGGAAACTAATTCTAGATGTACGGCCTTAACGCTCATGCATACGAACACGCATACATAACATTTGACTACCTTTGCATTACGCACTTTGTTGGCGCGCACATAAATCCGCTCCTCCCTATGTACAGTGCAAGTTATAACTGACATTGACGGTTATTCCGCAGATATGGAGGTTATTATCGCAGTCGTTACCTTGCATAACAAAAAGTATCTGTTTTGCGTAGTTTACATTCCGCCTAATTCGAATGACGATAAGTATTTGAATACGCTTCAGGTGCTTGAAAGCGCAGTTGCAAAGCATTCGAATATGGATGTAATGATTTTAGGTGACTTTAATTTAAATTCTTGTAGTCAAAATGTCAATATACAATTTAATTACTTTCTTACGTTTTGTAAACTATATCAATACAATATGGTCACTAATAGATATGGTAACATATTAGATCTGGTGTTGAGCAGTATATGCAGTGAGCATGTCCATGTTAGCGATGATGTAGATCCGCTGGTGCCGGCGGATGCGCACCACCCGCCCCTGAGCGTCCGGCTCAGCGTCCCGCGATCTACTGAGCGGGCGAACTCTGTATCATTCGCGAATCAACAGCTGATACATAGTGATGATAATTTTATGCCGCGGTGGAATTTTTACAAAACTGACTATTACTTACTATATGAATCGATTGCTGATATAACATGGTCCGAATTGTATCAGTTAACTGACGTTAATAAAGCGTTAGAAATATTTTATAATAAATTAAAGCACTGTTTTTTAAAATGTAATGTTCCCATAAAAAAGAATAAGCATGACTCAAAATACAATTATCCGAAATGGTATACGAAAGAAATTATTGACAACATAAAAAGTAAATATTTTCACTTAAAACAGTTTAAAAAATTTAACAACAATTTTAACGGACAAATGTTTAAATATTATAGACAACACACAAAAAACTTAATAAAAGTAGCTTATAATAATTTTATAGAACGAACTGAGACAAATATAAGAAAGGATCCAAAGAGCTTCTGGTCATTTATGAAGGACCAGCGGTCGTCTAGATATACATGTAACGAATTTGATTTCAACGGGAAGACAGTATCAGGCCCAGGAGCTGCTGATGCTTTTGCTGAGTATTTTAAATCTGTATTTTTGACTGTTAAACCAACCCTGTCAGCAGCACGTGCGGAGGGGGAAGCGGCTAATACAAGTAATCACTACCGTATTGCATTAGATCACATTACCTCAGCAGATCTATTACATGCCGTAAAGCGTCTTAAAGATACAACTGCCATAGGACCGGATGGCATCCCATCTTATATTATTAAAGACTGTATATCTGTATTTCAAAAGCCCCTTCTCTATATCATGAATTTGTCACTACAAACAGCTATCTATCCAGTTCTATGGAATGAGTCACAAGTAACGCCGAGACATAAGGAAGGCTCTAAGTCCCAAATTCACAACTACAGACCTATTGCCGTTCTTTCAGGTTTTGGAAAGTTATTCGAGTCCATCTTAAATCGGTACATAACCATACAGGTTCGTACACAGCTCAGTGACTGTCAGCATGGATTCCGAGCTAGTAGGTCAACTGTAACTAACCTCGTCGACTTTGTGGACTATGCTGCTACGAAAATGGACCAGGGCAAACAAGTCGACGTAGCGTATTTTGACTTTAAAAAAGCATTCGACCGAGTTCACAATGATGTGTTATTAAAAAAACTATCCACAATAGGATTCACACCTAAGCTTCTTAAACTTTTTGCGAGTTACTTTTCTAGTCGCACACAATATGTACAACTCTCTAATTACAGATCTAAGTCATATGAGACCTGTTCTGGTGTAAGTCAAGGTAGTACCCTGGGTCCAACCCTGTTCTTGATCATGATTAATGACTTGCCAGAGTCTGTTAACGCGGCCCAGTGTCTAATGTTTGCTGACGATGTAAAGTTGTTCTTGGGTATTAACACCCTTGAAGATTGCCAAACACTTCAGAGTGATATTGACAGCGTGGTGGCATGGGGAGTGCGCAACGATCTAGAGTTCAACATCTCTAAGTGCAAAACCATAACACTGACACGGTCACGCACTCCAAATCAGTATAATTACACAGTTGCTGGAAATTTGTTGGATCGGGTAACCCAAACTCGCGACTTGGGCGTAATAGTTGATAGCGAACTCACTTTTAATCCGCATATTATTAGCTTATGTGGGCGCGCGTACAAGGCCCTCGGCTTTCTTATGAGACAGTGTACTAACTTCAGGAACAGGGATGCACTTATTCTCTTGTACTTTGCCTTTGTTCGGAGTAAACTTGAATTTAATCACATAATTTGGGACCCGCACGAAACAAAATATAAACTTATGCTAGAGCGCGTTCAACGGAAATTTGCCAGACAATTATATTATAAAATGTACGGTTATTATCCCTACTTATATCCGTCTCTGTTTGTCTCGGGTATGGTAGGCATGGATACACTGGAATTAAGGCGTAAACTGTCTTTGACCATGTATTATCAGCAACTCCTAAATGGCAAGCTTGACAATCCTGCAGCTGTGTCACGCTGTCATTTATTCGCCCCGGAGCAGTATACGAGACTGCGATCGCGCCGTCTGCTAGCGGTTCCGTTTGTACGCACATGTACGGCGCAGTTTGCACCAACGAATCGGGCTATGAACTTGCTCAATGCTTTGATTGCCCAGCACTCGGACGTCGATATTTTTAACTGTAATATCACAGAATTCACACAGAAGTGCTATTTTTATTTGTGGAATGTTATCAATACAATTTAAGAATGTCTATTTAATATGTTTATGTATTCAATTGTATTTGTATTGTAGCTCACTACACGCTTTGGTTTTTTTTACTGTAAGTGTAGTGAGCAATTGTAATAAATAAATAAATAAATAAATAAATAAATAAAATGGACCACAAAAGTCGCATGAGACCTTGGCAAATAAGCGTTCGGTCTGCCGTATGCGTACAGCCGGTAGCGGAGCCATGCGGGGCTGCAGTGCCGCGGGGCGCGCGCGCGCGCATCTAACACATCGGTGTATGCACTGTCGAACGATATCACGAGTTGATAGAATCCAATAACGCTGTAACAAGGTATATTGTGTACTTTGAGGGCCAGCATGTAACTGCGTTATATGTACGTCATTGATAATAAGCAGAGTTAGAGGATGTTTTTTAGGTAAAATTACTTGATGTTTTGATTCGTAAGGCAAAAGAGACTTGTGTATTCTACCACCGACACGTAAACACTTATTTGAATCAAGAAACGGGTTTAATCTCCGTAATTGATTGGAAGGCTGTTTGCAAAAACAGAATGTTGCACTAGATAAATAAGTCTACTTAACGAAAGGTTATACTCTGACACCGTAATGTGTGTAGGATACAAAGTTTTAGATTTTTTACATTTATAGTAGAAACGGAAAATTATGGCTGTCACTCGTACAAGTTTACCGAGAGAAGAAAAACGTGAAATAATTTCTACGTCCTCGGGAGCAGAAGTAATACATGGATTGGTCACAATCGCAACACTCCGCTTTTCTTCATCGGTAGGAGAAATCACTTTGAGGATAGGCCATGAAGTCTGTTCTTCACGCAACCAATGAGGTCCGTGAAACCACAAATTATTTTTACTGAAGGATGCCGGAAGCATGCCTCGGGAGGCAGCGTCTGCAGGGTTGTCTGCAGAGCGAACATGGCGCCAACCAGACGCTGGAATAATATTTTGAATCTCTGTCACACGATTAGAAACAAAAGTCTTCCACTCGTGAGGGGACGAACGTAACCACGCTAGTACAATACTTGAATCGGACCAGGCGAACAGCTGATCGAAGTCAATACGTTCTCCGTAAGTGGGTAATATTTTTTGAAATAGGCGCGCTAACAGTAAGGCTGCCATAAGCTCGAGTCTCGGTATCGAGATTCGTTTAGTAGGTGAAACTCGAGTTTTAGCTAAAAGTAACGATGTGTTTACATCGCCCACACCATTTTCAACTCGTAAATAAATACAAGATGAATAAGCTCGCTCTGAAGCGTCCGCGAAACCATGAATTTGAAATTTCCCGCCGAAAGGGAACACATGACGAGGAAAAGTTAATTTTGACAAGAGTGGTAGTTCACTTGTGAAGCTGAACCAAGAATCGATTATGTCACGGGGTGGGGTATCATCCCAACCTACGCAAGCAATCCACAGTCGTTGAATTAGATGTTTTGCAAAAACGATTACAGGCGATAGTAAGCCGAGAGGATCGTACATTCTAGCGATTTCAGACAGAATGCTACGCTTTGTACACGTGTCAGATGAAACTTTCACACTGAAAGAGAAAGTGTCTGAGTATGGACACCATTGAAGGCCTAGGACTTTAACATTTATATCGTTCTCCATCTCAGCGAAAGGAACTTGTATGTGCCGCTCACCATGAGAACTCACCGGCTGAGTTGATGTTAATAACTTAGGGGAGTTAGTGTGCCACTTACGAAGTTCGAAGCCAGCGGTTTGACAAATGCCGACTAATTCCTGTTGCAGAGTGAGCGCCTCGGACTCGGTATCAGCACCTGATACCACATCATCGACAAAAACGTCACTCATGAGTACTTGAGCAGCGCGCGGAAAGCGAGACGCTTCGTCATGAGCGAGCTGTCGTATGGTACGTAAAGCCAGAAAGGGCGACGAACTCACACCAAAACATACAGTTCTTATTCTGTAATCGCGAATAGGCTCGTCGGGAGAACTGCGCCATACTATACGTTGAAAGTCCCTATCTGATTCACTAATTAATATGTTGCGATACATCTGTTTTATGTCAGCAGTAAATGCAATAGAATGAGTACGAAATTTTAGAAGCACTTCGACAATATCTAAATGAAGCTTTGGTCCAGTTAATAAAACATCATTAAGGGAAATACCATTTGCGGTCTTTGAACCCGCGTCGAAAACCACTCGTGTCGGTGTCGTGTCGCTAGATTGTTTGATCACGGCGTGGTGCGGAATGTAATAACATTGAGACGCAACTGCTTGACTATTCACGGGCTCCATGTGATTCTGATCTAAGTAATCCTGAAGACACGCGTGATAACTTTGTTTGAGTTGTGAATTACGCTCGAGTCCATACTCTAATTTACGAAGTCGAGATATAGCAATATCACGTGATGCGCCGAGAGGCGGGGCATCAAGTTTGAATGGCAGACGTAAAACATATCGTCCGGTATCGTCCCGGATATGTGTATCAACAAAATTCTGCTCACATAAGGTTTCGTCGGGAGTGAGTGATTTTTGTTCTGTAAATGATTCCAATTCCCAAAAACGCTGAAGGTCAAAGTCGCTATGGACTGAGCAATGATATACTTGGACCGGATTAGAAACTAACACTGAAGAATAATCCACGTCTACCTTTCCCAACAATAAATATCCGAAAATGCTATTAATAGCCACAGGAGAACCCGGAGGGCCTTGTATAGTGTTTTGTAATAAAATATATGGAAATATATCCGCGCCAAGCAACATATCTATAGGTTTAGGGGTATGGAAATGAGGGTCAGCTAAATTCAAATTTTTAATATGTGACCACTGCTCATAAGGTAATTTACATGTAGGCATATTGGTAGTAATTAATTTAGATAAAATCATAGCGTCCACTTGAATAGAAGGCTCCGATTTATTCCTCGGTGACACTGTAAAAGACGCTAATCCCTTGGGATAAATAGGTTTATGTTCATTAATACCGTATACAGGCGAATTATTTATTTTTCTCCTAGTTAAACCTAATCGCCTTACGCAATCTTCCGTTATGAAAGAAATTTGACTACCAGAATCTAATAAACAACGCACAGTAGCACGCGTCTCATCATTCACGCACACATCGATCACAGCTGTTGATAACAGAACTATGGACCCGCGGTTGGCGGCGTGCGGCCGGCTCTTCGCCTGCAGTTTGTCAAACGATGCCATCGTTAAAACTCGTTCTGCTCGCACCCCGTTGTCTCCGGTATCAGCGTGATCAATCGATTGTTTGTTCGTTAGGATGTGTGAGCGGTCACTTGTAGGTATCTCAGTCTTTCCATTTTTATTATCGAAATGAATCAATGAATGATGACGCTTATGACACGATATACATACATAATTTGATCTGCACCGATTTACGCTATGTCCTACATGTAAACAATTGTAACAAACATTTTTATTTTGAATAAAATTGTACCTTTCTTGAGGTGAAAAGTTAAGAAATGTAGAACACTTTGTCAACGTATGATGAGCATTGCAACACAAACATTTATGAACCTTAACGCTAGGGGGAGACGGTCGATTATTGAATGACGTTGAAATATTGGAGTCGCGGTTTGAGGTGAAGTTAGCTGCAAACGTTCGAGTTGGCGGTTTATTTACAACACCGTCACATTTGACGAAATTTTTGTTCACCTGCCCGCCATTCATGTCAGAAAATTCACAAGCCGACAGTTCACGTTCTAGAAAATGAATTAATGTATCTATGGATGGAATGTTTGAAGGTGAATTCAAAGTCAATTCATAACGCTTGCGAATATTTGCAGGAATTTTGCGTAACAAAACCGTTAATAAAATGAAACCCCACTCACTAGTCGGAAGATTTAAAACTTCTAGGGCACTGATATTTTCCTGATATGTATTTAATAAAATACGTAAACTATTAGTATTTTTCTCGTTACAAGATGGAATGTCTAAAATATTATCAACATGCGTAGACGCAATTATTCGTTTATTTTCGTAGCGGGACACTAGAATTTGTAAAGCCACTAAATAATTAGCATCGGTAACTGGCAGTGATTTTACTAAATTATACGGTTCATCCTTCAAAGTTAAAAGTAAATATCGGAATTTCTCCGCATTTGTGTAGGCATCATTGTTATGCACAAGCGAGTTATATAAATCGAAATATGAACTCCAATCAGTCCTGTCACCAAAAAACATAGGTAATGGTAATTTTGGCAATTTTGGCGTAGAAATATTTGTCTCCGTACGCAACCCCACTCGACTGGCACGTCTCGTTTCATAATCAGAATCTTTTATTGTATTTGAATAAGTAATAATCGCGTAGTATGAATCATCAAAATCGTTACGATATTTGATCTGTTCCTCCTTGTTAAATAAGTTATCCTGCATCAAATGTTTTTCAATTTTACTTTGAATTCTATTGAACTTACGCTGTTTTTCCCCTAGGTCATTAGTACGCGAAAGAAATTTTTGTTTATCTGTAGATGCAAATTGCAATGTTCGTTTTAAATCATCTAAAATAATATCACGTTCGAAAAGATCTTGTTGATAAGCAATATTTGGTTTAGAAACCTCCTCCTTAGAGTAAGAATCCCGCTCGGCCATTTTGAATCAAACTGACACGCACGTTTTTATTTGAAAGAAAAATGAAAATAAATGAAACTTTAGATAAAAACAACACTTTCTGGAAGTAGATACGGTTCGTAGGACCAAAAATAATTATGTTGAGTATAACAACTGTCGATGGACTCACCTGATCTGCGTTTGGTGTCTCGCCGAGTATTCTAAGGGTCTTGGCAAGTCCCTCTTGTGTTATGTCTCCATAATAAAATCCATAGGCTGTCTTGAAGTAAAGGCTGTTTTCACCAAAGTCTCATTCCACTACACCGGGAGCACCACGCTAATACGCCCGTAATATGTGGGCGTGTAACTGCTTCAAATCGGTGTGAAGAAAGTACGATTCACATCTAATGGCGCGCTTAGCGGCCGACCTAATTGCAGACTCACTCGCAGGCTTCTTGTCGTGTACTGTTTGTCGCGTGGTATTGCCACATAACATCGGTGAGGTAAGGGGTGGGGGGTGACATGTCACCTCTCCACACATAAAGGTTAGCCATCGACAGATACTTATTATAAAGAAAATATTGAATCAAAGAATTTTGCTACCTTCCAAATAGTGTTGTTTTGGTTTCAAAAAAATAAATAAATTGAAATCCTCTGTTTAGTAATAAACAATTTGTTTTATTTTAATTTAATTGTTTATTCTTAAAGTGAATTAAATTATAAAAGTGAATAAAAAGTTAAATATTCTGTAAATATTTCAAACGTCTACCTGTTGCCGTTATCAATATCGAGCAAAAATGAGCAAAAAAATCACGTTTGTTGTATGGGAGCCCCCTTAAATATTTATTTTATTCTATTTTTTAGTATTTGTTGTTATAGCGGCAACAGAAATACATCATCTGTGAAAATTTCAACTATCTAACTATCACAGTTCATGAGATACAGCCTGGTGACAGACGGACGGACGGACGGACAGACGGACAGCGGAGCCTCAGTAATAGGGTTCCGTTTTACCCTTTGGGTACGGAACCCTAAAAAGCAGATAAATACACAGATAACCAGACAAGAATTCCAAAAATACTCGTACATATCATGCAAGACTCTAGACACATTGCTATCCCCAAAAATAAAACATTTTATGTTTAAACATTCTGTTACCTTTTATAATATGCATTATTATAGATATAGACTGAGTCTTCGCATAAAAACGATTCTGTGAATCTAAAATCTTACGTAAAGGTCAAACAAGGATAGTAGAATACTAACCGCATTCTTGGTAATACATTGTTTGTTGGCGAGACATTCTGTCGCCTTCATGACCCAGGCATTCATTTGGCTTGCTTTCAAAAAATCGCAATTGCTCTGCAGATTTGTTATTTTTATATACCTGTTCTTTCACACTGAACAAATCAACTTAAATGAAAGTTGTGTGAAAATAAACTTGTGTAAAATCTGCGAGTCTTATTCTTTACGTTATATTTATACTTATCCCACTATTGGGAATCTCATTGTGTAGCAAAAAGTCGCACGTAGAACGCTGACTAAGCTTAAAATTAGGCGTGTAAGTAGCTCTCTGTTTTCTTTAGAACCAAAGCCACCGAACCCGCACGTGGTTGACAGAGACAAGTCTCTGTCAAAAGAGTGAAGACATTTTTTTATATAACATCGTGAGGTATATAATCATGCGGCCCACCTGATATAAAGCGGATGCTGTAGTCTATCAACGCTTGCAATACATTTAGCATCTGCCACCTCTGCTGCTAACACAGCAACTCCTTAATAGTTTACTGGTGACCTCACTCACACGCGTGATAGAAGTTGGCTCCAGGAAGTTGTTATTTGACTGCGGTTTTCTGTGAGGTGGATGTACTTTCCAAGAGAGTTAAACTCATCAAAACTAATAACAACACTTGAGAACACTCAAGCTGTGGAATGAGCTCCCAGCCGAGGTTTTTCCAAGGGACTACAGCATGGAGTTCTTCAAGAAATGCGTGAAGAGGTTTTTAGAGGGTCGGCAACGCATGAGTGACGCCTCTAGTGTTGCAAATGTCCATAGGCTACGGTGACTGTTTAACATCAGGCAGGCCGTATGCTTGATTGCTACCTTAGTGGTATAAAAAATAATAATAATAATAAGCAATTCTTTTGACGAAGGGCTTCACATTTTTTGAACTTCGCAGCCAAAGAAAATCTTTCGGAAGGTTTGTTATATTCCTGCAAGTGTAAACTTCTCGCTTTAACAGCGAGGGTAATAAAGAGTACGCTGAGCATTTTCACGAGACTATGGTAATCACTTCATATCAGATTTCCTTTTTTTTATTTATTCTTATTATACATTAATATATTATAACTTATGAGCGGACACAATCGAACACAATGGAACACGGCTTATCTTCTTCGCGTTTCCCGTTTCCTAATTCATTAGGATCGGCAGGGTCCGCTATCTAAGCCTAACTATTTGGCGAAGACACAGATTTTTACATAGAGCGATTACCGTCAGACCTCTACAACCCAGAAGGATAACCAGATCTTTCTTAGGTTGGGTCACATGTCTTTAGAAATATAATTTCTTAGACGTGTGGGTTTCCCCACAATGTTTTCCTTCACCGCCGAGCAAGCGATAAATATGTACATTTTGACGAGCTCAGTGGCTCAATCGTGAATGACGCGACTTTGACACCAACGCTGGGTTCGATTCCCACACAAGGCAAACATTTGTGTGCATGAACATGACTGTTTGTCTTGGTCTGGATGTATTAAAAGAGGTAGGGCGCATCAAAGCAGTCCATCTGGAGAAGTACCTCCACCTCACAGAAAACCGCCGCCAAATAACTCCCTAAATAACGCCCCAAATATATCCCTAGAGGGTTGTTGTGTTCCTGCGTGTGAGTGAGGTCACCAGTAAGTTCCCAAGGAGTTGCTGTGTAAGCAGCAGAGGGGGCATCGCGCGAGTGATTCTTAATATGATAATATTATATGGTATATCGTAAGCATTAATAGGTTACGGTACCCGCATTCATCAGGTGGGCCGTATGCTTGTATGCCTCCCGATGTAGTATAAAAAAAACCGAAAACACGAATTTAGTGGTAAATGCTCCCGTCAGGATTCTAACCGAGAACCACCTGGTCAATAGGCAAGTTCCTTATCCACTGGGCTATCGCTGCTTCGAACACGGGTTATCTGTCACTGCATTATTCGGTATCTTCATACCTATGCCATCATTATAATATACATATTAAATGGTTTAACAATTCAAAAAGCAAATTGTATTCTTGCACGCTACAGCCACGCAGATCACGCCCAACACTCGAAACCAATTCGCAACTCCCTTCAAGTACAACACAAGAATGGTGCATAGTGCCTGAAGGCAAAACGTGCACCCAGCTTGTACCCTGAAAGCTTCACTTAAGCGACAGAAATCTGCCTTAACAATTTTTTGACTTTTTTGGGATATGAGCTTATACTTTTCACTATTTCCGATGACCATTCGTTCAATATTTTTTTGTGTAAGATTTGTTAGTTTGCCATAACTATTATTGCAGGATTCATTCTGGTGGATTCTTTCGCAATTGTATTAGTATCCTGCAGCCCATCAAGTAGGCCCAGGATGTCACATGCCGTGTCCCCAATAAAAAAAAAAAAAAGATAAAGCTTCCAAAATTTGCTGCTGACGTTAGATACGAGTATAATATTTGTTCTTAAGATAAATTATTTTGATTCCAATAAAAAAAATCGTAAGAATCAGAGCGAGTAATTAATACGTATGTAAGGATGGCATCGCGTGTAAAGTGGTGTGTAAGGATCGCTTCTTATGTGCTCGGATTTCTCTGCCTACCCCGCAAACAAATTTCGTTTACATTAAAAAAATACAAATAAGATACTACACATCGTAATATATATATGTCGGTATATAAATTATATATCGGTTATATGATCATATTTCTTAACAAAATGGTCAAAAATCTTATCTGCATCTTCACCAAAAAACTGTATAAAAGTGACGTTATTTCTAAAAAGATCTAAAATGTCAAATTTCTCCCAAACGATTATCTTTAGGATAGGGAACGTATTGAAAAATTGTAAAAATCTGTATCTACGCTAAATCCTTAGGCTTAGGTAGCGACCCGGCCAATCTTAATGGACTAGGAAACGGGACAACGCTAAGAAGAAGAAGGGAAAGTATTGAAAATAGTTTGATTTACAAGATTACATCTCTCAACAAATGTAGTTCCGTTTACCAGGCATCCGTATACATTATACATGTAACAAGTATTAATAAATTAAACATGTAACAAACTGTCTACAGTAGATGCTCAAGGACGAAAACACACTGTGAAAATAGGTTGCAGTAACCGCAAAGGTTCACGGGTAATTTGGCGAGACTCAGTTTCGGTTAATTAATTATATAGCAACGAGTATGGTAATTTTGTTACTTGCGTTGATACAACCGACAATCTTACGAGGCGCCAATTTAGAAATATGTACTGGGTATAATTTAATAGTCTTTTATAAATGGTAACTCTTTGCTACATACTCGTATCTAAATGCCTCTTTAATGCTTATTTTACTTCATTTGAATGGAAGTTTACCTTTCTCTACCAAGATAGTGTTTATACCCATGACTCTGTATTGCCAGTCAAGTGCTTTTCTAACTCATTTACTTCGAAGTTTTATAATGGAGGTGATTTTTGAAGTGAAAATTTCTTTAGCGGCGTTGTGCACTTTTTGGGATGAGTAAAAAATGCTAAACTCGCGTCAGGACGTCAGGACACGTGACCCTGACCGTAAGATTTTGGTGAGAATTAGAACTTAAATTCGCTGCAGCGCTAAAACATTAGTTACATAATTAAATAATTAAAGCATGAAGCGCTAGATCGTACATAGGGCATTATTTTCTCGCGACCAAAACGTTGTAAACGCCACGAAATTGTTGCGGGTACGCGTTTCATTCAACGAAACTTCGTTGTTTGGTTTAAGCGGCGCAGGGTGCTTGCGGGAGTGTGCGTGGGTGTTTGAGTTTTAGAGATCGGCGATGATGATGCTGGTAATGATGATGGTGAAAAAGTCGTTGAAATTATGGATGAAAGTTGATTCTGACAGATAAACTTTTTAATGTAAAATAACTGTAATAGTTCTGAAGTGTTAAATTTTTAATGTAATATAAATTGTCATGTTTGTGTACGATAACGCAATAAATGAATATTGTATTTTACCACATACATGATTTATACTGATAAATAAAGCAATTCGTGCGAAATTATTCCGTGACCATTCCAAAATATTCAAAAATGCACAACGTTAATGTTCAAGATTTCACTTCTGCCGACACTCCCGGAGTGCAACCTGTTTTTTTTTTCTTCATTTATATATGTTGCTGTCAAATATCAATTCGGTGTTATCAGAAAGTAACTGAATTTTACCTCTAATGAAGCAGCTGTTGCATCCACTTAGCAATATTACGTAGTAGGTAGATAATATTGAACAATATTAAATATTCCTGTACAAATTAAACAGCGCCATGTTGTCCTAAATTAAATTAACCTAAGGTAAATGCAGCTCACGCTTTACACTTTGACCTTATGCAGTTTGTGATAAGATTTACAATAGTACTTCTAGTATTAAGCGTAATCTGCTCTTAGCTGTACGTTGGGCGCACTGAAAGTAAATGGTAACTGTAAAAAAGAAGTTACGAACAAAATAATCAATAATATATTGTTTTTGAAAAATTATTTTCATCCGGTCGATCCATTTTTCAATACCCCAAGGCCACTCATTGGAAAGCATGCAACATACGAGTATTATTGACTGAGCGATTGAACGCTATCGGCTTCTTCTAACTTTGCAAATTCAACCAAAATTTTGATTTACAGGAAATTAAAATTATCACAGGGTGTGATGACTCCACTATAAGGAGGATAAGTCACGATAATTGCTTTTTGGACGCATTGTCGTCCATATGCGATGAAGAATACTGATAGTGCAATTGGATTCGGCTTCTCGGTCGTCATTCTCATTTTTTTAAGTTCAACGGGAAAGCAAATGTGTTATATCAACCAGTATTAATACGAATACGTCGGTGCGAATATAGCTGAATGCGGCGGTGCGGGCCGCCTCCCATCACGAAGCGCCAATACCGGTGGGACGAGGAGAGCCGAGTGCTTCATAGGCACGTGGAATGTGAAAGGTGGATTTAATGTTAAGGTGAATGAATTGATAGACGTAATGAATGAGAGATGTTTAGATGCGTTGTGTGTGTGTGACAGATACTAAGCGCAAGGGGGCGCGCCACCGATGATCTGTCCGCTGGAATGATGGCTCTGTGGTCTGGGGTAGACCCGAACAATCATGCCAGTGCTGGTGTCGTAATTTTGTACTCTCCTCGCGCTTAGCCACTGCAAGGCCTAGACTTTAAGAGAGATTTAGATTTTAAGAGGGGCAGGGCGCATCAAAGCAGCCCGTTTGAAGAAGTACCTCCACTTCATAGAAAACCGCAGCCAAATAACAACTCTCTAGAAGGGTGTTGTGTTTCTGCGTGTGAGTGAGGTCACCAGTAAGCTCCCAAGGAATTCCTGTGTAAGCAGCAGCGGAGGCATCGCGCGAGTGATACTTAATATATCGCAAGCGTTAATAGGCTACGGTACCCGCTTTACATCAGGTGGGCCGTATGCTTGTCTGCCTCCCGTCGTTGTATAGAAAAAAAACAAACTTTCAGTGTGGCTCATGTACTACGGATGCTGACTGATGAACGTACCTACGTAAAAACCTTTACTTTGTAAATATGTACTTATATATTACAATTCTTGTACATATATTATATATCGTGTATCTCTAAAACGGCTTTAATAGTTCGAATCAAATTTTGTATTCACATAAAATTTTGCACATAAATATTTGCCTTACGGGAATCGATCTCATGACCCTTCGTGTAAATGCTATTAATAACTGGGCGCTATACCGCGACTTCACATGTAGGTATAATAAATAAACAGTTATTGAAAAATAAATACTTTCCTTGATGAATTTTTCAAAACTAAATCCCTAAAGGGATCGTAGTTACATTTGATAATAACTACTAATAAGGACTTTAATAAGGACTTAGATTTAAAACAATAGTCATGACAAAGACATTAATGGGAACGGGAAGTATTTTAGAAAGGTAATTAAACTATGTCTACGTAAGGTATAATATAGTCATATTTATTGAAAAAAAGATATTTCTTTAATTACTTTTTCATAGCTAAATCGTAGTAAAATTAGGTTAACCAGTAAGAACTTGAAGAATTACCTAGGAGAAATCACAAGAAAAATGTAGTGCTATTATAAATTTGATTTATTTGCTTGTAAGCAATAATAGCAGACACTATAATATACCACGTACTATATGAATAAGCTATCACCACCCGTATCACGGTTAGTACAATTACCTAATTCTACTACTAAATTCCAAAGATCTACTATAGCAGCTCGCAACACGAAACTAATTTGTAAGCACTTACATTAGGAAGACAGACATGATCTTTAGTATTCAGGAATTATTAAACTTTTTACGGTGTAAAGTTCCGGCTTGGTAGTTTAAAGTTATTATTTATGTAAAAAAGTTTCCTTTTACGGCCGTCACCTTCTGTCACGTAATGTTAATCATGCTGAACAGTTAAGTATCTTTTTCTGTTTGTCAATTTGAATTTTTTTGTTGTTTATTGTTTATCAAGAAACAAATAGGAAAAAGTCTGAAAGTAAGAAAAAGGAATTTTTCAATAAGTTTTATCGTAGAATTCGACTATCGCTTCGAAAACTATTAAGTACTCGTATATATAAATACGAAAGTCAATCTATCTGCACCAATTGTATGCACCTTTTCACGAATAGACTTCTGAACGATTCGCAATGAATTTGGCAAAGACTTATAGAATCTACAGACCTATAAAGATAGCGATACACTCACGCGCGCGTACATGCGGTAATAACTCAGTCATACCACGATTACGGAAATCACGTATGCGGAGTAACGGGCCCATTTTATTTAACAAACTTATTAAAGAAATGTCTTTTAAGCTACGTAGTGGTTCCTACACCGATTATAACACAACCTTGAAAGAGTAGTCATGACAAAGACAACAATGGTAACAGTAAATAATTTTGGAATTGCAATGAAAGTATTTTTATTTATCCATCTATAACTTCACGCCAAATCCCTTGCGGGCATTTTTATACAAAGTTAAAAATAAAAAATATTATCTGCTTTAGCCTTTAGACCCGCGCGGGCACTGAGTCGTCTTACATTTTCTTAAATATTTTTTTTTTATACCACTAAGGTGGCAAACAAGCGTACGGTCTGCCTGATGTTAAGTGGTTACCGTAGCCTATGGGCATTTGCAACACCAGGGGTGTCACTCTTGCGTTGCCGACCCTGTAAGAACCTCTTCACGCCTTTCTTGAAGAACCCCATACTGTAGTCATACTGTAAACCCTCCGCAGGGAGCTCATTCCACAACTTAATAGTTCTCGGTATAAAACTTGTTGCTAACCGCACAGTGCGCGACCATTGCGGTTCCAGTGTATGAGGATGAACTCCCAGCCGTCGGCGAGCTGTGCGATTGCAAAACGAGGCTGTTGGCATGATGTCGAACAACTCCTCAGAACACAACCCATTATACAACCGGTAGAACATATTGTTCATGTTACATAGTTCTCATTTTTTAACTTATCAACTTTTCGGATTTACGATTAGCGAAAAAGAAACATCAACCCTAACTCTACCCACTGCACGGATATGAGTCTCCTTCCAACCGAAGGGGTTTAGAGCATACTCAAGTGGGACTAGCGGAGGCAAGTATTTTCAATTCGTCTGAAGGTCACTGACTTAGCCTAACGACTATCATTCTACAATAGCCGGGACCGACGGCTTAACGTGCCCTCCGAAGCTCGGAGAAGCTTGAGATAGATAACGACGTCGACGTTGCTTAGGCTGCGTGATCGGTTAGAATGACAGGCGCAACAACGCTTTTGAGCTCTCAAGAAGAAGAAATACTGAAAGAAATTTGCCAATATAGGTATACTTTCAAATCGTCAATATCACAATAAATTTATGTCAGTATAGTGGAACAATAAAAATGATATCAAATATATAATGCATAAGCTTCATGTCCATCTTAGTCAATCAGATATTCATAAAGTTTTTACTAATAAGCGTTTTACAAAGTGTATTTTTAATAACCATTTTGAATATACGAGTATTTTCGGTTATCGACAGAAATGTATATCTAACCGTAACTGTAACTTAGCCAACATGTAAAATGTTTATTCTTTTTTAGTGCCCTAAAAAAGTTTAGGTACAATTGCAAATGTTGTAAACTACCAGATTAGCCTAATTGAAATTACTCGAATACAACCAAGGGTTCTCTTTCTTCTTGGCGTTATCATGTTTCCTGATCCATTCGGTTTTGGCGTAGATACTGATGTTTACATGGAGCAACTGGCCGCCAGGCCTCCGCATCCCAGAGGGAATACCAGATCATTTTTAAGTAAGGTCCCACGTCTTTCAAAATATAATTTCTTGGACGTGTGGGCTTCCTCACGATGTTTTCCTTCACCGCCGAGCACGTGATAATTACAAATAGGTATGTACATAAATCCGAAAACATTGAATTTAGTGGTACATGTCAGGAAGGGGATCTGATGGGCACTAGACTGGTTCTTTGCCCACTAGGCTATCATTGGACACAACCAAGAGTTATTTGTAATAAAAACTTAACTAGTAAATAACAGCAAGCTGTGTAGGCAGAGCTGATATTTTTTAAATTTAAAAAATATTTAAATATTTTATTTTTAATTTTTTAATTTTTTAAAAATATATGGAACCCTGTACGACATCTAGCGACGAGTGCTGTTACTTTTTCTGTTGATGGGAGTGCAGTGCAGACTGCACTGCAGAGTGGCCGGCCATACGTTTTCCCATATGTTTTTTTTTCTAATTGGAACGATTTTGGACCGTTCTTCCTCACCAACGAACATTTAAATTTCAAATTAAAGGATACAAAACTACAATATGTTAGCTATTAGTGTGTCGATTTTGGAGTTTCTCACTATTACCGTCTAAACGCTAGCTGGATGACATCAGTCTACCCCAAACGGCAATTTTGAGGGTAATGTGGCTCCGCTGGCTATCGCAGCTCTGCCAACTAACTTATGTTTAACAACTTTGTACACTGTCTAATAATAAACCAGTTGAGAATGCGCAAGCTTGCATTGCCAGAGGAACACCTGGCTCGTTAATTATATAGCAATTCAATATATTTTTTTTAATTTGTCAGCCATTTGGACCATGTTCCTTAAGAGATAGAAACCGTGTTCCTGAACATTCCTATTCTACTTTTTTATGCTGATCCGAATCTGAAGTCAAAATTCGAATATTCGAGAAAAACGCACAGACAAACTCACACATAGACAAACATATAGATTTCATATAGGAATAGTGTTCCTGAATGCACTATTAATTGTTTACATCTAAATGACCAAAATAGGGTCACTACCGCGCCTTACCCATTTACTACCAAAATAATATTTTTTCAAATTATTAGATACATTTTTTTTCAGTGTATTAAGATTGGCAGTTTGAAAGATAAACAATAAAGTTATTTGCCTTGCTGTTACAGTATAAACGTGGGGTATATATATCAGGAAAGTATTTTATGGCTGTATTTGATAGAAACTACTAATACGAGGCAATGCACTTTCACTAACTATTAATTCCAAATAATATTGAAAATATATAAGTATAGTTTTAACCTAGTGTAGGAAAGGTATTGCAGTTAAGTTATTCCTATCATCTAAATATCTTCTTGAATTTCGTTTTATACAACGTCAGGAGGCATACAAGCATACGGCCCACCTGATGCAAAGCAGTTACCGTAGCCTATTAAAGCTTGTAATATATTAAGTATCACCCCCGCAATGCCTCCTCTGCTGCTTACACAGCAACTCCTTAGGAGCTCACTGGTGACCTCACTCACACGCAGGAACACAACAACTCTCTGGGAAGTTGTTATTTTGGCTACGGTTTTCTGTGAGGTAGAGGTACTTCCCAAAGCGGACCTCACTTACCACACCCAGACCAAGACAAACAGACATGTTCATGCACTCAAATATTTGTCTTGTGTGGGAATCGAACCTTTGACACCAATGCTCGTGGCATTCATTATTATTATTAAAATGTTTGGTTGTCTTGGTTTGAGTGTTTTGGATGTAATATAAGTATATATTTATAAAAAAAAGTATTTACGTATATTTGATAGTCTTCTAGTACCCATAGCACAAGCTTTCCTTCGTTTTGGACTATACGCTGTGTGATTTGTCTGAGAATATTTATTTATATTATCATAATAAACCTGTATCTCTTCACTGTTGAATACAGTTCTTCGCGTTAGCTTTCTGCCATATATCATCCATTTTCAGTTGCCGTTCGCTCGTTTGAGGTCATCAGTATATCTATAAAGGGGAAAAGATCGGCCCATTTGCGACCTCCACTGGAGTTAAATTGAACATTGATTGAAAAACGGAGTAGTTTTTGAAAACGCCATAGCACTTTGTATTATGACATAGTCCTTTTACCAAGAATTGTTTCGAATTAAAATTCTACTTTTACTGAATATAAGAAAAATGGAATAGCGGGTTGAGTGGTTTAAAATGTCCGCCATTGTATAATTTAATAATCACGTAATATTCACATGATTTTTCTGATTCTTTGTACAATTAAGTTCATTCATTCACACGTTCTTGTTTTTTAATGTATCTTCACATGATTTATTTTCAAATTCTTAATGTACAATTAGGTTCATTCATACAGACGTTCTTGTTTACTAATGTATTTAATAACAAGGGGTCATAAGCGTACGTGGTAATCGACCAGACAGGGTGTCCCCAGGGTAGTAGGTAGTATAAGGAAAGAAAATTAAACTGACTATATAGTTCAAAAGACATTATCCTTAACTCTATAATTCGTATGCTAAAAGCAATAAGAGTTAACATACATGTATGGTTATGTAGTACATAACGCTAAATTACGTTTTTTTGTGCCCATTGACGCCTGAATAAAAATGAATTGGTCGTTGCATAACAAAAGAGAACAATGCATTCATGTGAATTGGTTAACGTATTTTGTCTATTTTTTGTTGCGAGTATAAAGTGCCTGTACGCCAGTAGTCGGAAATGAATGACTGCAAATGACCTACATAATTAGTTTACACACGATAAGCAGGATAACCTAGGCATACTTTTTACGGTTCGTTGCATAAAAACATAAAGAGACGGCCGAATGATCCTGTAGTCTAGTTTAGGACACATTCATCTCTCTCGAAATCTCGTTTTTTTTTTATTGTCGGACAAATTACACAGTGTCATCTAGCCCCAAATTAAGCGAAGCTTGTGTTATCAGTACTAGACAGCTGATAAAAATACGTATACATACTTATTATACATAGAAAATACCCAGACCAAGACAAACAGACATGTTCATGCACACAAATGTTTGTACTGTGTGGGAATCGAACCCACGAGCGTTGGTGTCAAAGTAGCGTAACAACGCGTTTCACCACTGCGCCACCGAGCTCGTCGTTAGAGATTAGTTATGATAAACATACATTTAAACTGTTTGTATGTATATACTACTGTTAATTAAAGTTACAATTCAAAGATCCCTTAAATCCTTGTGATGTCAAAATTGACATTAAAATCAAACTAGGGGTAGTTAGTATGAGCGTTTCCCGTGCTTAGTGTGGGACTTTCCTAAAGAAGAGAAAAGGTTTTATTAGAAAAATAGCCTGTAAGTAAAATGGCGTACGTAATTATAACTCTTTCATTCATTGAATCTTTAACACCTTGAGTGTACACTTGGGCAATTACTCTAGAACTCACGGCGCGTAATACTCGTTTCATGCTAACAACTCTTACTTAGACTTAGACTTAGACTCCGTCTGGGCCGTCAATCGGTAACCACCGTTCAAAATATCGTTCCATATAAATAAACAATAATAGTGGTAAAAGTTCAATCATAACTACTGAAGTTATATAATATCGACAGTTTGTACTCGGGGCTATCAATTGGTGTATTAAATTCAGTGATATCTTTATGCTAGTGGATGTGAACTCATCATTTATAATTGTAGTTTAAAATATTATAGCGGCCATCAAATCATCGACATAGCAGATCAACAGCTGTCTATCAACCAATCAGCTGTTAGTAGGTGTGCTTGCATACCTTCTCTAACGTGTGTCATTCATCAGGTTAATTTTGTTCTTTATTTTCCGTGCACTTGGGTGCACATTGCAATGGCTGCATCAGTATCAACATATATTAACTGTGCCGGTTGTCGCAAATTAATTGAAAACAAAAGATTTTTACGTTGCTGCATATGTAATTTACATTATGATCTCTTTTGTGCGAATGTTTCCGAGAAGCGTTTTTCTGATAACATGACTAATGAGCATAGAAGTGCATGGAAGTGCGTGGAGTGCCTCAGTAGTGTCCCGAAAACCGATAACACCAATACTCCGGTACGCGGGAGCATTGACGGTGTTACAGTGCAGCGCGGGGGAACGTACTTGCATGCAGCGAACTCTAAGGAATCTGTCGGTGATATGGACATGTCATTTATGGACCACCAAATTTCGCTTAATGACACCGCCCATAACGTAATGCTAGGTTTTACGGACGCGCAGGCGTTGGTGGCTGAGATGCGGCTGATACGTGAGGAAATGCGGGCCATGCGACACGAAATGCATGCTTTGGGTGTCGCTGTATCCGGGCTGGCTGCGCGAGTGGATAGCTGCGACAAGCGCATAGACTCTGTCAGTGCTCGCATGGAAACCTTAGAACGTCGTTTCGATTCATCGTTGTCCGACCAATCAGGGGGTACACTTGCTGGTACTGTTGCACAATTGAAGTCGGAACTGCACGATCGGGAACAGGACTTACTGTTGAACGATGTGGAAATATCCTGTGTACCCGAAGAAAAAGGAGAAAATGTCATTCACATTGTGACTACATTGGGACATAAACTTGGATTGACGACGTTCAGCCAGCAAGATATTGTGAGTGCTACGCGGGTTGGTCGCATTGCGGGACCGGCGGACGTGCCTGCGCCTCGTCCCCGGCCCATCGTGGTGCGGCTGGTACGGCGCGCGACGAGAGACCAGCTGCTGCAGGCGGCACGAGTGCGTCGCGGAGCCACTACTGAGGGCACCGAGTTGTCCGGTCCACCTAGGCGGTTCTACGTCAATGAGCGTCTAACCCGTCTCAACCGCCAGCTGTTCCAGAAGGCTCGCGAGCATGCGGGCAAGCACAACTGGCGCTTTGTTTGGACAAGGGATGGAAGAGTATACGTGCGACAGCGTCCCGGTTACAATGTGCCTCGCCACCGCATACGTGATGAAAATGACTTTACCCGTGTTTTTAAATGACGTTTCATTCGACCTTAAATTTAAAAATATCTCTCTGGCCTTCTTATTTTTAATATTCGAATTTATATTTATTATTATTATTAAAGAATGTACCTGCATGTCTTCACATAAATCAAACTCAAATTACGGACGTTCAAAGATGCATATGTTTTGTTACATTCACGATCCATTTCTTTGGAGGTCACTAATGTTTTTAACAACAAGTGCTTTTATTTTCTATTCATATACCGTGTATGATGTACTTAATTTAGTAGTGTGTCGTATCTGTAGTAAAGTATTTTTGGTGCAGCAGTGCGTTGCAGTGATACATATATTTTTTAATCAATATTATAATCTTTTCTATCTGCCTACCCCGCAAGCGACCTGGCGTGAAGATATCCTCGTACTTACTTACCTACATAATCACTTAATAAAAATAAACACCTACACTACACGAACTGCATTCATAATATTTATATATACACTTGGACTGCACTGTACAGTACACAGATATACATGTATAATTGAAACACAAATTACGCTGATGCATTTTTGTTCTGTTGGTACACTATCAGTTTATTCGTGCATGTCGGCGTTCCTTTATATGCGGGTTCTGACATGTCTAACGCGTACATTTGTACATGAGATAAGTTATGATGGGTCCTAAAACCAATTTTTTTAAGTTAGGCCTTTATAATGCGGGATCTTTGGGAACGGGACACGATGACTTTATCGCTGCCATGAACCACCATAATGCAGATATAGTCGCAATAAACGAATCGTGGCTACAAGAAGGTAATGAACAGCGTGCGCCCGTCGTTCCCGGCTACCGGCTTCGTAATATGCCGCGGCCGATGACTATGCGCAATGGTCGCGGTGGAGGGGTCGCCTACTACATCAGGCGGGGCATCAAGGCGCGTGTTGTTGCACATCCCGTCGCACAAATCGAACAAATGTGGCTGTCATTAGTAATAAACAGTCGTAGTATGATAATAGGCACCGCGTATCGTCCGAAGTGGATCAGTACCGATATCTTTTTGGATGCTATTACGGAGTCGGTTACGCAATTCTCAAATCATGATTATATAATTTTACTAGGCGACTTTAATATTAATATGCTCGACTCTCGGGACGGAAAAACATTAAAGTTTATAAGTTTTTTGGATTATATGGGATTAGAACAAGTAGTGAATAAACCCACGCATTTCTCTACAAACAACGAAACACTTATCGATGTAGTATGCAGCAATACTCCTATACGTGACGTATCTGTTTCAAATATCACTGGCTCTCTTGGTCATGCCATGGTAAATGTAACTCTGCCTATTAAACGAGCTAAGATTCCGCGTAAATCAATAACGTACCGACCGCTTAAAAATATAAATATGTTTAAATTTAATCAACACCTTGAATCCATGGACTGGGAATCAGTCCTGAGAACCGATTCAGTAGAATGTATGGTTAAAAGTTTCAATTATCTTTTGCTGACTCTTTTTGATAAACATGCGCCTATTAAAACAGTTAGGATCAAACCAAATAATCAACTGCCATGGATTACGGATACAATTAGAATTATGATAGACAAGCGGAACGAAGCGTATGTAAGGTACCGTAAGACTAAATCCGAAAGCTGCAAAAAATATTACATTGAACTAAAAAAACTAGTTTCTAAAAGCATATCAAATGAAAAACAAGCATATTATAATCATCATATTAATCATGTTTATAAAAACTCGAAAGCACTTTGGAAAAACTGAAAGAATACAATTTTGAATGACCCAAAAAAAGGCGACTGCCTTCTTAATCATTTCAGTGATCCGAATAATATCAATGATAATTTTCTTAATATACCTGGTTGTGATAAAGTTCCCTTATCTGAGTTGACTTACTTCGAATTCCATAAATTTAGTGAAACGTGTTTTGTTTTAAAACCTGTCGAAGAAACCGAAGTCGCTAAGTACATACAATTGATTACTACCAACTGTGCTGGAGTTGATGGAATCACAAGGGACATGATCCTCCTCACGCTCCCAAGAACTTTGCCCGTCATTACAGCCATTGTAAATGCATCTATGCTAACTGGAGAGGTAGCTAGTATTTGGGGTTCAGCGTTAGTCACACCATTGCCTAAAGTAGACAACCCTAACGAATTAACGGATCTGAGACCAATAAGCATTTTACCGTATCTCTCTAAGATATTAGAAAAGGCTGTCCATAAACAATTATGTGAGTACATAGAAGCTCAAAATATATTACCTCCCTTTCAGTCAGGCTTCCGCAAGGGCATGGGTACGGTAACAGCTCTAATGAATGTTGTCGACGATATTCTTTTTGAGCAAGATGCTAACAATTTCACATGTCTGGCGCTGCTCGATTTTTCCCGCGCTTTTGACTGTATCAATATTCCATTGCTTTTGACCAAGCTATCTTACTATGGAGTACACCCGAATTCCTTAAAATGGTTCGAGAATTACCTTGGAAACCGTACACAGTCTGTTAAGTTATTGAGAGAGGATGGCACCATGTTGATTTCTGACCCGAAGCCTTTGAGCCGTGGTGTTCCGCAGGGCTCGATACTTGGGCCATTACTTTTCATTATCTATAGCGCTGACGTAATTAATGCCATCAAGCATTGTCGATATCACCTTTACGCTGACGATGTTCAACTGTATCTTTCATCACATCCTCACAATGTAGACAGTGTCATATTAAGAATAAATGAGGACCTGCAAAATGTAGCTAACTGGGCTAGTCGTAACGGTTTGATACTTAATGCCAAAAAGACAAAATTTATGGTTTTTGGAACGAAACATCAACTAACAAAAGTATTAGCAGGGAATCCAATCGTCAAAATTGATAAAACCATAATTGAGCGAGTAAATGAAGCAAAAAATCTGGGGATTACACTAGATAGCCATTTACGTTTCGAAAATCATGTCATAAGTTTAGTCAGATCATGTTTTTATCGTCTAAAGGTACTGTATCGCATTCGCGGTTTTCTCAGTGAAAAAGTGCGGATTACACTGTGTGAATCGATAATTCTCTCAAAGCTAAACTACGGAGACATTGTTTACGGTGCGCGTTTACAGTCAAAGAGTCGTCGTCTAATTCAGAGGGTTCAAAATGCATGTGTACGCTTCTGCTATACAATACCGCCAAGAAGTCACATAACACCGTACCTGAACAAAGCTGCTGTACTGAACATGACCTCACGTAGACATCTACATCTTGCAAGTCTTATGTTTGATGTCATAAAGTTCAAAAAACCTGAATACTTGTTCTCTAAGTTGAAACAATCACCTTTTCATACTCGTTATGACACCAGGTCAACACGATCTGTACTGATGACTTATTCTCATAAAACTGTAGCTTTCACTGGTAGTTTCCGCTACCTAGCAACTAAATGTTGGAATAATATCCCACCTCCTTTGAGTCATTTAAAATCAAAAGTTTCATTCAAGAAACAATTTAAGGCCTTCCTTCTAAATAAACAAACTCTGGGTATTCCACAAGGTTGCTCGGTAGCGGATTTTGCAATATAGAAAGTGTTTTTGTTTTAATTATATATACATGTACTATACATAATTTTACACACGTATTTTTTTCAGTAACCGTTATACTTGTGAATATGTCTACTACGCCTATACTAGTATTTTTTATATAAACTTACACATCTGGTTTGTCTCACACTACACTTTTACCAATCCATTCCCTATAATACTGATATTGTAAAATATATTCAATCAGTCCAATGGCTGTGGCAGAAAATCAGTGTTTTGCTCATGCATGCATAAGCAAAAACCCACACTGAGCCATGACCATTTTTGTATCGCTGCAGCGCACGCATGCTGTTGACGTATGTACTATATATAATGTGTAAATAAGTAATGTCTCTAATTTGTTTGATTACTGTATGTACACTGTGGACTGCAATAGCATGTATGTGTTGGAAGTTGCAAAATAAACATTTTATCTATCTATCTATCTATCTAACTCCTTGCTGAACACAGAGTGACTACAACTGTACTTCGTTCGGTATTTATAACGCCCAGATCGATCTTTCCTCTTTTTGCATATTATATTATAAATTTCCTTTCTTGTAATCAGTCATGTTACGTCCCACTTTATGCTAAAATTATTAACATTGGAACGAACGTAATGAAAAAATATGTAGTACATGAATAATGTTAAAATCGAAAAGAATTATTTATGAATGAAATATATCTTCAGCACTTTCACATAAACAATTTTTATTATTAACCTGTTAACCACCCTTTCTCCTGAAGTTAGTTCCACGTGAATATACATATGAAAAAGTAGACTATAGCATAGAAAACTTACAGAAATTTAAAAATAGCATATCTTCTCTTACATTCTCACAAGTTTACAATAGCCATAGCGCAAATGATGCGTTCAATGAATTTCATGACATATTTAAGTTGTTTCACGAACTGTGCTTTACGAAAATTACAACAAAAGTAACAAATAAGTTTCAGTGTCAAAAATGGTTAAGTAAAGGTCTAAAAAAAGCGTGTAAAAATAAAAGAAACATGTATATGCGATACTTAAAAACCAAAACTTATAAAAATATTGTAAGAACAAAATATTTAACTTATTCTAAAATACTAAAAAAATGTATATATACAGCTCAAAAGCTGTATAACGAAAAATTTATAGAGAAAGCAAAGAATAAGTGTAAAGGGACATGGCAAATCATAAATGAAAATATAAATACAAATGTCACATCAAATAATATTGAGAATATCATTAAAGGCAATACAGAATATACAGATCCTAAAATAATAAGCGAACTTTTTAATGACTATTTTATTGAATTGACAAGCTCTTCAAATGATGTTCACAAATCTAACACTAATATGTCTCTAAAAGATATTCCTACTAATAGTAATACAATATTCTTAGAACCTACAAATGAATCAGAGGTATACGCAATTATTATGTCTCTAAGTAACAGCAATGCGGTAGGTTACGATAATATTAGTACTCAGGCTTTAAAGTTGTGTGCAGAATTTGTATGTAAGCCTTTAGCATATATAATTAATCTCAGTATGGAAGAAGGACATTGCCCAGATAGTCTTGAATTCTCAATAGTAAAACCTTTGTACAAAAAAGATGCTAAAACCGACATGAATAATTACAGACCAGTGACTCTGGTACCGGTATTATCCAAAGTAATCGAAAAAGTTATTCATAAACGAATATACAAATTTATTATGAAACATAAGTTAATAAAAGATGAACAATTTGGTTTTATGCAAGGAAAATCTACAACACTAGCTTGTTTTAATTTAATTCGATTTGTTACAGATAGTATAAATAACAGAGTACCATTAATTGCTCTACTGTTAGATATGAGTAAAGCATTTGATTTTGTTTCACATACTAAACTTTTAAATAAATTAGATAAAATTGGCATTAGAGGCAATGCATATAATTGGATAAAGAGCTACCTATCTAATAGACAACAATGTACAGAAATATCGAAAGTAATTGGGACAAAAAGAAACATATATAGATCAAAATATAGATCAAATAGATGCGGCGTGCCACAAGGCAGTGTCCTAGGGCCCCTGCTGTTCTTGATCTATATAAATGACCTACCAAATATTACACAACATAAGTGCATCATGTTTGCAGATGATACCACGATATTAATCAAAAGTAATGCAATTAGCGATTTTAATTCAGACATAAACCGAACCTTAAGCAATGTAATAAATTGGCTAAATATTAATAATCTTAAAATAAATATAGGAAAAACAAAAGCGATTCAATTCGAAACCACTCAGTCGAAATCCGACACCCTAACCATTATGCACGAAAATAAAAAAATAGATATAGTAAATGAAGTAAACTTTCTGGGATTTACTTTAGATAAATTTTGTAACTGGAAGGCGCATGTTGATAAAGTGTGTCTAAAAATTGACAAATTCGTCTACGCACTAAGGCGATTGAGAAATATTGCGTCAATAGAAGCAGCCTTAAGTGCTTATCATGGCTACGTGTCTTCAGTCCTCTGTTATGGTCTACTATTGTGGGGAAACTCAGTGGACGCTAAGAGAGCTTTTACCGCCCAAAAAAAGTGTATACGAGCTATATGCAAGACACATTTCCAGGAGCCATGTAAACCTCTTTTTAAAAAACTACGCGTGCTATCGCTACCTTGCTTGTATATCAAACAAATATGTATCCTAGTCAAAGAACACCCCGATTACTTTACGACAAGACGTAATCTCAAAAATAAACCAACAAGACATGAAAATATGATATTATTACCGAACATACGTTTAACATTACACAAGAATAATTCCTTTTGTATGGCTATTAAAATTTTTAATAATTTACCGGAACAGTTTAAACAACTAACTCTGCGAGCTTTTAAAAAACAATTACATTCATGGTTATTAGATAAATGTTATTATTCTATTCAGGAGTACTTGGACATCAGAAATAGGGATTGAATACTGAATACGATGTTCATTTTTATTTTTTGTATTTGCGTACTAATTTCTATCACATTTGTTTTTTGTTTGTTTTTTAATATTTGACCACTATTTAAACCTTACCATGGCACTATGTAATAATTGTAATAACTTATACCACATTATACTCGTAACTACATTTTAAAAATTTCAATGTACATTTGCACGCCCACAGTGGGTAAAATAAGAGAAACGAAACATTTTATAAAATACTTTAACTTTATGTACCTTATTTCTGCAAATAAATTTATTATTATTATTATTATTTTTTCTTTCATCACGGGTGTTAACCCCGGTCTTTTGATAGGCGTGTGCGGGGATATGGATCCAACGCGTAGAGGCCCCTTAGAAAAGATTGATGTAATGTATTATACCCGCTGTGACCCGCTCTAAGGGATATCAATGGGAGAATATACTCACGAGCAGGTCACGGCAGGTAATTGGGACTATTGCAAATGTGTCGGAAATAATTGAGCTATTGAAATGAGATCTGGAGGGATTATTAGTACTGGGCTATTACAGAAGAGAGACGGACACCTGCCATAACTATCATATCTGACTGTTACATTTGGCAGGCGGTGGCTCGCCACTCACTAGATGGACCCCCGATATGCCAGCGAAATTCGGCCGGGGGCAACACCGATGTGAGTGACTCAGGGGTGTCGAGAGGTGTGCTGCGCTTTCTCCGAAGTTACTCGCGGCGTTATGCCCTTTAACACTTCCACCCCTGGAGCATATTACCTGCTAGAGCAATATACTCTATCGACTCCTCTCTGGACGGCCAATGAAGGCAAGCCAGAGCTGAGAGTCCTGCGGGCCTTCTTGATTTTTCACACCGACCGATGAAGACACGCCGGAGACGAAGGCCCTGATCGACTCTCTGGAGCACTCGGGTACCCGTGGTGTCGTTACGCACCAACAGCTCGCCACAAGCTGCCCTGCGGGCTTATTATTATTATTATTATTATTATGATTCCGTACCTCATACATGGCTTATGAAGGTCTTAGAGTTGTACAGAATTGATACAACTCTATGTACCTTCTTGAGGTCATGTATGGAGCAATGGAGAACAGTCCTCCTCTATCCTGGATGCCGATCAATCACTGGTGACGACGAACTAATTGAGGTTAAACGGGGTATTTTCCAGGGTGACAGTTTGAGTCCCTTGTGGTTTTGTTTAGCCTTGAACCCTTTAAGCACATTATTACAGGATTCAAGACTAGGCTACAGATTGCGAAGGGGATATCAGGCTATATCTCATCTTCTGTACATGGATGATTTGAAACTTTTTGCATCTAACAAAGTCCAATTAATGACTTTACTAAAGATGACTGAAAACTTTAGTAAATGCATTAAAATGGAATTTGGTATAGACAAATGTGCTGTCATACATGTGAAGAAAGGTATGATATTAGCATCTGAAAGACTTGAACTTTCAGATACTATACGTCTGAAATCCCTCTCGGAATCTGAAACTTACAAGTATTTAGGTATGTCTCAAAACTTAGGAATTATTGAGACTGACATGAAACAAACATTGAAAGAACGTTTCTTTGGCCGTCTGACAAAAGTCCTGAATAGTCTTTTGTCAGGGGGAAACAAAGTTCGAGCTTATAATGGTTGGGTTATGCCGGTCTTAATATATTCATTTGGCATACTTAAATGGACTCAGACTGAACTTGACTCTATTGATCGCAAAGTCCGATCACTATTGACTGCACACCGTATGCATCATCCGCGATCATCGGTAATGAGGTTATATATCCCACGAAAATGTGGTGGTCGTGGCTTTTTGAATGCCAAGACCTTACATAATCGGGAGATATGTAACCTCAGGGAATATTTCCTACATACCGAAACGGAAATGCATAAGGATGTGGTTAATGTGGATCGTGGATTAACCCCTTTATCTTTGGCTAAAGAGAACTGGCGTAGACCTGTAATATTAAGTACTGACGATCGCAAGGCTATATGGCAAAGTAAGGAGCTACACGGCCGCTACAACAAGGCCCTACACGGGCCTGATGTAGACACGTTGGCTTCCGTATCCTGGTTACGTTTCGGGGACCTCTTTGGGGAAACCGAAGGTTTTGTCTGTGGAATTATGGACGAAGTTATTAAGACGAATAATTACCGGAAATATATCATGAAAGATGGCACGCTAGACATCTGTCGAGCGTGTCATCTTCCTGGGGAATCTCTCAGACATGTTGTTTCCGGTTGTTCTCATCTTGCTAACGGCGAGTACTTACACAGACATAACCAAGTAGCCAGGATTATCCATCAGCAACTTGCTTTGAGATATAGTCTTGTAGTTAATGAGGTGCCATATTACAGGTATACGCCCGAAGCAGTTCTCGAAAATGACCATGCCACATTATACTGGGATCGATCTATTATCACTGACAGGACTATTATAGCCAATAAGCCTGACATTGTATTAATAGATCGATCGACGCGCCAAGCAATCATTGTTGATATCGCTATTCCACATGACGTTAATCTTGTGAAAGCTGAAAAAGATAAACAAACAAAATATCTTGATTTAGCTCATGAGATTACCGACATGTGGGATGTCGATTCAACAATCATAGTTCCGATTGTTATATCGGTCAATGGCTTAATAGCCAAGAGCCTCGACCAACATCTGAAGAGGCTCGCGTTGGGAAGCTGGATTAGGGGCCAAATACAGAAGGCAGTCCTCCTTAGCACGGCACGTATTGTGAGGAGGTTTCTGTCTCTGTGACCTTGACCACTGATAGTTTGGACCTTGTTCCCGCTATCAGAAGGAAGCTGTTTTTTATATTTTTAAATGTATTTTTTTTTTTGTAATGATATATTTAAAAATATATTTAATAAGATTATAATTTAATAAAGGATATAATAATAATAATCATTTATTTCAGACAACAGGTTTTACAACACGGGTCCATAGATAAATACCTTAAATTAAAATATATATGACAATATAAACTAATTACTAATTCCACGTAGAGTCGGCGACGTGTAGCGCGTGCCGTTAGGCAACCGTCCTCGGAACTTCCGAAACACGATTCCCTCCGGCCAGAATTCTTCATTCATGAAGGTCGGCAGATGATGAGTTGGAGCCCTCACCACAAAGGAACTAAAGTTTACCTTGTGGCGAGATTCCAGTCGCTCGACCCTCAAGGTGAAGTTGGTCTTCTTCTTCACATAGTCTACAACCTCCTCGACCTTTGTAGACCAGTGTAGCCTGGATACGTACAACGGCGTCGCTGGTACTTCCACGCGCAGCTGTGACGGTCCGGTCTGTGCGGTGCCGCAGTAGTTGCGGTTGGAGAGCTTCTTCTTCTTCTTCCTGTCCACTTGAATGAAGCCCTGCTCATCGCACTTGTCCTTGCGAGAACCCGGTTTCAAAGCCTTGCGAGCGGGCTCGCAACGACTTGACTTCTCCCGGTGAGATGGTAGGTGAGACGGTGGTAATGCGGTAACTTTTGCGTAATCACGTCCCGGGGTTGACGTGTTTATATTTTGAGTCGGCTCCGCTGGTGAGCGGGCGGCACGGCACGGTACGGAGCTCCTAGCAACAATAGTCGGTGACACCAATAAACTGCATACGGATGCATTCTGTGCACCACGACGCGTGTTAATGTTGCCGACCTCAGGTGACCTGCTTACGGAAACATTACATTTTAGTGATAATATTTCCGTACGTAGCCCACTGATCGTTGTTTCCGATGTCGCTAATCGTGACTGGACATCAGCGAGACTGGCTTTCAGGCTTCTGATGTCCTTCAGAAGCGTACTGACGTCGACATGTTCCAAGGTCACAGATGGTAACTTGTGTAGGTCTTTCGCTACAAAGGAAGGCATGTCGTCTGGATCGGTCACCTTCAAAAGACTGATGACGTCTTGTATACTTTTGTCACCTCCATCCCTCCTGCGTGACGGCATCTCCGTGGTCTTGTCCAGCGTCTTGAACAGTAGCATCTTGCCACTGCAAATCTCATCTTCACTGAAGGTAGACTTACAGATGCGCATGATGCTGACTTCGTCCAAAGTGTCGATGGCGTGTTGTATGAACGCCAAGAACTCGTTGGCTATGAGTTGTTCGGAACCCATAGCGACGGCAGCGTACAGCGGCTAGGCCGCGGCCGCTCAATTCGCGAATTAATAATATTCGTAACTATGACGTGTGGCGGGAAGCGACCGTATTCGTTCGCACATCGCACTGCACTGCACACAATTAATGAACACAAATATTTGCCTAGTGTGGGACTCGAACCCACGAGCCTTGGTGTTAACCCTTCGAAACCCGGGTGGTCATATATGACCGCGAAATGTATGGGAAAACTTTTATAACGGGTTCTTCGCTAACCATTCCACCAACGAGCTCATCAAATAATGGTGAGGTACTTAGCACCCGTAACTATTTTATTATTGATTTCTGTTTGTTACCCTTTCAGAAGGTACCTAATCCTTAAGCCCAATGAAGATTTGGTTAAGAGGCAGGCTGGGCCCTGAAAAGACAAAAACGATGTGCAAGCGTGTAAAAGATTGTTTCTCCATCTTAAGAATCAAGTCTCCAAGAACTTTGACCCTATTTCCCTAATAAGTTCCCCTAATAGATAATAAATTTTCGACAGTTAAAACTACAATATTAGTCGCATAGTTTTTTTTCACCAAAATAATAAACAATTATGATAAATATATAAATGCTCTCGAGAAAGTACAATAAAGTTTCTACGAAATATGCACTATAGCTGTTTTATGATGATGACGACTTACTCACATTAAAAAATAGGAGACTTAAGCTTAAACCCTTGTTCCTGCACGATATATATCATTGTAGGTACGATTGTATTCAGCTCAATAATAAATTATGTTATAGGGTGCCTTCAAGAGTACATTGTCGGAAACCCATTCAACTATTTGCAACGTCTTTTTGCCGCACAAATGCAGGATCACGCTCTCCAATGTATAAAATTGTCCACTCTTATAATACCTACTTTAACACCATAGAGATCTTGGCCACACTTGTAAGTATATTTAAGAAAAATATAACAGATGTGTTAAAGCAAATACCATAACAGACGCCTTTCATGATACGTTTCTAAAATTCATATGATGTTATCCTCATTGTGTTGAAAATATTACCTTGTGTTTTGTATTTTTTCCCAGAAAAAAATAATTTCATAGAACCAAACATCAAATTTTGTACTTTCCCTTTTCTTAGGCTGGGGTATCATGCTTCTTGTCCAATTTTATAATTGTAAGTCAATGGGAAGTATGTACCCGTCTAGTGATGTATTAGAGTGTTAAAATAAAAAGGAGAAATAGCGTATTTTTATTGCGTTGACTTTTTGAGAGACACACAATAGAGTAATTCTATATGCATTGCTGTATGGCAGGGTTCCATGCAGCAATTCCTATATTTCTTATTCCAACATGGCTATTTATTATCGCGGCAAAGTCATGGACAGAAGCTAGTAGAATGCAAAACAAGAATACACATTAGAACCTATCTATTTTGTGGATGTTACTAAAACTGATAAAGTACATCAGATCGCGATTTGTTATATGAACATGACCCTATGACTAAACGTACAGGTACACATTAGGTCTATCGGAACCCTTACACTCCATCTACGTTGGAAGACAAATTAAGCCACGGAATGCACGGACTCCTCATACAGCCCCATTCCCTCGTAACTTTATTCTTATCGTTATACATCGTCAAGGAAAGTGTCAATTTCCTGCCAATATAAATAAGTTGGATCCCAAAACTGACCCTTTCCCAGATTAATGACTCAAATCACGGAGAATAAATTAGCCGAGACCGGGTTTTAACCACTTCCGGGTAACAAATATACAAGCTATTGAATAAGAGGACAATTTCTCAGTGGCCATTTTCTTATATAAGAATTGTGTTTAAGAAATAAAATCAAATCAGTTTCGTACCCCAAGAATTCACATATCATTCGCATAAAATATTTGCAAATGATTCTTAAGTACATATTACTAAAAATTGTGTTCGTTAGAAATTTCATTCTACTTTCTTGTAATATATAACCCTTCATTAAATGAAGCTATTTAATTTTTTTCGCTTTACAAGCTTTTATTATTTTTTAAGAAACCGCAATGAGCTACGTGTTTAACCGACTTAAAAAAAAGGATGTGAATCTATGTTTGACACCTTATGGATAAATTGGCTGCAATATTATAGATAAAATAACGATAAAAAATCTTTATTTGTCTTTGTATTATTCAATTCTTTTATGTTACTATTTTTCTTTTTTAATATGCTAGCATTTCGAAAATGACTATTGGCAAAGACAAATGCCGAAAGAAACTTGCCAATATAGGTCTCTTTTCAAATTGTCAATTAGATATTACAATAAATTCACGTCAACATATTGGTACAATAATGATATCAAATGGTAGAATTCTAATAAGGTTATCTATGCTGAATTATTTCCAGACTTCTTTGTCAGGTTCATCTAGAGTGAAGCTGGTACCAGTCACATCTAGTTTCATCAAATTTCACCAATAGACCACGATTAAATAATAAAATGATCTAATTCGGTTAAAGGCCAAAAGAGATAGATTTACTGCGTATAACATGCCAAGCGAAATGACAAACTAGGTGTGAAATGTGCTTGTAAAATCAAGTAAAAGTAAGAGTTACTATCATCAATCGAAGTTTTTATAATCAATATTCTTCCTAATGTTATTGATAACTTTGACAATTGAATGAAACCCCGACTGGTATTGGCTCGAAAGGCTATGCTGAAGTAAAAGGTTAGATAAATGCTGGTGAACAAAGTTCTCTTATCTTGGAAAGAACTGGTAAAATAGAAATTGATCGATAATCGGATAAAAAAACGAGTTAGGTTTTTACGACGAACGAATATTATTATATATACATCTTTTCATAATAAAGTTAAGATCCCAAAAGTAAGAGAAAAAATTGAAAATATCAGTAAGAATAGGTGCAATATCTTTTTACTCCGCTTGAATTTGCAAGATATTGCAAATTCAAGCGGAGTAAAAAGTAGCAGAGTATGTAAGAAATTACTTGCTTTGAAGTGAATAGTCTCTGATAAAACAGCCAAATTATTGTCATAACATATCAGCCATGAATTGCGAATCTGTCATTTTACTCGTATCGTGAAGTCGTGACCTGTCTCGCGCTGTACATAGTTGTTCCTTTCCTTGTGGATTGATATACAATCAGACTTCAGAGTAATATCACTATTTCTTTTATTTGCTTCCGGGATTATTTTTTGTAAACCAGCATTGGACGTTTCACTATTATTAGCACAACATTAACAATAATATTTTTCGTGTACAAAAATTATCACGTATTTATTTGCTACTGATTGACAACGACGTTTACACGTGGTGTTGTTAATGATTGTGCTTACGATTCATAATAGGAATATGTGTTCTATGGCTTGCTTATTATAGTATACTCTAAGATCAGTACCGATAGATAGGTCAAAATTAATTGGTTAAGATGTTGAGACCTAAATGATAAATGTTCCTTGCAAATATCATTTTAAATTTACTTAGTTATTGGAAGTGCACGAGTTGACTCAAACTTGCCCTTGAAGTCTGGGTTAAGTTAGTGCAAGATTTGGATCAGGTTTGAATATATATTTGAATTGAATAGGTTAGAGACAGGTTCGAGTCATTTTTGACGAGCTCGGTAGCGTAGTGGTTAGTAACGTTACTTTGACACTAACGCACGTAGGTTCGATTCTCATGCAGGACTTTCATTCACGGGCATGTCTATTCGTCTTGGTCGGAATGTTTTTAAAAGGGGTAGGACGTATCAAATTAACTAGTCTAGGCAATTACCTCCGTCTCGCAAAAAAAAACCGCAGCGAAATAGTAACTCCCTGGAGAGTTGTTGTGTTCCTGCGAGTGAGGCCACCAGTAAGCTCCTAAGGAGAAGCTGTGTTAGCAGTAGAGGTAGTATCGCGCGAGAGATACTTCATGCAATGCAAGCATTCATATGCTACAGTAACCACTTAACGTCAGGTGGGCCTACTTGTACTTACCTACTTGTATGCCTTCCAATGTTGTATAAAAAAAAATGTTACTGACGATGAAAATGTTACTATTCCTTTTCCGGAAATAATTGAGCGCGTAAAAGAAAAACTACCGACTGAATTTAAAACTGTACACTGTGAAGCTCAAAATCTTACAGAATTACTGACGATTAAACGTGACTCATTCTTCCAAATTCGTAAAAATATATCGAGAATCCTTAAATAAACTTAATCATGGGGTATAGGAACATAATCAAGTCCAATTCGCACTTCAACTTTAGGTTTGAGTTATGTTTGAATCAGATTGGAGTAAGGTTGAGCTAAAAATTCAGCAAAACAGATTAGTGTTCCTGACAAGCACAGTTTTTTAAAAATTATTAAAAATATTTGACAACCAAATTTGTTTGTGTTATACAATGAACGTACCTAGCGTACATATCCGACTCGTGCTTTGCCCAGTTTCATATCCTATTTTGTGCTTTTTTGAATCTTCATTCATATTTTAGCAGGAAATGAATACGAGAATATTTCAAAACAACTGACGAAAACATTAACTTGATGTTACTTCTATTTAATTCTCTGAAAATCGCATTTGCGACCAAGCCAGCGCTTCAATTCACTACCGACGTTTTCGTAACATCCACTCCATTACGTTATTCGAGTTAACGCTGTCACCAGCTTTACAATTTGATCCAAACAAATCAAAAAAGCATTCACTTAAGTAAATGAATGATTAAAATTTGGGACACGTTTGTTAATCAAGTGGGTATTTTAGATTGCGTCCCCTGAATGCTTAATCAAATAATTTACATAATCTTCGTTTGTTGCCCTAGATTCGTGGGGTAGTCCTCATCCAAAATTGTGATTTAATTTACCTTACCATAACCAGAAACTTTAGCAACAAAAAACCTCTGTTCTGTAACTCTGTTACGATGCAAAATATGTTTAAATTTTGCATTCACTAGAACCTCCTTATTGAATACCAATTTCCAGGAATAATAATTTATATAACATGTATGCAACGTTTAAAAGTGGCGATCAACTTTGTATAACACACATTATTACCAGAGTACTCTTATTGGTAGATATTTAATTAAGTAATAAAAAGTGAGTTACAGTGAAATAGCAGCCATATTTCGAGTACAAAATGTGTTAAGCTGTACAATGGGATACGCGCAATATTACCTTTTAAAGAGGCATAAATCTAGATACGGTCAGAAAGCGGCGTAGCCAACGGTTGTTACATCAAACACCGCTGTGACGCAGCAATGAATGTCGCACATAAATTCTCAACGGCCTGAAATGCGGCATTCAACCATTGCAAACACTATGTAATGATTATACACACATTCTGCTGGATTTTACTTCATTAATTAGATGTTTTGGACGTATTCTCGGGTCGCGTAATCCTTGCGGTTTCCGAGTCTCGATTCATCATGTTAAACCGTATGTATGTAGAGTACACGATTTCAGAATAATGTGTTCTAGGCCCCGACTTATTTTTTTTATACCACTAAGGTGACAAACAAGCGTACGGCCTGCCTGATGGTAAGCAGTTACCGTAGCCTGCTTACCATCAGGCAACGCAAGAGTGAGTTTCTTTTAAGTTCTTAATACCTTTTTGCTTGTTACAGCTTTGTGATATGATAAATGAATGATGTAGAAATGTTAACATTGGTGATAAACAAAGTAGTTGTTAAAGAATCGAAAATATTCATCATTTTCCACCTGTATTTACCCGTTGCCGGGTTGCTGGTACGTTGCAATGCTTTTCACAAAAGAGAGATAGGGTGTAAATGCAGCCATCTAAGGAAGTAGCTCCACCTAACAGAAAACCACAACTAAATAAGAATACTTTGGGGGATAGTTGTGTTTCTCAAAGTGAGTAATATTACCAGTAAGCTCTTGAGGATTTCCTGCATTAGCCGCTAGGTTCACAACTCCTTGTTAGGTGGATTATATGATTGTAACCCGTAAACACCTATGTAGGCCTTTTCTTTTTTCAACTCTTTAATTATTTTGAATCTGGAACACGCTTATTAAGTTAAAAACTTCTTTCGATTTCCTTTCGTCTCACAATTTTTTTTTGTGTTTATTGTCAAATTACTCGTACAATATGGAATGGGGTGTTAAAGAAAATTTAATCGCAGTGATTGCCATACACAAAGTCGATATGGAACCGTCGGTCACATTCAAGACACTTCGAAAGCTTAATATCCGCCGTATGTACGCATATCGTACTATCGACAGATATGCCAATATTTTCTCTGTTGAAGACTATACAAGATCGGTGCAACCGCGTGCTATTAGAACTACAAAAGCTGTTAATGCTGTTAAAACAAGAATTAGACGAAACCCCATTAGAAAACAAAAAAAATATCGCGAGAAATGAAAATATCCGCTAGGACTCTGTCGTGTATAATAAAACAAGACCTGAAGCTTAGCGTTTACCTTCGATATACAGGACATCACTACCCTTCCCTACCAATCCCTATAGTTGAAGAGAGTGGATCGATCAAAACGCTTTCAGTCCTGATACGCAGGTGAGTGGCACAGTAATATTCTCTTTACTGATGAAAAAATTTTAGGATTGAAGAGCATTACAAGCAAATAACAAAGTGTACGAACACAGTAAAGAAGCCCCCGGATTGGTCAGAAAGGTGCAACATGGTCATCTTCCTGCGTCTGTTGTGGTTTGGTGGGAGGTGTTATCAAGGAGGCACAAAACTTCATTTTTGTGAAAAAGGAGTGAAGACTTCAGCCAAAGTGTATCAAAAGAATGTCTTGGATCGTATTGTAAACCCTCTCAGCAATACACTTTTTAAAAATGTATCGTTGAATTTCAGTAGTCTGCACCTAGTCAAACGGCACGAACTACACAAGACTGGCTCGAAAACAACGTTCCAGACTTTAATGCAATTTCTTGAACATACAAGTTTCCTCACGATGTTTTCCTTCACCACCAGGCAAGTGATATTTACAAAAATGTACATAAATCAGAAGTACATGCCTGCAGCAGAATTAGAACCAGGAATCAGCCGGTTACTAGGCTAACTCTTTATCCACTAGGCTATCTGTACTCTCGATGTGTGGTTTCCATAACTCCTTTAAATGGCTCTTATCTGACGTTTAACAGACGAACGATGTCCATTGTGCGCGGGCGTAATGGCCATTGAGATTTGAAATTATATTGTATCTACGAAAACTGCGAATTTGCTGTTAAAACCTTTCAATGAAATGTTAGGCTAGTTAACAGTCATAAGTGGGACTTAAACATAGTTAATGTTCCTAAATATTATTCTGGCTGTTAGTTACCGTTCGTACGTAAACTTATTAAATGCATATACTAATAAACATCGTATGATAGCTAATTAAAATTGAATTTACCAGAGTCATACTAAACTAGTCAACAGGGACAGCTCCGCCCGTGAGAAGTTCAACTAAAAAATAAAATAAGGAACTTTAAACTGGTATATAATAAGTATATTGACTCGGGATATAAGCTATCACTGTTGAAATTTAAATCAAATTCTATTAATTGGATTTGTGGGATAGACTGGTAATTTCTTTTTTAATAATAATTCTGTCTTCTGTTTATTAGATTCCAGCGTAATCACAATTTCAAAAACATGTTCTGTGCTCAAACCATACCCTGTTACAGTTTTATGAAATTTAAACGAGAAATCACCTACCTAGGTATATTGAGAGCCGCTCCAATCAAATTATTCAAGAAAAATGTATGTGATGACCATCACATACATTTTTGGAATATTTTCATTACTATGTACAATATACGGTAAAGTCCCCTACTAATCTAATAATTTACCTGCAAATTCTATGTACTCCTAAGTAAGTATCATTTTAAGTCACTATATAATTGAATATGTGATAGGGATAAAAAGATTTGCATTATTTAATAAAAATTTTATTGCATGTTATTTATTTCTCGTACAGTTCAATTTCGTTTTAGTGGTCGTCATATGTATTTTAGAAATGATCATTGACGAAGAAGAAATGTAGCGAGAAACTTGGCAATGTAGGTATTTATTCTAATCGTCAATTGATATCACAATGAAGTTATACATGAATCGCTATGGATTAGTTTAGTTATCGCAAGTTCCTCAGTTAACAGTATTGACAGTTATCGATGTCACTACGTCACAGGCTTGAAAACGCTGGCATCTGCCAATTCGCAATTGAGCTGCGTGGTAGAATATGATACGCTAAATTCCTTCAGTTTGAGCAAGCAAATTCAGAAATTAGAGGCGAAATTCGTAACTCAGCCGTAGTGACATGATTATGGCCTAGTGTGGTGCTGCTATGGTGCAGTGTTTAATTAAAATCTAACTAGAAACTTATTAATAATTTTATAACTACTCATAGGTACCTCCGACTTATAACAGCAATAAAATAACAATTATTGGTATTATGTTGATACTGTTGATTGTAGGCACTTGGTGGAATTTTGAAGACATCGCGTTAATGTTAATACTTGCACTTGTACAGACTCCCCTTCACAATTTTATTTAATAATTATTTTTACCGACCGGTTTCGCCTTTACGGCATTATCAAGGTATTTTATACAACATATGGCGGTACCGTGCAATCAGTGATCATCACTGTCGGCCGGTAAACCGGTCGGTAAAAATAATTATTAAATAAAATTGTGAAGTGGAGTCTGTACAACTGCAAGTATTAACATTAACGCGAATTATCGGTATCTTCATGTGATGGCTTCCTCATTACAAAAACATATACAACTTATTCATTCGCATTTCATTGTTCATTTTCGACGTTCCGAGTTTAATAACAGAATTTTTCATGGCGCGCGCTCTAGTTACAAGCAACATGTTGTCATACCAACTTTTCTGCGCGGGAAAAAGTTTGTCTGTGGAAATTTTCTCATATACCTTCACACAGTTTCATTGCCTCACTTGTATTGACGACGTATACAGCTCGTTGTTAATGGATATTGTTCATTAAATTTTGTTTAAATACAATAGTAAAATAGCTCTATATTAGCAAAGCTCTAAATTCTAGTTAGCAGTTTTTATTAGGAATATTTATATATTTAGGGTTCCGCACCCAAAAGGTAAAACGGACCCTATTACTGAGACTCTGCTGTCCGTCCGTCCGCCCGTCCGTCTGTCTGTTACCAGGCTGTATCTCATGAAGCGTGATAGTTAGACAGTTGAAATTTTCACATATGATGTATTTCAGTTGCCCCTATAGCAACAAATACTAAACAACAGAATAGATAAATATTTCAGGGGACTCCCATACAACAAACGTGATTTGTTTGCTCGTTTTTCTCGATATTGATAACGGTAACAGATAGACGCTTGAAATATTCACAGAACATTATTTATATATTCACTTTAAAAATAAATAATGAAATTAAAATAAAACAAATATTTTAGGGGAGCTCCCATACAACAAACGTGATTTAATTTCCAATTTTTTTCTCGGTCTTAATGTATTTTTTTTATACTACGTCGGGAGGTATACAAGCATACGGCCCACCTGATGTAAAGCTGGTACCGTAGCCTATTAACGCTCGCGATATATGTATCACTCGCGCGATGCCTCCTCTATTGCTTACACAGCAACTCCTTGGAAGCTTACTGGTGACCTCACTCACACGCAGGAACACAACTACCCTCTAGGAAGTTGTTATTTGGCTACGGTTTTCTGTGAGGTGTAGGTACTTCCCCAAACGGGGCTGCTTTGATGCGCCCTACCTCTCTTAAAACATCCAGACCAAGACAAACAGACATGTTCATGCACACAAATGTTTGCTTTGTGTGGGAATCGAACCCATGAGCATTAGTGTCAAAGTCGGGTCATTCACGACTGAGCCACCGAGCTCGTCATACGATAACAGGTAGAATACCGTAGTTATAAATAATCGTACGGAACCCTTCGTGCGCGAGTCCGACTCGCACTTGGTCGGTTTTTTCCTTTATCCAATTAACCGAAGAATCTTTGTATCCAATACTAAGAAGAATCTAATCCGCAAAATAAAAGAGATTTTTTTCCGAAATACAGAGAACTCAAGGTTCCAATTACGCCAACATTGTTAAATAAGCTATTGTCACCTGGGATTATCATGAGCCAGTGGAGAAAACCAATTAAAAAGCAATTTTCCTAGTGAAGTTTCAGTTGTTATTATTATATTTGGTAAATCACAGGATCACGGGTATTTATTCCGGTAATTTGATAGGCATGCGCGGAGATGTAGATCCAAAGAATAGAGGCCCCTTTGAGAAGACAGATGTAATATAGTGCAGCCGGCGTGACCGCAGTGACCCGCTACAAGGGCTCGAGCACGAATCAGCGTTTTAAAACAGCATATACTCGCCTCCGCGAAGATTCCCGAAGCGCTACAATAGCGCGGCAGTTCTATCATCATCATGAAAACGTTAAACTCGGGGGGGTACAGAGGTGATAGGGGCAAACTACACGTATAGAAATTAGAACGACAAGGCCTAAAAAGTGTTCTTTTGACGTCTTGTAGGCAACGTACAAATCATGTTAGCCCGTACGTACAGTACCCTCCGTTCTTGTTTGATGTCCACATAATCCTTGATATCAGTGTTAATAATTTGGCCTGAATACTTAAAGTGATGCACTCTTCTCAGAGGTGCAGACTTCAGGCATATATGGACCATTATCGTCTATACGTTTGGAGCCAACCTCAAATACCATGTATTTACCAGCCACCGCATTATATACGAGTTCATAACTGATCGCGTAGTTAACAGATATCCAACAAACTGTTTTACGGTTTGGCATAATACTATTTTACGTATATAATACTGTTTTATGAAAACATGTACCTATCGTAAATAAAATAAATGAAAAAAAAAAAGATGCGCTCAGCAGCCCCATATTGTCGACATAACTAGTGTTGTTTACATTTATGCCAACAATATAATACATACACGTACTTGGTGTGACTGTCAACTCATCATATAAGAATTGAAGAGTTTATGGCCATGTCAACCTGCTCTGCCTAACGCCGCACTCTAACCCCGATAATACGTCCGGGTGGACGTATTATCCGGCTTAGAGTGCAGTGTTATCTTTGGAAACTAATTAAATTACGTAAGGTGCCTTACGTAATTGACTTAGTTTCCATACCAGTATCTAAAAATGCAACATTGTCAAAATGGTATCTCAAGTTTTGGTAGTGTGTTCAAGTTTTCTCCACAAGTAGTCATATGAAACCAAGTGGAATGATTTAGAAAGGACCAAAAGCCAGCCATAAACCGAAATGTTCTACTTACGATAGGTATTATCGTGACATGTGCTTTAGTTACATTACAGAACTTTAGTTAAATAATGTAGTTAAATAATCCAAATTTATTACAATGAAAGTGCAAATATTTATTTAACCATGTATTACGCACACTATCGCACTTCGCAATTATAGTTGAGAGCGAAATTAGCGTACAACTACATTTATTAGACAAGTCTGCTGTTTTTTTACGAGCATATATTATGTTTTTTTGATACAACGTCAGAAGGCAGATAAGCATAAGACCCATCTGATGAAAAGTGGTTATCTGATAAGGTATGCATAGGATAGGATAGAACACACAGGGAGTATTACTCGTGCGTTGTCCCCCCCAATGCAAAGAATAAAACTCCTCACTCACTCGCAGTAACTCAACAACCCTCCAGGTAATTTGAAGGCTGCTTCTCTTTCGCTTTATGTATATTGCTTTTACGGCAATAAAAAATACATAGTAAAAAGTGTATATCTTCACGCCAGGTCTCCAGCAAGGTAGGCGGAGAGACCCGCGCGCCATATGTCGTACACACGTCACTCGCTTCTTTAGCATTCGTAGCTCTTTTCATTCACGCTCACTGATTCCTAAAGCTCCAGATGTCACTTTTTAATAAAACACGACAATAGCAAGAATTACATAATATAACTTAATCCTATAGATGAACTATAATAGTTTAAAACATTGGCAATAAACTTCCTTCAAGGAAGCTACGAGTAGTTTATATACTTATTATATAGAACCTTGCTTTAATATTTTTAGTATTTCGTAACATACAATCTACGCACAACATGAAATTCAGTTAATAACTATTCATTGTGGAGTACGCAGTAACAACATTCTCTCCAAAATTTAGTACATGTCAATCATCATAATATTTGCATTTTACAGTTGCTTTTCAAACAAAGGCATAATTTTCTATGAATAATTCTAATCCCAACATTAGGCATTACGCCAATACAAATTTCATCATAATTTAATCAGATATATGAACTGAAACAGCTTTAAATGTTGGTTAGTTCTACATTTGAAGTGCTTATCTTCAGATACTTCATCTTTATTACTTGAGATCGAAATGAAAATATTATCATTTGGATCGAGCATTTCTGTCGAGCAGTAAAAGAGTTTTCTTCCGCGTACCTACACTCAAAGGAAGTTTTATCCGCCTCTATTAAATTTCTAAATTATTGATAACTCCTTGCTGAAATTTTCCCAGGGGACAGCAGAATAGATTTAAAAAGGTCACTCAGAAGATCTTACAGTGTGGGTGAGTGCAACTACAACCCCAAGAAGACACAAGTTTGCGCGTTCATCGCTAAGAAAACGCCATTTGCTGTGGGTCCTAAATTCCAGAATACACCTCTTACTGTCACAAAAAGTATAAGGATGCTTGGCGTCGAGATCTACAGTGATGTGTAATATCGAAATCACCTGGAGGAGAAGGTCAAGCTGGCGTCCAAAAAACTTGGTGTGCTCAACAGAGCAAAGCAGTACTTTAGTGCGGGGCAAAGACTTATCCTACTAATATTATAAATGCGAAAGTGCTCTTTCACTCTTAAACGCCTGAACGGATTTGAATTGAAATTTGGCACGTAGATAGATTATGATCTGGATTAACACATAGACTACGTTATTTGACTCCACGCGAGCGGAGCCACGGGTAGCAGCAAGTGTTATATAAGTCTCAAGTCAGACCGCACTTGGAGTACTGCAGCAATTTTTGGGGAGCACCTGGATACCAGCTTGGACCGTGTGATTCGATTCAGAGACGAGCTGTGAGATTTGTCGACAATCGTACGCTTACACACGGTATCGAACCCTTAAGTTTAAGGCGAGATTTTGCCTCCCTTTGTGTGTTCTACCGATTGTACAACGGGGTGTGTTCTGAAGAGTTGTTCGAAATAATGCCGACAGCTACTTTTTATAACCGCACCGCTCGCCGACGGCGGGGAGTCACACACTGGAACTGCAATGGTCGTGTACTGTGCGGTTCCAGAGAAGTTTTCTTCCGAGAACTCTCAAGCTGTGGAATGAGCTCCCAGCCGCGGTCTTTCCAAGGGACTACAGCATGGAGTTCTTCAAGAAATGCGTGAAGAGGTTTTTAGAGGGTCGGCAATGCATGAGTGACACCCCTGGTGTTGCAAATGTCCATAGGCTACGGTGACTGTTTACCATCAGGCAGGCCGTATGCTTGATTGCCACCTTAGTGGTTTAAATAAAAATAAAAAAAACTTATCTCCCTGTAGCAACAAGTTTACATTAGTTGTGTAATTGGTAATTGCTTATCCAACAGTACAAAGGCACATTTGAAACAAATGTTATTTACAGTGAATCTGCATACAGAATCGTTTGAGGTTGTGTAAAACGGTGCCCACCTAAAACAATTCAAATTAAATTCCTGTGTTAGATTAGCAGTCCAATGAGAAACTGAGGGATAATTTCTATACTGTGTGTGGCAATTGTGAAAGATATTGGAAATAAAATATGAAGATGAAATTTCTTTATTTGCCGTTGGCTGTTATTTGACTCTTCATCATTTCAGCTAAAGGATGTCCAGTGCTGATTATAGATATTAGACTTTCACAGCGATCCATTTTATACTGCGTTCATCTATCGGCTCCCTGCAATCTTCACGAGGTCGTCAGTTCACTGTGTATGTTAAAATAAAATGCAATCCATTGTTGAACTCCGCCTGTATTTCCACAAAGGCGCAATATGAGCTTTAATATTCGATAGTCAACACAAACAAAGTTTGGAGAAATCACAAAAAGCGCTGACGTTATATTAGTGCTTTTTTTTATTAAATAGTCATATCGTTTGCTGATAGTACTTTGAGTCACAGGTACGATAGACTGTTATTAATAGCTATACTGTTACCTTATATCGTTACGTTGTATAAAGTTATCAAGGCGTGTTGTCTTGTCGAATACTGAAATCTCAAATACGAGTATTAAACGAATTCAATTCCAGTTGTCATCAACTTGAATAGTATGTATTCCATAACTGATCTTTAATGTACGTTTTGGACATAACTGCGATATTAATGATAGAATTTTTCTTCAAAGAGTATTAGATTAAACTATATATTTATTCTATTGCTTTATATGAGCAATTTTGTTTTTTTTTTTATACAACGTCAGGAGGCATTTAAGCAGACGGTCCACCTTATGTACATCAGTTACCGTAGCCTATTAACGCTTGTCAAATAAATCACTCGCGCGATGCCTCCTCTGCTGCTTACACAGCAACTCCTTAGGAGCTTACTTGTGACCTCACTCACACGCAGGAACACAACAACCCTCTAGGGAGTTGTTATTTCGCTGCGGTTTTCTGTGAGGTGGAGGTACTTCCCTATTCCCATTGATGCGCCTTACCTCTCTTAAAACATCCAGACCAAGACAAACAGACATGTTCATGCACACAAATGTTTGTCTTGTGTGGGAATCAAATCCACGAGCGTTGGTGTCACGTCTCAAAGTCACGTCTTTCACGACTGAGCCACCGAGATCGTCTATATATACGTACAAATGCTATATATACGGCTCTAACGATTTAAGTTGATGTAAGTGTACTATATAGTAAACACGATTTTACAAACAACTACCTTAAACGCCATTTTAATCTTGGTCGACCAGGTATTACATTACATATTTATACATGTTAATAACATGTGATATTTATACACATTTGTTTTCATTTGCAATTTACATTCATTACTTCACTTCACTACAATGTGCATACACATATGCACACTGTTCATCATTGAGCAGTCAGAACCCGTTATATACGTTTTCCCATACATTTCGCGGTCGTATACGACCACCCGGGTCTCGAAGGGTTAATATTCAAATATTTTGTCCATACCCAAAGTCTTTGTTGCACTAGACGTACCATGAAGGTAAGAAAGGGGGGATGTGCTCTCAACATGGCTGCAGAAGCAGGGAGTAATCGGAAGCCTTTCCCTGTCGCGTCACCAAATTGCATAAACCCTTAACTTAACATTTTAACAGCGGCTACCTTCTTGCGATAAATATAATGTATACTAAGGTGCATCAGTCTCTCCGTGATAAAAAGTCGAATTAGAGCCAAAGAGGTTGCCCAATAAATTGGCTTTCTCTTTACCACTATAGGCCAAACTGCCATCCGGTTTTCACAGTGGTAGCGTTGCTGAGAGAAATTATCTTCACTAGCTTCAGCGAGCGAGCAAGCTAGGCTTTCAGAGGGATACTTTGTAAACCGCTCATCAACTACAACGAAATCGAATTTTACTTTTTGTCATCTTCTTACTGAATCTTGTGTTTCCATGACGTTTCCCATTAATACGTGGCATGGGTCAGGCCTCGGAAACTATTCGCTTGAGAATATTAGCTCTTCTAGACCGAAAAATAGTGTTAGGTTATATAATGAACTCCCTGCTTAGTTTTGCCCAAGAGAGCTCAGCATAAGATCCTTCAAAAAGGACGTGGAAATGTCGGTAAGTTAGTAACTGGTTATCATCGGGCACAGGTCGTATACTTGTTTGTTATTCCACTGTAAATTTAGTGTAAACTTAATCAGCTATATCCTACTAATATTATAAATGCGAAAGTTTTGTATGTATAGATGTTTGTTCCTCTTTCACGCTTAAGCAGCTGAACGGATTTGAATGAAATTTGGCACGTAGATAGATTATGATCTGGATTAACACATAGGCTACGTTATTTGACTCCACGCGGGCCGAGCCGCGGGCAGCAGCTAGTATTATATACTTTATGCATACAGCTAATTTCATAGCAAGCCGAATACGAATACTTGCTATACCAGAGGCATCAATTCAGCGTTGGCACAGTAGAGCAATATTTACGACCTGACAGGTACACTGTTTTTGGAGAAATATCATTAGAATGGAAATAAAGTGACTTTAATTAACGAGATAAGTACAATAACTGGGGTTTAATTAAACGCCAGTTACATACGCTTTTGAACACAAACGGCAGAGTATATAACCTCCCAAAATTTGTAATAAATCAGGCATTTTGTTATACGACTAAGACTAATTGAAAAACTTTACGCCTCTTTGAGCCTGCCTTATAATCGGCCACTTATTTTGTTCGGAAGTTCATTGATCTCTACGATCTCTTTTGTCTTATCATATAACCCTTTTGTAAGTCCATTCTGTCGTCAGTTTACTACGAGTACATTAGTCTGGCACAGTGCTGGAGCACTATGGATAGTTTCACTACCAATAGACCTATGGACTTGAAAATCGGTTAAATCGATTGGCCACTCGAATTCATTCTTTTGCTATTCAGGGAATCGATATTATCGAAGATCCTTTTTTATACATCTTGGGGAGGTATACTAGAATATGATCAATCTCACGTTACCGTAACCTATGAACGTTTGCAACACATCAAATATCACTCTAGCTTTTGTACTCTACTACTCTAGAGTTACCTCACTCCCAAGCAGGAACACTACAACCCTTCAGGGCATTCTTATTTGGCCGCAGTATCCTGTGAAGGTACTACCCCCGACGGACTGATTTTATGTGCCCTACCTTTAAAAACAACCATATATTCACACAACTGTTTGTGAGGGCATCGAACCCACGAGCGCTTGAAAAGAGACAACTCGAACGAAGACGAGGATTACGGTTGAAGATTTAGTGTTGGAGTAAGTGGATGAGATTGTATATCTTGGATGCGCTTTTAGCAGGGATGGAAGGTACACTGCTGATGTAGAGAAACATGTGAGAGCAGGGAACAATGACGTAAATAAGAGAGTTGGTCTGAAAGAGAGCATCGGTGTTAAGATTCTTATCTTGCAAAAAGGCATGCACTGTAAAAAGAATACAGGATGAAATATAATGTGTAAGTGGAATGGTGGAGTAGTAGTTGGTAGTGTTTTATTATTATTTTTCAGAAAGTGATATCAGGAGCTCTAGGAGCGTGCATGAAAAAAGCTATAAATATTAAAGAAGCGAGTGAAGTGTGTAAGGAACGCGTCTGATGGCGCTTGGTTCTCTCTGCCTAACCCGCAAAGGATCTGCCATGGCATATACATACATAAATAAAACAGATATGTTTTCGTTAACACCTCAAATTACATTAAATTTCTATTCCCATAACTATTGCTCTCGCGTAGAAGATGCATAAATACTTACATTTATATGTGGCAACAACAATAACAAATTACTGTAGGATAAAAAAGTTACTTTAATAAACTAGATAATTATAAATTGGCACTATAACTGCCTTTTATTGACAGCGAAATAGTTTCAGATCAGTACAATAAATGTGGAAACGGTGTTCATGTCATCTTTGACCGATTTACGAAAATAGCTGCAAAAATAACTTCACCTCTGACAGTCAAAATATAATACAAAATATAGCTGGCTGTAAAATATTTTGCACAATTTATTTCAAAACCTTTTAACATTATCAGCGATTTTCATAACTATTTTCACATCAAAAATAGTCAAGAATAGAAATATTTTCGTTAACTATTCTGGGCGTCTAGAATTTCAACGAGTACTAAAATAGGATAAAAATTGAGAGTACATTAGGACACTTACGTATAGATTACAGCATAGTGTAACAGTTACTCAGATATGTATGAAAATATGTACCTAGTCCGGCGATAAGTTCTGTTACAAATGAATATGCATTTATTTTTTCATGACGTATTGTAATCTTAATAAAATATAGACATATGTACATATTTATGGAAGTCTCAACAAAAAATAAAGAAAAAAGATTCTATTCGAAATGGCCACCTTTAATTTTGATACAGGCCTTTAATCTGTATGGCTGGTGACGAATCTATTTATTTATGCACTGTTTCCATAGGAAATTTAGCCATTGCTTGCTCCAGAGATTTCTTAAGAGACACAATGCGTGTCGTTTCGTCCTGACTATAATTTGTAGTCTAAGGGGTTCAGATCTGGGCTTGACGAGGGCCAGTCTTCAGCTTTTATAAAGTCTGGAACGTTAATTTCGAGTTTGGCTTGGGTAGTTCGTGCCTTATGACCAGGTGCAGAATCCTGCCGGAACATTCTGGTACATTTTTAAACAGTGTATTGCTGAGAGGTTTCACAACTCTTCGTCTTCACTCCTTTTTCACAAAAATTAAGCTTTGTGACTTCTTGATAAGACACCGACCACTAAACTGATACAGACGCAGGACGATGACCTCTTGTACCTTTCAGATCACTTAGGCGGCTTCTTTGCTAACTGTGTGCGTACATTTTGTCATTTTGCTTGTTGTAGTGCTCTTCAATCCTGAATTTTTTTTCATCAGTACAGTGAATATGTCTTTACCTCTCACCTGCGCATCGGGACAGAAGGCTTTTTGATCGATCCACTCTCTTCAACTGTAGGGATTGATTTAGGGCATGTCCTGTATATCGACGGTAAGCGCTGAGCTTCGGGTTTTTTACGTGACAGAGTCCTAGCGGGAATCTTCATTTCTCGCGATAAGATTTTTTGTTTCCTAATGGAGTTTCGTCGAATTCTGGCTTTAACAGCATTAATAGCCTTTGTAGTTCTAACTGCACGCGGTTGCCTCGATCTTTTTTGTCTTCAACGGAAGAAATGTTGGCATATCTGTCGATATTACGATATACGAACAAACGGCGGATACCAGCTTTTGAAGTGTCTTGAATATGACCGACGGCTCCATACCGCCTTTGTGCATGGCAATCACTGCAATCCTATTTTCTTTAACACCCCATTCCATATTGTAATTGAAAAAAATATGTAGGTATAACGGTGGGAAATCGAAGTTTTTAACATAATAAACACGTTCCAAGCTCAAAATAATTACAGAGTTGAAAAAAAGAAAAATTTCCATGTAACAGTATTTATGGCCAGACTAGTTATATAAATTGTACACTATGTGACTGACCAATGATGACCAACCAATCATTTATTTCTTCAATGATAAGTACCTCATAGCATTGAACGTATAAATATTACTTGCCCTATCTACTATTTACATAAGACAATAGTTATATTTGTTATTTCCTACTTTTAAATGTCGTTATATTAAATATGTTTCTCTATTGCAGGTAATACTAATAAGCCACCCCAACGTCGACTAGTGATGGTCCGTGGTATGTATTTAGTCAGATTTATTTAAGGATAGAATTGCCTCACTAAATTACTCAAAATATTTCAAAAAACAGATTAATATCATTGGACTTAGGTTCAAGGGCAAAAAAAGGAAGAAAGAATGACGAATCAGATATACAATGCAAAAGTGGAAGGATTTAGGAGCCGGAGAAGGCCAAGACTTACCTACCATGACCAAGTTGGTCGTGTTCTATCAGACGGTGATGTCAGGAGCCCTAGAAACCGGCGAGCGTGCATGAGAAGAGCAATGAATGTTAAAGAAGCGAGTAACATATGTAAGAATCGAGTCACGTGGCGCTCGGTTCTCTCTGCCTACCCCACAAGGGATTTGGCGTGAAGTTATAGATAGATAGATAGACTTAGGTCTCTGACATACTGATTAGTCCCAAGTAGGTATAAATCTGCCTGCCGAAGTTTTCCTGCAACGCCATGGGTTTAGCGTTGCGCTCTACTGGGTTTACTTACATGTACAAAAACTATATTTATTCCACATGTTTTTGATATATTAGAGTGTAAATACTCTGCAAGGTACGTAGAAATCGATATTGTTGGTTAATCGTAGCTGATTTCTGGTTAGAATACATGGGTATGTAAATCTGTCTAAATCATTGTGCATTAGCATAATCATTAGCATTCACTGACAGTGCCTATTGATATATGTTTTTACATGTACTTACGTAATATGCAATTACGATTTATTGTCGTCAATGGACATAGAGGAACTTAATACACAGACAGTTGAAATTTTCACAGATGATGTATTTCTACCGCCGCTATAACAACAAATACTAAAAAACAAAATTACTATTAAAACACTATACGACCTCCGCCCTTGATTTACCTTCTTCGATTCACCGAGACTTGCAGCTCTGCCGTGCGTGGCTAACCTAAACCGGAGATTCGCCAAGAAGTTATATTGTCTTCCTTTTATTTTTTTTAAATTTAATTTAACTATATTACAATTATTTCAATTATATTAATGTGTTTCTTAACCCGTTGAGGCCCAGACGGTTGAATTCAGCCATGCGCGTTATGGCAACAAGTATATAATGGGCCTCAATTCTTGTAACCTTACAATGTATATGCAATTATGTATGCTTTTTTTTCCTAGGACTGCGTGCCATTGGTCTCGTATAAATTTAGTAAACATCGCCTAACTCAGTCTCCAGAGTTTTTTAATTGTAAAATTGTGTTTTAGTGGGAAAGTTCCCAGTTTTTTATTAAGCCTATACAAGATCAGTGTGGTAATAACTTAATTAAAGTTGGTTTACACAGTTGTTATTTTTAACACTCTTATTAGCCTGCATGTATTTAATATAAAATGTATGTGAAATTAAAGTAATGATATGAGTGTATAAAATTAATTATAAGTAACGTATTTAAACCAATTCCAATCATTACTACATGAATATGAAATGTGGGTAAAATGAAGGGAATCTCAGCCACTTTTAATTGTTGTGTCATGCCGAAACTTAGCTCTAATGACAATTTAATAATATGGTACTATCTGACTAATAATATTGTAATGATCTGATAATGGAGGATACGCGCATATATATTTGGAAGCTCCGAAAGATAGCGATTTGTTTACATTTGACTTCATTTATTAAGCTCTTCGGCAATATGAATGTTCATTTATGTAAAATATATAACAATGTAATTAATATAATTTGCAAATTACGAAAGCATGACGAGCTTTGGGTCGACTATTTTAACACCATCAATTCGATCGTGTTCAATTCTCACACAGTACAAACACTTGTGTCTGATTATTTGGGTGTTTTGTGAGAGAACTAGGGAGCATCAAAGCAGATCAACTGGGGAAGTATCTTCATTTCACAGAAAATCTTAGCCAAATAAGAAGTTGTTCTGAGGCTATTGTATTTCTGTGGGTGAACGTGGCTACCGGTAAGCTCCTAAGGAGTTGCTGTGTTAGCAGCAGGGGAGGAAACGCGCTAGCGATACTTCCTGTATAGCAAACGTTTTCGTAAACTACGGTAGTTTTTTACAATTAATCTATAGATTTCCATGGGAAAAATGAGGTTTATTCGTACTTTGGTTAGTAGTTCAGCTTCTTTACTCCATTTAACTAGCGACCGCTCGAGCTTCAAACGGTTGATCTAGCACGATTATCCAATTGCTATCAAACTTCACTGCTAACGTGAAGGTCGTCTGAAACGTTTTGAAGTCTACAGGGAGCATACATACATGTCTAATTATGCCTATAAATTCACGCCAAACCCGTTACGGGGTAGGCAAAGAGAGCCGAGCGCCACATGACTTGGTCCATATACTTGCTTCTTTAACATTCATAGCTCTTCTCATGCACGCCCGCTGGTTTCTAGGGTGAGTTAATTTTAATTTTACATATAACAGAACGTCGTTAGACTGCATAACGCGTAGAAGTAAGTTTTGCTTCTAAACACGAGCCGATCACACCCCAATTCATTTGATCAGCCCTTAAAAGCCGCTAATAAAATAGCGGTTGTCGCATCGGCTATATGTAATGGTCGTTTAAAAAATTTATTAGGCGTCGAGTGGCGTCCGCGGGCGGCTTTGATAGATAACTGGTGAGTTGCACATTTCTAACCGTTATGCCCATAAATATAATATACCAGCTTGTTTATGGTAACACCATAGTAGGGAGGTATAAGTAAGAGTAACTGCCACCACTGCGACTACTCAGTAGTAAAGAAAGCTTCAAACATTAGCTTCAAATATAAATTGTTGAAGTACTTTACGCACGCTTGACTTGGGGAGTAAGCTGGTGAATGCGCGACGAGAGCGTTACGAAAAGTGTGATCGGGCGAGGCGAACGGAAGTTCAGAGGGAGATATAAGTTAGTGAAGATAGAAAGAGAGAGAGACTTACGTTTCGTATATTACTGTAGGGGCAAGAGAGAGAAGTACGAGCACATATTTTCTCTCATGTATATATTATACATATATAGCCATATACATATAGATGGAGTTAAAGAAGTTTTACTTCAGTCGTGTGGTCTAAAGCATATCGTTTTTTTTATTTCATGAACAATGTCTCCTTTTACCCTCATAGTATATTCAAGACGTATTAGACTATTAGCTGCCTTTCTTCTTCTATGCATTATCCTGTTTCTTAATCCATTAGGATTGGCGGAGTCCGCTACCTAACTTTAGGATTTGACGAAAAAACTGATTTTTACATACAGCGACTGCAAGCTGCGAGTGAGGCGTGTAAGAGTCACGTGGCGCCCGGTTTCCTCTGCCTACCTCGAAGAACTTGGCGTGAAGATGCAGTATAGTACAGTAATTTCAACTACTTTGTGTGTTAGCATTATCTGTTAGTTCATGTGAACTAGCGCTGGTCGGCATGCGCTCATCACCATTAGTAGATAGATGCATAACGTCGCTGCCATGGCTACGTATGCACTAACAGGTAGCGGAATTACATAATTGAGATCAAATTGCCTATAAATATAAATAACACTGCAATACGTTAAATCTATTAACTATTTCACGTTTTTAGCCAGCCACACACTTTTCGCTTTCTTTAAGAGTGACTACTACCTTACCAAGTACGATTTATAAATACAATCATGACAATGAAACCCAGCTTCATCAGGAATTTCTGATTGGAATCACAAGACAACCCTAGCCTAACCGAAAAATAAACCTAACCCTTTGTTATACTCTTGAATAAGGATACAATCCCGTCGACTTGAGAGTATTTTCTGACCGAATATATTTTTCTACTGACCTTATTGATTCCCATTATTAATTACTAGTAGTCGCTCAGGGGTCGAAACTCGACCACACGTCAAAATATACATTATAATAAATATAAAACCACTTCTTTTATTCTATCAACTGTCGTTTTGCTCTATATTTAATATTTGTAACGTAATCTAGTAGGTGTAAGCACACCACACAGATTGCGCTAATTGAGGCATTTTTAGATGAGTTAATATCCAGCTATGTTAAGTGGTAAAGATAAACCCTTACACGTTCTATTGATATACACATGTTACCAACACTGTGGATAATCCAGGTTTTGTATAAAATACCTAGGCAATGTATACAGTACCGCGATCGTTCGGACAATGTGTGAAATATTATGAACATCTTAATTTATTACACACTTTACCTAGGTATTGTGTGCAATGAAAAAAAAAAACCAGGGATTGTATAGAGTACCTATTGAACTAACGGCAATGTATACAATGGTGATTGGTGACAATCTCGAACCCTCTTAGATGAGTACGTCTGAAATTTAAATGGCTAGTATCAAAATAGACAAGTTCAAAATGTTTAAAACGCCAAAAGTCATAACAAAGAACTTCAAAATGAAAAAAATCAAAACGTCAGTCATTTGAAATGGGTACGTATTATAATGCCAAAAATTACAAGCAGAAGGTAAGTAGAAAATATGGTCACAGTAGGTTTGTTAGGATCCTTCAGACCCTTTTCTCCTTGGCACTCAAAATAAACAATCGGATCCCATTTTTCATGTAAAAATCACGGCCCACGTTTTCTCCTGCCACGCTCTCGTCGATTATATACATTACCTTACGTGCATTAGGCATTATTATACATAATGCCTGTATATTGTATTAATAAATGATATTTTACATTACATACATTACCTGAACATTTTAGGCACTCTATAGATTGCGTAGGTTTTGTATACAATATCGGATTATACAGATTGCTAGTAACATAATTATATACCTACACATATAGCTATGAAGATAAAATTCTAATGTTTTTAAATATTCTAAATTCTAAATGTTTTAAATATATTTGAACCTTTTGTATAGAGATATAACCGCCCCTCTAATTACCTTATAGGCAACCTTGCTTGTATTAGTGAGCCTGTTGACTAGTACAATGCGGCTACAGCGTAAGATAGATAGGACATAGACAACAGCGTTACTTGGTGTACAACTGCCCAACTGAAGCTCGGGAAATCATCTCCTTCTAACAGAAGCCCGCAGTCAAATATCTAATTCCCGCACGTCTGTGAGTAGTGTCACCAGGTAATAATAAGATGTTCACCAAAAGTTTTTCTATCTATCTATAACTTCACGCCAAATCCCTTGCGGGGTAGGCAGGGAGTACTGAGCGCCACGTGACTCATACCTCACTCGCTTCTTTAACATTTGTTCTGTTTTCTTCTCTTTCAAATACCAAATATTGGAAGTTTTAGTGTCGAGATCTCCAGTCATTGACATCATCAGCCTGTATATGTCCAATGCTGGATTATATTAACGGTCTTCCCTAATTATTTCCAATATATGGTATTCTCCGCTTTCCATTCAGCTTTTACTCACGCTGCGTTCTAACTCCTCACGTTCTTGAGTTATTTTTCCTATTTCCTCAGCACTCATGTGGATACACATTCACTGGTAAACCCATGGAAGGTTAGACGCTTGGTTAGCGAAATACATCAGCTTCGTTTCCTCTGTGCTGCTTTAAATCCGGTCCATCATTCTCATACATATATCCGAATACTTAAAACAGGACCACAGGGCATCGTCCTCCTCTGACGTACACTACACACATACGTGCTGCTCTCGCAATATTCCAGTACAGTTAGACGTTTCCTGAAAACGTCTCACCGTCTGCCTGTCAGCGACAAATGAATAGATAATGCCTTTTCCCAGCATGCTTTAGCACTTTCGTCTGCTAGTCTCCTAACCGAATGCGTTCCTACGCGCCTATTCCATATGCCCAGCATTAGTTATCTCCAGGTTTGGTGGGAGTTTGCTGGAGCTATACGCTTCGGTCAATAGAAATAGTGCATGCCTCTGACACCTGAATACAATCTTCGGTACCAAATCTCCGCAGCATATGTTAACGGAAATGCGTATGTTCCTCTTTAAAGTATTCTCAGATCTAAAATTTAACTCTTCAAGTGCTCGCAATACTTTCGCTCTACCGGGCATTCTAAGTTTCTTGAACTTCGGCTTGACTTTGACTATTACGATTTCCACTAAGCGCATTCATTATAAGATTTTTCCCTTTTTCATCCTTTTCCATCAGAACAATGCACGGAACATCCGCGGGGTCAAATTTTACGAGTGACAGTATTAGTTGTTTCCTTATTCAACATATTCTCCACATTTGGTGACTATTTCCGATTTCTGAATTTAAAAAACTACGCCAAGTGAGAAAATATTCGTTCACGTAAGAAACGAATTCCTATTTTGAAGGGTTGACAAAATCTTGTTATGTTGAAGATGTCAAAAGGTTGGATGTAGTGAATTGAGATAGGGGAATACTACGACATAAAATAAGTAATAACTTACTATCTATCTATATCTTTACGCCAGGTCTCTTGCTATGTAGGCAGTAGTTCCATAGCAAGTGGTTCTTACATACCTCATTCTCTTCTTTAATATACATACTTGTACTACCACAACGAAAATCGCTAAACCTTTATGCAAAAAATAATGTTTAGACACAAAATTAAATTTCACCATAGTTGCGAAAACGCGCGTAATTGTTTTTTCTTCAATTATTGTTCAAAAACAATAAATAACTGGCTGAAAATGATCATTTAACCTTTCAAAAAAATTTTTTGATAGAAATTTTGATGCAATTTACCTCATATTATTCGTACAATTCTTGTACTATTTTATGTACCTAAGTAATTTAATTTTTTTCTACAACATCCGAAGGCTTATAAGCATACGGCTCACGTAATGTAAAGCGGGTTAACTGCTGCTAATACTGCAACTCCTTAGAAACTTCTGGTGACTTAACTCGCACGCAGGTACACGACCACCCTCCGGGGAGTTGTTTTTTGGCTGCGGTTTTTTGTGTGGTGGTTATACTTCACCAAACGGGCTACTTTGATGCACCCTGCATCTCTTAAAAATCTTCTTTAATGATTATCAAAAAGGAAAAATAGCTGGATTTTACGAAAAAAGTTTTTTGATCGGCTAACTGATCATTTTCAGTTAGCCGATCAAAAAACTATTTCCATAAAAATATTAAATGCAATTTGCTGCAATATGACTCTATAAATGTATATGAGGTTATGTTTCCACCAAACTTATCACTGCTCCCTGGTATACAACGTTGACGTTGAAAATGTTGACGTTTGATCAATGCCTATCTATATTTGCCATTGTCATTTCATATCTGTCAGTCAGTAAGTCAGATACTGTACATTTGCATTAGTACAGACTATCTATAGTGACGTGTGACAATCCCTTTCATCCTTATGCTATGATAGGGGCGAAAAGCCATATCTCTTAAGCTCGTACCTCGACTTCTCATAATCTATGAACGTAATATATTTTTAGTATTCTGCACGCATATCGGAAAACCATTTCTTCGATCAGGAGCTGCATCGCGGAAGCTAACTGCCTTCGAATGGTTCCCTAGTAGTTAGCCAGACGTTTTATTTCACTCGATCGGGAACATGCCATTTTTACTCTTTGTCGTCTGTAATTGAATTTCGTTTAAAAAGCAGGTCGGTTTTGGTTCCAAGTCAAGAGATTTATAGCTTTGAATTCAACCTTTGTTCCATTTATATATGGTCGTTAGTAGGACACACGCACACATACAAGTGAACTTCATTATGATTGAAAACCGATCTCAAGCCGTAAGCAAGCAGTAACCAAAATATCACAGATTTTAAGCACACGTCGCAAAATGTGTGCTCTAACCTGCTAAGTATGTAGGTACATGTTCCTTGCATTAGCTATACCTTCTTCGTGTATTCCAATCGACTATAGGCGTTTTTTAACAACGTCCGGAGGCATACAGCCCATCTGATGTAAAGCGGTTACCGTAGCTTGTATGTATGAACGCTTGCACTGAGTATCACTCGCGCGATGCCACCTCTGCTGCTAATACAGCAACTCTTTAGGAGCTTACTCGTGATCTCACTCACGCGCAGGAACACAGCAACCCTCTAGTGAGTTGTTATTTGGCTGCGGTTTTCTGTGAGGTGGAGGAACCTCCCCAGATGGGCTGCTTTGATGCGCCTTATCTCTTTTAAAAACACCCAAGCCATGACAAACAGACATGTTCATGCCCGCAAATGTTTGTACTGTGTGCGAATCGAACCCACGAGCGTCGATGACAAAGTCGCGTTAATAATCGCTGTGCCACCGAACTGGTCAGCAAAATCAGGCTAAGGTAACCGTAGCCTATAGTTAATATGTACAGGTCTCTCACTATAACCTTTAGAGACAAGCCAACCCCACCTGGTGTGCCTTGATACAACTAGAGAAAGAGAGATAGCGCGCATCAATGCACCCCGAAAAGAGAAGGAAAGTGCCTCCATGTCACAGAACACCACAGCCAAATAACAAATTACTGGATGTATGTAATTGTGTTTCTGCAATTTAGTCGAGTAACCAGTAAGATCTCAAATAGTTACCATGTTAGCAGCGGAGGTAGGCTACGGTAACCAAAGTGAGTGGAACAAGAAACAAAACACAAAAATACAACATTGTATTATTTGTGTGTATATATCCATATAACATATTTTTTTGTTTCCTCATTCCATTTGCCCGAATAATGAAATATCGGCTTACTTACTCATATTTTCTATTATACCGGTATTACAGATATGATCCATGGAATATCGTCTTTTATCTCAATAATATGCAATGATAAAATATGATAACAGTTAAATTTCTGACAACTCAATCCGTCCGTCGGTCACAATAGCTATCACATCATCTTCACCATTGTTTTTTGATTTCATCATATATATTTTTTTTTGAAGTGAAAACTTCTTTAGAGGCGTTGTGCACTTTTTGGGATAAGTAAAAATGTTAAACTCGCGTCAGGACACGACCCTGACCGTAAGATTTTGGTGAGAATTAGAACTTAAGTTCTGCAGCGCTAAAACATTAGTTACCTCTAATTAAATAATTAAAACATGAAGCGCTAGATCGTTCATAGGGCATTTTCTCGCGACCAAAACGTTGCAAGCGCCATGAAATTCTTGGCGCTTACGCGTTTCGTTCAACGTAGTTTATCAACATTGTTGGTTGGTTTAAGCGGCGCAGGGCGCTTGCGCGAGTATGCGTGGGTGTTTGAGTTTTAGAGATCGGCGATGATGATGCTGGTAATGATGATGGTGAAAGAGTCGTTGAAATTATGGATGAAAGTTGTTTTTTTCTGAGAGATAAACTTTTTAATGTAAAATAATTGTAATAGTTCTGAAGTGTTAAATTTTTAATGTTATATAAATTGTCATGTTTGTGTACGATAGCACAATAAATGAATATTGTATTTTACCACATACATGATTGTACTTTTATACTGATAAATAAATCAATTTGTGCGAAATTATTCCTTAACCATTCCAAAATATTCAAAAATGCACAACGTTAATGTTCAAGTTTTCACTTCTGCCGGCTCTCCTGGAGTGCAACCCGTTTTTTTTTATACTACGTCGGGAGGCATACAAGCATACGGCCTACCTGATGTAAAGCGAGTACAGTAGCCTATTAACGCTTGCGATATATTAATTATCACTCGCGCGACGCCTCCTCTGCTGCTTACACAGCACATACTTGGGAGCTGACTGGTGACCTCACTCACACGCAGGAACACAACAACCCTCTAAGGAGTTGTTATTTGGCTGCGGTTTTCTGTGAAGTGGAGGTACTTCCCCAGACGGGCTACTTTAATACGCCCTACCTCTCTTAAAACATCCAGACCAAGACAAACAGACATGTTCATGCAAACAAATGTTTGTCCTGTGTGGGAATCGAACCCACAAGCATTGGTGACAAAGTCGCGTTATTAACCGCTGCGCCACCGAGTTCGTCAAAAGACCTTGATGTAGAAGTAACAAAAATAGTGCGGCTAGTTAATTCAGGCGTTGTAAACTAACTATACCTTCTGTAGTACACAAGTTTAGTCTACGCAGCCAACCTTTTGTCTCCCTTTTTTGCAAAACGTGCAAGATTTTCACTTGAATCACGGAGTTGTCCCGATAAACGAATATTTATGTAAATTCAGGCAGTTCTCCGGGTTCCGCATAAAATAGCTTCGTATCTCACACGAGCCTTGTCAAGTTTCTCATTGCTAAGTAGTTTCCTTGACTTTTGCTTCTTATATCATTGTTTAATGAATCTATCTCATCTTCTATCACTATAGGCCACTGAATGTATGTGGCAGTCATTATTCGTACCTTAAAATAAATTACATTTACTAAACTTACAATAACAATATGTCTCTTTTTTACAAAAAAATATTCTGATAAGTTATTCAGAAGTCAATACAATGTATTTGAATATTTTTACTAAGAATTACTGTAATGATTTTAATGGGTTTTTCTATTACATATTATTACTATGAATTAAACTAGTAATCTTTTATAAATGCACCTTCTTTACTCAAAATGTTTGATCAACTGATAACTTATGTATGGTATGTATGGTGCAATAGATATTTTGGCATTTCATACCATAGGTCTCATATCAAAAGATATTCATTTCAATGAATATAATTCATTGGAAGATACTCTTACTTATACCGATTAGTTTAATTCCATTGCCATTCATAGTTGATCAATAAACCCTTGCCAACACCAAGAACTGTACGTGAAATACCGAGGTACTTGGGTGATGTATCTTATCGGATAATATTAATAGTGGATTATTAAATTTTAGCGGAGCAATAATGAAACCGGTTAGTTAAGAGTTTGTTATAGCTTACACCTCACGGCATCCGATCGATTTGAAATGAAATGAAAAAATCGATGTATCAAGAACATAGTAGTGAAGAATTGTCATTGTCAAGGTACCTTGACTGTCATTGTCAATGTACCTTGACGCTTTTAGTATATTGCATTATATGTTCTCAATAAATTTATTGCATAGTATTGTCTTAGGTTTTCGCGATCGTTACACATTGAATTAAACAATTTTATTTATTTTGTTGAACCTGACGTTTCGAATGCTTTGCAGCGTCCGTGGTCACAGGAAGACTAAGGTGACATTTGTCTTACACTGGTTTTTCAATTATTACATCTACCGACATGGATGGATTAATTATTTATATATGTTTATTTATAAAATCGCTCACGGTGTCCAAACGTTTTTGAGTAGGTAGATCTCAGGGTTTGTGACTTGATTATTTTTAGAACTGGATCCCAAGCAGGTGATACTTGCCAAACATCTTCTCTATTGAAATTGGGATATTTTCTTATTTAAATAGCCTCGCGGAGCATTCTAGGCATGTAGCGATTCTCCTTGGCGAGGATTTGTGGTTTATCAAACAAAAAAAGAATCGAAAGTTATTGTAATTCAAATTTAGCAACGTATTTATCCTTGACCTCTTCCCTACTGTATGGCGAAGAGCCTGTTAGTCGAGCAGCTTAATAGGCTTTTTCTACAACAAGTTTCGGGGGTTCGAGTCCCGCATAAGACAAACATTTTTTGCGTGAACATTTATGTTTGTCCTGGTTTTTCTATATAAGTAAGCATTTTATTTTAAATATTGTGGGACAAATTACACAGCACCACTTAGCCCTAAAATAAGCGAAGCTTATGTTATGGCTACTATACAACTGATAAACATACGTAAATACATTTTGTTTTTGTAAATACATACTTATTATACATAGAAAATACCCAGACCAAAACAAACAGACATGTTCATGCACACAAATGTTGGTACTGTGTGAGAATTGAACCCACGAGCGTTGGTGTCAAAGTAGCGTAACAGCGCGTTTCAATGCGCCACCGAGCTCCTCAAATTAACACGTATGTTTATTTTAACATATCATGATATAAGCTCTGTCTAGTTCAGAACTAGATTAGGCTCTCTAATTTATGAGAAAACAATGATATCTAATTAGCAATGCATGTAGTTTCGTGTTATTTACAACAATACATTATTTGTACAATTGGTCAATGGTAGCGAAACATACAAATTGATACCGCGTCTGCCCAAAGGGCAACGTAGAACATAATACGCCAAATCAACACGACAGTACGTGATCGGAAATTCTCTGTGCAATGCGCTTTCGTAAATTTGTTACCGTTCTATATGGCATTGGAACAACACGTAGTTATCATATATATATTCCATGTACATCATTATTTATTCTACAACTTCCCTTGTGTTTTGTATATTGAGGCCTATGGTGATGTTATTGTTGTTTATATTCTTTCTCTTGGAATTCCTATCGTAATATAAAACAGGATTACTTTATTGAAAATCTGATCTTATTAAGAAATTCTGATACATGACTTAACACACTTAGTTTAGCTTGGTTTCTTCACTTACTTGATTCTTTTTCCTAGCGTTATCCTGTTGCCTAGTTCTTTAGGATTGGCGGTTTCCGCTACCTAAATCATCCTCAAAGTTTTGACTGTGATACTAATTTTGACATGGAGCAACAGCCTTCATGTATATTCTTTATTGCATAACATTACATACAGAGTTTGTTACATTAAAAATAGTGTACAATGGTGAGCTTATCTCTTTAAGAGATCTCTTCCAGCTAGCCGTAGCGTGTGTGCAGTAATTTTATTTTGGCCGGGATTTGAAAAGTTATGCTAAATTAAGTATACAATATATAAGTATATAAAATACATACATACTCTTTAATAATATCAATACATATAAATAACTACACATATAAATATATAAGTACTATACATATAATATCACTTATTGCGAGTAAGATAGTACTCTCTCAACCTATTCCTGTTGCACTTTATTAACTAAAGTGCAACTGTCTCGTATTTGTAGCGGTAATTTATTCCATAGCTGTGCAGCATTAACAGTGAAAGAACGAAAGTAGAAGATAGTATTGGATGATGGATAATTCAAAGTTTTGGTTAGACAAGGACGTTGGGAACGGATAGGAGTTGATTTAAGTGAAAACCGGGATCGAAGGTATTGGGGAGTCTCAGGGTTATTTAGGATTTTATATAGATAGCATAATATGTGCACATTTCTGCGAAGGCGGATAGGGAGCCACTTCAATCTTGTACGAAATTCGGAAATATGGTCATATTTTCGTAAACCGTAAATATAACGAATAGCCAGGTTTTGTAGGCGTTCTAGTTTGTTAAGTAGCTCCTCAGTCGCATCTAAATAGCAAACATCAGCGTAGTCAAGAATAGGGAGTAAAAGAGACTGAGCAAGCATAACTTTAGTTTTGAATGGTAAAAAATTCTGAAGCCGCTTGAGTGAATGAAAATTGTAATGCATACGTTTACTGACGTCATTGACCTGCGCTGTCCACGATAAAGTTTCATCAATGATCAAACCCAAGTTTTTTGTTTTGCTTGTAAAAGCAATCGGTAGGCCGTTGTAGGAAACTTGCGGCAAATCACTATATTTAACTTTCTTTTTCATCTGGCGACTACCGATAACAATGGCTTGAGATTTTGATGGGTTGAGTAGGAGTCCAAAGCTATTAGCCCACCCCTGGACTGCACAAAGTACATCATTCATGGCCGAAATAGCCCTGGATGCATCAGAGTAGGAAAAATGACTGTAAATTTGCAAATCATCCGCATAAAGATGGTAAGGAGAAGTAATTACTTTAGATAATTCGTTGATGAAGATCGAGAAAAGTAGTGGAGATAAAACACCGCCTTGTGGTACACCAGCAGTCAACAGATCCCAATCTGATGAATATTCATCAACTTTAGTACATTGCCAGCGTCCACGAAGATAAGAATCGAACCACTCGATCACAGAGGAGGACAAGTTCAAAGAGCGAAGAATTCCAAGGAGAATGTCAAAATCGACAGAATTGAATGCGTTACTGAAGTCCAACAGAATAACAAGGGTAAGTTTTTTATTATCCATAGCATGTCGTATGTCTTCTGTGACATTCAACAACGCACTCGTTGTACTGTGATGAGGACGGAAACCCGACTGAAAGGGGCTAAGAAGATTATGATGTCTGAGATATGAATTTAGTTGTTTGTGAACAACACTTTCGAGGATTTTAGATAAGAGTGGAAGAATAGAAATTGGCCGATACTCTGAGAAGGATGTAGGGTTGAAAGTTTTAGGGATCGGAATGACTTGAGCCATCTTCCAAGCTTTTGGAAAAACGTTTGTAGAGAGAGAAAAATTTATAATGTGAGTAATTACTGGAATTACGTAGTCCAAAATTGGAATCAGCATGTCACGACTCAAGCCATCACTACCCACAGCTTTGGTGGTAATGGAGAGAATGCTCTTTTTAACTTCGTCCTCAGTAGTGCAGTGAAATGAGAATACGTCACGTGTGGGTGTCACAGGTTGAGAAATCGAAGATAAAGTACCATTTTTAATGGCCTGATTTACCGAAATCGGGGGAGTACAGAAATGTTTATTGATTGCGTTTAAGTCCAAAGAACTATTGACATTCTTGGAAGATTTACCTACACCCAGTGAACGTAGAAATTTCCAGATGTTTGCCTGAGGCATATTTTGCAAAGAGGAATGAATATATTGGCGTTTTGCATCCCTACACATCCTATTGCAGATGTTCCGCAGTTTTTTATATTCCAAGAGTTTATTTTCACTAGGAGATTTTTTAAGTTTAGACTTGGCTTTATCTCGTCTACGCATACAGTTTTTAATAGATGTAGAAAGCCAAGGCGCTGGTTGATGTTTTACTCTAACAGGTCTAATAGGAGCGTAAGTATCATACATTGAAGTTACAGTGGAATTGAAAAAGTCAATTTTTGCATCAATGGATGTGGCTGCGTAAAGCTTAGTCAGACCTCCAGAAGGCTAACTAATTCCTTAGATTAGATCACACATCATTCGAAATATATTTTTTGGACGTGTTGATTTCTGCACGATGTTTTCCTTCACTGCCGAGTAAATGATAATTACAAATATGCGTATAACACGAAATTGGTAATACATGCCCCAACCGGAATCGAACCAGAGACCAGTGCAGAAGTTAACAGACTGGTTTTTTATTTATTATTCTTGATTATTCCTCTACATTTTTGAAGCTCACGCTTGTTTTGTCGATAAGCCGCAGTAACATTTTTTCATGAGACTGGTTATAACGTTATTTGTCATTCGACGAAGAATATTAAAATATATAAAGACTACATTTCGATTTATTATCTCATTTATTAAAATATTTATTAATTGCAGTTCACTTAGTAAAGCATGCCGTAGGTTCATTTCTACTACGAAAATAAATTTCTACCTTCGGTTGATAAATTAATTTGTACGAAGGATACTTGAAAATATGAACGGAAAAGTGATTAAAAATTTATTGAAATTTACAATTAATTCAAATGCATTTTTGTATCTTTGCAGTGGTTACTTATTAAAATAGGCTACAATTAGCTTATCGTCGCGAGTTGTCTGAGAAATAATAACGAAAAATATAACAAATATAATTTATAATTTAAGAGAGCGTCGGTGTTAAAATAAGAAGAGGCATGCTCCGTTGGTTCGAACATGTAGAAAGAATGCAGGATGAAAGAATGTCGAAGCAGATATACAATGCAAAAGTGGAAGGATGTAGGAGCCGAGGAAGGCCAAGACTTACCTACCATGATCAAATTGGTCGTGTTCTATCAGAAGGTAATGTCAGGAGCCCAAGGAACCGGTCAGCGTTCATGAAAAGAGCAATGAATGTTAAAGAAGCGAGTGAGGTATTTTAGGATCGAGTCACGTGGCGCTCGGTTCTCTCTGCCTACCCTGTATGAGATTTGGCGTGAAGTTATAGATAGAGATAGATAATTTATATAATATATAACTGTAATAAAAAAGTAATAATGTATAAATGTAATAAAAAACACAGACAGCCCCATGGTTAGTCTAACGTATTGGATCTCTGAGTTAGTTTACTAATATAGAAATTAATGAAAAAGTGACACCGACTTCATTCACAGTCGTCAGAAGTCGAATCTAATTCACAAAGTCGCTTTATCTTTCCTAGGTTAAGCTTCAATAAAGCAGTATTCATTTAAAAGGTTCGCTAGGAAAACAAGGAACCTTTATAGTTTCGTCGTATCTGTCTATCCGTATGTCACAGCCTTTTAACTCGCAGATTATTTGGGTTTAAAATTTGGTTTATTATAGATGCTAATGAAATCAATAAATCTAAAGGTAGGTATCTAAAGGTATCCCACCAACCCCCTATACAATGAGTGGGGGATGTTTTCATATTAATGCACTCATTGTGTGGGACAAAATATTGAAAATATCTATATACGAGTATCTATAACTTCACGCGACAATCCATAAGGGGTAGGCAAAGAACAGCGAATGCACCATGACTCGGTTATTAAGAGTTATTATTACACATCATTTCTAGGGTTCCGTACCCAAAGGGTAAAACGGAACATTATTACTGAGATTTCGCTGTCCGTCCGTCCGTCTGTCACCAGGCTGTATCTCACGAACTGTTATAGTTAGACAGTTGAAATTTTCACAGATGACGTATTTCTGTTGCCACTATAACAACAAATACTAAAAAATAGAATACCATAAATATTTAAGGGGGCTCCCATACAACAAACGTGATTTTTTTGCTCGTTTTTGCTCAATATTGATAACGGCAACAGGTAGACGCTTGAAATATTCACAGAATATTTAGTTATATATTTACTTTAAGAATAAATGATTGAACTAAAATAAAACAAATATTTAAGGGGGGCTCCCATACAACGACACGATTTATTTGCCATTTTTATAGATAATGGTACGGAACCCTTCGTGCGCGAGTCCGTCTCGCACTTGGCCGATTTTTATTCAACGCTGAGAGATATACGGCACTTACCGTAGCCTATGAACGCTTGTAATAATTTACGTATTACTCGAGCGATGCCACCTCTAACACAGCAACTCCTTAAGAACTTACTGATGACCTCACTCACATGCAGGAACAGAGCAACTCTCCAGAGTGTAGTTATTCCGGCTGCGGTTTTCTGTGAGATGGTTTTCCCACAGTTTTTTTTTTTTTTTGGTTTTTTCCTTTGATGCACCCTACCTCTCTTAAAAAATCTTTTGACAAACCTAATTTTGCTATTGATGATCACTAATGGAATGGAATAATTTCCGTTTGGATGCTTACCATGATTAAAGCTGAATTTGTTAAAATATTTTCCTTGAACCTTATTAAAATATTTTCCTTGCAATTTTGTTAATACAGAACTTAATAACATAATGGATCCGAAGTTGGTCCCGTATAAATTTGGTGAACATAATGATAATTACGTATAATGTTACGAAGTAACATTAAATAATCTATTTTTCTTGTGTTTGCGATCTGATTTTGAATTTTATTTCACAATATTAGTCATATATTAATCACACGAATATTGGTGAAAACTTTATGGTCAACTAAGATTTAAAGGGATATAATTTTGAGAGAGGTAGGGCACATCAAAGCGGCCCGTCTGTGGAAGTCCCTCCACGCCATAGAAAACCGCAGTGAAATAACAACTCCTAACAACTGGAGGGTTGTTGTGTTCCTACGAGTGAGTGAGGTTACTTGTAAGCTCCTAAGGAGTTACTATGTTAGCAGCTCAAGTAGCGATACTTAATGTATTGAAAGCTTACATAGCCTATTCTAACCACTTTACACTCGGTGAGCCGAAGGCTTGTATATCACCTGACGTTGTATATAAAAAAAATAAACAGCTATGTTAACATTAAAAAGCTATGTATGCTATCTTTAAAGTAAATAAATAAGTAAAACAGTTAAGATTAATCAAGGGTATGACATGAGTATTGACTTCATTGAAATCTGTATATTTTTAACATTTTATTTAGAAAATATTAGATTTGAATACATTAGAGCATAGTAGGTTTTTCTCGAAAGAAATTTCATAACATACGAGCTAGGTATTGAATCAGGGTTATGAATATTCCGCAACCAACAAAAGACTTTTTTTAATTGACGACATACTCAATTAAGTAAAAAATACGTTCCAAGAGTTCAATAATTTGTTGTAATTTACAATTTTGGTGCTACATCGAGTGTGGTTATCATACATATAACTAGTTCTGACAGGCATTTGCATCTGTTACTGCTACAAACTGTATAGTCAAAATGTCAGAAAAAGTTGGCAGGCAGCAACTCTATCAGTGACAAGGGCTGTGCTGTCCTTTCAGCAGTTACTCGCGTCAGTATGAAAGCAATCTAATCTGAGTGTACAGTGAGTTCTTTTAAATTTTTACTCTGGTCGTCGGAGACCAATGCCTTGACTACGTGCTACTCACAAAGCATACCATAAAAATATATTTTATATGTTGTTACCTACGGAGGAACACTTGGCAACAGATACACATAAGTAACAGATAAAATATTTTTATTATAGAACTTGTTAGTATTATGTGACATATATACATGACAATCCATGTCAGCAGGAGAGTAGGAAATGCAGCCGTGTGTTTGATTGGCAATCAGTGACGCTCCACTAATCAGATCTGCGCACCCCGCGGCCTGCTAACTAGACACCTAGATTACAGGTTGTTAATTATATGCGATGAAGTTGGTTTATTAACACCAAAACCAAAAAGATATATGCAACGTGTTTTGTTTCTTCGATGAGCCCGGTGCCAAAGTTGTTAGCGAGGCTTTAATTTTAGGTCTCGAAGGTTCGACGCCCTCACAGGACAATCAGGGCAAGCATGTACATGTCTGTTTGTCTTAGTCTAGGTGTTTTTAAGAGAGATTAGGCGCATCAAAATATCCCAAATGGGGAAGTTCATCAGCCTCAATGAAAAGCGGTACCAAATAACAACTTCCTAGAGGGTTCTTGTGTACCTGTGAGTGCGTTAGGTTATCAGTAAGCTTGTAGATGTGTTACCAGTATAGGCGGCAACGCGATGGCGTTTTTATATGGCTTCAGAATTGTGTGAGATCGAGGTATTTCCCCAGATGTTATGTTTACAGCAAAAAGTGCTGCTATTCTCCACCACAAAGAGTGAGGCCTGAAGGAGTGGATATGAATATGACCTCTCACTGGGTACTTTACTACGTCTATTAGAATTATTGAAACTTGCATTGCATTGCATTGATTGCATATCCATTATTCAAAATTAATTTTAAACTTGAACTATCATGATGAATCTAACAATATCTTAATTATCACAAGCCGCCTACCATTTATAATTTTATATGATATGTAAAACAAAGTATTGTTTTTCGGGCATTTTTTGTATTCTGTAATATTAAATTGTATCATCTAAAAACGGTGGTTCGATTTTTCCATTTGCATCTGCAGTTTCAGTCCTTTCGACAAAGCGACTATTCCCTATGTGAAAAATTTCTGTGAAGAACTTATTCATCATAATGAATAATTTCCTTATGTAATATCGTATAGCACTTACTGGGTTCTTACACACCTCACTCACTTTCTTAATATTTATAGCTCTTTTCATGCATACCGGTTTTAGGGGTCATAATGTCGCCTTCTTATACGGGACCGCTTTATTTATGGTAGCTGAATCTTTTTCGGCTCCTATATCCTTCCACTTTTGTATTATTTGTATCTGTTACGTCATTCTATTCTCATGCGCGTATCAACTGTGCCTTCTGACTTAGGTTTCGACGGCTTAGAAATTTTCTCCAACCCTCCTTTCACACTGTTTACACTATTTCACACCTAGCACGACCAGATTGGTCGTGTTTTAGACGAAGGTAATCTTATTAGTCCCAGGAACCGCCGAAGCTACATGAAAAAGCTTTTTTTCCACTAAGGTAGCAAACAAGCATACGGCTTGACTGATGGTAAACAGTCACCGTAGCCTACGGACATTTGCAACACCAGGGATGTCACTGTGACCTTCTAAAAACCTCTTCACCCCTTTCTTGAAGAACCCCATGGTGTAGTCATTTAGGAAAACCTTGGCTGGGAGCTCATTCCACAACTTGAGAGTTATCGGAAGAAAACTTACCTGGAATAGCACAGTACGCGACCATAGCGGTTCCAACGTGTGAGGGTAAACTAATGCTGTTGTAAAATAATGCTGTCGGCATCATATCGAATAGTTCTTCAGACCACAACCCGTTGTACAATCGGTATAACATACAAAGGGAGGAAAAATCTCTCCTTAAACTTAAATGTTCAATACCGTGTGTAAGCTTAGGATCGTCGACAATTGTCACAGCTCGTCTCTCAACGAATCACATGGTCCAAGCTGGTATCCAGGTGCTCCCGCCCAAAGGTGACTGCAGTAGGTACTCCGTGTGCAGTCTGACTATGATTTTTAAAGCAGCGAGCGACATGTCTCTTACATCTTGTGTAGCTTATTTTTTCTGCCTAAAATATTTATTTCTTATAACAAATTCTGAGATATTCGGAGATAAAGTAACAACTGGCTGTGACTGTTGCTTATGCATTCTTGTCACGTCAAAGTAATCATTTGTGGATCGCTGCCCCGCCGCAAACGCACATTGCGTTACAAGGATACACTGCTTTTACAGGTGACGCAGATGCCAAGATATTTTAAATCCCTAGGAATGTTACGACAAATTATGTAATTTTAGTATTAGATAAAATTTCTTTAAGGTATAAATATGCTTACTTCACCAATGAGGCTAATTTCTTATGTAGGATGTATTGTGTTACTACCCTATCCCACACTAGATGAAACGAGGACCTCAAGAGTTTTGTTGGGAATCATTGGATGCAAGTGGTACAGGATCATGATGACGAGCTCGGTGGCGCAGTGGTGAAACGCGTTGTTACACTTCTTTGACACCAACGCTCGTGTGTTCGATTCCCACACAGTACAAACATTTGTGTGCATGAACATGTCTGTTTGTCTTGGTCTGGGTATTTTCTATGTATAATAAGTATGTATTTACAAAAAAAAAATGTATTTACGTATGTTTATCAGTTGTCTAGTACCCATAACACAAGCTCCGCTTACTTTGGGGCTAGATGGCGCTGTGTAATTTGTCCGACAATATTTATATTTGTCCGACAATATTTATAATGGCACTCTAGATGGGAGTCTTACGTTCAGCAGCGGATACGAGCTGAGATGATGATGATGATGATGGCGACTTAGCCGTGATTATTTTTCCAACCATTCTATGTTATATGTGGTGTCATTGTGTCATATTACACACCATTCTTCCGTCTAGTGGCCTAACACGAAACTTGCTAACTACCTGCTTCTGGCAAACGAGAGGTAGGGCAGATTAAAGCAGCTCGAATGAAGAAGTACAATATTTCATAGAAGACTTCGGTCATATAACAATACTCTAGAGAGTGCTGTGGTCCTCCTGGTGAGTGAGGTTACAATAAGTTTATAAGGTGCGGGGGTTGGTAATGCATGGGCGTTACTCCTTGCAAATGTTGATATTAAAAAAAATGTGGTAACATATGCCATATGACATATAGCCATAGCCTATGAACACAATATTCGAGGAAATAGACATATGGTGCAATATGTCTATTTCCTCGAATATTCTATATAAAATAAAATGTTTACCTGTGCAAATATACTGCCTGCTCGCATTTATAGAAATCTGTAATTTTCTCTTCTTGTCGTATTCATAAGCTGACAAACATTCAGGGGTCTCCGAGTATTCAAATACCCGAAATCAACAAACTCGGGAGTGAAAATAAGGGACAAACTTACTAACTCTTAAAAAGGGTCGACATTTGCTTTTATGACATAACAGGTTACAGCGTTACAACCCTGACGCAAATATCTTCTGCGGTTTATTTGCACCCGGGCACAATGTGAAATTTCGGAAAATTGTACATCCAAAAACTTCGGGATTCACGAAATAGGAACAGATAATAGCAAGATTGTGTTATTACGCGTTTCCGCTGAAAAAACAAATGGAGGGACCGTTTGTGAGACAGAATTTTGAAACGTATACGATACGTGCCTAAAGAAAGGCTTTGAGCATGTCTTTTTGCAAGGATATACAAAAACTTCTGGGTAAATATGTTTTCGATATATTTATATTAGAGACGAAGGATAACTTTCGAAAAAATAAACACAATGTTTTACAGGTAGTTTTGCAGATGATTTAGAGTTGTATGAATAATGGTCATAGATATGATGTTATTTCAAGTAAAACATACGGGTAGAACCTATTTACCCCGAGGTTTATGTACATTGTAAGATATTCGATATTTTCATCATATTCATTTTTAAAAATTTTCAATTTTATTGCGTTATAACAGATCGAAATCATTATTTAGTTTCTCATCATGATTTGGAATAATTAAAAGCTCATTCTAATATCGATTATCTTCGTGAAAAGCGCGAAAAATTATATGAAATGTGAATGCTTTAAATAAAGTACGTATGTAAAAAAGAAAATGTTTATAAGTAAAATTATAAAAGTAGTCAGTTGGGCGTGAGACGAACTAAGGATCTGAGTTCTGGTTTCACCATAATCAGGGTTTTAATTCCAAGGCACTTATCAACATACATACATAGATACAAGAATTTTGTGTTATTTAACAAACTGTGTTCATTTTCACTTGCAAATTTAACAAATTGCATTCGTGTTGTGTTATTATGACGACAGGGAATTTATTAGCAATATCCTACGAATCAGACTTATATGGGGATATTTAGACTACAAATCTGAAAAAATGTTTATTTAAATCTTTGCAACATCACATGCCTCCAAAGATCTAACGCCAAAAACCCAATACAAGTTGTAAATAAGGTTATCCATTTCTCAGAAGACATTTTTTCATATAAATGTACCATAATTTTGTAGAATTTTCCTTGTAATATTTAAACTGGTTATTACTCATTGTAATGGTCAAATACATTTCATATCTAAAGCCCGTACTTAGAGCCGCTCGTTCTTACTAATCCGATACTCGGCAGCTCGGTAGGAGAGTGAATAATTGGTTTTTATACGATTCAATTACACAAACTTAATTCTAATAGATTGTTTCAACATTCGTAGATTCATTAAGATATTTTTTATATACAACGTCGGGAGACATACATGTATATGGCCTACCTGATCCAAAGTGGTTACAGTAGCCTATGAACGCATGCAAGACAGAAAGCATAGCTCGAGTTTTGCCACCCCTTTTGCCAATACGGAAATTCCTTACGACCTTATTGGTAACCCCTGTCACTTACTGGAATACGACAAACCCCCAGAGAGTTGTTATTTGACTGCAGTATTCTGTGAGGTGGAGCTACTTTCCCAGTTGGAGTGCTTTGATGCGGCTTAGCTCTTTATAAAAATGTCAACGCACGTGTGTTAAGTTAATAAATATTAAACATTAAAACCAGTTTGAATACAAGCCATCATATATATGAATAGTAAATTAAGAACAATTACATTACTTACTTTTTATTTTTTTACTTTTTTTCACTTTAAAGTGAGTAAATTACCAGAATTTCCTTACCCTAATTATGGTTAATTAATGTTATTTTACTTCCATATTAGGGTAGATACATTAACCAATATAATCAAATTCATCTGACTACTTCAATAATAAATATTATTATTTGTTGAGTTATTTTTATTAGCTGATTTGATGAGCATTTAATTGATTCTACCATTACGCACGTGTCAGAAAAGTAACTATATCATATTTTTCTTTTTCTTACATTAGTTAAGATGATAAACAATTACTCGAGATCTAATATGATTTAATTAATAACAGGGTTAGTTATATTCTTCTCAAATAACAGTACATTGTGTATTAATCTCTCATTACCCGCGGGCCGCTTTTCCGCCAAGAAATGTATGGGAAAACGTATATAACGGGGTCTCACAGTTTAAGGAAGGTAGAGTGAGCCTTAGCCTTAAAGGTAAAGGTTTTAATGACTCCAGTTTTTGATTCCTGCACAGTCCATGTTACATACAAAAGTTTTTATGACTTTTAATACAAAAACTTTATCTAAATAGAAACCCAGCAGCGGCATGATGAACCCAGCCCACTGAATATCGATAAGGCCTATTGACTCACTGGTCTCCTGTTCAAATCCTGGCATACTACTATGAATACATTCTGGTAATCGTATTTATATACATATTACGCCTGGCGTTCCATAGACTCTGCCTACCCCAATGGGAGACAGGCGTATTGATATGTATGTGTGTACATTTTTCAATTTAAGATATAAAAAAATCGCAAATGAAGTTAGAAACAATTTTTCAAATGCCATTTTTTTCAGTCCAATATAAAAGTTTCTATATTGATTGATACACCCTTTCTGTTCTATTGCACCCTTGTACTTATCCATAAATTTTACTGGAGAGTATCTTTAACTCGGCGTATGCGTATATCCTGATATTCCAATTGTGTCTATTACGCACCTTATAAAACTTGCATGTAAAAATTCCAATTCCGAGACTCTGCGGTTTAAAGTAGACGCTGATAAATAAATCAATCAGTCATTTAGTCACGTAGTTTTTTCTTACATATTGATTAGAAGGTAGCGAGTACATATTTATAACTATGACTTGTTCGGCAATAAAGGAAAACATCGTAAGGAAACTCGCATGTTTAAGATTTTTCGAATTATTTATATTTTAATTTAATTTTCGAACGACGTCTGGTCTAATCTAATATCGATATGGTTTTGTTGTAGAGGTCTGACCGCAATCGCTCTATGTTATAATCATTATAGGCGTTAAATCCATACGCTTAGGTAGCGAACCCCGCCAAACCTAAGGGATTATGACACGGGCTATCGATAGGAGGCACATCAGAAGGTAGCGAAAATGTGCCACGTCCTATTTTTATCTTATTTAGTTATTTGTTATCCGAGTAGTCTTCAACACAATTTCTAAATAATATCGCTTAAATTACTTAAAAAAAACGTATTTTAAGAGAGGTAGGGCGCATCAAAGTAGCCCGTCTGGGGAAGTACCTCCACCTCACAGAAAAACCGCAGCCAAATAACAACTCCCTAGAGGGTTGTTGTATTCCTGCGCGTGAGTGAGGTTACCAGTAAGCTCCTAAGGACAGCAGTATTGCAAGCGTTAATACGCTACGGTGACTGCTTTACATCAGGTGGGCCGTATGCTTGTATGCCTCCCGACGTTGTATAAAAAAAAAAAAATGAAAACCCTGTAAACGTGATAAGAAACCAATTTAGATATATCCTCCTAAATGGTTAACATGTAGTGCAAATTTACTTCATGTTAACCATTTAGGAGGATATCAACGGTGGACACAAAAGAATGTTGTTACGTATAAATAAAATAAATACTAAAAGCTATGTCCATTGCTGGTTTTATTTGATTTCCGTTGTATTTCACGCAAAAAATAATGTTGCGTTTTATAAAACCCAGATAGCAGCGAAATACACTTAAAATACTCCGGACATTGGTTTTATGGTAGTCCATTTTAAAATCGGATTGGGGTCATAGTTTAAATGGTTCTTATTGAATGATCGGTAAAAATTTACTGATTACTTTTTAGTATAGTGTATAAAAGTTATTTATAAGATAAAAATTATTTATTTGCCAATAGGCCCTTATAGGCACTTAGACACGTCTTACATTCTTTAATATTGTATCTTAATATTTATCCAGTTTTTTTTTTTTTTTTTGCTTTTAATCTCTCTTTTTTAATCTACCAGCATTTCGAAAATATCCATTGGCGAAGAAGTATGGAAAATATTGTATAAAATGGTGTTCTAAAGTATAGTGTAACTTCCTCGTTTGACTCAGTCTGCTAATAAAATATCGCTAAAGTCCCATTTTCCCAACCCACATGGTTTTCAATAAAATATACTACGAGTACATTGCATCAATCTATTCCCATGGGTCTCTATGCGTTGGATCCTTATCCCCGTGAACGTCTATCAAATGACCGGGATTAATACCTGTGAGATAAATAATGATTTATTTAAAAAAAAAGTTGCAGTACCCATGAAGTCTCTGACGTATGACAGTGTTTCAGAAGTTAGTGCACTCCTTCATTCCAAAGAATTGAATACAAAAAATGTATAGGGGAAACAACACACAACAAAAACAATGGTTTCCTTTTAAAGCTCGAATTTATACAGAATGTGAGTGACAAAATACTTAAAATACAATAACAATCCAATATGCTATTTGGGAGGATAAAGCACTAAGTGAGTTTGACTTTTGGCTCTATGTCGTTGGTACTCACACCTCTTCTCTTTCTCTTCTCGCCCATTTACCTATTTACCGTTCTTTTTAGGGTTCCGTACCCAAAGGGTAAAACGGAACCCTATTACTGAGGCTCCGCTGTCCGTCCGTCCGTCCGTCCGTCCGTCCGTCCGTCCGTCCGTCCGTCCGTCTGTCACCAGGCTGTATCTCATGAACCGTGATAGTTAGACAGTTGAAATTTTCACAGATGATGTATTTCTGTTGCCGCTATAACAACAAATACTAAAAAATAGAATAAAATAAATATTTAAGGGGGCTCCCATACAACAAACGTGATTTTTTTTGCCTTTTTTATAGATAATGGTACGGAACCCTTCGTGCGCGAGTCCGACTCGCACTTGGCCGATTTTTTAGGGTTCCGTACCCAAAGGGTAAAACGGAACCCTATTACTGAGGCTCCGCTGTCCATCCGTCCGTCCGTCCGTCCGTCCGTCCGTCTGTCACCAGGCTGTATCTCATGAACCGTGATAGTTAGACAGTTGAAATTTTCACAGATGATGTATTTCTGTTGCCGCTATAACAACAAATACTAAAAAATAGAATAAAATAAATATTTAAGGGGGCTCCCATACAACAAACGTGATTTTGTCGCCGTTTTTATAGATAATGGTACGGAACCCTTCGTGCGCGAGTCCGACTCGCACTTGGCCGATTTTTTAGGGTTCCGTACCCAAAGGGTAAAACGGAACCCTATTACTGAGACTTCGCTGTCCGTCCGTCCGTCTGTCACCAGGCTGTATCTCACAAACCGTGATAGTTAGACAGTTGAAATTTTCACAGATGATGTATTTCTATTGCCGCTATAACAACAAATACCAAAAAATAGAATAACATAAATATTTAAGGGGGCTCCCATACAACAAACGTGATTTTTTTGCTCGTTTTTGCTCGATATTGATAACGGCAACAGGTAGACGCTTGAAATATTCACAGAATATTTAGTTACATATTCACTTTAAAAATAAGTAATTAAATTAATAAATATTAAAATAATTTGACGAGCTCGGTGGCGCAGTGGTGAAACGCGTTGTTACGCTACTTTGACACCAACACTCGTGTGTTCGATTCCCACACAGTACAAACATTTGTGTGCATGAACATGTCTGTTTGTCTTGGTCTGGGTATTTTCTATGTATAATAAGTATGTATTTACAAAAAAAAATGTATTTACGTATGTTTATCAGTTGTCTAGTACCCATAACACAAGCTTCGCTAACTTTGGGGCTAGATGGCGCTGTGTAATTTGTCCGAGAATATTTATTTATAATTATGATTAATTAAAATAAAACAAATATTTAAGGGGAGCCATAGAACAAACGTGATTTTTTTGAACCCTTCGTGCGCGAGTCCGACTCGCACTTGGCCGGTTTTTTTTTATTTTATTAAACTTTTTCCAGTTGAAACGCACAAATAAAAGGGTTCTAAATCGGGTTGTCACTTGTTATGAAATACGGTTCTTGTATGATAGTTGAAAGTGTCTGTCGCACTGGTTAGACACAAAATGAAAAGGAAACAGTAAATGCAGGATATGTTCTACCTGGCACAGCAATAATTGCAGAAATGTTCTGTGAAGAATTGCAAATAATGATGTACAGGTTCACTGTCAAACAAACAACCGAGATTTGTTAATTGCTTTTGCAGGATTTCTATAGCAGAGTCGTTAATGAACTTCGTTAAAATGGAAAAAGTTTGATAAATTAATTACATGAATACATTAAAAAATGTTCGTGTTTTAGAAATCGCCAATTATATAGCAGCGGGCTAAAACATATAACTGATACTAAATGTGTATCTTTTCTTATCATCTCATCATTGTTTTGAAGGGGGCAAGCTCACTAAACAGATAATATAAATATCTTGTTTCATTTCAACATAATAAAGATTGATTATTATATTGTAAAATACTGTAAAAACAATTTCAATCAATACTATAAGATATAGTAATACAAGATTTTAATTTTATTAATCATTTAATTCCTCTGAAAGAAAGAGTATGCATAATGTATCGGAGAGAATTATATGTTACTAGCTGCTGCCCACGGCTCCGCCCACGTGGAGTCAAATAACGTAGCATATGCGTTAATCCAGATCATAATCTATCTACGTGCCAAATTTCATTCAAATCCGTTCAGCCGTTTAAGCGTGAAAGAGCAACAAACATCCATCCATATGTACAAACTTTCGCATTTATAATATTAGCAGGATTTATGACTCGAGAGGCTATTTAGAACCCATACAACAGGCTAGTAAACAAGTCTTGTACCGTCTGTGGTATGTAATATATAGTAATATTAGCATGTATTGCTTTTCGTCACATATCGATAAAACTTTATGCGAAACACATATTATAACGGCTAAAATAATGTCACACGTTTCCTAGCATACCTAGAGGATCACAACTTGATCAGGAAGCGTCAATATGGCTTTCTACTAGGTTGTTCGACTGGTGATCTTCTAGTGTATCTTACATACCGCTGAGCTTCGGCGAATGAGAGTCAAGGTGAAACATTGCCTGTCAGCTTAGGTATGCCAAAAGTGTTCGATTGGGCCTGGCATCGAGGTCTTCTATCGCAGTTACCATCGTATGGGCTGCCCGAGGGTATGTTCTGATGGGTTTCCAACTTCTTATACAACAGATACACTTATTATACAGGCCTTGCTATCCCTCGTGAAACAAAGCAGCGTAAAACTTGTGTCTGAAATTGAGTAAAGTATCTGATTGGGGGCGGTTGACTTGATCCAATTCAACCCTATAAAGACAAATGTTTGCGCGATCGCTAAGTAAACCCTACATGCTGTGGTTTCTCAATTCCAGAATACGCCACTTACCATTGCGTGTATTGGAATTCTTGGTGCCGAGATCTCCAGTGAAGTTCAGTACCGAAATCAACTAAAGAAGAAGGTCAAACTGACGTCTAAGAGACTTGGTGTGCTCAACAGAGTTAAACAGTACTCCAGTTCGGGGCAAAGACTTTCGTTATATAAGTTTGAAGTTAGACCGCATGTGGAGTACTGTAGTCCCCTTCGGGCGGTGAAACTTGGATACCAGTTAGGATCTAGTGATTCAGTACAAAGATGAACTGTAAGGGTCCTTGATAATCCTATACGCATACATGGTATGAAGGCCTTGAGTTTAACGAAAGATTTTCCTCCCTTTGTGTATTCTACTACTACTACTACAACTTCACGCCAAATCCCTTACGGGGTAGGCAGAGAGAAATATGGATATATATATATATATATGTCGCAGAGGTAGCAAAACCATATTGAGAAGCCCGGAAGAAATCAATCCCCGTGATGCTAGTTTTAATAATAACGGATCAAAATGTCAAGTCGGCGCTTGGGCGGAATCGTCATCGTTGAATTGGCAACACCGGTTGCGTTTGTTATGGTTTGCTCGAAATGTCGATTGTTGTCAGGTTGTCAAAAACGTCAAGATGAGATACCGTCATTAGAAGCGGCATTACGAATCGAGCAATGGAGCCAATCGCACGTGTCGCGTCCACCGCATTTTGAATCCGTTCTAATCTACGATCTAAGCATAACTTTTGTTATAGGTAAGTATTGTGGTAATTGGCTGATTAAATATTGAGAAGATTAACTACGCTGGTATTTCGCTTTATTCGCCATGAACAACGAGCCACCTGACGACCATTACATCCACGTTCCGACACATATATATATATATATATATATATATATTCTACCAAATGTATAATGAGTAGTGTTTCGAGAAGTTCAACATGCTGCCAACAAGCTCATTTTACTATCGCTATGCTCTCCGACAACTTCGCGCTCATCCTCATACACTGGAGCCGCAATGGTCATACTATGCGGTCACAGAACCCTTTAGATGTGGAAGAAGCTCCCTTCCGAGGTTTTCGCAACGGAATACTGTATGGGGTTGTTCAAGAAAGGCGTAAGAATGTTTTACAGCATAGGCAACGCACGAGAGACATCCCTGGTGTTGCAAATGTCCATATGCTACGGTAACTGCTTACCATCAGGCAGACTGCACGCATGATTGCAATCTTAGTGGTATAAAATAACCTGACCGTTGGCGTCATTAGTGATAAGTTTAATATCTTTTACTATGATTATTAATATAAATTAATTTCTTGAACTCATCCAACAGTACTAGATGGGCATCACTAGAGACTTTCTAAGTGCGCATCAAAGCAGCCCGTCTGGCCGCGGCCAAATAACAACTTTCTAGAGGGTTGTTGTGGTCACCAGTAAGCTCCCAAGGAGATGCTGTGTAAGCAGCAGAGGAGACATCGCGCGAGTGATACTAAATATATTACAAGCGTTAATAGGCTACGGTACCCGCTTTACTTCAGGTGGGCCGTATGCGTGTATGCCTCCCGACGTAGTATAAAAAAAATCGGCCAAGTGCGAGTGGGACTCGCGCACGAAGGGTTCCGTACCATTATCTATAAAAAGGCAAAAAAAATACGTTTGTTGTATGGGAGCCCCCTTAAATATTTATTTTATTCTATTTTTTAGTATTTGTTGTTATAGCGGCAATAGAAATACATCATCTGTGAAAATTTCAACTGTCTAACTATCACGGTTCATGAGATACAGCCTGGTGACAGACGGACGGACGGACAGCGGAGCCTCAGTAATAGGGTTCCGTTTTACCCTTTGGGTAAGGAACCCTAAAAAAGATAAATCATTTTGTATTGTAACCCACAATTAGGGGCACATGCAGTAACACACGCATACAATAGATAATCTAAACACATATTCTCAAATGTTTGTGAAGGAATTTCCCGCACAGAAGTGCTATTGGCAATTTAACAAAATTGAATACCTGTCCGTAAGCTACTGCGTACAGCAAATCATATCTGTCTTTAAGACTTGAATATGCTACAATGGGGCTGAACGTCGTCTGAACACTGCGACAAATATTCTTTCTGTCGTGAACTATTTTGTATCTAATAAATTCAATGCGGACTGTACCGAGATTGTTGTTGTGGTTTCGAAAGGTGTGAACATAAACAAACGTATTTTAAAATAGATAGACGTGTAATATTATGCAATTTTATTAAGACTCTCTTAGAAGGTCAATGAGACTATGGTTACAAGTTAAGTATATAATGAGATCTAATTTTTTTTCCAATAATTTAAAGAGAAACCGCCGATATAAAACGTAACCTTACCATAAAATTTAGTTCGAAGCTATTTCTGTGGGATCTATTTGAAAAATGTCTGTATTGACTCATGAATCAATATCCACATCAAATCAGACATATCAAGATCAGGACCTAGTTACGTAACTATTTCATAGACATGCATTACGATATCGGCCAAGTGCGTGTCGGGCCACACCTACTACCTACCTTGTAGAGCCTACTTAACTAAGATGGTTTTCTTTTTAAGTTGGTAATATGTGCAGTTGCCGTGAATTTTATCAAATATTCAATAACAACCATTTAGCTGGTATCAAGACATTTGACCATAGCAGAAATTTTGCATTTATAACTTAATATTTTCCTGAATTTCACACACCCACAATATTTTTGGGCGACCTATCCAACAACATCTGAAATAATAGAATAGACAAGAAAAAAAATCGTTCACGTTTTACGCGTAGGAAATACAATTATTTTTTCAGGATTGTATTTTACCACTTCCGCGGCTTAATTAATAGGTAATTAATTACAACATTCTGTTCCTCTGATCAAATCCGCGGACAGACAGCAGAGCTGACATGATGAACATGCCGTGAACATTTCTTGTTCTTGACTACGGAACCCTAAAATGCTTAGCTTGTTTGTGTTTTCGTAATGTAGACATGATAACAAGAGCTGAAAATGACATTGTTTTTAAACCGCAGAGCGAGGTTTATTCAAATCTATATATATAAAAATGAATGTTTGTCAGTATGTCCTCTATGGACTCAAAAACGGCTGGGCAGATTTTGATGAAATTTTCAGTGAATCTTCAGGTTAGCCCAGCAGGTGATCCTGTGAAGTTTGGTAGCGATCATATCACCCGTGCGAAGCCGAGGCGGATAGCTAGTCTTTATATAAATATTCAAGCTACGGTATGTCAAATTAGTAACAACACATTGTAGATAGTACAAATATTGTTTAAAGGCAACAAAACTCAATTGCATAAATCTAGATATTTCACTCTAACTCTATAAAGCCCGCCGTTTACGTTCGTGTCAGTCTGACACAACGAGAAATAATATTTCCGTGTTCACAATAAAATATTACGAATCTGACAAATTAGATACGAATCCAGAATGCCAGGAAAATATGTTCAAGCGAGAATAACCAAGGCTTTGCGCATACTGTAAGGTATTTGATTCGCGTACATTGCGGGTTTGGAAATACGTAAAAAATATATATAAGTAAAAGACAAGCAATGCACTTTATTATCGCAATTTGAATGCGGGGGGTATGCGTTTGTGTGTGCCATTCAAGAACATATTCCGATGACATGTTATTACAATGACTATTTTGAATGATTAACTTACCGTTTTATTGTAGTCCTTCTGCATCGACTGTGGGGCCAGTTCGGTTGCACAGTGATTAGTAACTACTACTTTGACACCAGCGCTCCCATTCATTTGTGTCTGTTTGTCTTGGTCTGGTTATTTTCTATGTATCAAAAGCATGCATTTACGTATGTTTATTTTTTTAGTTTAAGGGAGTATGTATTTACAAAAAAAAATGTATTTACGTAAGTTTATCAGTTGTCTAGTACCCATAACACAAGCTTCGCTTACATTGTAATTTGTCCGACAATATTTATTATTTATTTTTATTATATATACTCGTAGTTATTTATATTTTCAAAAAGTTTCCCTTCGTGCACCGCGACAACAGCTCATGAAGATAATATTGTCATTAGCTACCAGATTCTTCAAGGCATAAACAGAACAATAATAAATATGTAGTGGGTGATAGACTTAAATCTACAACATTGTTTGTATGTCAAACTAACGAACGACAGACGAACGTTGTTATTTGGCTGCGGTTTTCTGTGAGGTGGAGGTACTTCCCCAGACGGGCTGCTTTGATGCGCCCTACCTATCTTAAAACATCCAGACCAATACAAACAGACATGTTCATGCACACAAATGTTTGCCTTGTGTGGGAATCGAACCCAGGAGCGTTGGTGTCAAAGCGTTGGCGTCATTCACGACTGAGCCACCGAGCTCGCCCTCCGCTTTATATTATTAGTATACTATAGTTATAATACTTATAAGAATTGCTCATACTTACTCGTTAATATATATCAATTGGAGTATGTATGCAAATTTGGTATAATTTTGTTATGTTGGTAATTATCAAAACAAGTTTTTTTTAAAGAAAATGTTTTTTTTTAATCAACCCGAACGGTTGTAATTTTGGATGGTACATTTGTACATTTTTTTATACAACATCGGAAGGCATACAAGCATATGCATCATCTAATGTAAAGTAGTTACTAAAGCCTATGAGTGCTTGCAATACATTTTAAATCACTCGCGCCAGCGCCGTATCAAAAGGTAGACAGACCAACATTATTGTATTTTAAAATAGCGCAAGTAGTACTATATCTACGTACAGTTATTTGTTATGACACTTTGCTCTAACAAAGAGACAAATGATAGGGCATAGGTACCTGTCGTTAGACAGAGATAAATATATCTTAAGACATATGCTTTGTGGCGAAGTACGTATAGCAGCGACGCGAGAGCGTGGCCAACTGAATGCGAGTTGGGCAATTACCTTACTTTCGTATTGCCATTCTAGAGCGTGTACGACGTATCTATAACTATAAAAACAACTTAGACTCGCGCAGCTAATACAGCAACTCCTTAGCTTAATGATACCTACGTCTCACAGGCACATGTATAAGTTAGATACACGTTAATTTTTGTTTTCATACTGATTTATGAATGCGTGAAAAGAGCTAGAAGCGAGTGACTGTACAGTACTGTATATATTAGACATTTATGCATTAAAGCAGTCAGACTGTGAAAGAACTTCCACTTCGCAAAAATCGTAGCTAAATAACAACTCCCTGGAGGGATGTAATGTACCTGCGGGTAGATGAGGTAAGCTAAAACGCAGTGTGGTATCATACTGGTACGTGCAGTGTGAGATGACCCTCCCCACTAGATGGAGCAACGACCACAAGAGGTTTGTAGTGAGGCAATGGTCGCATGGTTCAGGTAGGATATGATCGAGGCGAATGGTTCTTTAGATAGGAGGCCTATGTCTGCCTATGAACAAACACTGGCTGAAATAATGATGATGATGAAAGTGGCTAACCAGCCAGGCGTGGCAACGCGCAAACAATATTCTTGCATTGCAAGCCTTTATAGGCTACAGTAACCACTTTACATCTGGTGTGCCGTATAAACGGTCTTCCCACGTTGTATAAATAAAAAATATACTGAGCTCTACATACAGTAGTATTCATTTCTCACGAACGTGTAACAAAATTTGATGAATGGACTAAAAGGGATGCTATTCAGCAACTGAATAACTATATCAATAACCTTACCCAACAACTTATTTAAAAAGAAACCTAAAGCTCTTTCCCTAACAGTACATACGTCCGCCATTTTCGCTGCCAATAAAATATCCACATATTTTACATAATGTCAACAGAAAGTAATAAGTCAAAGCTCGTAGGGATCTTTTTTCAAATGGAATCGTTAGAAATGTGTGCGTAAACTCTTCGTACCCTCATTCCCATTTTTCATTAACTTAATGAAACATTTTATCCCTAATTCAGTTTATGGCGTCTCTAAATATGACGAAAATGTAATGAAATTGAATTGACTGTTTCTCCGCTTAATAAAAACAATAAGTGTTGTTATAATACCGTAGCTTTCTGGGTAGATCCTTTTAAATTTGTTTACGTTATACAATATTCCATCTATGTCTTAATTTAATTAGATATCTATTTATTACTATTGTTTATACAACGCCTAGAGGCATATAAGCACCTGATTTAAAGTGCTTACCGTAGGCTATGAACGCTTGCAATACATTAACTATCGCTCGCGCGATGCCACCTCTGCTGCTGGCACAGCAACTCCTTAGGAGGTTACGCAACTACCCTCCAAGTAGTTATTTGACTACGGTTTTCTGGAAGATGGAGGTACTTCTCCAGTGGGACTGTTTGATTCGCCCTACCTCTCTTGAACATACATGTTCATGCCCACAAATGTTTGTCCTTTATGGGAAACCCACGAGCCTTGGTGCTGAAGCAGCGTTGTTAAATACTCCGTCATCGGGCTCGTCTAGTAGGAAGATAAACGTTTCTGAAGCCGAAAGTGCACACCTTGCTAATCTCGTATTAGGTATACAATGGTCCAATTACTATTTTAATTTCCCAGTGATTTTATAAGTACGTCTTCTTCTTCTTAGCGTTTTGTTCCCTGTGCCATTAGAATTGGCGTGGTCCACTACCTAAGCCTAAGAGTTTGGCGAAGACACTACTTTTTACATGGAGCGACTGCCGTCAGTCCTCCACGACCCAGAGGAAAAGCCAGATCTTTCCTAGGTTAGGTCACTCGTCTTTCGAAATATAATTTCTTGGACGCGAGGGTTTCCTCACGGTGTGTTTCTTCACCGCCGGGCAAGTAATAATTACAAATTGCAAATATCTGTGTATGTGTGAAATATGTGTGAAAATACGCATTTAGTACATATCCCCGCCAGGATTCGAACCGAGCTATTACTGCAATATGTTCTTGCCTTCTAACGACTAAAACCCTGGCTGGGTTGTAACACCGTTTGGTATAAAGATATTTTTTTAAACAACGTTGTGAGGCATACAAACATACGGTCCACCTGATGTAAAGCGGATACCGTAGCCTATGCACGATTGGATCACTCGCGCGATGCCACCTCTTCTGCTAATACAGTTACTCCTTATGAGCTTACAGGTGACCTCACTCACACGGAAGAACACAACAACCCTACAGGGAGTTGATGTTCTGTGATTTTCTGTGAAATGGAGGTTCTTCCCCAACTTTGATATGCCCTACCTCTTTTAAAAAACATCCAGAGTAAGATAAACAGTCATGTTCATGCACCCAAATCTTCATCATGTGTGGGAATTGAACTCACGAGCGTTGGTGTCAAAGTCGCGTTATTAACCACTGCGCTACTGTGCTCGTCGAAAGTCTTTGATAGTCCGGGACGTGAGTAAGGACATATTAACTTGTTATCGTAATAGTGAGATGACATGCGAAGTCATGCGTAGAAGTTTGTGTATACATATATGTTTCTATGTGTATATTATCTATATATAGATGTATATATATATCGTATGTATTTCTTCATTTGCTGTTGAATTTTATCCTATTTAAACACCTATCATCGGAATTCGAAATACGGGGAATAATTGAACGGGAAAAGAATGAAATTTCTATATATTTATCTATAAAACGCACAGTTTCTTGAGAGGTAGGCACAGAGAATCAGGTGCTAAATAAATTGGCCCTTACACATGTCACTTACTTATTTATCATTCATAGATCACGTACGCTCGCCGATTATAGGATGTTAGATTCAGATAATTGTTTATAATAATTAGACTATGTAGATAATAATCTATCTATAACTTCACGCCAAATCCCTTGCAGGGTAGGCAGAGAGAACCGAGCGCAACGTGATTCGATCCTTACATAACTCACTCGCTTCTTTAACATTCATTGCTCTTCTATATATTTGCTATGAACCTACAAGCAAGCAACCACACTCTCGAGTCCATGAAATTTTTCCATAAAGATTTTTTATGCAATCAAGCATACGCCTCACATGATGTAAAGTGGTTACCGTAACCTATGAACGTTGAAACACTGCTAGGATAACTCCTTGAAGTTATCAATAAGTTCCCGAGTTGTTATTATCACTCACAGAAATACAACAAACGGAGTGGTTAGTAATTGCCCTCTTTTTTTTATACTACGTCGGGAGGCACACAAGCATACGGCCCACCTGATGTAAAGCGGGTACGGTAGCCTATTAACAGTTACATAGCAACTCCTTAGGAGCTTACTGGTGACCTCGCTCACACGCAGGAACACAACAACCCTCTAGGGAGTTCTATTTGGCTGCGGTTTTCTGTGAGGTGGAGGTACTTCCCCAGACGGTCTACTTTGATGCGCTATACTTCTCTTAAAACATCTAGACCAAGACAAACAGACATGTTCATGCACACAAATGTTTGCCTTGTGTGGGAATCGAACCCACGAGCGTTGGTGTCAAAGTCGCGTCATTCACGACTGAGCCACCGAGCTCGTCAAATCTCGAGCTCTTCTGTAAGGCGTAAGTAATTCCCCAATCAGAGTACTAAGATGCCTTCTACTTCATTTTACAGTATGCAGATGATTAGACTCTAAAAATAATAGTAATTCGCTTGCAACTCTTTCTACTCAACTTTATAGCTAGATTATAACTTCTCAGACGCTTATAGTAGAAGTTACAGTACTAATAAGAAGATATAACATGTAATAAGTCTACCAGCAACTTTAATTTTTTGGCAACAGCTTTTTATCCCATGTCAAGTCTATGGATACATGTTTGCACTATCGTACAAAAAAATGTACCAAAAGTGTAAACATGTACCTAATGTAACACGACAATATAATTTTGTCTATCGCATACAAAATTCTGTGAGATAAATTGGTCACACAGAGAAAACTTGCTGGTGTACAAACACCTCAATACACAATATGAGATAACACATACAATATTTACACAAACTGGTCATAAAAGGATTAACTACGTAAAATATCCCCCAACTCAAAGTTAAGCACAACCCGATGTCCAGTCATCCACATGCAAATATTCGGCATGACGAACCCAGAAATAAACTATTCGCATACCAAGATACTTGCAGAGAAACTTTCGGGAAACATTAAAACTATCCCTTAGTTCACCCGGCGCTTGGAGACAAAATTAACGGAGCGTTTACTTGCCAACTTGACAGTTAGTGACAGACCCCGTTCAGTACAAGTTGTCATGTATCTACTATTAGTACATAAGAATGTACTTTCTGTGTACTTTACAACTTGTTACGTCTTTTTTGGATACAAAGTTTTTGGTGTAAATATCTGAAATCAGAAAAACAGGGAGGACTTCTTCCCGCGCTTTTGACGAGTGACATTGTTTTTATACTTGAAATTTTTACAATTCAGTATAAAATTGGGTTTATGTGACAATTTTGATAGTATTTTGTAACATAAGTGCTAGTGAAATTATACAGCAATGAAAAAACTCAAATATAACACGTTTATGCACTTTTTGGAAGACGTGAATAAGTTCATCAAGAAAGCCTTGTAAAAATCACTATCGTTTTACGGGTGGTATTTAAACTGGGTTGATTGGGTCGAGGTACCCTTCCCAAGTATTTTTTCAGCACAGTTCCTGAAGCTGGAACATAGAATTAAGATTTTCAAATGGTTCTAAACTGATGACTTGGCTGTATGGGCTAGACCCCTTTGCCTTTCCCCTCGAGAATAAAAAGAACCAAAAAAAAAAATCTGAAAAACAGATATACCTAGTCAGGTCATAAGTTCTGTCAAAAACTTTTGATGTAATTAATGATATACTTTTTGATAATTATGTAAAAGTTATATATGAAATGAAAGGTAATTAAATGTACAATAAATTTTTATTTACATTATTCAAAATGCCCTCCTCCATTTTGAATACATGCCCTTAATCGATGCGGCCAGTCATCGATTGCAGCACGCACCACATTTATATCTATTTCTGCCGCTGCTTTAACCAGAGATGCTCGGAGAGACTTCAAATTCTGATGAGGTTTAGCGCAGACTTTCTCCTCCAAATGTTGCCATATCTTATAGTCCAGTGGGTTTAAATCTAGACTAGAAGAGGGCCAGTCTTCATGCCCGATGAAGTCAGTTCCACGGGCGGTCAACTAGTTTTGAGCGCTTTGTGTCTTATGAGCTGGTGCAGAGCCCTGTTGGAGTATCCAGTGTCTGTTTTAGAACATTGTTTGAGAAAAAGGTTCTACTATGTTTGTTAGGACGGTATTTTGGTAAACCACGGCACTGGTTTTCACACACTTTTTCACAGAAAAACAACTGAGATTCCAAACCAAACCATGATTGATGAAGGATAATACCCTCGCTGGACCCTCGGAATACGCGCGTTCGCTTCTTCACAACTGTGGGCATATATACACCTTATCATTTTGTTTGTTGTAACTTTCTTCGATGATAAAAACTTTTTCATCCAAAAACAGAATTTCGCGGTACTTTTTTCTCGCGTACCGCCGTAACAAAGCGCGGGATCTTTCCATCCCATTTTTTTTCAAACGCTCGTTCAAAAAATGACCGTTTTTTTAAGATAAGCTCGGTGTCCCAGGTCTTCATTTAACACTCTTTTGATAGTGGTTCTGCTTAATCCCATCTGAAGGGCTAAGATTTTTTTGTTTACGCATGGGATTTCTTTGGATTCGCGCCTTCACTGCTGTGATGACCGCTGGTGTCCTAACTGTACGAGGATGGCCACTCCTCTTCGAAGCTTGAATCTTTAGTATACGTTTGATAGTGCGATAAATAAACCGTAGTGTTATTTTCAATTTTTGTAAAATGTTGAAAATCTCTTTTGGCGCGTAACCACATCGGTGCAACGCGACTCTATCTTCTTTCTTCAACCACTCCATATTTGAAAATGAATAAATTATTTTTTTCGGCAAGCGTGAATGTTCTATTTTTAAATTAGCCAAAGTATTTCTGACCAGTATTCCAAAATTAAAATAATAAGGTTTTGACAGAACTTATGACTCGACTAGGTACAATGTAAAAGTGGAAGGATGTAAGATCCGAGGAAGGCAAGACTTATCTACCATGACCAAATTGATCGTATTCTATCAGAAGGTGATGTTAGAAGCCTTAAAACCCAGCGAGCGTGCATGAGAAGAGCAATGAATGTTAAAAAAGCGTGAGAGGTGTGGAAGGATCGAGACATGTGGCGCTCGGTTCCCTCTGCCTACCCCGTAAGGGAATTAGCGTGAAGTTATAGATAGATAGAAAAACAAGTTTTTTTATACAACTAGGTTGGCAAACAAGCATGCGGCCCGCATTAGATGGTCACCGCAGCCTATTGACGCTCGCAACACCATGGAGATGTTACTAGCGCGCTGCCAATCTTGTGACCTAAGTCTGTTTCGTCACAATACCTAGTACTTTCTCTGTCATATCTCACCCTTCAAACCGGAACACAGTTATATAAATATAGCTGCTTGGCGGTAGAAATAGGTACCCACGCAGACGACTTTTGTACGAGTACAAAGTCTTCTGTTAAGTTCTAAAGGTTCTTTAAAGTGACTTTTCATGATTCCTTCATTCGATTCAATTTTTCAGTTTCATAAATGTAGATGAGGCCTTCCTCGAATTCCATTTATTTATATAACGTGGGTATGCATATAACCAACTGATGTAAAATGGTTACCGTAGCTTATGAATGCTTGTAATACATTAAGTATCACTCGCGCGATGTGACCTCTGCTGCTAACACACGAACTCCTTTGCAGCTTACTAGTGGTCCCACGGAGCTCAACGACGACTCCAGGGAGTTGTTATTTTGCTGTTGTTTTCTGTGAAGCGTAGGTACTTTCCCAGACGGGCTGCTTTAATGTACCCTACCTCTCATAAAAACACCCGGATCTAGACAAACAGACATGTTCATGCACACAAATGTTTGTCCTTCTGGGAATCGAATCCACGAGCGTTGGTGTCAAAGTCGCGTTATTAACCACTGCGCTACCGAACTCGTCGTATTGTATCCTTTTCGTCATACATGTTTGATATATTTAATTACAAATATAAAATAATTAAATTGATAACTGTTGCATGTGACACATACGAATATGTACTCATTATATTCACTTCTCCCTGACATCAATCAGTGTAAGCTTATCCTAATAAAGCTCCATTTACATACTAATGGTGAAAATCAAGGGTTGGCGATTGATACTTTTCCATTTGAAATATTTTATATTATTTTCGTCATCGGGAGTTACATGCTTACACAATATACTACTGGATCCAACAGACGTTGCCCTGTCCGAAAATAAAAACAGTAAGTCCTGTAATCCGATCGCCGCGCCACCTGCCGGGTCCAATCCAACTTATGTAAGTACCAATGTATGTTTTGCGCAGAGTAGTGTTATATTTCAAACAGGCATCTGCGGAAGACCAGAGCCGCGATGTCAGACGACCCCACGGCTTATGCTGAGTAGATGCCTATTTGTTGTCTTATATATTATTTACTTGCTTTAGGTTTTAAATGTTAGTGATTACATATGAGGCAACAAATAAACCATTTTCTTTCTTTCAATTGGGAAACTAAACCATTCGCTAATCTACTATGTGTGTTTAACACTCAAGCTTTGCTAAGAGCGGTAGTGTGCATCAAAGCAGCTTGTCTGGAGAAGTCACATTAGTGAGAAGTCCACCTCACAGAAAAGCGCAGCGAAATAACAACTCTGGAGGGTTGTTGTATTCCTGCGTGTGAGCGAGGTCACTAGTAAGCTCCTGAGGAATTGTTGTGTTAGCAGCAGAGGTGCCATAGCGCGAGTTATACTTAATGTATTATAAGTGTTCATAGGCTACGGTAACGGCTTTACATGAGGTGGGCCGTATGCTTGTATGCCTCCCGATGTTGTATAAAAAAATAAGTGAACTTACGGCACATGATCTGAAGTGGTTACTGTAGTCTATAGAGGCTTGGAATGCAAGAGGTGCCATCCCCGCTACTAACACAGGACCTCTTTTGCATACTGCTAATTTGTAACATAAATAATCAATTCATTAAATAATGTTATATTTAAAATCGTTTTAAAGAATTCTTATGACGATAATTAAGCATACTTTTCACGTAAAATAATTATAAATCAGGTGGGTAGTACGTTTCATTGCTTTCCGACGTTGTTGTCTTAAAATACTGTCATCTTAGGAGCTAAGCGACGTCCATTTGCATGAATACATTGTGCCTCTTGCTTACTCTTGCTCTTGAGAGAATACAAAAATAAAGATTGTAATGCAAACTTTCACGGGCTCCGATAACCGCTTCACATACTGTAAGCCGTGCAGTAGTTTATCTTCAAGAAGTCATATAAAATAATACGATAATAATCATATTAACTAAGTTATGGCAACCCTGCTGCGAAGCAATAAGACGAAGGTAATAAATCATCTCGACAGATATTACTTCTCACCTCGAGGTACGCAATTACGTTTGTTAAATTTAAATAAGCAGCAATGAATCTTTAACTCTGCTCATTTATCCGCTCTATCTCTTCATCTTAATAACTATAAACATAGATAAAAAAAACACGCCATAAGGGCAAAGGTTTATTAAGATAAGTCAAACAAACCCTAATTAGATAAAAACTTACCGTTGCCTATTCGACGAGTCGCGATGCCCACCTTCTTGTTTTTCCTAACGTTATTCCATTTCCCAAGATTGATGGAGTCCGGTATCTAATTCTAAGGACTTGGCGAAGACACGGAGTGACACTTTCAGATCTCCAAACCTAAAGAACAGTCACAATATCCTACCAAAATATAATTTCATAGAACTGCGAGTAACTTCACGATATTTTTCTACACCGCTGAACAAATGATAACTACAAGTACATAAGTGCGAAAATACAAACTAACCGATACATACCTACACTCGGATTCGAACCAAGGATCAGTTCACTAGGCTATTACTACTCTTGACTTAACTTACCTTTACTTTTCCTAAATATTATCTCATCATCTTTCGATTATTTAGACTACAAAGCAATCCCAAATAGCAAATTGACAAAATATGTCTTTATATTTTTATACATACTTATCCATGCGGTGACGGAGAAAGAATACTAAAAATCACCGCCCCCTCTCTTCCCGTGAGTGTCGTAAGAAGCGACTAAGGGATGTCCTGAGATTCCAGCTTCCCAGCCGGTGGTAAGGTAAATAGCCGCCAGTTTGACTACCTGGACTGAAGACTTAACGTGCCCTCCGAAGCACATAGAAACTCGAGATAGATACACCCATAGACAGGCTTCTTCTAACTTCAGTATTGGGCAAAGAACATGGAACGGATCTTTAACATTCAATTGATCCGTTACCTAGAAGATTACTCCTTAATTAATGATCGTCAGTATGGTTTTATGTGACGCACCTCTAGGGGGACGCAATTGATAAACATGGCGAATCTATGGCAGTCAGCCTAGATATCGCCAAGGCATTTGATCAGATTTGGCATAAAGCACTTCTCTCCAAACTTCCGGCATACAATCTGCCCATCCAACTTTGTAAGTCGATTGCTGGCTTCCTGCATGAGAGTAAAATCCACGTCCATGCAGATGGATGTGATTCGCGGTTCATGTCAGTGAATGCCGGTATCCCACAGGGCTCCGTCCTGTCGCCCACCCTCTTTCTTCTTCATATCAATGACATGCTTCCACTTGGTAATATTCATTGCTCTGCAGATAATAATACGGTCCACAGACGATATTTCGGCCTGGTACTGGTCGGAGAGAAATCGGTGAGAAACGCGAGAGTCTTGTCGTTGAGCTGAATCGGGTTTTGGACCTCATTAGTAATTGGGATTCCAATAAGCTTGTTGAGTTTAATGGCAAGAAAACTCAGGTGTGCTTATTCACAACAAAAATGTCCTCCTTCCACCCCACTCCCAGTCTATAGGGTGCTTCCTCAATATGCGAGATAGCCTGAATATGCTAGGCATGTATATTCGTTGCGATCTTAACCAATGAAATTACATCGAAAGCCTCATCTTAACAGCTTCAAAAAACCTCGGAGTCCTGAACAGGTTGCGCCGGTTCTTCACGCCGGACCAGCTTTGTCTGCTTTATAAGACTCAAGCTCGGGCTTGCATGGAGTATTCTCTGGGACGGCTCTACATAATATCTTCTCAAGGCTCTCGATAGTTTGCAGCGACGGGCTATCCTCATAATCGACGACGAAGAGGTTATCAAAAACCTAGAACCTTACAGAGGTTCTAGATTTTATTATCTAGGTATTTATTAGCCTTGAGAAGATATTATGCGGGGCCGTCCCAGAGATGCTAGAGCGACTTCGTAGGGACATTGGCTCGTTAAGCATATTTTGCCGCCTGTACTATGGTAAGTGCTCTGAAGCACTGTTTTCCCTTATCTCACCCTTCCGTCATAGAACCACACGTGCGGTTTGCGTTGTCATTATTCCACTGTTGAGAACATCTCTTCACGTACTAAAAAGTTTGGCAACTCCTATCTCTGTCGTACCATTAAGGGAACGCCTTGCCTGCACATCTGTTTCCTCCTTCCTACAATATGGGATCCTTCAAACGAAGCGTGAAAAAGCACCTTGCGGGCCAACATCGTCAACTGACAGTACACTGTACTCCTTTGTAAGTTGCCGCTGCAATTTGGGCTCCTCTTGTTGCTTACCATCAGGCGAAGCGGAGCCCCTATACTGAGCTAATATATTAACAAAAATACAACGTCGGGAGGCATACGAGCATACGGCGTGCCTGATGTAAAGCGGTAACCGTAGCCTATAAACGCTTGCAATACATTAAGTATCACTCCCGCGATGCCACCTCTGCTGCTAATACAGCAACTCTTTACTGGTGACGTCACTCAAACGCAGGAACACAACAACCCTCAATTTTAAACTGGTTTACACAATTTAACTCTGCTTTAACTGGTTTACAAATTTTAACTCTGCTTTAACTGGTTTACACTTAACTGGTGACTTCTGAGCATTTTTGGATGCATAGCTTAAAATATATCTCATGTTTGTTTGTTTTTAGCTTTTGTATTTAATGTATGTATGTATTCCTATTTGTTTTTCATCTTTATTTATTGTTATGTTTATGTACAAATTCGTAATATGTATAAGGTAAAGTTGATGCGCGTTCGTTTTATGAAATTTATGATATTGTTGTAGTCAATGGTGTCCGTTTGTTCTCTCGCCCACGTATGTTATTTTATCAATAGATCTGGGTTGGCTGGAAGAGATCCCTTTTAGGGATAAGTCCGCCTTTGTAACATAGAATTAATTTCATTGTAATATATATTTTTTAATTTATCGTACAATAAAGATATCACAACAACCCTCTAGGGAGTTGTTATTTGGCTACGGTTTTCTGTGAGGTGGAGGTACTTCCCCAGATGGGCTACTTTGATGCGCTCTACCTCTCCTGAAAACACCCAGACCAAGACAAACATACGACGAGCTCGGTGGCGCAGTGGTAGAACACGCTGTTACGCTACTTTGACACCAACGCTCGTGGGTTCGATTCCCACACAGTACAAACATTTGTGTGCGTGAACATGTCTGTTTGTCTTGGTCTGGGTATTTTCTATGTATAATAAGTATGTATTTACAAAAAAAATGTATGTAATGTATGTTTATCAGTTGTCTAGTACCCATAACACAAGCTTCGCTTACTTTGGGGCTAGATGGCGCTGTGTAATTTGTCCGACAATATTTATTTATTTATTTATACATGTTCATGCACACAAATGTTTGTCCTGTGTGGGAATCGAACCCACATTCCAGATTCCCACACAAGACAAACATTTGTGTGCATGAACATGTCAGTTCCTTTTGATCTGGATGTTTTAAGAGAGGTAGGGCGCATCAAAGCATAGCCCGGCTGGGGAAGTACCTCCACCTCACAGAAAACTGCAGCCAAATAACAACTCCCTTGAGGGTTGTTGTGTTCCTGCGTGTGAGATCACCAGTTGCTATGTAAGCAGCAGATGAGGCATCGCGTGAGTGATACTTAATTTATTACAAGCGTTAATAGGCTACGGTAACAGCTTACATCAGGTGGGCCGTATGCGTGAATGCCTCCCGACGTTATATAAAAAAAAGACGTATTCCTTCTCAAAGTGAGCGATATATAATTATGTTATATGAAGTCTGTTGAACTTAATCCTAGTGGTGAATGTTGTATTTTAATCCTACACAAAAGCGTGTAAAGTTACTTTTATTTTCATTAACGGCTTCGCGTGGAACGCGCAAATGCTGGCAAGTTTTCTTTAATATAATATTTTACTCTCTTATTTGTGAAAATACATCCATGTCCATCCAAAAAAGGACGCCATTATGCGATGGAATAATAATAAAGTAAACGCGGATTTCTTGAAAACCTTGTACCTACGTCCTTTTTCGCTTCGTTACTTCTTTATTATGAAAAAACACGAATGAAGCGGTGAAGTCTCTCTGAATACAAGGGCTTTCGTTTAAAATCCATTCCAATAAGAAAGACAAATTGTGGGATGTTTTCAAAATAATGGAATGGAAATGAAATAGTCGGCCTGTGCTAACTGTATCAAAACTTATTTTTATCGGTCCCAAGTTAGATGATGACAAATTTCGAGTTTGCGACGATATGCATTTGTTTATACATAAAAAGAGATACATTTTTAGAACAAAACAAATTTCGAATGTTAGTCGATTCTAAATTTAACTTCATGAGACTACTTCATCATATAATGGAATACTAATCGATTCTAAATTTAGTTGTATAAGACCACTTTACAATAATGAAATACTAGTCTATTCTAAATAAAGGTAAATGAGACTACTTTACCAATAATTCGACATTGTTGTTGTCATACGTAACTACGTAAGGTTAACTAAAGATAATAGAACCAGAGGGAGACTTTGTACAGAAGTCGTCTGCGTGGATACCTCTGTCTCACCTATTTCTACCGACAAGCAGCTATATTTATATAGCTGTGTTCCGGTTTGAAGGTTGAGATATGGCAGAAAAATTACTAGGTACTGTGACGAAACATCCTTAGGGCACAATATTGGCAGCGCGCGAGTAATATCCCCGTGGTGTTGCGAGTGTCAATAGGCTGCGGTGACCGCTTACCATCTAATGCCGGTCGCATGCTTGTTTGCCAATCTATTTGTATAAAAAAACGGATTGCACTCCGGAAGTGCCGGCAGAAGTGAAAACTTGAACATTAACGTTATGCATTTTTGAATATTTTGGAATTGTTATTTTACATTAAAAAGTTTATCTCTCAGAAAAATCAACTTTTATCCATAATTTCAACAACTCACCATCATCATTACCAGCATCATTATCGCCAATCTCTAAAACTCAAACACACACGCACCATCTCGCAAGCGCCCTGCGCCGCTTAAACCAAACAGCGATGTTGATAAACTACGTTGAACGAAACGCGTAAACGCCAACAATTTCATGGCGCTTGCAACGTTTTGATCGCGAGAAAATAATGCCCTATGAACGATCTAGCGCTTTATGTTTTAATTGTTTAGATGTTTAATTAAAGGGAACTAATGTTTTAGCGCTACAGCGAACTTAAGTTCTAATTCTCACCAAAATCTTACGGTCAGGGTCACGTGGCCTGACGGCCTGACGCGAGTTTAGCATTTTTTACTCATCCCAAAAAGTGCACAACGCCGCTAAAGAAGTTTTCACTTCAAAAAATATGTAGGAACTTATTGCTAGAAATTAGAGTCGGCTACAAAAGCAGAAGTCATATTTATGGACTGGAACGCTCTTGCTATAAGAAATATAGCGTATTTAAATAATAAAAATTCAGATGTCCTTGCTGTTTATTGAGTTGACAACATATAACGGCGAGAAATTCGAGTAAACGTCAGTTTCAATCACTGCGACATGTCATCAAAACGGGCAATAAAATCCGAAACAGCTCTTCAAATGGCAGATTATTTCATCAGCTTTCTATTGTTAATGATGACAATTTCAACCGATTGCTGTTTCATTCAGAAGTGCGTCTATTATCAAAAGGTTGTTTTACAATGTTTTTTGTATATCGAGAGGCGTACAAGCAAGTACGGCCGACCTGATGACTAACACGCCTATGAATCCTTGCAATACATCCTGAATTACTCGCGCATTGCTACCACTGTTACAAACACAACAATTTCTCATGAGCTAACTAATAGGCTCACGCACTCCCGGAAACACGACAACCCTCAATGAACTTGTCCTAATCGTGATGCACCCATCCTTATTTAATCACTGTCATCTATCGAAACCAGCCGAGACCGACAGGGCAACGGGCCCTCGGAAAAAATCGAGACGATTAACCCAATCCATAGACTGACAGACGCATCGATATTATCAAGTTCTTCAGGAGGAGCCTCTATTAGAGACTATTAGAGACTTCCTAAAAAACAAAGACATGGAATTGTCCGACAACTTCGTAATCCCAAAGTATTCTGGACTTGATAGTCCTGCATAAATTCTATAATTATATCAATCGTAATTTTCAACGACTTGAACTTTATAATACCTACAATATTCTTGGTGCTTTTGTTGCACAGAAAATAATAAAAACCATCGGTATATTAAGTTTCATAATTGCCCTAAATTATGAACAGCATTTTTCAACAAACGAGACTTGCATTTTTATACTGCCAAAATTTGGATAGTCCACACGAGTGTTTCAAAAATCAAGTTCAGAACATTTTACAATTGAAAATATTGGATTGGATCCTTTTTCAAATGTATACGCAACAGGATCATTCCAGCTGGAAAAATAAAAAAAGTAAAATTTTAAAATGGCTACCAAGAATATCAGTTAGTTTGGAGTGTGATTGGCGGTTCAAGATATTTGATAGTAATCCCATTACCGTATTTGTGTGATATGACTTTAGTGTCGCAGCAACGCTGCTATTTAAAAAGAGAAATCCTTTGCTTGCAGTTGCTATATCATACACATACATTTTTAATATGCATAAACATACGCATCGCAGAATTGTTGAAGGACATAATAATAAAAACCATTATCTTTAAAATTTTTATTGTTCGTCAAGATTTTATAAAGTATACTTTAAAACGCATTAATTTATTGTGCATATATGTCCATATTCATAATTTTGTTTAACATACTCTTACAAAACATAACTCACTAAAGGCATAGTTTTATAATTCATAACTGTAAATATCCATAATATACCACATTTCCCCGCTTCGCGGGGCTCAGTCACCATGCCTTTAATCGGGTTGCCTATAGAATAGAGGGGTAGTAAATTACCACATTACAAGATACAACGCCAGGAAAAAAGATATTCAATTAACCTTCACTGCTGACAGTAGGTTAATTAGGTTCCCATTAGACCACATACCCAGAAATAGGAGCCCCGCGAAGCGATAATAATATATTTTTATTTATAATAATCAGTTATTATAATTTGTCTGTTATAGGTACATAGCAAATGTATGCCTTTTTAATTTATGGTAACTAAGTATTGTTCCTTAAGAGATTAAAGATGTTGTCTGCTATGTTTATTAAAAGTATACTTTTTGAATATTATGTCATCTGTATATATATGGCAAACAAAAATTATAGCTTTCGTTGCTTAAGCTTCCCGAAATTATGCATTTCTATGATTATGCCTTACAGATTTCGGCCATTTCATGTTATTCGTTATGAAGTTATGCTATAAAGATTTATGGCAAATGACTGTTATGGCCATTAACATTATACATTATCACAGGCGAAAAACGCTGTGCGTTTCAATAGGTAACCGCGCATATCTCCCATTGGGGTAGGCCGAGACTATGGAACGCCAGATGCACCGATCTAAACATACCCCTCTTGCTTCTTCCACGCTCATCAACCTCTTTATGTATGCTCTTCGATGTTGGGTTCTTTTGATTTGGCCCTTTTTCAACACATCACCAATTTGATCAATATGTGTGTGTCTAGGGCAGCCCCTCCCGAAATCACCATTGACTCTTGCCTGATACACTTCTTTCGTAACTCTTTATTCATTCATTCTTTCTAAATGACCAAACTATCTCAGCATCAGCCTTTTAAATTTTTGTCACTACATCATCTTTCATTCCACAAAGTTCGTATCGTACTATTTTTTACTCTATCAACCATTCTCACTCTACACATACTCCTCAGCGCTCTCATTTCTACGGCGTTTACCCTGCTTTCATTCATCTTCAGCCATGTTTCACTGCCCTAAATGATAGCAAGGCGAGCCATGCTCGATATGTTATTGCTTGTTACCACGGAGTACAACGCACCATTGAAACGGTTTCCTGCATTCACTCTTCTTTCAATATCGCCCTCAAATTTTCGGTCTCACGTAAACATACATCATTTTTACCAGAGGGAGACTTTGTACAAAAGTCGTCTGCGTGGGCACCTCTGTCTCACCAATTTTTACCGCCAAGCAGCTATATTTATATAGCTGTGTTCCGGTTTGAAAGGTGAGCGAAAAGCCTTAGGTCACAAGATTGGCCGCGCGCGAGTAACATCCCCGTGGTGTTGCGGGCGTCAATACGCTGCGGTGACCGCTTACCATCTTATGCGGGCCGCATGCTTGTTTGCGAATCTAATTGTATAAAAATAAAGAAAAAAGAACACAAGAAAAATAAAAAAAAAATAAACAAATACATTCACTTGTTCCACTTTTATATTTTCGATCTGGCAATCTGTAACTCTTTCATTCCTTTCAAACAGCATCACTTTCGTCTTAATTACATTTATTATCATACCTTTGCTTTTAAAGGTCTCATTCATTACAGTAACCATTTGTTGTAGTTCTTCCGCCATCATGCAAAGGAGAACCTGATATATCATGACTTTGCAATAAAGAAATGGAAAATATTAGTCATTACAAACCTTCCTGGTAATTCAGTTGGACGAGCAAGCGACCGGCAATCGAGAGAGAGTGATTTCAAACACGACCTAGTCTAGTCTAGGCATTTTAAAGATATTTCGGAACTTTCCTGCAATTTGTACTAATACACGACATCATGCATAAACTTGTTCAAAATTATTAAATTCATAAGATTAGTTTTACATTTATTGAACAGTCAGAACCCGTTAAATACGTTTTCCCATACATTTCGCGGTCGTATTCGACCACCCGGGTTTCGAAAGGTTAATAAAATATTTGCTTTGGATAAAAACTAATAGTGCACATAAGTATATTCTGAATCCCTGTTGACTACTACCGGTGCTTAATTAAAAATTGTTGAGTAAATAGATATTACTAGACGGTATTTACGCTGCTCCTGAAATGTGTCCAGTCTTGAAAACCTTTATTCAAACTTAGCAGACACCACGATTTGCAAGGAAAGTAATATGGCTTAAAAGCTGCTCAAATCCCTAGCGATGTCGATCGGCAAAAATCAATTTTTCGGGCTTGAACACTCGGGATTTCCTGGGAGACGATCAACTCGTAAGAAATATTTTTAAAATATTTCGGTTTAGGGTCTTTCACCAAGAACATGATAAAATCACACGTTACTGTCTGTTAAAACTATTTTTCCATGAACTTATGTACAGTTATAGAACTTGCCTGTTTACTTTCCGTACTACGTAGGGTGATAAAGAAGTAATATATAATATTGATGTGCAGGGACTAGAATTCACGTTGTTTGTACGAGTAGCAGTTGCTTCAAATCATGGTAATTATGCAGTCACTTATCATAAGCCTTGTTTCATACCTTAGTAATATTTAACTTTTAAAATATTAGTACTTGTCAAATAGTAAATATACTAAAGATAGCAAATTCCTGTGTGAATAAATAAGTTTTTACAGCAAACTAGCAGACAAAACATAGCTTGCCCTGTCCGAAAATAAAAACAATAAGTCCTGTAAACTGATCGCAGCGCCACCTACGGAGCCTAATTGTGAAACTAAACACATTCTCGAATCCAAAACATACACAAAAAAAAGGGTTACACTCCGGGGGGAGTGCCGGCAGAAGTGAAAACTTGAACATGCGGACTAAACAGCAATGTTGATAAACTATGTTGAACGAAACGCGTAAGCGCCAAGAATTTCATGGCGCTTACAACGTTTTGGTCGCGAGAAAATAATTCCCTATGAACGATCACGCGCTTCATGTTTCAATTGTTTAATTAGAGGTAACTAATGTTTTAGCGCTGCAGCGAACTTAAGTTCTAATTCTCACCAAAATCTTACAGTCAGGGTCACGTGTCCTGACGCGAGTTTAACATTTTTTACTCATCCCAAAAAGTGCACAACGCCGCTAAAGAAGTTTTCACTTCAAAAATTCATCGAAATCGGTCCAACCGTTAGGGAGGAGTTTATCGCATACACACGGACAGGATAATGAATAATAATAATAATATTTATTTTATTTCTTCTCACACATAATACTATATATACATTTGCCTAGTGCCTAAATCTTATATACTAAGTACCTTAATAATACAAATAGCTGTAGTATGAGAAGCTGGTGCCTGAAGTAGACTTGGAGAGCCACCTTGTATTACAGGTCACCAGGTTCTCACCTCTCGGTAACGCTCTCGCTAACGGACATTAATACATTTATTTTATAGTAGTAGTATACAAAACTGATTTATATACACAAATCCTGAGTATATAAATATATACAGCAAATTAAGCCAATTAACGTAGACTATGATATATTTTACATTTATAAAATACATATGTTGCGTTGTCTTTGTTGTAACATGTTTGTATGAATATGTGTAATGTGTCTTTTGATGTGCTTACAATTATTTACGAAGTTTGTCTAAAAAGCATTTTTTCGGTGTTATCATATAATTAAGTGAGATTAACCATTGTTGAACATCTCTTTTGCGATCGTGTTTATTGCATTTGTGAATAGAGAGAATTTTATTAATTTAATTGTACAAAAAACCACTGTGTGTATGTTTTATTAGTACACATATGTACACAAATTTTACTTATGCGCCTAGCTTCGACCGATCCCTTGCCATCATACGAAACCATATCATGGTGTTTTAGTATCATGAGGAGGATGAATATTTGACGGACGGTCATAATCTTATATATAAAATTCTCGTGTCACAATGTTAGTTACCATACTCCCCCGAATATTCAGTAGGTCTGAGATTCGGCTACTATCTATTTTTCATACCCCTAAGTGATAAGGGTGGTCCACCCCAAATTTATTATTTTTATTTTTTGGACAAATTTTTTTATTATTATTTTTTTATGATGTAGCATTATAAATTTTCACCCTTCTACCATCAACCCCTATTTTTAATACTAAAATAATCCTAGGAATAATTTATATGGCAAAACAACGTTTACCGGGTTAGCTAGTTATATATATAAAGATACGTACTATCCATGTATATGTAATTAAGTATTTCACATCAACCCTTTTATTTTACTATTGATGAGCTCGATGGTGGAGTAGTTAGCGATGCTACTTTAACATCGACACTGGGTTTGATTCCTACACTGGTCAAACTGGTCCGCGAGCATAAACATGTCTGTTTATTTTCAAGAAAGGTAGTGCGTGAGCAGCCTGACTGGCCAAATACCTCCACTTCGCAGACAACATAATTATCATATTCACATGGTAGACATAATTTATATAACATCATGAACCATCATTGCTTTACATGGCTACCGAATCATGGAGTAGCTCTCGATAAATAATCTCACCTCACAATTTGATGTAAACGGTGCTTAACTTACGTGATCGATTATACTGCCATATATAGCGACGCTATCGAGCTCCATAATACGTAGGTACAATTAGATAATAAAGTTTTGATATATTTCATATAAACTTAGAACATGGCTGAGTACTCTCTACGTACGTCAGTCCATTCATGTTGAAAAAGTTGTCCAAGTTCCAATCTACGAGTACTAATGGATGTAACTTAGTAGAACGAGAGATGCGAAACACGCTAGCGGTAAATAATTACGTGTCATAAGTTTATGTCGAAATACTCTGTTTGTATAGGTATAGTAGGTACCATAAATAACTATGTGAGTTGTGTACTGAGTAATTTTGTTTACTACTACTGTGACGAGCTCGGTGGCGCAGTGGTGAAACGCGCTGTTACGCTACTTTGACACCAACGCTCGTGGGTTCGATTCCCACATAGTACAAACATTTGTGTGCATGAACAAGTATGTTTGTCTTGGTCTGGGTATTTTCTATGTATAATAAGTATGTATTTACAAAAAATAAGTATTTACGTATGTTTATCAGTTGTCTAGTACCCATAATACAAGCTTCATTTACTTTGGGGCGAGATGTCGCTGTGTAATATGTCCAACAATATTTATTTATTTACTGTTCAAACCAATAAGACGAGCTTGGTGGCGCAGTGGTGAAAGGCGCTGTTGCCAACCCCGCTGTCAACACAGCAACCCTTCACTTTCTGGTGACCTCACTCGCTCGCAGGAACACAACACCCCTCCAGGGTGTTGTTATTTGGCTGCCGTCTTCTGTGAGGTGGAGGTACTTCCCCAGCCGGGCTAATGTTGTACCCTACCTCTCTTTCGCCAGAGCCTCGTCTGTTGATAAGCAGGGCGCACCACGTGCAGGTGAGGTTGGCTTCGGCTCTAAAGGACATTGAACCACTTACACCCCAAAACTGTTGTGAGACGTACTCGTATTAAATTATGTATTGAACTTCATTGCCACCCCTGCTGATAATGCGGTAACTCCTTAGGAGCTCACTAGTTCATCACTCACTCCCAGGAACACAGCAACCCTTCAGAATTGATATTTGGCTGCGGTTTTATATGACGTGGAGTTACTTCCGTAGTGTTTATGCGCCTCACTTTGTTCTGTTCACTGTTTTAAATTTATTACTGTTTTATGAAACACCTTACAATCGTTTAATTACAAAGAAGTTTTTTCTGCGATCTCGAGGTTGTGGATTTAATTCCCTGCAGTGTGGATAAAAGTGGATCTGCGCTCAATTTTTACCGGGCATGAAAACTTTAAAACTCTTTTCAATTAAACTTGTCCGTCCCCCGTGTGCACGCGATCAATGCCAAATCAAGAAAATAACAGAAGCGGGACACATTAAAGCAACCCGTCTGGGGAAATACGTCAACGTCACAGAAAACCATAGCCAAATGACAACTCCCTAGAGGGTTGTTATGTTCCTGCGTGTTAATGAATTTACAGAGGTGGCGGTGGATACTTAATGTGTTGCGAGCGTTAACAGGCTGCAGTAACCGCTTTCTATCAGGTAGGCCGTATGCTTGTATGCCTATAAAATAAAAACCTATGAAGATTCAATGTAACGCGCGAGTGATACTTCTTGTATATCAAGCGTATATATGCTAGGTATCACTTTACATTAGGTGGGCCATATGTTTGCATGCCTTCCGAAATTGTATAACAAAATCCTTAAAGATAGGTAAATCATAATATAGATTAGAGAATACAACTAATTGGAAATCACTGCTTAATCGACCATTTGAATTACTCTGTGCTGTGTACAGAATCGTGCCAGACTAATGTTGTAAACAGTATTCAATGTGAACCCCTTTATTCGTAGGTGAACCCTTCCTCTCACTATGGCATGAATGACTAACTAGCTATGACATGGGTCCGTACCTATGGTATAATTGAAACTTGTTAAGATTTGTAAATACCGTCTGAACATTAAAAAAGAATGCAATGTATTAAGTGCATGATTTTTTTAACCAATCCAAAAATGGGGGGTCATGATTTCAGGATTTACAGTTAATAGATTCAGCATTGAATTATTATGAACTCGTGTACTAGAACCGACACCGCGAACCAAATGTTTGCGCTATGCTTTGTTACCGATCGGCAACAACTCTTTGCTGCACAACGTTGAACGAAACGCGTAAGCGCCATGAAAATCACGGCGCTTTTGACCTTTTGGTCGCGAGAAAAGTGCGCGTTAGAATCGATTTAGTGTTGTATCTTTGAATCTTTCAGATAGACATCTAAATTATTTCAGCGCTGCAGCGGACATTAGTTTTAATTATCATCAAAAACAAAACTTTTACTTAGGATAGCTCCTCTAGTACATAATAACTCAATGAGATTCAGGGGTTATTTTCCGGAAGTTATATGCAATTTGATCTAACAGCCTGTGTGTGTTTCCGCCACCAATTAGTTCATGAGAACTAGCGCCAGCCGGCACCCATACACTACCGTTAGTAGATGCGACATGCCGCCGCTATCGTGTTCGCGATGGCCTGCCACCTGGAACACAAACTGCATGTGCCCGCCACCATTGCTGCCATTATTGCCCTGGTCGTCGCTGTGACACGTGTTTCGCCTCTCCACGAGGCGGTGTAGATGTTAGTCGTTAGAGTTACATGGTATAAACTGGTGGCATGTTATTTTAACGTTATCCCGTTTCCTATATTAATTAGAATTTGCGGGGACTGCTATCGAAGCCTAAGGATTTAGGATAGATACTGATTTTTACTGATAGGGTTCATGTTATGTAAGTTATTTATTCCACCATAGCTGCTACACGCCTTAACCGATTCAAATGTATGAGGCATCATTTAAATACTTAAGTTATCGCGAGTAACATAGGCTACATGATGTTATTATTTTGCTACTTTGACACCAACACTCGTGGGTTCGATTCCCACACGGGACAAACATTTGTCTGTGTTAGTCTAGCTGTTTTATTAGAGATAGGGCGCATCAAAGTTCTCCTTCCTACATCCTACACTACTACATCCTACCCTTTTGGGAAAGTGCCTCCACACAGAAAACCGCAACCAAGTAACAACTCCCTGGAGAGTTTACGGCGAGTGAGCGAGGTCACCTGTAAGCTCCTAAAAAATTGATGTGTTAGCAGCAGAGGTGGCATGCAGGTGATACTTAATGTGTGCGTCGGTAACCGCTTTACCTCAGACAGGTCGACGTTGTATAAAAAATAACGACGGATTATGTAGGTACTTAAAATTGTGCACACAATTTATCCTGTATTAAGCTACGTAGACCGTAGCCTGTCTGTGGATGGGTTTATCTACCTGTAGTTTCTCCGTGCTTCGGAGGGCACGTGAAACCGTCGGTCCCGGCTGTTGTCGATAGATGACAATCGTTAAGCTAAGTCAGTGGCCCTCGGGAGTCTAAACCCCTACGGTTGAAGGAAGACCGCTATCCCTTCAGTGGGATGAGTAAGGGTTGATGTGGAATCCTGTATACTCATATAGTGTTTTTAGTAGAAATAATGGTAGTGTTTATTTTTTATTTCCAAATAAATTGACTTGTTATAACTTTGATGTCCCCTAGAATTTCCCATTATTGTTTTTCATGCGTAACTGCTTACGCATACAAAGAAAACCAATTTAGTATGAAACGACCACAGTAATTTGTATGTTTCCGTCTCCAGTCGAACCAATTTCAATGCGTCGTCGGGCGTTTCGCATTCTTCATTCTAGCTAATTTTGGAACTGAGAATACGAAATGGTGCCATCAGTTACAATGCTAATACAATACATGTTTGTGTATTCATATGTAAGAGAAGTTCTGAGTATAATATATTGTTCTGAGGTAACGACTACTCTTCTTCCTGTTATACCGTTCTTTTTTTTTATACAACTAGATTGGTAAACAAGCATGTGGTCCACATCAGATGGTAAACGGTCACCGCAGCCTATTGACGCTCGCAACACCACGGGGATGTTACTCGCGCGCTGCCAATCTTGTGACCTAAGGATGTTTCGCCACAGTACTCAGTGATTTCGTTCCCTAATCTACTCGTATTAAAATTGGCGGGGTGCTAATTTAGCGAAGACACTGATTCTTACATGGAGCGACTGCCGTCAGACCTCTACATCCTGGAGGGAAAACCAGATCTTTCTTAGGTTAGGTCTTTTGAAATATAACACACAAGCACGACTGTGGAACAAATTACCGCTGCAAATACGAGACAGCGACTCTGTATCTTCCTTCAAGAAGAGGTTAAGTGAGCACTATCATACACACGAGAAGATATATTATATGTATAGTATATATGTATTCAATGCTATGTAATTTATATATGTATAACTATAGATTATGTATAAATATGGAAAATATAATTCTGCATAACTTTTAACTCCCAGCCAAAATAATATTACTTCACACACGTTAAGGTTAGCGGGAAGATATCTCTTAAAGAGATAAGCTCACCTTTGCACACCATTTTCGGTATAACCTACTTTGTATATTTTGTTATGCAATAAAGTATATATATATATATTCACCGCCAAGCAAGTGATAATTACAAATTACAAATTATAAATCCTACTAATATTATAAATGCGAAAGTTTGTATGTATGGATGTTTGTTACTCTTTCACGCTTAAACGGCTGAACGGATTTGAATAAAATTTGGTACGTAGATAGATTATCATCTGGATTAACACATAGGCTACGTTATTTGACTCCACGCGGGCGGAGCCGCGGGCAGCAGCTAGTATGTAATAAAACCGAAAACACGATTTTAGTGGTACATGCCCCGCCAAGATTCGATCAGGGTACTGGTTGGTCAATAGGCCAGTACCTTATCCACTGGGCTATCACTGCTTATAAGCACAGAGGTATTTCATATTATTGTTCACAAGCATGTTCCGTTGAATCGGACACGTCAAGAGGGGTAGGGCGCATCAAAGCAGCCCGTCTGGGGAAGTACCATCACCTCACAGAAAACCGCAGCCAAATAATAACTCCCGAGAGGGTTGTTGTGTTCGTGTGAGTGAGGTCACCAGTAAGCTCCCAAGGAGTTGCTGTGTAGTAGAGGAGGTATCACGCGAGTGATACTTAATATATCGCAACCGTTAATAGGCTACGGTACCCGCTTTACATCAGGTGGGCCGTATGCTTGTATGCCTCCCGCAGTATGCAGAAAGAATTACGAAACAGATATACAACGCGAAAGTAGAAGGGTGAAGGAGCCGAGGAAGACCATGATCAAACTGATCGGGTTTTATCAGAAGCAAAGATACAGATATCAGGAGCCTTAGAAAACGGCGAACCTGCATGAGAAGAACAATTAATGTTAAAGAAAGGAGTGAGGTATGTAGGGATCGAGTCATGAGGCACTCGGTTCTCCCGTCCCGATTTGGCGTGAAGTTATAGACAGACTAGCTGTGCCCGCGACTTCGACCGCGCGGAATAGTTATTTTATTTATATTAATAAATATAAATAAAATTTATAAAATAAAAGTAGCCTAAGTTACTTCTTATTACATTAGCTATTTGCCAGTGAAAGTCCCGTCAAAATCGGTCCAGCCGTTTCAGAGATTAGCCGGAACAAACAGACAGACAAAAATTGTAAAAAAAATATTTCGGTATATGTACCATGTATACATCCATATGAATTTAATAAAAAGTGGTTATTTGAATATTACAAACGGACACTCCAATTTTCTTTATCTGTAAATATATATAGAGGTATTTCATACTGATATAGCGTACTTCGATGAATGTATGTAGATAAACACTAATGAAAGTCATTGGAAGTTCGAAATATGAACGTGTATTACTATATATTTATAATAATAATAAATATTTATTTGCACAAAACACGGTGTAAAAGTTGACAAATAATCAGTAGAGCATACATGTTTTGCCAAGTCAGTGGCATGCAAATACATTGTTTAAGTGATTTTAAATTAGAGGCAAAATATAGTGTACTAAATTATTAATATATTTATCCATTAGGTCTATTCGATAGAAATACAATGTCAATATTAATATTAGAATAATAGGTTGTAATGTCAAGTAAACAGTATTCATTAACAGCAAATGTCCAATAGCTACAAATAATCATTTCATGTCAAAAAGTCTTGTATATTGTAATATTCTTGATCTAACAACCATTTATATAATTTTTTTTTGAATAAATTATTATTACTATATTTTATGTCAACCGGAATTTTATTATAGATTTTAATAGACATACCTAAACAGCTTTTGGTATATTGACTCATAGTTGGAGTTATATCAAATACTAGTCTGTTAGGGTTTCTATGGTTTGTAGCATATAAAGCACTAGCTTTCTTAAAAAGTTTACTATTTTCTTTTATAAATACGCCCATGACATATATATAAAGAGACGGTAGGGTTAATAATCCAAGTTCCTTAAATCGTGATCGACACGACACATCTGGTGGAAGACCGTACATCGATCTAATGCACTTTTTTTGCGCAATAAAAGCTCTACCGATGTTGGTACCATTGCCCCAAATTAATAAGCCATAGCGCAAGGTAGACTCAACATACGCGTGATAAGCTGTAAGTGCTGTCTTTTTGTCAGTAACATTAATCACTTGTTTAAGAGCATAAACGAATTTATTTATTTTAGTACATACTTTTTCAATTTGAGATTTCCAGTTCATTTGCTGATCTATCGTTAGTCCTAAAAATTTTGTCTCTTTTACCATGTCAATTGGTACATTTTTGTAATGAATATTCAGATTAAACATTTCATTTTTATAATTATTAAAGTGAATCCAGTTAGTTTTAATTACATTTATTTTTAAATTATTTATGTCAAGCCATTGAATTATGTCACTAATAGTTTTATTTACGTCATCTTCATGGTCTTTAATGGTTATATTTATTTTATTTGTCGCAACAACAACAGATATGTCATCAGCGAAAAGTGTGCATTTATGAGTTGTAATATAAGGCAAATCATTTATATATAAAAGGAATAGAATAGGGCCTAATACGCTCCCTTGTGGAACTCCATATTTATTATGTCTAAAATTAGATGAGTATGTCGTTATTTCGCTATTTTTATCTAATTTTGTAATCACGACACGTTGACATCTGTTATTTAGGTAAGATGCTATCCAATCAAGAGTAGGTCCTCTAATTCCAATTAATTCTAATTTGTTTAAAAGTATTTTATGTGAAACAACATCGAAAGCTTTCGATAAGTCAAAAAATACTGCAGTAGTGAAATTTTTATTATTTATATTTGTTAAAATAGCTGTCATAAGTGCGTATGTAGCAAGTGTTGTTGATTTATGCTTTTGAAATCCGTACTGGTCTTCCGCAATTATTCCAAATTTATTGCAAAATTCCATTAACCTCTTAAGCATACAATTTTCAAAATTTTTTGAAAAGATTGGTATCAGCGTTATGGGTCGATAGTTTTTTAAATGATCTTTGCTACCTTTCTTGAACAGCGGTTTCACAACTGATAATTTTAGCAGTTCCGGAAAAGAACCTGTAGAAAAAGATAAGTTAATTAAGTGGGTTAAATGGGTAATAATTCATCGATGCTTGACTTTATTACATTAGTACAAATTTCATCATACCCTTCTGAATTCGTGTTTTTTAATGACATGACTTCTTTTTTTACTTCAGATTCTGACATGGGTCTTAAAAACATTGAATGTCCTGTATTATTATTATACCTTATTTTAGGATTACTATTATTATTATTAATGTCATGTTTGGTATTTGTTGAATCGATAAAATAATTATTAAATGTCGTCGCTATGTCTATAGGATCTGTCAGTATTGTATTGTCAATTTTTATGTTGTCTAAATTATTATCGCATGTCATATTACAAATTTCATTTTTGATGATAGACCAAGATGCTTTGCACTTGTTTCTACTTCGATTGATAAATTTAATATTAGCATTTTTTTTAAAATTATATATACATTTCTTTAATAGTTTCGAATATTTATTATACATGTTTTTATTTGTCAACGTTTTTTCTTTATAACATTTATATCTTAATAATCTTTTAGTTTTAGAGCTTACTTTTATGCCTTCACTAATCCAATTTTGCTTGATTCTTTGTGCTGTGTTAATTTTGATTTTTAATTTAGGAAAACACAGTTTATTGAATAAACTTACTAATTCATGAAACATACCAAAAGCCTTATTAAGATTTGTTTCGTAGTATATCTCAGACCATGATAAGCTTCTTATACAATTCCTAAATTTTGTTATGTTTTCTTCGCTATAGTCCCTCTTGAAAATGTAATAAAATGAGGGTTTTAACATTTTGTTTTTGATAGGGATACTAAGCATTTGAGCAGTTTCATGGTCGGACAAGTGTAGAGGCAACACTGTTGCAGTTGCGTCTTTAATATTGCTCAATATATGATCTATGCAAGATCGTTTTCTGGTAGGCTCGTTTATGTGGATTTTCAGGTCATAAATCTGAGCTAAGTCTTTTAAGTATTCCGTAGCTGTTCTAGATTGCAGCGTATCTATACACATCTTTAAACTATATATATATATATAGTTTAAAGATGTGTATAGAAAAAGCCGTGACATTTACGGGACACTGATAAGTCTTTCCTGCGACCACGGACGCTGCAAAGCGTTCGAAACGTCAGGTTTCAACAAAATAAATAAAACACGCGATACTTCCGTTAAAAATAGTTTAATTTCAATGTGTAACAATCGCGAAAACCTAAGACAATACACTGATAAACTTTTGACGAGCTCGGTGGCTCAGTCGTGAATGACGCGACTTTGACACCAACGCTCATGGGTTTGTCTTGGTCTGGATGTTCTAGAGGTAGGGCGCATCAAAGCAGCCCGTCTGGGGAAGTACCTCCACCTCACAGAAAACTGCAGCCAAATAACAACTCCCTAGAGGGTTGTTGTGTTCCTGCGTGTGAGTGAGGTTACCAGTAAGCTCACAAGGAGTTGCTGTGTAAGCAGCAGAGGAGGCATCGCGCGATATATCGCAAGCGTCAATAGGCTACGGTACCCGCTTTACATCAGGTAGGCCGTAAGCTTGTATTCCTCACGACATAGTATAAAAAAAAATCATAATAAAATCACAGTTTTCCCGTAGATCGTGTAGACAGACTTCAATGATTTTCGTTAAAACTAGAACCAGAATTTATCTACATTTGTATGAAGAGTTTCCTCTTAATATAGGAGTAAAGTTATGATGCAAGGCTCTCCGCTTTTGACCAATATGTTTTACTCACATGTTCCGTATAATAAATTTACTTTCAACCCACTGTTTTTTTAGGACAACAAAGAGAAAAAAAAATATTTATACGTTTATACAAGGGTAAACGTCTTTCCTGTTATCATTTACGTATAGCTAGGAGTACGGAAATGTATGACTCTAACAACTGTATTTCAACATGACAATTATTACTATTGTAAATAGGTCTTGTCGCGAAAGGTATGCTTTTTAACCAACTTCAAAAAAAAAGTTTATCAATTCGGTTGTATTTTTTATTTTTGTTTTTTTTTTACCACTTCAGGAGGCGTACAAGCATACGGCCCACCTGATGTAAAGCGGGTACCGTAGCTTATTAATGCTTGTAATATATTAAGTATGAGATGAGAATTAATCAAAATATTTACCCTCTATACGTTGCTACCATCTAATCGGAAGTTTATTTATGCTATTGCGATAGAACTCTGGGGATATAGATTTGACAAACCGTATGAAAGCATTTTGTATTGCCTCATGGGAAGAAAATTTTTTACAACGTAGAAAATTATCCAAATCACGAAAAAAATGGTAGTCAGCTGGAGCAAGGTCTGGCGAGTACGGAGGATGACGTATGGTTTCTAACTTTAACTCCTGTAGAGTTACAACAGTTTCTCGTGCAGTGTGAGGTCTTGAGTTATCATGGAACAATAATGGTGAAGATCGATTCACGAGTCGGGGCTGTTTCACTGCCAGTTTCGCCACCATCGTTCGAAGTTCGGCACAGTAAACATCGGCTGTTATTACTTAACTAGACCTGAGAAAACTATAGTGAATAACGCCATGAATGAGACTACCAAACAGTTATCATTACGTTTTTATAAATAATATTTAGGGCTTTGTGCAGCGTTTGACCTGTGATCAGCCATTGCAGTTTTTGATTACGGTTATCGTAAAGAATCCACTTTTCCTCACATGTCACAATTCGATTCAATATTCCTTCATTTCTGTACCGATTCAACAAGGCAACACAAGTTTCAACACGCGTTTCTTTGTGCAGATCAGTCAAATCATGAGGCACCCATTTTTAGGGTTCCGTACCCAATGGGTAAAACGGAACCCTATTACCGAGACTCCGCTGTCCGTCCGTCCGTCTGTCACCAGGCTGTATCTCATGAACCGTGATAGTTGGACAGTTGAAATTTTCACAGATGTTGTATTTCTGTTGCCGCTATAACAACAAATACTAAAAAATTGAATAAAATAACTATTTAAGGGGCTTCTGTACAACAAACGTAATTTATTTGCTCGTTTTTGCTCGATATTGATAACGGCAACAGGTAGACGCTTGAAATATTCACAGAATATTTAGTTATATATTCACTTTAAGACTAAATAATTAAATTAAAATAAAAAAAATATTCAAGGGGGGCTCCCATACAACAAACGTGTTTTTTTGCCGTTTTATAGATAATGGTACGGAACCCTTCGTGCGCGAGTCCGACTCGCACTTGGCCGATTTTTCATATTTTTTTTATCTTATTGATTTGATGCAAATGAGTAAGGTAACGTTAAACCATGCCACTAAATCCTGGGTAGTTTGACTCGGATCGGCTAGCACCATCTCCTTTAATTCAGTGTTATTCACGTGGAAGACCGCCCGTCTTCCACGTGGTTCGTTCTTCAAGTCGAAGTTTCCATTACGAAAGCGTTTAAACTAAAAACGCACGGTGCGCTCGTTAGCAGTCTCCTTTCCAAACGCAGCATAGATATGGCAAGCCATTTCTGGCGCGTTAGTTCCGCGTCAGCACTCGTATTTCAAAAATTACTCGGATTTTCGAAGTATCCATCTTTGCCGTCTGAGCTGAATAAAAATATTGTAATTTGAAAATCAATTGTTGCACATTTTAAAAAAAACTCACACCATGAAGGTTTAATGTCAATTCAAAATATATATTACTATAAAACGGCAATTTCATACTTTATAATACAGGCGGTATTGTAAAGTATGAAATCGCCGTTTTAGTATGAATGATTAGTATGAATATTAAAGTATGAATTACAGATTACAGTGGTATACATTTGTTATTTTTGAAGTGGGTCCTAGCGCATTTGTTGTCTATGTTTGTAAATAGGCCTACTTAGGCATTGCTACATTATCGCCTTAATGTAATTTTAAATATATTTTGTAAATCTAAGGAAATTTCTCAAAAAATCTTAAAAGCTTGGCTGGCACCGACTCCGAAATAACAAAAAAAGTATCATTGTCTTAATACAATGATTTTACAATTTAATTTTGATAAATACAAATAAACACTATAAAGTTTGTTTGTAGTCATTTAAAGAAATATAACAATTATTTTGTGCTTTTGAGTGCATTTTTTCATAGCAGATGTTTTTAGAGTTGATGTTTTTTTTTATAAAATATTTTTATTGCATTTTACCCACGATATTTCGGCGACGTAGTCATGATTTCGAGATCACTGAAATCTTTAATAAAGGCAAGGAAGTTAGCTATTAACCGGTTAACTAAAAGTAGGAGGTTGTCATTTGAACCTGTATTTTTATGTACAGTTATATTATAGGACAATATATATATATTTATCTAAATCACAACACCCGATGGGTCCAATATAAATTTGGTGAAATTACGACTTTACTAATGTTGCTTTTATAGGTTTTAACTAACCTTTATAATTATGAAAATCCAAATTGTAAAACTGCTGGTATTCGATTGTTTTATTGTAATTGGGGAAGTTTCGATAAACCTCTGTAGTTATTGGAAAGAAGATTGGTAAATATCGTTTATAAAATTAATGAGTAATATTAACAAATATAAATAAATAAAATCTTAATTCACTAACTTAAACTATTTACATTTGTCGTAGCCGAACCTTCTCTTCCTTAAAGTTACACGGTGTATAACCAGTCATTAGTTACGCTATAAAGGACGTGGAGTATGAGTGTAGTTGTATGGAGTGATTGTGTTTGAGAGTGTCGTGCTTGAGAGTGTTGTATTTGTGTGTCTTACATGTGTGTTGAGAATGATAGTGTTGTGCCTGTAAAGTATGTGTATTTTTATTAATATGGAAACATATGTATGTGCGTCAACCCTACGACCATATCTTGGGATCAGAAGCTGATGTAGTGAAATTAATCAGTTTTTTTTTGACGTATTATATACTCTATATACTCTATAGACGCTAGATATATATATACTCTAGAGACGCTAGTCAAGAGGGATTCAATTTCATCATAGTTTTGCGAAAGCAACCATAAGGTCAAAGTCTTCTTGCAGTCATAGTAGGTTAGGTTGTAAACATTTAACATTTTGTTTATAAGATTATATAACCTCGATGAACTGCTAGCATACTGTCTTTGTGCGAATGTGGATTATACAGCTATTTTTGTAGTGGCTCCACACATAGTTCCTTCTGCTGGTCATATTTTCTTAGAAAAGGTAATGGATTTGTGTTTTGTTTTTTACATCAATGTGAAGCACATAAAGTTTCCTGACAGTTAAGAGATTTGATTCCAAATATAAGTTTTCGGTTGAATACCTAAAGTGTTTAAAGAACATAAGTTTCAGAAGTGACCGCTGAGCTCTTTCCAAATCCAAAAAAAATATTTTTGGAGCCCCACCCCAAATCGGAAGACAGTATACGATGACTAATTGCGCTAGAGAAATATATATCTGTACTAGCTGCGTCTTTACGTGACGTAAGTTTTTGAATGTCCATATGAGTTTACGTACTCTGTTCATGACAAGCTCCAATTGTTTATGCCGTTGGTCAACCATTACGCCCAAGTATTTAGTATATTGGACCTTGTTAATTGCAACACACGAACAATAAATTTGATCTTGATAGGAGCATCTATGAATTTCGCATCTTTTAAAAAATATATATTTTTAGCAATTTAAGCCATAATTATTTAAAAAAAAACAACTGATTTCACAAAATTTACTTATTTCGATTACAAATTACATAAAGTACTAATTATTTAAACTAAACGTATTTTACATAACCAATATGTAACCAGAAAATAACCAGCCATCAATCAACAATTAAATAAGTCCGATTTCAACGCAACTAGCACGGAAGGGAGGTCCGTCCTGCTCAAGAGTTGAGAAGCAAATGACCGCACCCAGCGCGCTCCACGCCTTTTATAGGCATGCGCGCGAGTGGGGTAGTGTCACGTGTTCCTGTTGGTCGCGTTGCCAGTCCACGCTTACACGGCTTCTCCTGATCGTGCGCCGTCCCCGGGCACTTCGTCGGTGTCGCTCTCATTAGTCTGCCCTGTCGGTTGGGCAGTGGAAGGACCGGCTTCCTGTTCGTCGTCCGTAATTTCAGAGTCTGTAAATGCATAGACATAAAAGTAACGAAATTATAAGACATTGAATGCCTATTCTTACATTCATCACGCTTACGAGGCCCTCTTTCGACAGTACACACTCATCAAATGTATATTACCTATTCTGCTCTTCAAACAGACTTATAGACATACATCTTCAAACGTTCAGACTTTCATTCTCCTAATAAAAGTCGACTGTTCAAACGATCGTTTCTATGTAACCCCCCCCACACACGTGTGTTTACTGGACAGAGGCAGTGTTACGCATTGTCCACCGGGCAGAGGCAGTATTACGCATTGCCCACGGACAGAGGCAGTATTACGCATTGTCCGGAATACTGTGCACAACGGATGCTGCGGACAGAGGCAGTATTACGCTTGTTCGCCCGTTGACCGCATACAGCCACGCACCATTTTGGCGCCAACCTCCACCTCGCAGTTCGACCTCCGCAGAGAGTACGCTCGATGGATTTCCCACATGTATATGTGTCATGACATGGCTGTAACAGTCAAACAAAAACATAAAACACAAAACACTTACTTTCAAAAAATGATGCACAAGTTTCGGGGCACCATTCGCCTTTCCACGGTACCATATATTGTGCCGCCGCTTGTGTGGTTTTTCCGCGAGAACCACTTAACAACTTAAGTTCATAACGTCCACTTGGAAGCACCTTTATTACTCGGTAGGGGCCTCTCATCCCAGAGTCGAGCTTTCCCGTGGATTGCGAGATCTTAACGACAAACACCTGGTCATCAACGTTGAAAGTCCTGGGGGTATGTCGGTGGCGGTTTACTTGAGAGTCCTGATTGCTCCGATTTCTTCGCAGTAACTCGCTGGCTCGGCTTCTACATATTTCACGCCAGGCTTCGCGATTGGGATGCGAGTTTTCTATTGCGACATCTCGAACAAGTGAACGTAAAACAGGAGTAGTCGCCTCCGTGCCAATGAGCAAATTTAAGGCAGAAAACTGTGTAGTCTTCTGCTTTGTAATATTTAACACAAGTTGAGCTTTCCATAGTGTTTCAGACCAAGTCGTGTTTTTATTCTTGGTCTCAATGCGAATGAAGTTCAAAACAGTTCGCACATATCGCTCGGCTTGACCATTGGCATGGTGCATTTCAGGTGTGATATAATGGATATCACAACCTAGCTCTGAAATCCAGCTTTTAAAGCTTGAAGCTTCAAACATGCGGCCACGATCGCAAACAATTAGTTTTGGAACACCAAACAGGGATATTGCGTTGTTAAACACTCGTTTGAGTTCGTTTGTGTCTTGTTGATACAAAGGGTATAATAAGCAGTATTTGGTAAATGAGTCTACTAGGACAAAAACAAATTTGAAACCATTTGATGCTGGTAATGGGCCTAGCACGTCGGCATGAACGGTATTGAAGGGAATCTCTGGTTTTTCCCATGACGTTATAGGCTGCAGCTGTGCCCTGGGAACTCGTTTCTTGGAGATGCATGTTAGACAATGCGAGATGTATTTATTAACAAAGGCTTTAAGGCCTGGGAACCAGAAATGTTTTCTAATGAGATCGAGCGTCTTATCTGATCCTATGTGTCCATGCTCATCATGAAAAAGACGCAATAGACTGAGCCGGTGGCCCTTGGGAATAAAGCATAATAGCCTCGTTTCTTCGCCGACTGGTGAGTATCGATAATATAACAAGTCATTGCGATAAACGTAACGTTGAGAATCTAGCTGACCCTCATTAAGCTGCCGAACCAACTCTTGTGTCTCTGTGTCAGCAACCTGAGCCATTTGTGCCCAATTCAGAGGCTTATCTATGTGGTTAATTTGCGCCGCTGGTGGATTCCTGCTCAGATAATCAGCATGGGTCATCATCGTGCCTTTTCTATATTCAATGGTGAAATTAAAATCTTGCAGATAAATCCACCAGCGTGCAACGCGCGGGAGCAGATCCTTTTTACGCTCAGTGGCTTTCAAAGCGTTGCAGTCGGTTATAATCTTAAACTGAATTCCGACAAGATAATGTCTAAAATGCTGCAACGCCCTGACAACCGCCAGCGTCTCCAACTCGTACGAGTGGTATCTGCTCTCGGCACCCTGAGTAACCTTACTAAAGTAACCCACTACTCTTTTGCCACCGTCACTATGTACTTGCATAAGTACAGCCCCGTAACCTGCACCACTGGCGTCCGTGTGCAGTTCAGTGGCAAGATTTGGGTCAAAAATTGCAAGTATTGGTTCACTTGTTAATCGGTTTATCAAATCTTGGCGGACTTGCTCTTGTTCAGGTCCCCATTCAAACTTAACATCTTTTTTCGTGAGACGTGAAATACTTGCAGTTTTTGTTGCGTAGTTTTCGATATACCGTCGAAAATAGCCAGCCAACCCAAGGAACTGTCGAACTTGTCTGACATTTCCTGGTACGGGGGCGTTAACTAAAGCCTCTATTTTTCGAGAGCTCGGCCTGACCTGCCCATGACTAATAATCCTACCTAAATAGTCAACGGCGGTAGTAAGGAAAGAGCATTTCTGGAGATTAATGGAAAAGCCAGCTTCCGTTAGGGTCCCTAGCACTTCACGTAATAACTTTATCCCCTCATCAACCGTCATGCTCATCAGAAGAACATCATCGATGTAAACAAGGACGCTACCTGAGTCAATAAATTTTCTTAGCGTATTATTGATGATTCGTTGATACACGGTCGGAGAATTGCATAATCCGAAGGGCATTTTTAGATATTCGTAATGCCCCTCGGGTGTCACAAACCCCGTGCGATGTATTGACTTCTCATCAATGGGAATCTGGTGAAAGCCCGACGCCATGTCAAGACTCGTGAAAAATTTCGAGCTCCCAAGCCGATCTATATGATCCTCTATCAACGGGAGTGGATACCTGTCCTTGACCGTAATCCGATTGAGAGCCCGAAAGTCCACACACATTCTGTCTGTACCATCCCTCTTTTTAACTAGAATGATAGGACTGGCGTATTCGGATTCCGATTCCCTAATTATACCCTTGTCCAATAAATCCTTTACTATTTCCCGAACTTTCAGTTTTTCCTGGTATGATAAACGATACGGATGATAGGCTACGGGAACTTCACTAGTTAAGTTAATGTGCATTTTTCCTGTTTTGACTGTTGTAGTAGCGGTACCCGAAATCAAAAAGGGCTTGAAATGATTCAGCACATACTTTAACGAATGAAGCTCTTCACCTTGTAAAGGCGTGTTTACGTTGCTAAATTCAATCATTTCGACAACATTTACGTGGGTTACGTTACTGCCAGCGTGTGTTAAATATTGATTATTTTTCGTACGAACAAACGTGACCCCGTCTCGATTGAGAACATCCGTTCCTATAATGATTGGCGTGTTCATGTAAGAAGAGGGTACTACGATAAAATCTACTTCAAGCGAAATGTCGTTAAATTCGACCGTTAATGTGACAAACTCATGCGCGATAAATTCCTTGTTACTGATTCCCTTCAAAACGCGACGAGTTGGTTTACGTGAACAAGAAAAGTGTTTGACGGTGTCTAACGATATTAACGAAATGTTAAGGGCTCCACTATCAATGAGAATATCGACCGGTATACCCTGTATCACCGCTGTGCTAATGTCATTATTCCGGCTGCCATGTGAAAGTTCTTTACAAAGGTTTACTTTTCTTGTTTCATTATTTTGGTTGTTAGTGCGAGATTTTAAAAAACAGTCGCTTTCTTTGTGACCTATTTTTTTACAAAAAGAGCAAATGACTTTAGTCTGACTTTCAGATGGCTTCCGTTTTTTGGGACAATTTGCACGTGTATGCCCTAACTGATCGCACGAGTAGCACCTAACTTTAGAATTGTCAGCGCCGCGTTTAGTAGTACCGCTGGTGGAAGGTCCACGGTTTATTTTACCAGGTTTTATATAGATAGCTAAAAACGAGACTAGATTTTCAGTTGTCAAATTCGCATTTATCGCTGCCGCCCGAATTTGTGCGTCGTTTATACCACGTATAACAATCTGAGTCATTAGTTCGTCACTTAAGCCTTTAATGATACGTAAGCGTAATAAGGAACGACGCGCATATTCGGCATACGTTGTAAACTGATCCGACGTTGTCTTCATAACCTCAAAAAGGATGTCAGCATGATTAATTTTACGCGGACAAAGTGACTTAAAGTCGCTTTTGAAATTAGACCACGAACGGTCATTGGTTGTCCATTCATTCAACCAAACTCTAGCGTCCCCTTTTAAACAGGAAGCTACCCTAGACAAGCATTCTAAATCTCCCCAACGATTTACTAATCTAGCGCGTTCTACCTCGTCACACCACACCTCAAAGTCGTGAAACGCCGGATCAAAGTTAGATACAAAATAATTTTGCGGCTTATTCTGGCTAATTGTAGTAAGAGCATCAACAAGTACCTGTGCAACAGAAGGCTGGCTGGAATCACGTTGAGGTGTGCTGTGGCGACTTGATCGATTCACGGGCGGCGGAGTACGTGACAGGCTACCAGTAGATTCCTCTACAGCGTTCAATCGCGTAATTATTGTGTTTAAAACTTGCTTCACGGAACTGTCACGGCTACGACGGCTATGTCGACGGAACGAACGAGAACGACGGTGCCGTCGACGCGATTTACGTTTAGATTTACTGTATGACTCGTCATCCGAACTACTACGCGAACGAGATGGTGATCGAGGCATATTAATTGACGGCTGGTCTTTTTATTATAATTTTTTTTTTTTTTTAACAGCAAAAAGACTAGTTTTAATTTATGGGCGAATGAGTAAGAATCCCACTTCTGATTTTAGCAATTTAAGCCATAATTATTTAAAAAAAAAACAACTGATTTCACAAAATTTACTTATTTCGATTACAAATTACATAAAGTACTAATTATTTAAACTAAACGTATTTTACATAACCAATATGTAACCAGAAAATAACCAGCCATCAATCAACAATTAAATAAGTCCGATTTCAACGCAACTAGCACGGAAGGGAGGTCCGTCCTGCTCAAGAGTTGAGAAGCAAATGACCGCACCCAGCGCGCTCCACGCCTTTTATAGGCATGCGCGCGAGTGGGGTAGTGTCACGTGTTCCTGTTGGTCGCGTTGCCAGTCCACGCTTACAATATAAATTGTTTTTACAGGTTCAGGGTTAAACGAATAAAACAATGAAACATGCTACAAATTACCATCCATTGCTATTAAGCTTGACGCATAGTTAGTTTATCACAATCCAATACATTAATTATCTATAATTAATAAGAAATATTTCAGTTGTTAGTGCTATAGTTTTTGTTTTTGTAGGTTAGTTCATCGTATTTCATAATTACAAAAACATAAACAAACTTTATTCAACAAAAGTAAAAATAAATAAATAAATATAAATATTGTCGAACAAATTACACAGCGCCATCTAGCCCCAAAGTAAGCGAAGCTTGTGTTACGGGTACTAGACAACTGATAAACATACGTAAATACATTTTTTTTTGTAAATACATACTTATTATACATAGAAAAAACCCAGACCAATATAAACAGCCATGTTCATGCACACAAATGTTTGTACTGTGTGGGAATCGAACCCACGAGCGTTGGTGTCAAAGTAGCGTAACAGCGCGTTTCACCACTGCGCCACCGAGCTCGTCGATGTAAAATATATGGATGTATAGTTATATGATTACAGGCTGAGCATACTTTAATTACAGCCCATCAATATAATATATATATATACATAATAAAAACGCAAAATAGCTACAACAAAATTTCGAACGCCACCCAAAGTTATCTTACTAATGGACGCCACACGGAATTAAGACCAAGTTGTGGACTTAATACTTCAGTCAACGGACAACTTTGACCAATTCTTGTCCTTAATGTTTTTACGCAAACATTAAACTTCAGTTGACACGTGCTAACTTGGGCTTACCGGAATGTTTTGAACATGCAACGAACTGAATTTGCGTTTTATTACTATAGGTAACTGCTCGAATTTGGCGATAGGCTGGACAGGATTTTATTAGAATGACCTATGGTATATTGATATATTTATGAAAATTATACTGTAATGAACATTAAAATAATAGGAAAGTAAAAGTATGTTGGAACCCTAGAAACCGAGCGTGCATGAAAATAGCTATGAATATTAAAGAAGCAAATGGGATGTGTAGCGACCGAGTAATGTGGGTTCGGTTCTATTTGCCTACATGTCAAGAGATTTAGCGTAACTTTGCGATCAAATGTGATAGTTATGGCAGGCGTCCGTCCCTCTTCTGCAATGACCCAGTACTAATAATCCCTCCAGATTCCATATTAATAGCCCATTAAATTCTAATACAACTATTGTCACTAATAAGCCTGATATCGTACTGATAGATCAGGGAGCGATGATATTCTCGTTGATGTCACAATTCCCCATAACGAGAACCTCGTGAAGCCTGAAAAAGCAAAGACCGAAAAAGCAAAAGCCGATAAAGATATGTACTCGTATTTGGACTTACCTCATCGACTACCGTCATGCGGCATGGGGGCACAAAGATTATTGTTCCGTTAGTCGTATCAATGAGTGGGCTAATAGTAAAGAGCCCATCGTAACTTTGGAGTTGCAGGAGAGATAGTTGAATCAAGAACCAGATTCAGAAGGCAATTCTTTTGGATTCTACCAGCATGAGAAAGTTCATCACTATGAAGACACCGGTTATTTGGTTCTAAGCTGCGCTAGCGGGGGGTACTCATTATTTACATTTAGAAATATATTCAGGAACACTGTTCCTATATGAAATCTATATGTTTGTCTGTGCGTTTTTTTTTCGAATATTCGAATTTTGACTTCAGATTCGGATTCAGCGTAAAAAAGTAGAATAGTAATGTACAGGAACACCGTTCCTATCTCTTAAGGAAATGGTCAAAATGGCCGACAAATTAAAAAATAAATTGAATTGTTAAATAATTGCCAGGTATTCCTCTCAACTGGTTATTATTTGAAAATGTAAAAATTGGAATAGATATACTACTAAAGCTAACAAGCGATAACATATCGAGCAAAGCTCGCCTTGCTATCGTTCACGGTGTATTAATGCCAACATCAATGTACGACAGTGAAACATGGGTATGTCACAAGAAGAACACCGTAGAAATGAGAGCGCTGAGGAGTATGTATGGAGTGAGAATGATTAATAGAGTAAAAAATAGCACGATACGAGAACTCTGTGCAATGAAAGATGATGTAGTGACAAAAATTGAAAAGAGTATACTGAGATTGTATATATATCTTTCATTTAGAAAGAATAAATGACAAAATAATTACGAAAGAATCAGGAATTGTATCAGGTAAAAGTGAATGGAGATTTCGGGAGGGGCCGTCCTAGACGGACACACATAGATCAAATTGGTGATGTGTTCAAAAAAGGCCAAATCAAAAGCACCCAAACCCGAAGAGCATGCATGAAGAGGTTAATGAGCGTGGAAGAAGCGACAGAGGTATGTTTGGATCGGTGCACCTGGCGTTCTATAGTTTATACGTACTCCAATTGGAGACAGGCGTGATAATGTATGTATGTACTAAAGCTAAATAAAAGAAACTGACAGATAATAGTAACTAAAAGTGTTTAAGCTAAACTAAATACTTTTTAAGCATAAGAAGAGCAATGAATGTGAAAGAAGTGAGTTATGTTTGTATGATCGAGTCATGTGGTGCTCTGCTCTGCCCTGCCTGTCCCGCAAGGGTTTTGGCATGAATTTATAGATAGATAGATAGGTAAATACTTTTGACTGACTTAACCAGCACGGGATCTTCGAGTCAATCATAAAAAAAAATCACCTCATTTTTTATACGTCGTCGGTAATACAGTCTACAGGATTTAAAGCGGTTACCGGATTTACATTAAGTAAATAATATAATAATACTTGCGCGATGCCACCTCGATTGCTTACACAGCAACTCCTTAGGGGCTTTCTGGTAACCTCACACACACGCAGGAACACAATAACACTCCAGAGAATTGTTATTTGGCTGCTGTTTTCTGTAAGGGAGGTACGAGTACTTCCCCAGATGGGCTGCTTCGATGCGCCTTACCTATCTTAAATACACGCAGAGCAGCAAAATAGACATGTTCATGCACACAAATATTTGTCCTGGGTTCCAATCGAACCCACGACGAGTCTTAGCGCCAGATACTTAGCGTGCGATAAACAGTAAATGCTGAGTTCAAGTATCGGAAACACAGTTCAAATGTGATGATGTGATGAGGAGTTGGATGTTTAGGATAACTTCGCACTGGTTGAGACTACGTTCTGTCTGTTTGTCTTGGTCTGGATGTTTTAAGAGAGGTAGGGTGCATCAAAGCAGCCCGTCTGGGGTAGTACCTCCACCTCATAGGAAATGGCAGCCAAATAACAACTGCCTAGAGAGTTGTTGTGTTCCTGCGTGTGAGTGACGTCACCAGTAACCTCCCAAGGAGTTGCTGTGTATGCAGCAGAGGAGGCATCGCGCGAGTGACACTTAGTATATCGCAAGAATTAATAGGGTGCGGTACCCGCTTTACATCAGGTGGGCCGTATGCTTGTATGCCTACCGACGTAGTATAAAAAAAAACACAGGATCATGTAATCGCCTTTTAAATACCCAAGCAACTCATCCTCTATATTATTTATTCAGATATATAACTGTATTTCTTTTGTTACAGTTTTTTCATCGGATATTACTGAAGACAATGAAAAACCTTATTTGAAAGTGGTGTCTAACGAGTACGTGTTCAATGTCAATGAAACAAAGGCCATCTTTTGTAAAGCAGGAAATGTAGAGGTAAGCCAATTATTTGTACACTCGAAGCGTAATTATAACTCCTGTTACTATTAAGTAATAAGATTATAAAGCAATAAGATATCATGTACGATCTAAGATTAGTATAAATATCTAAGTGTAAAGCTTGAAATGCACTTAGCTCGAAAGAATTTGTCCTCTTAGTCGACGTTATTCATTATTAACAATTTGAGAAAAACATATACGGATTTCGAATGTACATGTTGTACCCACTCCAGTTTCAGCTGAGAGCTCGCTTTTTGAGGTTGTTGATGAGTATCGCTACCTAGGACAAATAGTACAGCTAGTTTTCCAAGAGTTTTCCAAGAGGTTTCTTGTCGAATCCAACTCGGATGTGTATTACTTGGGGAAATTGCGTAATATTTTCTCGTCTAAAGTACCTCAATGTTTCAAGATGAAAGGCCTCAACCAACGTGTGTTGTCAGTGATAGCTTACGGCATAGAAACGTGATCCATTATTACAGATCTCATAAGAAAGCGCAAGGTTACACAGAGTGCGGTAGAGTGAACCATGCTCAGAATTTCTCTGCGACATAGATTCAGAAATGCTTCAAACTCCAGTTCTGCAACAGGACATCCACTGTCTAAAGCAGAACTAGAGTTACCGACGTGGCCCTAAGGATCAGCAAGCTGAAAAAGCAGTGGGTAGTTTCAAAACATGGTGCAAATAAAGTCTTATTGATCTAATATAAATTGATGACTGTAGAGAGGGCAACCGAGCCTTGAAAGAAATATCCTGATCGATAATGCAATTCTAAACTGTAACGGGTAGTAAATGTTTCCTCGTATTTAATGGTTCAATATCTATACTAATATATAAAGCGGTTTGATAGTTTGTTCGAACGCGGCAATCTCTGATACTACTCGACGGGTTTGATGAAATATTTTTGTATTAGATAACCCAATCCTTTAGGAAGGCTTTAGACTTCATGATACTACTCTCAGAATTAAAAGAAACAGAAAGAAAGTAAGAAAAAGCTGTTCCTACGTGATACCCATATGCGCGAGGACTTGAAAAGCAGAAGTCCGGACACTAAAGTTCTGCGTCGTTCTGTTGACACATTTACGTTAATTACTTTCAGAATAATAATTTCTAGTGGTAACTTTATAACAAAGTTTCTTCAAACAAATTTTGAAATTGAAATGTAAACATTTTTTTTTTACAGGACGTAGATTGGTATAACCCAAGTGGTGTAAAAGTAATGGAACGCGGTTTAATAAACAGAAGGATTTACATGGAAAAGAAGTCAGAATCAGGACACTTCTTAGTGCCTCTGATAATCCATGATCTTGAAATCAAAGATAGTGGAAATTGGACGTGCTCAGGAGGTGGTTTAAGTGATATCACGAATATTTTAGTTGGATGTAAGTATTTATATTTAATATATTCCCTTTTTTCAAACATGTGTTGATAATACTCGTAGTAATGTCAACACTTGTTCTCACATATTATTAGTTCTCTGGGAATTAAAAGCGGTATAGTGGGTAGGTATTTTTTGAAAAGCCTTTAATGACACGAGTCAAATAACATAGCCTATGTGTTAATCCAGATCATAATCTATCTACGTGCCAAATTTCATTCAAATCTGTTCAGCGGTTTAATCGTGAAAGATCCATCCATACATATAAACTTTCGCATTTATAATATTAGTAGTATTAGTATTAGCTAAGACTAGTAGATCTTTTACTGTAAATTGTATAATCAAAAAAATACGTTTTTAATTGTATTTACATGAATTCTCAATTCATAGCTAAATGTCTAAGTAGTCACACTACTGCCGTAAATAAACTATATTTTGTTTACTGATCGTCATTTTCGTTCGAAAAGGTTATTTACGTCTGAAAAAGATCAGAATGACTCGTAATATCGCGTGTAAAGAATTTTAACTTCTGGAAGAAATTAATTAATTACACGGATAATTCCTTTGACGTTAATAATTTGTTAAATATTTATAGTACTAATTTAATTCCAATTATTTATTATCATGGTGAGATGTCACATATTACGCATCATATGCGACTACTGTAAGACTCGCTGTATTTTTATCAGAATTACGATAAAGGTTTAAGATAAATATATAAGATGAAAAATATTTATTTAAAATATATGTAATAAAATTGTGTCTAGCCGATGACTGTACCTAAGCGATATTTAAAAAAATACATGATGGGACTTTATAATAGCAATAAAATCCATAACAATTATCTTTACAATTTTTTTTTTGTATGCTAGTTTGTAAACATATCACGCAAAACTTCTGTAGAAAATTGGAAGCGGTTCTCACATTTGTATTTTTGCATGTGTAACTTAACACTTGGGTACATGTTTCTTTTTGATACGTCGCCTAAAAGCCGAGTTATGTATATACATAATAAAATCGTAACTGGCCGATAGCTAAAAAAGGAGTTATTTAACGAGAAACGAATGTATTTATTAGTGCTATATAAACAAAAAGAATTATATTTAGAATTTTTGAAGTATGTTTGTCTTGCTGTCTGTATGTTTATTAACCGTAAATATAACCTATCGAGACCACCCTAAAGTAAACCAACCAATAATAGGAACTGGCTAAGTGAAGCTCCGATTTAAAGTTTTTTTATTGTGCGGAATTTCCATACGCGAATTTCAGGTAATTGAAAAAAGTTGTTTCAAGGATCATTCTAGAAAAGTTATGTGAAAAAAATAGATATTCGAAAGTAATTCTATATACTTATTTAATAAAAATAATCCGTAAATAACGGTCTATATTTTTTATAACTTTAGCATTATAACAACAAAATTAAAATGAAATAAAATTACAATAAAAGCCAAAAAATCATGAAATTCACACCAATGTTATTTATTAGAAGGTAATATACCCATCCAACGATTATACAAAAACATTAGCTTAAACTAATTACAGTCTTATTGCATACTGTGATAATTCGTGCACCTGTATGCAATTTTTGAATAAATTAATATTTACCAATGGAAATAAGTAATTTATGAAAAAAACCTCGAAATAAACGAAGAAATCTGATTTTTATTTGCTTTAGATTTATTTAATATAACTTTATGACTTTCAGCAAAAGTAAATATCACCGATCGAAACCAGACAATAGATAGCGACGAAGGCTCGAGAGTAAAACTAAATTGTGAAGCAAATGGCATACCAGAACCAGTGGTTCATTGGTACAGAGCTGGAAAACTTATCGATGGTAAGTTTTTAGATAGTAAAATATTTAGGATGTACATGAAAAATAGAATTCTTAATACCTCTCTTTCAGTCTTTCTTCATTTATTTATCCATTTACTATAAAAAACTTACCCTAACGTCCATCTATCATAAGGTATTATTATACTACATGAAATTTGGAAGAAGTGACAATACTCAACAATGTTCTTATTTAGACATGGTCAATTATAATTACACTTTTTAATCGTAATTTAAGAATGTTAAGGCCATATTCGAAATACTATTAATTTGATTCAATTGCGAGGGATGTGAAAACCGAAAAAAACCGATTATTAGATTGCTTATCTTTCTCGGTGTTTTGGGTTCAAATTTGGTACTCGTAACTTTAGAAAGTCTAAAGAAGTGCTTTGAGAAACGCTCTAATTTATGCACAAAGCAATTCGTCAAACATTTACATTTGATTTTAAATTAGATACAGATCATATCCACTTTGCTATAGTCTTAACAGAGCATGGTTTTATTACCACCGAATAGAAGGACTGCTATAGCAGATTTGTTATTTGATGAGAAATAAATTGTTGAATGCTGATCTCTCATAATTCTCTTTTTTTTCAGTAAGTATTTTTATAAAACGCTTATTTTCACATGTAGAGAGAGAGTTATAGACTTATTACGGGAATTTTAAGCTAAGCACATTAAAACCTATTGCAAGCTTTATATTGATACTTACAATAAATTACATTACGCATGAGACGTAATAAAATTAAATCGCATGTTTGCCTAAAATTTTAAAATGTAATAATAAATCCTTCAGTGTCAGTGATAATGAAACCTAAATTAACGTAGCTGCTACTACTTTATGCTTAGCTATATCGCTAACTATCGGGTAGTTCTTGTTTGCCCTGTCCACTATCATAATCTTGGTCTTGTCACGATTTATGGCAATACCAAAATCCAAACCAGTCGACTCTAGAAGCTCTAAAAGATTTTTAATATCTTCTTCAGTTGATGCCAGAAGAGTAGTATCATCAGTGTTCTTAGGTTAGTTATCGCCTGCCGTCCAATGGATATTGCCTTTATCCCACTTCTTCGGAACAATCCGCATTATGTATTCTGTATAGCTGTTGAACAGTAATGGTGACAGTATGCATCCCTGTCTCACTCCTGCCTGCGTTCTTATCTAAGAACGCAGGTAGGAGTGAGACAGGGATGCGAATCTTCGCAGAGTAGTCAGCGCTAGGTACTGTGTGCGCGTTAGATATTGAGCTTCTCCATCGATTTACTATCAGTATGTAATCAATTTCGTTTTTATAATTACTGTCAGGAGAGGTTCAAATGTAGAGTATTTTTGGGCGATGTTTATAGACAGTGTTTATGATAAATTATTATCAGCTGCGAACTATATCAGTCGCTCACTTCGTTCGTTTCTTATACCTAGACCGTTATGCCCCACTGTATCCCTTAGACCTGTATCCATTATGGTATCTCCTACTTTCGCGTTAAAGTCGTCGCGATTCGGGTAGTACATTCCTGAAGCAACCTGTATAACTCCTCTATGTCTTCGATATTCGCCGTACTAGTCAGTGCATAAATTTGAATTATATTTGGGTCAGATTCAGTAACATGTTATTTCTGCTCCTTTACTCCCCGTTCAAGAGAATAGTAGCATTAATTAAATAGAAAAATATACACTATAAAATATGTAAAAACCCAACTTATATATAAGAGGGTAATGTAAAAATACTGAAGTGTTGTTGTCTATCTGCGAGAGGCTGAGGTTATTTTAGTTGCCTCGTTTGCAGTGGAATTGACGACGTGAAAACGATATTCTAAAAGTTATAAAATATATGTACACCATAGTAACTGATTCACATCAGGCGGGTCACATCTTTTTCCATCTCAGGTAGAGTAATTTATAAAGATAGGATCGACAACGCGTGAATGGTGCTTTTAGTGTTGGAAGCATTCTTGGTTACTCTAACTTCTTACAGTAAGGCAAACCGTGTGCTCGTTTGCCATCTTCGTGGTACAAAAACATAATATATCAAAATAACGTCTGAAATAACTACCTACTTAATAAGTGTTTCCCGGCGTGGACCAGACAGTGCAGCACATTGTTTCGGTGTCCCGCATTCTCCAAACAGATGTACGATTTGGAGCAGGAGTTGGGAATGCGGGTCACCGAAACTACAGTCTCCGAAATAGTGGTGGGGAAAAGTAGGACATTTTTTTTTAGATACTGCGTCAGTCTAGCCACGGCTGTCATAGATAGGAACAAGCAGAGCAGCTCCACCTAGGACTAATGTTGTATACCTCGGCTATACTATGTATACTCGATGGGATCGCGGTGGCTAGGCGGAGCTGCGAAGCTCGCTGTCGCCCGTGGCTGGACTGACGCAGTATGGGGAGGGAAGTTTGGAAACAGATAGCATAGTTTCACCGGCGTTGAAAAATGGGCAAAATTAAAATTTTAGACAATAAAAGATGATGAATCGAAGATGAATTGCGGAATGGAAGAGAGAGTGATGTATGAATGTGTTTTTATTTATTTTAATTTAATGATTTATTTTGTTAGTGCTATAAAAAGTACCTTGCCCACGGCAGGGGTGTAAGTTACCTATATAAGAAAAAAAAATAAGTGTTTTAATTTTACTTACATATAACTAATTTTATTTTCAGAGCGGAACAAGAAGTATTCCGTTACTTTTCATAAGAAGACCCACAATCATATGCTAGAGATTAGAAACCTCGGCCCTAACGATGTTGGAGAATACACGTGCTTGATTAAACAAAAAGCCTTATCCCACTTCACAGACAAGACTGTATTTCTTAATGTAAAACGTAAGTATTAAATCTCTCGTGTATTTATATCACATTATCAACTTTTACTCAGCCCATTGGCAGGTTACAGGCCTCTCTACAATTGAAAGTTTTTAGAGCGTACGTACACTGGTTCATCGGAAGTTGACAGGAACCAATGACTTGAGCTACTTTTGATGCCCACTAACTTAGCCCGACAAATTGAACCTAACGCTTAAGAGTATAACGAAATGTGGACGTTATTAATAGAAATGTAAAATGGAGCATTGGATTAGCTTTTAGGCAGCTGAATCCGTGTCAGGAAACCCAGCTGCTACAGCGTAGGGTTGACCCTAAAATCTTCAACGAGCTCAGTGGCTCAGTCGTGAATGACGCGACTCTGACACCAACGCTTTGATTCCCACACAGGGCCAAAATTTGTGTGCATGAACATGTCTGTTTGTCCTGGTCTGTGTGTTTTTTAAAAGAGATAGGTCGCTCTGAGGAAGTACCTCCACCTCACCGAAGAACCGCAACTAAATAACAACTCCCTGGAGGGTTGTTGTTTTCCTGAGTGTGAGTGAGGTCACCAGTGGGCCAATTCTGCTAAATAACTGCAACTGCACGTTTACGCCTGTCACTTGAGTCGTGCAGGAATAGTGCAGTGCCGATAGGTGTATTCTACTAAAATTTCCTGCACTGCAACTGCGCTGGAACTGCGCGTATGCTGCACTGCAACGGCACTGCAACTACGCTGCAACTGTGCGTATCCTGCAAGTAAACTACTTAAAACCTGAAATGTTGCCATATTTCAATCTAATAAAACTGAATTTTTATTTAATATTGACTCCTATAGTTTCACTATTGACCTTGGTTGCCGGAGTGGAGGTATTTCTAACCGAAAAGAAGCTTTACTTAATTATATTTATCCACAAACATCTCCCAAAACAAAGCAAATATAATTCACCGCTTCAGAATATTAATTTCACTTCGCAAAAGTTGCTCAAGAGTAACGTTAACAAAACTGCAAGTAAACTCCTTCAAAACATCTGTCACCGGTATACAAATGTCAAAACAATTTATCAGAATACGATTATATTGCAGGAAACGTGCAGTTGCAGTGCAGGTTTTTTAACAGAATAGCGATTCATTTACTGCAACATTCCTGCAACGTCGCTGCTGTCAGATCGTTTAACAGAATACCGAAATGTCAAAATGTACGCATTTTGACACACGCCGCGCTGCAGTGCAGTTGCAGTTTTTAGTAGAATCGGCCCACAGTACGCTCTTAAGGAGTTGCTGTGTAAGCAGCAAAGGAGGCATCGCGCGAGTGACACTTAATATATTACAAGCATTAGTAGGCTACTGTACTGCTTTACATCAAGTGGGCCGTGTGCTTATACGTTGTATAAAAAAAAACGAATGTATAGAAGCAACTGATGGATATTGCAGTCATGAAAATGAAATAAACGCGGCCGAAGTATTTATTGAGCAAAATATGTCGTGTAACAATTGCTGACTAAGGTTTTCCGATTTTCCCAACTTTTGTTTTTTCTTGTTAAATGCCCTTCGAACGACATATTGTTAACCTGTGAGATTCTTTTTCGCTTGACGATTTTGTGTTTTTTTTTACGTGTAAGCAGAAGCTAACGCTAACTTAAACTTTAGCTGGGTAATATCTGCCCAGCGTATTACCAACACACTATGAAAATGAAATTAATGCGGTCAAGATAAGTATGTAGTGTAACAGATGCTAATGCTGGTTTGCCGATTTTCCCAGCCTTTTATTGCTAGTTAAATACCCTTCAAACATTGTATTGTTAACTCAACTGTTTAAATAGTGATCCCGACGTGTTAGTTAAGTATTGTTCAGCAACTTCGCTCGACGTTATTCATGATATTATTTTATGGGAAATGCTCGTTAAAAAAAACCAGTTGATAATGCGCAAACTTGCATTGCCGGAGGAACACCTGGCTCGTCAATTACATAACAATTCATTTCTTTTTAGGGTTCCGTACCCAAAGGGTAAAACGGAACCCTATTACTGAGGCTCCGCTGTCCGTCCGTCCGTCCGTCCGTCCGTCCGTCCGTCCGTCCGTCCGTCCGTCCGTCTGTCACCAGGCTGTATCTCATGAACCGTGATAGCTAGACAGTTGAAATTTTCACAGATGATGTATTTCTGTTGCCGCTATAACAACAAATACTAAAAAATAGAATAAAATAAATATTTAAGGGGGCTCCCATACAACAAACGTGATTTTTTTGCCTTTTTTATAGATAATGGTACGGAACCCTTCGTGCGCGAGTCCCACTCGCACTTGGCCGATTTTTTAAATGTGTCGGCCATTTTGACCATGGTCCTTAAGAGATAGGAACGGTGTTCCTGAACATTCCCATTCACTTTTTTATGCTGAATCCGAATCTGAAGTCAAAACTCAAATATTCGAAAAAAAACGACAGACAAACGCAAACAAAACGCAGACAAACATATATAATTCATTAGGGAACGGTGTTCCTGAAAACTTTATCTTAATACAAACTATGGTACAAATCATTAGAACATTAGAACCTTTTCCGAGGTACACTGCAGTAATGGGATATAGTCTATATTACGTGGCTACTGCGCTAAGGGTTGTAGAGAACGGCAGCTAATATTGTAACAATTTTATCTTGCATTATAGTACAGGCTTCAGAGAAATTGCATATGCCGGTACTGCAACGTACCAGGATTGATAGGCAGATATGTATGTGTGTATATTTTCAGGCCAGATCCCTGATGAGGTAGGCAGAGAGGACCAAGGACGCCTTCCTTACACACCTCACTTGCTTCCTTCATATCTATAGCTTATTTCATGCACGCTCGTCGGTTCCTGGGGGTAGCTTCTGATATTAATTTCCTTCTGATAAAATATGACCAATTTCGTGTGTAGTGTAGGAGTGTCTTGGCCTTCTTCGGCTCCTACCTCCTACCACTTCCGCATTGTATAAGACTGGTAGAGAAACAGTTCTAACCTTTGCTGACAATACCTTCAAAAGGCACATAAAAAGGGCTCGCTTCATAAAATACTTATTATAGAATTGATGAACCTAAACCTAAGATATCAGACATCTAGAAACGATTTAGCAACTTTCCTTAATAATATTTAATTCTACAATTTGACATCATTATTATTGTACAAATATGCTGACATAAATTTCATTCGCTATATTGCAAACGTTCACAGCTGACTTTGCATCAGGTGGGCATCTTCAGGTATAGTCATATTATTTTAAATTGAAGTCCTGTTTTGTTAACAACAAGAATTCAATTACTATTTATTGACAATTCCCGGAATATTAGTCAAAAATACAATCCGAAAGTGGAATTATGTAGGAGCAGAGGAAGACAGTGCGTGATGTGGAGGCCCAGAAACCGGCGAGCGTTCATGAAAAGAGCTATAAATGTTGAAGAAACGAGTGAGATGTGTAAGCTACGCATCTATGGCACAGATATATATACATACATACATAAGTTATGTAAAATGTATGCATTGAGGTTTTCTTTCTACCCTATAAAGAAGCAAACCATAAAAGTGAGCTATATTGGAAAGTCTTTGTGAAAGTTGGAAGCCTCACCTATAATGTGCCCTGCAAAGTACGTCATAATAATCAGATATTGGTGGTGTTAATTTCAGATAAACCAGTATTTTATGACCCTGAAACATCATTAACAACAACTACATCGGTAGTAGAAGTCTACGCACTTCTAGACAAAATGTAAGTATCTCAACAAAAGGGTCTAAATGATGGTATATTTTTCCTCGTTCATTTACAGAGGCAAGTGTAAACAATATGATGTAGTTGGAGGAATTAGTTTATTTCAATACACTCCAATATGCCTCCGATTGTGTGATATCGTTTACAGTATGACATGTTATAGATGTAATTTGCGGGCTTTAGAGCCGGAAACTGAAATGGGATATCTTGTATCTCAAATTATTTTTTGTTGTAGAGGTGCGACTTTGACACCAACGCTCGTGGGTTCGATTCCCACATAAGACAAACATTTGTGTGTATGAACATGTCCGTTTGTCTTGGTCTGGGTGTTTTTAAGAGAGTATGGTGCATCAAAGCAGCTCGTCTGATGAAGTACCTCCACCTCACAAAAAACTGCAACCACATAAAACTCCCTAGAGGTTTATTCCTGCGTGTGAGTGAGGCCACCAGTAAGCTCCAAAGGAGTTGCTGTGATAGCAGTATAGGAGGCATCACGCGTGTGATACTTAATATATTACAATAGTGGGGTAGAACAAACAAGTCAGAGTGGCTCACAGGGTGGCTAAGTTCAGGTTTAAGGAATGGGTTATGTATGGTAGACCGAAGGTCGGCCACATATACCAGGAAATGAGTAAGTTTTCAAGTCCAGATTAAAGGGGTGCCAAGACCATCAGGTCCAAATAAAAATGGACCTTCTTGCGGATAAACATTCCAAAGGTAACTTTCGAAGTTTGCTCTAGTAAAGTTAATGTCCAGCCTGGCCTTCCTGTGAGCGTCGATAATGTGAACGACCCTAAAGAAATTGCAAATATCTTTAGAAACCATTTTACTGTGAATTCGCCATTGGATTCCGTGCGGGAGGTGCTCAATGCAGACTTACACAATCAAGCAGTAAACACTTCGTTTCTTGCAAAAGACATTGCAAAAGCTATAAGGCTTATATCGAGGGGTAAGTCTCCGGGTCACAACCGCCTTAGCATTGAGCAACTGGTAACTGATTGCTATCGAACTAATGAAAAAAAAAATTACAACTACATTAACATGCGTTTACAGGAAATAATTTTAGATCGTATGTTTATGTTTCAGCAAAAACATAACGTGCAGTGTGGCTGCAAATCCAGAGCCTACTTTCAAATGGCATAAACGAGTCAACAGCTTTGACAGCGACATCACTGATGATTCAGTGGTAAGCATTTTTAATTTACACTAATATTATAAAGAGGTAAAGTACCTACGTGTGTATGTTTTTATACAATACCCGGAGGTATACGTATATGTGCATACATATAAACTAATCTCAGTGGGGAAGTATTCCACCTACATACAGAAACATGCACATAAATAGTAGTAGCAGGTAGTATTTTTAACAAATTAATCAAAGAGAACCTAATAATTTGTATCCGTATTGAAATGACCTGAAACGTGAAAGCATAATGGAATAGTAATTTATTATAATATAATCATTTCAACCGCGTTTATCCTACTTTCATGCTCTCTCTGCCATACCCAGCTCTCGCTTCCATAAGTAAGCGTTGGGACCAGCACTGCATAGTGTATAGCCAGCTGCGCCTTCTGGCTCAGGTTTTTACTGCCAAAAAGTTTTCCCAACGCTACATTCACACTATTCCCAGCACTCACTCGCCTTTCCACATCTGCGGTGTACCTTCCATCCCTGCTGAAAGCGCATCCAAGATATACAAACTCATCCACTTGTTCCAACACTTCATCATCTACCGTAATTCTTACATTGGTTCTGGTTTCTTCTCTTTCAAATACCATAATCTTTGTTTTCTTCGCATTCAATAGTAAGCCTTCCTTCATACATTCGTCTTTCATCATTGTGACTAGTGTTTGAAGCTCAGATGGTGTTTCTGCTAACAGGACGGCATCGTCTGCATACAGCAGACAGTTCACCACTAGGTCACCGTTCGTCGATCTTATTATCTGTAGACAACTATCGAGATACAGAATAAACAACCTAGCAGACAACATGTAACCCTGTTTGACACCAGTTTTGACATCAAACCAGGGTGACATGTTGCCATCTATTCGCACACATGCTGAGCAATCCTTGTAGGTGGACTGCAGAGCACGCAGCAGTGAGCTGTCAATCCCATATCTCGGCAATATCAGCACCACAGTTCCTTTCGCACAACCCCATCAAATGCCTTCTCAAGATCCACAAAACCGCAGAAAACCTTCTGGTCTGTGGCCAGATGCTTCTCTACGATATTGCGGAGCGAGAAAACTTGATCCGTACATCCCCTTCCATTTCGGAATACTCCTTGTGCCTCCCACAGCATTTCGTCAGATTTCACCCTCATTCTCCTTTCAATTATCTTTCCATATACTTTTGCTGCTAAGCTGATCAAACTGATGACCCTATAGTTAGCGCAGTCCACCCTTGCCTTTATACAAGGGTACGATGACTGCGCGTCCCCAGTTCATTGGGACCCTTGCAGTTCTCCAGCATAGGTTGCATAAGTACCAGAAGGCGTCCCGGACGTAAGTGCCACCTAGTTTGATCATCTCAGCTGTAATCATATCAATTCCCGCAGACTTTCCATTCAAACTTTTTCAAACTTCGTATCGACCATTCTATCTCATCCATAGTTATACCTTCATCGGACGCCGTCAACGTGGAGTGAGCATCAGACTCACTCTCATTGTCAGCGTCCGAGGCATATTCGTACATTTCTTCAAAATATTCACTCCACTGTTCTAACACTTTCTGAGTGTTTGCAAGAATGATACCAGCTTTAGACTTAATCTTGTTTATACTGGATGCTGACGAACTACCCCGAGACTTCTTTACCTCTCTCCAAAAGAGTTTGGTATTTGCCTGGAAGTTTCTCGTCAGCCTCTCTTCCTCATTCATAATTTGTCTTTCACGCTTCTCTTTCACTAAAGCCTTGGTTTCATTCTTGCATAGACGGTACATTTCTTTCTTCTTCTCTCTCATACTTTAATTTAAGGGCAAAGATGATACATAATCCAGCCACGCTTTCCTCTTTCTTGCTACGGAGGATTCAACCTCCGCATCTCACCAGGCATCCCCTTTCAATGTTTTATGCCTCCTTGCGCATCCACATGCTTCTTTTGCACTATCCACCATACTTTCTTTCAGAACTTTCCAGTAATCATCCACATCTGTGTCGGAAAGACTTGCATTTGCAAGTCTTTCGCTTACCAGATGTACATACATTCTCCTTACACTTTCATCTTGCAATTTTTCAATCCTTATCCTTTTATGATCTCCGAAAGGGATACGCACTCGCCAATGCCTCCACTTCTTGAAAAGTCCCACAAACTGGCTTACCACCAGGTAGTGGTCCGTTTCAAGAGTGGGACCTCTAAAGGCTCTTGTATCCATTATAGTATTTCGGAGACGTCTATCAATTATAATCAAATCAATCACACTTTTTTGGTCATTCCGTCTCCATGTATACGTGTGAATATCCTTGTGACGAAATAAAGTATTCGACACGAGGAGGTTTCGTTCCATACATAAATCTAGAATCGACTTACCTGCTTCGTTCACTCTCTTATCTCCATAGGGACCAAGAGTAGCTTCATAGCCGTCTCGTTTGGCCCAACCCATCCATTCAAATCTCCACACATAATCACTCTTTCATTCCCTTTAGCTAAATCCAGAACATCCCTCACAGACTCCCAAAACTTCTCTAGTTCTTGGGCACACGCTGAGCTTACGGGAGCGTATGCTGCAACCAGAAATACTCGCGTGATGCCCAGTTTTAAACGAATCTAGAGAAGTCTAGGCCCTACCAAACAGTAATCTTTCACGCCAGGCTAAGCGAAAGGAGAGTATGACACCTACACCAGCACTGGCATGATCGTCCCGGTCTACACCAGACCATAGGGCCATCATCCCACCGGGCAGATCATCGGTGTCGCTCCCCTTGCGCTTAGTCTCTGTCACACACAAAGCATCTAAGCGTCTCTCATTCATTAGGTCCATCAGCTCATTCATCTTATCACTCAGTCCACCTCTCACATTCCACGTGCCTATGCAGCACTCGGCTCTCTTCGACCCGCCGGAATTGGCTCTGCGTGGTGGGTGGCGGCTCCCACCGCCGCATGCACCTATGTTCGCACCGACGGGGGCGGATCGGTGCGCGTCGCCTCCGGGGGACGCCCTAATCCGCACATCGGTGCGTTTTCGGGGCAGAATTGCAATCTAATCGATTGTCAGGGGTCGCGAACGAGCACGCTTCTGGCACATGCCCCCAAATGAGCTTGCTCCACAGAATTCTATACTGCGCCATAACTTGACAGTTATTAGCTTGAAGCTCGCTCAGATTAGCCTCAACTCTATAGCTCTTGCTAATAATAAGAGAGTAAGAGATATATGAAAGAGTGATTATCAGAAAGAGAGAGTTTGTATTAAGATATAAAAAGAGATGCTTGGTTGGTTCTGACATGTAGAAATAATGCAGGGTGAAAGAATCATGAATTAAATATACAATACAAAGATGAAGGATGTAGGAGCCAACGAAGACTTACCTGCTACGATCAAATTGGTCATTGTATTTTATCAAGTGATATCAGGAGTCCTAGAAACCGGCGAGCGTGTATGAAACGAGCTACGAATATTAAAGAGGCAAGCGAGGTGAGTAAGGACCGCAACTTCTGGCGCTCAATTCGCTTTGTCTTCCCCGCAAGGGACATTGCGTGAAGATATACATGCTCTTGCTAATAATAAGAGCTAATTCTATTTGTTCAAATGTTTTATGACGGTTCAAGTGGGAAGACTTTATATATGCTTGTAAAAATAATGCGTGTGGCGGCAGAGCAAGAGGGCGTGTGTTCGAGTAGTTTTGCAGGCCGAAAACTAGGGAGTCAATGACTAGTCTGTTTCAAAGACAATAGATAAGAGAAAGAAAAAGCTCCACCTGTTTTAACCTAAACTTATCAGGAAGGTAAGACAAAGTAATGCACGAGCTTATATAAAGAGAATATATTCATGTGTTTTATACTTTACAATCACTTTCAGACACAATTGATAGAAAACATAAATTAATCTTCATATGTCCATATTCTACATGGCACATTCAAATATAATTATAGAGTAAATAAATTTCCCTTCATATGGACAATTAGCATTGCGCCCGCGTATTGTATATTGTATTGCGAATTACGACGGTGAATTGCGACCGAACATCAGTTTGGTATTGAAAGTTGAAAGATCAAAGCTAATTTAGTAGGTGACGCGATGACGCCATGTTTCCTGACCGAAACTCGATTCGTATATTCAATCTCAAGGGCACAACCCCGTGCCAACTTATTAGTTTAAAAGCTATGTTGGTTGGCCGAGTTCACTATGACCACTATGTCCAGGAAATTAATCTCACGTGTTTCACAAATCGAAAAAGGGCTGAGAAAGCGCGTGGCCTCCCGCCAAGCCGGAATCTCCCTCTGTCAAACCCAATCTATTAGTTGACGGCTACGTGCTGTCACTATGATGAATGACATGGAAGTATAGCTTTACACCGTAACATGCTTACAAATATTTTTTATTATAAATTGTATATTTTTATCATTTCTAATAAAATCAAAACAAATCTACACATTGCAGTTAAAAGGTATGTAATGTATGTAGGTAATCACCTGTATGTTTACAGCATATCAAAAATGATATAATAATATTTCCAGCCAAGCCAATTGACATAACCGCAAGACTAATGCATAAAAAATTACAAAAAAAAAATTACGTTACGTTATAAACGTATCACGCGAGTGTAGTCTAGCTCGATAACGTGCGACCAGTAAAGCACAACCAGACAATAACAAGAAGGACGTACAGATATGAACTTTTGTGTTTCTTATCGTGAATATTATATTTAATTTAGAAATATTATCTTCTCTTCTCTTCTTCTTCTTAATAAAAATTGGATATCTTTAAATTGAAAGCTAATTAAATTAATACATAATTTTACGGCGACATACACCTGTACAAATATACGAACATCTGTAGTGTTTGTAAATGATTACATTGTAATATACACACTGATGTAGCAATAACGACGTCATAATTTTGCACTCATCAGTTTTTGATCTTATTCTCAATCACTTCCGAATGCTATCTATCACGCTAGCCGGTCTCAGGTGCTGTTAAAACAAGCCACGAGCCATAATGACATTGACCAGTTGGTGGTCTGCAAATAGCGAGGCGTGCAATAATGGGTTATGTATTATTGGTTAAATATTATTAGCTCCAAACTATATCTCATGGCTATATAGTACAGTCGACACTCCAGACAGATAACACTTGTACACCTCAAAATAATAATCTAAAAAGCATTAGAAGGTGAAACCCGATACAATAAGTAAATGGGTGCATAAATATTAAATTAGACTCAGTAAATATGGCGGTAGGCATTAAATAGTTAATAAGTCAAATTGAATGGTATGACGGATCGAACATATAATCTTCAAACATAATAGACTGATATGAATAGTCTAGCAATAAGGTATTAGTTGTTATATTTCACATGTCGTATAATTAATAGTTTCGATTGTATAATTTCATGCGGGAATTTAAAAATGCAACATAGTAAAGGGGGAGAGCTTGATGGCGTCATTGCGCAAGTCATTCTAACCGAACACTCAACGTCGACCACAGCCTGTCTATCGATGGGTTTATCTATCTCGAGTTTCTCTGATGAGTAAGGGTTGATGTGGAGAGGGTGTTTAAAGCAGTGATAACGCTGTGATAAAGAACCGGTCTATTGTTCCGTGGTCCTGGTTTCAAATCTTGGCCTATGTACCGCATTTGTAATTATCACTTGCTCGTCGACGAAGAAAAACATCGCGAGGAAATGATATATTGAAAGACATGTGACTTCTTAACAAACTATACAATAAATAAAACAATAGCACTGTGACATCTTCCGCGCGTATCCCGTTATCTTGTGGGAACTGATTCTTCTACCAATTATAATTTTTAATTGTGTCGCAGGGGTTAGTTGTCCTGGAGCAAGAGGGTCGGTATTCCGCTATGGAGAGAAAAATAAAAAAATCTGCCAAGTGCGAGTCGGACTCGCGCACGAAGGGTTTCGTACCACTATCTATAAAAACGGCAAAAAATCACGTTTGTTGTATGGGAGGGCTCACCATAAATATTTAAGGGGGGCCCCTTAAATATTTGTTTTATTTTAATTTAATTATTTATTCTTAAAGTGAATATATAACTAAATATTATGTGAATATTTTAAGCGTCTACCTGTTGCCGTTATCAATATCGAGCAAAAACGAGCAAAAAAATCGGTCAAGTGCGAGTCGGAGTCGCACACGAAGGGTTCCGTACCATTATCTATAAAAACAATCATGTTTGTTGTATGGGAGCCCCCCTTAAATATTTGTTTTATTTAAATTTAATTATTTGTTCTTAAAGTGAATATATAAATAAATATTCTGTGAATATTTCAAGCGTCTATCTGTTTCCGTTATCAATATCGAGCAAAAATGAGCAAAAAATCACGTTTGTTGTATGGGAGCCCCCTTAAATATTTATTTTATTCAATTTTTTAATATTTGTTGTTATAGCGGCAATAGAAATACATCATCTGTGAAAATTTCAACTGTCTCACTATCACGGTTCATGAGATACAGCCTGATGACAGACGGACGGACGGACAGCGGAGCCTCAGTAATAGGGTTCCGTTTTACCCTTTGGGTACGGAACCCTAAAAATCACGTTTGTTGTGTGGGAGCCCCCTTAAATATTTATGTAATTCTATTTTTTGGTATTTGTTGTTATAGCGGCAATAGAAATACATCATTTGTGAAAAATTCAACTGTCTAACTATCACGGTTCGTGAGATACAGCCTGGTGACAGACGGACGGACGGACGGACAGCGAAGGTTCAGTAATAGGGTTCCGTTTTACCCTTTGGGTACGGAACCCTAAAAAGAATATTAGAATTTTGGATTTAAAATGCTAAGAATTGTAGGTAGTTAATTTTAGATCTTTGATGTGCCAAGTTCCTATGTTGGTCCCCACCATAGATAACAGAAACAACGGGAGATGTGACAAGGGGGCGTGGTTGGTGTCGCCGCAATATGCTCAAAACGAGAACATTGCCAAGAACAGTTAGTTAGTTGCAATCAAGTTCGATTGAGATACGTTGCTCCTTGTTTTAGCAAAATGCCAAGTTGTGCTGTTGCAATTTGCAAAAATAGAAGTGCAGTGGTTAACTTTAAATCAAATGGAATCACTTATCACCTGTAAGTACAAATAATATTACGTTTTATAAGCATAAATACAAAATTTATTTCAAAAATTCTCCGACGCCATTTCTACCCGAACCTTACCACGATGCAAATTTTAAATAATCAACATCTAATTCTTAAATCATACATTGCTTTTCTACCATTACGCAGTCGCCACCGCTCGTTTCCCAACACGCAATGTAAAGCGAGTGATATTATTCGTTCACTGTGTGTGCAGTTTCGAGATACGGCCGCTTGTTTCTGCCGCCGGTTAGGGGTGCGCTTTGACTTCACTATCGATACGAAGTGTCAATAGACTACTAGTATTAGATAAAAATTATAAGTCTTTACTGTAGTTATTATTTCATCTATATTTTCATCGTCACCCTCGCTGCCAATCCAGCAACTCAACTTCTTGTGACCTCACTAACTCGCATGAAATCAATCATCCTCCAGGGAATTGTTATATAGTATAGTGGGGTTGGCTTTGGTTCTAAGTTGACATTGATCCACTTACACCCCATAAATATTTTATTACAAACATTACACTTCTTGATAGATCATAGATCGATATAACGTTGTCAATATCGACAAAGTCATATCGACCCGTGTGTCCCAGCAAAGTCGCTTTATCAGTGTTTGTAGTAGTCAAAGTCAAAGTCAAAGTCAAAATCTTTTTATTCCGTAAAAATGGCTACATTTGTTTGGAATCGTCACAATTTTTTCCCTACCGTGCAGTTCATGACTAGGTGAGCACTGATAAAAATACTGCCAAAAAACTCAGGCATCCCTCTTTTGGTATCCAAACAAATTTACATAATTTATTAATTACATTATAATTGGATCGACTCAATCCCAGGCATTTTTATCATTAATATAGTCAGATACTTTATAATATGCCCTGCTACACAATTTGGCTTTAATAGTAGTTTTAAACTTGTTTATTGACAATTCTCTTATATTGCTGGGAAGTTTGTTATAGAACCGTATACATTGCCCCATAAAAGAATTACTTATTTTGTGGAGACGGCTTGCATGTAACACAAGATTATGCTTATATCTAGTATTTATGTTATGAGTATCACTCTTTTTACAAAATGAGTCTATGTTTTTATGGACATACAAAAGATTTTCATAGATATATTGCGATGCGACTGTTAGAATATTTATTTCTTTGAATTTTTCTCTAAGGCTCTCACGGGGACCAAGTTTGTAGATAGCTCTTATGGCTCTCTTTTGCAATAAAAAGATGGTGTTAATGTCCGCGGAGTTACCCCAAAGAAGAATTCCGTATGACATAATACTATGAAAGTAGCTGAAATAAACTATTCTAGCCGTATCAACATCAGTGAGCCGTCTAATAGTTTTCACTGCATAGGCTGCAGAACTTAGTTTTCCTGATAATTTTTCAATTTGTGGGCCCCATTGTAGTTTGGAGTCAATTGTTATACCCAAGAACACAGTTGTCTCCACTGGGGCTAAATTAGTTCCATTAACATGTACATTGGTAGTCACCTGTCTTACATTAGGTGTTGAGAACTTAATTACTTTAGTCTTTTTATCATTTAAAAGCAGATTATTAACATTAAACCAATGCATAACTTTAGAGAGAGCATCGTTAACTTCGTCATAATTACCTAACTGTCTATTAATTTTGAATGTCAAAGAGGTATCATCCGCAAACAATACAATCTCATGTTTATCCTTTACATAATAAGGTAAGTCATTTATATATACTAAAAATAAGAATGGACCTAGAATTGACCCCTGTGGGACTCCCATGACTACAGGGGACCCCGAAGATCTTTTACCATTAACATCGACCTTCTGTATCCTATTGCCCAGATAAGAAGACAGAAGTTCGAGAGCCTTGTTCCTGATACCGTAGTGGTGTAATTTTCTGACAAGAGTGTCATGGTGCACGCAGTCAAACGCTTTAGACAGATCACAGAAAATTCCCAAGGCATCTTGCGAACCTTCCCATGCCGCGAATATACTTTTAAGCAAATGAATCCCTGCGTCTATAGTTGAACAACCTCTCGTAAATCCGAACTGTCTCCTATGAAGCAAATTATGTGTATTAAAATGTCTGAGCAACTGGCTAAGCATTAGTTTTTCAAAAATTTTACTGAGAATGGGCAGTATGGAAACAGGTCGAAAATTCGAAGGGTCCGAACTATCACCAGATTTAAATAATGGAATGATTTTACTATGTTTCATCAAGTCAGGAAATACACCAGATGCCACACAACAATTGAAAATTGTAGCTAAATGTGGAGCGATTGAAATAATAATAGAAGATATGGTTTTGACAGATAGACCCCACAGATCTTTAGTGTTTTTCATATTTATTGATTTAAAAGCGTTCAAAACATCTTTTGGGCTTACAGCTGAAAATTCAAATATTGTGTCGCATTCTACCACGCTCTGTTTGAGAACGAGTTCAGCAGCTATAGAAGAAGACCTAAGATTTCTTGTAGTAATAAGAGGAATGTTAGAAAAATATTTTTCAAACTCAGTCGCAATTTCTACATCATTTTTGATATCTATATCATTTATCTTTAACTGAAAGTCTCGACTACGTACTTTCGCTCTACCCGTCTCATTATTTATCATATTCCAAACAGATTTAATAATATTTGTTGAACCATTAATTTTATTTCTTAAATATATAGACTTAGCATTGGAACAGGCTCGTTTAAATATTTTAGCATAATTTTTTACAAGTTCTTGAAAAGTCGGATTGTGATTACAGGTCCTTTCTTCATAAAGTTCATACAATTTATTCCGACTTTTGTAAATACCAGGAGTTGCCCAATCACTGAATGTCATACGGTCACTTACAGACAGTTGTTTTGGAGTAAAGATTGCATTAAATTCACTAGTAATTAAGCTAAATAATGAACTGTACAAGTGGTCCGGAGTACCGTGATAGGGCAACAATACAATTTTTTCTGCTATATTAGACTTAAATCTTTCTAAGCGGCTTTTACTAAATGGTATATAATTTATTTGCTTTCTTTGTATTTTTGAAGAATTTGGAAATGAAACCAATTGACCTGAATGGTCTGACTGAACTTTATTAATTATAGATTGATATGAAGGTTTTACATTGCTAAATATATTGTCAATACATGTAGCACTTGTAGCAGTTACTCTTGTTGGCTCTGTAAAAATATGATGCAAATTGTTTGATTTAAATAAATTTAAAAAGTTGTAGGTAACAGTATTTTTCTCCAAGATATTTATATTAAAGTCTCCACAAATTATAACAGTTTTATGGCTATTAGATAATTTATTTAAGGCATCCTCCATGATATTTGAAAATGTTTCAAAGGGCGTGCTAGGAGGTTTATACAGGTTCATAACAATGAATCGTTCCAATTCAATGCATGAAATCTCTACAACTTGCTCAACAGAGAGGCTCACAATGTCACACCTTTCTTTAAATTTAAGCAACTTATTTAATAATATTAAGGAGCCACCATGTATACAGTTATCTCTGATGAATGAGCTTGCAACCTGGTGGTTATTGAAGCTGAAAATGAATTGATGGGGTTTTAGCCAGTGCTCAGTTAGACATAAAATATCAATATTGCTACAATTCATAAACAACTCCAATTCTAACTCCTTTCCTATCATCCCCTGAATGTTTTGGTGCACCAGGTTGATACAATTATTATTCTTTCTATATTCTTGACAATTTACAATTGATGGGGATATTGTATTATTATTACTTTTAGTTTCATTTTGAATATTATTATTATTACTATTTACATTGCCAGAGTATAACTCTATTGTCTTGTAACCTAATTTAAAGAATTTGGAATACCTTCCAAGGTACCATTACATAATGTCAAATTATCTAACTGCTCAAAAGAAGCAGGGTTGTTAGCCAAACTTTTGGCTGGTTTCTTAAAACAATATGATAGCGAATCTGCTATTTGTCTTTTATAAAAATTGCTAAGATAAAATTTATCTTCTGTCAAATTATAATGTTTATTATTAAATATATTTATGTCAAGTATATGAAATTTGTCATCATATAATGTCAATGTATGCATTTTATCATTTAATCTATACCTAGATGCATTTTCCGCCTCGGGCAACAAAGTACTGTATGGAAAAGTAAATAAAAACACTTTTCCCACATTTAACTGCTGTAACATATTAAAATATTTAATCATTATATGTTTGTTTAAATTTCCTCTCCTCCCAATAAAAACAATTAAAGTTGTGTTGGGGTGGTAATCCCTCTTAACTATTTTATCAACTATTTGAGTGAAACTGGCTCCAGGCAAACAATAATTGGTAACCAGTTTTCCTGATTTTTCTAATAATAATTGGCCCATATTTTTACCTATTTCATCACTATACATTATTATTTTGGAGTTATTATCTTCACTATTATTATTTAATGATGATGACATCTGTTTAAAAGCACTACTATTAATGGCCTCATTCACATTATGGCTATGTACTTGAGATAGTTTCGAGGATCGAGTTACCTGTGAACATTTCATCGGAGTTCGGGTTAATTCATTCCTATTGTACAAGTTACTAAGAGACGATAATTTTTGTTCATTTTCTCTCAAGTCAGCTAGTAATCTATCCATGCCTACACTGTATTCTTCAATATCTCTTTGAGCATCCTCATATTTTTTAGTCATTAAATCTAAAGAACTATTAAGTGTTTGGATCTCAGATTGTAGGTCTTGAATGATGTTTTTATATTCCCTATTATTAGTATTAAATTTGTAACTAGCATGTTTATCCTGTGTGTTCGATACTACAGACCCATCACAGGTTAAGTCAATTGTCAGTGACGGTGGATCATTCGTATTTGAGATGGCAGAAGCAGCAGCAGCGGCGTAGGTTAGTGCGTGCTTACTTGGGTGTTGTTTAAATAAACGTCCAATGACAGCGTCTTAACAAAAGTGTGTCGTTGTACTTGTGTGCGTAGAATGACATCTTTTATTTATTTAAGTGTGTGAGTGTTTTATGATAGTGTGAAACTAGGCGACAACCGTCCCGGTGCAAACTCACGTAGTATGTCACATCTCCCGTTGTTTCTGTTATCTATGGTCCCCACCAATTCGTTAACCAGAGGGGACTTTGGTAACAGGTTCGTTTCCAAACTATATCGCCGATATTTATTTCGACGTTCTTACGGCGTAGGTTATAATTAGTACTATCCCTAGAGTGCGCTTTATGTACTGCTAATTTGACTTTGTCGAACCACAAGTTACCAATGCACGACCGTATATTAGCAACGATGCTGTAAATCCCGTGACTTCATTGACGGAACTATTGATAGCAAACTGTATTTTCGGAATATTAATGTCCAATGAGCGATGATCGTTCTCAACAAAGGTGTTGTGAGACAGCTGTTATGATTGTTTTGTTGTAGCATTCGACAGTGTTTACTTGAGGAGTATACTTTGGGGTATAAAGAACGTTAGGGACGTTGTATGTAGCAAATAATTGACTACTAGAATACCATGGACTAGAAAAACATGCGCTTAATAATGCAGCCAAGAATATGCACTGTAGCAGACAATATTTAGTAAAACTTGTTGTTTTCACGACGAACAAAAAGTTATTTTGCTTGCGTGATGGAGGTAATAGTTCAATCCGATCCATACTCAACATTTAGAATATTCTAGAGCAGTTTCTAGGGCGATACATTACACCAAGAGTTGCGTGAATAGGGTGTTTGCAAGCCTTACAGATGCCGCAGCTCCACACAAGTAATAACATTGTCGTGTATTCCGGGCCAGAAATATATAAGACTAAGTCGTTTAAAGGTCTTAAAAATTCCCAAATGACCCGAAGTAGGATCCAAGTGGTTAGCAGAAATAATATTAGAACTCAGTTCTTCTGGAACCACTACCTTCCACTCAAATTCTTTGGTTGAGGGGTTAAGACTTTTAATGAATTTATAAAGTTTGTTGTTAATCACTTGATAACTGAGAAATGTTGTGGGAGAGTGTTGGCAACCATTATAAATATTGAGATACCAAGAATCATTAGTGTGGTTGTGGCGAAGAATGTAAAGAGGGAGAACTCACTTTGATAGCAGTTACAGGAACGGAACGCAACAGACTATCAGGCACGGTATTTTTAGAACACTTTCTATGCTTGATCTTGAAAAATTACAGACGGATAGTCTTACACCCCACCCCACCCCACTTCAAGGCAGCATGATCCATGTAGACGGGAAATTTCTAACCATTTTCTAGACATCATCTCCAGTGTTCTATCGCTATTAAAATAGTTAAAGCTTCACGCTCGATAGCATGTTAGAAGTTAACGAACTCAACTTTGAACAGGGTGGAGGGGGAGTGCACCGCTATAAGACAATGACTGTATCCTTCATTGCGCTATCATGAAAGGAAACAGAAGGGAAGCGTGAAGCGGGAGAGAATTGCTGCGACATTAGAGAAGAAACGCGGTGGACTGTTCCTCCATGGTTCCTCCATTAGTTTGTCGACAACGCAGCTGTACTGATCGGCGGGATGGAAGGGCCCCCGAAACACCCCGAAGGTAGTCCGCACCATCCGCTCACCATCCGACACGATGGATGTAAGGACAGCTTTCCAAGGTGGTTAGACTTGATTGGGCCCCTGTACTAAGTCGCGGGTGGTCAGCGGAACAACCGTTTCAACGGGTCTCCCGGGCGGATGGGTCAGCTCAGTCTTCCTGACAGTGGATAGATATAATCTGCCACTGTTCCCGCAACATCGCAGCAAATTCCACTAGCAGTGGTTATACACCAGCTGATCCCGAAACGCGACTTACTTATAGGTACACGCGCGGTCAGATCTGCATGGAGACCTTAAGGTCGACTTTCTTGTGAAGTTTTGCACTAGGTTTCACAGAAGAAAACTATATGGCGATGTTGACAAACTAAAAGTAGCAAATTCACTGCAACGTGCTTTTTAATTGTCATGATTTTGTTAACTACCACCGGAGAAGCTAGAATCTCAAGAAATCCCTTAGTCGCCTCTTACGATACCCACGGGAAGAGAGGTGGCGGTGTTATTCAGTATTCTTTCTCCGTCACCGCACGTATTAAAATAATAAAATTAGTCTCAACACCACTTTTGCAGTAAAAATCGTGCCAGAAGACGCAGCTCACTATACGAAGCGCGATACGCAACCAACGCTAATCTATTGAAGTAAGAGTCTGGTTTGGCAGAGAGAGCATGAAAGGTAAATTAATGTCGTCGAAATGAGAGTGTTGCGCAAAATCTACGGCGTTTCGCTTGTATACCGAGTTCACAAGAAGATGTAAGAGAGATCTAAAAGACAGTACCGTTGTAAGATGATAATACGCATGTTTCGTTGATTCGGATATGTAGAAAGAATGCAATGCAAAGAACGACGAAATAGATATACAAAAATAGAAGGACGTAGGGGACGACCGCCCACAGGTATCGCGACAAAATTTGTCTTGTGAACTCGTATTGTATCAAAATGTGGCGTCAAAAGCCCTAAAAAATCGCAAGCGTGCTTGAACGAAGCTCTGACAATTTTGGGAGGGACTAAGCATGAAGATATGCCATACTGCACCATGCTCCATCATCTACGAATTGCTGCACCTTCAATTGTCGTTTCAAGATACGTAAATAGCACCAACTCTCGTGATTCATACGTATACATGTACAGTGTTATACCTTCAAATTATCAAAATCAAAAATCCACAAACTGCCTACGGCTATGTTAAATTCGTTCAAGCTATTTAAGTTTGTCGATTATGGGCGGGTTTCAGAAAGTTAGCTTTGAGTTTGTTTGCTACCAATTAATTTACACCCGGTAACCTTCTATTCATATACATAGATACTGTATTAAAACTTAGGTTATTAAAGACATGAATATACATTTTCCCACGAAACGTACCTACATAATAAAATTTGTTAGTACAGAACAGAATTATTAACGTTAATTTCCATAGCGCAAACACAACGCTTAGAATTTTTACTGCAAAAGAAACTATAATCAAATGGATATAAGACCTTAGGTTTTGTGATAAAGGTATATTCATGACTTGGGTAATAAAGACATGAATGTACATTTACCCACGACCCGTATTTAAATAATTAAGTTACTAAAATTTGTATAGTACCTACTACAGAATAGAATTATTAGTATTAATTTCCATTGTGTTGAAAACGTTTTGTTTTAGCTCCTAAATATCTCAGCGATCCGTTACTGACCAATGGGAGAATATTTTAACAAATAAGACATTCAGGTTTCCTCACAACCTTATCTTTCATGGCCGAGAGAGTTATAATTACAAATATATATAGAAACCTTTAAAACCCAGATTTACATGGCCATAGAGGATTCGAACTAGGAACCGTCGGTTAGGCTAGCTCTTTATTTACTCGGCTGTCACTCTTAAATTTGGTATGTTTCATTTTAACTGTGCTCTCGTATTAACTGCCCCCACGCTCCATTTTCTATGTAAGGAATATGAAAACAAGTCTACGTGATATTTTTCCTGTTGCAAATATCTACTTACTATATTAAGAGAGTAAAAAATATATTTATTTAAGCCATTAATGCATTACTGATGCCATTTTATCTGTAGTTTAACCTAAACTAACTCCACTTCAATAACGATATCAAATTGAAATTAAAAAAATTTAATAACGCTCAAAAAGATCTCAATTTAACAATCGCAATGAGTTCATATTGTGGTTATTTTATTTCTGTGAAACGAAAAATCAGAACAATGTATTGAGATTGCTTTTGAAAAAATTGACGTCAAAAATTTCTTTACGTACGACGGACATAGGTACACACGATTCGCCCTTGTTTCGCCAAACAACTTTTAACATACGAGTAATTTCATTACGTATAATGTCACTTCGTATACAATTGGTTAACATAATTATTAATTTGACCTAATATTCATTTACTCTATTATTATTTGATATACATATTCAATTGATATAAACACATTTCAACTAATTTTCATTTCGCATAATATTATTTGACCTAATATTCATTTCACACAAGTATGATTGACCTAATGTTTATTTAGCATAATTATTGCTAGATGTTTTATTTTCTAAAAAAATGTTTCCTATATAAAAAGACTACATTTCAAATGACAAATAATTAAAATCCATATGACCTAACAAACCTAACCTACCCTCCGCGGCAAAGTTGTTTTTGTGTCTTTGTTACTTTCGCCCTAAACTTGAGTTCGCTCGCTCGTGTTTTAGTCGCAAGGTAACCTAACGAACCTAACCTGCCCACCGTCGTCAAGCTTTTTATCCTAAAATAACTTTGAAACATTTAACTATTTATCTGGTCCTTACATGATTACACAATTCGATAAAATATTTTTTATATGAAATAGGATTAGATCAAACAAAAATTAGTTCAAAGAACATATAGCGATATTACATATGACAAGAATATTATGTTAATTGAATATTAGCGTAACCGTAGTTATTTCAACCAAATATTATATGAAACAAAGATTATGTGAACCACAATTATACTAAGTGAATATTATACCAAACGTTGTAAGTCTAAGTGAAATTATGTTAAAAGTTGTTCGACGAAACAAAGAAGTACCGATACACACCATACCTATAGAACGACGTATGTGGTCTTGAAACGTAAACATAATTATGAATAAAATTTGAATTCCGAATTCTGGGGCAATTACAATAACTTCGCTTGAGATGGGAAATTAAAAATAACATCATTTTGAAACGCTCACTCAACCTGTTAACATGTTTAATAAACACAGTAGCAGATTCGAGCAAAAAAATTGTCTAAATTAAATATACTTATGTTTTTTCCATACATTTACGGTGCTTGATGGCAGGCAGATATCATATTTATAGTCTATCTATAATATAACTTCACGCCAAATCCCTTGCGGGGTAGCGCCCTATGACGGTCCTTATATATATAAGCTTTATTAGTTAGCAATGTTCATTACAAATTTCACCTGTACTGCTGTGTTTGCCACAGTAGTAAATAAACAAATAAATAAAATAAATATTGTCGGACAAATTACACAGCGCCACCTAGCTCCAAAGTAAGCGAAGCTTGTGTTATGGGTGCTAGACAACTGATAAACAAACGTAAATACATTTTTTTTTAAATACATACTTATTATACATAGAAAATACCCAGACCAATACAAACAGACATGTTCATGCACAGAAATGTTTGGTACTGTGTGGGAATCGAACCCACGAGCGTTGGTGTCAAAGTAGCGTTACAGCGCGTTTCACCACTGCGCCACCGAGCTCGTCAAGTAGTTAATGCGAACTAGCGCTAAGCGACAGCCGTTTGCTGCCATTAGTAATCCATATCAGCATTGACTCTGCATTGTAATAGTTGCTCTGATCGCCACTGTCGCTGCTGAGGCCACAGGCGATAATCAATCGGTATGTGTGTCACATGATCGTAATTAATCATCGCCAACTGTAGACATCAACAACATCAGAGGGCCACCAATCCGTTGCCAACCTTATACGGGTAAAAAAGATTATTTTCAAAGGCCCTCATATCGATTTTGTTCGGGGACATCGTTGTAGGAAGTTAGTTCTGTAAATTTACCATGCAGCAATGATTGAGGATGCAAGGTTTAGTTTATGGAATTCAGCACCTGACATCAGGACAGGAGAACAGGTGCTGGGACACTCCCCATGATACATTTTGTAAAGTATAGAAACAAATGCAATATTTCTGCCAACCACACCTAATAAACTACTACTACACTAACGTATACGGGTGTCCCTTCAACCAAATGAGTTTAGAGCATACTCCACCACGCTACTCAACTACTAATTTGGTGGAGGCCATTGTTTTCAAGCCGCCCGAAAGGTTAACTTAGGACTTAGGTTAACGACTGTCATCTGTCGACAACAGCCGGGACCAACGGCTTAACGTTCTGTCTGAGGCACGGTAAAGCTCGAAATAGATAAACCCATTCGTAGATTGGTTGCAGTCGACCTTGCTTAACCTGCTTGTTCGAATAGAATAATACTGAGGCGCGCAACGCAATGAAACTTAGGAAGCTAATATATCTCTGTAGTCAAAGTGATTCTGAGATTGAGCATCACTGGATATGTCGGTGCTGAATGGAGGGGAAATTATCAGGATTGTACAGAAGGAACAATCTGGTGATGGCAGCACATAAGTCTATAAATTTGACTTCGGCACAATAACATCTACCGTACCTAATTTTTCTTCAATATTCCTCCCCAGGTGACTTCAAGCGATAGCCGCACTTCTGTTCTACAGCTCAAGGTCTACAATGAATCATATCTCGGAGAGTATAAGTGTTCAGCCAGCAACAGCAAAGGGGAACGCTCCATTATTTTCGACGTACAGCTAGCACAAGCACCTCAACCACCAAGCATCGTAAGTTTATTTCTCCATCTATTCATCTACATGACTCATATTTATTCCACGGGATACCGATCTCTCATCAACCAAAGGGTATTTAGAGTACGCTACGCCACACTGCTCAATTGCAGATTTTTTATGTAACTAATTGGTCGAGTGCTGAATGTATTGCTGACTCTGTAAAAATCTAGTTGCGCCTTTCTTTAGGAACTCTAGGCTTTAATCCTGCTGGGAGTTCATTCCGCAACTTGAGAGTTCTCTGCAGAAAACTCTGGAATCGTACAGTACCTAACCATTGCGGTATGTGAAGGTGAACTCCCCGCAGTCGGCGAGCAGTGTAGTCGTAAAAAGACGATTCGTTGACTAAGTGGAGGTCAGCGTTTCCAAGCCGTTTCCCTGAGGTCCCTGGTTTATCTGAACGAATTCATCGATGAGCGAGAGAACCAATTCCTTAAAGTGCCCTCCAATACCGGAGAAACCCTACTATAATAACCTAGACATAGACAACCTATCAACATTACTAAACGAGAGTGTTATATTAGATAAACACGTGCAACTACGACATGACCTCCTCAAATCAAAGTTTTAAATTCAAGCTAGCCATTGCAGGAATTTCGTGACGAGACACAATCAATTCTCTTGTCGGTGGTCGGTGGAGTTCCTAATACCCACTTCTATTCCCGATGAGTCTCTATAATTTCTAAACCACGTACAGACATTTTCTTACACTTATTTAGCTGTATCTTGCCCTCCACTAATTCTCTTTATTTATATATTGGTTTCTGTTACTAATATATATAATTCTCCTAATAAATTTATACTGTCGTAACAAATGTTCAAGCAATTTTCATTTACTTCGTATATAGACGTTGCACAGATGTTCAATTTTTTTTTATACAACGTGGGGAGGCAGCCAGTGTATGTGAAGTGGTTACCGTAGGCTATGAACGCTTGTAATATAGAAAGTATCACTCCTGTGTTGCCACTCCAGCGGATAACACGGCAATTCTTTAGGTGTTTACTGGTAACCTCACTCTTTCGCAGCAATACAATAAGGGAGACAACCCTCTAAGGAGTTATTATTTGGCTGCGATTTTCTGTGAAGCCGAGGGAAGCCGAAATACTTTGATGCGCCCTACCTTTCTTGAAGACCAATACAAACAGACATGTTCATGCACACAAATGAGGGAAGTGAACACACGCGTGTTGGTGTTAAAGTAGCATTGCTATCCACTCCACTGCCGAGCTCCACGTAATCAAAATGTCTTTTTATTTCTCTTTTCTCTTTTCACTAGCTGCTGCCTGTGGCTATAAAAGCGTTGCGTTTAGTTTTTGAAGATTCGCATAGTAATCTTAATGAAACCTTAGGATTATAAGTAGGTTGTCGTGCTTCCAGCTAATTGACGGCCAAGCACTGGTGAAGGAGCGGAATATCGAATCTCATCGAAATATTCCGAAATATCTGTAGTACGTCATAGATGCCTGCCAAATAAAATATCTCTATAGGTTTCTGAATTCCTGTTTGTAATCTATAACTTCATGGCAAGTGTTCTTCGAGGTAGGCATAGAGAATCAAGCCCCACATGACTCGGTGCTTACATATATCCCTCGTGTTCTTGAGATTTTTAGCTCTTTTCATGCACACTCGCTTATTCCTAGCGCTCGAAAAAGATATCGCTTTCTGATATCTGCGTCTAGGCCTTCATCCTTTTTTATTTTGTCGTAATAAATCTGTTTCTTTCCTCTTTCTATATGCCCGAACCAACGGAGCATACCTATTCTTATCTTAACACCGATACTCTCTTGGAGATCAATTCTATTTCCGACATCTTCATTGCGATCTCGATCTGCAATCAGGGATCAGTACTGCGCTATGTATAGCAAGCTGTGCCTTCTCTCTCAGGTTCTTACAAAAAAGAAGTTTTCCTAACCCACCATTCAAAGTATTCCCTGCACTCTCTCGCCTCTCGATGTCATCAGTGTAATTTTCATCCCCGCTAATAAATAAATAATAAAATGTGTTTTAATTCAGCAATTAATAAAGTTTGATTCTGAAACTGTTATTAGTTTCATATTTTTTTTGTTTCCAACATCCATTACCTCAGTGTAATAAAAGTTGTTCGAATTATTACTATAATAAGTAGAATAGATTTAATCCTACCTATAAATAATAACACTGAATATTTAAATATTTACATTCATGGATAAAACTCACTCAACTGACTTTCCATGTAAAACTAACGTCGGGTCAGCATTGTACTAGTCAGTTCTAGAAGTTTCTGTTACTATTTGTGTCTTTACAAATAGTAACAGAAACTTCTAGAACTGACTAGTAAACACCAATGGGTTCAAAGCAACCTTGGAGACTTTGTTTATTTACTAGCCCGACTACCACAGTCCAAATGGGTAACCAGACCATTCTTAGATTAGGTCATACGTCTTTCGAATATAATTTCTTAGACATGCAGATTTCGGTTATAAAAAAATCCGAAAACACGAATTTAGTGGTATATGCCCAAATCAGGGTCCAGGTCAATAGGCTGACTCTATTCACTGGAATATCGCTGCTTGAATATAAATAATAAAATCTATTAACTCTCTCTCTCTCATTTCTGTTCGATAATATAGAATTGTATATATAATTCCAGGTCGAACTTGTGAGCTCCAATGCTACCTCCATTTCATTGAAAGTGGCATGTTGTGAAAAACTAAATGGTACATCTGATCAAGGAGAAATTCTTCAAGTTAGTGGTACGTACTATTATTATTTCACAAATATTTTAATCATACTTTTTAGCATCAAATTCCAAACAAAAATATGTGAAATGGTGAAATAAGTAGCAATCTTTGAAACTTTGGTTAAAGTTACCATGATGTATTTCACCCATAGATTACATACATTGTAGTATGACGTCCGCCATGCGTTTAGATAGTAGTATTGAATTACATATACTTATTTGCATTTATTACCAAGCTATGGCAAACGCTTCAAGTCTGGTAGGTTGGATACTTGCTTTTCAAGCAAGTATGTAGTAGGTATTTAAGAAATTAGAAGGTAGAATTTCTTAGTTTCAACACTTAGATGTCAATATATCGTAGATTTTTTAACAGTTTAATGTTAATTATAACAGCAGATATTTTTGTCGTTCCGGTAGATTACTGTGTTTTTTTTTTTAAATAAAGCCAGTAAAAACGATTTCACATAATCTGTATAATATAATATCTCGCGGTTACCGTAGTGATTTTATATAAAATATTTACAATATTTACAATATGTACCTACTTGTATAATAATTGTAAAATAAGATTTAGCAGAGTGTGCCAGGAGTTTTGTAGCACAGACGTCGATCCATCGTTCTAATTATCTGCATATAACTTCCCTTGAGGTTCTCACTACTCATATGGCACTCGGTTCTCTCTAGAGAGAACCGAGTGCCATATGAGTCGGTTCTTACACACCTCACTCATGTCTTTAATATTAATAACTCTTTTCATGCATGTTCGCCGGATCATATACCTGACAAGACTTTCTCATAACATATATTTGCTCATATTACGTCACGTCTCACGTCTGGTGGGTTGGATTCTTGCTTTTTAATTACCGTAATAAGTAGTAGGTGTTTATAAAATTAGAACGTAGAATTTATTAGTTTTAGTACATAGACGTTGTTGTCCTGATAGATTATATATTAATTTCGTTCTATTCACAATAATGTTAACTATCATAGTAAAAAATTTGAACTTTGTTTCAGGGTATAAACTTCAGCTAGTACCGTTTGTCGAAGACATGTTTCCTAATTGGGATTCTCCATTTGAGTTCATATTTGACTTAAACAATGATGAAGGTATGTATTGCTTACATCATAAAACATCTGAGGACTTATATCTCGTATGTACTACTAAAAGATTTGCACATATCCAGGATCTCGTGGCAATTTTCTAAAATTATTTTTAGCACTATGAAACGGTCATAATGGTTATTAGTGGTATACAAAAACTGGCCAAGTGCGAGTCGGACTCACGTTTCGTACCATTATCTATAAAAACGGCAAAAAAAAAACACGTTTGTTGTATGGGAGCCCCCTTAAATATTTGTTTTATTTTAATTTAATTATTTATTTTTTAAGTGAATATATAACTAAATATTCCGTGAATATTTCATGCGTCTACCTGTTGCCGTTATCAATATCGAGCAAAAAAAATGGGCCAAGTGCGAGTCGGGCTCGCACACGAAGGGTTCCGTATCATTATCTATAAAAATCGGCCAAGTGCGAGTCGGACTCGAAAACTAAAGCATAATAATCACTGTGAAATGAGCTCGTCAATATATTAAAGATATTCTTACACTGAAACAAAATATTAACACGTTACCAACATATTGTGAGGCCTGTTTAATGTTGAGAAAAGGCGGGTCTGATAATTTCCTGTTTACCGTATTTTAAAAGACTCCTTCAATTTCACAGACAACTACACATTGATCACTGCGGATAACCTGCCAAATACAACAACTTTCACCGCTCGCATTTGCTCTACGAATGGTGCTGGAGATTCCGACTGGCTGAACATAACTTTCAACCCCAGTACTACGGCTCACGGGCTGGCCTTATTCGCATCCCTAGCGTTAATCGTTGGAGCTCTGATCGCAGTTATTTTAAATTAAGTAGGAGGGTTGATGTTGCCAGATTTTCGAATATTATGAAAAATCAACGATATTTATATGTCTTATATAATTATAAGCGATATAAATGCGTTTCTTGCAGTTCAGTACTACCATCCGAATGTGAATCGTCAATTTTTCATGTTAATAACGAAGCCGTTTCAGAAGAAAACATCGTTATTCTGGCAACACCGCCGAAGCTTGGTTATGACGGGGGGATAATGAAAGATTTTCTATAATTTGATAATTACTTTTGCCATTGATTCCATATTTTTTGTTTGATAAGACAATTAAATTTACGCAAACAAATCTCACACGTTTGCAAGCGTTAAGCCAAATTTACAAAAAACGCTTTCCAATTGTACTAAGTTTGTTATGAACTAGATATGTGTGATATAATTTCCTTCATTGATTTAATATGCATTCTGTAAACGTAAAGGTGCGTCCATGCGCCTTCATATGCCGCACTTACGCATTCGCACGAATGACGAAAGGAATAGCGATTTGCCTATCGGCGTGTGTCACCCCCTTACGTCGGGAGCGATTTCGAGCACTAGTCAATAGGGGATGAATAATAACACGTCGAGTATTAACTCATTATTTTCTTTTAATTGACATAGAGCTCAGTCCAAAAGCACGTTACTATTTATTCAAAATAGAGTGGGTACAGTAACGCGTTTGTTTACAGTTCTTAAAACTAACTAGTTAATGTAATTTTGAATAATAAGCATATCGAGTAACACTCGTTGCAGTTACCGTATTTATTCATACGTTCCGGTTTACCACCCAACATAAGGTAAAGAAAAATAACGAAATATAATTAACTATAAAACTGTGTGTATTCACGTACGAGAATGTCAGTGAAATGCTATAAATTGGAGACGAATTCCTAAATAGTTACTGTACGTATGCTTATATTATAATCGAAGCAAAAAATAATTGCCGGTGAAATCAGATAAGGCAGCACATAACGTTTATAAATCAATAAGTAAGGATTACATTATTAATTATATCTGAATAATTACATACCTATAAGCGCAATAAATGCTGTGCAAGCTGCTATAAACTATACATTCACCTTATTTTACGTTCGACCGTCAAAATTGTTTTGGTGAATGTCTGATCTGTAGTACGCCTCAAGACTTGAATATTTCGTCGAATAGCGAATCACAAGTGCTTATTGTATATACAACTGTCATAGTTAATGCGTGTTAAGAATTGATATTTAGCATTCGTCCTCAAACGCAGATGTGGATGCACCTTTATAATTAATATGTTGCTCACATTTTATTGTTATTCTATAGAAATAAACTAAGCTACCAAGATTGACCTGTATTATTGCCAGTTAATTAATACTACATAAAATAGTGAAGAAGTAGCACCAAGTGTTCAAGAAATTTTGACGATGTGTTATTTATGACTAGCGCGATAGAGAGCGGTGATGTATCACTAACGTTAGTTACATCCACTTAATATTTTCTATTCCCACAGCGTCAAATCGTTAAAATCAATAAAAAAAAAGATAATATGTAGGCTATAACACGGTCAATGGTAATAAAATAGGATATTGCTTCATTGATGATTATGCGTTGCCAAAAGTCAGTTTTGCACAGTAAATTACTGAGTATTTGGAAAAGCGAAGTCACATTTTTTAAGTAAAAATATTAAGTGATTGCTTTTAATTTTCGGCTTACATGTGGACCCTACACCGGTTCCCAATGAACAAAAGTAACAAAAGAAAAATAGTTTCAGGGAAATTTACTAGTTTAAGGTTTGTCATTTTTGATTTACGCAATTATAAATTACTGACAGTGGCTAGCATTAAATTTAGGTAGGTACCAATGTTCCAGTTTTCGTGTACATATAGATAAGTAATAATGTTCTTTCATTTCTTTAAAATATTTTGAGTGGGTATTTTATTTAATATCCCCGTGACATTCCAAGTTTCATTTAGATAGAAAATAATTGCAAATTTTTGTCTATTATTTATGTTTTAAGTGTTCATTCTAGTACCCAATTATGTACCAATGACTTCATTATTAATATAGGTCTTGTAAATGTTAAAAAAAGCCTTTGTTCAAAACATACCGCTATGTGCGATGTCGATTGTAGCAGACTTCTACAGTATTTATAACAGAAGGTACAAGAAGACACTTGCCAATTTGGGCTCTAAAGTTAGTTTAATTTTTGCAGTCAATTTCAATTTTTTTTTGCTAGTGAACACGATATAAGAATATTCTTTGTGCTTTTGAATACACGATCATCACCAAAAGGGACTCATAACCTTAGAAAGACAATAGCAGAAAACTATTCAGAACATTTAGATATTAGGAACGACTGAACTGAACGACGAAAATATTTGTTATTAGTCCCTTCGCGAATTCAAACACTGTTCACTGTAAATGATGTATGCTTTAAGTGTATAAATTAAGTTGCTAGTGTTACCGACGCTTCAAATTGCACCACGAAATATCTAAAAAAAAAACAATATTCGGCTGTTAATTGAACTCTGGCTCCATTCCGACCAAAGTCCTTTACTTTTTCTTCGCTTTTAGTTGTAGCAATTAGTCTTCATCGAATGTTTATTATGGCTATTATCGGTTGTATAAAATAATTCGTGCATATTTGAGTGAATAAATAACTAAAATAAAATGTCGACGCTCTGAGGATAGAAGTTTTTATAAAGGAATTAAAGTTTGGGAGCTGTCTGCGAAAAATAAATATATGTAGCTACAAGTTCTAGAATAACTTGTGCATATATTTATTTTTCACCTCTCTACTCTTAGAAATGAACTCTTTGTATTAAAAATTAACTATCATATAGTATTCTATATTTTGTATTAAGGGTGATAATTAAATAATTCCAAAATTTTGTGTTCGCTTGTCACAAAAAGTCTAATCTTTTGTGGGCTCTCTTGGAAAACCACTTTATAAGTAACGACAAATCGATTCTTTTTAAGTACGGATAAAACAAATATTTTATTTTATACAATGAAACGAATCAACCAATTTTTTTTTCATTATAATACAAAAATACAATAAATAAATAATAAATCTAGAATGCTGTACTAGTAGTAAAAACTAAACAGATAATAAATTAAATTAATATAGGAATGAATGAATTCAATGTTATAGAGAAGGTATCTTCGCCAAATTCTTAAATTTAGGTAGCGCACTTCGCCGATCCTAATGAATTAGGAAACAAGATAACGGTAAGAAGAATATATTCATTCAATATTTGAAAAAATAAAGTTTGAAATAAAAGTAAACATTTTGTAGAATTCGAGTCGGGACATTGTTCAGGTTCAGTCTTGATGAATGTTATATCTTATTTTTAATTGAATCGTGGTTTGATTAATAATATTGATATTGTAATAAAAGGCATACATCGGATAAAGTACACTATGATTTTAATTAGTAATCAAATCCGCGTTATAATTATCCTTTTCGTGTTTCCTCCAGAATTCGTTTGTTAAGAATTATTCACTATCGTCCTTTTTGGGAGTTGCTTGTGAAGCTAAGAAAAAGAAGAAAATAATGTATATTTATAACCATTGCATTGGCTGGATCGCCACGTAAATAGAAATTGTATTGAATTAAAATGTATGCCAGACATTTGATGTATGGGTAAATTGTGGGGTAATTAATTTAAGAGAGGGTAATACGCTCTCGGGCACTATCAACGTTATACTCCTCGCTTTACATGCACGTTATGAGGCTATTTGCGAGCAAGTTTGATGGATTTTTTTTCTTAGAGAGGGCAGAGGAGAGCGGAAATTATACTTCGCTGTCTACATAAATAAAGTGTAATAGTAATAATTGTAACGTAAATGTAATAGCCCCGCACGGTTTTTTGAAAATAAAAAATGTATCAAAAAAGTCATCATTTAATTTAGATCTGCATCACTAAATATATATATTTCTATAATTTAAGTTGATTGTAACGAAAGTTTATTAATGGCGTCCATTAAAAAAAATTGTAACCCAGTTTTTTTATAAGTACACAAAACACATGAGTACCTAAGTAGTAATTAGAGTGGCTTAGTACAAAATTCTTATGAAAACAGTCTCACTGCTTCTGTATTGCTAAAATAAAAATGGAACTTGACTGCAAAATCATAGTAATCACAGTATGTCATACTGACGCATTTTAGACCTTTCAAACATATGAATGTCCGCTGTTCGCGTTAGAGTGTCGTCACTTTTCACGATGAAGGTGCAGTCTTTTTTAATTGGAAATTCTCCTAAATTAATTGCAAATTTCACTTAGAACCGTTTAACGGTGCTAGTCCGTGTGATTTGACGAGATTCTATGGAGTTATTCTACTGTTATCAAATAGAGGTACTGTTATCAAATCGCAGCCAAATAATACTGGAGGGTTGTTGCGTTCCATGGAGTAAATTAGGTCATCAGAAGTTTCTGCGTTAGTAGAGGCGCCGGCAGGCTACAGTTAATCACTTTACATCATGAGGACCGTATGCTTTCCGACGTTACATGTAAAAAAATCTACTGTGACAATCACTGTCTTTCATTGGCATTCACACATACAATATGACGTTTGAAAATATTGTGGGAGGGACTTGATTGATATACATAGCCAATTAAACTGATATTAGTTACTGTTCTGAGATAATTTGGTTGTCAACATAATATTCCGTTACAATTGTATCGACGATTTAATTACACAAAAATCCTGCGTGTAAGACGATTTGTATGTTAACGTAGTACCTAAACTTCGAAGATACAAACTCTTTTTAATATATAGTACAATCTATATTAATATTATGTTAAAATATTGCTTTGTAAATATTATGAACAATGTTATTTTACTATTTGGTTTAGATTGACAATGGTACAATTTATTATGGAATTTGTGAGTGCGTTATGAAGGTCAACAAATAGTTCTACGTAAAAATAAAGTAAAGTAAAGTAAAGTATGTGTGTATCACTCGCCTTAAGTAAAGGTAAGGCACTGTATTTACAACGTACACGTTGTTTGTATGTATCAAAAGTGTAACAGAAGACTTGGATTCAAAATTAAAAATTTCTAAAAAGTTATTACAAAATATACGGTAAGAAAGGAAAGTACGAAAAAACTGAGGGTGAATTGAAATATCGAACATAGTTATTTTCAATAAACCAAATTAAGGCCACACGGTCTTTGATTATTTATCTCAGAGCGTCAGGAGGTAAATAGAATGCGTAAAATGGGCTATAAAAATAATATATATAATAGATTTACTGAACAAAAAACGTACTAAACAGAACAGACTAACTGACTATAATTTTCGGTCTGGGTGTGTGTCTGTGAGACATTGCTCTCTTCTGGGAAATTAGCTATGTTCAACATATATATGTCTCCTTCCTCCGCATATTCTCTTTCTACGCCGTTTATTTCCGCTATCTGCTAATTCACATACAACATTTACTTATAGCCCTGACATTACGAAAAATATCAACTGTTTCATATAAACTTCCTAGCAATGTATAAAATATATGAGACATCAGATTTTTACACAGTTTATTCTATGCACCAACGATACGATAAGATAAACCTCAAAAATTTTTAACTATCTACGTCCTGAGTAATAAGAATCCTGTACATGTAAATGAAAAAATCATAAGACGAATTGATTTTATTTGTGTTCATGCTTTAGAATAAGTATCTTTGTAATTCTTAAGTTGAAGGAGTATAATATAATAACTATGACAATATTTGTGCAGGTATTTGTACCAAAGATTTTTAATTTAACTATACCTTTACATAACATTATGAGGTCGTGTGTTAATTAAAGATTTAATCGTTACATACGCCCTTACATTAAAAATCTTTACGTTTGTCTTTGGAATAATACCAATAATCTATTTTTGTTATTGCTCATAACAAAATTGGATTCTATCTTTGAAATGTACGTAACGGCATTTGAAAATTGAGATAATGATGTTTATTTGTTACGGTGGTCAAATCAATGCTGTCGAAGAACTGAAGTGTACCTACGAGTAATTTCACGACGTACACATTGTAGTAAGGGCGAATTTAATGATGAAACTCTTCGGTGTTAATAATATGTTTTCGAACAATAGAATTAAAAGCAATTATTATAGTCAATGTAATGTAACTGTCAATTTTTTTCTTACCTTTTATTACATTTATTACGGCAGTCTTAATATATCTGAAAGACTGATATTTATACAAACGTTTTCTTTTTTTTTAAATTATCTTTACCCATTTCGTTTATATTTAGTAAAGCATAGCTTTAGAAGCTTTAAATGGGTTTTTAACCGCAAAAGTGCTGTTGTTTGTAAGTAAACTATAAATATGGACGTTCCGGCTTAATGAATGTGTGTATACTCAAGTTCTAGATTGTAGTTCATTGTTTTGTAAAATGTTTATTACCGTTTAATTGACACGAAGTGTTCCGCATTTGAGATTGTATGTATATATAATATTATGTTCGCTACTATTCAGGTATACACCAATTGTTATGTCACGTACACTATTATGTTTTCAGCCTCTAATAAACTTTCTAAAAATAATATATCCTTTTTATTTAATAAATTTAGGTTTACATTATACATAGATACTTTTTAGGAAATAGATTTTGTATGACTCTACGTAAAATATCAAGATAAGTCGACCTTAGTGAAACAGTACAAGTAAAAGTTGAATGTAAACCCGAACTCAAGCAGTGGGTTGAATAAGTACTTACCGGTTGTTGGTATGTTTTGTCTTTGAAACATTATACTATTGTTAAGAATGAAATGCACAACACTTGACAATAATTATTTATTAATGAGTGTTTGAATAATGTTAATTTACAATTAGGCACACACGACCGCCACTGATAGGGCGGGGGAACGTCAGTAGGCCGATTCTACTAAAAAACTGCAACTGCACTGCAGCGCGGCGTGTGTCAAAATGCGTACATTTTGATGTTTCGTTAAGCGATCTGACAGCAGCGACATTTAACAAAACGTCAAAATGTACGCATTTTGACACACGTCGCGCTGCAGTGCAGTTGCAGTTTTTAGTAGAATCGGCCTACTGGTCTGTCGAGGGACGGGAATACCCCGCACCCTGCCTCAGCCTGCATGACGTCACATAGATGCCCACGCGGCCAGTGAACGAATCACTGCCACGCGGCTCATGTCGCTAAGACTATTTAAGAGCCCCCGCGCATTAGGCGGCCAGGTCGAGCGGCCAGGTCGCGCGACCTGGCCGCGGTAGCTGCGATTCATCTGCGACCACGTAGCGACCACATTTTGTCAGTTGAGTTCACATGGTGTTCCAAAATGGACGTCGAAGAAGGAATTATTGTTGCGCTGATTTTATTATTACAAAAGCTAATGAAAAAAAGAACAAAAAACAAATTAAATTTTTATTCGAATAATCATCCGACGACTGATTCCATAGAGCTTCTCTGTTTTGAATTTCGATAATGAATCGCTCCATATCGAACATCCTGTATGCACAAAACAAGTGTGGTCGCTGCGACCAGTGCGCGCACACTGATCTCTTTCATATGAAATGGTGGATCTCGTTGGTCGCGGCGGCCAACTGGCCGCATGTTGAGTCGCGATGTTTTTGCTGGCCGCGCGGCCAATACGTGGTCGCTGGCCGCTGGTCGCCTAGTGCGCGCACTTGCATATGTCACGGAAGAATTAGTTGGCCGCAGCGACCTGGCCGCGCGACCTGGCCGCCTAATGCGCGGGGGCTCTAAGGTTCAATATCGATTCGTCGTCGAACGACGATCATCTATATAAAATTAAAAATATTTACTGATTTATGCAAAATATAGCAAAGAAAATATTGGACTTCGAACCGAGTGTGCAAAAAGCTAAAGCACATATATTGCAGTTCTAACGTGTGGGTATGAACAGAACGGGGTATGGTGAAGGTTGTAGAAGAGGAAGCAATTGGTATCATATCGAACAACTTCTCTGAACACAATACACTGTGCAATCGGTAGATGTGACCTCGGAACTGAACGTCGCTGGAGATCTCTTCATCAAGAATGCTAATACTCTTAGCCGGCGTGTGCTGGAATTAAGAAACTACAGCAAATGAAGTTTTCTTAAAGCAGACTTATATCTTGATGTGGTTTGTTGGCGTCTTCCGCGCAATATGGCGTATTGTTTATATTTTAACGATAATATAACTTTTACATACAACGCTGGGAGATGATATAAAGTGGTTACCGTAGTCTATGATTGCTTGCAATTCCCTAAGTATATGCTGACATAGCAACTCCTTAGGAGCTGCAGTCCAGAACACAAGAGGTTGTCTGCTCCAGTGAGTCTTTATTTTGCCGCGGTTTTCTGTGAGGTGAGAGCGTCTTCTTCAGTTAGATTGACCAGTTTGATGCGCCCTACCTCTCTTAAATACACCCAAACCAAGACAAACAAACATGTTCATGCACACAATTTTTTTATGACGCTCGGTTCTCTCTGCCTTCCCCGCAAGAGATTTGGTGTGAATATAGATATAGATAAGGGTCTGTATTATACGTGAAGTCACAGTAGAAGTAGTCAACAAACAAACATACTAATGGTACTGGCGCCGACGTTGCTTAACTTGCGTGTTCAATTAGACTGATCCACTACAACACTATAGAGCCCCTCGTTTCTTCATCATCATCTTTTCAGTCTGTATTCGTCCACTGCTGAACATAGGCCTCCCTTCTAGAGCGCCACTCGTCTCGATCCTGTGCCACCTGAACCCATCCAGATGTGTCGAACGCTGCCCAGCCGAGTTGGATCCGTCTGTAGATCTCTAGGTGGAAGTTGGACTTACCTAACTGCTACCTGCAACAACTTCAAGCTTAGTGCTTCCAACCGTAACCGGCTTAAATGTAACATGGACATTCGACATGATCTTAGTCTTGTCTAAGTTCATCTTGAAACCTACCTGGTTGGAAACACTATTTAGGTCATTGAGCATAGCGCTAAATTCCTCCAGCGTTTTCGCTATGAGAACTATATTGTCGGCAAATCAAAGCTGAGTGATGTATTCGTCATGCTTGTATCCGCCTCGTTTCCTAAATGAACGTAATCCAAGGGTTTGCAAGTACAAGAGCTGTCAAAAGTGTGTTACGATAACTAATTATTTCGTGGTGTGTAAATCTATCAAAGGAAATAAACTATGGAGATCCGATGACATGATTTTGCTTAGTAAATAAACTTACCGGTACGGACCGAGTGGTAAAGTAGAAGGCGCTGCTCTTCCTGACTAGTTCATGGATCGTCATGCGTCACTTATTGGACAAAATATCCTCTCATTGATCAGAATGGCTCGAATCGCTGAGAAATTTTGACGCTAAATTACTTTTTTTACCACTAAGATGACAAACAAGCATACGACCTGCCAGATGGTAAGCAGTCACCGTAGCCTATGGACATTTGCAACACCAGAAGTGTGACTCTTGCGTTGCCGACCCTAAGATTACTACGATTACATGAGTGATTACATCGTGCGCTATCAATTCAAGTAGTTTTATTGATTTGTAAAATACATACATATAATAAAAAGAAACAAAATAAAATAACAAACAAATATCCTTTATTTCATAAATAACTTAGTACAATATCAAATATATCCTACGTGTAACAGTGAATATCTCTTATACCTATCTGTCATCTATCAACGAATACGAGAAAACGAGTAAGTACTTCTTATAATTTGTAGCCACCGGATGAAATATATATGTCACTCTTACTCTACTCAATATTTTCATATCTGGGTTTGTGATAGCGACGAAGTATTTTTAAATTAAAATTAGGTGGGGCATTGCATCGACTCTGGCGGTTCTTCATTAATTTATTTTGAGGTTAGGTATCTAGAACTCTGTATGATTTTAACACTACACAAATCTGACATTTTAAAAATAAAATTAGGACAATGATGTTTTCATCATTTTACGCTATTATTATATTAAAATTGAATGGAAAAGGGTCAAGATATTCTTTTTTTTTTTTTGAATGTATTAAAATAAGGAAAACATGCGACTTTAGCCAAAAAGCTTTGCTATCAATGGACCTATTTACAGTTTCCTTATACGTATCAACATATTCAGTCTAAAAAATAATAATTTCAAATGTTGCAGATAGCACTCCGTCGGATTTCTACATAAACAGGATTGTTGAGAAAACAAAAAACTTTCTCTAAATCTGATTTACAAATACATATACGGTGTTAAACCATTCTCATGAAAAACACACAGCCGACCACTAATATTATTATGGCGCCGGCAAAAAATATACCGTAGAATGTGCCACTGCTATATGTACTACTATCTTCAGAATTATTAGAATCTATTGCTAGTTCATCAGCATTCTCATCTGACGTCACTGCCATCCCCATTTCCGTAGTAGTCATTAGGGTCGTAAAACCAAAATATGAGTCTGACCACGAAGAAGTTCCAAGTTCATTTGTAGCTCTAAATCGCATCATATAATGTCTGTTTTCGTTTAAATCTTTAAGGCTATATAACCCTGGAAATAAACAAAAGTAATGATAATTTTTGGCAGTAACTTTTTGTTTTATATCAAATGACATGAATATACAGGTACATATTTCCGAGTACGTATGTACGTGAGTCACCGACTGTATGTATAATATGGTGTAAACTCGACAAGATTCAGCTCGGCCATTAAATTGTAAAACTTTCCTAAAAACATGAGTCATAAATAGAATACGCATACAAATTCATGTCATTTTTTTAGTTTCCTTTTTTATATACTATGGCGGGAGGCATACAAGCATACATACAGATACCTGATCACCTGATGTGAAGTGAGTACCGTAGCTTATTAACGCTTGTAATATATTAAGTATCTCTCGCACGATGCCTCCTCTGCTGCTTACACAGCAACTCCTTGAGAGCTTACTGGTGACCTCACTCACACGCAGGACCACAACAACCCTCTACGGAGTTGTTATTTGGCTGCTTTGATGTGTCCTACCTCTCTTAGAAATATCCAGACCAACACAAACACACATGTTCATGCACAATGTTTGTCTTGAGTGGGAATCGAACCCACGAGCGTCGGTGACAAGGTCGCGTCATTCACGACTGAGCCACTGAGCTCGTCATTATTCACGACTGAGCCACCGAGCTCGTCAAGACCTATTTTGTTTTCAACCTATTTTGATGCGGTAAAGCGCGGAGGAAGACTCCGAAGTCCAGTTATTACCAATGACTACTTTGCAACTTTATCGTCAATGCATTTACTACATACTTTTGTCTGCATGAACATGTGTGTTTCTCTTGGTCTGGCGGTTTTATTTGTAGGGTGCACCGAAGCAGCTCGGCTGGGGATACTTCCACCTTGACTTTTCAGAAAACTGCAGCCAAATAAGCAGAGTTAGTATTGACAGGAATAGTACTGCACAAGTGATGTACATCAAATGCGCCATAGGGAACGGTAGGAGTGTTCTGGAGTTAAGAAATTACAGCAAGTGGGGATTTCTTAGTGTAGACTTGTATCTTGATGTTACTTGCTGGTTTCTTCGGCACAATGCGGTGAATTGTTACTATATAATATATAAGTATATTATTTCTTGTTTTTTTACAACATCTGGAGGCGTACAAGAATACGACCCATATACTTGTACGTCTCCCGACGTTGTATAAAAAAAAATCTCGCGAGTGCACCTTGCCCCTGTAGGAAAATTTATTCAGTTGTTTAGTCTAAAGGTAAGATAACACTAAAGAGGTAAGATCCAACACACAACGCCTTTTTCTACTTGCACTGGAGAGCAAAATATATCTACAATGTAATTGCCGCACCTTGGACGAACAATACGGTGCGTGTAGTGATTACGTTTCAGTACGATTAATGAGAACTTTTTTATTGTTTTTGACGTGATAACGTTTTATAAATCTATGAACGCCGGCAGCACGCACGAAAAAGTGTCACGTTCCGCCTGTGCAAACGAGAGCGCGGAACAAGCGATAGAGAGGCACGATCGGCCTAAGTGTTCGGCGTACGACGCATCTATCTCTCTTCTACTCCATCGGCTGATGCGTCCGAGTAGAAGAGAGACAGCGGCAGCACACAACCTACACGTGAACTGTTTTGTCAACTGTTGAATGTTTTCTTATGACGTTATCACGTAAAATTGTCGTCCGTAAACCGACTTTACAGACAACCAATTTTTTTATACCATCCAAGTTGGAATAATAAACATAAATGTAAACAGTATCGCTCTCGCGTTTTTACCTACGCTGCTACCACAACAACTAACTATAGACGTACATTTAGAGTGCGGTTCGATCTTTACAGTCCATAATAGCCTATTTTGCAGGAGCTTGACGCTGCTCTATCTGCAATGACTCTAGCTGTGAGAGTTCGTGTGATATATGCGACCTGTTTTTGGCTTCGACTCTATTTAACACATTACACAATTGACGTTAAAGTTCTTTGTACAATTTTGCCAACTAGCTACACAAAACCGTTCAAATCCTACCTTTACTGCATCGACATAAGATACTGGCGTATAGCTTATTGTATTGTCTCTACATCTTTTTAATACTCGATAGAGACCTAAAAGTCAATACAGGTTAATGGGTGCTTATAAGTCTATTTAAAATGTAAATTCTATTCACCTGAAAATTCTTCGCTTGGTTCAAGTTCGGCAATCCTTGCTTTTCTCCATTCATTTTCTTTTAGATATTTTCTCTTCACTGTATCTGCTGTGATATATTGAACTTCCATTTCTGCGTAAAATAAAAATTTTCGTTAATTTAACCACAGGGTAGACCATGTAGATGTATGCATATACCTCATTACTAAGCCTGCATGAAGCAGATATCCTGTAGGCTAGAACAGGCGAGATCTCTATAAGTTAGAATCATGTATATGCATACGATAACCGCTTCGCATAAAACGGAACAAGAAACAAACATACATCTTGTTTCTTAATCTACATGAGATAAAAAAGGTACAAGCGGTTATAATAAATATGATAAAAGAAAACGCCAGCCAAGGTAGGCGACTGGCGGTCCCTCACGGCAGGACCAATCATTACAAGAGATACCGATTACGCACGCTCTTCACACTATTAACCTTATGGCCAACGATTTGGACCTAATTATATGTAGTCTGAGTGAATTCACAAGGGTCGGACTATATGCCATTAGCTGTAAGGTGTAAATATACTTAACAAATTGTACTTAGTGCTATTTGTGTATGTATGTTCGAAATAGATGTTTCACTGTCGCACGAGGTACTACCTTTTTTACACTACTTCGAGAGTATTACAAGCATACGGCCCACCTGATGTAAAACGAGTACCGTAGCCTATTAACGCTTGCGATATATTAATTACCACTCCCGCGATGCCTCCTCTGCTGCTTACACAGAAACTCCTTAGGAGCTTACTGGTGATCTCACTCACACGCAGGAACTTAACAACCCTATAGGGAATTCTTATTTCGCTGCGATTTTCTATGAGGTGGAGATATTTCCCCAAACAGGCTGCTTTGATGCGCCCTACCTCTCTTAAAACATCCAGGCCAAGACAAACAGATATGTTCATGCACACAAATGTTTGCCTTGTGTGGGAATCGAACCCAGGAGCGTTGGTGTCAAAGCGTTGGCGTCATTCACGAATGAGCCACCGAGCTCGCCCTCCGCTTTATATTATTAGTATACTATAGTTATAATACTTATAAGAATTGCTCATACTTACTCGTTAATATATATCAATTGGAGTATGTATGCAAATTTGGTATAATTTTGTTATGTTGGTAATTATCAAAACAAGTTTTTTTTAAAGAAAATGTTTTTTTTTAATCAACCCGAACGGTTGTAATTTTGGATGGTACATTTGTACATTTTTTTATACAACATCGGAAGGCATACAAGCATATGCATCATCTAATGTAAAGTAGTTACTAAAGCCTATGAGTGCTTGCAATACATTTTAAATCACTCGCGCCAGCGCCGTATCAAAAGGTAGACAGACCAACATTATTGTATTTTAAAATAGCGCAAGTACGAGTAGTACTATATCTACGTACAGTTATTTGTTATGACACTTTGCTCTAACAAAGAGTCAAATGATAGGGCCATAGATAACAGAAACAACGGGAGATGTGACGAGGGGGCGTGGTTGGTGTCGCCGCAATATGCTCAAAACGAGAACATTGCCAAGAACAGTTAGTTAGTTGCAATCAAGTTCGATTGAGATACGTTGCTCCTTGTTTTAGCAAAATACCAAGTTGTGCTGTTGCCTTTTTCCAAAAATAGAAGTGCAGTGGTTAACTTTAAATCAAATGGAATCACTTATCACCTATAAGTACTAATAATATTACGTTTTATAAGCATAAGTACAGATTTAATTTCAAAAATTCTCTGACGCCATTTCTACCAGGGCCTTACCACGATACAAATTATAAATATCAAATTTCTCATTCTTAATCATACATTGCTTTTCTACCATTACGCAGTCTCCACCGCTCGTTTACCAACACGCAATGTAAAGCGAGTAATATTATTCGTTCACTGTGTGTACAGTTTCGAGATACGGCCGCTTGTTTCTGCCGCTTTATAAATGTAGTAGTGCGTGCTTACTTGGGTGTTGTTTAAATAAACATCCAATGACAGCGTCTTAACAAATGTGTGTCGTTGTACTTGTGTGCGTAGAATGATATTTTTTATTTATTTAAGTGTGTGAGTGTTTTATGGTGGGGTGAAACTCGGCGACAACCGTCCCGGTGTAAACTCGCGTGGTATGTCACATCTCCCATTGTTTCTGTTATCTATGGATAGGGCATAGGTACCTGTCGTTAGACAGAGATAAATATATCTTAAGATATGCTTTGTGCATAGGTGTCAAAGTCGCGTCATTCACGACCGAGCCACCGAGCTCGTCAAAATCGTATCCTCTCTTAATAGCTGTAAGTTTTTGATGAAATAAATAAATCAAAATAACTAGCTATATTCCAGTAAAGGGTACTGTTGATTGACTACAAATTACTTTGGATTAACCACAATACTTACTATCAAAGTTTAAAAAGGCTTGTGCATCGCTTGTGAAATTGAATACTATTTCATCTGGTCCTTGGTAAACAATGTTAACCTAAAATTATAAACAAATTTAGAAACTATTCTAGTAATTCAGTACCTAACCACACGTTGCCATCCTCGGTAACGTAAACCTCGTCAAGAGATTTCTGCTAGAGAATTGTAACTTGACTTCGATTTTATGAATGGTGGAGGTAATTAATTCTTTAGTCTACCTGCTCCTAGCAGCTTTATCGTCTATATCTGTCTTTCGCTTGAATCTCGGCTGTTTACCGGTGGAATGCCCAACTTGCAAGCATGTTTGGTTTGGCGATTATGATGGCCGAATATGATGATGAGCTACGTAACTCTTAAACCTTCACGTACGTCCGAGAGATGAAGGTACATAATGAAAACCATCATATATTTTAGTGTCGTACGTGCACCTATCTACACCCCCTAGATAGACACAGACTTCTGGGATCTGATGATGCGTGTGCAGCGGGAACGAGCGAGGATGCGCTCTGCCTCTAACAGTTAATAAAAAATAAATAAATATTGTCGGACAAATTACACAGCGCTATCTATTACCAAACTAAGCAAACCTTGTGCTATGAGTACTAAACAACCGATAAACGTACGTAACTACTATTTTTTTTTTGTAAAAACATACTTATATACACCTATGCCAAGACAAACAAACGTGTTCATGCACACAAATATTTGCCTTATGTGGGAGTCAAACCTACGAGCCTTGGTAGGTACTAAAGTAGTCATCGCTAGCCATTCCACCACTGAGCTTTACAAAGAATTTTTAATAGCTATTGACTTCATTAATACTTTTCAGTGTTACATTTAAGTAACTTACTTACTTACTTAAACTTAACATATATCAACGAAAAAGTATTTATACAATGCTTTATACAAGGGTAAGATGCGCGTCTCCACTCCATTGGAACCCATATCTCCAGCATAGATTGCTTGAATATTAGAAGGCGCCCCGGATGTTAATGCCATATAGTTTGATCATCTCAGATGTGATCATATCAATTCCCGTTGAGTTTCCATTATTCAAGCTTCGTATCGACCGTTGGATATCGATCGATCGATAACTATCGATTCGAACGCCTTCAACGGACGCCAACAATGTGGAGCGAGCCGAGCCTCATATTCAGCCTCGGTGTCAACGTCCTAGGCATACACACATTTTTCTCAAAATATTCTCTTCGCCATGCTAACTCTTCCTGAGTGTTAGGAAATAAGATACTAGCTTTAGACTTATCCATTCTACATATCCGATGAACTACCCCGAGACTTCTTTATCTCTCTCTAGACAATTTCATGAGCATCTCTTCCACATTCGTAATTAGTCTTTCATGCTTCTCTTTCACTAAAGCTTTGGTTTCATTCTTGCATCCACGGTATATTTCTTTCTTCTTCTCTCTCATATTTTCAATTAGAGACAAAGATGATACGTAATCCAGCCATGCCTCCCTCTTTCTTACTACGGAAGATTTAACCTCCGCACCCCACAAGGCATTTCCTTTCAACGTGCGCTTGTATTTCACTTTGCGGATCCCCATGCTTCTTTCGCGCTATCCACCATAGTTTCTTTCAGAACTTTCCAACAATCATCTACATCTGAATCGGAAAAGCTTGCATTCGCAAGTCTTTCAGTTACTCGACGTTTAATTTTTCACTTTTTATCCTTTCATAATCTCCAAAATTGTTACACACTCTCGAATGTCTCCACTTCTTGAAAAGGCTAATAAACCAGCTTACAACCAGATAGTAGTCCGTTTCAAGAGTGAAACCTCTAAAGGCTCTTGTACCCATTATACCTATATTATTTCGGAGGCATCTATCTATCGGAATCAACTCAATCACACTTTTTTGGTCATTCCGTCTCCATATGTGTGAATATCCTTAAAAGTGATGAAATAAGCACACGTGGAGGTTTTGTTCCATACATAAATCTAGAATTGATTTACCTGCATGCATTCTCTAGTTCTTGAACACACGCTGAGTTTACATAAGCGTATGCTGCAACCAGAAATACTCGCCTGATCTCTCTAGTTTTATGCTAACTCAGAAAAGTCGAAGCCCTGCCAAATTGTAATCTCTCACACCAGAGGCTAAACAGAAGGAGAATATGATACCTACATCGGTACTGGCACGATCGGTCATCATCATCATCGGTCTATCCCAGACCACAGGGCCATCATTTCACCGGGAAGATCATCAGTGTCGCTACCCTTGCGCTAAGTTTCTATCACACACATAACATCTACCGGTCTCTCACTCATTACGTCCATCAGCGTGTTCATCTTATCATTCAAACCATCTCTCACATTCCAAGTGCTTACGCGGCACTCAGCTCTTCTCGATTCTATGAAATTGGCGCTGCGTAAAGGGTGGCGGCCATCTTCGCCGCATGCACCATTTGTCACAATGACGGGAGAGATGCACGTGGCCTCTGGGGATATCCTAGATTGTATTCCTGTGCAGTTTGGGGCCAGAATTGCAATCTGTAACTTGGCAAAACCAAAAACCACGTTTGTGGCGCATGACCCTCAAATCATGTCACGGTTAATTTTAGTGGTTAAGAGACAAACGCCAATGATAACTTCTTTCTAAGGACATAATACTATAAGAAAATAATTACCTCGCTCGGTGGCTCTGGTTTTTCTAACCTCATAATAGTGTAAATCTTTAACCGCTCTCCTAAATCGTTCGTTGCTTTACACGTAAATAATTGGCCAAACGTTATAGCATTTGCTATGACTGGTAAGTTAGCCTCGCTGCCATCTTCAGAATATTTAATTTGCTGTTGTGGATACTCAAACAAAGTGTTGTCCCCGGTGTCATGAAACCATCTGTATGTAGGTTCGGGGAATCCTTTCGCAGCACAGGATAATTCGAAACTAAAACGTAATTACATAGAATTAATATAAAAATGTAGCAGTTAAAAGATTAAAATTCTAAAATGTATATTATATTATTGTTGTTTATTTGTGATTGAGATTATACAAAGTTTATCGTGAACTTTTCTTGAAACAACTGGTGGCGGAAGCACATAAAATAAAGTATCAACTCAAACTGTATATAATTTTAGCTTCCATATATACATTAAACATAAGAAAAAACTCTATTATAATAAGTAGCTCGGTAAGCAATAATAATTGGTTGCCGAACAACTTATATTGATAACTATCATATGTGGTTGCTACTTCCACAGTATCGTATCGTACTGCGTTATTCTAAGTAAACTATCTGTCTAATACCGTTTGTATTACCGTATTTATAATCAAGAGAATTCTTTTGTATTACTAGATTAGGTAATATTTAGGTATTTACTCGAGGTATTTATTTGAGGAGTATTTTTTTTAACGGGACAGGCCCACCGCTCTTTCACACCACAGTGTCTCTTGTGTAGCTAGGATTAAAAGCGGCGACCACCAAAAAGGCAATGAATTTCATTGCTGTTCCGAGGGTTAAACTACAGCTGCCTTGGAACTCACAACAAATTTAATCAGACGAAATTTGTAAAAGAAGGATGTTTTGGAATTGACTGGATTGTTATTTGAGGAGCATGTGTGGAGTGAGCATGATTGACAGAGTAAGATATGAGAACTATGTGAAATGAAAGATGACGTAGTGACAAAAATTGAAAAGGGTATGCTGAGATGATTTGGTACTTTAGAAATAATGTAAAGTACAAAAGAGTTACGAAAGAAGTGTATCAGGCAAGAGTGAATGGATATATCGGTAGGGGCCGCCCTAGACGCGCACATATAGATCAAATTGGTGATGTGTTGAAAAAGGTCCAAATCAAAAGCATCTAAAACCGAAAAGCATGCATGAAGAGATTGATTAGTGTGGAAGAGGCGAGAGAAGTATGTTTGGATCTGTCTAGCGTTCCATAGACTCTGCCTTCCCTAATGGGAGAAAGGCTTGATGATATGTTTTTATATATACCACGAAGGTGGGCAAATAAGCATATGCCCTGCCTGATGATAAACAGTCACCGTAGCCTATGGACATTTGCAACACCAGTGATGTCACTCATGCATTGCCGACCCTACTTGTATATGTAGTTATGTATTTACTCGAATAACTAATTTACTCACCTTTTGTTATCTCTAGCAAATACGACCTGGGTATCTAGGTTATCCACAAACTTAGGAGCATCTGGAAAGTATCATCCGTTTAATAATTATGCTATAGATCTATGTCTTATTTCTATTTGTAGGTTGTAAAACTAACAAGATTTGTGAGTAATAGCAAATGAGTATACGATTAACTTAACAGTAATCAATCACAACAGACGATCCTGTAAATCCCCTCACAACTATTTGAAAAACTTCAAAAAAAAAATTCTTTAAAAATCACAACAAGAAGTTGACATCGTAAGCTGAGAATTCGTGGAAGAAAATCCATTCCGTCCATCTAAACCGCACCCTACGTACCTTATACGTTATTACTTATTTTATTCAAATGAATTTCTTGGAGAACACTACTCTGCTATAAAATTATCATTACCATCATATAAAATATCTCTCTCAAAATCAAATCTGTAATCTGCAGAACCCGTTAAAAAAGTATAACGCTCTCTTACTATCCAGGTATTTAATAACTTGAGGTCATCAATAATCTTATAGCTTGTCTCTGATCAGAGTTACAAGCTCCAAACAGCATCCAGATGCTCATAAGTGACAACTGTACTTCAGTGTGAGGTCAAACTTGCGAGTTTCGTAGTGGGAGTCGGACAATCGAAACTGAAGTATTCACAGTGGTCCCGGTTCCTAACAAGAGCGGTCATAGGGGTTGCGGGTCGGATTAAAAATTAAAGAATAACTTTCTTACCTAAGAAATCATTGTTTTGAAGTTCTAAGGGTAATAACAAGTAAAAAATACATTTTTAAAAGCAAGGTAGATAATATATTCTCAAAAAAAGCATTCATCCATAATAAACCAGTTGAGAATGTGCAAGCTTGCATTGCCAGACGAACACCTGGCTCGTCAATTATATGACGATTCAATTATTTTTTTTTTTAATTTGTTGGTCATGTTGGCCATGTTCCTTACGAGATAGGAAAGGTGTTCCTGAACATTCCTATTCTATTTTTTTTTTGCTGAATCCGAATCTGAAGTCAAAATTCGAATATTCGAAAAAAACGCACACACAGGCAAACGCACAGACAAACATACCTTTAGATTTCATATAGGAACGGTGTTCCTGAAAATAGGTAGGTAAGTAGGTAACAATAAAATTGGTTTTATTTATTTATTATTTCTGAGCATAGCTTAATTACTAGATAATAGATAGCGGCACATAGTATTTATATAAAACAAAGGCAATTTACATAGTAGGAAAACATTATAATTAACAATATATTCATTTTTTTTTAAATTGCAATATTATTAATTTAAGTACAAATCCAACACTTATTTTGTTAATATAGACTTCACACGATATACGGTAACTTTCTTATACTAGAAATAAGTGGGTCTAAGTTAAGAAGTCTGCTCAAAGGTCCATGTTAGTCACTTCACGGGCATGTTTCCTAGTGTTCTCGCGTCTAAATAGTTAAACTAATTTATTACAAGATTCTGCGACCTCTTCAGACAATTCACCGATAGACAATATAAAAATATCAATCACCTCTGATCCGTGCATTTTAACCTTATGTATAGATGAAAGCAAGTTACACCATGGATATTCCTCAACAAGTATTTTAGCAGTATCAAAAGCATAACGCTTAAATTTTTGTGAATTTATTTTATATGATGATAGGCTCTGCAGAAGGTGATTACATCTGTCTATTAGATTTTTTCTAGAACCTGTTATTTCAGCAGAAATTTTAGAATTATAGAAAAGATTTCGAGCAGAGTTTCTATCATTGGATGTGCCACTTCCTCCACTTGGGGTTTATCTAAAATCAAGCCTAATTTTTCCCTAAACTGCTGCTGAGTTAACTCTTTCCTCTAAGCGAGAGAGGCTTTATCCTCGGAAGAACGCGCTTGCAATTTTTTGAAATTAATTCGATAGGAAACGTGAATGAAGTATTAAAAAATATTAAGGAATGAATTAAGGGGAGATAAGCCAAACTCAAATTTACTAGCATCAGGTACCTTATTTAAACATTTATTTAAGTCATTCATCTCTTTCGGTGCTGCACCACAAATGTTACACCTACTCGTACATAAATAGCTAAGAACAGAACAAACTTTACCGTCAACCAAAATTAATTGTAAAGTGTGTGAGATTTTAATTTCGCGACCTTTAATAACACCTAAAGTGGGTACTAATTCATCAATTTGACTTTTGAAAAGAGACTTCCTTTGATTCTTTAGTAAATTGGAAACGAATTGGTCGGCACCACCAAGATAATGGAATTAATCAAGTTTTCTAACCTCATTAATAAATGAAAAGAATTCCTCTGAGCTGAATTTAAAAGAACTGTCGTCGTCGTCTGATTGACTGGAATCACTAAGTGTTTTAACGATGACTTCTAGTTTAATATGCCTACAGTATTGTCGCACTCGTCCCGCGTATATCCATTTCAGGCCGTAGCTGAAAATCAGGGACTTGCTCTATGAGCAATCGATTCACTTAGCTGCAGCCTATTTGTACCACTGCATTTTATGTATTTTTTTTTTCTTTGTAGCGAGTGTGTCCTTAGTGTGAGTACAAATAAATCATTTATCTATCTATCCAAGTAAAGTATTTACAGCTTAATCCTCTATCTGAGACAAAAATGCTAACCAGCGACATTTGCTTCTTTGCAATTTGATCCAACCTGCTTTGTGTGCTTCCGCCACCAATTAGTTCATGCGGCCTAGCGCCGGCCGGCACCCACCCACTACTGTTAGTGCGTGCATCATGCCGACGCTGCCATGTCTGCTCCGGTAGTCTCTGCCTCGGCTGCTGCGGTCGTCCGTCATCTGGAACAGAATCCGCATGCCCCCTCCACCACCGTCGCTGCCACGACTGGCCTGGTCGTCGCTGCGACACGTGTTTCGCCTCTCCACGAGGCATCATCAGGCGTTGTAGACGTTAATCGTAAGAATAACATGCTACAAGTGACAAATCCATCGCAGTGCCGTCCCTTATATTGAATTGAGGGTGGGGGTGGATGGTGTGAGCGAAAAGATATTTAATAGTGGGGAATGGTTTACGTCAGTCTGTTTGTTCATGAGAGTAATTTTAGAATTTTTATGTTTATTAATTTCTAATTGTTCCCTAATATTTAGTTTTAAACCTTTGTCTATGGTGTGTAAAATTTGATATGTATTAGTGGGGGATAAGTTATGTCCTTTGTCTATGAGATGCTCAGCGAAGTGTGACCTTTCTGGGCGATTGTTTTTATACGCCGACACGTGTTCGTGAAATCGTGTTATAAAGTTACGTCCCGTTTGACCGATATAAACGTGTTCACATTCATCGCAGAACAGCTTATAGACGCCGGATTTTTTATTGGGCGGGATTTTATCTTTAGTGTTACAAAGTGACTTGAGTGTATTATGGGATTTGAGAGCAACATGTATGTTATTTTTTCTAAATATGTTAACTATTTTGTCAGTGATTTTTCCCAGGTATGACAAACTCGCAGTGTATTTATTTGTCGAAATACATTCTGTGTACTAAGTATCGGGAATTTGTCAATAAAACAAAAAATACAAATTATTCATCTAAATTTATTTTATCGCCTTCAAAGTAGGCCCCATCGCTTGCAATACAACATCTCCACCGCTTCACCCAGTCTTCCATACATTTTTCATAGGCTATTTGCGGTATGGCCTTTAGCTCATTCAGCGAATTTTCTTTTATGGCTTCTATCGACTCAAAACGTTTTCCTCGAAGTGGTAATTTTAACTTGGGAAATAAAAAAAAGTCAGACGGAGCCATATCAGGTGAATACGGTGCTTGGTCGAGAACTTTTGTTGAATTTTTCGCTAAAAACTCTTTCACTATAATGGCTGTGTGTGATGGTGCATTATCATGGTGCAGCATCCATGAGTTGTGTTGCCACAAATCTGGACGTTTTCGGCGGATACTCTCACGCAAACGCTTCATGACGCCTAAATAATATTCTTTATTCACTGTTTCTCCCTCTGGAAGGAATTCGGAGTGAACCACACCACGGTAGTCAAAAAAAACTGTCAGCATCACCTTGATTTTGGAGCGACTTTGCCGCGGTTTTTTGGGTTTCGGCTCGTTTTCGAGACGCCATTCTGAAGACTGTTGGCTTGTTTGCATGTCGTACTCATAAACCCATGTCTCGTCGCCAGTTATTATACGTTTCATAAAGGTCGGATCCGTAGAAGCTCGGGAAACCATGTCTTCAGCGACATGATTTCGCTGCGCTTTTTGAACAAAATTGAGCTCTTTTGGAACTAGTCGAGCGGCGACGCGTTTCATGCCTAAAATGTCAATGAGAATGTTGTGGACGGACTTAAAAGATATGTTCACCTCACTAGCCAACTCTCTCAGACTCATACGTCGATTTTCGAGCACTAGCTTCTTGATTCTGTCGATGTTTTCTCTGGTCGTAGCGGTTGAAGGTCTACCAGAACGAGGCAAGTCTACTACTACTTCTCGGCCTTCTTTAAAAGCCTTATACCATTCATAAGCCCTTGTTTTCGATATACACGATTCGCCGTAGGTATTTCGCAACATTTTTAGTGATTCACCACATGAAATATCATTTGAAACACAAAATTTAAGGCACACTCTTTGTTCAACAATATTTTCCATTGTAAAAATCGCCGAGGACTCAAAACTATGACCAACAAAAAGTGTAGTTTAAAACAAATTAAATGACAGATCCCGCTCAAATTTTGCGCGCTAAATCAGTACAGTGCTACCAACATGCAGTAAAAAAATTAGAACGACCTCTTTTACGCGGGTCTTTTTATTGACATATTCCCGATACTTTTTACACAGAGTAGTATATGGAACCGCGTACAATAGTCTGTTAACGATACTACTCGTCTTTTTACGCAATAATTTATCGATGGTAGATTTGGAATAACCGTTTGACTTCGCGATCTGATATATTACATCAAGTTCTTTGTTGTAATTATCCTTACTTAATGGAACGCTCATCAAACGGTGTATCATAGTTTTATACGCTGCGAGCTTGTGTTGCCAAGGATGGCTGGATGACGCGGGAATCGTGGTATCGGTATGAGTGGGTTTACGATATATCGAAAATTGATGGAGGGATTGATTTTTAGTTATGGTTAAATCTAAAAAGTGAAGTGAACTATTTTGTTCTATTTCTAAAGTGAATTTAATTTTAGGGTGGATTTTATTTAATTTGGAAACAAAGAGATCCAATTGACGATTGGTACCTGTCCAGCATATGAGAATATCGACGATCGACGATATTCTCATATGCTGGACGCTATTCCAATTGACGATTGGTACCTGTCCAGCATATGAGAATATCGACGATCGACGATATTAGAGACGAGTAGTATCGTTAACAGACTATTGTACGCGGTTCCATATATTTCGACAAATAAATACACTGCGAGTTTGTCATACCTGGGAAAAATCACTGACAAAATAGTTCACATATTTAGAAAAAATAACATACATGTTGCTCTCAAATCCCATAATACACTCAAGTCACTTTGTAACACTAAAGATAAAATCCCGCCCAATAAAAAATCCGGCGTCTATAAGCTGTTCTGCGATGAATGTGAACACGTTTATATCGGTCAAACGGGACGTAACTTTATAACACGATTTCACGAACACGTGTCGGCGTATAAAAACAATCGCCCAGAAAGGTCACACTTCGCTGAGCATCTCATAGACAAAGGACATAACTTATCCCCCACTAATACATATCAAATTTTACACACCATAGACAAAGGTTTAAAACTAAATATTAGGGAACAATTAGAAATTAATAAACATAAAAATTCTAAAATTACTCTCATGAACAAACAGACTGACGTAAACCATTCCCCACTATTAAATATCTTTTCGCTCACACCATCCACCCCCACCCTCAATTCAATATAAGGGACGGCACTGCGATGGATTTGTCACTTGTAGCATGTTATTCTTACGATTAACGTCTACAACGCCTGATGATGCCTCGTGGAGAGGCGAAACACGTGTCGCAGCGACGACCAGGCCAGTCGTGGCAGCGACGGTGGTGGAGGGGGCATGCGGATTCTGTTCCAGATGACGGACGACCGCAGCAGCCGAGGCAGAGACTACCGGAGCAGCCATGGCAGCGTCGGCATGATGCACGCACTAACAGTAGTGGGTGGGTGCCGGCCGGCGCTAGGCCGCATGAACTAATTGGTGGCGGAAGCACACAAAGCAGGTTGGATCAAATTGCATGTAAGTTTGACTTTCGCAAAATAACGCCTGAATCTATTAACATTTGCTTCTCTTGCTGCACTGTCCAAACTCCTTCCTGTACTACGTCCTGCTTGTGGATTGAAGATGGTTGCTTCTCTCGTTGTCGTCTTCACGATCATGTATGTAGTATGAAGACTTTGATCTTATTTAACCAGTCACTATATTTGGCAATCAGCTTAGCTTTTGTTATACAGCAAACCGTTTACAGAGATTATAAATTAAAATTCTCAAGTAATCGGTCTAGATTTTTCAATGTCCGGTAAAGAGTCTGCTAGCATTCCAAACACTTCACGAGATCTATCTGCATCATTTTCTTTATTCATCGCAGATGACCAACAAAAACCAGAAAACAATAGAAATTGCGGCGAGAAGATAACGCTACTGAGCACTAAATGAAGTGAAATTACCACTTCCGATGCACAAAATTAAATGTTTATATTATTGCCATTTCTTTTACACCTAGGGGTAGAAGGGTTATTTGTGTATCCGGTAACGATAAATGATCTCACAATTTGACCATCGACATTTAAGCCCTATGATCTATGGCGGGACCATTGTGATATTGCTTGGCTCTCTAGAGCATTCTTCGAAGCCACGCCAAATGATATCTGAAGTGACTTTATTGTAGATTTTTACACCAAGACTAACTTTACAGCTTTATGGTGATTGTAAGTATTATACCCATCTATCGTTACCTATTTTGTGCCACTGCTGTCTTATGATTCTGATAACAAACTCCAAAAGTAACAGACACGCAGATACTAGAGAGTTTCAAATTAGGAGAGGATTTTAAAACAGTTAATTTTATATAATTTTACTTACAATTGACATGGAAGCTGATATTCAGGGATTTACTGAGACTACAATCCTCCACTAGCACATTCTCTTGAATGGCAATACAAGTATATATCCCACTGTCTTCTGGCTCCAGAGATGTAATTGTAAGAAGGCTATCAAACCCTTGGAGGTTATATTTCGTCATAACCTTGTATTTTGACGAGTTGGTGGCATCTGTTCAACAAATTAATAAATTTAGTTTGTAACTGGTAAATATACAACAATAAAAAAATATCTGCAATCCTGCTTTATTTGTTCGCTTTCTTTTTAATTAAAGAGAAATTACAAAGGAGATTGATCGATATTGGTTATTAGGATATTAGGTTGATATAGGTCTCAAGCAGTTTTATAACGTGATAGTGAGGCGGTCATGTCTGTCGAATTAATGATGGTAGATGTGACTGCAAAGTCCTAATGTGAACGTTATGTATAAGACGACAAATCTTTGACCTTTAGATGGGACAATTATTCCAAACAAGCTGCCGCTAGTTGGGGAACCCGGATGAAAAAAGCATTGTGGTGGCAAGCATTAGAAAAGGCTTATATTCTTATAGTGTATCTATACATGTTGATAATGATAAAATTAATGTACAACAAATTCCTGTAGAAATTTCTATGAAAATCTATACGTTTTACTATGTAAATTGAATATACGTAGATATACTATATCTGCTGATTACCATATGTTTGATATAACTATTATATAAATTTGTGTAATAAACGTTAGCACTTAGAATAAAACAAAATCTGCTACTGCAATTTAAATAATTAAAAACAATCGATGTCAATAGTATTCAAATTAAATTTCTAGGAATCACAACTGAACGTCTAAGTACATGTTGTCCTATACTCAATATTTTTTTTACCTTCATCTAGATTGGCCCCGTTTCTACTCCATACGATCCGTGGCTCCGGATTGCCTCTAGCTTCGCACGTCAACGTAAAAGAACGGCCCTCGTCCACGAAGATTTCTGTTGAAGTGTTGCCGAAGTCCGATGGATCTGGATGAAAAAGTGAACTCACATCGTACACACGTAGGATAAAATTAAGATTACTCAGTAGTTTTAATATAGAAATCAATCTAATCATATGTAATGTATGATCTCTGTGTAAACTCTGACAGATTAGAAAGATAATTCATTTCAGAGTCAGCGTTGAATCTGATACTAGGCTGTTGGATAATTAAATCTAATAGATATATCAGGTATTTATCCGATTAAACGCGATTGGTTTTATTTATAATATTTTTATAGTATTATATCAACGTTCATTGAGGATGACGTCCATATCTGTAGCTAAACTAAGACTAGGAATATACTATCTGAGAGAAGAATAATGCTACTTTTATTACAGGCAATCAAAATGATCTTTTCGCTGTGATTTGGAAATGTATCTTTATTTGAACAGGCTAGGGGCTATAACCACTGTCGACTGAATGAAATAAGCCTGACACCTTCGTAGTTGGCCTACAGTTTTCACCAATTTGCTAGGCACAAAAACGAACGAGTTCAAACTTCGAATTTTCGTCTCCTATCCTTACACACGATGTTCATTAGTGATCAAATATTTCATCAAAATGGTGCTAGAAACATATTAAGTTAATCGTTCAACTCATTCGACACTGTCACTAGCTAGCTCCATATGGTTCTTAGATATTACTCGGCAATTTTCAATAGTACACTCTCTTCTGGACCTGACGTAAAGTGATTATCGAAGTATATGAACGCTTGTAACGCAGGAATAATCGCCCGCGCGTTGCCACCCATGCTGCTTACATAGCAAATTCTCATATACTACGCAAATAAGTATGAAAAATGTAAGAAGATTAAGGTACAGGCGTAAAACCACCGGAGTGACCACACGTTAAATGTTGTTTTTTCTGTATCTTATATATCTTCTATGACCTTCTCCAATTTATTTGCGAGTGAGACATAACATCTGAATCTTACCAATAACACACAGTTCAATCTCCTTGGACATTTTATCAGAGCGACAAACATACTCGCCACTGTCGTCTACTTCAGTATGAGTGATAGTTAGTAATAGCGCTGGAACCCTAATGCCACTGTGTGTTGCCATCAAATGCTTTTGAGAAAACACTCGGTTTGTATTCTCGTGTTTCACTACTTCTCCGTCTGGATTGTACCAATCAACCTGTGAAACACAAAACAAAAATTCAATGCACAAGTAAAAGATACAAAAATAAAGAAATACAAAGAGAAATACAGTATTTTTTTCTTATACGCCAAACATAAATACGCATATTATCGTTGTAGTTTATTTCATACATAATCTTATGCTATTTTGTACTTTATATGTCGTGATACAACTGCCAAAATTATAACCAAAGTAAAGCATAAAAGGTACAATATTATTGCGTTGTAATCTTTAGTTACAGTCATGACAACATCAAATAAATTACAAATGAAAATCAAGGCCGTATTTATATATACTATTTGAACAATAAATCATATACATGCGTGGAAGTAAATAAGGACCGCGAGGTGTAGCGCTCAAATCTCTTTGCCTGTCCCAAATGTGACCCAGCGCGAAGATTTAGAACGATTTACACTATACATTTACACTACTACAATATAAGAATATGTATTTCTTATATGTGCGTTTAGGAATGACATATTTTTTTATTGTAAATGATACCTATTTTAAATAGTTTGACGCCCACTGAAATATTCATACACGCAGATGTTCAAGAAACAGGTACCGTCCAACGGTTTAACCAATTATTAAGGTATAATTTCCTAGCGTTATCCCGGTTCCTAATTCATTAGTAGAGGCGTGGTCCGATACTTACGCCTATGGATTCGACAAAGTCATTGATTTTGACATGACAGCGATACCCGTCAAATCACCTCAACCCAGAGCGAAAGCCAGTTCTATTCTTAGGTTAGGTCACACGGCCTTCGAAATATAATTTCTTTCTTTATGTATTTAGATCCAAAAACACGAAATTAGTGATGTCTATGCCAGGATTCGTACCAGGGAGTACAGTTGGTGACGCTTTTCGATTTAAATAAATTGCTAATAGATTTGTGACAGAAACATGAATTCTTTCTCGGAAAACATAGATACACTTCTTTCAATTGCCATTAAGACTATCTCTATCTATCTATAATTTCACTCCAAATCCCTTGTGGATAGGCAGAGAGCACCGAGTGCCACATGACTCGATCCTCACAAACTTCACTCGCTTTTTTAGCATTCATTGCTCTTTTAATGAACGCTCGCCGGTTTCTAAGGAGGCATCAACTTCTGATAAAACAGGATCAATTTGATCATGGTAGGTAAATATTGACCTTCCTCGGCTCCTACATCCTTTTACTTTCTGTTACGGTGCGAACCAACGGAGCATGCCTCTTCTTATTTTAACACCGACACTCTCTTTCCGACCAGCTTAGCTTCTAACATCATCATTGCGAATACGGTCTACAAGCATTACGGCACAAATTTTGTTAGATCAAATTGCATACAACGCTCGCATCTCGACCGTATTTATTCTACTTACTACTACTAAAATTGGTAAGGGAATCGCAAAGAAATCGACACCCAGATATCTTCGGCCGATGTAGCCCAATCGTGGCAGCATTCCGACACTAGACTTCTCTTCACAGCTATGAGGACTCCACCAAGCGCTTAAGGCGACACATCGAAAAATTAGACCAACTTTCATCGAATAGTATAGGCTAATGACTAAACTGACGGATCTAAGATTTTAATATAAATAACTTCATTTCTTTATCTTGAATTTGCTTGCTCAAATACGCGATTGTGTAAAATTTATTCGATAATAATTACTTTCGAAAACACCTCCTGAAATTCATTATTTTAGAAATTACAACGAAGTTGTTCTGTTTATACGCTTCAAAATTACTTAAATCTATTAGTAATATCTATGTTTATAATATGGTTGCTGCATATTTTGATAAGTGAAACATGAAATTTTTTTTAAATATTTTAAGTTTCTGACAATTTCTAAGCGATCACATTCGTCTTGGGTGCTACGTGTTTTCGACCTTATTGTGCGGTAATGAGGATTATAAACGCGTTGACTAACTACATCAAGCCAGTCCGGCTGCAGCCCGCTTCGAGGTGAGACCTATGTCGACTGTCTGCTCGAGCTCGCTCCATTTACATCGCGACACCGAAGTTTTTATAATTAATAGTTGTAAATATTCAATATTATAGTATTTAGCGTAAGTGTATTATTATTAGATATAAGTAGTAAATAATATTATAGGTTTATATATATTTATTATACTGTTGTAATAATGGGGAACACTAAAAAGAAAATATATAGAATAAAAATACAAAGAAAATGTTCGTAGAATGGCGGAGGCGAACAAGACAAGGTATTTTTTTTTTTTAATTATTATATTCATTAAACATATTATAATAACATTGTGTAGACATATTTCTAGTTTTTAGAACAGTTCCTAGGTATGGTTGGCCCAAGCTATTTAATTCCTCTTCAAACTTTTTTTTAATTTTGCTTACTTAATAACTCTATATAAAACTGCATTAATTAAATAAGAGTTATTTTTTGCAGGAATAAACAGTAACATTTGATAATTGGTATACATTATCCACAGGCTGACCGCGTACCTATATAGGACGTCAAACTCCTATTATGTCCATTATAATCTGACCGAACTCCGACTTAGAAGTTGTACGTCGGTGGAGGTCAGGTTACGTTGGAAATTTATACCAATAAGGTTCGCGCTCTCAGCACATAGCAACTAGTGGAGACTCTTTATTTCTTTGTATTAAAATAAAAACTTATAAAATAGAATATTTTTGCTGTTTTGTTTTTTAGGAGAAACTTACTAAATAAACATATTCCACTAGAAGAATCACTACTCGATTTATATGCTACTTTAACGTAAGTGTCATACGGGACGGCAAACTCATAGTAACCATTATAAGCTCACCGAACTCCGACTTAGACATTGTACGTAGGTGAAGGTTAGTTTACGTTGGAAATTTATCCAATCAGAAGATAGAAAACCAGTGGAGGTTTTTTTTTTTTTTTGTATTAAAATAATTACTAGTAAAATAGTATATTTTGATAGTTTTTAAAAAAACTCGGTATGTTTCATGTTAAAGAAGCGAGCGAGGTGTGTAAGTACCGAGTCATGTGGCGCTCACGAGGGATTTAGCGTGAAGATATAGATAGATAGTATACTTATACCCATGGTACTCGTGAAAACAAATAATATTTACTATGAACCAACACTGAAAACACAAAAAAATCATCTATTCTATACATTGTGGTTAGTATTGAACTATTGTACGGATTAGATTTATTTTGCAACATCAGAGATGGTCCTGGTTCTTTCTTCTTGAGAGTTTAATAAATAACAAGGAAACGTACAACAATACAAAACACAGAGTATACATAAGTAAAATACAATAAATGTCATTATACTGAAGTTAAAGTTATGAAACAGCAAGAAAATCATTTGTCACATGTTTTTTTTAAATATGAATAGATTATAAAATCTATTTGTATATATGTATATTAGGGTGTCCCTTATTTTTCAAAGTTTTTATTTTCTAACGCATATGTCTTAGTTTTGTTCATTTGCTTTTAAAACACTCGGAAAATAATTTTTAACTTATTTGGATTACGATAATCCGTGCCGAATTACATCGTTCATACAAGTTGCGCGGCAGTGCCGCACGTACTCGCGGTATTCATTTGTTCAAATTCAAAGTCAAAATCTTTTTATTCCGTAAAAATGGCTACATTTGTTTGGAATCGTCACATTTTTTTTCCCTACCGTGCAGTTTATGACTAGGTGAGCACTGATAAAAATACTGCCAAAAAACTCAGGCATCCCTCTTTTGGTATCCAAACAAATTTACATATTTTGTTAATTACATTATAATTGGATCGACTCACTCCCAGGCATTTTTATCATTAATATAGTCAGATACTTTATAATATGCCCTGCTACACAATTTGGCTTTAATAGTAGTTTTAAATTTGTTTATTGACAAATCTCTTATATTGCTGGGAAGTTTGTTATAGAACCGTATACATTGCCCCATAAAATAATTACTTGTTTTGTGGACACGGCTTGCATATAACACAAGATTATGCTTATATCTAGTATTTATGCTATGAGTATCACTCTTTTTACAAAATGAGAGAGAGTGAATGTTTTTATGGACATACAAAAGATTTTCATAGATATATTGCGATGCGACTGTTAAAATATTTATTTCTTTGAATTTTTCTCTAAGGCTCTCCCGGGGACCAAGTTTGTAGATAGCTCTTATGGCTCTCTTTTGCAATAAAAAGATGGTGTTAATATCCGCGGAGTTACCCCAAAGAAGAATTCCATATGACATAATACTATGAAAGTAGCTGAAATAAACTATTCTAGCCGTATCAATATCAGTGAGCCGTCTAATAGTTTTCACTGCATAAGCTGCAGAACTTAGTTTTCCTGATAATTTTTCAATTTGTGGGCCCCTTTGTAGTCTGGAGTCAATTGTTATACCCAAGAACACAGTTGTCTCCACAGAGGCTAAATTAGTTCCATTAACATGTACATTGGTAGCCACCTGTCTTACATTAGGTGTTGAGAACTTAATTACTTTAGTCTTTTTATCATTTAAAAGCAGATTATTAACACTAAACCAAAGAATAACTTTAGTGAGAGCATCGTTAACTTCGTCATAATTACCTAACCGTCTATTAATTTTGAATGTCAGTTATTCTCGTGATTAATACGTAATGTTTTAACTTTTATAAGATGGCACTGGAATTGAGAAGCAATAAATCAAGTATTTTCTTAGTTGGAGACGTAAATTATCAAATAATAGGCGCAAAATTACAGTCTAACCGTCATGTTCTTCCTGTACTTTTTTATGAAATTCGCGAAGTTAAATTGACTGTTAGTGAAAGCGCATACCTAGTCATTCGAGAGTGTATTATATTTAGGGAAAAAGCTAGGATCCCTACCAGAGATATACCTAACTGTGTAAAATATCTTGTGAATCTTCACCAGGAGGGAGTTGCAAAAAATTTCCAAAAAAATACAAGATGTTTACAAGCGCCGTGAGGACTTTCAAAATAATTTAGATAGTTTATTCGATATAGCACACGCTGATGCTTTAGAACGGATTACAATAGAAGAAGACAAAATATTTATATAAATAATTCAGGATGTTTAGCAGGCGCACAAAAAAAAGTTAGCCGAAAAAGAAGAAAGGACCAAACAGAGAAAATTAAAAGAAGAGAAAAAAAGACATGACCAAATGTGTTACGAGGAAGGAAGACTTTATCACGCCTATGTTAGTTGCAGATTTAGATAGATCTCAATTAAGCATAAGGGATTCTGTCTATATACACCGGGCTGTAGTAGAAGCACTAGATTTTAGCTGTGATGATTTACCGATAAACAAATCGTCTATCAACGCATTAGCACTCAGAGTAGAAAAGATAGAGCGGAATCTATAAAATCAGATTTTCAAAATAATATGTCTAAAATGGTGACCGTTTACTGGAATGGGAAATTGTTACCTGGTCTGGATGTGAGAAGCCCTAAAGAAGAACGCCTGCCAATTTTAATTTCATTTAGAGAAAATGAACAACTTCTGGCTGTACCCAAACTAGAGAGCTCTTCCGGCCAGGATCAAGGTAAAGCTGTGTCAAATCGAATCAAAAATCCACCAAGTCACAAGCAGCCCTGATATCCCAATGTTCAAAAAATTTAGAGACGACTGGAAAACTATTAATCCTGCTGCTATTCAATCGTACACCGATATTGTCACACAACATTTTGGTAATACAATAATAAAAGAATTGTTGATATTTTATAATCAAGAATTACAAAAAAACGTTGTACGTGACGATTATCGGGAAGTAATTGAACTATCCATTATATTCCTAGGAGGAGATAATGAGAAAAAAATTAAAATCAGACCTCCTGGATCCTGGCGATGCATCAAGCAAGGCTAGGATCCAGGAGGCAAGGCTAGAGCTATTTACTCTTTAAAAATATGTTTGTTGCAATCCCAATCCAAAATTAGCGCCAAGGATAAACGAGTACTTCAAGACGTTTGTTTATTCATAGCGGTTATATATATTACGTGAAATAGCTTGAATGTAGTCTGGTGGTGAAGGCACCAAATCAAGATTTGTGCTTATTAAAGAGGCTCACGGAATAAAAATTAATTTTATAAATTATAATTTTATCAATTTATTTAGCTACATAACGGTTAGGGTCAAAAACAGCAATTTTTAAAATCTTAGTGATAATTGAATGTTAAATCTAAATATTTTCCATAAATTTATAAATCTATATCATTAGATGAAATTAATCATTATAATTTATTCTTTCGAAGGATACCCTAAAATATTGGTTGTGTTTTTTTCACATTTCGCTGATTGGATTCCAAGTGCTTGATAAATTTTTGGTAAAGGTTAAATTTACATTTAATGATCAAAATATACAATTTCTTTATCATTTAGGTACGCAATCTTTCAGTAGATACCTGAATGATATATTCGTCGATGTTAGGTATGACGCGTGAAAGTTGTGTAGATGCCGTATACCATTTTATGCACTAAAAGTTGCTAAAAGCTTGTAATAAAATGTTTACTCTTCGTGCTCTAAAAAAATAGCATTAAAGGTATAACGTAGAGGGGCTAAAGTGTGTGTTATAAGTTATAGCCCTTAACTTCTTTGTAAAGAAAAAAAATCCTGGAGGTCACATTATGTTAATGTGTTGCGAAAATT